>JAWRVZ010000174.1:57500-1380000 GCA_037043235.1 Rhodeus uyekii | reverse complement strand
TCTTTGGGGTCACTGTATAATTTTCACAGCAATAGTGGAAATTCATAGAAATACCAGAACGTAACCACAGGTCTCAGAACTGGACATTACAACGCAGGTGATGAGAAGATGTAGTTACGATGAAATATAATAGACAGTTGCACAAAAAAATACTGAGATTTTAGTATTTCGATACAGTAAATTTCAGTTCAATGTAACTATATTTATTAACTAAACAAATCACTTTAGATCATATTCCATGATATATGGGTCTATAATTCTGAACTTCAGTAAGGGAAACGCCGAATAGTTACTTCCTGAAACAAACACTAGTTTATTCGGTTTCCTTCTTTCTCAGACAGTATGTCGTTACACACAGGAGTGTTAATTACTAAATACATAAAACACAGACATCAGATTCATGCAAGTTAATATAATGACTACTTACATGTTTCGTCACATGTGCTTACTCTTCTGTGTATGTCTGCGCCCGTCTGAACTCGCTCACGCGCACAGAGAGAGAGAGAGAGAGAGAGAGAGAGAGAGAGAGAGAGAGAGAGAGAGAGAGAGAGAGAGAGAGAGAGAGAGAGAGAGAGAGAGAGAGAACAGTGGAGGTAAATTACGCAACATGAATAGACTGATCCTGTTAACAAACAATTTGAAAAAACACCATCTTAGGTCTTAATGATCTCGCAAGGCTTAATTTGTAACTGTAAACATTTTTAACTGTAAAAACAAAACAAAAACAAAGAAAAAATGTCAGCTTTTATTTTCTATAATATAGCTTTGGAATATCAAGATTCGTTATTTATTGTAAAACACAGATAAATGTGAATTAGATAAATCAACAAATATTTATACTTCTAACAAATATGTATACTTCTAATATTAATAATAGTCGATAGAAAACGTTATTCAACGTACAGAACGTAAATATGATCCAGACCATATTTTAATTAAAAGAAGAAGATAGTTCATGTTTATTCTCTGAAAGCGATTGTGGTGTCCCTGCGCGTTATTCCGGTAGAGGGCAGTAGAATATTGAGAATCACTGTACAAACTCCGCACACCTGGCAGAAAACATCCGATTAAAACTATTCCAATAGCATTGAGTGCTGCTGCGCGCGTGCATCGATGCTAACTTCAGTGGTGGGAAATCAATTAAATGTGATTTTTCTTTATTATTGATATTCATATGCACGTTCAGTTGTTTGTTAACTTTAGCTTCGTGTAAATCAGTTCTGTTAAAATAACACAAACAATTTTGGGATGTATATTTAGAATTAGGCCTATGCAGGTTATAGAGTTAGGCGTCAACACCCATTTGTTTTCTCATTTGACTGTTTTAGCGTATGTTTTGATTGAAAGACTGCCGTTAGATGGATGTGGAAATGAATCCTCTGGATGCCCAAAAGATAATTCTACACAGCTCATGCACCGTCTCTCTGCATGACCGGTGAGATTTAGTGTAACATTCATTCTATTGTCGAAATTGTGTCAAGAAATGCATATGTTTAAAGTGTAGCTTTCATAATATTTTGGTTTGCTTTCATTCTCTGTCTTGTTTTTGTCCTCCCTGTAGTTTCACCAGTTTGCTGAAGCATCAGCAAGCAGATGTGATGGACCTCACCGCAGTGAAACCGCAGACTGTAGCCTCTTTTGAGAACCAGCGGCTGGCTCTGGAGATGGCCAGCAGACCTTCTGTGCTGGCTGCACTGCATAATGTATGTGTCAGACACATTCTGTTTGACAAAATACAAAACTGCCAGAGCTGGGGATCTCTGATGGTTGACTGCATTGTTTCTGTGACTCTTCCTCTCTGCAGAACATAAATAAACAACTCTGCAAAGTAAGTGTGAAGGCCAGGCTCGGCCATCCCGTGGGGAGAGGGGGCATGGTGGGATTGTGGGGCCAAATGAGAGGAGGAGGATGCTTAAGAGGACTGGTCAAAGGATTTTACACAAGGAGAAGTGAGTGACCGAGTAAGTGAAAGAGATATACCTCTCTCATCTTGTATCTCATGTACATTTATGTGTGTTTTCTGTTTGCAGGCATGATTAGACAGAAAGGTGTAATCAATACTCTGGGTATTCAGAAGGGCTGTGGCCAGCAGCGTCGTGGAGGCATTATTCATTTGACTGGAGCAATGAGAACCAGAGGGGTTGGAGCCATTAGAAGGACACAAGGTACCTCTTGAAAAACAGACATCAAAATAGAGAGAGTTTTGATGATAATTAAGCTAATATGTAATTTCTGCAATGGCAATTTCTAGCTAGAATTGACATAAAAAATGGGACAAGTTGGTGAAAAATGTAGGTTTACACAAGCTGAATACCAACTGCAATTTCCCAGAATTATCACGGAGTCACACACGCACAGGATGGTGAGATATAATAGGCACCTATGCCCTGTATGCTGTATTTTCAGCTTTCGGATGTAGCCAGTGATGTTCATTAGATGTTTCTATTATGAACTAGTTTGATTTTATATTATTATATTCATATTTATGTATTTGGCAGATGCTTTTATCCAAAGTGACTTACATTGCATTCAACGAACACATTGAATCAGTTCTTGCTTTCCCTGGGATCGAACCCATGACCTTGGCACTGTAAACACCAACACTCTACTCATTGAGCTATAGGAAAGCTAGAAGTTGTATATGTTTTTTTAAAGTATTTCATAAGTGCAAAAATACATTCAGCAGCCAGAATTGCTCTTGCTTTAAAAAATTAGATGGATAATAGTACCTGTGTCTATTAGCGTTCCCGTTCATCTCAATGCTTGGCTCTGAAAGTATGCAACCTGCACGCTATAATCTTTCTGTCTTTGAAATGTGACTAATTCCTTTCATGCTGCAGGAAAATAACATCCTGAAAATTTAATTTTGCGCTGGAATTGTTAATGTCAGAAAAAAAATGATCAGGGAATTTGTTAACTTTCCTATTATTTGTATTTTTCAGAAGGAAATGCAGAGCGGCAGGTGCCACATCCAAGAACAGCACAAGGTTTTTGCAAATATTCTTTTTTTTTTTTTTACTACCGGTAGATATTTGATTGTTTAGATAATAATATTAGCTATCCAATATAAAACAAATCCTAAATCTGCCTTGTCATAAGTTCATATTTAGGGTTTATCACTTTATGGGCAGCAAACTTTGAGTTCTGAAAGTTACATTGTATTTCATTAGTACAGTGATCTAAACTATCAAAAAAGTCACAGACAATTTTATTCCTCCATATACTGATTTACAGTGCAAATTCTTCTCATTTCCATAATGATATCAGAAGCAATTTCCTGCAGTTAAAAGCCACCAACATTCATTGTTCATTAATATTTCCTGCATATTTGATTGAATATATGTGTATTATTCCATCTGCTTATGGCTGTTTACATGGTCAATGCATTTAGTGAGCAACGAGTATCAGATAAACAGAAAATATTCAAGCAATTTACCTTTTTATGGAAACACTTTTGACAAATGGTCTCTGTTCCGTTTCCTTTCAACTGTTGGAGATAAAATCAATTCTTAATTAATAATTTTTGCTCTGTTCAACAGCTCTAAGTACTTAAAGTGTTCCAGATAGCAGATGTTTCCAGTTGACAGATTTTTATTTTTTATTTTTATAAATATCTTGTCTATTCTTCTTCACTTTACTGAAGTGTGCAGATAGATTCAGTTCATGCAAATGTTTTCATTCATACCCTTTCCTCAGCTATAAACTCTCATCCTGTGTGCACAGGTGGTCGTTTTACGTCTATGAGTGGGGTGTATTCAGGGTGCAGCCAGGCCAGATTCAATAACCGTCAGGTTCTCTCTCGGGAACAGTTGGATGAACAACTAGATGAATACATGTCCATGTCCAAGAGCCATCTGGATGCAGAGCTGGATGCATATATGGCTCAGGTTGATTTGAAGGGCATAGTGTGATGACCTGAGATCAAAGTTGAGCTTCACTGCATATAACTAATGAAGCATGTAATCTAACTTGCAGATAGACTGCTCTGTTACAGTGTTATTTGTCCTTATTGATTGATTCCAGCAGACCTGAACTAATTGTGTATAGTTGTTTGTTCCTTAGAGCTCTGTTCATTAGAAACCTGTGTTATTCTAATTCAACAATCATTACATTTCTTGTAGTCCTACTAAGCAAGAAAGAATTAAAAGCTTTCCAAAGGCTTGTGCTGCTTTCTGTAAAATCTTATTTCTGAGAAAATCTTTAATAGCTCTTTAATTGGTAAGTAATTCCATTGAATGCTTGCATTGAATTAACACGAATCACCTCAGTTAAAATTTGGCTAGTTAATATTTTACAAGCCATATGTAATAAATTTGTTTAATTGCCAACCTTCATTTTTCCAGTTTGGTTGTAAACAGTTAAGATTCATATCAGACAAATAATATGATAAAAGTTCATTGAAGCTGACTACTGTTCTGAAGGAGCTACATGTCAGACATCTTTTGTTTTGTATCATTCCAATTTGATTAGCATAAGCAAAACTGTACACATATAATGTGTGTTATAGGTGGTGATTAAAAAGAGAAAAGTTCTCATGGAACTGTTTAAACATTCACTCTGTATTGATAGTTGGTTTTTCTATTCTTTAATAAAAGATGCTTGGAAATTGCTATCTTTGTCTCAGATTTTGTTTACTTTTAAATTCTCTAAAAGAAAATGGCAAACCTTCACTCGCATATCCATGCTTATAACGCAATTAACTTAGTGAGTTTTCTTGTTCTTTCACAGTTATATATGAGCCAAAGCTGATGATTTTGAAAATCCCAGGCCAACGGTAAGTCATTAATCAAAACAAATCTGATGCTTATATAAAACAATTTTCATTCTGCTTTGTCTCCTATTTTCTGTAGCACTTTTCTGCCATGTGTTGCTAAATAGTGATGGACCAATGGAAGACTGTAGATTTTTTTGTTTGTGCGGTCTCCTGTCGCTGTGGAAACAAATGAGTAGGCCTCTCTTTAGAAACCTATTTTCACCAAAACTGTGTCCTTTCATGCTGTCATTTCGTAGATCAGTACTTTGATATAAGCAATCCCGGGGAAAGATGTTTTGAGAATGCTTCCGTTAGTATGTGGGACCCTGGATTGTAGAATCATCAGATGACTCAACCTCTGAATCCCACAGCACTCAAACCAGTATCCAGAGTTTCTGCCTGCAGCACAAGAGGAAAAGGGTGTTCTTAAGCACTATTGCAACTTCACACAGATCCAAATGAATGGCAGCGCATACATATATTTAGTCCCTACTGAAAAAGTACTTGTGAGAAAAAAATTACACTCATTACATGTGCTACATTACTGAATTTTTTTATTTGAATGAATTAATGCATTTTTTAACACTGTTTTGTTTCACATTCTCAAAAAACTAAAGCTAGCGTGCAGGGAGTGCTAGTTATTTGTAGTCTTCTGTAGTTTAAACATCTCAAATCCAGGGGATATAATTATAATATTATCCAGGGGATATAATGGGGATATAATTGTTGCACTATTCCAAATAAATAGGTTGAGATCCACAAAGAAATGTAAAGAGTTCCACAATAAATTAAAGTAAATAAAATGATTTACAAATGTGTTTTGGTAGAAACACAACTACCAAATTACCACAAACAAACACGTTTGTAAATCTCTTATTGCGCTTTTGAAGATCCTTGCATACATTTGTGGATTTTGAAACCATTCACAATTTTTTTTACAAATTCCAGACAGAGTTGTGTTTGTGACATAAAACTAAATGTGCTAATCTAATTCTATTTATATGTGAATTTTATTAATTGTTATGAATCTCTTTAGGTTTATTTGTGAATCTTTATTCATGAGATACTTAAAGATATGTATTACAGTTATGCTATAGAAATGAATTAGTGAAGGATCACCATCACCTCTTTGATTGACTCTGAATGTCTGCAGTTGCCCACACCTTCCCAATTAGGAAAACACAACCTTTTTGTTTTCCTGTTTTATAGGAATTTAAACCACTCTGTATTTTTAAGCCTTTCTTGACTCATCACCCCATACCTCTTGTTCTATCTTTGCCCCCCTCACACCTTCCAGATGGTTTTGATGCTTCAAGCTGCTGGCTGAAACTGACTATTTGAAGTGGATGTCAGATCACACTATGTTCATTATCTTTCCTCATCTGTTAGGCTTTGTTTAAAAATCCAGACCCACTATGTGATCTAAATCCAATCTTCTTTGTCAAGCAGATTTTCTTCATCAAGCCCAAGCTCACTGTCGGTGTTCATTCATGGATTAAAAGTAAATGTTCTTTTGTGTGATTTATGCTACGCTCCATCATGCATTGTTTTGGGTTTCAAAGCTTCATTCTTTTGTTTGTTTACAGACTCCTGGTTCTAAAATATTTATAATTTTCTTGAATTATTAAGCTCACATGTTTTACATTGCCAATCTGTTATAGAAGAAGAAGAGGGATCATGAAAAGTTAACCGTTTCAAATGAGAACTTCTGTGCATAAATCCCACTTGCGATGACTTTTAAGTCACTGTTCACCAATTCTGATAGTTCTCAGCTGGAAACGGCCAAAAGCTATCATGTCAAACCTGTATTGTGTGTTGTGATTTGTATCTCTTTTTTTTTGGCATCGTCATGCATTGGCTCTTTGCAGGATTCGGTTTGGCTGGTGAGGTGCCACCATTCTCCCTTCTTCCCTGATCTCTTGTGTTCAGACACTTGGACTGTATGTCACTCTGTGGACCAGAGGAGGGTTGCCATGGCATTCCTCCCAACAGCGCTACATTTAGCAGGAGATTATTTCAGAGATGAAAGCGGCTTGGTAGAGTGACACTGGCTGTTGTCCATTTGGCCCCCAAGGTGTGTGAAGACAAAGAATCAGCACTAAGATTGCATGACCAGGTGTCACTTCAGCTTGATTGCTATTACCTTCTACATGGTGGGTAGTTCATTTATAACCTCTAATTACACACTAGCTTTAATGTAACAGCTCCTGTATATGTGCTGCTCACTGAGCACAGATTTAATTTCTATGAAGTTTGAGAAGGCTGTACAAAGTTGCCAGGTCTTGTTATAGTGTGCTGACACAGAGGCGAGGACTGAGGTTCATCCACAACCACATGTTGTCATGTCATTGCTTAGCTTATTCTCTCCAGTTTGCAACAACAAAATGTTCTCATGTGGGGTCTGATTTGACCACTTAACATGACCATTAGTTTAAGCTGTCATGCTTTTGAAACAAAATACACCTATTTCTCAGTGTAACCCTTACTGTTAGGACACAAAACAATCCTTCCTTTACAAGTTAGTTATATTGTGTAGCAAATATCTAATAGGTGCAGTGGTAACCATCATTTTTGTCTTGCTCTTTTTTTATGTTTAAAAAATATAAAATTCTTAGAAATGGCAAATTTACCCAATGCCTTCCACAAGGTCTGTCTACTTATGGTTGTGGGTTCAGAAGCTGTTTTCAAGCCCAAAAATTCAAACAACAGCAAAACACACACACATGGAGTGTGCACAAATGGTGTGGGCAGACAGTCAAACTCTGTGCTGACCACATCAGTGCTGCTGGGAGAAAGATGTGAGAGCTGCAATCAACTATAAAACCAACCTTTTTGGTAAAACCTACAGGTAAAATTGCCCGTTTTTCCAACCTCAGAAAGGTTGCCAATGCTTCCTGCTTTTATACTTTACTGGGGCTGAATTCTAAATAGTATACAGCATTTAATTTTGTTTCTTTGAATGGCAGAAATAGTAAGTGGACAAGTAATCAAAAACCGATCAGTGGTTTGCATTATATTTGTGATTAATATTTAAATCCAACTGAAATCACATGGTCCTGGTGGCCCTAGAAGCAAAGTGAGTGGTTAAAAACATTTGTATGTCTAGTTTTGTTCTTTATTAAAAAACGTTTTTGCAAATTAGTATTTGCAGACACGTGGCACGCAAATTCAGTCTCTGGAAACATCAAATAATAGAATTAGGGTTAGAAGAAAAGTTCATCTGTTACTCCAGCTGACATTTTAGAATGACAACAGAATTCAACGGCATTAGGCCTATGCCCTTAGATTCCCTGGCCTAAGTTGATTTAGTGCTTGCAGTCAATTGATGACTTTTTTTTATTTTTCCCTCAGGACAAAGAATAAGTGTATAAATGATGTGCAGGTAAGTGCAAGCCATGGTATCCAAATAGACTATAATCAAATGGTACGTCTTGATAACAGACATGCTGTAGTCATAATCAAATGTTTTTAATTAGCCATCCATGCATTTATAGAATAAAAATTCATTAGCCTTTTTGGAGAGAAAGTAAACAAACTAATTAAGAGTTCATACTATGTTCTGAAGTTAAAAAACAAACCAAAAAAATATTTGATTCACACCAGTGCATGTAAACCTGACTCTTTACATGCACTGGTGTGTGTTTATGCACAGTGTTTATACTAATTTATATTTTTTTCTACGTGCAGAAATACAAGCTTGTCCAATGGCTGTTCTCTCCCAGAATTAGGAGGAGATAGAGAGAGGAAGAGTGCCGGGAGCCGATGTCCTACTTTAGAACCAGCATTTATTGCATTTTAAGGTGTTTACACAATAGCAAAAAAGACAATAACAGCTCTATGGTGAATGTGTTTGAAACATTTAAAAGCTTCGCTGTCAGTTAATTACTGCTTCCTGTTTGCTCTGTGCTGGACTGAACAAACACATTTTCCATCTATTTTTTTATCTCTCTTTTAGCTTTTCTTAAATAAGGGTTGTCTATAAAGGAATGAAATATTGAGATGGAGAATTTTGGGAGAGAGAAAGAGATGGAGACGCTATTGTGTTGCATCCTGTTTTGGTAATTCTATCCGTCTGACTGTCCCGGGGCTCATTGAAGGGCGGGGGGTGTTGGGGGAAAAATCTAGAACTGACTGATCCGAGTTCAGTTCGTATCTTTCTTTTTAAACGTCTCCAGAATTTAAAGCATTGTTTCCTAACATATTTCATTTTATGTAGACCCATCTGTAAGGCTCACGTAAACTTCTATAGCGGTGAAGGAGAGACTACATTAAATCTATTTTTTGTTCATATTAAATCAAATAGCAAAATAAAAACAAAACACACAACTTTCAAAAACAGTAAAAAATAAAGAGAGATGAATAAGTCATCACTCCCACATTAAAAAAAGGCCCACAGCAGAATTAACTTTTTATTTATGTAAACACTAAATGTGGTCACACTTAAAAAAAATGGTAACAAATGTATATTAACATCATTATATTTTGAACAAACAATAAACAATTATGTATTTAAAACAAATATTAACGTTCAATGTCGACCATTGAATTTAATTGTATGTTATTGTCATCATGAGATGTTGATTTGACTGATGGTACCACAATGAAATGCACATTTTATTCATGCAAATTTCACCCCAAATCAGAATTGAGCACTGGTAAAATACCTGCTACACTTCAATTAATTATTAGCTATATACACTATCGGTCAAAGTTTGGAATAATTAAGATTTAAATGTTTTTGAAAGAGGTCTTTTATTTCTTCAAGACTGCATTTATTTAATGAAAACAGTAATACAGTGGAGTTTGGTTATGTCGACGGCCTCGGGGGTTGCAAAAACATTGCAAACACAATTTCGCTCACAGTGTAAACAGTCATAACATATTTGTGAGGTCATCACGCTGTACTAGATTGCATACTTGCGTTTTCTAATGTGCTTTCTCAACAAATTCGGCTTTGTCCCGTCTTTTAATAATCGTGTTCCCTCAGCAGCGCTGAGCAGAGCGCTTCAGAACAGAAGCACACAGAAGCGGATGAGGCTTTGGGATGGGGGTTGGACCCATGGCAGCTCTCATAAGAACGTAAATGTGCTTTCACTTCACAGTCCTGTGCGGCGCTGTGATTAGCGTCACTGACAGAGCGACCACATGGACCACGATCCACGTGCAACGCAAACTCAGCACATGCGCAGTGAACTAGGTACGCTCATGACTCACGAGATAATCATGTGAAGTGATGACTTTCTCCGAGATATTTGCTTGAGATATTAGTGTTTGGTGACATTAAAGAATTGAAAATACTAAGACAAACAGGGAGTTTGGCGGTTCCACTTCAAAAACGTTGACATGATAGTATTGGCGAGTTAACCGTGACTCGAGATAAGTGAACTCCACTGTAATTGTGAAATATTATGACTGTTTAAATTAACTATTTTCTATTTTAAAACGTATTGCTGTGATTGCAAAGATCAATTTTCAACATGACTTCTAATCAGCATATTGGAATGATTTCTGAAGGGTCATGTGACACTGAAGACTGCAATGATGCTAAAAAGTCAGCTTTGCCATCTCCGGAATAAACAGAATTTTAAAATATATTAACACTGAAAAAAAGGTTATTTTAAATTTGTAAGAATGTTTCACAATATTACTGTTTTTACTGCATTTGATCAAACAAATGCAGCCATGAGCATAAGAGACTTCTTTCATAAAAAATGTCTCTGTTTTAAATCTATTTTTTAAACATTGTCAGTCACCATTGTCAGAGCCATGCCAAATAGCCAAACCGTCGCCTCTTTTTTTATAGGTAATATTCAGCCATGGTTACTCAATGTACAGTAGGAAGCTAATGGATTTTGATGCCATTGATTTCCTCTGTCTTGAAATTAGAGGAGTGTTTACATTATTTTAAAAGCTGGGACCAGGAGAAGATGCATTAAAACACACCAGCACTGATCATCCTCTCTCTTTCTCGCTCGCTCACTCTCTCTCTCTCTCTCTCTCTCTCTTCCGGCAGTAACTGCAGCTGAGAGGCATTAATACCCTCAGAACCCTGGAGCATGGCAGAGAATGCAGCTCGACACTGAGATGAGGTGGAGCTCTCTGTGAGGTAATGTGATTTGAGAAAATCACTGCTGCTCTTGGCACTCTGAATGATACACAGTCAGCCTATGGGGATGAGTTTCACAGTGTCAAGATTGTGGTTTGTGCTGTGTTGAGTGCACTGTCACAGGTTTGTACCAGCTCATGATGAGGAGACCAGAAGACACCATGTATAAAACGTGAGGTAAGTTTTCTGTTCAGCTTGTTTGAAGTTAAGAATAAATTTGTTCAAAATATATGATATGTCGTTCAATTTAGTTGAGTGGTTCTTATCTGTTTTTTCTTCAGGACTCAGATTGTACTAGACTGATTTTCTTTTAACATTGTGGCAACATGTGGCGACCCAAAACAGTATGAAATCTGTTACCAGACTTTAATGTAGTTGGGTTGAATCTTCTTTATACCCTAGTCTTTCACCTTAGTTCGTTTTCAAGGATGAGGGCATGTCCCTCAACCTGTCTGTGTTGTCATTTGTTTAATTTGGTTAGCTTATACCAATTGACAGATGAACTTGTGATAAAATATGGAAACAAACCTTTTCTGTGAACAATAGAATTTGGAAGCTATCCGTTCTAAAATGCTTGATTACATGGTTACTTGCATCTTATAATTGCAATTCAGTACTTGCACACCATTTGAGAATAATTTCTACAGATTGTCTATGGGGAATGATTTTAATCTCTTCTTTACAAATGAAGGCATGAAGTGTATTTTTAGCTGTGATTCAGGACGCATTCAGGTGTTTCTGCTTTGTAAAACATTTCACTATCTGTTAATTTATAACATAGTATAATACATTTTGCAACATTTTGCATTTTGCTAATACATTTTCTCTATTCTTTTGTAAATTAACATGAATAAACAATGATCAACAGTACATTTGAAAATTTAAATGAACCTATATTAATAAATGCTGTTAAATTTGTTGTTGACAATGGAATCTAATGGAACCTTGTTGAAAAGTATTACTAGTTATCTTTTAGCATTCACATTGATCTCAATGACCATTGCTTTGTTGATGCAAGACTCCCCTGAAGTACATTAGTTTGAAACCTGTCATCTTTGCACATGGTAGTTCATTTCTGCTACCAGGTTTTTTATTAATCAATATCCTGAGCTCTACAGAAAGTGACAAAATGGCATATGTTAGAAGTTAGCCATATTAACCAAACAGTACACAGACACATGATATATCCTCTTCATTGAAACTGAGGTGAAACTTCTCAGGTGAAACTGAGGTACAATAATAAAGTAATCTTTAGACTAAGATTTTACATAGTGAAAAAGTAGAATCTTCAAATATACCTTTTTTCACTTTCACTAAGTGTCAAATCATCATTGGAAACCAAGGTGAAAGAATAACGGTTTCTTCTCAGAGGTGAAAATAAGATTAGTATACATTTAGGTTCTAACCATACAAAGTATGGGTCAGTGAAAGTGTAATATATATATACACACAGAGAGTATAAAAAAAGTCAAAACTGTTTTTATATATAATATACATGCATCTCATATGATGACCTTGTCTGTGTGCTTAGTGCTCCTGATCAGTTGGAAGCATGACCTGCAGTGATATGAGTCTGTTGCTCTGGTTTGGGGAAGGGAGATCGCTTCTGCTGCTTTTGCTGCTTCTGTGCTGTGAGACGCTGCAGATCTGGACCAAAACCACCAGACACCAAGGGTCCCGCACATCCGTACACAACCACACTAATGACATCATACTGGCTGTCATACTCCCTCAACACAATACATCTTACCCCTGGGCATGGCCTCGCGTGGGACCCGCTCTGGACCGTGCTATTTCTCGCGTCAATTCTGACTCCACTCTGCTGCCCCGGCACCAGCTCCGCCGCATCTTTGCAAACAGCGAGGATGGGGACGGTATCTGTTCTGAGTCCATCGCTCCCCTCATGGCTGTGGACCTGAAGTTCGAACATAACCCTTGGGCCTTCATTGGACCCGGCTGCGACTATACCTCATCCCCAGTTGGGCTATTCACTGCTCATTGGGGGCTCCCCATGATCACAGCAGGGGCCCCTGCTGTAGCTTTCCTGCACATGGAAATGTACACCTCCATCACCAACACAGGCCCCACACACAAGAAACTGGGTGAGTATGCCCTCCACCTCTACAGGCATTTCGGGTGGCACCAACACACCCTCTTGATGTTCAGTGACACCAAAATGGGTGAAAGGGCGTGCTACTTCGCCCTGGAGGGGCTTTACACAGAGATGCATGAGGAAAACATCACAACCACGGACCTGGTATTTGAGGAGAACAAAGGGCCAGTTAACTATTCCGAACTCCTACATAAGATCAAGGATGATGGAAGAGGTAAGTGGCTTGTTTTTATTTTGCTAGAACAGTTTGCATCAAATTGGGCATCTGTCTCATGTTAATACATGTCCAGTGCTTCTGAGATTTTCGATATGAGGTCATTTTAAAATCCTCTTAACCTTGTTTCCACACCAGCTGATTCCTAGATGTGACATTGAGGCTAAAGGTCAAATTTGTGACTTACAAAATTCCTTTACCATAATGATAGAAGTGCTACAGTACTGAATTTCAAGATTACAACAAGAATCATAGAGAAGCTATAACAGGATATAATTGCAAAATAGCTGGAGGAAAATATGTTTTCTGGTAAAAAGTGTGAGTTTTAAAAAGTTTTATTGATTTTGGTAGGCCCAGACAGAATCTGTATTATAGGACATACAGGTTTTTAACCACATGAGGGTGAGGAAATGCTGACATAAATCTTATTTTTGAGTAAACTATTCCTTTAAGTGCTTACAGAAAAGTTGTGATGATCTCAGTATATCAAGTAGATGCTAGAATCTTCTTCACCGCCAACAGTAATCTATTAAAAAAAAATTCTATACAAACAAAATGCTTGTGTTACGACCGCTAAGGGTCAGCTGTAACAGAAAAAGGACCAGAGTCTCAATACCAGAGAGAAGTCAAATAATAAGTTTATTGTTTAGCTTCAGGGCCAGACAAGGTCAAATTGTCAAACATAAATGATCTTGGTAAGAACCTCAACTTCCCTAAACGATAAATAACGAAAACATAAATACTTCCTAAAACAAAACAAGCCCTTAATTTACTCAAAATATATTTTACATTTATGCATTTGGCACTTAAATTGCATTCAAGAAACACATTGAATCAATTCTTGCTTTTTAAACACCAATGTTCTACTGATTGAGCTACAGGAAAGCTATACAGAAGAATGTTAATAAAGAAAAATATACAAATAGCAAACAATGCAAAATCAAAATTGTAGTCAGTCAGACAGACGTGGGTCAAGTTAACAAGAATTAAACTCACAATCTCTCTGATACAAAACTCTAGACAATACAAGGTAATAGCAATTGATCAACATAATCAAACACACAATGGCACAGTAATAGCGCTTCCTTGAGTGTTTGGGGCAGTCCTTATACCTGGATCAGGTGATGAGGAGAACCAGTCGCAGTTTCCAACAAATTGCCTTGGGGAAACGCCCACCTGGAACACACACATGCCGGTATACAGAAGACAGAACACAACGATTAACAAGACTCAGGATCATAACAGCTTGATTCAGGCCAGACTCGAACCTGAGTCTCCTAAAAGCGCCACAGCTCAATATGTCAACAACTGGAGATTCAGATTTATAGTAACGGTGATGTAGTGCACCACAAAATGTAGCACGTACAGTCAAAGTTTTGACTTTGTCATCAGATTAATAGTTCTTCCGGAAAGGGGAACTCAGGAAACCTGTATCTATGAGTTTTTAATGGGTAAAATGTACTTTAAACCTTTTTTCAGGTCCCAAAGGGGTATACAAATGTCAGCTGAACAACATTTATTAACAGAGGTTATGACCCCCTGTGAGCATGCAAGATATTTTAGCACACACTATCTGATCTGTTGGCATTTCCTGCAAAAACAGAGCTTGTATATTCGTTCAGTGTTCATTCAGTCTTTCTAACTGAAAGATTTTTAATGATTTGTCATTAGTCACTGGATCGTCTGTTGAGTCATTCAGTGAACAGCTAGTGAGAAATGAAATGTTGTACTAACACATAAAAAGTCAGATAAATGAAGCAGTGGATGATGTCTCAGGTGGGGGCTGCGTGTATGTTATGAAACACAATCCTGTAAGCACATCCAAAAGTGTTTTCAGGAGATGGTATCAGCAATATCCCTTTTACGATCATCCATAAAGTGCAAAATACAATCAGCCTCATCATGATATAAAACATTCTGCTTGTAAAACACCAGCAATAAAGTGTAACTAGATTTCTTTGCTCTTTCTGGAGGACATACAAAAGCCTTGGTGAAAGGGGTCAGTTCTGAGTCAGTGTCAGAATAAGTTTTAAATTTCAGTGAGTTCTGAGTACAAACACTTAAGCGCATCATCCAAAATCTGTTTTGAGTTATAAGTATTATATTGATGTTGGATGTATGTATGTAATTTAAATCTATAAAAATAAATTAATCTTCAGGGATGTCAATTTGTCCTATTAGGAAACAAAAGAGATCGTGAGTCATGAAGAAAGTACCTGCAATCCAATCAAGTTGCACAGGTAGTCAAATGCATATCCATATGTGCCGTCACAAGGAGGTTTGGTGTGTCACAACACAGTTTCAAGAGAATGGAGGAGATATAGGAAGACAGGCTGGTACTCAAGGACTTAAAAGGGACATAGAAGGGCAAAAACCCAGAAGCAGGATAGGTATCTGTTCCTTTGTGCGAGGAGGAACAGGAGGGGCTCTGACAGAACCCTTCAAAATGATCTCCAGCAGGCTGGTCTGCATGTTTCTGACCAAACTGTCAGAAACGGACTTCATGAGGGTGGTATGAGGGCCCAAACATCCCAACATCATCTAATGGGACCTTTGCTCACAACTCAGCACTGTGTAGCTCGATTAGAAATTTGCCAGAGAACACCTGAACTCAAATCTGCCATTGGCACCCCATTCTCTTCATGGATGAGAGGTCGTTCATACTGAGAATATATGACAGACATAAAAGAGTCTGGAGATGCTGTGGGGAATATTGTGCTGTGTGCACCATCATCCAGCATGATGACTGGTTTGGTAGTGGGTCAGTAATAATCTGGGGAGGAATATCCTTGAAGGGTTGCACAGACCTCCACGTGCTTGCCAATGGTTTCCTTACTATAGGTACTGGGATGAAATCCTCAGACCTTAAACTGGTGCAGTGGGCCCTGGGTTCCTCCTGGTACATGATAATGCCCAGCTAGAGTGTGTAGATAGTTTTTAGATGATGAATTGATTGCCTTGATGCTATTGACTGGCCCTCACATTCCCCAGACCTGAATCCAATGGAAAACTTCAAAAACATTATGCATCTCAGCATCCAAAGCTGCCAAGTAGTGCCACAGATCTGAGAGGAGATTCCACAGGTCACCATCTGGCATCTTATCAGGAGCATGCCCAGAGGTTGTTGGGAGTGTATATAGGCAGTAGACATTAATGACATACATTGAGTTGCTGTAATAAACTTTATGCAAGTTGCTACAGTCTACTACAGTTGCTACAATTTTGTTCTTAACAAATTATAGAATGTATAAATATTTTCAAATTTTAAGTAATTTATTTGAGATCCAATGTGTGATTTAAGTGTCCAAGTGTTAGATGCCCCCACCCCACCCCGCCTTTATTTTTGTACATGTATTTGTTGAAATATTTAATCATTTTGCCTTTTTTACATTGCCTTTTATATACCATCATCTAACTCTCACTTAAATTAATCTATGAAAACACAAAATCGTTTTTTTTTCTTAAACCAATCTTAAATATCGAAATAAATATCTATTTCTCATACTATAATATCTGTTTCTTATGTTGTGCTATCTAAATTTATTTGTAGCATTTAAAATTATTTATAAAAAAATTATATTATATTTTAGACAAAATTATATTATATTTAGACAAAATATAGAATTGGCCATTTATTGGTTATCAACCATAACATAAAAATATGTTAGTTAGTTTTAATGTCTGTGCATTACTAAATGAGGTTTTAACAACATGACAAAGGGAATGTTTTTGTGGATACAGAAATATTTTGGGGTCTCTCTGTCTGATTAAAGTGTAGTGATTTACCTGTAGTCACAGGTAGTGATTACCTGTGGAGTTGTAACCTTTTACGTAGATCTCGGAAGAGCGGAAATGCTCTTTCTCACCTCCTGTCTCTTTCCTCTCAACCCTGTAAAATCCTCACATCATCAGCAGCAGGAAGACAACACATGGAGACACACCGCCTCCTGTGAGATTGGATTCTCTAATGTATTCCTGCTCTTCTGCTGGAGTTTTCCATGCGAGTTCTCTTTTGTTTGGAGATTCAGAATGCTTGTCTCTTTAAAGAGCAGTTCTAGATTTGTAAAACACACACACACACACACACTCAAACACACTTCAAAGTTGCTCTATTGATGAGGACTGTGCTCTTCTGGTTTAATTCCTCAACCAGATTTTGTAGATCTTAAAGTCTGATTTCTGAACAAGGACAAACAATTCTGATTCAAGCTAAACAACTGCATGAGCTCTTTGAAATTAGTTGAGCTCATTTTATTGAATTGTTTGAAAAAATTCCTCTCAGAATCTTCTGATGGAGCAGTAACATCAATCTACCTTGATGTCATCTTTTCAACTAAAATGCCTTTGTAATCTTTGTGACTACAGCTTCATGCCCTCTTGTCGACATGGTTGCTGAACATAAGAGCGGCCATGCTGAACTAAACTACCCAGAAGGCTGTGCTCCGCTTCTCTCTGCATTTCCATCCATCTGGATCAGCTTAAAAATTAATCTGAAATGAGAGGTAGAGAAGGATAGAAAAGAAATAAGAAAATAACTACAAAATGTTTTACACGTAGTACACACTTTAATAAGTATAGACCTGCTTCTTTGCTTGCAGGAGGAATGCTGTATTTTGATATATTGGTTCAATATTTTCCATCGTTTCTGACCTTTGGATGTAATGTAACTCCAGAACTCCAGACCTAAACTCAAACATATCAAAAGACTCATTCATGGAGGTGAAAGCTTGTCTTTATTTCGATCTTGAATCTGCCCCCCTGTGAACAGAATACTCAAGTCACAATGTTCTCTTCTTGAACATGGGGTTCAGTTTAATACAAGAATGACCTCACATTCTCTAAAAGGCAGACCTCCCTAACATCTCACCAGTTCCTGTGATAATATAATTTGTAACCCTATACTGGCTTATGTTAAACAGCATTAGAAGAGAAACATGACAGACATTAATTAACATGACGGATAGAAAATCTTTTTTTTTTGTAGTGCCAGAAACTGCATTATAAGTTACTTACAGTCAAATGTCAGATTTCCGTTAAACAGTCCTCTCTAAAAGTGCTCAGCCTCGTAGATTAACTTCATTGTGTTGGTCCACTGTTCATGAGCATGATTGGAAATCAAAATTTGTGTGCAAAATATTTTTTTTTAAGATTTTATTTTTGATGAGTAATTTTCATTCTTCTTTGATGCACTATTTAAACAGGAAATTGAAGTGGGGAATATCAGGGTATGATATGAGGAAATACCTCATATTATACAGTTGCTTTGACAGTTCCTTTGACCTCCACCAGGCTCCCCTCATTCCACCGTATCTACCTTGGTCAGACATCCCCCTGGCTCCACTGTGGGATTCCAGTTACACCTCTGTCCTCCATCCATTCAGCTCCACTGCTTTCCTCAGTCACACTGGCTTCCCTATAGTCTTAGGGATCCCTACCTCTGTCTTGGTCCACTGAGTTATCAGCTCTTCCTCTGTCACCCTCTGTCTGGGTCTCCATTGCGGCCAGCTCACAGCCCCTGCAATGTTGTGCTGGCTGTGGCCTGGCTCATCATCTGACTCTTTCCTCTTTCTACTCCCCCATGGACTCCTTTGTTTCCCCTGGACTGTTTGTTTCAGTCCTCTTCCACACCCTCCTCCAGAGCCCCCACCCTCTTTCCTGGACCTTATGCAGCGCAAGGATGAGCCTTTCCGTAATGTGGCATATTATAAGGATTGTGTTTTGTGTTCCTGTGTCCTAGTTTTTATGTCTGATTTGTTCTCATGCTTTTCACCTGTTGTAAATCAATTTTCTCATTTATCTTCCTCATTTGTTATAGGGTATATACTCCTTGTATCTTTCAGTTCTTTGTCTGATCTCGGTAATTTTAAGGTGCGTTTTGTCTATTTCCCTGAGTTCTCGTGTGATATATTTGGATTAAATACTATTTAGTTTGAATATTTATCTTCGTACACATCTTGGCAACAACATATCTTCGAGTGATGTGTTCAGAGTCTGAACACACCACTCCAATTCTCATCACTCCAATTCATCTTCTCTGAGATCACTCAAGTTACAGATGGGTTATCTTGTCAACAAATAGCTGATTTAAGTGAGCATGCATGAAGCCTATCTGTGTCCCTCTCTGCTCCTTCATCATGGTCAACAGACATGTGAGAAAATGGCCTTCAAGGATTGCACCCAGATCAATAGAACTGCTGCTATTTCCTGTTGTAATTGCTCTGATTGTTTTGAGTGTTGTGCCTGCAGCTGTAGTGTCCTGAAACAGCCTAATCTCTGGTTAAAATGAAGGGTGGCGCAGCTTAAACATACAGATCAAGTCCTGCATTTACATGGGATAGATCAGAGTCAGTGCAGGAGTGAAGCTGAAACAGTCTGCTTTGATCGATCAAACATTTTCATAAATTCTCAGATTATACAGCAACAGTCTTTTCAACTATTCGCTCAAATTTTGTTTATAATTAGTCATTTTTCTTACTGATTTAGAAGAAAAACAACACTGACAGACAACAGTTTTAAAATGAAAAATAGAGAAAACAGAATAAAGCAAATAGCAAGAGCAGAACATGATGTTGTGAATATGAAGTTCCAGTTTCCTAATGTTATTTTTAGAGAACACAAGCAGGGTTCTTTAAACTCAATACACACACAGAAAAATGTATGCTTGTACACTGATTCTGGCTCTCAGTGTAATTGTGTCAGGTTTCTATTAGAGAACGGCATTGCATTTTCTGAGCTGAGCCCATCATTATCGTTCAAGCGCAGTGTGCAGCCATTTTTCTTGATTGCCTCGATCGCTATTACACTGTATCTCCTCATCTGATTGCATGCAAGTTCCTTGTTGAGAGTGCAGACTCCCTCTTACTCATGGTCTAGTTGGTATGATGATATAATGGAGTGCACATTTTTTTTCTGTCTGCTAATTCTATTCAGAACTATTTAATAAAGTTTAATTAGAAAATGTAAACTTCATAGTTGACGAATAGCATAACATGTTTTTATTTCAAGATAAAAGTTAAAATGTATGTAAATAACTGGTAAAGAAATTCTTTTTGGTGCAGAATATATACACATTTACGCAGTTGCATGAAAAAAAAGCATGAAGTGGGTCGTCTCATTGGGGTGGACATATTGACATCACAGGACCAGCTGAAAATATTGAGTTTAGTTTTAAATAATGTGGTGTGACATTAAAGATATACTTAAAATACATTCTCAATGTAAGGTCAGTTGATTTTTCTTTTAAAAACGGTGGTTCTAAATAATTTTAGATAAAGTATAATTGCTTCAGATGCCATGTTGACTACCTCTTCACAGCATATACTTACTAGATATCATCTTACAGTTACAAAGCAACCAACTTGAACTCTGTTGAGTATATACAGAAGTTTAACTCCATTTGGCCCACAAAAACACACAGTCATGTTCTATCATTCCTATCTAGGGAAAACATGTTTAGGAATGTTTTTACCTATGTGTCTGAGGAAAGCAAAGTGCCTGTACTGACTCATTTGCTCAGTGCTAGTTAATGTTTAACAGCGTTGAAAATAGCAATAGCAATAGCAATTCAACGTTAGGTTGGATATCTGCCAGCATTCCCTCTCAAGGGCTTCATCTGATAATGATGTGCATTTGAGTGTGTAATGGACTGTTTTATCTTTCTGACAGGTTGCTTATCACACCTGACATACTCCTTTCCCAAACAGAATTGCGTTTATACTATATGCTTTCGGAATCATAGCGAAAAGGTAGTCAGAGCAGTCACTCTTGTGGGTCCTGATATGCCATGAAGAGGGGAAATCAGACCATTTTGTGTTACCTTATCAGGTTTAAGTATAAGCAATTAAAATTACCCTATTATCACTAAAGAATCATAGTAAGGCTAATATACATGGAGACAAGAATATATATATACATTTTTTGTGTATTCTATGCCTTTTTATCAGTTAGTCTCTGGGTCAGATAGCCTGGCATAAGGGATAAAAATAGGGGTGAAAAGAGGAACCCCGTGGTGTCCTGTTTAGCATTTTGTGGTCGTAGGGCAGACTGGCTGGAGCCAAAGGGGTGATTTAGCTGAGAAGTCAAAAAAGTTAAAAGTCTTTGACTGGATCTAGGAGTATAATCAATCATCTTGATTCAGTCCAGACTCTACACTAGTTAATTTTTTCTTTCTTTCACTTCAGAGTGATAGACCGCTACTGTAGGTTTGGTCTTGGCAAAAGTCATGTTGGGCAGATGTAAAGGTCTTTTTCTGTGGTGGTTCAGTATTGACTTGAGACACAAAGAGCTGAACCTCTGACTCACTTACAGGAGGATTTTACCCTCTTCTATTCACATTTTTCTTCACTTTTACTTTAGTTACATTAGTAGCCTGCAGACTGCTCTGTGTGTGCTTTTAATATTAAATCACTATCCATGAGTGTTTTAGCAAAATGTTAATTTCTGTTAAATTATGTTAGCAAAACATGCCAATTTCTGTTAACATGATTAATCATGCCAACGACATTACATAAACATTTTTTATGTTTAAAAAAAATGTATTCACCTTCACCTGTTTTTCCAAACCTGTATGACTGAATGTTGAAGATCGTTGGGATCCAAACAGTGTGTTTTATTTGTGAACTCAGTCAAAGAGATGTTTTAAGTCCTGTTGAGAACTTAAAAAGCTTTCACGATTGGCTGTCAAGCATACAAATGCTAGTTTCGATTTTGAAATATACACACGTTTGCCCAGCTCAACAAGCTTTCCCTATAGCTGTCATTTCCCTATGGCTGTCATTGAATTAATTCAATTCGCCAATACAAAGATAGATTGAGACAGACTGACTGGCTTGTCTGTATCCATCTTGATCCTATCCCTTTATTCTGACCTTCACAGGTTGACACTGATCTGTTTATTCTTATGCAGCATTTACTGGTTAATACTTTTGTTTCAGGTTATTACAATTATTGTTTTTTTCATTTCATTTGATTTGTCCATTTAACCAGATTTTTTCTGTGTATATGTTGAAATATGTCCATTTCTGTTGTCTTGCCTGTAGATAGATAGATAGATAGATAGATAGATGGATAAATAGATGGATGGATATATACTTACTGTATAGATAGTTGTTCATTTAGAATTGTTCTAAAATTCTAAATCCATATTTCCCCTTTTGTTCGTTATTACCCACAAACTGAAATCACATCGTCACTGAGCAGCACTTGTCTGTTAACCTAGGTCTCCTGTAATTACCCTACTTCTGCAAATGACTGTCTGGTCTGAAGTCAAGATCTATCGCTTTCTCTCTCCCTGTCTCTGTGATCACTTCACTCATTAGGTCAGAGCTAATGAAGCTTTTTTTTTTCTTGTCCAGATCTCTTTCTTTCCCTATTTTTGTTTCCATCTCTCGCCTGTTTTTTTGTGTGTGTGTCAGAGGTTGTGAGGTGAAACCTCACACATAAAATCTATCCAATATCATTCTTATAATAAGATAAAATGAATAATGGTCATAGAACATATTTCTGTTGGTTTTATTATACATATGCAGTATTTTTAACTTGTTTTCTAATAATAATATCTTTAATAATATCTTTAAAAAAATATGTATTTACTTGAGAAGCAAAATTAACACCTACCTATTTTCAGAGAAAATATATTAGTTTGATATATTATTATATATTATATCTTATCTATCTTAATAAACTGTATTGACCAATCCCATTTTCATTTTTTTTCTTTTAAACAAAAACATCAACATATTTTAATAAAATAAGTATAAAAAAGTATTTTAATATATTCTCTGTAGGCGGCTCATGGGTAACACTGTTTCCTCACAGCAAGAAGGTTAGAGAATAGATGAATAGATTATAATAATATAAGAATAGAGAATAGATGTATCACTTCTGTGGATAAAAGTGAACTCATCTCACAAATGAATGGATGCTGTTTTTAAGATTATTATAGTACTGGAAAAGACAAAAATACTGCCTAGCAAAATTATATCATGCAATGTGAATGAATCATCAAAATCATGTTTTATATTAGTATGACATGATGCTAAAAGCATAGAACAGACAGTCCCGATTTACTCAGAGCCATAAATAAATTAATGCACCATACAGTCACACTTTCCTACATGAACTAAAATGCTAACACGCACATGTTGATTCCTGTCTGGATGTGTTGTATTGAAACGTTATGCTGAGGTAATAACATTAACGTATTGATGAATATTTATGTAATTTCTGGTAAAAGTGTGAAGGATACTATTCGGAAATCCATTGCCGCTTGTATATATATATTCTTTCATTTTTCTTATTTGTACCTATATTATTTTCTTTGTCTTCATTTTCACATGTTTCTTTGTCTTATTTTTCATATGTTCTTCTCCCTTTCTTATTTGAATGATTTGTAAAGAGTGATTTATAATCAAGTTAGGGATTTTTATTAATTAAAACCTTTCTTTACTCTTCTGTGTTTTTCCATCGAGTAAGGATGAATATTGTCAGCACTTCTCAACAGATAGAGAATGTTATCAGAATGTTTTGGTTTATAGTTGGAGCCTGAGCCGAGTTCAGCCTTGGAGAAGCTGTATGTGTGTGTGATAATATGGTCAGTATTGGTGAGGTGATTAACTGGCACCAGAAAACTTGTTGTTCTCGACAAGCCACGTCACGAACCCGTCAACCACGTGATCAATGAAGATATGCTTCAGACTGTCTGCTCTTGTGTGGAAAATTACTAGTTTTGTTTTTCTTTCTTTCTTTCTTTCTTAGCCAATCAGAATCATTTAAACGTCATCATTGACGTAGTTAGCACCCTCTGTTAGAGTATAATTGCTGTAACAATGTTATTGTAATTGGAGCGGCCTACGACCTCCTTGTGAGACTTGAAGCTGGCTTCTGCATGATGAAACTACAACCTATTCTTTACTAAATTTTTATTATTTGACTACACTCCTGACTCCTGGTCTTCATTCAACATATCTGGTCCTCGGGTCTTAACTGTAAATTCCCCTACAAGTGCTAGTGGGAGCACAGAAAAGCTATTTGAGATCCTTTCTCTTATTAAATAAGGAAGATATCCTCAATCCTCCATAGAATCAGGATATGTGTTTTGTGTGTAGGGAGAAGGAATTATAAGAGGCTAAAAAAAAATTATCTTGTCCTTTGTTCTCTCTCCCTCTTTCTCACTGCAGTGGTGTTTGTATGCTGTTCTCCGGATATTTTCCGGCAGTTAATGGTGCACTTCCACAAGGCAGGTCTCCCTAAAGAGGAATATGTCTTCTTCTATATTGACATGTTTGGACGCAGTTTGGAGTCCAGGCCTTCTCAACCATGGGCCAGAGGAGACCCAGAGGATGTCTTTGCGAAGGAGGCCTTCCAGGTGATTAAAGCCTTTCATAAAACATGAGAGAGAGGGGTGGACAAATAGGAATGATGAGGAATTGCACTGCCATAATTATCAATTTTGAGTATTTTTGTTTTGTTAGAATTCTAAATATTAATAATAATCTTTAATATGTAATTATTAATACAAATAATATAACTTCTGTTATAATATATCATATTTGCATAAGATATTAACATTTATTTTCAGAGAAATTTTCTTTTTTTTCTTACCCCACTGACCTTTTTTCTTGTTAAAATTTGAAATAAAACCAACTTTAATGCCGTTTATGCTTAACAGAGAACAAAATTAATTCAGTATCTATTCTCTAGATAAAATAAACAAATAAAATCAGTGATTACATTGGTTAATATACTGTAGTAAATTGTTAGGTTAAGGTTAGGTGTTAGAGTTTGGGTTAATAAGTTGACAACTTGACATGTAGTTGTAAAGTTACTTTAGTACACTAGAGTGTATGTTAAGGTACCATCAAAATAAAGTGTTTATTGATATTAAGCAGACAGTATACTAATATTCTATCGTGATTTAGTTGATTAAAGTTAGAATGTCTAAAGTGAACCATCAAATAGACTTAATTCAAGGTATGTTCTCTGTAGTTAGTCAGTTTGTCTGTGTTGCTCTGTGAGGAGGTGTCGCAAGTTGTTGTAATAAGCTGTATTTTTAAAATCTGTCCACTAAGCTCTATGTCTGGACAGCATGCTATCACATAATAGTCACACACACACAACACAAAAATTCTTAGTTTCATGGTTTGTTAACCTCATCTGTCCCTAAGGTCATTTTGACCCAAAATAATTTTAAAAAAAGTGGTTTATCGCAGTGGTCCAAGACCTGAGGAATTTTGTTGCACTTGAACTTGGAATAAACAAACAAGTTGACTGTATTCAAGGAGTTTATGTGGTTGAAATAAAAAAGCAACAAATATGTCCCTCAATTTGACCCCTATAGGAATTAACTGGATGAGGATTTTTTTTTTGCCAAAGTTTTATTTTATTTTTGTACAATCCAGAACGAATTCATACAAATGAAGGCATGAGACTATAGAACATTCTTAATGCAGAACACACTCACATGCATACATGCACGCACGCACACGCACCCACGCACACACACACACACACACACACACACACACACACGTTCTTAGCTTAATTACAGGGTTATGCATGAAATGTGTTATATTGAATTTGAGTTGAAATAATGTGAAGAATGTGCTTATATTATTTATTGATCAAATCTAGTCATTTAAAGGTAAATAAAATTAAAATGTATTATCAAACCCACAAGGGATGATTTCTTACAGAGTGTGAGGAACAGATGAGGGTTATGTATCTCTGAAAATTAAGTTAAATTATTGTAAGTTCTGAATTTGCTACCAGAAAAATAACTGATATTATAAAATTTGAGACAATAATGATTATGATCATAATAGAGGAGAAGATAGACAGTTATGAAACTTCATAAAGCTTTTTCATCATAACTGTTTTCTCGTCTCTTGAACCTTAAAAAGAGCCTTGCTTTTGTCTGTATGGTAACGGAATAACAATGCATTTTATTTAAACCCTCTGTAGCACAAAACTTTACTGTTATGCCTCAAGGGGCTCAGAAACTGAGCCATATTCTTATCAAAAGCTCTGCAGGTCACTCTAGCTTTGGTTGGCGTCACAGAACTTCAGTCACTAGCCCTTACTGTGATAACAGCAGACTGTTCTGAGAGCAGAAGAGTGTGAAAAATGTCTGAACTCCAACACTCCGAACCCTCTGATGAACCCACGCACAGCAGACTCAGGACATGCTGATGCTTACTGGAGCTTAGCTTTGGTAGATTAAACATTATGTTTGCACACAATATTCAAACAGACAATATTTATGAGAATATATATTCTTTATGTTTCTACTTGGCCAGATTAAAAGTATTCATAAATGAATGGCATTATAAGAGAAATACTTCAGTCAGTCAAGAAAAGAAGCTTAAAGAATTGGATACCACTATACAACAAGGTCTTATTTGTAAACATTAGTCAATACAAATCTATATAATATGAAAATACTGTGTAATATTTTTGTTTTGTTTTTAATGTCATGTGATCCTTGATTGAGCACCTGCGAATATAAAAGCTTGTTGGCTAAAAATGTTTAATTGTCTGATGAAACGTTACATTTGTGTGAGTCTCATATTATATTTCTTAGCATTTTTGAAGCCTTGGTGTGCTGACTGTTTTCAGACTTTTTTTTCTTTTGTTGAGCACCCAATCTTGAGCATTTTTTCCAGTGAGGTGCATTCTTTGAACATGTTTTAACATTAGTTAATGTATTAACTAACAATTATTGATATTTTTTACAGCATTTATTAACCTTTGTTAATGTTAGTTAACATTATACAACAGATACAACATTGGATCTTAAAAATGTATTGGTAAATGTTGAAATTAACATGAACTAAGATTATTACATGCTGTAGAAGTATTATTTAGTATATATTGTTTAGTATAACAGACATAACATTACAGCTGTGTCACGATTGTTAGGTAGTTGAGGAGACGAGGAAGCTCCGGAATATAATTTATTTATAAACTTAAACTGAACCCAGAGACTGTGGACAAGGAAGCCACAACCATAATAGGACAACACTCAAAGGGACTGAAGGAAAACACAAGGTTTAAATACAAAAGGAAGAAATGAAGGAATTAGATTGATGTGACAGGTCATAGAAATACACTGGGAAATCGACAAGAAATACACTGGGAAATCACAGGAGGAAACAAAGTAGACAAAGACACGAATTACATTTTTTTTCTTTTGCAAAACCAAATAAATAATAGGTATACAATCATTATGCACCAGATTATGTACTAGCAGAATACTGTCTATAATAATAATCTAAACAGTGCAGAGGAGAGCCCCAATTTTTACCAAATGTCTTTGGTGTTTTTCTAACGTTGAAAAGTGTTCAGATTTTACAGATGGCCGTTAACAGCTTATCTGATTGTGATTTGTCTGCGAATGAGATGTAAATATCTATATCTACATCAGATGAAGAAGAGCATTTTAAGCAAACAATTATTGCTAATTTATGCAAATGGTCACTGCAGTAAAGCACAACGTTCAACGTTTTAAAGAGCTGATTTAGGTGTCTGAAACAGTTTTGATGCAGCTCCAGTCAAGTATGTCAGATTGTAGTAATCCATTTCATCGTCCACAGATTGACACTCATAACTGATCAACAAAATGGGAATTAGAAATTATGTATTTTTTTTAGATGAGATATTATTGAGGTAAATCTGTAAATGTTTTGTTTATTTTTCAGAGTGTGAAGATTCTGACCTACCTGGAGCCACAGAACCAGGAGTACAAAGAGTTTGTCTCTGATCTAAAATCGGATGCCAAACGGATGTTCAACTTCACAGTGGAAGATTCTTTGGTAAGAGAGATGATTGTGAAGTGATTTATCTTTACCTTTTCATTTTTAGTGTTTTATTAAAACTCTACTGTGTTGTCCATCTTTTCTATCTTTCCTTGCAATTAGTATTTATTTCTCTATTCTCTTATCTTGTTAGAAGCTCTGTGAGCCTTCATCACAGACAGGTTTCTCTCATAAAAGTTTTTCAGCCAAAGTGCATTGTGTTAACAGTTTTATTTTTTATTTGTATCATCTGTTCACTAAATAATGCACAAAGGAACAGAATGCAATGCACTTTTTTTACTCTCTCTCCAAACAGTAAAGGTTGAACATAATTAGGGGCCAAGCACCGAAGGTGCGGAGGCACCTACTGTTTTTGTTCCGGTTCCGTTTTATTCTTCTTCTTCATCATCTTCTTCCGCCATGAAAGTCTATGGCAGGCCATAGAACCGCTAGCGGGAAAATGATGAAAGTTTGCACACTCATTAAGGACAGTCCAATCATTTACCATAGAAAAATTGAAGTCTCTAACTCAATCCCTTTAGCGCCACCAACTGTCCAAAGTTGCACTCACGTTTACATTAATAACTTTTGAACCGTATGACCTAGAAACAAAATTATTTTGTCCTCTGATTCCTTGGCTCAAGACGATTAGAGTACACCCTATGACGACTAAAAACATACTATTTCAAACTCCTCCTAGGCCGTTTGTCCAATTTTCACGAAATCTGAACCACATAATCTCCAGACCATGCTGACAAAAAATTATTAAAAGAAAGTTGATTCCTCAAACCGTTTATGAAAGAATCCGACGTAATGGTCACAAAAATGAAATTGAGGCTTTATCTCCGCAATGCATTAGCGTTTTGTGACATCACTCTGGACATACCACATGATTTGACACATCAGTTTGATTACAGCGCTGCCTCTGAGTCGAACGTGATAAACCAGTAAATCGAATTGCTAAAGACCGTATTGATGATTTTTTTAGCCATTTAGCCAAAAATCATATTAAAATGCATTTAGTTGATTACTGCCGTTGTTCTGATACTGCCAGCCATGTCGGCATGACATTTAATGCCCTGTTTGTGCTTGGCCCCGTCATTGCTGCTTGTTATGTACTGTATCTGTATTAGTGTATGTTGTGTATTAATGTGAAATATGCCTGCAAATTTCCAGCAAACTGATTAAGCTGCACTGCATCCATCAGGAGACTAAAGTTAATGTATTTTTATGCAAGAAAAAGATAATGTGTTTAGTTATGAACCTCATGTGTATGATACATTTGCAATGTGTGTGTGCTTCTTATTGTATTTCAGAGAGTAGTGTGCATGTAATTGGCATGTAGACAGATAATTTAGTTCAATGCTGAATTGAACTAAATTACCTGTCTACATGCCTATTATCTGCACCCTACTCTTCTTAATACAAACTCTCTTAAATTCAGTTCAGTGTGATTCTTTTCATTATAGTGCATCTCAAAACAACATCCATAAAGACACATTCACACAGATACAGGAAAGAAAACCGTTTTTGTATTTGACATTTAACACCAGGGTGTGCTCCTGAGAGTAACTCTGTCCCTCGGTTTCACAGACTAGACTTGGACTAAAATGCATGTTTGGGCTATTTTAACTGAAAGAAACTTGTACTGACATATTTTAAAATATGTCAGTGCCATTGTTTTGTTTCAAGATGCATACCAGTGATTTTTTTCTTTCTAAACCATGTTTATAAAAGCTACTTAAATGCCCTATTTGAACTAAGATCTAATCCTGGCTTAATCTAAGCCCTGTTTGGGATACCAGATCTGTGTGTTTAGTACTGTTCTCTCCCAGTCAAACAAGCCATATAAGCACATCTGTCTGAATTTGAATGAGGCTTTATGGATTTTCCCCTCAGCATAGATTCTAATTGAGAGGTTTGCTTTGAAGAAAATCTTTAAGTGTTTTTTTTTTGGGGTCCCCGTTAACATGCAGAACATGACGGGATTTGAGTGAGGTGAAATATGAAAAGAGAAAAATTCTTTATCCAGTGACTGTGCCTGAAAAAAGCAACTACTTCATCTGTTCTGTTCATTTACATGTAAATGAATCTCTGTGGGAGTAAAATGGACTGAATAGATCAAGAAAAAAAGATTAAGAGATGAAGCACTTTACTCTCTGCCTCACACAGTTTGACTTTCATTTTATAATTTCTGACAAATATTTGATGGAGGATTCAGATCAGATCAGGCATTTTCAGAAAACCAACAGCATAATAGCATTGCTCGAGGTAGGATGTGTGTCAAGAAAATCTAATATGTCCATCAGTACCAGCATGATTCACTCTGGACACACGCTCAACTCTGATTTGTAATGCATACATTTAAAAAAACACACAAAAAACGGGCACACAGTATTCAGCAATATTATTGATTTGACTGCACTGACCCTAATGGATGAGAACTGAACTGACCTGGATGATGACATCACTGTTTTCTCCATAGCAGCATTATAGCTAAAGCTGCTTTGAAAATCTGTATTGTATAAAGTGCTATATAAATAAAGGTGCGTTGACTGTTAAATTGAAAATAAATTGTTTTACAGTCTTTGACGAGTGTCATAGAGATGATTATGAATATTTTAATCACATGTGTATTCACATGTTTGGGTATTTGATTATTTCAGATGAACATCATCTCAGGTGGTTTCTATGATGGTCTGATGTTGTACTGCCATGCTCTAAATGAAAGTCTTTCAGAGGGACATGATCGACCTTCAGGAGAGTCTGTCACAAAGAGAATGTGGAACCGGACATATTATGGTGAGTACGTAATCTAGTTATGAGCTAAGAATTTGTCTTTCACAGCAACCAAACTAAAAATGACAATAATTTTTTTTATAAACGATATTATTAATCTCAATAAAAAAACAATAGTATATCAATAATAATATTAATAAAATAAATTAGCTCAATGATGTCAGGGTTCTGTCCCATTCGGTCCAGTTATTTCTTGTTTTTTTTGATAGAGCTCTGATACTCCCGTAATGTCTTGTCTTTTGTGTGACTGCTATCCTGTCCATGTGATCTGTCTTGTGTGTGGGGCATAGTGTTCGATTCTAGGACGATTCTAGTCCTGTTCGATTTTGTGTTTTGGGATTCGAACACTCATGCTCCGTGTGTTTGTCTTCTGTTCTGCTTGCACGAGATGAGTGTTCGCTCATGCACTCTATGTTCTGTGAGTGCGTCTGGTTTCGAGTTCGCATGAATCTTGTTTTGTGTGAACACACATCTTATGAGTGTTCTCATTTGCTGCGTGTTCATGTCTTGTTTTGTCTGAGCATATGGCTTCTCATGTGTGATTCGTGTCATGTTTTGTCCTGTCATTGTGTAACCCCACCCCTCTCATTTCCTTGTTATTGGTTTGATTTGCCCCACCTGTCCTCCCTCATTACCTGTTCTCTATTTATTCTCAGTGTGTTTGCTATCCTGTGCTGGTTCGTAGTTATACATATATTTTTGTTGTTTTTATGTCCTGCTGATGTTTCAAGGCTAGCCTTGTCTAGTCAAGTCAAGTCGAGTCATGTTTCCCCCATCGGGATAGTTTTGTGTTTGTATTTAGTTTTGTTTTTATGGTTAATAAAAGTCCTTCTCATCTGACACATTGAGTCCTCCATCACTTCACCACACCTGACAAATTATCTAAACAAAGAAATTTGGCTCCATTACTACAGTAACTCTGAAGGCCAAAAACATTTTTTGAAAACATTTTTTTTTCTCATTTGCAAATGTCAGTCTCATATTATTTTCCACATCTTATTCATATTTTTGAACATATCTTTATGCATTTTTTTGTTACACTAGAAAATATAATTAATTTTCTTTTCAGGAAGCCACTTAAATAAAGCCTTGCCCAGCTTAATTAATCATTAAGAAAGAGAAACAGGCTTCTGTTTCTGTGCTAGATCCAGCTCGAGTTCTATCAGTTAAACAGAATGTGTATACATTTGCCCTGCAGCAAAATGTCTGGCTTCACAGACTCTTCACAAACAGAAGCTCCCTGCAGAGATGAATCTGATGACGCACTTTCCAGAATTATGATGTGACGTCTATAAATTCTAAGGTTCATGAAAAGCAAAGAAGACACTCACACGTTTAGAAAAACATTTATCAAATGACACTCAACTGCTTATTCATATTAATTAGTCACAACCTTAAAGTGTGTATGTAATATAGCTGTCTGTGAATGCTCTGCAAAGTTGATAAAGTCTGCACAATAACTAAAGTTATTGTGTCCCAATTGAAAGAATGGACTAAAGGAGGTGTCAGGGATATTAATCCTAATTACCGGTAGTTACAGTCACACGTCACTAGCTAACACATTTGCATAATTCCAGTTTTCTGCTCGCAAACAATTTGACCCACGCTTCATTGTGAGATTTGCAAAAAGCTTGTTCTGGAAAGATAGGTCAGTACTCGGGTTATTTGGACTTGCTTGCTTCTCAGAATCACAACCTGTAAGTATAAATAATTATTGATGTGTATATTTTCTGCAGGGAGTTCAAAATGCATAGTTTTGTGTTTTTATATTAGGTATTCTGATTCTAATTGACCACTATTACCTAAAATTGTGTCTATTAATGCAGACTGTTGTTCTTACTACATTGAGTAATGAGGGATTGAACACGGTTTGTTTTACAAACTTTAATGTTACATTAGTCATTCACATTAGTGCTCGGCTACTGTATGCTAATGTTACGAATTAGAGTTGCAACATCTCATTATGTACGGTACCTCAAAATTAGTGGTGTATCACTGAGAAACGTTCTGCTCAAGTCCTCCTTGCGATGAAGGTTCGAGTTGAAAAGCTAGTTCCTCCAATGTTTCATTATCAGACTCGCACTCGGATTGATATTGAAAAATCAATGTCTTTACAGTGTGTACAATTACTGAGCTGAAATTCAGTTTCAATAATGGGTGTTTAATTTTCGACAGGCACTGTAAGTGGTAGACCAATCACAGCAGACTGTATTATCTGCCCAATCAGACCAGAATAGTCTCTTGGAATGGAGGGATTTAGAGACACTGAATCATTGGATGAGTCGTTTGAGAAATGTGGTGATGTGCAGTGTATTTTATAAGGAAAATTGAAGTATATTTGCATTGTAAGCTGTTTGTAGGAGACCTCCAAAACAAAATTAGGAACCTTTAAAATAACAACGTTGACGATAATAATAATAATGTTGTAAGCATGACTTTAATATGATGGTTGATACAAGACTTCTAAACTATTATAATTATTATTAATTATAAACTATGCAATTAATTATAAACTAAAAAAATAACAGCAGTGTAAAAATCAACCCTGTTGAATGGCCCCAAAGTCTGCTTCAGACAGATCGACAAATTCTGTGGGATTAATGATATGGAAACAATATATGGAAGTAAGACCATTTTTTTTAATAATGTCTATTCCATGTCCATTTGCCTCACTAATCTAAGTGTGTGAAAAGCTGTCTTAATGAAAGAAGGGTTACTTTCCATACCGGTAATATGGAATTACTGTGTGAACAAATAAGATAGTTAAGGGGGAAACTTCTCAAGGCAAAATTGGATTTTAAAAATAAGATTAAAAAAAATATATATTTTTTTTTATTTTATTTTGTAATATGAGACAGCCATGGGAGGGATTAAAGACATTAGTAGGTAGAACCATTGAAAAAAAGTTGATAACTCTGTAAGTAACAAAGTAATAATTTTAATAATGATTTAAATAGTTTTTACTGCAGATTTAAAACTGTGGATGGCAGGATGGAATATGATGAGATATGGAAAAATGTCCCTTCAGAAATATCAGTAGTTATGAGAATTAATTTTTATTTTATTTTATTGTTTATTTACAATAAAAAAAAAATTGTTTGTTTATGTAACTGAACAAGACTAACAGTCTTTTAACAGATCTAAAAGCATGTCGTCTTAAAGATTGTTCTCCTTAGCTAAAATGAGTTTTTGCATGGTTGTTTCATAATTGTTTTATACACATGCACAGTGCCAAATCTATGGATCTTTAACTCAGTTTTTAATTCAATGAAGACATATTCTCCTGAAAAGGCTGATTGATTGAGTCACAGTTTCCGTCCTTCCAATGAGACGTCAAACTGAGGTTCTGACTCTCTGTGGTCATTAAAAATCCTAGGATGTTCTTTGTAAGGATTAAGGGTTTAACCCCGGCATCCTGGTCAAATTTTCCCATGGGCCTCGGTCCATCATTGCCTCCTAATCATCCCAGTACACTGATTGGCTTCATCGCTCTGTCTCCTCTCCACCAATAAGTTGGTGTGTGTGGTGGGCGTTCTGGCGTATTATGGCTGCTGTCACATGCGGTGGAGAGGAGAGAGAGCAATGAAGCCAATTAGAGTATGGGGATGATTAGGAAGCCATGATGCACAAATTTGGGATTTTTAATAACCACAGAGACTCAGGTCCTCGATTTAACATTTCATCCGAAGTATGTGGTTGGGATGGCCTAGCTGAGCTCCAGGGCTCTGTCAGTGGTGGGACACCAGAATTTAACAGTGTTGGTGGAAATGTTTCTTTATATCAATAAATTTGTCATTTGAGGCAATAAGGTGCTATTTCAGGTTCTTCTGCTTTAATGTCTTCAGCAAGCGCTGTGAAATGGTTGAAAGTGTGTTTGTTGCTGGCTTGTATGTGTGTGTCTAAAAGAACCCCAACTAGTTTAAAAAGTACAAGGATTCCCACACAATAATATAGCACTGTAGTTCTAGTACTATGATGAACAAAGAGCAGTTCAGACTGTGTGTCACTCCCTGCCACACACAGTCTTTGCATTGTTCATTTGGGAGCAGAGCACACACAGTCAGTTTGAGGACGCTGGATGTGTTTACTAGTAGCAGTTTGTATTGCTTACACTGCTCCCGCCTGGCGGTATTTGAAAACAAGGCTGACGAGGCTCGCAACCCTCAAGGTTAGGGTCACATTGTTGGCGAGGCACTGTGGCGACTTTCGTCCTGACTAAACCAAAGCTGGTATCAGATAAAGTAATATTGGTCATGGCCTCTGACTATGGATAGTGTTACTTTAATTCAAATGTAAGTTTAATTCAGTTTAAGTCAATTACCTCTGTTCAGTAACAGGATAATTTCTAAAAGTAAGACAGCCAACAGTAAAGCATCCTGAGACCATTCATATGTGTGGTCATTGAGAACTTGAGGTCAAACCTCAAGAGGTGGGTAGACAAACAAAATCCCACAAATTCAAACAAACCCCAAGCATTGATTATGCAAGTATATATATGTATTCATTCTCAAAATTTAGACGAAAACCTTATATTATCTGGGTACATAACTAATTTGGCAAGGCATAAAAATAGATGTCAACATCATAGGAGATATGGAAGATGTGTTTTCCCTTTACTCTGACTTTATTCATTATCAATCTGCCATTTACTTTGTCATGCTGGCATGCAATAGTTTCCTGTACTTCCTGCTGATTAAGTCATAACAATAAATAACAATACCTGTTTTCAATTCAGATGACTAACATTATGTTAGTCATCAACTTTCCTGTAGCTCAATCAGAGCATTGGTGTTTATAACACAAAGGTTATGGGTTTGATCTCAGAGAAGGCAAGAACTGATTCAATGTGTTCCTTGAATGCAATGTAAGTCACTTTGGATAAAAGTGTCTGCCAAATGTGTATATGTAAATTATGTCATTCATTACACTCTTATGTTGATTATTTACTGCACACAAACACACACACACACACTCTCTCTCTCTCCACATTCTCTCTATTCTAGTGTTTCTATTATAAAATTTATGAGCAGAAATATCCTTCAGAATTTAGTCTGTATTTTCTCTGAGAGCACGTTGGCAAGATTGGCTGTGTTTAGGGATATTTCCCTTTGTCCTCCAAAGGGAGATATATGGCAAAATATTCCTCACAATTTGCACAACCAGTCACTGTTCACTGTCTGTGTGCATCCATTCCTTTTATAACTCATGTAGACCTATTAAAGCTATCCTTATCATAAACTGATGTGAAGACATCTCTCGCTCTTTCTCTCTCTCCTTCTCTCCCTCTCTCCAATGGCTTTGACATTTCCAGTCTGATAACGCTTAAGCTTTTCATATCAGTCTAAATGTCACTATGTGTTTTCTCTGAGCTGGATTCGGCGTCTATCTGTATCCCATTTAGAGAGGTGAGTGCCCTCCACAGGAAATTACAGCCCACTCATGACCCTCATCGGAAGATGGGACCACTGGGCACTACCGGAAGCTTTTCAATAGACTCAATTACATTTGATTGAACACTCACATACACACACACACACACACAGACAGACATACTGTGTATGGATTGATTTACTATGTGTGATTATAATCATTATGATTGCTCATAACGTGGTTGATAGTCAGTGTTAATGTGTTAGCAGAATTATAGCTCACTTAAAGAAATGCTGTTGAAAGTGGATCGGATCGAGCACCACAACACGTTTGTTGCCAATCTGCAGTTTGGGGGCATATACACTCGAGGTGGGGGAAAAGAAAGATTTAGCAAGAGACAGATTTGTAGAAACACAATATAAAGAGAAATGGCTGATAGATTACAAAAGAAAAGATCATTGGAAGAGAAATATCATTGGAAAAAGAAGGGTAATGTTAGGTAAGAGCTTTAGGACCCAAGTTAATATTGAGTCAAGTCACTTTCATTTATATAGCACTTTTTACTTTATAATATCCATGTTTTATTTGTTGAACACCAAATACATTTTTACCCTTAAATGGGTTTGAGAGGTTTTTGTATTTACTAATTTGGGGAATAGACAAAGTCTCTATAAGATGATATCAAGGTGAAAGAGCCTCTATGTATTGGGATTTATCTGACTTCTGTGACATGAGACAGCTTGCAGACAGTCAGCTTAGCCAGTCTGTCTGCTTCCAGACCTGGGCCCCAGTTAGGTATACACGACCTTTTAATCAGTTCTTGCTTTCCATGGGAATCAAATCCATGATATTGGCATTGCAAGTGTCACGCTCTACTGTTTGAGCTACAAGCTACTGTTAAGCCTCATTGAGGGATGAATACCACCTCTTTTCTACAGGTCAGGGCTGCCCCAAACATTTTTCCAATTGTCTATGAACCCTATATAATTCTATAAACCACTTAGACAGCCAGACATTGAATGAGGGCAGTCCGCAAAGTATCTCATCACTCCGGCAAACAGGAAGTGGGTCAGAGTATATAACAGTGTCTTTTAATATTAGAAGTTTAATATAAGAAAAGCTTTCCAGCCCTGGAGAGTCTTAAGTGGGAATGCCTGAAAACAGAAGGCAAGGTTGCAAGGAACGAGAACATGTTGTTGTTGTTGTTGTTGTTTTAACATTAGCAGAATCACTTATATTAATCACTTATAGTAACATGACATAATTCAATGTCATTGTTTGTCTGGAGCTGGTGTTCTGACTAACAACAATATCTTGCTTTCATATACTCTTGTCTACTGTATCTTTGCTTTATTTTACCAATGAAGTAAGAGGTGTGTTTGTTTGGGGGGATTTCAAATATCAAGTGTTTCTCAGACAACTTTAAAGGTATATAGTCTATCCAAAAATGAAAATACATTGAAAAGATGTTTTGAAGAAAGAGTGGACTATCCTTTTAAATTTTGGTCATTATTCATTGTTTAGCTGATCTCTCTGTGATGTTTATATGTACAGTATATTCGCGATAGGTAAAAGGTATGTTTATTGTTGAAAAAGAAGAGAAAAATTCATGGCTATAAAAAGCCACTTATAATGGAATTAAAGTTCCAAAGAGATTAAAAGATTGGCATTTAAGAGCTGGGAGTATTGTTGAACTTTACATTCAGCTGCCAGTGATGGCCAGGCAGGTCATACACCTTGACTAGGTTGAAGTTTACACTTCACTTTTATCAAAGCTAATGTTTCTTAAGTGTTCGTTGCAGTGAGCTATATAACACACACTCTGTATCTTGGTTTTCTCAGGTGTCACTGGTCTGGTGCAGATTGATGAGAATGGAGACAGAGAGACTGATTTTGCCCTGTGGGACATGAATGACACAAACAGTGGCAACTTTCAGGTTAGTAATATTCGCAAACCTACTTTATTTCATAGTCTTTTTCTTATTGATATTATGAATTTTTAGTCAGGGGGAATTTTTCATTATTTTTCGAGGGGCACACATGGTAATTTTATATATATATGCCACCTTAGTTTGAATAGTAATGATGATTCTATTAGTAATAGATGGATGAAATGCAATAACATTTTTCTCACGCAGTGTGTGTGTGTGTGTGTGGCATATAAACAGTTTTGCCTTTGTTACAGGCTAATGAATTACAATACAATACCTCAATCTCGAAAACAAGGCACAGATTGGTGGCATAAATTTAAAACCAGAGCACACACACGCTCCTTTCTGAAAGACACTTGATTGGTAATTGGGAGGCCAGGCTGTAGGGAGGTTAATTATAGGATACATATTCAGTCAGGAAAATGTTTGTGAATGTGAACATGTACCGGATAGAGGCTGAACAGATATTAAAGATTTCAGCTGCTTTCTGAATGAAGCTTGTCCTTGTCATCCCCCCCCCCCCCCCCCCCCTAAATTCTGTCTTTTTTTTATTTAATATTTTGCTTTTGCTATCTGTGAGTTTTAGAATTCACTTGACAAGTGCAGTTTTTGTTCTTCCGTGTTGACATCAAGGGGTCAAGGTTCAGTTAGTCCTGCCTGGTAGATGCCATAATTAAACTATCTGGGCACAAAAAGCATCTTTCACCATTAAAAACCATTGAAACCTCCTTGCTGAAAACTGTATTCTGATGGAATAATTACAATTTTTAAAATTGCTTTATAATATTATACTAAGTGTTTTTATCCATCAAACTAATAGCCTAAAAGCCCTAAAAAGGGCCGTTTTCCTTCCTAGATTTTGAATTTATGAAATCATATGAATAGAATTATGCTTCTCCATTGTGACCGTTAGCTTCATGTTGTGCTGTAGATTGTGGCGGTGTATAATGGCACTCAGAAGCAGATGAAGATTCTTCCTGGGATGGCCATCCAGTGGCCAGGTGGTGACGTTCCCTTGGATGTGCCCTACTGCGGTTTTAAAAACGACAACCCTGACTGTCATGAACGTAGGTATTTTACACTGGTTCTGGAGTCCAACTGCTTACTCGGCTCTCAATCTCAGTCACTTTTTCTCTTTCCTTTAAGGAACAATCGGAATGCACCAGATGATATCCATTGTGCTTTTCCTCATCCTTGTCATTATCTTCACCGTGACTGTGTTTATATACAGGTAAGAGCAAGCAAGATGATTTTGACACCTGATACCTAATCTATCATTATTAAATGTGATTGTGGTTCTGTTCTACAAATATGTCTAAAATACCTACTGATTGTACACACAGAAAGTTGAAGCTGGAAAAGGAGTTGGTCGCTCAGTTATGGAGGATTGCTTGGGAGGACATTCAGATGAGCAATCTGGAAAAGGCCCTGAGAAGCACCGGCAGCAAACTCACACTCTCTCTAGTAAAACACAGATACAGAACATACTGTGCACATTAGCTTTTTCAGATTTCTTTTCCAGCTCTCTTCTTTTCTACCTAATATTAATTTTATTTGATTGTGCATTGTATTTATTAGCATCATTGTATCAATTGCTCATTTCTGTACAGCGAGGTTCAAACTATGGATCACTGCTAACAGCTGACGGTAATTTCCAGATGTTTGCTAAGACTGGCTACTTTAAGGTATCTTTCTGACAAGCACTGTTTAAACATTTACATTGTAACCCTTTACAATAAGGTTCGATTTGGGAACATAGTTGGTATTATGGATGAACAACATTATTCACAGCATTTATTGTTTTTTTATTCATCATTTAGAAATAAATGATTTAGTTAATTGCCAGTTTGTTTGTAAGTCATACATTTAATAATGTTATTTTATACAAGTTGAAATGTAAAAAATATATGAGTAGTAATTTACATTAACCTACATCATATGCTTTAATAGTATTTTTCATTGTCAGTTCATGAAACCTAATGATTTATCTATTTATAATTTAAAATGCACCATATTGTAAAATGTTACAATTTAAATGCTTGTTATACGCTACACGCTATCCACTGCAAGCATAACACATGTATGTGCGCTTACTTTGTTCCCAGGGAAACATTGTAGCCATTAAATACATCAACAGAAAGCGCATGGAATTAACGAGGAAAGTGTTGTTTGAACTGAAGCATGTGAGTGTGTCATATTGTAAAAGAGGATTCTTCTGCTTCTTCTGCTTCTGATTATAATCATTACAAGTACACTATCATTAAAAGGTTGGGGTCAGTATGATTTAAAAAATAAATTAATACATTTAATTAGTTATAATGCATTAAATTGATCAAAAGTGGCAGTAAAGATGAATAATATTACAAAAGATTTCTATTTGAAATGAATGCTGATCTTTTGATCTTTCTATAATCAGTTAGTCCTGAAAAAGGATTAATGTTTTCATAAAAAAACATTAAGCAGTATAAACATTTTCAACGATAATAATAATATAATAAATAGTAATATAATATATTCTTTTAATAATAATAAATGTTTTTGAGCACTGAATCAACTTATTTAAATGATTTTTGAAGGACCATGAGACACTGAAGACTTGGACTAATAGAGTAATCTTGACCCTAAACTTTTTAAATGGTATTGTAGGTTCACAAAATACCCACATTAAGTGAAGTGTGAATTATGAACAATATTGGATGTTTGTTCTCCAGATGAGAGATGTGCAAAATGAACATTTGACCCGTTTTATTGGTGCCTGCATCGATCCCCCCAATATCTGCATCGTCACAGAATATTGCCCTCGAGGCAGCCTGCAGGTATGATTCATGTTCTGTCATTTTAAGGACTTCTCTGTGACTTACTGTGCTAATGATGTTTTCTATCCTCTAACCCAAAACTCAACCATCACAAAATCATTCTGCATTTCTTTCATTTTATTTCAATTATGATTCCTTGAGCCATTGGCTAATCGATGTAGATTTTTTTCAGATGTTTTTGATGACAAGCTGAGCCACCCTGTTTCTAGTGGCTGTGGAAGATCTCAGGTTGGCTGAGTTTGGAAGGAAACAATGTTTTAACTATCCCAAATTTGAAATTGGCAGGCTAAAGGTGCACATTAGTGAAAAATCACGAACAAAAACAAGGTCTGTTGCCTATTTTCAATGGTGTAGTAGTGTGTGAAGCACAGCTCACACAGAAGTCAAACGGCATATTCGCATTACAGATTTGAACCCATTGTGAAGTCTGTACAAGGAAATCTTTTACTCTTTTACGAAATTCCCGATGTTGTGGATTCCAATTGAAATTGAAAATTTGTCAGTAAATGTGACCACAACTTCATTAAACAAAATCACACTAAACTAAACAAAAATATTTGGAGATGTTTATTGTTCATTTTCACGTCAAGGCACCCCCATTGGCTACAACAATATTTGATCTCTCGCCACAACACTGTTTGTTCATCACTTCACAAATAAAATGTTTTAGAGCTTGCCATATCTAGAAAGATGTATAAAAATAATCTAATGATAATATGCTAGTTTCCTTCATGCTATTTTCAATCAATTTCAATTTTTTGTGTAATTTTCAATCATTTTTAGTCATCTCAAGGTCCTTTGGAAGTTTGTTGGGGCTTCCTAGTGGCCCCCGATTGAGAACCACTGCATTATTCAGTTTTCCTTAAGTACAAATACTTTTTGTATCATATATGTATGTATATGTACTTATCTCAGTTGTTTCTGCATCTGCACACAGGACATTTTGGAGAACGAAAGCATCACACTAGACTGGATGTTCAAATATTCACTAGTCAGTGACATAGTAAAGGTAGAGACCCCTCTCTGTAATTTAAAAACAAAATTTTAAAAGTGAAAAGTGAAAGGTTGTTTTACCCAAAAAGGATTTTTTTTAAAATCAACTACTCACCCTCATGTTATTGCAAACCCATAGAACTTTCGTTCATCTTCAAGACACAATTTTCGGTCCCTCCACTGACAACTAAATCACTTCCACTTTGTAGCTTCAAAAGGTTCATAAAGCGATCATAAAATTAAACCACATGAAAAGAGCGGTTTAGTCCAAATTTTCTAAAGAGAAAGATTACTTCATATGACGAACAGATTGAATTGAGGTTTTTATTCACATATCTTGTCAATTGATGTGTCAAAAGACAAAAGGTCGCATGACTGACATGCATAATACGATTGGGCTTCTCTCAGAATACAATAAAATATCCTCATTTATGTTTCGAAGAGGAATGTGAAAGTCTTACGGCTTTTGAACAACATGAGGGTGAATAAATAATATAATTAAATTTTTTGGGTGAACTGACCCTTTAAGTGTTAATTTATTCATTTTTCATGATAACTTTCCATTTTCTCTTATTCTGCTCTCTTGGTTTCATACTTTCCAATCTTTCTCTCTCCTCAGGGCATGGCTTTCCTCCATAACAGTGTGATTGTATCCCATGGCAACCTGAAGTCATCCAACTGTGTGGTTGACAATCGTTTTGTGCTAAAGATCACTGACTATGGGCTGTCCAGCATCAGGACAGAGTCAGACACAGAGGACGCCCACTCTTACTATGCACGTCAGTCATGTGACCTTTCATCTTCGCCAATGAATGTGTCAAATTGACTCACATGCCAACAATTTTCACAGTACGCATGCAAGCAAACTTCAGTCATGGTCTCTGTTGTTCACTGTCTGTGTCTGTATATGTGTGTAGGTAAGCTGTGGACGGCTCCAGAGCTGTTGAGATTGGAATGCTTTCCTCCAGGAGGCACGCAAAAGGCCGATGTCTACAGTTTTGGCATCATACTTCAGGAAGTAGCACTGCGCAGAGGAGTCTTTTACCTGGAGGAAAACTCGCTAAGCCCCAAAGGTCAGAGATCAAATTTTGCCAATCTATGTAATAAATTACACATTTAGTCTATGTTAAGTTTACCTGTCTCTATCCTGTTTTTTACAATAAATCCTAAACCTTAAACATTTTCACCCTCATTTTGTTTCAAAGCTTTATGACTTTAAGTGGAGCAAAAATCATTTTGAAAATATATTTTTTGGTCCATTAAATGACAGCCAAATTCAGTGTGTTTTGGACCTCAGTGACTAACTTTATGGACAAAAACAGCCGAAGCATTCAAGGAATCAATACAATTCAAAAGGATCATAAAAACAATGCATTTGACTCATCTATATAACCACATTCTAAATCTTATAATCATTTTACAGCTTTGTGTGAAGAATGTACTGAAATTTTAATTATTCACTGGTAACTCTTCCCTCCTGTAAACTTTTAACTGGATCATTGAGTCAGTTCACCTGATCAGTCTGATTCATTCATTAATTTTTGTGAGCTGGATGAAGCGATTCATATCTGACACAAAAGAACATTTTGTTAATGAATTCATCATTATTACATCTCTCATGAACGTGCCAAGGAGATCTAAAGCCAAAGTCAATATTTCTTTATTGATTAACAACCTTAGGCTGAAATGCACTATACATCTTTTGTCCATTTTTTTTGCCTATATTTTTAGTTCCATCCAGTCAGTGGATATCAAACATGTTTTGAATATTGAGCCAATTTTAGAATAGATTGTTTTCATTTGTCATGCCTATCCTAGCAACAAGAGGCATGTATGTGATCCTCAGTCATTTAGTGTTTGATGCCCAGTTTTTCCTATGCAACCATTTGCAAAGTCTGCAAGTGTATGATGTCTATAATTATAAAATGTGTTTAGATTTTAAGTTATGTAGCCTTCAAATTCAGTTTCTATTTTATCTGTTTCTCACACAAAGCTATCATACGGCTTCAGAACATCTGAAATATTGAGCACAAGTCGAACTGGAATTATGCTTTAATAGTACTTTCATGTTCGTTTTGAAGCTTAAAAGCCTTAGTTCCCATTCAGTTGTCGGTGGTAAAGCCTGGTTTAATGTGTTCTCCATTTAATTAATCAATTAATTTCATTCATTTTATTCCTTTAATATCATTTTGATTCTCTGTGAAATTCAGGGTCTGAAATACTGAAATATATTTTCTGCCTCTTTCTAAAAATGCTTCAAAATATTGGCTCTCATGGCTCTGCACTCCAATTACTCTTGAGAGCCTCCACAGTGAATGATAGAAGCTAATGAACCAGGTTCTTCAGAGAGGTCAACAAATACACAACCAGACACCATTAACAGTTGTGCTCACACACATTCAAATGCATCTTTTCACATACTTTCTTTGCTACAGACACATCAAAGAGGATCCTTTACACATTCAATATGTATGCATAAGAACGCCCTCACAAACTCTTAATTTGCCAGTCCTCTACCTCCCTCTCAGTCCTCCATCACTGAGTTTGTCTGAAGAGGAAGACACTTGACATTATCTTGTCATCTCTCCAAAATGCTCTCACAAATTGCTTTCCCTGGCTATGGTTCTCTTTTTTTGTTATTTTTTTGTGTGTGCAAAGAACCCTTTAGGGGTGAAGAGCTCTCTCATTTGTACATAGAAGTCTGTCATAATGTTGGACTTTTGCAGTTTGATTCTGTATGATTTTACAGAGTTGCTAATTGCCATAAAATTATAAAAACATACTAAAATGCTGCTAAAGTAGCGTTCTAAATCGTCTTCATTGCATCTATAATTTCAATCCACAATAGATGAAAGAAAAGCTGTATAAATCGCTGTCACTTTATATCACTTTCAGAGTCACAGAAAGATTCATTTGTTCTTTGACACACGCACATATCCATTCACACTGGTCTCTTTCACTCTCTTTCCTGCTCTGATCTAATTTATGGATTTAATCAGATTACTGACCAAAAAGCAGTGGGCCTGTATGTGTGTTTTTATGTGAAGAACAGACTTCTGTTCCACACACAAACACAGACATTGTGCTGTCATTCATCTCTGGAGCTTGTGATCTCAGCACTAGAATCAGAACTGACATAGAAGAAGTGATCACATCAGTTTTCACCGGATGCCACACATGCATTTGGGCACCTTGGTAATGAGATTAATTTTGGTAATGAGATTAATTTTAGATTAGATTAATTTAATTAATTTACAACAAGATTATGGATGTAGATTGAATCAATCAATTTAGTATTCCATATGCTTGGCCACCCAATCTTCCTGGCACCACCAGCACACATAATACAAAACACAAACACAAAGAAATTGTGCAGCAGTAAAGAGGACCTGAGCTTTGAAGAGCTGCTTCTTATCAGGACAGATTGACTGTGGAAAGCCTCAGACAGAGCTTTGAAATGGTGTTTTTACTAGAGTGCTACAACCCACAGCCGTTTCTTCCAGGCTTTCAGAGCTGTAAGAGCCTGATGAATAGAGCTGAGAGAGATCAGGCAGAGGATGGAAAACGGAGATAAAACATTGTGGGAGTTTGTGGGAATAAGACTGATGGAAAATGTCCTGATGCAACAGATAATAGAGAGAAAAGGAAGGAAGGCGCACTGACAGACAAAATGTTTTCAAACTGCTGATACTATTGAAGTTAAAGTTCCACCCCCATTTTGTTCCCCTTTTCTTTTATGCATGCCTTATTAAAGTCACTACATATTAGAAGTAGTGACCACTCATTTCATCTCACAGTTGTTGATTGGATGTTGGAAGATCTGAATGTAAATGATCACATTTGAATTAAAAATTAAACAGACAAAAAAAAGAAAAATAGTCATGTGCATGGATCAGTCATTCACAATAAGTGCAACAACATGCATTTATAAAATAGATAGGGTGAGTTTCCAAATTTAACCATCGAAATTACCCAATATTACAATTCAGTTCTATTTTGTGTAAATTAATTAAACCGAAACCCCTAAACACTAAAATCTGTTGTTTTTACTGCTACAAGTGAATTTTGGCATCACAAAATTATAGGGTTGCCCCCAAACAGTCAACTAAACGTTAACCAGCAGCCATATCACCCTGTGGCCTAAGACTGGTTGCCCACTGATGCTAAGCAGGGTTGAGCCTGGTTTGTACCTGGATGGGAGACCTCCTGGGAATGACTAGGTTGCTGCTGGAAGAGGTGTTAGGAGGCCAGCAGGGGGTGCTCACCCTGCGGTCTGTTTGGGTCCTAACGCCCCAGTATAGTGACGGGGACACTGTACTGCAACAAGCACCGTCCTTCGGATGAGATGTTAAAACGAGGTCCTGACTCTCTGTGGTCATTAAAAATCCCAGGATGTCCTTCGCAAGAGTAGGGTGTAACCCCGGCATCCCTGGCCAAATCTGCCCATTGGCCTTGGTCCATCATGGCCTCCTAATCACCCCCTTACACTAATTGGCTTCATTGCTCTGTCTCCTCTCCTTAGCTGGTGTGTGGTCAGCGTTCTGGCACAGGTTGCCGTCGCATCATCCAAGTGGATGCTGCACACTGGCGGTTGAGGAGATCCCCCCCCTCCCAAGCACTTTGAGCTCTGGAAAAGCGCTATATAAATGTAACTGATTATTATTAATCGAGGAGAAGAGGCTGTTCCCTTTCCAGGGAACTATGGTTACATACGTAACCTGAGACGATTCCCAGTACACATCGCACAATTTTGGGCTGTCCCCTACGAAAGATTACCAATCGTGGCCATTTTTGTGGTCATGGCTACTAAATGGTGGTCCTGAGTTGTATAATGAGAGTGGTTCAAAGACGGCCTGCAGTCACGGTCTTGCGACCATAACATTGTCAGAAATTTAGCATGATCATCACGCATTGTGTTTGTTGCTGCAACCTGCATCTACCGACTAGCCAATAAAAATGCAATATATAAGATTAATTTTAAATAAAATTATTAGTGTTTTTAAAGATTAACTTTGAGTAAGTTCTTTTTCTATTTTTTTTGCTCTCTCGCTTTCTTTCGTTGTGTATAGAGATTGTGGACCGTCTAGCTCTGGGTGAATGGCCGTATCTACGGCCATCAGTGAACCCTCAGGCCCACAGTGAAGAGCTGGGTCAGCTGATGCAGCGCTGTTGGGCTGAAGAACCATCAGAAAGACCAGAGTTCAACCATATTAGCGTGTTACTCCGCAAACAGAATAGGTCTGTTCCCTTTTACCCTTTAGTTCTTGCTGTCTGTATTTCCCCACTTGTCTGTTTACTTATTTCTGTAACATTTAATTCTCTCAAAGTAAATAGTCATTTAATGACTTGCTTGCTCGCTTATTGCTTACTTATTATGAACATTCACCCGATCCTGTCTCTCAATCTCTTTCTCAGGGAGCACAGAAGTAATATCTTGGATAATCTTTTGTCTCGAATGGAGCTGTATGCTAATAATCTGGAGGAGCTGGTAGAGGAGAGGACTCAAGCCTACCTGGAAGAGAAACGCAAGGCAGAAGCTTTACTGTACCAGATCCTCCCTCAGTCAGTTGACTGACATATTGCACAAATAATAAATCAACTATAAAATAATCACATTTCACATTTGGTTGACTCTCATTGGAATTGATTTCTGTTGCGTGTCTTAGTTCAGTGGCAGAGCAGCTGAAGAAGGGTGAGACAGTGCAGGCTGAGGCTTTCGACTCTGTCACCATTTACTTCAGTGATATTGTGGGCTTCACAGCCCTGTCAGCAGAAAGCACACCTTTGCAGGTACCTTACACTAAAATAACTCAGCTTTGTTTTTAGTATTTTACCCTAAAGATTTTAAGTGTGCGTGTCTCTCTCTCTTATAGATTGTCACCCTCCTCAATGACCTTTACACCTGCTTTGATGCCATTATAGACAATTTTGATGTTTACAAGGTATCACCACCTCATAACTGACCACATTTTGCCATATCCAGCTGTATGCGTCTGGTGTCTACAAATAATGTCTTCACTTTATTTGTTCCTTATTTTAATTTTAATTAAATTTGATTTAGCTTAATTTAATTTCTTCTTGAATTTAACAATTTTAACTTTTCAAACTTACTTAAAAATAGATAAAAACAGTAAACAAACAATACTTTTTTATGATTTTGACAAGTAAATTTTCATCTTTTAAGAGGAAAAAAAAAGTGTAGTTTTGGTAACTTAGCAAGATCCTTATTTCTGTTTTAAAACAGAAGCCCCAGTTTTACATTTTAATTCTTGCAAATATATATATTTTGTAATTGTAAATGGGATTATTTTTGTATTAAAGTCTTATGGGATATTTTATTTAAAGAAAGGGGGGAAAGCCTCCATGAGAGACTAAGTTAAATAAGACAATACTTAATTTGCATTCAAGATTTAAATCTTGAATGCGTTCTAGTTGAACATTTACTTATTTTAATATTGCAAAGTTTGTCATTAAAATAAAGGAAAATTAGAGCCTATAGACCTTAGTTAGGGTTGGTTTACGTTTGCCTTTGCAAGGCTTTTTATTTTTGTGAAAGAAGTCTCTTATGCTCAGCAATGTTGCAATTATTTGATTAAATATGTTCTAATTTGAGAACACTATACTTCTATATCTCACAGCCTTGTTTTCATTCCTGTCAAGTTCTTTTCACCTCTACATTCACTGAAATAAACAAGAAAAGTCCTTAATTTTAACAGTGAATTGATAACGCTTTCATTAGTTAACCTTTTATTATTACTTTAGTTACATGAATTTAGAACGCATAATTTTTATATAGCATTTATTAATACATTATTCAAATCAAAAGCTTTGTTTGTTAACAATTAATGCACTGTGAACTAATATTAATAATGAACAACTGCATTTTTATTAACTAACATTCAAAAAGATTGATAAATACTGTAACACGTATATTGCTCATTGTTAGTTCATGTTAGTTAATACATTAACTACCATAAAGTTAATAAATGATACCTTATTGTGAAGTATTAGCAGTGAATTTTTATTAGTTGTTTTATACATAAAACAATCTTAACCCTGGTTTCTCAGAACAGGCTTAAGCCTAGTCCCAGACTAAACTGCATTTTTGAGCTGTTTTACCTGAAAGCAAATTGCACTGGTGTATCTTAAAATATCTCAGTGCCATTGTTATGTCTCAAGATGCACACCAGCTACTCGAATGCCCTTATTGAACTCAGGCCTAATCCTGCTCAATCTAAGCCCTGTCTGTGAAATCGTGTCTACATCAGTGGCGTAGCCACGGGGGGGGGGGCCTGGGTGGGCATGTCCGGCCCCCTCAGATTTTCAATTGGTTAAAACGGCGACTGTGAAAACGAAAGTGAAAGCACATATCGCCCGCCGCACAAGACGATCGCAACGCACCCCCAAAGTCAACAATTGTGCGCTGCGCAATTTTTCCTCATTTTAAGCTGGGCCCCCTCAAAAAAAAAATTGGCTACGCCCCTGGTCTACATCCATTAGTCTTGTGTTTTGTGCTGATGTGGATCTCAGTCTGCTGTGGTGGTTTTGTTTCTAATTGTTCCTTAGGTGGAGACAATCGGAGATGCCTACATGGTTGTTTCAGGATTGCCAGTACGGAACGGGAAACTGCACGGTCATGAGATCGCACGGATGTCTCTTGCTCTTCTGGAAGCTGTTAAAACATTTAAGATTCGCCACCGACCTGATGAGCAGCTTAAATTACGAATTGGTATTCACAGTGGTAAGAATGATCACATCCGTCTTAATTAAGTTGAACTAGTCTTTAACATAGTGTTGGACTATTTAAATTAGCAGAAAACTGACAGGGATTCTTCTGGTTGCAATAAATATTGTTAATATATAATCGTTATCTATTACAGACATACTTCTCAAACTTGCCCAGAGATTAGAGAATTTTTACATTAGCATGTATAATTTTGAACAGTGTCTCAATCTATATGTGTGTTTCAGGTCCGGTCTGTGCAGGAGTAGTTGGGCTGAAGATGCCTCGGTACTGTCTCTTTGGAGACACAGTGAACACATCCTCTCGCATGGAGTCAAATGGAGAACGTAAGGACTTACTGTTCCTATTCCCACCATAGCATCTCTAAAGGTCAAAAGTTCAGGTCAGTTAGGACAGGGTTAGTGGTTTGAGCCATGACTCTATGTTAAGGTTATGAAACAAGAACTAAAGAAATACTGAGTGTGTTTAATTTCTATAATAGATTTGCCCTTGGTTTCACAAACAAGGCTCAAGCTTAGTCCCAGACTAAAATGCATGTTTGAGTTGTTTTAACTGAAAGCAACTTGCACTGACACATCTTAAAATATGTCAGTGACATTGTTTTATTCTCAAGATGCACACCAGTAAGGTTTTTTCTAAGACATGTTGATAAAAGCTACTGAAATGTACTAACTGAACTAAGGCCTAATCCTGGCTTAATCTAAACCCTGTCTGTGAAATCAGGCCATTAAAAAAAATTGCTTTTTTTGCATTAACCTTAGGCAACCAGATTAATTTAATGATCAAATTAACAGGTTTTTCTTATTACTGCATTATTTGTCCTTTTTAAGTTATTTGTCTACTTTAATATTTCAAAAGACATGCATCTTCATATGTTGGATTATCAACACCAATTTTCCATAATGAAATTCACAATCATTCAGAAGCCTAAACAAAAAAAGTTGATGAAAAGATTTCATTGTAATTCAGATTTAATTAATTCCCCTACCACCAGTTTCCCCACATAAACGCTGCCCGATAAATAAGAAAGATTTTATATAGATAGTGTTAGATAACACTTGACAAAAGCAAAACGACTTGCAATCAGGAAAGAGATTAATTTTGAACGTTGCTAATTTATTCTTCAAATAAGTAAATTAGCATATATAAATATATGTAAATAATTTAAATACTTGCCTTGACCATCACATTCCTGATTGATAAATGGTACTGTGGGGATTTACTGCACACTGTGGCCTTAACATGCTGTTTCAGTATCAGTTTTAGTCAACTGCTTATTTTTGTTAATTGAAATCAACCTGATATATAAACATTACATGAACAACACTGCAAGACCCAACAAAACCCAATTCAACATGTTCAATTGGCAAAAACCAGTACCGAACAACTGGTCTGGGGAAGAAATTTTTTTTTTTTGCGTGAATTGGCTTTAATTTAATTAAAATTATTTTAAACTGAAGTATTAAAATTATTAAAGCTAGAACTACATTTTTTTTTAAAGACATGGACGTAACAAAAACTTAAACTAAAATTAAAATGAAAACTGAAAATATAAAAACAAATGATAATTCAAAATGTTAATAAATACAGTAACCTTATATAAATTATACTAAAATAACACTGTGTGCCAATAAAAATAATTGGCTCTTTTAATTACCTGCTGGTGGAAATTAAATGAGAAATTGTTTGCCAACAAGCATTAGTCAGCCCGATGGAGTGAGCTATGTGATACTAATCAGGGTATATACAGTAACACTGTATTCATTTACATGCTATTATCCTGCAGCTCTGAAGATTCATGTGTCATCAGCCACTCGAGATGTGCTGCAGGAGTTCAATTGCTTTCAGCTGGAGCTGAGAGGAGATGTGGAGATGAAGGGAAAAGGGAAGATGACGACCTACTGGCTTCTGGGGGAAATGAAGGACAGTGATTAAGATGGTGGGGAGGGAGAGAAAAGCTCCACAACATCAGCAGAGACACACTGACTCTTGTCAAATGCACCCACAGAGGAACCAAGCCAAGACTGTTGGTAGCCAAATACACATACACATGCACGTAATCATGTACAGCAGCAGATGATACATGACCTTGTACATATGTACGTTAAGATCTTTCTTTTGTAAGAGCACCAGCTGCAGCTATAAATGGAGTGAAGGTTGAGTGTGATTGAATGTCGTCCCCTAGTGAATAAGTAGCAGCACTGCTGGCTTTAAAGTAGGCTAAATAAATTGTACTTCCAGTGTGTGTGAGGAAAGACGTGTAAATGTTAAAGAAAAAACAAACAAAAAACAATCACTTGACTTTCATAATTCAAATGTTTTGAAGACAAACATCCATCACTTATCATTTAATGTTTTGTCATTTATTTTACTTGAGTGGTATTTATAGGTTCTTATATTCTAAGAATAATTTTTCCCACCCAGTCGGACACTTGCACACATACAGATTCTTCTTTAAGCCTTTTAGACACTCTGCTTTCTGGTTCGTGGTCCTTCTGAATGAGAGGGGCTCCAGTATTGAGAGATGGTTGTTGTTGATGGTTTTTGGTGTAATTTATGCAGTATCATGAGCCCAGCAGAACTACAGCAGCTTGAATAATGTATAAATAATCCATAAAAATAAAATCAACCTGCTAACAGATCAGCAGTAACATCACTCAGTTTGATTTTAAATCCGTTCACCAGATTTTTCATTATTCCTGCAGAGTTTGCAGGTATGTTTGATGGGAGATTGACAGAATTATTTCTCAAAAATCATCTTTGCCTTTGAATTATTTTCCATCCTTGAATGTTTACTGATTTTCCTGCCTTTTTATGTTTCATAGTCATATTATTTTAATGTTCTTTAGTCAGTCAAGTGAAATGGTTCTCTCCATGGCTATAAGTAATAATGAAACATCTGGCAATATAGTCATAGGCAACAGCAGACTATTTACCACATAGAGTTCATCTCCAAATTATGTACATAAGGACACAAATATAATGCATCACATTCACATAGAACCTGACATTAATTTATGACTACAATCAAGATCTAAATCTTTTAAAATCATCTTTTAATTTCTTCTATTCCATTTCTTCCATTCTCTTGAGAGTCTACATAAGTACCTGCTTGACATTTCAATTGCTTTTAACCACCTTGAGTGGATTGTCTCACTGATTTCAGATTGTCATTCCCATGAGCACTTAAAGGTGACACTTTTGAGAGTGCAGAGAGATTCTTAATAACTGCTCCTTTCAACATTTTCCCAGTTCAGTCATGACAACTCTTTGAGAGATTGGCACGGTAATGTTAATGTATTTGGCCTTGTGAAATAGATCTGCCACGCTGCTGCTGTACCAAGTACCAAGACTTGCTGTGAATTCACAGACGTGCTGCTGCTGCACATATAACATGCATTCATGAAATAAAACCGTAACAGATATATTCAGGTGGACCTGGGGAAGGTGGATGTTTTCTGCTAACAGCAAACACTACCTGTACTGAATGTTGATGCAACAGCAACCAATCAGCTGTGCTATGTAGATAATGTTGTGATTACTACCAAATTGAGTTAAAGACCTATTTGCGTCTGTGGCATCTAAAGTTTCATGACAGAACTTGGAATTTATGACGTGCTTGAACTTTGCATTATGTACATATTAAAACAACATAAATATTTTTCATATTTTCAACCCCATATAATACTCAGTGCATTAATTATATTGTTAGAAGCACCAATGATATTTAACTTCATTGTTATGATATTTTGAGGTACTGTTATGGAAGGAAAGGCTGAGGTTTTATCTTTCTGATTGCCACTGTTGTGCTATATTCAGCATTTCATGGTTAGCCCCCACACAGTATGATTATTATTTTTAGTTTTTAGCAATTAAGTATTCATTTTAGCACAAATAGAAACTCTTGTGCAGACAAAGAAAATAAAAAAAATACTAGCTTTATCATTAATATTTTCTCTCTAGTTTGCAATATTTATCCCTTAATACATAATGACATTGCACTGTACATAATGAGTTGTGTGTTATATTGAATACATTTCAGTACAGGCTACTCATTTGTATATTATATAATTGTAGTGTATTGGTCATTCATCAACATATTGGGAAGCATTTATTTGCGTACTATAAATTAGACCAGACTAGACCAACGCTATATAAAAAAGGGTTCTTTATTGACATCCTCCATGGTTTCATGAAAAGCCTTTAATCCTTAAAACCTTTCAAATGCAAAAGGTTCTTATGATTTTTAATGTTTTCTTCATACTAAGACCAAAATGTTCACTAAAAGGTTATTCTAAGGCACAAAAATGGTTATCTGATATCGCCAAAAAAGAAAACTTTTTGAAATCTTTATTTTTTAAGAGTGAACAGTTTTGTTTTTACAACCCGATGTTTATTTTAAAGTTTTTCCTGATACTTTACTGGACAATACAAGTTTGAAAAGTAGATTTATACAGCGTTAAAATATATTATTATATATATATTTTTGGAGGTCCATTTGTGACCTTTGAGGTTCTGCGTATGAGATACACAAATGTGATTGTTATTTAGCCTACGCCCAGTTTTTTTTTAGGAAAACGATTTTACCGAGACCAGGGAAGCTTAGGTAAACATTTTTTTCCATCCTTTTTTAAATCCATAGCTGAGGTGATGAGCAGGTCTCACTAGCTCTGAACTTTCACGCAGCCGGACACCAGCTGAATCACCAGTTTTCACGTTTCTAACCTGTGAGAAGGAATCAGATTGATTCTTTAATTTCACAGCACCATGTGCATGTTCTGCATTGTTGAGACATAGCTGAAATCCATTTCCCTCAAAAAACAGCGATTCCCTTCTGCGCACGCATGGACTTTCAGCAAGTGTCAGGAAGCCATACGGAGTGGTGATTTTGCTGAGGTGAGGTAAGGACATTGCTGCTCTGGTGGTCGGGTCTGACAGAACGTAAGTCTGGAGATCATCCACGAAGAGGGGGTCGTGCTCCTCTGAGAATGGGCAGCAGCGCGCGAGTGCTCGGACTAATGATGATGGGTGCGTTGAGCGGGGAATAGTGTGCCGCCGTCCGTGCCCGACTTCTGCCTTCTCCGTGCCGCATCCCTGGACTTTAGCCGAGCACAACGAGGGGATAGTGAACTCCGGTACACTGGAAGGTGTCACCACCATGTTCCTAAGAGGCATCTGCCTTGTTGCTGCTGGTTGAATCTCCCGAGCACTTGATTGCCACGATTTGTCTCGCTTAGGAGGTGCAAAATCACGAGCTGGTCGATTTCTGCCCATTGTTCACATATGGCATAACTTTCAGGGTAAATGTTTGTAAAGAATATTTAATGTTTAGCCAAAAAATGTTTCCCCCTCTATTTGCTTTCTGTTTGTTCGTGGTATTTGCCCTGTGACTTTTAACGTGAAAGTCTAGATGAAGTATTGCTCTGCTCCAGTGCAGAACAAAAACGAAAAACTCACTTGAGCTGAAGGTAAATATAGTCTACTCTAATAGACTCCTCCCAGACTGAAAAGAAGTATAATATAAAACAAGCCTTATTGAATTAGTGTTATAATTGTATTAGTTCAATTTCACATAGATACAAATGTACAACAAAATACCAATAGCTTTCAAATAAATAAAAAACTATACTTGTTATTTGGTGTTACATTTTTTAAGCTACAAACAGGAAAGCTGAGGGGTTATTCCAGAAAGCAAGGTTATCTTACCGTCAAACATACACTGAACTCTTGGTTTATTTTAAAAATGCATACAGAAATAAGTTCATAATGTTCAAAGTTTTTTTCCCCATTTATTTATTTATTTATTTATGTACTGTAAACACACAGACATTCTCAACAGAGTGACGAATCCACGAGCCACCATAGAAACGGATGCTAAGAAAAAGTGTCAAAACTACATTTTTCTTCTTTTGTTTAACGACGATTTACATGTTGGATATCGCCACCTGTTTGGTGGGTTTTTCAGTAATTTTTCAGTATTTTTGTTTAAAAATCTTGTAATATTTGTGAAGAACTATATTGTTTATTTGATGCTAACTGTATAATAAAGAACAGTTTGTGCTTGCAAAGATAACATACAAAAAACGTTTATAGTCATGTTTAGTAACTTTGCTTCGACGTTGCTTGAAAGGTAAGATAAATTCTAAATTATTTTCTATTATAGAAAATACAATATAGTATAGAAAACGTCCTGCTGCAAAAATAGAAAATAAACATCTAAATGCAATTCAACAATGTGTGAGATGATAATTTATATCTGTCTGTCTATCTGTCTATATTTAGTTTTATTTTCAAATCGTCTTAATTATAATATTATTATTATTTTTTTATTTCAATTTTACTACAACCACTAAAAATATTATTGAACGACCGTCGTGTTTTGCGCTATTGAGGTGTGGGAACGGGTTTTCATCGCTTTTGTTGGTAAGGGAAGGAAATGACCGTGACACCCGCCGTTTGTTGTGAAGCGGCGGGCTAGTCTGTTTAAAGCTACTGATGGCTGCAAATGCTTGTTCGTGGGTAAGAGGGAATTTACATTACGAAATATAAACAGCGCAAATATCGTCCTTGTGTGGTTATTTATATAAGCTATTTACAAGTGGATTGTTTAGTTTAGGGGCTCAATGCTAACTTCAGTTAGCAAATAAGCTAGCAGCAGAAGATGCATTCTAATATATTCAGTGTTTTTGAACTCCATCTCTTTATATTTACTTTAAAATTAATTATAAATAAAATACATATTTTACTGTTTACATTGTCTTGGTGTACTAGAAAAAGCCTTTACTGAACGTAAACAAAATACTATTGTATATATACTTTCTTGTTTTTTGTTTCATACTAGCGAGTTGTCTAGGTAGGCGACTATGTGAGTTTTGATACACAACCAGGAAGAATGTTATCTTGTTACAGTTTTCCTGATCTGACTGTTAATTAATTATTATTTTTATAGTTGTTTGAATAAGAACTGTTAAGGATTAGTTGGAAGACATCAGTTTGGATCACTACTTTTTCATAACCTGTGTTTTCAGGCTCAGAGACAGATTGAACATGGGTTGGAAACGCAAGTTGTCGTCAACAGAACCACAGCCGAATCCTGCCAAAGCACCTAAGAGAGAATCTGTTATCAGATCTCATAGTTCTAGGAGAAGGAAGGTCTCCACCCCCACTAAGACCAACTCAATACAAACTCCAGTTCAATTAAGTTGCCAGGAGCAGAACTCCAGGACAGGTAAAGCAGAAATAAGCAGTATTTCTTGATGGAAGTTTATAGCAGATCTTGATGTTTGGATGTATTCTGTGTGCATTTGCAGAACGTGGTGAGGGTGACGGTGACTGTGTCCATGACTCCACTCCAGTTTCATCCCCCCTCCAGTCAGAGGTGGATGCAGAGCTGGGTCTGGTCATCACTGAGGGTGTGTCTGCACATTTGGCTTTGCTATTAAGCACACTTGACTTAGTAATGTTACTTGCCAATTCAAGCATCACTGTTAGATTTAGGAGTAAATCTGAATGAACTCTCATTGCTTTCCAATCTATAGACGAGAACAGGTGTGAAGGAGAGGAGTTGCTGAAGAAACGAAATCGAGTAAATGGAAAGAAAAGTCGAAGGACTCAGGTGGAAGGAGAGTTCCCTGAGAAGAATGGAGAGATGGAGAACACTTCGGAAGAGCTTGAGGAGGAGGATGAGAGTGAGGAAGAGTTGAGGAAGCTTGACAGAGATTTAATGCTCAAATCTAAAAAGCTCAAGCTCTCCTCTGTCAACGTTCGTAATATCATCCACGTGAGTCTTATTTCAACAAGATGCAAGTTCCTTTCAGATTTTGTGCTGCTTATGTGTTCTTGAAATATTAAACAAATGCTTTCACATTACTGAATCATCATATGTTCTGAATCTTTAAGAAAATTAACGTTTTTAAGGAACTGCTACCATGTAGTAATTTGTAAATCAATTAGAAAACATTTCAACAGCTTTCTTTTTCTTTTCTTTACCTCAGGAGGTCGTAACCAACGAGCATGTTGTGGCCATGATGAAGGCTGCTATAAAAGAGACTCAAGATATGCCCATGTTTGTAAGTTCCTCCTTTATTTAATACTTGCAGTGGAAGTTTATTTTAACATGATAATTTTATTTGCTTGTTATATTTATTTTCTGTTTAACATAGGAGCCTAAAATGACCCGTTCTAAGCTTAAAGAAGTTGTTGAGAAAGGGGTGGTGAGTGTTTATTTTTTTGTTTTGTTTTTTAATCATGAAGTTTGATCTTTTATCTTGTATGTGAGAGTGTTATAATAATTACTGACTGTTTTGTAGGGGATGTGCAACTGGAACATCTCTCCAATAAAGAAGCCGAGTGAGATTAAGGTAACAAATGTAGTGATGCAAGAGTTCGTGTTTTTTTTTTTTGGGAGGGGGGGGGGGGGTGATTCTTCTTGCTAATTGGACTCTTTCCTTAGCCACCCCAATTTGTAGACATTCCCCTGCAAGAGGAGGAGGACTCCTCTGATGAAGAGTATTGTCCTGATGAAGATGAGGAAGATGAGACTGCTGAGGAGGTGCATTAAACACTCATAACATACTTTATTTTTATACAAAATGTTGGGGTTTTGACTAAAAAGACATTTTATTTATTAAGACATACAGTAATACCTCGGTTTACGAGCGTCCTGGTATACGAGAAAATCGGTGTACGAGCACGGAGGGTTGAATCGGTGTACGAGCATTGTCTCGGTGTACGAGAAAAATTTCCCTCACCCATGCGCAGTTTTGCGTCGAAAAGATCCCTTCATCACCCCTTAACTCGTTCATTCTCTCAGTGTCTCTCAGTATGGGTGCATCATTCACCACAGTGCATTATTTTATAAGTTGTTGTGAATATGATTACATGTGAATATGATGAAACTTTATTAATGAAGGATGTTACCAACACCACACATTGCATACTAATGAGACTCACGTGTGTTCACAGTCCAACGCACCCAATGACGTTCTTAAAGGGCCATACACTTTTAGAGAACAGCATACTATAACAGTTATAACTCTGTACAGATCATAAACATAAGTGATTTACAGCGGTTTTACCTCGTGTTGTTGCATTAATTGTGATCGCTATTCTTCACGTTGTAATATCGTTACAAATGTTGAAGGAACTAGTTAATCTGTGTTCAATAAGTTTTAAGTTAACAGTCTTGTCACTTTAAGAGGGCGGGGTTTCAGTCGGCGCTAGAGAGAGTTGAGTTCTGAGGGATTTGAGAGAGAGCTCGTAAGCAGAGATAGTTTTGATTCTTCTGTTATGTACGGCGTGGGTTGAGGCCAGAACAGCAATCTGATAGTTCTCAATAAAATCTCTGAATGAGAAGGAACCTGTCTGGTTATTAAAAGAAGCAACGCTACAATGTAGTGAAATATATAAGCAGAAACCCCGCCCCCCTCCCCTCTCCTCTCGTCTCGATCATGCCAGCAGTGAAGAGGTAAAGTGCATGTTACAGTAAATAGTTAATAATGACAGTTAAACTCTAAAAATACTTAATTAGTATTTATATGAGATCTTAATGGTTATAATTTTAAATGTAATTAATTGGTTAAAACCAAACAAATATTTAAAATTGGCATTTATGGTCGTGTGGAACGAATCAAGTGATTTTTAGTGCGTTCTTATGGGGGAAATTGTTTTGGTGTACGAGCAGTTTGGTTTACGAGCTCGCTCTTGGAACGAATTAAACTCGTAAACCGAGGTATTACTGTATTATAAATTAATGTTTATTCATTTATAATATACTTTAATTATTTTCCTTAAAATGGTTCTGTTCTAATTTATGTCCTGAGTTCTGAAAAAAGTACCGGTACCATGGTTTCCACAAAAATATGTATCAGCACTTTCAAACAAATTGTTTTAAACATTGATGATAATACGAAACATCTCTTGAACACCAAATCACTGTTACAATTTTTTAAAATGGAAGGATCATTGGGGCTATAACTTTTCGACTTTAAGTAAAAGATTTCCTGTTTTATAAACCAATGTTTTTAGGCAAAAGTTAAGTGAAAATTGCCCTAATTCCTCTAAGCTTTTTAAAAAAAGGTCACCCCTGATAAAAAGAAAAAGTGGAACAACCATATAAAAAACGTTACTGCTTATAAATAAGTAGCACTTCCTAAGACTTTCTAGGGCTGTTAAAAACTTTCATGAGATTTCTAGAACAATCCAAATCTTGGGATACATATAGGAGAGAGGGAGATTTGTTAGCAAACAACTCAACTTGATACTTTTTGATGGCTATCAGTACCAATCATTTAGTGAGATTTCAGCAATCACATAGAAGAGGAAGTCGTTGCAGAAGAGGAATTATGCCTTCAAAAGAATTTTCACTAGAAGAAAAGTGCACAATGCAACTCCAAAATTAGATGCTACCAATTTTTTGAAGCAGACATCAAAGGAAGACAGTACCCAGAAATTTTCATGGAAGTCAAAACTATGGAAAAACAAACTAATTTGAAATTGCTACTAAAAACAAATATAAAAATGTATCAAGTTGAGTTGTTTGCGCATAAAGCTCCCGCTCTCTCTTTATCCCTCTCTAATGTATTTATGTGTATATCTAAAGATTTCGATTGTTCTGGAAAATTCCAATAATAGCCTCTTGACTGATTCATAAAAGCATATATTTGAATTTTCTCTCAGACATTTTTGGAGAGTGATGTGGACAGCACGGCCTCCTCACCACGTGTTAGCCGGCGTTCTTCCTCTCATACACCCTCCCAATGTGATGATGCCAGCAACAGCCCCAGACTGGTACTTGCACAGTATTATGATCACATACTTGCGTTTAATTTTTTCTGCATGTTTTTCAAGGCTTAACTGTCTTCATCTCTCTTTGGCCTCCTCCATCTCTGTCACAGAAGCCCAGGCTCTCCAGGCACTTGAGAGTCGAGGCAGTGCCTATGGGTCCCCCTGCCCCACCTCCTCAGTCCTGTGGCCCCTTACGATCCCTCAGGCTCCCTGACCCCTTCATTGAGAAACTCCATGCTGTTGATAAAGAACTTGAACTTAGTCCTCTCTGCCTGGAGCCTTACCAGGTACTGAGTCACTTACACACAAAAATCTCTGCATGATAGATATATATATATCTATCTCTAAATTCGGTGTGTCTTTCTGCTGAAGGCTCTGACCAATGGCGGTGGAGGGGACAGTCTAGTAGCCTGCCGTACTCGGTCAAAACGTCCGCTGAGGGACATCCCTCTGGATCAGCTAGAGGCAGAGCTCCGTGCACCAGATATCACGCCAGATATGTACGATAATGTCTCTGCACCAGAGGACCGTGAATGGACCCACTGGCTGCAGGGACTCATGACTTCTCAACTAGACAATGAAGGTCAGGAGGTGTAGTGTGTAATGCACAAGACCTGTGTTTTGTTTTGGTTATGTTCACAGAACAACTATAATTTCCTTCTGTTTATGTTAAAATTTAGTATCTTTTATATATTTTTTTGTTGTTGTACAAAGTTAGGTATTTATGAACATCCAGATCAAGTTGAAAGAATCTTTAAAAAAAAAAAAAAATGCTTGAGCACCAAAATCTGAATATTAGGAGGATCACGTGACACTGAAGACTTTTACAGCACCGGAATAAATTACATTTTAAAATATACTGAATCAGAAAAGTTATTTTAAATTTTAATAATTTTTAAAATATTATTTTTTACTGTTTTTTTTTTTATTCAAATAAATGCAGTCTTTCTAAACATTAGAGCCTTTTTTTTAAACATTATATAAATGTTCACTGACCTGAAATTTTTGATGCTATTTGGGTCTGTTTTTGAGATCTATCATTCGTTTTTTGGCCTTTGCTGAACCAGTGAACCTGCAAGTGTAATCATGTCCTTTAAACAAATCACTGTCATGCCCATTGCACTCAGACAGATGCTGTCAAAGCAGTTTTCTTAAATGTCTAAATGGCTTCCTCTGTGAGTGTGAGACTAGTGTAATGTGTTCGCGCGTTAGCGATTAAGTACCTACCTACTGTTTTTCCACTCATGTTTTCCTTCCCCTGACCTTTTCCCCAATTCTTTTTCAGCATCACTGCTCTATGTGTGTTCTTGCACGTGAAAAATATAGTTCTGATGATTCTCTCTCTCTCTCTCTCTCTCTCTCTCTCTATTTTAGAAGAGGCTGATGAAGATGATGACCCTGAATATAACTTTTTAGATGACCTGGATGAGCCAGATTTGGAGGATTATCGAAATGATCGTGCTGTTCGTATCACAAGTGGGTTTTTAGATTTGTTGTAGATTGTTTAAACCCCTCAGTTTAAAGTGTTGGCTTAATAATTTTTTTCTCTCTCTCTTGCAGAGAAGGAAGTCAATGAACTCATGGAAGAGCTGTTTGAGACTGTAAGAGGAACACTAACAGGAACAAACTAAAGCCAGTAATTCCTCACTCATTTTCTCCCTTTTTTTCCAGTTCCATGATGAATTGGCAGTCAATGAACAAGACGAGGAAGGCCATGAAGAAGATGAGGAACGTGATGAGGAGGCCAACGACACTCCACAATTTAATGTTCCTCAAGCCATTAGGTAATACTCACACACACCACCTAGTCTAACACTCAACAATAAAGATTTTTGTCTCCTCACTCAGTCAAGCCATTAGATTTCTGTGCCTTTTTCAAATTTTAACTGGCCCAAATTAACTATATATATATATATATATATATATATAAGGAGGCATAATATATATATATATATATATATATATATATATATTTGTTTTTTGCAATAACCCCCCAAAACTGTATTTCTAGCAGTACAAAGCTTTGAGACACCCCCAAAATGAATCCTCCCTTTGGGACAGAGCAGCAGAGAAGTGCTGTATCTGTTTGGGTAGGGAGGTAGAGAAATACTCTAATGTGTCCAATTGTTTCACTGTTCCTCCAGGACACAGTATGGACACTGCGGAGCTACATAAATACATTCAGTATAGACTGAACACATGCACATAATTCGCATCCCCCACTGCTAAGTACTGTACAGGTGCAGGTTTACGTCACTGTGAACGTGCTGAAAAGATTTGACTGTATGCCTGTGCTACGTGCTGGATTCAGGCACAGAGGCTTTAAATAGAGCTCACTTACTGGAACAGATAACTGCTACATGCACGTACGCACACACACACACACACACACACACACACACACACACACACAACAAACCTCTGACACCTACTCAAAGGGCTTCCCTTAAAACATATGGCCCTTTTTCTTGATGTTATAACAGTCATGAACTGTCCCTGTCTGAGCCTTTATTTAAAACCCTTCACACCAGGCTTGTCACCTCTTTTCTTTAATGATACCTGTAACGTTGTTATGGAAATAGTACAGTGTCAATCAGCACGAAACTGTAAAGAGATGGACATGTCACAGTGTTATAACTTATAATTTACCTAGTGAAGGGGTCATTACAGCTATGTGAATGTGACTTCTGTGCGTCACAGTGTTCTGGGTACAGACTGAGATGTGGCAGATGGGGTTTTTAAATGTTAACGAGGTACATTGACGTCTGTGCTGTCTCTTCCACACTGAATATGTGTGTGTGGTGTGTAAATGCTAAAGACTTGTGCCTGCAATGTTCTAATGCTTAATTAGCTAGTTACATTCGGCAATTATTTGATTAAACTTGACAATATTTCTTTATAAAACATTGTCACTTAGATCTGAGGAAAATAAGCATTTGCATTTTTGCAAAGAAAAGTATACAATACAGTGAGTCTGTTGATAATGCTGTTATTATTATTCCATTAATATGGTGTGGAATGGTCATTTTTCTTGATTCTGTAATTTCGTAGTTAACTCCCACTCACACGTTTCTCTTGGAAATGCATCACAATTTTTACTAAAATGTTTAGCTATTTATTGATTTTAACTCTGGATGATTAATCTGAGATTTAATCAGCATTTACAATTCAATATCCAATATCGGCTGATACGGTAAAAAAAAAAAAAAAAAAGCTAATGTTAAAGTACTGATATATAGTTGAGACTAGTTGAGAATACCATTTCAAAACAATACAAATTATGTCTGCTTTACAATAATTATTAGTGCTTCTAGAACACATTTAAAAACATCCCTCACTCTCTTCAGATTCAGTATGTTTCTGTTTGTCATCAGGTTTGAGGAGCCACTGGCTCACATGTTGACAGCATGCAGGCGGACTGTTAGAGAGCAGCTGGATGCTTTGCAGCAGCGACGGGAGAACCAGGTTCGGACCACCCAGCATGCATCTGGGCCTGGCATGGTTCTTGTGCAGCCAAGCTGTCCTCTGGTGGTCACGTCTCCTCAGAGAATACAGCTGCAGCAGCAAATACAGCAAGTAAGAGACAGTTTTAAACGCCACCATACTCTCTGAATACGCTTGATTTACTCTCAAAAGGTTTACGGGTCACAAGGGTCTTATTTTTTTTTCCAAAGAACCGTTGATCGTTTTTTGTTGAATGTGATTCATGTAACGTATTGCAAAAACATGTTTTATGATGTTATCATTTGAATGGAACATTTTTCTTGTTTTTGTCTTGCAGCATGTGCAGCTACTGACACAGGTCAATATGCTGTGCAACCCAGTGGAGGTGCTACAGAGTGAATCTGAAACCACCAAACATTTCCTGGTACATATCTTACCATATCTTATTTGTGCATCCTCGGTTCAATTCCTTGCATCTTAACTCCACCCCCTTAGGACTTCTCAAGAAGCTTCCTCGCTCCTCATTCCTTTCCTCCTCATGGTGCAATTAGAGAATTGAGATGACTGAGTTTAATCAGTTTCCGGGTCACAGGCTTGAAGACGTAGGAGCAAGGAAATGATGAAGCATCATTTGAGTTTTGAGAAGCACCAAGTGTCTTGTTTATTTTAGACTCTTTAAGGCCCAAGAAAAGACAGATGAACATGGTTCAGAAGTGACCAATGGAAAGGAAAAGTGCCCTGCTTGGTTCAAAAGTCTGTTTCTTCTCCTGTGTGATAAGACATATTTCAATTTTGGATCTATTTTTCCATCTCAAAATAAAGTAATTCTCAGCTTCAGAGAATTGTCCATAAATTGGGTCTGTGAAGGAAGAAACATTAAAATCCCTTATCCATAAATGTCATTTTCCTCTAAAGATAATGTTTTACTTAAAATAAATAAAAATAAATTAACCATGTGATAGGAAAGAGGAGATTAAACACTGCATCTTAGAAGCCACAGATCTAGAAAAAAAGCGAAATATACACAACTTTTTGCCAAAATGTTTAGTGTCATTTTATTTTTGTCCATCTCAAAATCAAGTAAATTTGAGTACTTTTTCAAAAATTGTTGACAGTTTCTAGAATCATTGTAATGGTACTATAATTGTTTCCTGTCCTGTGTTAATAGGGGGAGTTGTTGTCATTTGCGGAGCGGGCTGAAGAGGGAAGGTCAGCAGTTAATCCGAGTTTTAGAAGCATGTTTAGGGTGTGTAATTTGGAGTCCTCCCTCAAGTTGCTGGAGGAATTAAAACAGTGTCCGTCTCCTCTGTATCTTCCTCCCAAACCCATTCGTCGTCACTCAGGTCAGGTATCTTATATGAATTCACATGACCCAATAAAACAAGTGAAGAGCATGGATGCATGGATATGTGTTTGTATATATATATATCTGATGGCAGTATGTTTTTTGTGTTTCTGTAGCTCGTTCATACCCATTTCTCCCTGCTGGTCTTGCATGGTTGTTTGCCACACGCTCTGTGTTTCTGTACCCAGAGCTTCTACCACAATGCAGTCTGGATCCAGTCCTGCATCGCCCACGCAGCAAACATTATTACACCAAAGGAGAAGACTGGTACAAATGGCTCTTACTATCTAACCCATCTATGTTCAGTCAAGGGAGTGAATGTTTTAATGTTTCATAGAAATGCTTTATTTCAGCCATTAACCGTCTGTGAATGTAGTGGGGCATTTACATGAATTAAGCAATTGTTTTCAGCAATTACTAAAATATATATATTTTACAGTGTTGTAGTGCTATAAATCCATATTTAATAAAATTGCACTGCTTATATATAGTCATATAAGTACTTTTAAGGAATGTGAAACTTTATACTCATTAAGTGGAAAAGAAATAGATAATTCTATGAGTTTTACAGGTTATCTACAATAATACAAGTTTATGTTGGTGTCTAAGGTAGCAATAAGTACTTTGAGAAGTTAAATTTCACCTTTTGACTGCAAATGTCAAATTCATAATGGAATTGGTCCGTGAAGGTAAAAAACATTAATATGGGCTTTTTGCAGTTTAATGCATCAAAACAAGCACTTCATTCAGTCTGCGCAACTGACACCACCTAGCAAACACTTGAAGAAGCAATGAGCCATACCTTCACTCTGCCTTTCTTCCCCTGCTCTCACCTCTCTATAGTCTGATAGTATTGGGGTTAAAGCACTTTGCTCAAACCGAGTTCCCATATAACCTGATGAGCCGCTACCTGATCCGGCCCAAGCGTCAGGAGCAGCTGCGTGCACGTGTGAAGGAAATGGCATCTGATAGAGCCCCACACAACATAATTAAGGTGAATCATAGGTCATCTGTTGGTTCATCTGTCCATCTTCATATACACTGGTATTTGTGGTTGTGCGCATTTGCTCCCCAGTTTCCACAATCTCTATCAGTTTGTTTGTTTTAGTTTTTTTGGAAGACATTTTCTGAAGCTGAAAATTAAATTATTATGATATTATGACAACATAATGTTGTGTGTCCTAGTTTTATTGCCAGAATAATCTGGTTCCTCCTATGCCGGTGATGTGCAGACCTGTGGTGCCTGGAGAGGAGCGTCCTCCTGTGGAGAGAGAGCAGGATGTTATGCCAAACTGGTTAAAGGTATCACAAACCAAGGGGGGGTTTCAACCTCTAAGGCTCCCCCTAGCCAGAGACAATATTCTAAGTCCCTGCCATCTAAACTTATATGTATCTTGCACTTTGCTGTAATTAAGCTAAGCAATTGTGAATTTTTTTTAGCATGATAATTAAGTTTTAATAAATTAAACTTAAGGGCCCACCTGTAAATTTACGTTAATTGAGAACTAGTACCCTAGAACTAAAACCTATTTAAAATAAATTTTACATAAAAAAAAAAAATATATATATGTATGTAGCAATGTACAATCTTAATGATTTCGAATTTGTCTTTACAGAAAAGCTTACCATACATCCATAGGGGAGTTTTTCAGAGCAGTTTACAGGTGGCCTCAACCACCAAATCTTTTACCCTGCCCTTTCCAAAAGGAACACGATACCCACAATTCCTCCCTAAAGGTATATCTCTGCGTCTGCATCCTTCACAAAGTGTAAGTCGCCCTTCAAAGCCCAAAACTCGCCGTCTGTTCGGTTTTGCCCAGCCTACTCTCACCCCATTGGCAAAAGCCCCTCCGTGTCCCACAGGTGCAGGAAATGTATTATCCAATGTCTCCACACCAATTCCAGCACATGGTGTAATATTATTGTCCCAAGCACCTAGCACTCCTATAAATGGGGTGTTACCATTGGTTCAACCCTTTTTGACGCCTGCACATGGGAACGTCCCACTGAGCAATTCTTGTCCTATTAATTTCCAGTATGTTACTCCAGAATTGGGGGCTGTTAATCCATCACACCCTTCTGCCAACTTGCCCCCCACTGTAGTTCAGATACCACCAAGTGACATTCCTCTACTTAGTACCAGGACAGTCAGTACATGTGGCATGCAGCAGATGTCTTATAAGCGCAAGAAATCGACCATGCCTAGAAAACTTGCTCCTTTGAAACCAGTCACCCAACTTCCTCAGCTGTTGCCGCTGCCCTCTGGAAGAATGGGAAATGTAAGCAATCCTGCTGTTGTAATGGATCAGCCAATATCCTTGACTATTACACAGAATTTTCCATTAGATAACGTTATCAAAGCCCATGAAAATGCTCCTCGCCTGACTGCCACTACACAGAGAGTGGTAGCATCTGCAGCAGACAGTTCTCAGTTTGTACTGGTTCAGACAATTTCACCTACTGGAGTGCCTCAGTTCCTGCTTTTGCCCCAGGACCCATTAATTCTGAACCCACCTGCTCCAGCTGAAGATGCACAAGGGAGTTTATCCCAGCAGACTTTCTGTTCTGACATTCCTGCTGGTTCCATAGGTCTAAATAACACAGAAAGGACTGAGGTGCCTTTAAACATCATAACACCATCCACACCGTTGCCAATTAGAGAAGAGGATGCTGGAGAAAGAAAGGAAGATAATGAGGAAATGGTTGAAGACAGATGGGAAGAGGAAATGGCAGGTGCTCTGTTTGGAAGTCCTCTCCTGGCACTCTCAGAGTCTTCTTGCAGCCCTGACTCCAGTTTTACCAGCATGGATGCAAGCACGGACGGTGGTGCTGAAGCCTCAGTGAGGTTGGAGAAGGATACTGGAGAGTGTCCTCCTGTTCGGTCATGCTCTGGCAGACAGGACACACAGGGAGTGCGCAAACACAGCACTGGAGATGGAAAGGAGCAAGAGTCTAGTGGGGGAGAGAAAAAGAGCAGTGAGAATGATGATGTTGGACGGGCCGAGGAGAGGGAGAGCGGTGGAGATGGAGAGCGTGATGAATATAAAGAAAGGGAGAAGAATGGTGATGGAGAAGGTGACAGAAAAGGAGATGGGAGTGGAAGTGGCGATAAAGGAAGAGAAGAGAAGGATGGAGATGGAGAAAAAGATGGTGATGGAGAGCGGGATGAGGAAGAGGAGGATTTTGATGACCTCACACAGGATGAAGATGAGGAGGAAGTGATGTCATCAGCATCCGAGGAATCTGTGCTGTCTGTTCCAGAACTTCAGGTTTGTTGATATTTTCAGAAAACTCACAATTGAATTTATGATATTTACAATTTTAGGGAAACACAAATTCTAATATTTTTAGTTCAACACTACTTAACACTAAAATTAAGTTCAGTCATTTGAAATGATACAAGTGAATTCAGGCATCACAGCATTATAATGTGCAGTATGAAGTTTTTAAAGATTGAGCTTTAGTAACTTTAGATGATGGTAAAGCTAATTGAAATGTAAAAATAAATTAAATGAGCATGCACAATTAACTTTACAGCATACAATACATACCAATAAAAAAAAAATCTAATAGCTAATATGATATGCAACTGATCTATCATGCATTCCTAATTGTGAAGCAAAGTAGAAGTACTTGAAATTAGTTTTGTCTTTACAAAAATATCCCGTTTTATTAAATCGTTCTTCGATAGGAGACAATGGAAAAGTTGACCTGGTTGGCATCAGAGAGGAGACTATGCAGAGAGGGAGACTCGGAGGAGGACAATTCGCCCACTTCCCCAACATCTCCCACCTCCCCAAACTCTCAAAACTCCCCTACTTCTCAGAATTCTCAGGAGGAGAACTCCGAAGATGAGGATGATGGGCCGATAAAGGGTGATGAGATGGAAGCGGGGGAGGGAGAAGGAGAAGGAGAAGGCGGAAAGCTCCCTGAGGGAGATGCTCCACTCGGTGACGACCCCCCACAGATCAGTGGGAGAGGAGGAGGCCGTGGAAGAGGTCAGCACAATTCTTAACAACTGAATATGTTACTCCTATGGTTGGTTCTCCAAATACTAAATATTTCAGTGGATATAATTTATTTACTTTTACAGGCCGTGGTCGCCCACCCCCTCGTAGTCTGAAGCGTGGTCGACGTCAGGAACGAGGCAGTAAAGATGCTTCAAAGCTGTTGCTACTGTATGATGACCACATTTTGGACAACGATCCATTGAGAGAGAGCAAAGACATGGCTTTTGCCCAGGCTTATCTCAACAGGGTCAGAACACGTGTATCTTTGACACACTGCCATCTCCTTTACACCAAAGATTAGAGATATACTAATTTCTCTCTGTCACCTTCTTTTCATTTCTTCTGCTGTTATAGGTGCGTGAGGTCTTGCAAGACATCCCTGGTAAGGTGGAGGAGTTTTTAGGTTTGCTTTATGAGTTTGACCAGGCAGGAGATGGCCGCAGTGTTGTGGAGCTGTTCTCCCAGCTGAAACTTCTCCTCAAAGATTGGCCTGAGCTCCTCAAGGACTTTGCAGCTTTCCTTTTACCTGAACAAGCACTGGAGTGTGGACTGGTACTTATAATAATTCCAGGCAATTTCATTTGATTAATGTCAGCGCTAAAAGAAAGAAAAGAAAACTGTAACTGTATCTCTCAACCTTTCTCTCCCATCCCCAGTTTGAGGAGCAGCAGGCCTTTGAGAGGAGTCGCCGGTTTCTGCGTCAGTTGGAGATCAGTTTTGGGGAGAATCCATCTCATTACCAGAAGATAGTGAGAGCGCTGCAGAGTGGAAGTCCTCTCAGTCCTGCTGGCGTTGAAGAGGTATGGACTGATGAATAAATTGAAATGTTTTCTGCACTCATTAAGAGATTTTTGTCTCTTCTTTTTCTGAAAGAAATTAATTTTAATCATCAAGCATACATTAAATTGATCAAGATTTATATTTCAAGTAAATGCTATTATCTTACTTTCTATTCGTCAAAGATTCCTGGGGAGAAAAAAATCCTTGAGATACTACTTTCAGAAATCTTACCAACCCAAACTTTCATTTAAAGTTATAATTAACACTATTATGGTTTGTCAAATATTACCTTTATGCAGTGTGTAATATAGCTGTTTGTGAAGGTTAAATGGCTGCAAATTTTTAAAGAATGAATTCTGAACTGCTGAAATGAGTCTTCAGCAGTTTGTCTCACTTCCTGTTTCATATCTACACTAATGTAAGAAATTTGCATAATGCCAGCCAATGGACTTAATTGGCTGCTAGCACATAATGTCATCTTTGACCCTCCCTCAAACACTGGAGTTTAGATTAGTCAGATTAGTCATCACTTAAACAAAGAGTTTTGTTCAGTGTGCACTCTCGGACATCTGACTGAAACTGTGTCGTCAGCTTTTAACAGGAGTGTCACATTCTCTACTCCCTTTCTTTATACAGACGCTTTATTTTAAAGACCAAGAAAAAAATGTCGAGGCACATCTCTCCTTCGGATTCACCAGTACAATGGTGGGTAATGAAGAGAGACCTCAGTGTGTTGTGTGCAATAAAACATATTAGATTCTGACAGTACGAAGCCGAACAAGTTAAGACGCTACTTAGAGACTCAACATCACAAACACAAAGGAGAAGCCTGATGAAGTTGAGTGGTTGTAGTGCTGCTTCAATTACCATTACAGGGAGTGCAGAATTATTAGGCAAATGAGTATTTTGACCACATCATCCTCGTTATGCATGTTGTCATACTCCAAGCTGTATAGGCTGGAAAGCCTACTACCAATTAAGCATATTAGGTGATGTGCATCTCTGTAATGAGAAGGGGTGTGGTCTAATGACATCAACACCCTATATCAGGTGTGCATAATTATTAGGCAACTTCCTTTCCTTTGGCAAAATGGGTCAAAAGAAGGACTTGACAGGCTCAGAAAAGTCAAAAATAGTGAGATATATTGCAGAGGGATGCAGCAGTCTTAAAATAGCCAAGCTTCTGAAGCGTGATCATCGAACAATCAAGCGTTTCATTCAAAATAGTCAACAGGGTCGCAAGAAGCGTGCGGAAAAACCAAGGCGCAAAATAACTGCCCGTGAACTAAGAAAAGTCAAGCGTGCAGCTGCCAAGATGCCACTTGCCACCAGTTTGGCCATATTTCAGAGCTGCAACATCACTGGAGTGCCCAAAAGCACAAGGTGTGCAATACTCAGAGACATGGCCAAGGTAAGAAAGGCAGAAAGTCGACCACCACTGAACAAGACACACAAGCTGAAACGTCAAGACTGGGCCAAGAAATATCTCAAGACTGATTTTTCTAAGGTTTTATGGACTGATGAAATGAGAGTGAGTCTTGATGGGCCCGTGGCTGGATTGTTAAAGGGCAGAGAGCTCCAGTCCGACTCAGACGCCAGCAAGGTGGAGGTGGAGTACTGGTTTGAGCTGGTATCATCAAAGATGAGCTTGTGGGGCCTTTTCGGGTTGAGGATGGAGTCAAGCTCAACTCCCAGTCCTACTGCCAGTTTCTGGAAGACACCTTCAAGCAGTGGTACAGGAAGAAGTCTGCATCCTTCAAGAAAAACATGATTTTCATGCAGGACAATGCTCCATCACACGCGTCCAAGTACTCCACAGCGTGGCTGGCAAGAAAGGGTATAAAAGAAGAAAATCTAATGATATGGCCTCCTTGTTCACCTGATCTGAACCCCATTGAGAACCTGTGGTCCATCATCAAATGTGCGATTTACAAGGAGGGAAAACAGTACACCTCTCTGAACAGTGTCTGGGAGGCTGTGGTTGCTGCTGCACACAATGTTGATGGTGAACAGATCAAAACACTGACAGAATCCATAGATGGCAGGCTTTTGAGTGTCCTTGCAAAGAAAGGTGGCTGTATTGGTCACTGATTTGTTTTTGAATGTCAGAAATGTATATTTGTGAATGTTGAGATGTTATATTGGTTTCACTGGTAAAAATAAATAATTGAAATGGGTATAAATTTGTTTTTTGTTAAGTTGCCTAATAATTATGCACAGTAATAGTCACCTGCACACACAGATATCCCCCTAAAATAGCTAAAACTAAAAACTACTTAAAATATTGATACAAAAATATTCAGCTTTGATATTAATGAGTTTTTCTGTGTTCAGTGAGAACATGGTTGTTGTTCAATAATAAAATTAATCCTCAAAAATACAACTTGCCTAATAATTCTGCACTCCCTGTATATTTCGAATAAATCCAATAAGATTTAGCAAGTAAGGTCCTTTCTGACTGTCTTTATGTAGGTGGGGTGTGACTTGAAATATTTTACTCTACAAAATGGTGGCCTGGCAGAAACGTTAGGAAATCAGTGGCTAAGACTTATTCTAAGTTTATTTTCCAGACTTGTCCTCTAAAATCCATTTATTTCTACATTTGTAACTCAGCTCAAAGCACAGATGGCCACCCTTCTTAAGGGCCACACTCACCTACAGGGAGAATTCTGGATGTTTTTTGACGAGATGCGTCCACCTCCAGCACGTCCTGGCCAGTTTGAGGAGGCAGTTTGGCCAGAGGACATGGGCACTGGGACAGATGGAGAAGCAGGGATGAGTGTAGGCTCTAGAAGAGGTGTATGGGGAGGATTTGAAGAAGTCACACTCCCTGATCTAGAGGAGGATGAAGAGTCGCACAAAGTTCGACAGATCAGGAGCAAGAGGAGGAAAGAAATGCACACGCATGGCAACTACAAGGTGTCTTCATGTTGTACATCCCAGTTAGTTCAGTTGTTTTTCCCATTCTTTTTTTTAGTTGTTATTTTTGTATTGTTATTCTTTTGTTCAGGACTGTGATTGGCCTGAGAAAGATTGCTCCTGTCCCTGTCATGACTCCAGTCATGATGCCAAACATCGCAGGCATAAGAGGAAGGGATGCTTGCGTTGTCATAGCAACAAGGTGCTCGCTCTATTTTAAGTTTTTGCTATAACATGTATTAAAATGTATACATAGTTGCCATGCTTATTATTGAGATGTTTTGGAGACCATGTATCCTCATTTTATTTTCACACATTGAGTAGGACTCTAAGGTGTGTTTTTGGTCAACAGGCTACTAATGGCTCTAAGGTGCTGAAAAGTCGTGATTCTGTGTTTCCAACTGCTGATGCGCAATCTGATCGGGGAGGGGAAGAGGAAAGAGGACAAGGGGAGGATGGAGAGGCAGACAAAGAGAAAGAAGTTAAAGATGAGACTGGCAGTGGAGCAAACAGTCCACATCATGGTAAAACCTTTTCAAATGTTTTATTTTTATAAATTTACGTTTAAATTTTCAATGATTAAAGTCAGCGTCTTCATGTATTCTTACAGAACCTGTAAAGATGCATTTTATTACTACATTTATTTGAATTATTACTTATTATTTACACTGCTGTTAAAAATTAGTAACTTAGAAATGAATGATTTTAAGAAAGGATGCATTCGATTGATCAAAAATAACAGTAAAGACATTTATAATGCTACATAATCATTTCTATTTTAAGTAAATGTTTCAAAATTGATAAGAAACTATTCTTGAGCACCAAATCCGCGTATTAGAATTTCATATGACACTGAAGACTGGAGTAATGATGCTGAAAATTCAGCTTTGCCATCACAGGACTAAAATTCATTTTAAAACATTAAAATAATAGTAAAAAAATGTTGTGATTCACAATATTATTGTTATTGTGAAAACTTTTCAGAGCTGTTTGCAGTTTTTAAAATATTCTGTACCTGCTCCTGCAGAGGGTGATGGACCCTCTTCCCCCATCCCAGAGGAGCAAACCATACAGAACGAAGAAGACAATGAGAAAAACCAAGAGGATAAGCGTCAAACGTCTCCACAGAAGCACAGTTGGGATGAAGATGAAGTTGAATTAGGAGAGAGAGATACCACTCAGCATAGCACACTGAGCCCGGCTTTAGACACGCCTGTGTGTGCCAAAAACATCTCCCTCACTCCCAGTGGAGAGAGGGTCGTTCTCTGGACCAGGTGAGCACAGTCACAGACCATGATCTGTTTTTGATCATCATTTAATTGTGCTTGTGTTTTACATGACCCTCTTATCACCTGCTTCATAGAGAGGCTGATCGAGTGATCCTTACTGCCTGTCAGCAGCAAGGAGCCAATCAGAGCACCTTTCAGTCTGTGGCAGAGCAGCTTGGAAACAAAACAGCCAGTGAGGTACCATAATTATAAAGTTAAAGATCTATTTCCACTGCAGTGATCTTTTATCCATGAAAAGCAATTTTAGCATTCCTTTCTGTGCCTTTTTCAACTTCTGTGTCTCTGCAGGTCTCAAGGAGATTTCGGGAGCTGATGCGTCTCTTTCATACGTCAGCTTGTCAGGCCAGCTCAGAGGACGAGGCTGCTGAGCAGCAGTCTGCCACTGATGAGGAGCAGGACTGAGACTTTTCTACATCCATATGAACTGTTCTCTTTGAAAAATAAAGATGCAGTTCTTGGAGACTAGTCATGCACATGTACCCCATGTCTTGCATTAACACCAGCCAAAGGCGTATGTATAGCAGGATGACAGGGTCTATAGGTCTAATATAAATCCATAAAGTATGAAGATGTTATCAGGTGTATGCTGAACACAAAGTTACAAACACACAAAGTATTGAGGAATTGTAGCACAAAAACACCACAAGTTTTGATATGGTCGTGTTACTGTTTGTGGGCCTTCCTGAGCACAAAATGAAACATTTGATTAGTCAAAAGTTAATTGTAAAGTACTAACCAGCATATTCCTACCAACATTGTTTTTCAACAGATTGATTGTATATTCTGTGAATATATGAACATATGGGGGGAGGGGGGCATGTACAGTATTTTTATATCAGGGTGGATTTGTTGATTTTATGTTGCTTTAGATGTTAGTTTTGAGAACGATGCACAAAGTTGTAGGTAATCTGGAGATACAAATAATAAAATTACTATTTATACCAAGTTGTGTTTGAGACTGAATTTCTATAATAAATCCAATAAAACAAAATAATTTATAATACATATTCATCCATCCATCAAGAGGTGGATACATTTGTGGTCCAGATCTTGTATTGATGCAAGAGTCAAGCAATATAATGTTTACTTCAGCACAACCCAGGGACTTACAATGAATTTAAGGTCTGGACTCAGGTGCCCATTCCAACTATTCTTTCACAGTTTGAGCCAGATTAACCTTTATATTGACACCCTGGAATTTGGCCATGACATCTGTCTGTCTCTCTCTCTCATGCATACTCTTAAAAACTTTACTGGCCTGGTTAATAAGTTGCTCTTCCTAAATATATAACAAATAATATAAAAGGTATATTTAAAACCCATTTTCTGTCATTTTTAATGAAATTGTGTCATCACTAAAAATCAATGAAATAATCATGTTATGTCATGTCAAATTTAGTATGTAAAATAAGTACATTAGCGCCTTGCACACCTTGTTGAGCTCCTTGAAGTCACCAGAGCCCAGTATTAAAACCCTTTCCTGTCCAAAAACATTCAGAGAAGAAATGTATTTTAACAAGTTGTGAAAGTGTGACTAAACACATTAGCTGGAAGTTTCCAAAGGCTTGAGTTGTAAGCGTGAAGTGCGTTTGTCCAAGATGCTTGGCTGTAGTGTATTGTGTGTGTGTTCAAAGCTTTGATGGGTTGCTTCAGAATTCCAGCTGTCATTATAGGCTGAATGTCATTATAGGCTGAGCTGAATGTCTCATTTCTCTCCCTTTCCCTTTCCCAAACGCGTTCCGTTAATCGAGAGCAATGACCCTTTTCGCTTTCCATAGTTACCCGGCTGGTGTCATGTCTGCTCTCACGTTGAACGCGTGTTAGCGATTATTATTTTTTCGTTGCCGCACTGGCTTAAAATTATTGGTAGTGATTTACAACTCTTTGACTGATTGAAAATTAAAGAATTAATTTGAGAATTAATTTTAATACTGCATAATCTGTGTGCTTCACATTTTCAGACTCTGGGAAGTTATTCTGAAATGGCAGAAATGGACCAAGAAAAGAGTACTGGGTTAAAGTTCGCGGAGGATCAGCTTCTGCGACATGGATGGGAAAAAGGTTAACAGATTTTAAGGATTCGTTGGCATGTCAATGTCATGACACCTGACTAGCCTGTTTGATGATAGCTAATTTTTAGAAGTTTTATTGTAGGTAAAGGTCTGGGACGATCAGAGAATGGCATCACAGAGGCTATTAAAGTCCAAATTAAATGCGGTAAAGGAGGGGTGAGTGAGACATTTTTATATTATGTGTGTGTGTGTGTGTGTGTAAATGTTAACAATAATTATATCCTTACTATCCTAACTCGCCTTTAGCTTTTATGGTTTACAGTCTCTTAAATGTAAGTTTCTTAATATGGGATTATAATATTTACAATAATAGAGTTGTTAAACTAAAATACAGTTGTTAATCTACATAATAATACAGAAATTAGACATGCTGTCAAAAGCAGTTGGTGATAATGTATAGTGTATCTTACTGCAGATGACATTAACATTATCTGAAGCTGAAGTTGTTTCTTTAGCTGTTGTAGCTCTTATACTGTACCTTATATTTGTGTTTATATATTGTGTGTTTTCAGATGGGTCATAAGGAAGGAGATCAGTTCAGTTTTCACTGGTGGGACCATGTTTTTAACAAAGCCTCATCCAGTCTGGTTGTGGAAACAGGGCAGGCAAGTTATATATATAATATATATATATAAAACAAAAATAGCAGTACCGATAGCAGCAGCAAACTGATTTTGTGTGAATGAGGGCATGTGTTAGTTTGTAATATGGGCTTGTGTATTGTTATCATTGTGTTTTAGAGTGGTGTGATGGTGAAGAAGTCAGATGACAGCAGTGATGGATTGATCTCTAACAAGAAGCCACGCAAGGCTCAGCAAGCCAAGTCCATGCTCTATGGATGTTTTGTCAAGGTACAGAACCACAAATGGCACACATGCTCAATGAAAATAAATAACACGCGTATTTATGGAGCAATAATTGAGTTTTCGGATTGTGCAAATGTTTTAAAGTCTTTTTTTTCTCCATTCTCAGTCAGCTACGCTGCTGTCGGGGGAGAAGCAGCCAGAAAAGCCCTCTGATTCAGATGACAGCGACAGCAGCAGCAGTTCTGAAGATGAGGACCAGAAACTGGACCTTTCCAGCACTACCAAGTATGAGCTGCCAGTAGTACAAAGTCATGAGTCATGACACATTCCTTTAAAAATGTCCCTTTGCGTTAAAATACTTCTATAAATACATTTCCGTTATATTTCATTTCTGTTATAAACATTATATACTGTTCTGCACCAAGCATGCATTTTCAGAATTTTCTATATGTGGTATTTAGAGGCACTTAAGATCATTTTAAAGTTTCCCACAATGGTACTGCTTTGATTTCATGATCAATTATGCTTTCAGCTCACTCAACTGTCTTAATTGTTGTCTGTCAATTTTAAGGCTATCTGACGCAGATCTGCTAAAAGCTTGTGGAGGACGTACGGCACACAAGTAAGCTCTGATCCCCTAAAGTTTACAAATGCATCCAAATCCACAGTGTCCTTATAATAATTCATGTTAGTCAAACCAAAGTAAATAATAAAATAACTTTGACAACCATTTTCTATCACATTTGAGCAGGACACGCAAGTCATAAGAAGAATAGTAGATTTCTTTTTTTATATATATTTTTTTGTTTGAAATTTTTGTATTTCAACTTAAATTTATAGTTGCCAAGGCAGCAGTTTTATGTTTTTCATCTAATATTTCTTTTATTTCAATGATAAAGTATTTTTAATAGATTTAGTGTTAGTTAACTATAACAACACTGTCAGATATGTTGGTTTCTCATACATGTTAGCTGCATGATTCTGGAAAATTGAAAACTTTTTTCTTTTTCAATTAATTTAAAAACATTTGAATTATTCTTAATTATATATGTAAAAGAAAAACAGTGAAAAGACAGGTGAATCTATTTCTTACCTACACATGAAAATGAGATTGCTACCTTTTAACAATGTATCATACTGTTCTAATATATGTTTGTGTGTGTGTGTGAATAGAGGAGCCAGACATGGACTCACTATGAGCGCCAAACTGGCTCGGCTTGAGCAGCAGGAGCAGGAGTTCATGAGCAAGTATGGCAAGAAGAAGGACAGTGCTAAAACATCCACAAGCACCACAGATTGTCTAAACCCTGCGGGACATCCAGATGTTAAAGAGAAAAACCCCCGGAAGAAATCAAAAAAGGAGGCGGGACTCTCGGAGAATAACATCCATGAAGAGAAGATGACGACACAAGTCCTTGTTTCAAGTAACGGTACTGAGAACGGCAAACCCAAAAAGAGGAAAGACTCTAATGGTGTGTCTGTGAACAATGATATTATCACAGAAGTTGAGCCAAAGAAGAAGAAAAGGAAAGATCGCAAAGAAAAAGCACCGAAGGATAGTCTTAATGGCAGCATAGACGAGAAAGAATCATTCACGCACACATCAGAGGAGCGAGACACAGATCTGCTGACGAATGACTGTATTCACCAGAAGAAAAAGAAGAAACGGTCCAAGGTGGTTGCTGAGCCAGCCAACACAGATGAGATCAGTGAGGATTCCTCTGACGCACACGGCAAACAACCACACGAGGACAGTATTGAGTATCAACAAACCTCTGACTGTGTCTCTAAGAAGAAAAAGAAGTCCGCCATGTACCTCAACGAAACATCTCTGTCCACCAGTGTGGAGAACTCAGCTGGTGAGATGACAGTGACGGAGGACGCTAGCAACAAAGCACAGATAATAGATGGACAAGAGAGGAAGAGGAAGAAGAAACAAACCAAAAAGGAGCATGAGGAAGGTCAATGCCAAAGAAAAAAAAGCAAAGAGTGAATGCAGATTAGAATCTGGACTGCTGAGCCACAAGGATTAATTTTTGAGCAACTAAGTATCAGATTATTAGTTGAGAGTCATGACAAAATGCAAATGTGTTTGTTTTTTCCACAGCACTCATATTTACTCAAATAGCATTGACAAACTTTTAAGCTTAACACCAACAAGTGACTTGAAATATATTTTTTATATAAATTTGGTTTGTAATACATTTGTGTAATGCATATTATTCACACTGACAAAAAAAGCGCTTCAATATGAATTGTTTTAAAAACAGCGTGGCGTGATCTGTGTGGATGTGAAGTCTTTTTTCACTCATTAAAGCTGGCTTTTTTCGGATAACATGAAGGGTGCAATAAGATGTCATGTTTTCTTTTAATCCAGCTGTAAGACTTTTGAAATGTTAGTCTGTGTCCTTGAAACATTGCTAACCAATTAAACTGAACTGGAAAATAAACCTATCCGAGAAATTGTCTTTTGCAGCGACTTCTGTTCATGAGGAGGGTTTACTGTGGTTTTGTTGAGCTTGAAGAAAGCTTGGCCATGTTAAAGCGTCCACTTCACAAATCCATCTGTTTTTCATGTAACCACCTTCTGATCTCCAGCTTCTCAGTGGGTTTTTGCTGGGCATTGACAGAACACAGTACTTGTATGTTTCATTGGGTTTATCAATCCAGAATCTGAAAGGAAAATACAGAAAACGTACATAAATCCTAGCTCTTACTACTATAAAAATGTGTAAATAATTACTGGTACATAAAAAAGACTTAATAAATCAAGAATTTGTAATTTAAAATAAAATCAAGAACTTGTAATTTACACATTAAATTACTCTTCTGTTGCCTTTTTTTTAAACTCACCCTCTCTTAAGCTGAGCGCCATTCGTCCAGACCCAAGTGTATGCTACTTTTTCAGAGAGTCCAATCCAGTATCCGTGATATGCATCATAATAAGATTCAGTGTACTGATTGATGAATTCCTGAATGCGCATAATACAATGACAACATAAATACAGTACAGTGCTATAATCATATAGAAATCATTCCTGTTTACAATCCTTTAGTTCCATCTGTTGATCACAATGGTCTTGAGATGTTAAGCTGAACTTTACAGTACCGTACCGTTATTTGTGAACTCTTCTGAAAAGACACCGATTACAGTTCTTTGAAAAACTTTCCAGTTCAAATTTGATTTTTTTTTTTACTTTTTGATAAAAAAACAACACTTTTATGCATTTAGCAGACGCTTTTATCTAAAGCGACTTAGATTGCATTCAAGAAACACGTTGACATTCTAATCAGTTCTTGCTTTCCCCGGTAATCAAACCCATGACTTTGGCGTTGCAAGCGCCACGCTCTACCATTTGAGCTACAGGAAAGCTGGAACACATTAAGTACATTCTTCTGTATTTTCATACTTTATATTGTTTTAAATACCTGTTCAGCCGCACTGTCTATTACGACCAGCTGAGCTCCATTGTTCTCACAGTATTCTTTACTCCCTTCCCATGTACTCCAGACTTTTCCTGTGTTGAAATAGTAACAGCTGGAGCCATTTTGAACCCAGTTTTGAGGGCAGGATGTACACTTGACCCCTGCAATGGAGAATATCGCAGATTAGCTGAATAAAACAAGCAACAACAAAATGAATACTACACTTCAGACTCCAGATTCATCTTACCATTCCCAGTGGCCTGACAGTACTTATCCACTAAAAATATGTTTTTATGAAGGATCAAGTCCAGTGTGCTGTTCATCTGTTGACCCTTTGTCTCCAGCCTAGCTCTCTCCTGTTCCAGCACTTCCTTATCTGCCAGTAACTGCAGGTTGGTGGCTCTCTCGTTATTGTACTGAGCCTGTATAAAGGGATTTACTCTAGTTAAGATATGCTTTTTGATGTGGGCAATTTCTGAGTACAGTATTAAAGTGTTGTATGTTGGTTCAGGCTTTACTCTCACCAGAATATTGTTGTGTTTAGACATGTGAATTCTGTCTGCAAAGCAAAGAAACAAAAAAGGTAAACTGTTATTTAAATGTACATTACTTGTAGACCATTTTTAAATTGTAATGCAATGGTTTGTATATCAATTGTCTCATGTTGACCTTTGTACAAAAGAATGACATTATGCAACTGATTTACAACAGCAGGACAAAAAGTCCGGTGTTGTTACACTCCTGCATTTCACTTGGCACATTTGTAATTTGTACGTTTCTGCTAGTTATTTTTGAGGTTACGACAGACTCAATGACTTTCTTTGAGGTTCCCCTTTCAGTTTAGTCATAGCTCCATTCAAATACAATTAAAACTGTTAATCAAGGTCTTTGAGTTTCCTTGCGCAGGGTTGGAATTAAACTGCTGAAATCTGGTGATCAAAAGTCGGACTGAATGGTATTTTTGGTATTGTTTATATGAATGAGATTGTGCTAATGCTTACGGAAAATGCTGACAGCTGTTAATGCAACAAGCAGGAGGAAACAGAGCAATCCCAGAAACACTGCAGCTCGTCTATACACCGGAGAGATTTTGGTGGAAGCTCGTTCTTCTGAATGAAAATGAGACTAGTTTGAGTCCAAGAGTACGAGCAAATTACAGTACACAGCCAGGATTGACAAATTAAGACTTTAGCAGAGTTAGAGATGTTCTGTTTTAAGATTGAGAACAATTTGTACCTTTTGTCAGAGAATATTGTGCTGTCAAAGCTGATTCTTTTAATGAACACTGTGCAGCTGCAAAAGAAAAAGAGGAACTCTTCATTCATTTAAAAAAACATAACTGAAATAATCTAAATGCAAAGTTAGATTTGTCACACATGTAATACTTTTGTGTAAAGATATTTAACATTTTTCATTATTATTTAAAAAACTTAATACACACATCAGTTGAAAAACTGTATATAGACATGGATTTAAACATATAATGTATTTATTATAAATATAAACATATTTTATTAAAAATACTTTTATACAAATTGTAAAAAACTGATATATTGCACAGATGATTTCAATTGTGTATACATACACATAGAATTGTATAGATATAAACAAAAATGTTTTAAAGTATTTAAAAGTTATCATAAAACTGTGATATCTTGTATTTCACTAATATAAATGTATATATTCATATGTTGTGTGTATGAATGATCACTAACCTGAAGTCCCGGAAGTTGTATTTGAAGTTGATTGTTTTCTTTTCACCTCTGCATACAATGCAAACTCCTCTAACTCTGGCACTAATCAGACAAGCATTCATGAAATCATTGATATTGTGATCATTCTGAACATAATGGTTAAATGTAAAGAAGAAACTTTTGAACATACCTGTAGATTTCTCATTGTCAAATGGCTTGAAGGAGACCGTTGCATAGCACAACTCATCTTCCATTGTACCTGCTCGCCTTCACAGTCTACTGAATCTACACTGCTGGATCCGGGCACAGTGCTTTTAGGCAGAAACCAGTAGTGTGATGTTTGTGACGTTCAGAATTTCGAAATACAGTAATAGAACTGTCACTTGTTTTGTGGTCTGAGTTGTCAGAGGAAGTTATATAATTATGTAATAGCATCACGATAAATATGCAAATATGAGTTATTTTCAGTGAGCACACAAAGATGGTATACATTTCATTGAAAATCTGATTTTGTCATGGACAATGTATTTTACATTTAATGGGCAATGGATTTTGTATGGTCATGTGACCATTTTAGAAAATAGTTTTTTGTTTAATCATTTTATGTAATGAAAATATAAAGCAGACTTGTTTTAAACTATTAAACAATTATTCAATTAATTTCAGGGGGTTGCGGAAATTTCAGGGAGTTTATTTAGTCAGGAATTTTAACTATTCAGATGAAACAGTTTTTGGTGCCAAATGTCTAAACTAAAATTTACGCTAACAAATGTAAATAAGAAGCTTGAACAAGTTTTTAGTAGTAATCAGTTTAAGTAAGAATACACATTTCTAAAAAAAAGTTGTTTTAATGACCTTAATTAGATACTTAAGTATTTTTTTTAAACTTGTCCAAACGCATGTTGCCCCAACTTTCCAAACTTGAGTCATCTGAACAAGTTTATGTTGCATAATGTTGTGCAAGTCCTCAGCTGGCATTGCAGCTGGAAAAAAACGTAGTTAGTTGTCATATGGTTCAGATAGATTTCATATTTTTTCGGAATACTTGCTGATCATCAGTGTGTTTGAGATTTGTGTGTTGAGGCAAACATGCATCTCAAATCTGTTGAATTTAATTAAAATGTTCAGGGTAATGTGTTTACCACTTGCTTTAAGAGACAAATAGTGCAAATTTCACGTAGAGGCTTTGAAAATAAAATGTAAAGATGAAAGAATGAGGCTTGTACCCCCATTGCTAAACAATCTTTAGTTGCTTTGACAAGAGATTTTTAAATTAAAAGAATATCTGTTAAATGGTGCCCCACAACTGTTGGTTACAAACAATATTCAAAATATCTTCTTTTGTGTTCAGCAGAACAAAGAAATGTATACAGGTTTGGACCATCTTGAGGGAGAGTGAATGATGAGAGAATTATTATATAAATTATTCCTTTAGCATGCAAAAACAAAACAAAATACTACTTTGGTCTGATGTTTTGTGATCATCTTGCCACAAGAGGGGGCAGTAAATAGAGTGATATGTGAAACGACAAGATTTATAGGTATTGTTCAGCAAAATAAAAATCATGTCATTATTTACCTTCATGCTGTTTCAAATAGACCGTCTATCATCATTCATTTTGATTGTGTGGTGAAAAGAAAAGATGCAATGCATGTTAACTGAGAATATGATTTCTAGTATCTCTTTTTGTGTTCAACAGGAAAAAGTTAGTTGTACTGGTTTGTATGTAATCCAGCAGTGGTAGAGTTAACTCTCCAAATTACATCACTGCATAGCAAATTCTACCCATCCACCCCTCCTCCTCTAGTCCTTCGCCCTCCCCCTTCTCATTGTCTATGAAAGGAGGGTCTTGCCCTCCCCTGTCCATTCAGCCGCTGGGCACTGTGGTCCAGACCTCACCCTCGATCCACTCATTATAATCACTTAGCAGCCACAAAAGACCTGCAGCCCTTCACAGCCTCTGTGGACAGTTTTACTGTGATTCAACACTTCACACCATTTTGAGATGGAGTTTTTGGGTGTCCAACAGCCCTTCACCCAGTTTCAGGAGGAAAAGTACCAGATGCTGGAGCTGAACCAACGTCTCGAATCATACTTGGGCCGTGTGAAGCTTCTGGAGGAGGAGAACAAGCTACTGCGAGAGGAGATCCACACTCTCAAGAGCAGCAGGGACCTACCAGGCCAGCGCAAAGCTCAAGATGAGGCTCTCAGCCAGGCCAGGAGGATGATAGAGGAGGCCTGGAGGAAGAAAGACAGTGTGGAGCTGGAAATGGAGAACTTGGTGGAGGATATGGAGATGGTTAGCATTCAAAGACAGAAGGCGAAGACCGCACAGGCTGAAGCACAGAGAAAGCTCATGGAGAGCAGGAAGGAGCTGGAAGAGGAGCGTAGGGCTCAGATTTGGCTTAAAGAGAAGGTTGGACAACTTGAGAAAGACCTCTTGCTACAGATGCAAGTCCACCAGGAGGACATGGAAACCTTGCAGGCCTCCCTGAAACAAACAAAGCAAGTCCTAATTGCCCCCCAGCAAACTCAGACTACCAGCATCCCAGAACTGGAACAGAAATACAGAAACAGAGCAGCTCAAGCCTGGCAGGAGGCAACCAACAACTTTCAGAGACAGGTTGGACGTCTGGAGGAAAGTCTGAACCAGGCCAAAGCTAACATGGCAAAGATTCACCAGGAAAAGAGAGAGAAACAGCATCAGGTGCAGCATCTGGCCAAGGAACTTGAGAGTACAAAGACTAAGAGACAGATGCTAGAGAAACATGTAGTGGAGCAGAGAGAAGAGCAGATCCGGGAGCTTCAACATCTTCAGGTAAGAATAAAAACGTATGGATATTGTTGTTACATTTCTGTAATCATTTCTCGCCCCATTTAGTTCCAACCTTCATGACATTTTTTACTTCTGAAGAACACAAAATAAGTTTCTTTTTAAAGAATGTTTTTGTTCATATGATGGAAGTCTAAACAACACAAGAGCCCACTTCCACTGTATGGACAAAAAGTATGGACATTTTTATAAAAATATATTTTCTGTTCCTCCAAAGGTAGAAGGTCACACGGGTTTAGAATAGGACAGCAGTTTTCCACAAAATCTTCACTATGATCAAAGATTTTTAAGAAAACATGTCTAATTTTTTTTGTGCAGGCCCAAGTAGATGCTCTAGAGTTGGAGAAAGAAAGCCTCGGGCAGCAGATCGACGACCTGATGGTGGAAAAACAAAATCTGCTGCAAGTGAAGATGTCTCTTGGACTGGAGGTGGCCACATACAGGTACCTGTCAATGTCGTCCAATACCCCCCTTTAAAAGTAACATATTATTATCATCATCAGAACCATCTTTACATGAAGTAAAATATGCATGTGGCTTTTGAAAAGTCGCCCCAACTTCCTCTCTAATGGGATGCCAGAGTGGAGAGCCTCTCGTATGCACTGTGCGATTTGTAGTTTAAGGAGGTTCGACTAATATGATCATGCATCAGTGGCTCCAAAAAGCATTTCAGGCACCCTGAGAGGGGTAACTTTAGATCAGTCAATCCGAATAGACCCTCTCCATTTCCCACCCGGTGCTGACCCTGATCCATCTGCTTAGAGGAGGGGCAGGGAAACAGGGGGTGGGCAATTCATTCAGACACATCTTTCAGATCAGTCCGATTTATGTCTGTTGAGGGTGGACAGAAATATATTTTGACAAAGCATTTGTAGCTGTTGCTCATTTCTTGATCCTCCATAAATATGTGTAGTTATTTGATATGTGTACAGAGAAATGTATACATGATTTTTTTATTTTAATATTATTACAATGTTGTGGACATCTCCCAATTTTTTTTTTAAAGAAATATACTTGTTATTAAATCTGAACATATTTAAGATGCACGTTTGTTTGATTCTTTTGTTGCATGATGCATTTTGTAGGATCACCTGTTACACTAACTGCGTGCTTTACATTTGTAACGTCCAACCCTTTTCAATTGTTTAATGCTGCATGATGCCTGACTGAATCCTGCAAATGGGCTGACAATGACAAATCTGACATACTATTTGCATAACAAAAGAACAAGGCTAAGGACTGCAGCTCAAGAATGTGACTCCATCACATTTAGCCCACCCCTCACATTAAAGAAAGTGCTGTAATACTAACAGCTGTTCTGTTGCTTCTTTCCAGAACTTTGCTGGACAGCGAGGGCCTGAGAATCGACAGACCAACAGCAAAAAAGACCAATTACGCTTTCTTTTCAGGTAACAAATGTTTTTTTCCCCACACATAATTTATCTGTATTCTTTTATTTATTTTCAATGAGGGCTAATTGAGCAATGGTCAAAAGAAAAATAGTCATAAAAAAAGTAAGTATAACAACTGGTTGCACAATATACTATATATTACAGTGAACAAAATTCACCTAAATGGATTTGAAAACATATCTAAATGTTGCTGTGCTGGTTAAATGATTAGTACTGATTGCATGGTGAGGTATATGTCTAAATCTGTAAACCTAGCTTCCTGTGCTAGTCCCATAGGTCCCTGTAACAGATGGCACCACTTTCCAGTAATGCAGGCCTGGAAAAAAATAATGAAGATCAATACCTCTCCATTACGACTCACTCACAGCTCAGAACTAGTGTATTCTGATAACTCCACTGAGAGGCAGATCAAGTATCTGTGTCTGCTTCATACTATATCCATCTATCTCTTTTGCCTGGAGGTTTATCTGTTCCAGTCAACCACACTTGTTCCTTCAAAGCATCATAGTTATGGGACAGGGTATAATAGGGACATGAAATACACTCTGTTGTATTTCTGCTCATATGTGATTGAATATTTGTGCTCAATTATGACTAAATTAACACTATGATGGTTCTTCTTGAAACACAACTGTTAATAATAATATTGTATTAGTAATTGTTGATATTAACATAAGAATAAGTGCTTTAAAAGTATTTTTCATTGTTAGTTCATGTTAACTGATGCAGTTACCTAATAGTTAACTAATGTTAACAAATGGAACCTTATTGTTATTGTAAATTGTAATGATTTAAAACATTAAATCAAGAACATTTGGGATTCAGAAAATAGATTTTATGATGTCAAAGGTAGACATGTTCCCTGTTTGTGTGACGAAACTATCTTCTTGTTTCTTGTTACAGATGCACTCTCAAAGCCCATTGGGATCCACCAAACCCTACAGAGCACTGCTGCTTCCTGCCATTTCAGCAATTCTGTGTCTACAAGTCACAGATCAGTCGCCCCCCTTCGCACTCTGCTGACCAGTGCGACTCCAACATGGACCCCGTCTCAAGGGACTCCACAGAGAACACCAACCAAAACCTCAGTGCCAGACAAGACAGTGGTTCATGTCTCAGAGGAGACCAAGAATGTTGCTGAGGATAATTTAGAGCGAGAGGAAGTCCATGAAGATGAGGCTCTCATATCTACTGTGTCCAGAACAGCTGCAGAACCAGAACCCCAGCTCAAACCAGAAAATACCAAGATGGAGGATGAACCAAAACAGTTCCAGAATGCACAGATAGTTGAATCTAAAACTGATGAATCTGCATTGGTAAGTGTGTCAGCTGACCAACCAAGTAGCTGGTCCCTAACTCCAGAGACAGAAAGCTGGGCTGGTCCATTGATAGATCCTGCAGGAGTTTTGGAAGAAGGGAAGGATGAGGACACTGAAGTGTCTGTGGAAATGGCCCGAATCTCACACGCACCCAGGGTTGGTTGGGAAGAAAATAAAACCGTGGCAGAGGATGAAAAAGATGATGCCTCTGAGATGGATGTATCGGAGAACATCAGTGAAAGCCAGTTCACTGTTGCATATGGAGATACTGAGAATGAAAATGATACGTTAACTTCCAGCCTTGTCAGTTCAAACACCAATGTACTGGCTTCATCAATCCCCAAGCAAGAAGCTTTAGGTGATTTTGGCTATCAGGAAGAAGCAAATGAAGATCTGATGAGGGTAGATAAACAAGACATTGTGAGCAGTAGCAGTGAGGAGGTAGCAGAGCAAATGAACAGTGAAACTGAGGCAGAGATTGATTCAATCAATGATTGGGACAGACAGGAAGAAATTGAACCAGGGAATGAGATGAATGTGATGAGCCCTGAGTCTGAGGTGGAGGAAGAGGGTGAAATAAGCATTGACACTGACATGAAGGATAAAACAGAAGATGAAAAAGTGACTGAAAGAGAATATATAGAAGTGATTGAGAGAGATATTTCTGCACAGGATTTAGGTGTAGATTCTCCCAAGAACATTGATCATCAGGAGATTATAGAGAAGATTGTACCGTCAGCTGAAGCCAATTCAGATCAGACAGTAAACGAAGGCCATCCTTTACCTGAGGACTCTGCGGGAGAAGAAGAGAGCCAAGGTTATGAAGACTCCCCAAACATATCAGCATCATTGAGAACGGATCCTGGTGAGTGTGACAGCTACAGTCAGGAGAACACGCTAGCAGACACTCGGCCTTTGATCTGTTATAAGAGTGATGAGGAAACAGAAGGGAATGTGCAAGCCTCTCACCTCATTGGTGAGAACAGCGAGGATGAGAAAGAAAGAGCGGATGGAGGCCATTGGAATGAGAGCACCTCCAAACGCTTCAACACTATGGAGGATCTCACAGAAGAACCAGACATGGATGTCACTGGAGAGATGATGACAGAAGATGTTGTAGAAGAACTAGATGATGATAGGGCATGCATGATGCCTCAGAGTGGCTCTAGAGACCAAGAAAGTTTGGATGTGGAGGAAGAAATGGCAAGAATTGACCTCAGGGGAAACCTGGAAGAAGATACTGATGATTATTTGACAGCGATTAGGAGAGATGAAGATCATGATGTCAAGATTAATGAGCAAAATGATAATCCACAACAGACTGAAAACCAGCATATATACACTGAACAGCTTGAGTATGAAACAGTCCATTCATATGAAAGTCAAGAACTTGTTGAGATGGACCATCCATCCTCGTTTTCCGAAATATCTCAGGAAGAACAGCTTGAAAGCTCCTTTGAACCTTCATCAACTCTAACCATGTTCCAAGATGCAGCTACAACCAAAGAACCAGAAAATGTCCTGGATGTTTCTATGCACAGCGACATGAATCTGTTGGACAGTCATTCTTTGGAAAGCAAGATAAACAGGCAGCCAAATAAAATGTTATCAGACCTGCTCAACTCTGACCAGGAAGAGTCAGAAGATGAATCTCCAAATGCCAGCCAGTGCTTTCAGAACACAAGCCTTTTAGCAGCGGCTACTCTGACTGAGCAGGCATTAACCTTTACTAATGGAGTCTTCAAGGCTGATTCTGTCTCTGACAACAACGATGTGCCTGAAGAAGTGCTCAGTAAGGAGAAGGGCACTGAAGAAGCTAAAGCCTCTCTGATTTATGACTGGGAGGACTCTAACATTTGGGGTAAAAGCACAAGTATTCCAGATGCAGCAAGTATAGATGCAAATTCAGGTGTTTTTCCAGTGAATGAGACTGAGGGTTTGGGAAGTCCAAACAAAAGGCCAAGTGTAACAGAAAATATCTTTGGAAAATTTGAAGAACATCTTGAAAGGACAGTGGAGAGCTTTGAAAAGGTGATGACTAGTGATGAGTCTGAGAGCAACAATTCAGGAGAGGAGGAGGAATTTCAGTCGAAGGAAAAGAAAAGTGAGATTCATAGCTTTTTCAACACTACTTTGAAGGAGGATTTCTGGAGCAAAGGGAAAGTGGAGATGGCTGCTACCTATGAACCTGCCAAGACTGAAGACTTAAATCAGGCCATGGTCTTTGGAGAGGAGTGGAAAGATGAGGGAATGCCAGGAGCAAATGGAAACCCCAAAGAAGAGTTGAACATCCTCAAAGGCCGGGATGAGAAACATCAAGATGAACAGCCAACTCAAGGCAAGATAGTCCTGTCTGACGACTCTGTTGATGAAGGGGATTCCTGGTCCTCTGGTGATGAGTAACAGCTTTGTTTAATGATGATTGTAGACTATGTAAGAATAAACCAAAAACATAAAAAGTAGTTATGTCATATATCATATAAATAGATAAGCAGCGACATTAAACACAAAGTGCACAAAAAATTCATTCATGTATTCACAGAAATTAAAGTAGGCAAGATTGCGGAGCGTAGTGTGTGTAATGGTACGATGTGATTTCTGTAATGTGAGTCAACAGCCTGGCATAATGTGCCAGCTGTTATCTAAGGATAAGAGGACGCTGTCCTCCATGACAGCCGCAGGCAGAAAGGATTCTTAAAGACTTACTATGAAGCCTGACTTCATATTTGTTGTTTCTGTACTAATCAGACCAGCATTGTCATTGTTAACAAATAACTAATAACCTTTTGTGAATTTGCTCTATTTCAATGGGAAAAAAAACCCAATGTGGATTAAAAAGTACAACAGTGAATACTTTGAATTGGTTTTTCTTTTATCACTATTTCTTATAACATATTTCTCTAGTCATTTCATCTAGACATTAATACTTTTTTGCTTTAAATAAATATAAATATCATTCTTAAAAAGTTCTAGGTTTGAATTAAAATGATAAGTTTTATTTCTCCAACCATTTTAGTTTGCAATGAATCAGAACTATTAGTTGAACAGATTAAATCCATTCATTATGACAGCAAATCATACTCTGATTTGGGACCCAGCTCTGGTAACCACACAATACTGATCTGAGAGAAAGAGGCCACACTAGAAGGAAAAAGAATAAGGAACAATGAATAATAGATGACATCACTGCCTCATTTCCCTCTGTATGCATGCTGGCTCTCTGGTGCCACTGATGGGAGTGTCGTGGGACAATGGCAGCTGTACTGGATGAATATGCACTTTAACCAACACCATTTTAACCAGACATAGTCAGATAAAAGCTGTGGAATAATATCATGTAGAATGTAAATATATAATACAATAAATAACTAATTAACTTCAAAAGGTCATTCAATCATTCTTCAAAAGGTTCAACCTTCTATTCTTAGTTCAAATTAAATGGCTAGTCAGATGATACACGCATACAAATACTCCAAAAAAGGAGGAGGATTTACAGGGTCTTTTGAAAGCTGAAACAAAAGTTAGGAGGGCAGCAGCTGGGTGGTCAGATGCTTCCAAGCCACACAATCACGCCTGATGCAACAACGTGCAACTCTATTACTGGACCATTGAAGTGAAGAAAATGACAGAGGTTATTTCAATCTGATCTCGACCTCATTCACAAGTGTCAGTGTAAGAGCTATTTGAGTGGAATGACCACAGAATCCCGAGATCACAGTCTTACAAATAAATCTCAGTCAACTCGAAATATGTTCAGAGGCATAGTGACGTTCAGCTCTCTCTGCTCCCTTTACCATCTGCCTTATTGATTACTGATCAATGTCAGACACAGTGACTGATTGTTTTTAAAATTAGACAGGGTTCAGCATTTGTCATCTTTCTTTTAGCTTTCACATTCTAATGCAAATGTGTGTGGAGCTAATGTCATCTAATCACTGCTAATACGTAATATTCATGCTGTTGCTTTCTCAAAAATGTCACTTCCAGAAGAATGATGTCATTAAAGAACTTTTGTTAGGTACAAAACAGGATATAAAGTGACGGGGTATTGAGAACACAGGAAATTGCACCAATCATAGCTAAAACCTTTAAACTTTTTTTGATGATGAAAGGAAAATCATAAAGAAAAAAACTGGAAATGCTCTTAATAAAATACTATATTTCATCTTGGAAGTGGTAGAGCAAATACAATTATATAGAATTGACCAATATTCATATAACTGTGATGAAATGGCAACACTCTACAATAAGGTCTTATTTATTAACAGCATTTATTGATCTCAACATTTCATGTCTCTGTTAACATTAGTTAATGCACAAGACATGAGCATTTTTATTAAATAGCACTAACAATTATTAATACATGCTGTAAAAATATATGGATATTTTTTTGTTGATGATAGTTACTGCATTACCTAATGCTAACAAATGAGATCTTATTGTAAAGTGTTACCAATAAAACAAATCTAAATGATAATTGATTGCCATGTTTAGATATTGTGAGTTTAAATTTTTTTATCCTTATAAATGTAAGACATGCGAATGCAAATGTAATGTATAACAAGAAGCTAAAACCTTTTTTTTATATCATGTTACAATTTATCCCTCTGCCTGAAGGAAGAGAAAACCAGCTGATTATAAAGACAAAAATACTGATTGAATAACTATGGAATAATTTTAAAGGCCATTTTTAACATTGACTCATTGCTTTAGTGAAATGTCATGTTGATTTGCCAAGCTGTGTTATGTGAATTAAATCGTTTTTTTGATGACGAAATTTAGAGAAGTCTGTATGTTTAAGCAATGTGCATTTTGCTTGTTTTATATTTCACAATTAAACCACATTTACCATATCAAACAACATATAAACTGACATCTACATTAAGGATTTCATTGTAGAATCAAATGATCCTTCTATCTCAATGCATTAGAAAAAAATAGGTCAACTTTGTGATCCAGACAAACAAGAAGTGGGGACCGGTTACAAACAGAAGCTCAGTGGTTGCAACAGAAGTGCAAACTGACTCAGCTGACACTGTACTCCGATGAACAGAATGTCGTTAAGGAATGGTCTGCATTCAGTTCACCCACCACCAAAAGACACATGCACAAGACATTCACACTGTGTCATGCCATGGTGTCTGAATCACCATGATCGGACAACAGACACAACGTCTCTATGAGGGAAACACATTTGTAGGCTACATATTTAGATCACAGCTGTCTGAATCGGGTTAACTGGGTTCAAATAAAGACCTGGACTTCTTCTGAACAAACAAACTGATCATTTATAAAACTGATTTGAGAAAAAAAAAAAAACACCAGAAATTGGTGTTTCGACTTCTTAAGCAGATTTGCTACATTCCAGATAAGTAAAAGGTTGACATCTAGTGACCAGATATGATAATGACTACAACGTTAGTGCTGCAACACTTAAAAATATTTAAATGGAAAGATTATATGATAAAAAGCAAAATTGTCCTCAAGAGTTTCAAACAAAGTAGGATTTTATATATATATATATATATATATACACACATACATACACACACGCACACACATATATATATATGTGTGTGTATATATATATATATATATATATATTTGAGGACAGAAGATTTATTAATATTGTACATGACATAATATGCTATTCATTTTAACTTTATATTCATTAAGGAATAATGCAAAAGAGTGATTAACACAAAAATATTAAGCAGCACAACTGTTAAACTGTGAAGGTAAGAAATACTTCTTGAGCACCAAATCAACTTATTAGAATGATTTCTGAAGGATCATGAGTTATTATTTAAATAGTAATATATAACAATATTACTGTTTTTAATGTATTTCCAATCAAATAAATGCAGCCTTGGTAAAAATAACAAAAATGGTACTTGGTACTTTATCATGAAAAATCTTGACTTGTTTTTCTACATTTATAAGTTACTTTAGATAATAGTATCTGCTAAATTAACTAGCAAATATAAGCCTAATGAGTGCATTGACAACAGAACAAAGCAACCCACACAGAAACTTGTAATACAGACAGACTCATACTTGTGTGTAGGTCAACTTGTCTATTTAATATATAAAATACAATAAAACATACGCAAAAGGGGAGGGTCATAAAGGACAATGGATACTTTGGTACAATAACAAACACTCTTTTGTAAAAGCAGTATAGAATTTGTAATAACATATCAGTGCATACTTTGTTTATGAAAATATACACAAACTGTATATCATTCTCCGAAAACAACAATTTTTTTCTTTTTTGTCTTTTTTTTTTTACAACAAAACTCAAAGCAGACTAGCCGAACACAATATATTAGCTATAATTTTTCTTTTTTAAACTTTTTTCTTCAATTTCTATTCTAGTTTTGTGTGTTGTATATTCTTATTGAAATTACATTTCAGTTTATTTATAATATGACTCATTCTTTGCTTGTCTGACGCCCATGCATTGTGTCTGATCAGAATAAATTAAACGTGTGGATGTCCCACCTTAACTATGTGTAGATACTATTGTACAATTGACTAAAAATTGCAGCATTGAACTGGTCATTCTATCGAACCTGTTTTATCGCCTCCCTCAATTAGCAATAAGTACTAATATTACTACAACGGTTTTGTTTTACTTAATAAATCGTGCAATATTAGTAACACCCCTTTGAAGAACAAAACAAAAATGAAAATATATTTATATAATATTCATATATAATAAAATCAAATTAAAATAAAATAGGATGTCTAACCTACACAAAACAAACAAACAAACAAAAAATAAAAATAAAAACCATCTCTCTAAATTCATCATTATTATTACCATCGGTGATGATAATCGTAATGGTAATGATAATCATCGTAACAATTATATTAAAAACAGACAATAAAACTGTCACCAGCACAAATTAACACGAGAAAAAGTATGTGAGAATCTCTAGACATCATACAAAGGGAATACGGGGACCAAAGTGAACTATTCACCGGACGATTGTCTTTTCTTTGATTACTCAGATTCCTAATTTTATCACGAGGTCTTCACGAGAGCTTTTCGAACGTCGTCTTAGCCTTAAAATCAACACAGCCAGCGTTTCGAGGCGCCATCCCAGGCGCACTGGCCGTCACCTTACATAGAAATCACTACATTTGTTCAAAGCTCGGGACACAACAGTCTTTAAGTCAACGGGTGCGCTGCAGAGGTCTCGCTCTGCTATGATGCAGTTCAGGTAAACATCCGCCCTGTAGATCTAGAACCTCAGTCAAAGGGACAGGAACGCTGGTCTGCGATGAGTCCGAATGAACGCCTTCTCTCACTGTCTCTCGGTACTGCATCCATCATGTGTGTGAGAGTGTGAATGTGTGTGTATGAGTGAAATCTGGTTTAACAAAAGGTGGGCCACCAGTTGAGGTGAAATGAAATGGCTTCTGTCTTCCTCTGAGTGAAGGAGTGGAGAAAAGGAGAGAAAGAGAAGATACAAGAAGATGGAAGGAGAGGTAGAGAAGCCGATGACAGACAGGTGAGTCTCACCTTAATCTTACTAACACTTAAAAGTCATAGTTTTATAGGGGAATACAACATATTTGAAAGCATTTTCAACCCCATTTCCCTTCAGCACTAAGTTTGTCCCCATTTTTCAAATTCGTCACGGAGAACATCCTTCATCTTTGTCACTTGGAGAATACAATAATGCACAGAAAACGATTTGTGTACACAATTGTCACATTTGCAACACGTGTAAAGCCTAATCTAGATTTCAGTACAACATTCTTTCTTTTTTATTTGTTGTCTTTTTTCTTCTTTTTTACAAAACATGACATTTTTCTTCTATTATTGTTCACGGTTAAACACGTGAAGTGCAATATAAGCCAAAAACAAAACAAAAACTAAACGTCCTTCCCTGAATGCTTTTAAACGTCTTATAGGTGAAAGGAGACTATATTCCCTTCCAAGCCATCAGGGAATCGCTCTGTTGGGAGATAGAGGTGTAAAAATGACGGATACTCAATCAAAGTGGACTGATCTTTTAAATGATACTGCAAGGAAACTCCTCACTTGTGTGTCTGAAGGTGTGCGAGCGGATAAGGGGGAAAGTTTTTAAAGTGCACGCCATCAGGATAAAAACGGCAGAAAAGAGTCGCGCTTAAAAACAGTCAAATCCTCCTTCATCTGCCTCTCCACCTTGATAACTTACAACACGGTACAGTTTATTTACAGGTAGAGGTTGACAGAGACGGTTCCACTGAGATTACAGCGCTGTTTCAGAGAGACCCAGCAGAATATATGTGAACATACATCGCTATGTACAATCTCAACGCTTCTCTCTCACACACACGCACACACACACAGCGCTACACAACCTCCATCTCTTTCTTAGCTAAAATGACCTAGCTGAGATACATGTTTGCCACCAACTCTTTTTGCTATACATAAACCTGTACTGATACACTGAGAAATTTTGTATATACATGATCTGGAACATCTAAAAACCCGGCATCCTGAGTTAAACAACTCAGATTTTTTTGACTGCTTTTATTTCTCATGGAATCTTACAAACAATAATTAAGCATACCCGTCCCGTAAAGTTAACTAATTAATCTCTGAATTACACAGCCAGACAAAATCAATAAATATAGCATAATGTGGCAGAACGCTGTGGTAGAGTAAACGCAGCCACAAACCGCAGGCTGATACGAACATGTCTGTGTTTCCTGCACGCCTGGATCTCATTAGAACAGATAGATCTACATTTCCATCAACGACACTACGTTTACGGTCCACACGCACGCAGGCAATTGAGCACGCGGAACGGCATCCGCACTTCGGGCTCCGCCGATAGACACACGCATCTAGTGCGCAAGCTAGGGGACTGGTGCGAGGTTAGGATACAACGAAACATGGTAAACGAACATGATTGAGTTGTGTTTTTTGGCTGAATTGTGTTTAGCGATCGAATGAATGAGCACCTCCGTCTCACAGCTGACACACACACACACACACACACACACCAAGCACACTACGCTAGTTTTTGCACAGCTAGAAAACCAAAGAAAAAGATTTTATGTTAAAGTTGTTACAAAAGGAACAGGGGCGATTCTAAAGGCAGCTGCTCAAGCAGATAGTCAAAAAAACAACATGAAAAGAAACCGGAAAAGCAGGAGAGAAAGAGTCAGTTCAGAAGATAAATGGAAAACGCAACCATTCATTCAAAACAAAAGAAAAGTAGATTTAAAAAAAGAAAAGAAATTGACAGGCTTGTCTATGCAACATAAGCAGTTGTTATGCTGTTTTGACAGAGCAGTGCCGCTGAACTCTGATCAAGTCGACGGTAAGGCCTGTAAAAGTTGATCAGAGATCTGGACGGCCTCTCTGAGCGGGGGCGAGGGATATCTGAGATGCGACCAAAAGCCCTTACGCTTTGTACATCTCTTCAGTCTCATATACGTGAACACGTTTACACCTGGATTGGCAACTGTGTGTGTGAAGATCTAGTGCATGTGTGATCATATATGCATATTTTATATAAATATATATACACACACCAGTAAATATGAGTGTGTCTGAGAATGAGACAACAGTGAGAGAGACAGGAAGAGAGAGAGAACAGAGAGAAAGGCGCATGCATGTGTCTAAGTGCGGACTGAGATTGGCTGCTGAAAGCAGGTGCCACTAGGGGTGTGTTTATGTCTGCGTGTGTGTGTGTATGTGCGGGTGAGAGAGCAACTCTCTCGCTCTCTCCTTCAGCGTTTATGTGACCCAGGTGTCCAGTCTCATGCGTTTCACGTTGGCTGACTCCTGCTGATCCGCTTGGGACGGTTGCTCTCCGGAAGCTCGGAGGAGACCCAGGGTGGCCGAGTTGAAGTCGGGAGGGCGCGGCTGCCCACCGTCGTCTCGGTCGCTTCCCTCATAAGAGCTGCCGTTACTGCTGATGCTGTCAACCGGAGAGCGGCCGGTGGGCTCCAGACGCAGCGTCGACGAATAGTGGGTCACCGTTAGACCCGATATGCCACCCGCTGCCCCGGCGGTGGAACTAGGGGTGCTGCGATCCCGGTTAGGAGACACTGGCTCTGATTTGATGCTGACATTGGGGTTAGTGTTAACCGTCAGAGTAGCTCCATGAGGGATTGTTCCCACGGGCCTATGGCAGAAGGAGAAAGAGAAGGAGAATCAACATCATGGACATCACTAATAAAGAGGGGACACCTGATTAAAAAAAACATACATTTTAAATACAACAAACATACTCGTGGACAAACGGTAACATTACCCACAACTTTATCATGTTTTGCACTACCTTTGTACAGCCACATTTTAGTGCACAAAAAAATAATAGTACAATACAGCAGCTATAAAATGCACAGAAGGCAGACAAATTATCTCCGTCAATTAACTCCTGTTAGCCATGCAGTCACAACTCAGTCAGCCTCCTTTCACACAACACAACATGCCACATATCCTCAACTGCAGTGAGTGTGTTTGTTTGTGTGTGTGTAGTTAGTATGTATGCATTTAACGTATGTATTTACAGTAGTGTATTATTTATGTTGGGATTACTTAAAGGTGTCCCAGTGGTTTTCCAGAAGAGAGGAGAAGAGAAGAGAAGAGAAGAGAAGAGAAATGGAAAAAGGAAACAACAGGGAAAAGAAAGGAACTGGAAAGAAAAATTAAAAGGTAAAGTGGAAAAGAAAAGAAAGTCAAAAGGAAACAAAAAGGGCACAGAGAAACTTAAAAGAGAAAGAAAGAAAAGTGAAAAGGAACAAGAAAGGAAATAACATGGAAAAGGATAGGATATAGTGGAATAGGAAAGGAAACGGCATGAAAGAGAAAATTAAATGAAAAAGAAAAGGAGGACAAGAAAATTAAAAGAAAAGTTTAAAGAAATAAAAGTGAAAGGAAAAAGGAAAGATGAAGAATTTGTAAAGGAAAGTGAAAAGGAAGTGGAAATGAAAGAAAGGAACATGAAAAGGGAAAGAAAAGGGAAAAGGAGCAGAGATCAAAAAGAGAAACAAGGAAAAAAGGCAGAAAAAAAGAAAGCAAAATTCAAATAAAAGGAAAAGAAAAAATGGAAAAGTAAACAAAAAGAGAAAGACAAAAAAATTTTTAAAAAACAAAACCAATGTAAGTTAACAAAGGGAAAGAGAGGGTTTGGTCTTGTGGGTCTGTACAGGTTGATTGATGATGCTGCAGGTGCTGTTTCAGTATGTTCTAATGCAAAACAGAAAGAAAGGCCAACTCAGCAAATCACTGACAAAGACAAAGCCCAGCTTCCTACAGCCAAACAGCCAGAGACTGATAGAGAGAGAAAACCAAGGAGAGAGCAGGAGAGTTAGCGCCATTAGCCGTAGAAAACGGCCACAAGACAGACAGAGACAGACGGAGAGAGGAAAAGCCAGATACAGTACCAGCTGATCCCTTCCTCCCTGCCCAAGAGTAAGCTGCCCTGAGAGGTCACACTGCAGAGAGAGAGACAGGCAAAACCCACTCTAGCATCTGCAATAATCAACGTCATGTCACAAACACACACGTATATGTCAGCATTTAGTCATCTACAACACTTGAGAGAGAGCGAGCGAGCGAGAGACAAACAGACAGACAGTTAACATGGACTGTTTGTTCAGAAGGGGCAAAGAAACCCAACTCTATGCTTACTTCCAAAAACAGAAATAAATATCCCACCCTCATGCATAGCAGAAAGAGTAGGTCTTCACCCCGGTCTGGCCAGGAAAGGCTGACACAAGGAAAAATGATTTGATGACATGAGAACATAAGACAGGGTGGCTGAGCAGCAGGGAGCTCTCACCGCTCCATTAGCATTTATATTAGAAGGAACAGGGAGTCAGGGCCACAGTGGGACGTAATGACAGGTTTCTCAGGCATAACGAAAGAGAAATTCATTTGAAATTCACTGTACATTTGCAGAGAATGCAGCAGCTGTTGCTAGGAAAGTGAAAAGTCCTGATAGAGTTCAATCGACATGAGGACAATGCATTACTGATCAATGAAATCAGCTCATGGCTGCACTGAAAACATGAAAATATTGTCTCAGTCCTGTTTGTATTAACATTTTCTTCTTTGAACAGAGTGGAGAGGCCATAAAACATGGAATGAAATTAAAACTACTCTTACACCCCCTTGCGGTCTATGAGAGAAGTTACATTTAAATTCATAGAAAAATGATGGAGGTAAAACAATAACATCATAAAGTAATTAGCTAGGCTCTTCAACCCTTGGTTACAGTTTCTGACTGAGACAAGCTTTACAGAATGTCCTATAAGAATTAATTGTGCAGTACAACTTTCAGTAAATTGGCATATAATGCATTTAAAGAGTGATGGAATTAAGTGCAATATTTTAATTAGCTGTTTTTTTAAATAACTGAATCGCTAACTGTGATCAAAAACTGATAAAACATCTAATCTAATTTATATTGCTTGTACAATGACCTGAATCAACATGTAAATTCATTAACAATAAACTACTAATACTTTCATGTTCATTTGGGAATAATCCACAGCTTGAACCTTGTCTCTTTATTATTTTTGCAATTTGGTCGACAAAAACCATATCTGCAACGTGTATACCTACAATACCTTTAATTACATTATTAGATAATTTCTTAATATGGTGAAAAAAAAGCAATTTCTATTTTAGTTTTAAGGCAGAGCTTAGAGAAGGGTCAATTGTTGTATAAACCACAAGTCAATTGATTTATACATTTACGGTCCTACAAAAGTGACCAAAAATAGAGTGCACATATCATATTAAATGGCATTTGCTAGTATGGGCATGTGGAAAAAAAGCGGTCTCAATTGCCAATATGTGAACAAAACTATATTGCTACTATAAATAAAATAAAACATATATAGTATGTATATATAATGTTTAACATTATGTATTGATGTTGATCAAATGATCAGCATAATAACAGAAATATGTTTGACCTTCAGTGTTCAACAGCCTGGTTTATATAATATGTGGTGCTTGAGGTGGATCAGAGCAGGATATGCTGGCAAGATGAACGTGTGGCCATGCAGCAGGTTACAAACGGACGGACGAATGAACCCCAGAGAGTCCTGACCCACTTGGGAGGACATGATGGAGATGTCTGTCCTACTTTTAAATTCTAATCTCTACCTGCTCAGTTATCAGGGCACCAATGTACTAGATTCATTAGAAAAACATTGAGTGAATCGATTTGTGTCACGCACAGGACACAAGACAAAAAACAATGAACAAGAAAAAAAAGATAAAGATAAAAAGACACAAAGTTTGATTTAATGAAGAGAGACTCAGATGACGAGAAAAGCGCGAACATTCTTCAGCACGGCCTGAGACGGTAACCATGACAACTAGGCCATGGCAAGTGATAGCGACATGACAGGACAGCGGTGCATAATAGGTTGACACAGAGCACCCACAGAATATGACTGGCTGACATAGAGTGCCCAGGGGATCCATTCACCTGAGATTAGCAGCCAGACCAGAGATGCAGTGAGCCATCTCTCCGTTCTGTTTGTCTGAACCCCACATGCTGTAAACAAATGAGAGAGAGCATACAAACACACACACACACAGACACACAGCAGGTTAGACCTGCTCCAGAAATGTGCAAATCTGTACTCAGCATTAACAGAAGTGAACAGTCACACTAATGAGAGCGTAACGCAGCGCTAACCCTGCTGTTAGCAGGCATTAAAGGCAGACGAGAACACCTCGATGTCCACCCCCCCAAAGGGAACAATGGGGAGGAGATAAAGAGGAAGAAGAGGAAAACATCTATGTGAGACTGAAAGAGAGTTATTTGGGTCAATCTCCCAGGGAGAATACGCAGGCTTTAGGTTGTGCGCTACCGATGATCGTTAACCGTCTCATGCTAATAATGCAGCGTACTGCTGCCCTTGACCTGAGCCTTGGGCTGTTATATAATGCATAAAGCCAAAATGGGTAACGCAGGCATTCAGCTATTCTGGCCTGTACATTTAAGTCACATCCTGAACATGAAACATCATATTCAGGCCGTCTAGATGCTCCCGTAACACAGTTTTATGTCACAGAGCAGAAGCGAGGTTCTCTCCATTGCTCATGGAGCAGAGAGACATAAAATGCAACTTGATTAAAGTGTTACGGTGATATCTAGTGGGAATAAAATTGTAGATTAATATGTAATAATTCACAACAGTTCACAGTGGACACGTTAAAATGTATGAGCTGACTACCTAGACAATAATGCCTGTCTGGGAAGGACACTAGTTTGTGCTAATGCAGCTTCTAAAAAAATGAATGTTAATTTTAAGCTAAATTTACAAATGTACACATTTACAAGGTTTAATTCATTAATTGGTTTACTGCATTAGGTATCGCTATGAATTATAATTTTTTTTTTAATGAATGATAGATTAATGACCATTTAACTTATGCACGTTACCATGTTGAAATGTATTTATGTGAAAATTAACATTATACATTAAATTAAATGCTGTAAACTTTTTGAGGGAAGTCTCTTCTCACGGTTGATAAAAACAATACAGTAAAAAACACAATATTGTAGAGTATTATTACAATTTAAAATAACTGCTTTCTATTCTGAAATTAATTTCAGTGTTGGCAAAGTTGAATTTTCAGCATCATTACTCCAGTCTTTAGTCACATGATACTTCAGATTTCACCGAAATGCTGATATGGTGCTCAACATAATTAAAATCAATGCTGAAAATGTTTCAAAAGATCAACATTTATATCCTATATATTATAAAATGATGTAATTGCTATGACTTTTAATCAATTTAATGTATTCTTGTTGATTAAAACAATGTAATAATTACTTATTATCTTAAATATCTTATTGACCTTACACTTCTGAACTGTAGAGTATTTTAACTTTTATTTCATGTTATCTTCTAAATGAACTATGTTAGCATATATACATGATTGTAACATTTTGGCCAATAAAGATGATCTAGTTAGATGTTAAAGGTACACAAAGTAATCACAAAAACAAATATTTGATTTTTGAAATTTAGCTCAAGACAAGCGATGTGAATATCACTGAAACATCTTTCCCGTGTAGACAGGAAGTAGATGTGGTCTATGTGGGCTCACACTATGGACATGTGGTTAGTGACGAACCAGATGCATGAGTGAGCAAGTACAAGCAAGAAACAGTTTTTAAAAAGGCATAAGACGTACACAAGATTACTGAGGGAGGCCAGAGTTAGCTGCTGTGGCTGTTGCTGCTGCTGCTGTTGCTGCTGCTGCTGAGGCTGTTGCTGGGATACGGATGGCTGCTGCTGTGGTTGCTGGGATACAGATGGCTGCTGCTGCTGTTGCCAAGTGGTCATGTTGCTTGGCAACAGTGCACCCGACGGCGTAAAGGCCTGGAGGGCTGTGAGATCTGCACTTGTTAGCTGGTACTCTGCATGAAAACAAAGAACGATGTACATTAAAGTACATTTATTTACTGAATTCTGAATTCTAACCCTAACCCTCTGATTCCTAGTTTTCATATCCCAAATAAATTCCAGTGGTAAATCTAGTTTCTAAAGAGAGGTAAGGAACTGCGAAAGAACGAAAGTGAACAAGTAAAAGAGATAAATGAACGAGCCTCTGAATGAGCCTCGGCAAGCATTTCTCTGGAGTGTTAACTAAAGCATGGCCGTGTTCATTTCTCTCAATTGTGTGCAGGCCTGCAAAGTGACAAATGTTTCAGCTTCTCACTATGACGCCACTCATACCTGTGTTGTAGGCAGTTGGCATGGAGAATGGAGTCAGGAGGCTTGGCGTTGCCACGGAAACCACTGGTGTGGTAAGAGGCTGGGTCACTTGAGAGGCGCCTAACCGCTGAGCGTTCTGGAAGGCCAGAGAGAGAGAAAAACACAGAGAGATAGAGTCAAAAGTACAAAGAGTTAACTTCCCGAGCAAGAAAAGAAGGGACATAAACGCCTCTGGATAACTTGTATATGTAAACAATCTCCAAATTCCAATCCAGATACTTCTGAAAATTAAATATTTTAGATCATTTTAGAGTCCACAACGTAAAAGCTCCACAGCTTCAGACTGTCACTCTAAACGTCTCTCTAGACTCTGAATGCAAAGCAGTAACTACGTTTATATGGACCCTAATGATCTGATTGTAATCAGACTAGTAACACAGCAAGAATTAAAAAAGTCACACGTAACCATATCAATCGGAATTAATTGTCCAAGTCCGATTCGAATTTCATTCGGGGTGGTTTAAACCTATTCTAATCTGATTGAAACTGGATAGTACTGCGCATGTAATGACGCAGAGATGGTGTAATGAAGCATGATGTGCCGAGTGTCATGAATGAGTATCGTGTGTCCCCTTCCACTCATCATCTGTGAAGTGGTGCAGGACAACATCCCACCAGCCCTTGTTTCAGACTCTCATCCACAGACGCCTTGTTTTGGGCACGGAAAGGTCATTATTACTTTTTGATAAATATGCACATTCAGGTGCTCTTAATCGTCTCCAAAAAAGAACTGAAATAGTCTCTTTAAAGCAGAAAATAAGCAATCTAGGAGAATAGTATGATTAAATAGGAAGAAACTCAATAAATTTAGCTTGTGACAAGTTTGTGACATATAAATGCGCACCCGTTCACATTACAACACTATGTTCGGATTCATCAATGAAACAAAAGGTGTCCATGTAAACGTAGATACTGAGATCAATTAAATACAATTCTGAAGAGCTCAACAATAAGGATTGCCAGTTTGAAAGTGTTTCGGGCAGATCTGTCACATCTTTTGATATATTGAGCATTGTTGTGAATTCTGCTAATATAAATATGGCACCAAGGAAACATTATATTGCTGACTAATATTGATGAGGTTTTGCCCTTTGATTGTCTTGGAAGCATCAAACAAACTGGTAATGTTTTATATATATATATATATATATATATATATATATATATATATGTAAATAGTTACAAATTCACCACCACCAACAAAAAAAAAAAAATCCTCATTGTTGAGCCTTTATCTGAATCATGCAGAAAACAGGACAAAAACAGAACACATGATAACAAAATGCAGAGTGTGTCTTCAAGGCGAACCAGCATCAAACATTCACATTTAAACCCCTCTAAGTTCTACAAGGGGATAAAGAAAGTGGCAACTTTCACACTCAACAGTCTCCAGTGATTCATGCACAAACAGATCCAGATGCTGAGATGACTGAAACCTCCCCAAAACTCAGTTGTACATGCACTACACTTAATGTGTCATTGGACAACAATCATTAGAGAAAAGACATCAAGAAGTGAAAGAAGGTGGGAGAGAGACAGACAGACAAATTGATCTTTGGAGTGAGGGCTTCTGCTCCGCTGCGCTCCACATTTGATCTAGTGTGTCTGACTCATGTGAGAGCAACCCATGCATATGTGCATTTCGCCTTGAGTGTGTCTGTGCATTCATTTAAAACTGCACACAATAATTAGGCAGTCAGCCTGCAACTGAATAAACAGCACGCATTTAACTCCAATTCACGGTACGTCAATTAGATCATATATGAAAAACAGTGTATTCTTCAATACAATAAATAACTGTTTAACCACAATCAATACAATTTGATCAGCGAAAAATGAAGTGTATAAAAAGGGAAAGAAAATGACGTTACAAAAATACACAACATCCATAAATCATTCTTCAGACACTTGTTTGTGAAATTAACGTTCACAGCACAACAGTCAAAAGAATTGAGCTGTATTCACCTCACTCACCAACTCCAACTCTTCATCTGTCTGCGAGGCCAGAAACAAATAGAAAACAGAGATTACAACTCCAACACACACACACACACACACACACACACACACACACACATTTTACACTTGGTTTCCTTCTCGATACGAACACAACTGGCAGTGATCACTACTGATCAGATTTCACGGAAAGTGTCTCAGACCTCATGACGGCATATATTACTCACAACATCAGTTGATAGCACAGAAAGAAAAAAAAAATTGGGGGAACATTGTTACTCTCAAATATACTGCAAATATTAACAAAATAAAAAAAACAATGATTATAATTAAAATAATCACTGCATGTTATGCTCACATAATTCATGAAGTAGTGGCCAAAAGTGATGTCCAGATGGAATATTTGTTTTCAGTGAGTTTTCAACAAGTTAGATTAAACTATGAGGAAAATATTTGACATTATACAAATATTTTAAATATGAGGGAACAAAACACTAACCTTGGTTAGGGTATTTATCTGCAAAACTTATTTGGTTAAAAAAAGCTAAGCTACAGCTAAAACTTTAAAAATATATATTTTAACTATACAAAAAAAAAATGCATAGAAAAAAAAAAGCTGAAAGGTAAAAACACAAAATGAATATATAATAATCAGTTCTTAACATTTCATTGGTTATCTCTCGTTTTTGCAAGTGCTCATAATTTCTTTGTAAATGTGGCATGTTTCATTACGTTATTTATTTTTCATAAAAAAGTGAAAAATATGAAAAGTTATATATATATACACACACTTGAAAAAGATGAAAAGTTTATATATATATATACACATAATTTAAAAAATATTAAATACAACTATTATATATAAATATAACAAAACTATATTCACAATTACAATTCACAATTACTATTATTATTTTTCTTTTAAAGCTGCTTGAAACCACGTTTAAAATCCTCAAATCTACACGTTGGTAGAGCATTCCAATGACAAACTGTCTTGGACTCATTTACACCTGTATTGAGTACCACTCACTTGTGAACGAATCAATCTAGATGGATCTCAACACCAGGTGTAAACAAGGTCACACATACACACACACACATACATACATACAAAGAGCAGACGGACAGACATGTATGAATCAACTCAGTATATCTGACAGATTTACTTTCCACCTCCTGAGTAGAATCACATTGAGAGCCTAGACCTGCTCCAATCTCTATACATTAGCCCTCATATATTATCGTTTTGCTGTAACATAGAACAGCTTCGAGATTTGATTATGCTTGACCCATTCAGTCTCTTGTAGAGCAATGTGGAAGTGCTCACCAGCTGCATGAGGCCCTTGCTGCTCTGGGAGGTGATGACCCGAAGGTCCGGTTTGCGACTGTTCACCATCTGAGTGCTGGGCGGAGAGGGAGATTTAGTAGCCGGGACTACTTTCCCCATGCTGTTGCCGTTGGAGACTGAGAGGAGTCCTGGGGAGGCCCTGGCACTGACGTAACCATTGGCTATAGAACGAGAAAGAAAATGAGGAAAAGACAGGGAGATATCAACAGAGACATTTACAAGTAAAGACCTTGGTTGCTTTCTTTCTCATCAACCCTAAGAAACACTCATGCATTTTATGAAAACAAATTAAGATGCACGACTGTGGTCATATTTTCTATAATTTGTATTGATGAGAAAAACACAGTAATTACCAACGAGGGAAAATAATCCTATTAGGGTCTCCCTCACCACGGCAGATGTGTTTTCCAACACTTTGTGCTGCAAACTAAATCCTCTGTTTTTTGGCATTACAAGTCTATTATGTTGTAATTGGAGGATTAATTTAGGTTGGAGACCTGCATTCCTTTAAGGGAGGAAACGCACACACAAGCAAATGCACAAAGGGAAGGGATCAGAAGGATCTAACTGACACTAGTTTATCCTGTTCCTCGACTTTCTTCCCAGCTTTGTTATTGAAATATTTTCTCTCTGTTTTGTTTATAATGTTGCAGCTCTTGTAATGTTTGATCTAATCTGACTCAAGGGCAGTGTTTTCACAGGAAGGTAAAATATGTGTGATCTCTGGTTTAGAGCACAGGCCGAGAGAGAGAGAGAGAGAGAGAGAGAGAGAGAGACTGGGGATTTTCCCAATGTTTTCCCACATTCTGAAACCATATAAGATAATTTTCCCATCACACCATGAACGTCACTCACTAGTGCTATGGCAACCCACCTATATCTTTGCTGAACAGAAATATCCCAAATATTTATGCTGCAAATATTTTTAGCAATGCCATTTTAACTTTTAACTTTTTTAACTGCTGTAGGATAGACTTTTTTGATGGCACAGGGTAGATTTCTGGGTTATTTCTGGGTGCTGTTAGAATATAACATATGAATGTTTGTCATCTGGATTCACAATCACACTCACAAATTCTACCAAGACATCCCATCAAGACTAAAGACTAAAATTATCAGTATTTACATTTGAAAAAATAAGAAAATATATTAAATGGATGAATTAAGTGAAAGAGGAAACAGTTATAATTAGATATAAGTCTGCGATAAACTTGTGTAATGACAAAAATGTAATATATATGTATATATAAAAATTCATACAAAATATATTCACAATAATATTTATATATTTATCTCATCATATCAGACATTAATTTTTGTAATTGTAAAAACAATATTTATCCATTTAACAAACCCCATAATCTGTGTTGACAGTTTTCTAACTTTTTACAAATATTTTTACAGTACCGGTAAATGTTTTTTTCCCTTAACTCAAGAATGTAAATTTCAGAGATATCAAATCAAGTATGAAAACTCTACCAACCAATCCCAGTAACTCTTCAAAATCCAAACCGAATAAATACACTAAATGATCATTTTAAAAAAGTATATCAAAAATAGATGACCTTAGTTTCTGAATGATTTAAGAGTTTCAGACTTGAGAGACTTTTGCAGTTTGATATTTTATCCTATCTGGTTACAGGGCAACAACAACTGCGTTTTGCTCCACTAGACGTGTGTGTGTGTGTGTGTGTGTGTGTGTGTTTGTATGTGAACAACAACCGCGTCAGCAGCTCTGAATGGAAAGAGATTGCAAAGAGAGCTGCAATTCCTTGGCAGCATAGAAGAGACGTGCTCAGCTGTTCTCTGCCCCAGGAAACACAGCTTTAAGTTCAGTCTGGTTTTTAGAACGGGGCTGGGACAGAAACATGTGTATAAACACACTTGTTTATGCTCTATGAACTTGGGTCAGAGAGTATGCTGGTAAATATAGTGGTAAATATAGATACGAGTGTGAATGCGTGAGTGTGCAGTTTATGTTAGTAAATAAGTGTGTTGGTTGTAAGCCCCAGCCTTTAATCTCCACTTCAAAGGTCTGACTGCCTAGTTCTTTTCGTCTCAGTCCATGTCTCTCTCGCTCTCTGTCCCTCTCTCTCATGGGAATGGTAGGAATGCTACATGACGTCAATGCTGACATTCCCAGAGCAACAGCTGAGAATGGAGGGGAGGGGAAACGGAGAGAGAGAGAGAGAGAGAGAGAGAGAGAGAGAGAGAGAGAGAGAGAGAAGAGAGAGAGAGAAGAGAGAATAGAGAGATTTCAGAGAGACCAGGAGTGGTAATGGACAAGGAAAAGCAGTATGGTAAGAGCTGGGAAAGTTTCTTGGATAAGATCAAAAAAACAAAAATTTAAGATTATGCCAAAATTTTAAATTTTGTTTTTCCACTTTAACCACATTTAAATTTAGGTTAAATTTAGGTTTAAGTTTAAAAGTTAGGATCAAATGCTTTTAAAACAAACAAACAAACAAACAAACAAACAAACAAACAAACAAAAAAGAGGGCATGGAACACTGAATGTGCCAAAGAGCACACATACAACCTCCAAGAAACCATGGGAGGTATTTTTTTCAGTGACTCCACAAAGGCCTTCAGCCTCTTTACTGATTAAATGTTCACATTTTAAATGCCCACTTAAAATGTCCATGAGACTCATGTGCTCTTTGAAGATCAGAGGCAGGAGAACCAACAGCTGTCAGGGACTGTCAAAATTGGCTGGGAGGAGAGAAGGGAGTGCAACAGAGGGGGAAGGGAAGGGACAGAGCGTGCTGGTTTAAGCTGGGTATTCAGACTGTCATGTGTGAGACATGAAGAACAGCTGAGTGGGGAAGAGGATGAGAAGACAAGTATGCAGTGCAGAGATACAGAAACAGAAAAGAAAAGAGAAAAGCTATCAAGCAATAACAAAGGGAAATGGAAAGACAGTAGGAAGATTGACATGGTGTTGACCCATAACATTTATGTCACTCGTGCCCCATGGTCCCATCAGGGTGTTTACCGGCATGCTTGGAGAGCAGAGTGTGAGCTTCAGCTGTCACGAGCGAACAGGTGTGTATGGTGGATGTTTCATAGTCTCTCTGATCACTCACTTTCAGATTTTCGGTCAGAAGAAAACCTTCATGGAGCTGCTGTCATTCTCATTATCACAGTCAGATCAGATCCTATATGATGAGACTAAAAACCCTCTCTCCACTCTGCAGGTCTTAAGCATGCTCTTCGATTTTAAGCAGTTTGACTCAGACTGATGCATTATTCAGGTGAAAATGATGAGGTTTTATTGGGGCAGTCTGGCTGGTAGGAGGAAAGACTTACCCACAGGGCTTGGGCACGCGCCGTTTGAATTGTTGAGGTCACCTCCCAGAAGGGCACCTGGAAAAAAGACAGAATAGCTTACAGGAAGGCTGAAAACTACAGACTACAGACTCTCTTTGTATTTACCAAATGTATGTAAATACATTGGACCCCAAACTTTTAAATCGTAGCCTATAGTGTATATTTTGTACATTTATACAATTGCCCATGTTTACTTTTAAACACCATGTCATGTGTATTACACAGCTGTGTCTACAACAACTTCCACCATTCCTGCCTCGTGGCAATAAAATCTGCTATTTCATTCTAAAAGGTATTTGATCGAGCATTTTTCTTTCAAAGCTTTTCCTAACAGTGATTACGTATTAAGCGAGGCCGTAATCCTTTGAGTTTTCAAGGATGCATCAAGACACATTAACATTTACACTACAAATGCGATATACGTTCCTGACAACCTTCAAAGGTGGTTTGAGTGATCAGATCACAAAGCGATGCATTGAACCTCATTTACAACTGTATCTCTCGAGATGTTGAGGCCAGGTTTAAAACAGCTTTTATCTTGTGCTGACACTGAAATACTGAACAGAAAACTTCACAGAATGAACTGAAGTGAGACTGCATGCCATAGGGAAGCACACATTTTAAAACAAAGGTGATAATTATTTTCATGCAATGGCTGACAACCAATAAATGGTTGGTATCTATAATGAGGTTTAATTTGTTAATGAATTTTTCAGCATTGGACAAATCCATGTGTAATTGCAGTGACGTAGAAAATTATTTTATTATGCAATAAATAATAATTAATTATTATGTTATGGTTCCCGTCATATGAGTGGCCTTTACTTCCAAATCTTGAGTGAGGCACAACAATCAAAACGGAGTGTTTAAAAAAAAGAGAGGGTGTCGTTTGAAAACAAGACAGAAAATAGCCTATTACTTCTAAATTAGATTGTTTATTGAAGTAAAATCTTGATAACATTGTAAGTGGAGCTCAGAGAACATTATGAAATTCAAAACAAATACAGTTCATGAACCCTTTCATTAACATGAACAAATGCATTTTTCATTGTCAGTTCATGCTAATTAATAGTCAATTTGTTAACTAATGTTAACCAATATGGCCTCATTATAAAGTGTTACTAATTCTGTACTACCGTATTTTGTTTAATTAAATTAATAATAAAACACTACAATTAATCATTTTAGTCAATTTAGGAAACCACAGAATCAAATTACAGTATAAAAATGGATATGTATTTTTAGATTTGTTAAAGATTATATTTAAATGCTATTAAATCATTAGTGTTTTTGAACTTTAAGTAAGCATTAAATAACAGGAAAGGAAAACTAAATGAAAAACTAAATCAAAGTGAAAGTGAAAACGACATGTGAAGGCCAAGAATGGTAATATTCTTGCCCATATTCCGAATTTGTCCTCAGCATTCAACCCATCCAAGTTAGTCCACACACATTTGGAGTAGTGGGTAGTGAACTCTCACACACACACGCAGACAAACAAATTGAGGGTTAGGTGCCTTTTTCGAGAGGGGATGCCTTTATCCCACCGGTAATAAGAATCAATCCCGCAACCTTTGGGTTGCCAGTCTGGCCATTAAGCTACGACTGCCATAACTAAAATGATAGCATAACAATATATAACGCATGCATTAGCTGAATGAAAAATGAGCAGTCCATTATGTAACCTCTACAGAGCAGAGTAGATGATGGTTTGACAGCCCAAATAAATAAATAAATAAACAGCTTAAAAGCATAAATCGGTGGTGTGTCTGAGAAACAGCTGATCCGGGTAATCCGACACCCACAGGGAAACATTATAAGCGCATGTACACTACATGAGTTACTACTTCCTCCTTCCTGCTTTGCTTGCATGTACCCAGCACCATTGAGCTGTTCAGGACTTTACCTGCGCTGGCAGGTCTCTGTGGCAGGCCTGGAGACACGGTGTTCCTCTGGAGCTGAGGTTGCTGTGGCGACAGCAGGCGCGGGTCTGTGAGAGTGGAGGTGACGAAAGAAGTGGTGACGAGGCTGCTGGGATTGCTGAATGGCAGAGGGCTCTGATTGGACACCGGCACTGTGACTGGCAAGGAGAAAGTGGGTGGTGGCACTGTAGACTGAGAAAGCATAGACAGAGAGGGAAACGGTTAGCGACTTTACTTCACACACCTGCATGTACATCAAGACAACACGCAAAGGGACACACGGCATTTTCCATAGCATGCAGTGACTTGTGCAAACATCTCCAAAGCAGAGCATGTGAAGCTTCGAGGTGCAGGGTTAATTTTGTAAGACTTAAAAACTGTGCGGAGGATCCAGACTGGAAACAAATAAAATCAGAGAGGCATCACTCCATTTCCAACTAGATTTCACTGACTCATCCAGTTTTTACAGTTACTGGTACTGTATATTTTAAGACAGTCAGCTTGTTACGTTGTGATGTAAGGAATATTGTTTCCATGTCCAAGCCTCTACTCATCTCAGCTGAAAATACTACCGCTGTTTATCAGCACATTTTATTCATATCACACATTTACGCTATGCTTTAAAAAAAACTCTCAGTGTACACTACAGTCTCCAGGCATCCCGAACACTAGTATTTTAATGGTTCATTAAAAATTCATCACAGTCTGGCCAGCTGAGATTTCGGTATTCGGTATGGAGATATTAGCAACCATTTCTCGTTTGCGTTTGGATCTGAAAATAATGTTTTTGTTTTGTATCCCAGCATTACACTCAATATTACTCTGCAATAGTTGCCCTTAAACTGATAATATAGCTCTGGGGAATAAGCCACCCCGCAGGGTAGGCTCAGGTGTTTCAAACAAGGGGCATGTGGCCATGACAATTCCTGAGTCAGCCGATCTTCGTTCTCATGCTTTCTGAAGTGCAATTAGCTAGCTTCGGCAATCAGCGTGGACTCAAACTGTCCAGATGCTCTGATGGAGACCCATTTTCCCATGATCCTCAGCAAAACCAGGGCCTCTAAAATTAGAATGTGGGCCACACTAGGCCTCCTGTGTTCTGAGTGGGACCCAGTTTGATAGTTAGTATGGCTGTTCCTCTGTCCTTCTCTCTTTCTCCTGTGCCTCTCTGTCTGAGTGTCGGCAGAAAAATGTAGTTTGAAGTACGCAGATTATAGTCCCTAAGAGTGAGAGCGGGGTTTTGACCTCTGTATATATCCGGTATTACAAAAAGGTTCCATTAGTCGAGTATGGTTGATGCATAAACTAACATTAACTGACTGTATTTATTTTATTTATATATTTATTTTATCAACCAATCTGATTAGATTTGCATTTAGATTACAGTTAACAGTGTTATTAAATTATCAGTATTTTTTGTTTAAGTTTAAGCGAGTGTTAATGATAGCAAAGGTAATTTAAATGACAAAAGGCAATTAAATATACATTATCAATCAATGAAAAAAAATGAAAATATCTGTTAAGTCATGGCAGGGTTTGGACCTCAGATAGTTTTGTTCTTATATAGGAATATGGGCCTGCGTCTTCTATAAATTTTTTTTTGATGACTCCTAATGAGAATGCCAAAGCTATTTTAAAGGAATATTCCAAGGTAAATACATACGAGCTACAGTCCTAGAGGGAGTAACCCATTAGCCTGTAGATGAAACAGAAACTAAGTTCCAGCACTGCACGCAGGCCAGGCCAGGCAGGGTAAAGGGAGGTGAAGGATACTATTCGGAAATCCATTGCCGCTTGTATATATATATTCTTTCATTTTTCTTATTTGTACCTATATTATTTTCTTTGTCTTAATTTTCATATGTTTCTTTGTCTTATTTTTCATATGTTCTTCTCCCTTTCTTATTTGAATGATTTGTAAAGAGTGATTTATAATCAAGTTAGGGATTTTTATTAATTAAAACCTTTCTTTACTCTTCTGTAGTTTTCCATTGAGTAAGGATGAATATTGTCAGCACTTCTCAACAGATAGAACATGTTATCAGAATGTTTTGGTTGAGAGTTGAAGCCTGAGCCGAGTTCAGCCTTGGAGAAGCTGTATATGTGTGTGTTAATATGGTCAGTATTGGTGAGGTGATTAACTGGCACCAGAAAACTTGTTGTTCTCGACAAGCCACGTCACGAACCCGTCAACCACGTGATCAACGAAGATATGCTTCAGACTGTCTGCTCTTGTGTGGAAAATTACTAGTTTTGTTTTTCTTTCTTTCTTTCTTTCTTTCTTAGCCAATCAGAATCATTTAAACGTCATCATTGACGTAGTTAGCACCCTCTGTTAGAGTATAATTGCTGTAACAATGTTATTGTAATTGAGGCGGCCTACGAACTCCTTGTGAGACCTGAAGCTGGCTTCTGCTGATGAAACTGCAAACTAAACTTCACTAAAATTTCTTCTATTGACTGCACTTCTGACTCCTGGTCTTCATTCAACATATCTGGTCCTCGGGTCTTAACTGTAAATTCCCCTACAGAGGGCAGGGTGGAGGAGAGAGGAGGGTCATTAGTGTGGGACGAACAGCTGGTTTTAAAATATGGAGCACCTAACCCACTTCATCTGAATATGTTCATCAAGATGGAAAAAACTATTGTGCTAGTCTCCAATTTCTCAGCCAGAAAGTGCAATCTTACACATCTGAATGTGCCTTCAACAACTGAAGAGAAGTACAACAGACTGATGATAATATCGGTCTAGACACGCAGACAAGCGATAGACAACTGTGATTGGAATGACACTTGGTACTGAAAAAGAGTCTTGCGTGACGTCGAGCAAGAGCGTGACCAGTGAAGTGAGAAAGAATGACTGGTTTGGAAAACAAGTTGGCAATTATATTAATATGAAGTCCCTTTGGATCGGAGGTTACTGCAGATCACAGTACACATGAGGAATGACCTTTCAGGTGCAATAGATTTAAATAGGGACTTATGATACAACCAAATTCGATCCATCCTGATTTTTTACTCGCATTTGACAAGAATTTTCTGCATGTGTAAACAAACATTTGCACGAAATCCGATTTCCGCATTCTGTTCTGAACCGCTTCCAAATGTGGGTTAAAACTGGTAGTCTAAAGCTTCACTATTACATCCAGACACAGGTAATTCACACTCACAATCTCGCTCTCTCTCCCTCTCGTTAATTATATTAATATTGTAAAAAAAATGTAATCTTATTGTGCTACTTCATTTCACTTCAGACTTCTAGATCTAACAAAAATTACCGTTATTTTCTGATCTGTATCCGCTCAGTCCGATTTTGCATTGCAAACTTATACATGCTGGCAAATAATCATCCCCCCGACATGATATAAATAATATTAGTACGGCCATTCAAAAACCTAAGGGCTAACCATGACTCATAGTAAAGCGAACATAATCATTTTGTAAATGTAAATCATTAATGTAAACGGATATCAGACACCATTTGGGTCAAAAGTGAATGTCAACTCCTGGACAATTAAAAAAAACGTGCATTAAGACTTGCAGTATAATTGCAGTCTTATATAATATATAAAAAATGTGATTGGCCAAGCAGGTTTTGATCAAAAGTCAGAAAGTCCTAATATTATAATTGAAAATATGAAAAATAGATGTATTTCAGATCAGCAAAAGATTACATTAAACAGTGTTAATTTATTACAGTTATTAAGTGAGCGTTAAATATTGCAAATGCAATCCATATGAAAATAGACAGAAATTAGTACATTAAATATTCAGCATCAACTGATATATACAACAGTTCTTATGTTTGGGGTCGGTAAGAATTTGTTATGTTTATAAAAGAGATCTCTTCTGTTCACCAAGGCTGCATTTATTTGATCATAAATACAGTAAAAACAGTCATATATATAATTATTTTTATATTATAGATGTGTTACTGTCATCTTTGATCAATAGAATGCATCCTTGCTGAAAAAGTAAGGCAAATAGATCTAAAGTAAATTTCCTCCTCATAATCCAGCTTTATCCACCGAAGTTGCCAGACAGTTAATGGTTAACATCTAAAAACTCATTACAAACTGATCATTTTCCGGCCTGTTAAGTAGAGCTCATAGTACACATGCTGCTGGGTGTCCCAAGCGAGAGGGATTAAGGTTTTAGCTTTGCTTCCTCAGGCACTCATGCTGGGATTATGTGACAGAGAAAGAGAGAGGTGATGGATAACTCTCTTTGTGCTCCAGCCCATGAATGGTGCACTGGGCGGAGAGTGGGATGGATGCAAGAGAGAGGAAAACTGCCCCTTCGTCAGGTGATGAAACGCATTAAAGAGGAAAGGGAACGCTAGATACTACACTAATTAGACTTTGCTGCCCCATCATGTTGAATCACACTCGCCATGTAAATTATATCAAACTCAGGCCCACGATATACTGAGATAGTGAGTGGCAGGTTCTTGTTCTAGTTTCTGTACCTGCTGAGCAGAGATTCCTCATGCAGGGCTCATGCATAAAGCATTTTTGACAGTGAGTTAATGAAAATTATCTTCACTGACGCCTTAAACAGGACCCAGATGAGTCAGAAGTCTATTCCTGGCAAATGCGATACAAGCATCAGTCATCGCAGAAAACACGAAACAACAGACAGAATTGAGAGAGCTATAAATCACAAGCGCATTTGAAATAGTGGATTGTGAGGATCAAAGGGATACGGCCCACACTCGCCCTCTCGCCCCCGACTGCCCTCTCCTTGCCCAAGCACACACATTCAGAGGGGATTGAGGAGTGGTAGGAGGGGAATGGGGTGAGAGATGGTTGCTAGGTGCTCTGTGAGTTGGTTGCCGGGCCGACAGCAGGCTGTGTGAGTTGGTTGCCGGGCCTACAGCAGGGCCTCTTCACACGGGTACTCACTGAAAGCCTATAGCTCTGCATCATTTTATCAAACTCCTCGTCTATCTTTTTGTACTTCTCCTCTGTGCGAGGTGTGAGGGAGAACGGCTCCTCGGGGTCTGGGCTCTCCGAATCCCGGTGCTCTTTCTTGTTCAGAGCCTTCGTTTATTTCCGACCGAGGACAGGAGAGAGACAGAGGGGAAGAAAGAGAAGGAGGGAGGTTAGAACGACAAGGTAAAAAGGAATACTCACTCCATAGCGTTTGAAGAGAATGTCCAGCTCGTCGCTCTTGCGGAATTTGTCCTCCTGTAATGGACTTTGGTCGATCGAATCATCCCCGTCTGGCTCTGGACTGTTGCAACCATTAAAGCCTTTCTTTCTCAACGTCTTAAAGCATTGAGAGTGGGAGAAGAAAGGGAGAGGAGTACATTTACACTTGGAAACACAAATGTCAATTAAAGAGAAGCAGCAGTGATTTATTCAACCAACAGTGAAACATGTGACACATAAACCAAGAACTCAGTACATCGGCAAAATGTTGCATGAGAGTGTGAAGAGGATCAATTAAATTTTACACCATCCGTTTGAAAAAGATTAAACTGCATAGCCCATTGACAACTGTGGGCTGAAAATAAGTTAGATGAGGATGAAAAAGAGAAAAAATCAGTTTATCAGTTTAAGCCTGAAAACAGCTTGAGTCTTATTTCCTTTTTTTTTTGGAGAAGATTTTCCAAATAAGATTTTCTCTAAGTAGCTTTGATGAGGGTATCGAGGCTGAATTGAAAACAAGTTTACAGTACTGCTTTCTTCCTACTCACAAGGTCACAGTGTTATAAGAGATGTGCAAAGAAAATAAAACAAACTGACCCAGTGCAATCCAGATCAGCACTGCTAATTGGACAATTAACACACACACTAAAATTATGTATTATATGTATTTCATATGTAGACTACTGATATAAATTGAGCTCTGTGAGACTTTTTTTTATGTTTTTGAAATAAGTCTATTACTAAATTAAAATAAAAATGTAATTTATTAAAATATTTGCATGTAATTTATTCCTTTGAAAGGCAAAGCTGAATTTTCAGCATCCTAACTCAAATCTTCAGTGTCACATGATCCTTCAGGAATCAGTCTAATATCCTGATTTGCTGCTCAAGAAACATTATTATTAATGTTACAAATGTACGGCTTGCCGTGATTCTTTGATGAATAGAAGGTTCAAAAGAACAGCATTTGTACTAATTTCTACAAAAACTTTGACAACCTTTTGAAATGTAGTGTACTTAATAAAATTATATATATATTTATAGAATTTAAATTATATTATTAATCTAATGAACTAAAATGAACGTGGATTTTAGTACAATGCGATGTAGACATTAGCTTTTAGCAAGCTTATCAGATCTCTCCCCTCTTTTTAGGATTCTTAAGGCCACAAATTGAGAATTGAAATGAAGCGTTTAGAAATAGAAGCTTGTTGAAATCCCAAACACCAAGTGAGTGCAATAGTGAATAGCCTTAGTAAGTGCTGCTAATAATACAAAGATTTTGATAATGATTTGATGAAAGAAATACATCCTGAGACTTTAAACTAGCTTTATCGTTCATAGCATAACACTCTCGTACATTCACACACACACACACACACACACACACAGTGAGGAGTGGGTCAGCTGATCAGCTTGTCTCTGAGTCGGCTCCATCTGTTCACCTGTCCCTGTATTTCTCTGCCTGCTGTCTCTCCTTTATGGGGCGGGTGCTTGTTTGTTGCCAAGGGAAGATTCCCCTGCAGAGCTCCGCTGCCTCTGACTGGCTAACCTCGTTCAGTAGTGACCCTCCCCCTGTAACCGCCTTCCTTTCCTCCCCCTGTACGGTCCCTCTCTCTCTCTCTCTCTCTCGCTTCCCCTTTCTGTCTTTACATTATTTCATCTGTGCTACCCATCGACCTTCACGCTCTTTCATCTTTTAATTTCCACTCGTTTCTGATGGTTCTCGATTAGTTTTTACATCATATCTTTGTGTCTCTTTTCTAATCCAATAATGCTCTCATTCTTCCACGACTTATCGAGCTGACTCATTCCTGTCCTCTATTCCCCTCCTCACTCCATCCCATATTGTCTTTTCAAACTCCCACTTCCTCTGTGGGATGTTAGCAAAAATTTGAGAGGGACCACAGTAAAAGTTTAAGAATCCGTATACATTGATCTGAAAACGTAAGGCCCTACACTCTTAAAAACCTTTATCATCCATTGATGGAACCTTTTCAATGCATAAAAGGTTCTTTATAGTTATATAATATATTCTTTATAGAGTGTACAATGTATACATAACCCTCTCTTGAGTGTACGGAAGTGCGTGCTGATGTTCAACACAGATAGAACGTAATGTCACCTTCCATTTGCAGTGTGTAAAGCAGAGAACGCTGCAACACCCCCCATCCCCCGGACATCCCTTGAGAACGCGCTTAAAGCCTCGCCTTCTCCACAGCCTGCCGGCTTACACATACGATAGCGTCCAGATACACCCATCTGACAGATTAGCGGCCCTCTGAACCCTCCACTCCTCCTCCTCATCCCTTCATCCCTATTCCTCCTTTAAAGGCAGCATGTCTGATATTTCTAGGCGAGTCTGACTGTAACTCATACATGAGGCTAATGGAATCATTTTAGCAGCTGATCTTGGCTGATAACCCACGGTTCAGCCCACTGTGGAGGCGAATCTGAGAGAATAAGATGGAGTACATCATCTCAATATCGAAAAGGGCTTAGCCGAAGTCCAGCACACACACAGACTTCTCATCTCTTACAGACAGAGGTTAAAAGTTCACAGTCATTTCATCTCAACCATTTAACGCCAATGGCCACACTTGAAAAGAGCTGCTTATATCAGGGATGTCAAAAGTGCCAGTACTTCAGCATCAAGTCGATACGTAAATGAAATTTCAGTTCTTTCTGTAGTATTGGAACCACAGACTACTTAAAAGCTGTCTGGTCAATGGTGGTTACTTCTGAATGCTCATAAATGGGCCCTTCTTGGTCAAAATACCAGGTTGGCACGGTTCAACGTAAACAGCAGATTTTTCTCAACTGAATGTAAACAGACAGGACAAATAATCTTTGCAGGGTAAATAAAAGCCTAATAAACCTGCCATTGTCTATCATGTAATTTATAATAATTAAACAGCAATGCTTATAATAAAAACAGAACACCACTCATCGTGCTTTCTTTGTTTATTTGTTCTGTAATACTTGAATAATCATTTAACTTTAAAACTCTAATTAAAACTCTATTAAAAACTTTTAACTTTTTAAATGCACTTAATTGATGAATGTTAAAGCTACATTTCACTGTTTTAATTTAATTTGTAAATAATTATAACAATATTAAACTTTAATTGAAAATAAAGCACTGTTTAATAGCCTATTAGTTTTTTGCTGTGAATTGTGAAATTTGCATTGGTATTACTGTGATAAAACTAGCAATTATTATTAGTTTTTCCAGCTTTTTCCATGTCAACCAATACCCATCAGAGATGCTACGCCTTCTGTTACACACATCAGGCCCTTAAAAAAACTATACATTTTGAACAAACACATAACTTTTTCATAAGTAAGTCTGGACCTGGTTTGTCAAGCTAAAATAAGAGGAAAAACTCAGCAATTTGCATTAATTCTCTATTCAGCTTTTTTTTGCCGTACATGATGATGATGTATTTTTTCTGAAGAGCTGCATGACGGTTCTTCAAAAAGAAAAAAAGTCAAGTAGGTTTAGAACAACATGAGGGAGAGTAAATGATAACAATTTGTATTTTTTTAAGTGAACAGTACCTTTAAATGTCCACAATTTGATTTCCAAGAAAAACTGCTCGGTTTTATCTAGTTGGATTTGATTGGATTGTGAAAATATTAAAACTCTCTGCAAACATGACCTTGGTTCAGGTCAGCAAAATCAGACATTTTTAAGAAGCAAAGAAAGTCATTAGATTTTGATAAAAAAGATTATTATATTTTTCATGAGAATACTGAGCATAGATGAATCACACAAATAATTGATTTAAAAGGCTACATTTTATTTCATGTTATATTTAAGTCCCTACAACCTCTTCCTCTGAGCTGCATATGAAAAAGGGCAAAGCCTTGTGTTTCTCGTCTCACCACCTCCTTTCAATCCCAACTGATATCTACAGGATCTTCATCCTTAAACACCCACTCTTCATCTCTCTGTCTCTTTCATTCTCCCCCTCCCTCTCTCCGTGTCTCTTTCTCCCTTTCTCTGTCTCTCTCCTGATTGGGATCTGCAGTCAAGCAGATTAACAAGCTCTGGCAGAAGAAGCAGGCAGCCCCCATACAATCAAACACACACGCACACAAGAACACACACACACTAGGCACGTGCAACACGAGGCGAGTGAAGAGATGAGAGCAAAAAGAGAGATACAGCAAGAGAAAAGAAGAGAGACTGTGTGCGTGCATATGCGTTTGTTCAGTCATGCATCAGTGTGAAAGCATGCCTGTCTGAATGTGTGTGTGTGTGTGTGTACAGTGAGCTGTAGGGTGAATAAGGGTTTTTCCTCTGGGTGAATGCAATCACTGCCACTTAATCATTTATACACAGCGAATCTCCTTCACTTTGTTAAATTTTCCTTTTTATGTGCTTGTCTCTCTCTTTTTGGTCTTTTAAAAGACAAATAACCAGGTAGAGTGCAGAAGACATGTTTTTCATTGGGCATGAGCCACCGGAAGGACCTTCTGAACGGTACTGCCCCCCAAAGACTCATATCAGGCCAAATGCTGGGAACTCAGCACCAGATCTGCCTCTACTGCCACGCTGCCTCTCAATATTACATGAGACAGCCTTCAGCCTTAACACACATACACAAAGCAGCCCAGTCAGGCTTGAGCTGATGTGGCCCACAGCGGCCCAACGCCCTCACCAGAGCACACACACACACACACACACACACACACACACTAAAGAGATTTCTGCAGCTGCACCCAACAGGAAACATGCGCCTATACCACTGGGGGCTTCTGCAAAAGACACACATCAGCTTCTCACCGTCACACATTCTAAAGAAGTATTCACACTTTCACGACTGCATTTTAAACTGCATTGAAAAGACCACCTAATCTTTAAAAACACGTTTTATGCACATTTGAAATTTTAAAGGAATAGTAATGATTCTGTCAATATTTACTCACCATCATACCTTTATGCTGTATTTTTTATAGTATTTGTTCATAGTGATAAGTCGAAAAGTTCATAGCAACTACAATTTGGACAAAAAAAGAACTACAAAATTGGTTCATGCAACTTATTGGTCTGTACACCTTAGCCAGTGTCTTCTGAAATCATTATGCCATCCAAATTTAAGATGTTATTCACTTATAATCTTTCCCTCCAGTGAACTCGAGAACCAAAGCAACCAAATCAACCAGTGAGTTGAACTTGAGAACCGGAAAAATGAGACCTCAGAAACTGAGGTCATATGTTTTATGTGAGTAAAAGACCTAAATTTAAGTTGTTATTTATTGATAATCTCTCCTTCCAGTTAGCTGTTAACCCAAACAAAAACCACTCCAATTTGTACACAAATAATTTTTGAGTCAGTTCTTTTCAATGAACCTCTTGAGGACCCTCACAAATTACACTTAACTAATCATTAGGGGAACCAGCTGCAAGGAGGTGCATGGAAATTAAAGTATACTGGTTTGAATCCCCATCAGGGAGCGAAAATAAATAACAGAATTTTCAGTTGTGGTTGAGCTCTCCTTTTAATTTAAGCAGTGTTCCAGCAATACTATGCGAGGCGTTCGTCCACTGCCACTCTTCTTTCCACTTTAACGTTGCGCGCCCCCAGAAAAACATTCCACACTCACGGAGTCACCAACTCGTGTTGGACGGGACAGACACCGGATGTGCACCGGGTGTGTGTTTGTGTGTAAGCCACGTTTTCCTATCTGGCCAAAGGCAGGAGGTGGTAGAGGGTGCAGCTGTCCCTACCTCTACTGTCCCACCATCGTCCAGGCAGTTAGCCAGTAGCGTATAGAGATCTGCGAGGTTCTGAACCTCCCTTCATGCTCTTTAGATGTGCACATGCATTCTTTCTCTCTCACACATGTACTCTGTATACCTATGGATAAGTATTTAGCTAAGTAAAAGCCGTGCCATCTCTTAAAGAACTTGTGGATTTACAGTCACCATGGTACCTTGATACCATGGCAATACCATTATATTCTTAGAAGTATGTAAATAACGTGAAAAATGAAAGATAATCATTTTAAGTCAAATTAGCACGGTATTAGCATAGTCTAAATCCATAATGAAGGAGCAATATGCAATAAAACCGCAAATTTAGCTTTAACTAAAGTATTCGACAAAGGTCAAAATAAACAAGCAGAAACGTTGTGAAAAAAAGACATAGCAATTATAGACGTTACTATTTGGAATGCATCTTTCTCAGAGGACTCATGAGTTAGCCGGAAAACAGTGGGTAATTTGTTCTGTGATTTTAACAAGGTTTCTGTGGGAAAAAAGTACACAAATTTACCTAGCCTCCTCAGGGAAAAATAGTCCTGCATAAATAGGGCTATTGACTGAACAACTGCAACCAAATTAACACGTTTCACCAAAAACAGGAAGGGGGAAAAAGCAACAAATAAAGGATGAATGAGACCAAAAACAAACAAAACAATTTCCTGCCACCTGAAAGAGGGAGGGCTCTTGGTGGGTTTGTATGTCTGTGTTACCTCGATGATGTCTGCGTTGGTCCTGCTTTCGTGCGGCTCATTGTACTCGGTGTATTTGAGGAGCACTTTGTCCATGTCAGTGCTGGCATATTGGAAGAGCTTGTTTGAGTGATTGAAAATAATGAGGGCAATCTCGCAGTCACACAACACACTGAGCTCATAGGCTTTCTTCATCAGACCAAACTTCCGTTTGGTGAAGGTCACCTGTGGAGAGAGAGAGAGAGAGAGAGAGAGAGAGAGAGAGAGAGAAAAAACATGATGATTGAGATGAAGGATGAGAACTGAAGACTAGCATACATCTTATGCAATTTTGCTTTTCAGGTAAATCTGCTCTTTGAAGGATGTTTAGATATTTTTAGAGGGAAACAAAACAGAAGATACTATCAAAACCATACAGGTATAGCCTACCCAAAAAATTATTTACAAACCTTCATGACATTCCAATCCCAAATTACTTATTTCATTTACATCCAATTACAATAAATAAGGATAAGAGCTTTCAAGATAAAAAGAGCATGCAAAACCCATGTAAAGTATCATAAATATGGTCTTCTAAAGTCACATGGTAGTCAAATCATATTCTAGATAAAGACTAGGAATAGAAGTAGAGATGTCAGGTGTGGATTTGGATCTATTGAATGAATCAGTTGATATTTAATGACTTGTCCACAAATAAGGCCTAAAGTATTTTTCAGTTTTAATGTGAACGCTTATGCATGAAGTTGAATGCATAGCCTTTCAAAGCATACTCCATTTAAAAGTCTGTACGAACACAAGTGCTTCAAACATGCAAAATAGCAAGTTTCATCCTTGTCCAGTGTCTACACTACTAAAAATGCCTTTGAACTCATATTTACGAATTGTGGTTATCTCTTTACCTCCACACACAAGTGCTCGTCAATTCAGGCACGTTACGATCTCAAATAGTTTTTGGACCGTGGAACGACAAGGCCAGGCCAGTGTTGCTGCCTTGTGGACAAACTACTTAGTGCAAAACTAATTCAACGAGCATGTTTGAGCAGACCATGGTTAGAAAATTGGGGTGATGATGACATTTACGTTACACACACTGTACACATTACCAAAGTGCATAAAATAACTAAGCATACTTTGGGCTTCAGACTGATCTACTTCTAGAGTTCAACTTACTCCCTTAATGATCCGTTCTTAAAGGACAATAGCTCACTGTCGGGGAAGATATAAATAATGACTTCAGATTTGGTCTGTTTCTCACACAAAGCTATCACATAACTTCAGAAAGCAATCCAAAGTTAAAGTGACTACTTATATGATACTTCTATGGCGCTTTTGTGTTGTTTTCGAATCTTGAAAGCTCAAGTCCCCATTCATTGTGACAGCAAGGTAAATATGAAGCAACAACAAGACTAACTACATTCTTCAAAACATCTCCTTTTGTGTTCCACAGAAGAAAGAATGTCATACAGGTTTAAGACCACAAGAGGGTGAATAAATAAATAATGACAGGATTTTTTTAATGTTTGCTGAACTACTCCTATAGGAGGTTGACTTGAGATTAGCCAATTCTTCTCTCTCAGAACTAACCGGGAAGCTTTCAATCATTTTTTTCCTCCCTGCTACCAAAAGTTTTTCTGTTCAAATCCAAGACTCCTTAACCTTAAGAGCTTGACAGTGTTAGCAGACAGTGATTGCATCTCTGTAAATAAAAGCCCTTTTCCATTAGCTGAAAGAATCTCCTCCACCTCAACAATCAGGGAGCTGATGTTCCCTCTCTCCAAACCAGCACCAGGATAAACACCAGCAACATAATTGCCTTCAAAAATAGAATTTGCGGGTAACCAATGGCAACAGGAGAACACAACTTTATTATTGTGAAGAATGTTGAAACGCAGCGACCTGACTTCTTTCCGCTCCTCTCTCGATCCAATTAACCTCAGGGCCGAATGCTTACCTACTGACCTTTACCGCACACACAGACTCGATCTTGCTCTCTCACCTGCTGCTGTCTGTCAGTACTGGATACCCTCTGTTCTTCTACACCTCTCCTATATACTAGCCTCGGTGCAAGAGTTTGATAATTAAAAGGCTCCTTTTCCTGCGGTTCACATTTTCTTCTCACACTCTTTAATTCTTTAATTACCCGAGCTGTGTAAAGTCAGATCGTTTTCTGAAAGAAATCTCAATTAAAATAAATATATCGAGTACAAAATGAGGCCTAATCTGGGTCAGAGAAACTACAAGACTTTTTTGTAACTTTGTTAAAAATATGATTAGTCAGGCAAACCTGAGGGAAACAGAGAGCGCTGACACAGCAGGCTAAGGTTGAGTATGCACACCTGGTCCGGTCAGACTGACTACACCTATCAGCACTGTGACCAAAAAAAACACATTCACAGCCATCTTTCTAAAATGTAAAATATGGAGGTAAAGACTACACACTAGTGAGTTTAGAACTAATCTAAACACAGTGAATTACTTTATAAAGCTTATAAAATGATACTGCGATGAAGTTTGTGATTTAACTGGTTCTATATGCCAGATTTACCCATTTAGCACAGGGAGCAAAAAGAGCAGAAGATGAGCCAGAGGGAACACATTACTACCAACACCAACAAGGTGAAAAAAAAAAAATGAACACATCTACAGCTAGTCCTGACCAAAACTTAGACGTTGCAGTAGTTAAACTACAAGAACAATATATGAAAATCTATTATTAATAGAAACTAAATAATATTATAAATCTATTAACCAAAAAAATAACATATTAAAATAACAATTATTTTTGATGCACAATACTGGCCAATGTTTAAATATAATTTTGTCTAAATAACTATTAAAATCAGTTGATTTTAAATGCAACAAGTGAATTTAGGTATCACAACATTATGACATATGAAATGATATATCATATCTAAACATCCAATAAAAAATAATTACCAGCAAATATGACAGATATATTTCACAATTCTGAATTCAACTAATACTGTTTTGAAAGCATTAAAATGGACAGGAGAAAGTACTTTAACTTTGAATACAAATAAGTGAAAATGACTTGGAGTCATTAATGCATTGGAGCAAGATTTGATTTTGGCTCATGTTGATTAAAGATGTCTAAACAAGATGTCTAAACTACAGAAGCAACTTAGCAACCACAACCAGTCATAACCAATAAGTAAGATTTTTTCAGTTACGTATTCAAAAAAAATGAAAGTAATTCTGCAATGTTGAACTAAAAGCACTGTCATTGCCATGTACTCACCTGTCTGTTACGCTCGTCTGTAATTCGCTGAATCTGGATCTTTTTCCTCCCCATGGCTATTGTGATTGGCCGAACAGGGGTGGGGGCAAGGTTGGGGGTGTGGTGAGGTCAGAAGATAAAATCTCTTGAGACAGTTACAGTAGCGCAAATAGCGACTAGTCGCCTCTGTGTATGAAGATGTGTGTATGTGAGAGAGTCTCTCTCTCTCTCGCTCTCTCTGTATGCCACCTGTCTGAGGCAGCTGGGCTCACCCGTCTTCCTCCACTGATAAAAAAAGGAAGGAGGGAACGAAGAAAGAAAGTGTGTGGCCTCCTGGTAGGGCCTTCAGATCATGGTCTGCTCAGGGTGCATGTCATCCGACAGGTGTCTGTTCTGATATCCAAATCCCCCTGGAAAAATCTGGTTATGAATATGATGATGGTCTTGTGATGAATTCTGTGAAAGAAAAGACAGACACAACTTAAAAACAACACTGGTAATAAATCTTTCACAACGAAATTACATACTTTTTTCATGGTAAGATCAAAGGATTTTAGAACAAAATAGATCTTTCAATTAGATGTTTACTAAATTTCCTTTAAAAATTGTTTTTATAACACATGTTGGTTAACTCATCAAATGGAAAATAACCACATATTCAAGACTACAGTTTTAATAAAAACAAATAGTAAAAAGAGTAATACCGTGTAATATTATTCCAATAAAATAACTGTTTCCTATTTAAAAACACATTTTTGAAATGTAATTTATTGGAGGGAAAGCAGTCAGAAATCATTATTTGGAGCTCAAAAATGTAAAGTTGAGTTTCTTAATAGTTTTGTGTAATCCGTGATATTATTATTTTCAGGATTCTTTGATGAATAGAAAGTTCAAATATACTTTTCTTTTTAATGTATGCTTGCTGACCCCAAACCTTAGAACGGTAATGTATACCGATATTTGCAACATTTTAACAAATAACTGTACTAAATTAACAACCCAGGAAAGTGCAGCAGAAATTCAAATCTCACATTTTGCTTCTGTAATTTTATGATAAAAATAAATAAATCTACTTAACACAAAATCTTTCAAATAATCCCGTATGTCACTCACCCCCATATTTTAGCATTAAACTTCAAGCCTCTAGTCTAAACTTTAGGATTCCCCTACTGTTTAGTTAGTAAATTAGATTTTTAGAAATCCTTTTATAGAGGAGTAATTTTTAGCTGAACAAAACTTTAAGAACTAATTAAATACAGGGAGCAAATATTGACTAAATTTTTTTAATTTTTCAACTAATTTCAAACGATAGAAACATTATTGTCTAGACAGAATAGACAAATTCTCACCTCCATCAAAGACAGGTTTCACCCAAACCACAAATAGCATGACATACGGCCCAAAGCCCATTTCTGCCTGATTATGTGTTCTCGTTCATAAACCACTGACGCTGATGTCACTTACAGAGCTAAAGCATCTTCACCTGCAGAAAAACACCTGCTGAAGTGTCTCTGTGCTTGAGTGTTTCATCTAGCAGCTCTCTCAGTGTTCTCTTGCGAACAAGTCAGCCTTTAAGCCGTTTAGTCAACATGGGTATTTTAGCCATGTTTGAAGGTTAAGTGCTATTTACACTTTATAATAATATGGTAATAATAACAATAATAGTAAAAAACATGAAGAAACAAACAGTAAAAACAGATGCCTTAGAGCGTGACCGCACAAGGTAGTGTGCATGTATGAATGAGTGGATGTATGAATACATTTACTGCAGCCTAAGAATTGTCATATGGGCCAAGATCATTTTAAAACATGCTATTATTATCTCTGCCTTCGATTAAAAAAACAACCGGAGGCTTAAAACAGAAGTCTATATATACATCGAGACTGTACTCACGCTCACACATCAACACATGACTGCTGACACAAGCAGGTTCCCTGATCAGGGAGGCCGGCAAACTTCCTCATTTTCCCTATTTGAGTCAGAGTGCACATGCTCAGACAATCTTATGTGGGCAATCTGAGTTTTAACAATGAGTTGTCTACGAGTTGTCATTTCCTTGCCACTTTTCTTGCAATAAAAAAAGCAAAAAGCCCAATTTTACCCTTCAGCCCGGACTTAATGTTAGTTATAGGCCACTTTGAAGAAAGCACACATTTAATAAGTGTAGTCCAGAGTTACAGACCAGTAGAAGCACATTAAAAACGGCAAAAAGAGCAACTGGAAAAGCTCTTCCACCTTGTTCCTGCCAAACAAATTCCTTCTGGTAAAGTAACCACTTTCAAAGGGTCGGCGTTTCTTCGAGCCATTTGACATGTCAAAATAACATTATAAAAATTCGAATTGGCCGATGGCACCATGAGAACGTAAAAGTTGCAACTCTCCTAGGCTATTTATCTGAGCAGCAGACAGGAAATTGATATCACATTACAAGCTCTAAAAGGCTAACTGAAGTGCTTTGAAACACGCAGAATTATTCAGTGTTCACGTAATTTCCATTGAAAAAGGAAGGCAGGACATATCGAACCGCTCCTGATCATGAGCGATGTCATCAAAATCATTGATCCATTTTGGTAAAAGTGAGTGAATGCTTATAGCTCCTAAATGTGAATTTTGTCATTGTTTTGTATAGAAATGTGTGCTACGACTAATTTGTTAGTTGTTTAAATGGTCGTGCAGCTTTGTAAACAACTAGTCGACTGGTCTAAAAGTAAGAAAACATTCAAAATTACATTAATGATACATTTAAAATATTTAATTTATGAATCAAGTTCAAATCCCATAATCAATGCGCTGAAAATAAGGTCACTATTATGCGACGCACTTAGTTTATTAGTCTCTAAAGTGCTGCTTTATGTAGCGAGGCTTATGAGGCCTATATATTTTTTTATGTTTTATATATGTTTTTTATTTTTTATCTGGTTTAGTAAAAATGTGTTAATACTGACCTTATTTTCAGGTACATTCACAACGGATCAACTTTGAACTGGATTCATAGATTAAATATATAATTAATATGTACGTATGTATGCATGTATGTATAATACACTCACCTAAAGGATTATTAGGAACACCTGTTCAGTTTCTCATTAATGCAATTATCTAATCAACCAATCACATGGCAGTTGCTTCAATGCATTTAGGGGTGTGGTCCTGGTCAAGACAATCTCCTGAACTCCAAAATGAACTCCTGAACTCTCCTGAACTTTATCAGAATGGTAAAGAAAGGTGATTTAAGCAGTTTTGAGCGTGGCATGGTTGTTGGTGCCAGAAGGGCAGGTCTGAGCATTTCACAATTTGCTCAGTTACTGGGATTTTCACGTACAACCATTTCTACGGTTTACAAAGAATGGTGTGATAAGGGAAAAACATCCAGCAATTATCCATCCAGCAATTATGTGGCAGTCCTGTGGGCGAAAATGCCTTGTTGATGCTAGAGGTCAGAGGAGAATGGGCCGATTGATTCAAGCTGATAGAAGAGCAACTTTGACTGAAATAACAACTCGTTACACCCGAGGTATGCAGCAAAGCATTTGTGAAGCCACAACACGCACATCCTTGAGGCGGATGGGCTACAACAGCAGAAGACCCCACCGGCTCACCAAAATTGGACAGTTGAAGACTGGAAAAATGTTGGTCTGATGAGTCTCGGTTTCTTTTGAGACATTCAGATGGTAGAGTCAAAATTTGATGTAAACAGAATGAGAAAATGAATCCACCATGCCTTATTACCACTGTGCAGGCTGGTGATGGTGGTGTAATGGTGTAGGGGATGTTTTCTTGGCACACTTTAGGCCCCTTATTGCCAATTGGGCATGCCAAGGCCTACCTGAGCATTGTTTCTGACCAACATGTACCCATCCTCTGATGGCTACTTCCAGCAGGATAATGCACCATGTCACAAAGCTCAAATCATTTCAAACTGGTTTGAACTGAACTGAACAAAAACTCAATTTAAACGACTAACAAATTAGTTGAATTCATACAAAATAAATGAGCGCAAATCAGCATAAAAAAATATGTAATATTCTTAAAACGATTACTATAACATCCAGTCTGACGGTCACATTCAATCTAGCCGTAAAAGTTTCTGCAAATTCAAAGTAATGGAACTCCATGCAGCTCATGTACTAAGCTCCACTGGAACTGAAAAACCTTTGGTGTGTTGTTCATTGGAAATAATAAAAGGGCTGAAACTAAAGAAACGAGCCATGAACGTCAGTGTTCTTTTTCATAATAAACAACTGAGAAAGACATCTACGACTACATATCCACTGTCACTTTTATTTGTTCAAACCAAAAAGGTCAGAACACAATAGTACTCCTATACACGGTCTAAGCTGCAAGGCATGGCAAACCAGTACATGTCAAAAGATTCATCACTTCTTTCAAGTAAAAACATTGAGTGATGTGTGTGTGTGTGCGGATGTGTATGTTTATGTGAGATTTTTGCCTCCAAATTGAGAGGATGTGTCGACAGGAAAGGTTTCCGCGGCGGGCCATCAGCAGCGCAGGCTTGAGTTCAAAGCAACCCAGAGTCCATGTGTGTTTTGTTCTGCGGGGCCAAGACATGAAAAGACTTCTTTATCTGCAATGAGAGTCGGAGTTTGACCTTTCACCCTGTGAGCGCTGAGAGGGGCTAATTCCCAGCTCTGATCCCAGCTCTGATCTCAGTTGCTTCATGAGAGACCTGGAAAGTGTCCTCAGACTCCGTTTCCTCAAAGTCAGATTCTCGAACCGCAGAGAACTCATAAAGCACCATTTGATAATGTTGTTAATTTATCAATTTCTTCTGTAATCCAGGGGCCTACAAGAGGGTGTCCACAAAAAAACGTTATTAGAATATTTTATTCTATTTACAGCATAAGGATTTTGTGGTAAAAATAAATACAAGTTTGTTAAGAAAAGAAAATGATGGTATGCCCAAACAGACAACATTCTAACATTTTCTCAGGAAAATGACTGGTGTTTTCCTTTGCAACACAGTGCCACCACAATGACGAGAGTGTTAAGGTGTCCTGTGTGGTTCTTAGCACCTTGCTCTGCGGTTGCTAGGATGTGCTAAACTCAAAAGTTGAGTCCAGATACTGCAAGAGTTCTTGCAAGGGTTCAAAAGTCTATTAACTTTTTTTAATGCAATCTATCAACCGCCAGTTAAAAATTCCAAGTCTGATTGCCTCAACAAGCTTCATAATATAAGTTTGTAGGAGAAATTTATGTGGGACAGGTTACAAACCAAATTGTAATACTTGGGGTTTGTTCAGATTTCTACTCTAAATATGAGAATTAACAATCACCACTAATAAACAATAAAGACAAAACAAATAAGGATACAGATAAAATATCAGTTCCTTTCCGTTTTCAATACTAGGGGAATCCCCACAACAGAGACAAAAACATTCTTATCTTGAAAATTAATCACACTCAAGAAAATAAACCGATGTACAAAAAAATACACACTCTCTCTCTCTCTCTCTCACACACACACACACACGTTTATGCACGAGTGCACAAACATACCACACACACACACACACACATTTCAGCAATTTCTCACTGCTTTCAGCGCACAAAGGTGAGCTGCAGTAAGATGCAGCTGTCACACACACACAGGGGAAGGTGTTATAATTTTGAGTTGTGGCTTTGAGTTGAGGAAATCCTGCGGAACCAAGCTTCAGTGTGCAAAACAGGCAAAACAACATGTACACAGGCCTGCAAACAAGCGAAAAAAACACCTTGGTGTAAACATGTCCAAAGACACTTGCTGCTAGTGAAGAACCCAAGGAGAAAAAAAGTCATGAGTTTGTGACCTTTCACTATATAGATTAATTCTCCATCTTCGAGCAACTCCGACTCACACGTTTGGACAGCTGCGATTCTTGCAAGGACTCTGAAGTACCAGAGGTCCGCTGGGATAAGCGCACACTGCCCTCGTCCATGTGTGGGCATATGGTATTCTGCGCGAGCACGTATGCGTGTGTAAGCATATCTCCTCTACGGGGTGTGTGTGAGAGAGTCCAGTTTTGTTATCCCTGCCTGTAACTAGAGGCAGAGTGGCCTGGGGCTTGGAGATAAGAGCCCGTGCCAGAACTGGGCTTGGAACAGGTCCAAAGCTGTGCTGAGAAATCCATCACCTTCCCTGCTCAGAGCGGGAGGTCACCGACTGGGACAGAGAGTTGTTTAATTCGGCCATTAACAGTTTCCGTACATTGGCGCTATACAAAATGCCCCATGACCACAGTTCTGTCACCGGCGGCAATATCTCAGCCATCCCAGGGCCAATAAAAGTTATTTCATACTGAGGAAGAAAACCAAGCGTGCTGATGGGCACCTCTACAGAAGACTGAATTTATATAATGTAAATTATAAAGGATGTGAATAGTGACCAAAAATTTTTAAAACAAATTTCTGGAAGGAACCGTATAACTTAAGTAAAAATTTAATCTTACAATATTAATTACATTTATTTTATACATTCACAGTTATACAGAATTGGAATTGATGATACCGTAATCTCAAAATACTGGCAATAAAAATCACATAACGGACAGGGATGGAAAATATTAGTTATCAGCTGTTAAAAGTATCAGTCAAATTAATCTTTAAAAATACTAATAATTTGATAACAATGTTAAATGTAATATTTATCAAATCTAAAAATGAATATCCACTTTTGAAACCCACTTTTAGCATATAAATGTTTAATTTAAGTTTTAATTTTAATTCATTTAGATAAAATAGCCAAACATTTGACAATTTATCATGCATAAAATAAAAATAATCATCAAGATATCTCTTTTTATGAAAGCAAAATACAGTTTCATGTTGATTTTAACCTCAATTCCCAAAACTGTACTAGAGTAGAAGGAAATCAAAGCAAGCTTATGAGCTCTGTGACTCACAAGGACGGTAACAAAAAACAAGATTGGAGAAAAGGTTTTTTTGAGGAGACACTTTCACCCTAATGGGATTTTTTTTGTGCTGTTCAAAACACTAACCATGGCTAAACTGGGGCAAAAATGGATCCCTGTGAGACCCTCCAGCGATTTACTCCAACCTTGGGGTTGTACTGCCAGCACCAACTGCAGGATATTTCCAGCCTGTTGACTCACCCTCCCCGCACGGCAGGAACTCACCCTGTCCAATATGGCTACTCGGCTGCTGACCGCAGCGCATGATTTCTGTTTTTCAAAACAGCCGTTTGTCCAGTACACAACGTATACTGATAATATGGCGGCGTATGATGCCTGTACACTGGACCTTCTCCAGGAGCGAGGAGATGGGTGGCGTAATGTCTGCCAAACCACAAGTGTAACCCAATCCCTATAAGGTGGGGGAGGGAGGTAGGTACAGCACTGCAAGGACAGCATTTCAGGGGGAGGGGTGTAATGGATCCGTGGTCTTGTGAATCACACCGCTGCTGTCGTCTTGTCAACTCTGAAAGCGAACTACAATGCCAGATTACCACTTTCAGCCCTAAAAATGTTTGTGTGTGTACGCGTGTGTGCGTGCGTGTGCGTCATTCAGACTCATTTGACAAACAAAATACATGGGGACAGAAGTAACACATTTGTCTGTTGTGTTGTCTTCAGTACTATAGCCTGTTGTTTACACCAGCTTATCGTTTCCATCATCAGTGTGGACAATGTGGTCAAACTTGTCAGTTTACAGTACTGCCACACAGCCAAACAGACCCAAATTCATCTAGTTGCGAAATTCTCAGGCTACAGCATGAGTCTGCAAATACTGGCATGCAGACTAACATGCTTTTCTCGGGTCAGGTAAATCCTTACCCTTCACACCCACCATGACCCCACCGCTAAAGGTCTTGGAGACGTACACACCTTCCCTTGCAGCACAACATTGGTGACATCAATATGACAATTGGAAATCTGGGTGTGTTGCCAGCAATTTGTCAAGAACATGTCATGCAAGCAGTTGGTTAGACAACCAAACAAACAAACAATTTTTTTTTTTGTTTTCCAACAAAAGATAAACTTGTTGGTTCAGTCATAATCAAAACCAGAAACAGAAGAGATGCTAGACAAGGAAAAGACGGCTTCTGTAGAAACGCTCAAGGCTGAAAGTTATAGCTAAAAACGAGACACAATAATATAATTTGCCACAACACTCGCAACTATAAAACTATAAATACATACATTCTTTCCTGTTATTATTGACTGTATACATCATCAAATTGTTAAATATAACAATTGAAATATATATATTCAACTGTAGTTGAAATCATTAGGCAGTATAACAATATGTAACTGCATTCCTATTCAAACACACTGAAAGGAAAGAATGAACAAAAAGCAAAAGAAAGAGATTGAGAGAGTCAGACAGATATGAACTGCTCTGAGTGTAGAGTGAAGCTGTCATGCAGTACAGCACATGGTCCTGTCACACCACACCACTCTTCAACGCTCGGAAATACCCTGAAGGCAACACATTGTTCAAGTCAACCTGATCTCTTAGTGACATTTATGAAAAATATAAACCAAGTAAATTATTTCAGGACATTACTGCTCTGGTTTCCACAAAACTAAACCGTTCAATTACAAAACTATATGAAATGAATCTCAATGTCACGCAGGCTTAAAGTAGCATTATTGACATCACATTAAGCTCATTCTTACCCCTTAATAAGTAGAGATGAGTAAAAAGCTTCAACTTCGATGTAGTCTCATGTGCCCAAAGTTCCTCTGCATTGACCCAATCAAGCGACAAATAAAATCCAAGCAGACTACAGCATCGCTCGTCCCGTGACCTGTGACTGGCTGACAGTGGAGACCAGTTAAGCAATGAGCTTCTAATGCAGAGCGCTCAGACCCCCAGCCCTCCTCTCAGACCCCCCCTCACCCTTTGCCCTAATATGCCTTTAGCAACTGCCTTCAATCCATCAGTGTCTTTGGATGTAATTGAGAGGGTGGATGGGTGTCAGGATTGGGACGCTTGTCAGTATGTCAGATCCTCTGTTCTCCAGCCTGTACATGTGTGTGTTAAATGTCGTGGCAGCTGCCTGCACACCTTTTGTTCCGACACCCCCATGCAACGTCTCTGCTGTCACAGCTGTAGGAAATTCAACTTTTCGGATCCAAAGCTGCTGCAGGCAACACCCCACGCTAGAGCATTTTCCCAAAAAATCTTGAACAGTAGCTCTACATTTAGTATGGAAAACGTTTTTCACATAGTTAGCAATAACCTGTTGCCGATTATGTCTTTAGAGAGAAAAATAATGGTTTCCCTTAGAACAAATCTGAAAATGTGACATTTCCTGACCTCAAAATCTCAGAAGGGTTTTGGGGGGGAGGTGGGAATGCAAAGGTCATGGGTTTGTCAAACTACAATGTCAATGAGTTTCTAAAGGGAGGGAAAAAAAAACATTTTGGGCACAAATCACGCTCTGGCACTGAGAACATTACGGCTTGAGAGGGAGGTCTGGACACTGTGGTTTCTCAAAAAGACTAACTTATATGGATAAACGTTTTAGGATAAGAGAAGGGGGGAAATTAAACCCTCCCAATGCTATATCAAGCTGGAAATCTGCCATGAGTAAGAAGAAAATATACAAACATCTTAAATGTAACACACCCAAGCCAAAATCAAGAGGACACAACTGTTAAAACAACAAAAAAACATTCACAAGTCATCAGTCTGCTAAATGCCCTGTTTTACTGTTAACTAGCGTTTGCTTTCTTTGTAGAGCAAGAATTGCATATTCAGGGCTGGGATCAAATGTATTAACACTACACATCACAACCATGTAGAAACACTTTAATCTGGGGACAGTGTCCTCAGCAACGTCTATGGTCCCAGCCTAGAGCACATAGCATTGGCTAATGTTAAGTAGCTGGCTGACTTGTGATTGGTTGAAAGTAAAAGTACAATCCAATCAGTACTTCTTTCACATTGTATGCCATAGGATTGCAGTGAAAAATGCATTTAATGAATGTATGGAGATAAAATTATAGTTATATCATTTGCAGCATGTAACAAAATGCAAATTCTATGAAAAATGTAAGAAAAATTGTTTTATGAAAAAAAATTGAACTTAAAAGATCATTCTATTGTAATGGGGCTAGTAAGAAGGTTGGCAGTAAATTAAATTAATTGCTTATTTTTTAACAAACCCTTTAATTAAAATCTAGCATAAACTTTGCTTCAGAATATAAACTAAAAAAGATTTTGCACAGGATATGAACAAATAGTGTTTTCATTTCCCCTATTTATGATTCATCAAACACATCCAACTGTATTAACATAAAATAAGGAAGAAGAGTGATTTTAAGGCAATTTTGAGTTCCATGTAGGAGGTGTGAGATGAAAAAACCCCATCAGTTACTACATACTACATCTGTCCATATCCCCTTTCCCAGTAAACGCACTGTCATAAAAAATATTCCCATACCAGGAACAGCTGTGTGCTTGTGGCCTTTTAACCAACCAGACCAAATAACAGACTTGAGTTGAGGACTGCACACCAATGTCAATGTTACAAGCTTCATCTTTAACATTTCAGTGGCCATCAGTGAGAAATGATCCAACTGATCCCTCTGAAAAATAAAATGCATTATTTTCTCATTACCTGAATTTCAAGCAATGTGCTAAAAATAATCTTCTAAACTTTTTTAATATCTAAACGCACAGTAATTAAGAGAAACATGGTATTTCCAGGCCTAGACCAACAGTGACAGCTAAAGAGTAAAGGTCAAGAGAAGCTAGATGAGTTTTAACAGACAGCCCAGCCCATTTGTCTTTGCCAAAGCCCCTTCAGCTGCCATACGAAAAGAATTCGAATTCTGTGCCACAACAATATGAAATCACTTCCTTTGGCCATTTAAACAACTCTTCCAAAGCTTGTGCCATTATTTATACCAAATCAGTGAAGTTATCCAGAGTTTAGTCTAGATCACACTAAATGAACATCTAAAATTTGAAACAATATTTTGCTATAAAAGGCAGTAGAAAAAAACTGAGCAGCCCATTTAAAACTCGCCAGCACAAACACAATGTTGTCAAGGCATTGCTATTCTGGAGCTAAGGGTTTTGTAGCGAGTTACAAAGGAGTTTCTAGGTCTTTGACTACTAGCTCAAGTCATAAGAGCCCATCCACAATTCTCCTATTGCATTTTCAGTGATATGATCAACGAAATTTGGAGGTGGCCAGGGACATCTTCTGACCACATTTATTAAAGGAGTAAATGTGCAATCCCAAATAACATTGTTAAAGTTTAAACATTTTTATTTGCTCACTTTTGTGTCTACATTTCTATAATTATTCATATTCGTAAAAATACAACTATTCGTTTTAGGTCTATGAAATGATATTAAACAGATTTTAATGATGCATTAATAAATGTCAAAACTAATAAACTCTTCAGAAGTATTTTCACTGTTAGTTCATAACAACTAATGTTAACAAGGAATTCTTATTACAGTGTTCAAAAAATGCTATACTATTTTGTCCAAACGAATTAAAAATAAAACAGAAAAACCTAAACTCAATCTCTACAAATGCATGTAGTTATCTCAACATTATAATGTACATTATGGATTTTGAGATTTGCTTAAGATTATATTTAAAAGTGTTATTAACTTTTAGTGTTTAAAAAAAAGAGCTTTAAGTAAGCATTAGCTGATGACAGATTATCTAACTGTAAAAAGAGGAAATGAGCATGAACAATTAAATCTAGAATCCATTATCGATAAATGTAAAAATTCTCTAATATCGGCTCATAACTCATATTGTACCAAAATATTGTGTATGCCTAGCTGACATCATTGCAGCTTTCCACATGCTGGGCTGATCATAGTCTAAACCAGTCAAGGACACGAGTAAACGTCTGGGCTATTACTATGACAGAGTCGTTGTTTCTACAATGTTTTGGAGAGCGAGGAGTGATGGGGCTCTGGTGTTTAAAAAAAACTAACTCTAAAAATGTATTTAATATCACAGAAGTGGACCACACACACACACACACACACACACACGCACAGTTTCTGCCATCCTGCTGAACACCCAAAGGAACTTACTCTCTCAAACACACTTCTCAGAAACAGCTGACGTTTCAATAGGGAGCAGCTGACAGGCTACAGGTGGGAAGGGCACAACCTCTTTAACCCTACACATCCCCTCAACCCTCCAACACACAGCCCTTGTTCTCATCCTGAGGTTTTTACACTTCGAATCAAATGCACACAGATACGGGCACACCTGTTTGTACCGCACAGGAACTGTGATAAACCCTTCCTCCTCCGCAGCTTATTTATTTCTAATGGCGGCCTCCCCGTCTCCCTCGCTCTTCCTCTCGGTTTTCTCAGCGCAGTCTCCTTGTTCCGTCTGCGTCTTTGATAACCTCAGCAAATGTTTCTATTCAGCAAGTAAGCAGCAAGCAAAATGTTCAGACGGTAACAGGGTCACGTGGGTCTGCCACGCCAGACTTCTAAAATGCTTTTTTTATTTTCACTCAATAACTGATTAAGCAAGTAAATAAATGTATCAGAGCAGAATCAAACAAGCTTTGTATCTGATATTTATTTCTTGTTATGGCCTATTTGCAAAACATTCCGACAAAAAAATATTTTTCTTTTGTTGTTTCATTATCAGTAATGACACCGACAGCAGCAGGTTTATTAGCCTGCTGTCACTGGAAGAACAAATGCATGGATCCAATATACGGTTACACTTGAGTTTTCTTTCTCAACTGTTTACAATCACTTGAGATATCTGCCATATATTTTGATGTAAATTTGTGTATTTGTCCGTTCAAACACAAAAAGATGCAAAAGAGAATTCTCTAGATGCTCTGGACCGGTGCCGGCACCTTAAAATACTTATGATTTTTTATTATACACATAAGAGTAAAACATCATTCCAAATGGTAAATGGTATACTTTTATACCGTTTAACGGTATAAGTGAGAAATATGTCTATAGAAAGCTTTAAATGTCTATTTTTAAACAAACCAATTTGAGTCTAAAAGAAATGCTCTCTTCTTATGTAATCTCTATGAAAGGCGCATTTATATCTATAGGTGCGTGTACTGCAGCGATTGTGAGTCTTGTCATCTTTATCTTTACAGCTAGACTGACTTAGAAAACACTAGTTTATTAATAAACAATTACAAACATTACTTTTGCTAGTGCTTTGCAGCAACCTGTATGTGTACTTGAGCGCAGTACAGGCTATATATTCTACCCCTCAGTATATATTAAATTAATATAAACATGCGATTAATCGACTAATGGCTTAAATGAACAACACTAGTCGAATAGAAAAAGTCTTTAGTCGTTGGCAGCCTTACAAAAAATATTACATACACACAGCATCTCACTCCAGCAATCTGTGACTATCCTTTTTTAAATGAGAGCAAGATATCTATATGTTTAAAAGACTTCATTTGATCAAAAGTGATAGTAAAGAAACTTACAAATGTTCAAATTTTTCTACTTCAAATATATCCTGTTCTTTAAAAATGTTCTATTCAACAAAGAATCCTGAAAAAAGTATCAGAGTTTCAACAACAATATTAAACAGCACAACTATTTTCAACATCGATAATAATGAGAAATGTTTCTAGAGCAGCAAGTCAGCATATTAGAATTATTTCTTTTGACGGATCAAAAGACACTGAAGATTGGAATCATAATGCTGAAAATTCAGCTTTGCCATCACAGGAATACAACACATTTTAACAATTATTAAAATAGAAAACACTTATTTTAAATTGTAATAATATCTTTCAATATTACTGTATTATTATCAAATAAATGCAGCCTTGGAGGGAAAATACTTTTTTTTAAACATAAAAAAAAAAATCTTACCAACCCCCTAGTTTTGTACAGTGGTCGAGTGTATCTCTCTTTCTTTTCTTTTTTGTTTGTACAAGCACCACATTTCAATGTGTATGTCATGTTCACCAAAACAGCTCTGACCGAGTCAATTCTTCGAAAAATCTCTTAAAACATTAAAATTCAAATAAATCAATTAAATCTAACCTTCTTAAAAGCTCCGTAACACTCTTAAAGAGCTTAATAAAGACTTGCAAAGTAGAGGACAACAAAATGAGAAGGGGAATAAAAACGAAGTAAGAAAAGAGGTGTCTGCTGCCATAAAGATGGACTGTAGGAGTGCTTATGTAGCATTTGAATAATATAAACATTGGCTGTAATCCCCAGAAGAAAACATGTAGTAGTTAAGATTCACAAAATCCTCGCTCAAGGCAGATCATGGAAAAGACGCGTAAACATTCACATGTAAGCATGTGTGTGGGATAAAAAGAGCTCTCTCTGTGAAAGACAGATATTTCATTAATCAATTAAATCCATCTCATGAAATTAAACCATGAACACGAGATCATTTTTTATATACCTCCACAAACAAAATATCCCATGGCCAGATCTGACTGGCCAACTGGGCCTTGTTGTTCCTAGTGCACAATTGCTTTCAGAGCTCCATCTGAGTGAAGTGTGCATATTCACATGAGTAAACACTGACAAACACTCATAGACACACACTAAGTGTGTCACATTGGAAGGAGAAAGAGGGGATTTTTTTTCTCCCCGTCCCTCCTCCCTCCCTGGCATATTTCCCGGTTCTCCGTACTGCTGCCTGCATCTCCTGTGATGAGAAGAGGCCAGCCAGCAATCTTCCATTAATACATAGCAGAGATCGGCCATACTGAGCCTCAAGAGCGAAGGAGACAATGTGTGCAGATGGTCCTAGACAAGAACCACAGCTGTACTGCCATAGAACTGTAGTGCCCCATGAGAGAAAGAGACAGAAGCAAGTAAGATAGCAGAGTAACGAGAAATACAGCTGCAAGCAGCAATTACTAAGGCCATGCACCATGGGCACACCATCTATATTCAATTGTACTTAAATGTCAGCTAAATTACAAAAGTTAGAAGCATAAATAAATATATATTTGAAAAGCTTTGAACAATTAGGCCCTGTACCAAATGGCACAACAGCATTTTCGGTCTTGTGGACTTACAATGGCGACTGCATGCGCATGTCTGTATGGTGTCCCATTTGTCATTTTTGGTTTTAGAGCGGTGCTCCTCTGCAGTCATTCCGCACCCTCAATGAGCACTTTTGCCGATCCGGCACGTTTGTTATGGCAACAACAGAAAAAAACGAGGCTGGTATGATTTCCGTCAGAAACAAAACATCTGAAAAAAACCTTTGCAAAATATTTCAAAATTAACAAATCGCTTTAGTCTGTTCGTTCACTGTGTTCATTGACTTCATGTCAAATTTGTCAACGTCTTATATGTTCACAATCTTTTGCTTATAGGGTACCACTTTAAGAAAAATGTGCCTTTTTTACCCACACACAGGGTAAGAGGCTCACCAGCATGGGGCAAGTATACAGATATTTTAGCTGAAGTAGTAAGTTTTGAATAATATTCAAGTGAAAGCTTGTTCAAAACAAGTCACTTTAGCAAAATTTGTACTATTGTCTTTTTTTTGGAGTAAATACAGCAATCCCTCGTTTATCGCTGTTAATGTGGAGCGGAACCTCCCGCAATCGTGGATTTTCACCCAAGTAGGATTGTCCCCACTAGGAATTTCCGTATATGTGTGTGTAGGTACCAGAATGTTTAAAATATGTATATATATATATGAATATATAAAATATGTATATTATACTTTAAAATATTTAAATCTATTTAATTATAAAACCTTAATATTATGCATTTACTCTCTCTCTCTCTCTCTCATACGATACGTCATATGGTGCTCTACACTCATCAATGACAGTAGTATCTTGAGACTTGACTCCAATAATGACGACTTTGACAGACCTGTGTGGTTCGATGAATGTGATGATGATGATGATGGTGTTACTACACTGGTATAATGAGGCCTTTAAATCGGTTCAGGAAGCGCATCATCGACAGATATCGGCGCTAGCTCGTCAACATTTGCTTCTTACAGAGGCGAAGAGACTCCCACTCCACTCGTGCTCTCATTCGCCGATCTTGGGCCGGGAACCAATCACGTGTCTTGTCTGAGTGCCTGTGGGTGTGTACAAAGCCTCTGAGAGAGTTTCTCTCTTTGTCTGGCATCCTGTGAAACTGTTTCTCTCACATCATGATGAAGCAACGCTGCTTTCCTCAATACGGCTGCCGAATATTTTTGAAAAACCCATGATGCACTGAGGCCGTGAAACATGAACCGTGAAGTGGTGAGGGATTACTGTAAAACTTGCTGTCATTACAGTGTTTGAAGGAGAACCCATAATAATGTAATAATAAGCTTAAGCTTTACAGTAGTAACAATAATATATACCCTATGATTATATGATTAAGATATTTTGAAATATGATGGTTTCATTATAAATATAGTGATTTTCTCAAAGGTGGACACCCAACTTAATAAATTATATTTACCATCTGAATCTAATGTCAACAAATGGAAGTCAGCCAGCGATTTATTTTCATGTTAATTATTTTGCCTTTAGCCCCAACATCAGAGGCGCTTTTTACCCAAAATGCCATACTTTTACATATTCATTATTTGTTTTTAAATGTTGCTTTAATTACCTTAAAAAAACTGAAAAACATTAACAAGATCTTTGTCTCAAAATATAGTCAATTTTATTGATTCTCATTTTCTAAATAAATCTACAATTAAAAAAATAAAATTAGATAGCTGATCAAATTAGCAGAGAATCAACTTTGTGTTGCTGTCCGTGATCTCATCTCATCACTCAAATTTCCACTTGCGTGGTTAAACTTAGTTATTATGAAAAGTGCAGAGATGTATCTAGTGGTTTGAAGGAGAATAAAGTTGAGTCTTTTACTTCAGTGCGCCTTTTCCCCTATAATCAATCATTTTTGTCTGGCATGGCCTTTAGATTATTTGAGCCAAACTAAATGAAGACTGAAAGGAGTAGCAAAAAAACCAAAACCGTTTTCAATCAAATCAAAATAGCCAACAAGTAACATGGCTCTCCATGACAAATGAGAAGGACGTCACCTGAGACATGAAGAGGGCACAAAGTGTAATCTTGACATAATCGTACTATTTTTTCGATCCATGGGTGGTGCTGGCCTTACCAGAGAGGAATTTTTGTTTATAGACCAAAAATGGGTACAAAGACATAAGCAAAAGAAAGATTTAATATATATTTCCTGTAGCTCAAGCAGTAGAGCATTGGCGCTTACAACACCAAGGTCATTGGTTCGATTCCCAGGGAAAGCAAGAACTGATCAGAATATCAATATGTTCCTTGAATGCAATGTAAGTCGCTTTGGATAAAAGCGTCTGCCAAATGCATAAATGTGTAATTGACAATTTGAAAGAGAGAAAAGTTGGTCTGATGATTATTCAGTCCCACCCCAATCAGTGTGCCAGATTTCTCAACTTTCCTCCAAAGAGTTTTAGGGGCCAACATAGATCCCCAGTCAGAATACTAATGAATACAACAGGACCTGCGTACCTGCAGTGCTTGGCCCTATCTACAGTCAGGGAGAAAGAAAGAATTAGCAAGAAATCAGATCAAAAGGCTGAAGTAAGAAAGAGAGAACAGGAGCGAAACGAGAGACGCAGGGGTGTACATTTCAGCACTTGGCTCCAATGCTTGCTGTTTCAGCTGTGCTGAAGTAATGGCCAACCCTTGCTCTCACGACACTGTAACCCCGTTAGCCCGTCCGTTTTCCAACATAGACAACATTAGGTTATGTGTCCGGTCATGCTATCAGCAACATAACACTGTGGTGTGTATTTTAGTTCAAAGATTTCTTTTTTAAGGATTTTGCAGCCAATTCACTTGTTACAGGTTAAAATCAGCGATTACTAAGAGCTGCCAAATACATTCCATTAATGTAATGAAAAATACCTGCACAAAAGTTGATGATTTTCATTATTTCTGATTGTATTAAAGAGATATTTTACCTTACATACAGTAATTATGTTATGTCGTTTCAAACCTGTATGATGTTCTTTCTTCATAATATCAATGACGATATTTGGAGAAAAGTCTCAGTGTTTGTTTTGTTTACCAGCATTCTTCAAATTCTCTCCTTTTGTTTTGCAGAAAAAAAAAGTCAGTCATACAGGTTTGGAATTACATGTGGCGGGAGTAAATGACGTCAGAATTTTTGCTTTTGGGCAAACTAGGTCTTTAAAAGGTTAGTTTGCCCTGAAAGTGAAAATTCTGTCATTAATTACTCAACCTTAGGTCGTTCCAAACCCGAAAGACTTTCATTCAACGTCAGAAAACAAATGGATAGCTTTTTAATGAAATCAGAGATTCCTGTCCCTCCATTGGCAGCTGTGCAACTACTACTTTCAAGACCGTACTAAGAACATCATAAAAGTAATCCAGTTACTCCAGTGGATTAACCTTAATTTTATGAAGCGACACAAGTGCGTTGTTTGCGAAAAAACACTAACCTCTTAACTAATGTTTGTTTGTTCATGCAGCAATGTCTGCTCTCACGTCAAAAAACATGCATGTTTTGTAGTGCTCTCGTGAATGTGCATTGGAGATTAATATTTTGTAAATAAATTAGTACATTATGCTTTTTTGCCCCCAAAAAAGTACTTGTGTCACTTAATAAAACTGAGATTAAACTGGATTACTTTTATGATCTCCTTACTACCTTTCTGGGTCTTGAAAGTGGTAGTTGAGTGGCTGTCAATGCAGGGAGATTTCAAAAGCTCTCAGATTTCATTAAAAATATCTTCATTTGTGTTACAAAGATGAATGAAGGTCATTAGGGTGAGTAATTAACAACAGAATTTAATTTTTTGGGTGAACTAACCCTTTAAGCCCTTTTAACTCAAGAATCCTGAATGTGAAGCAGAGCTCATCTCTGTGTTAGCTCACATATTGTTAGTAAGCCAGTTATTGACAGGAAGAAAGGAGGAAGTTCCTGTTATCTCTGTCTTTATATGAACATGGGATTGAAATCATTAGGATTTTATTCTATCTTCTTCTACATCACGCTACAGAATCAGGAACAAGGTTGCAGTAAATGACTTTGTGTTTGTTCCCAGGGGAAATATCTGTGTCAGGTATGCATAGGTTACACCAGACGAGACCTGACAAGATGACAGTGCTCTGCTTTGTTCTGGAAGGAAAAAGCACACAGAGTCAGACGTTGACAGAGAGATGATGGGTAAAGAAGAAGAGATTTTGAAAAACATTACTGACTCAGAGTTTTATGTCCATATAATGAAAATAAACAGGGTCAAAATCAACACTGGACCCCACTGACTTTCACTGTATGGACAAAAACAAACTATATATCTTTTTTTGGAGCTCTACAGAAAAGAGACAGTTGTACAGGTTCGAAATGACATAAGGGTTAGTAAACGATGATAGAATTACAATTTTTGTGTAAACTATCCCTTTAAGTAGAGCAATTTATTCAATAAACAAAAATGTTACTGGAACTTCATCCATGAAATAAGTGCCAAGTATGTGAATATCAAAACAGCATTTCACTTATGTAGGTCATGGCTGTGATGGTAACCTCTACACATGTCGTTTTTATTTGCAGTTGGATATTTCATCCGCTAACACTTCAATTCAGAAGGAAGTACAGAGAGAAAAAAAACAAGTAATGCAGATAAAATAGACAACTAAATACCACCGTCATACAAGAACCAAAATATCCACACAGACGCACTCAGAGAGGAGCAGAGATTCACCATATTTAAAAGCAAAATTCTAACATAATGCTTCGCATAGATTAATCCCAAACTAAAAATAAACAGAATTAGATTTTTCAGGTTCTCGTTTGTTTTCCTTTTAACCGCATACCCAGAATGAGGTCAACACACATCATTTTAGCTCGAGGGGAATTTTAAGGAATTCAGTACTACTGATGATGACATATTTTGAGCTCAACTGAATAAGTCTGATTCACGATATGGAAATCAGCGTTGTAGGGACTACGAGAAAATGTCCAAGCATGACAGATGTCTGAGCTGCCTGCGTTCATTAATCAAGGATTCAAGTGTTAACCCGCATAAAGGCAGCAAAATCATCATTTATAATGCATTCGGTGTCTTGCATAATAAAATGATTAAAAGATGCACACATGAGGACCTATTATTTATGCTTATATCTTACTACAAAAATAAAAAATGGTTCTGTAGTGTGGTTATGAACACTGTAAACGCACACAAATACCTCTGATGCAGTGAAACTGGCACAAAAAAAGGAGGTAGAAATCACTATGAAATGCACACAGGCATTAAAGAGATACTCGAAGGTTAAACCTGGGGGATCTTTAGACAGCGAGAGCATGAATGGTCGTTTGTCTTTTTAACCCATGTGTTTGCATGAGTGTATGAGTGGTGGTCTTTATAAAGGATACAGCTGCTCTCTCCTCAGTAAGATGACACCAGTACTTCAGCACTGAGGTAACCACACTGTTCTCTAGACCTTGTTTGGACAGCAAAATCTAGTCCAGGAACCTTTTGCCTTCCGAGTCAATCTAGAAAATTCATGCAGCCTGAAGGAAGCAGGAACTTGGACGGGGGTCTAGAAGCAACTCAAAGAATAGGTTTTCTTTAATAACACATTGTCATAACTTTTGTTAATAATCATTATTATATTAAATAAAGCTTACGCCATCATTAGTAAGCGTGTTTTCAAATAGTTTTCATGAAATGTCCTTACACTTTAATTAAAGGGATATCAATACAATATAGTAATCAGATAACTGATCAAAGAATGAATTAAATCCCATTTTAAATCCTAATGTTATGATGCACAGTATGAAATGGATTGAGATTTGTTAATAAAATCCATATTAATATTTTTATAATAACTTCATATGGAAGGCACGTGAACTATACTGATATGCTAATCATAATGGAATACAGTGTCTGATAATGATTATAACATTTATTAAAGAAAGCAAATTGTTGCGATAGCAATGCCCAATTTGTAAAACTTAAACATGCTTGCTAGCATTTCAAAAGCTCATTTTAAAAACATGCAACTCTGATTGCTTGTCAAAACCCCTAAACCCCTGCCAATCTAGTGTCACCTGCAACGGAAAAGGGTTGCCCTCATCTTCAGTGGTCTCTTTTCACACTGCTCATTACCTTAATTGATGTTTAACCCCTAGATCCGCTGATGACGGCTCAATTAAGAGCTTGCTGGAAGAGAGATTAACACAGGGAAGGAGGGCTGTGCTCTCTACTCCATCAGCCACACAGTCAGTAAGGACACTGAGGCCATTTTGAATTGGAAAGGGCAGCGAAGGGCTCCCCCCTCCCCATAATACTTAATTCAATCAGCAGTGCTATGACCTTAAAGTGGATTTGTTTCCAATCAAATGTTGGCCAATATCAAATTATCAAGGACAAGATATTTGCAAGAACTGTAATAACAGCAAAAAAATTGTCAATGAGTTTCTAAAGGGAGGGGAAAAAAAACATTTTGGGCACAAATCACGCTCTGGCACTGAGAACATTACGGCCATATCATCCTTTACACTTCCACGTCATTCCAAACCTGTATAAAATACACAAGACCAAAGAAGATTTTTTTGTGGGATTTTACTTCTTCTTCCATATAGTGAAAGTCAATGGGATTTCAAGTCCCCCCCCCCCCCCCCCGCATGTTTTCGATCCCATTGACTTTCACTGTATGTACAAAAATAGTTAAAACATTACTCAAATTACCTTCTCTTATGTTCCAAAGATTTGGAATGACATGCAGGGGGTAAATGACAGGATTTCTATTTTTGAGTGAATTATACCATTACTTTCACCAGTATTTGGCAAAATATATGCTAATTATCTGGGTAACGTCTACACAAAACATTTGTGTCAAATGGTTTCAGGGAGACACTAAAGGCCAGAGACATTGTTCAAGTGGAAAAATTGATTAAGCCACGGCCATCTGTGTTTAATGAGAAAAATAGTTCACAAATCAGACAATGAGAACAAAGTGAGGGCCTTTGACTCATGAGAGAGCGCATGTAATAAAACACACACATCAAATACAAAACAGACAGATAGGCATCTAAAAACTGTGACAGTACATTCATAAATTTGTTTATGTGGGAAACTAGATAAGAGACTGAACAGTCATTATTTTGACCTCATGTAGATGAAACATCACTATAGATGATCAGGATGAAGATGAACATGTTTTGCATCATCCTGCCGCACTTAATTTGCTTTCATGCTCCATCACAAAAAACTTTTCCAAAAATTCCCATTACCAAGCAGCATAAAACGAACATGATTGTTCGCAGGAGGCTTGTTATTTTCTGAAAACTTTTTTTAAGCATTTCAAAACAACAGTGGTAGGTTTGTAATGTGTGAAAGAATCTTTTCTCTCTGACTGTTACTGGTACCCCAGGTGGGAGGACAAAACAGCATTGAGTCTCTGGAGGTAGAGCTGACACCCTGCTGGGAATCACGACAGCACAGTACCTGTCTGCATGACCTAGACATTCAGCTCATTATGAGATTCAGCCTATAATGACAGCTGGAATTCTGAAGCAACCCATCAAAGCTTTGAACACACACACAATACACTACAGTCAAGCATCTAGGACAAACACACTTCACACTCACAACTCAAGACTGTGGAAACTTCAAACTAATGTGTTTTCATGACGGCCTGAAGTCACACTTTCACAGCTTGTTAAAAAGACATTTCTTCTCTGAATGTTTTAGGACAGGAAAGGGTTTTAATACTGGGCTCTGGTGACTTCAAGGAGCCCGACAAGGTGTGCTAGGCGCTAATGTACTTATTTTACTTTTAACATACCAAAATTGACATGACATCACATGATTATTTCATTGATGATTTCTAGTGTCACAGTTTCATTGAAAAAGACTGAAATTGGTTTTAAATACGTATACCTTTTATATTATTTGTTATATATTTTGGAAGAGCAAAGGGGGTCATCATATTTGGATGTCCCTGGCATTTACTTATTAGCCACGCCAGTAAAGTTTAAAGTTTTTAAGAGTATGAATACACCAAAAACACATGTTGTTATTGCATAACAGAGAAAGAAAGAGAAAGAGAGAGAGAGAGAGAGAGAGAGAGAGAGAGAGAGAGAGAGGGTGGTGCCGCAGAACTGCGTAGGTTAAACCAAACTTTTGTTTAGAGTCCGTGAGCAGGGTCAACCAAACGTGATAAGTGGCTTCAGTGTAACAAAAAAATCTGTCCATTCCAACAAACACCCCCCAAAAATAACTCGCATCAGTTAACATATATGTTACAAAACATATCACACACGCTATCCTGAAACGCACTACACAGTGAGCTGAAATGTGTGCGACTACATCAAAATCATGTTGACATTTCAAACTGCTACTAAATCTGACAGCTTGTCAGAAGCACCACAGCAACGGACACCGTTCATATTGGCCCAGTAAGTCACAGTTTCTAATAATCCACTAACAGTAAAGTAAATATTTATGATATTTAATATAACTAGGATGGATTAAATCTTATTGGCTTGTCACCAATTGGTTTTAAACGCCTAGTCTGAACCTCCGTATCTCACTAGCTTCGATTTCAGACGCGACTTTCTCCCCTTTGATGCAATAAAAAGAACCATACAACAAAAAACCAGTGTGTGTTAGCGCACGAGTCTGAATTTGAGCATTTCTTTAAAATAAATTCATAGAGGTTACGGCAATAATTCGGCACTAAGAGCTTCAGCTAGACTGGACGAACGACTTACCCGGAGCAGCTACAAGATCCACATCTGTGCGATAAACACCAGGTTTCTTACGGCCCGATACGTATAGAAGAGTAATATAGATCAAACCAGGCAAGTATATAAAAAAATACCGAGCAGATGTTAATAATAATATGTGAAATCCTTAACTCCTGTTCAGGGTTATTATTTAGCCCGTACAGTCAAAAACCTCCATGTACAGAGTGTCCTATCCACCATGACTGGTAATACATAATGATGGACATATAATGTGGCCAATCAGAGATTAGCTTTGAGTGTTTCGTCCAATCGGGTTAAAGTATGGCCACTGCTGTGTGGAAGAAGAATTGTAGGCGGGGCTAATGTGCAATAGGAAGAGATCGCGATGACGCGGTTTATGTATTCATCCGCCTCCCCATCTTAAAGAAAAGATTCTGTAAAATTCCTCTCTGTGTTTACATCTGAGAACTGGAATGTAACAATTATTTTTATATGTAATTGTATTTTACATTTGCAATATTCTTAATATATAAATATCCTGAAAATAACCCTCAATCATGATACGGCTGATGCGGCTGATATTTAACACGTTTTATTATTTATAATATGATATGTAAAAGGTTCAGTAGGCTACGTCAGCAAGTAGCCTAAATTGATTTCAAAGCACATAATAAGTGGATCATTCAACTGCATTCGTGAATATTATTTCTAACCCCCTCAACTAATGAAACATGAAATGTGTAAAGAATAGCCTATTATTGGGCAGAATATTAAATACAGTTTTTGACCAGGCTGATTTAGTTGCTCCACGAAAAATAAATCAGGTGAATTCACTAAAAGCATGGAAAGTCCTATTTTTCGTGGAGGAATATAGTGTTTACAGAGGGAATGGTTGTGATGCAGGCAGAAAAATGAAAATGTCAGAGTGCGGTAAGTTTGAAGGCAGCTGAATCGGATACAAATGAACTGATCCATCTGGAAATCTGCGCTACGGGTTTTGAAATAACACGAGAACAAAAAACAAACCCGAAATCTTATTTAAAGGATTAAATAATGAGAATGCACTTGCGACATATACTCGGATCAGAGCTGCGTGCGTCACTGCGATGGAGGAACACTTAAAGTCACAGGACTCGAAAACAAAACTCCGTCAGTCTGCACTTTATATATGAAACGAAATGCATAACTACTACCATGGTGTTCTTGAGATTATCACAGAAAGCTTCGAGTAATGTGAGAAATAGTATTTATATCATGTATTTTAGTTAATTACCTTAGTTTATTTTTTACTTTAGTTCCATTTTTGAGGGCTTAACTGAACATTGAAAAACGTCTAAGTAGAATTTAGTCCAAAGTAGTTATTTCATGTTTCATGAAGTCACCCTAATGAGTCTTTAATAATTAAATAACAATGTCAGTTGCTTTTAAATGTGTTTGTGTGTATATATATTTATATGTATATATATATTGAATAAGAAACATAAATGTATCCCATTGCATATAGGCCTACCTGTGGAGGAGAGAGATTACTCTGTTTTATTCCTTATGTAAGGAGCTTATGCACTGGGGTTTTGTGGAAGAGCATTTATACAAACAGATGGACACCCTGTTGCCCTCTCTCAGATCACTTGCTTCCTACACTCAGCCTGCGCACTGAACAGAATGCCATTCAGCCACGAAACCTTCACTTCAGGCAGAAACAATCATGAAAGTGGGGCTGCAATGACAGCGATGACTCAGACAAGCTCTCTGGTCTGGGATCAGTTATTGACTGACCACAGTGGGCAGTTATGAACAAGTAAAAAATGTCAGATTACGTCTTGTTCATCTTTGAATCTATGGTGTGTATAGCAAAAAGTTCCCCATCCATTTGCAGTGCATATTCATTTTGGACCATCTAAAGACTGTTAAACTTTAGATGAGTTTAATGTCTTGGGTGCATCCAGGTGATGTTTCATTGTTGAATAGTTCCTGCATGCTCGAGCTCGTCTCAAAACAGCTGCTTTTCAGAGCTGAGGACGGCTGGAAATGACACTTTACAGATGGATTCTCTTTTGGCTTGCCTTCTCATTTCCTTCTCTTTTTTCCCCCGCTCTCACTCTTTCTTTGGCTCACAGATGCACGTGCAGATGCACACAGTTGTTTATGTTTCACCTTTCTCTCTGCATCGTTCTCTATCTGCCTCATTCTCTCTTTTCCTTTATTTCTGAATGTATTAATCCAGATGAAAAGTGTGTGGGTGAAAATTTTCCTCTCTGCAGTGACCCGCTGATCTGCTGCACTTGGCTTCCGTAGCATCCTGTCTGCTGCCTAGCAACTCTCGGTATCTATGGCAACAAAGCCAACAAACCCTCCTGCCTCTATATCAAACGTACCCCCACAATGAGCTGAAATAAGTATGGCAATCAAAAACAAGCAAGAGTAAGTGGAAAAGCTTAGCAAAGAGACTATATTATTATTATTATTATTATTATAATCATCATCATTAACATCATCTTTAAGTGTCTAGATGTCTCATACTGTCAAATCGCCACTGTAAAGAATTACAGCATCCTGTATGGCAAGGCTGTTATGTAATGCAATGAAATGTAACCACCCAGTATTTAAATATCAATTTTTGCTTTTACATTACATTATATTTTCGCAGCTACTATTCACCCAATATATGGCTTCTGTTTTAGGTTTGATTTGGACGGTATAATTTTGACATTGATCCATTGTATTAATATGACTGTCAAAGATTATCCCTAGACTTGTAATTGTAATTGGAAATACATTTTTTAGTATTGTCTATAATATTTTTCAATTTACAGTACAGTATATGTATTTGCTTTTATAGTCACGTCATACAATGTGGCGTAGTGGAGAAGCTTGTATTGTGTCCAAAGTTTATCCTGCAAATTCCAATGGCTCACGTGAGCGTGGTTAGCGCTGATGACGTTGCGCCCTCTATTGGTTACATGGAGGAAATCAGTTCATAAAGAGATGGTAAAACTAATCCATATGTATTGAGCGGTTTAGTCCAAATTTTCTGAAGAGACAAGGTCGCTTTATATGAGGTATAGATTATGTTTAGGCTTTTATTGACATATAAACATTGATCATCTTCCGTTTACCATATCTGATGTGTGCGTTGATGAATGTTTACTTGTAAATAAAAGCCTAAATTCAATCTGTTCATCATATGTACAGTAGTATAAATGTATAAAGGCCTCATTTAGTCGTTCGTTCGTTCATTCATTAATTCATATAAAGGGATCGTCAATGCAAGAAGAATAAAGTCACATGGGCTTTGCAGGTTGATAACAAATATATTCTCCCTCTCTTTCTCTCTCTAAATCTTGAGAAACTTACCCATGCAAATAAATAATAATAATTAATCAGCATGGTTACTGCCCAAAAAATAAATAAATGTGTCTTTCACAGAAAAGTGTAAATCACATTTAATAAAAGAAGATCGATTGTAAACTTAAATTCTCCAAGATGGAATGTTTTAGATTGCATTGCTAACATAAATGAATAGACATAAATTAGAAATTTCAGCAAAAGTAGCCATTTGGGACCTAGTTCAATGGATATTATGCAGTATCTTAAGCCTTGTATTGCACAAGTGGGCCGAGCTCTGGTCTGTAAATTGAGGTGCACTAAAGTTTTATTTATTTATTTAGATATAAATACATAATATAATTAGTTAATAAATATATAATTTATATTAATTTATATATATATCAGATAAATTACTACAAATTCAATATATAAATGCACCACTTGTTGTTAGATCTTTGCTTTTGCAATAAGAAAAATATATAATAATGGTAAAATGAAGAAAACAACAGACAAATCAATTTAACTAAAATAAATTAAACAGAAGTTCAAACTAACCATGTGACTGTTTTTATTACCAGGAATTATCTCATTGAGATGTAATTCTCTTCCACCAGGGAATGATCAAAATGTCAAGTTTCAAGTTTCACATAAAACAGATTACAAACATATAAAAGCAGCAATAATAATAATTTTGAAAAATCTCATCCAGAAATCATATGAAAAGTTATGTATAACATATACGTTTCATTCAGGTAGGACTCTAAAAGGTTTCTAAAAATATGTATTAATATATTTTAACATAATACTCTGTATTTCATTACATAACCTAGGAGCATAAGAGGAAAGGCAGTTTTGCCAAACTCAGAATATGGAACAGTTCAGAATAATAGAAGATCATCTAGTCCTATAATTATGTACTATAAGATATTACAAAAACAAGTTGGCAATTTATCTAATAATTCATTGGCAATAAACAGTAGATTATGCATTTTTCTTTTTTTGTAGAAGGAAGACCAACCAATTACAACCATGGGTACGTGAAGATGCATTTGTCACAAATCGTATTGCAGCATGACATATACAGTCCAACTTCTTTAGCAAAGCTTTGCATGCATATAAATCACATTACCATAATCCAACACTAAGCGGAAACAATTTTGGATAATTCTTTTTTTTTTTTTTTTGCTTTAAAAGGAAAGTACGGTATTTCTTTATATAAAAAGAGAAACCCCAGTTTAGGAGCAACATTACATTATGATGTCTTTATTTTATAATTACAAATATATGTACATATCAGGCATATACTTTGAGTGATTGGTAGGCTATAGTCTGTTATAATAATAATAATGGAGAAAAGGCTGTTTTTAGGCGTGCAAATAAATGAGGTGCACTCACCCTAAATAACCACTAGATGGTATTCAAGGCTTAATCATTATGCTTCTAAAAGATCCCCATATTTGCAGTCCTTCCATATAGATTTAGCTTTTGTGAACTGAAATAATTAGTTCAATCATAATCTCTTATCAATTGTCAATTGTCATTGATACAAAGAAATCATGATATTTGTTAGTCGACCACATTATCCTTCATATGTTAATTACTGGATATTTGACAGTGAAAGCTATCCAGATGAACAACAATGAGTTTATTGGAAATCTAATTCTGAAAACGATTTCCCATTGGGAGAAGTGCATCTGAACTTTGGTGAGGCTCGACAGGTGCCTATAGGGGACCCCGTGTGAACTAAGTAACTGGTCTCAGGCCAGCAGAAACACTAAACAGGTAGACTCATATAACATGCACATTTTCAGTGTTTTCTACTTGGACAGGGAAGCCAGCAGTCTGTAGTTTATTTCAAGGAATATAATGTCATCATAAATATGATCGTCTCTTGTCACGTAGGCTAGTGAACACTTTATAACTAGCCTATTAAGTCATAGTGATGGGGGTGGAGGAGAGGGGAAGTAATCTGCTGGTCTCTGTGAATAAAGGAAGAAACATCTCAAAGCTGTTTGACTAATCTTTGCTTCTCTTTCTCGGTTATTGTGTGGGCCTTGGCCAGCAGCAGCATGGGAAGGCGGGTTTGTTGCCCCCTCCTACTGAAATTTAGCGTGTGAACAGTCAGCTTGTTCCTGGGCCAACAGAGTCCCTTCTTTCTTCTTTAAGAGGACCGCCTGCGCGCGGAATCTAAAACCCTCTCGGTCTTAATTTATGCGCATATTAATTATGTTGCATTGTAATTTCCACCGTGGGATAGAGCATGCAAATGAGCAGTTTATATTTATGTAGGCTACAATCTCCCTCAGGAGGGTGAAATTTAAACCAGCACCCAGGCCTGTTCTCATGAAGCCTATAACATCTAATTTGAAATTGACCAGGAGCCTCGTTTTAGAAATGGTTTGCAAACAGCCCACATGTTTCCTGTGGGCCCTTAGGTTTTTGTTTTCTTAATGAATGATTTTTCTTTTTGCCTTCCAGGTTTTTTTTTTCTTATTTGTTTTGTTTTTTGTTGTTCATCCAAAATTGTAAGACTTTAGATTTAATGTAAGGTTACTTCATTGTATACCTGTCATTTAGAGTCAGAGATTTTGGCTCTTTTATCACGGTAGCAAGGAAAGTAACTTGGCATAAACACATACACACACACACACACCTCTACTTGGACATGAGGACATTTCTTAGAGTTCTTCTGTTTTTAAATACAGCTAACCTAACAATAACGAAAAAACTTGCTGGATTTTTACAATAATAATAAATGCACTATTGTAAAGATTTTCCAAGTGAGGACGTTTTGTCAGATTTAACTCAGGGTTTGTTCAGATTTCGTTTTCAGAAACCTTGTATAGCTAGATTAATTAACTACCTATATATACTTGCATTTCAATTACACAACAGTAATGTTTTTACTTTTATAATTGATTACTATTGTTAATATTATAATTCAACATTCTTCTCGTGTGTCGATACTGACTGCCATTAGCAACATATTTATTAAAGAGATTATTCGTTAATGTACATTAAATAGAAAACCATAGAACAATTTCCACATACACTTATTTTTTATTTATCTTACTAATGGAATTTAATTTGTTTTAAAAAGTATGATTTGTTACCAGTGCTTTAAAGTGTGTGACTTTGAAGGAGGACACCTGGACCAGGTTTTTTCACACAAGCGGGAGCTGTTGATGCCACAAGTGCTGAATGAAGGCGAAATATTTCGCCAAAATTTCGCTGGTGTTTTTATCCCCGACATTTTGACTTACAGTAAACATGGAATATTGAGTATTGTCAAATAAATAATTGTGGCTTTAAGACAAGCGTTTGCCAAGAACAATATCAGAGCTTGTGTTACTATTGTGTATCAACGTGTTAATAGTAAAGTTATCCTGCTTTACAACCAAGTAGCCTATGTGCTACATTTGTTTCACGCAATGCCTGGTAACGCTCTCAGTCGCGTAAAGTAACTTTGCTAGTCCACAGACTAGAAGAGAGCATCAACTGCAAATAAATAAAAAAGTGAAGATCACTGTTAAACTGCGCCATATGCGTACACTTCGCTTCAGATATCTGGATGATTTGCCGCATCTAAGAATCCTATGCAATACACAGCTCTGCCCTGGATATATGAACCTGCTTTTGGAATAATGGGATGGGGACAACGAGGAGGGAGACAGAGGGGTTCATTCAGTTCTCGTTTGTTAAGCCTACATAATCACTGTCTATATAACCTCTAGTTTGACTAGTATCGCTTCAATATTACATAAATTAACAAGACTTTTCTAGTGACAATACAAGGTAATATTATTTACATTATTCACTCTTCCATAATCTGAGATGAAAACGGTATACCCAGAATCTCGAAGTTCAACGTGATATGAATATCACCAAAAGTTCATCGGTATGGGTGCACTGTACAACTATAAAACGAGTTAATTTAAAAATTTATTCAGTTACACTAAATCACATTTCTGACTAAAACAAGCTATAAGTATAATTTAATGGTTGTTTGACAAGACACTTTACATTGTGGAATTAGATGAAGTCGAACGTGCTTGTTAGGGTTGACTTCAGCACCTGTCCCACGGACAGCGCCTCGCTACGCAAGGAAAAAAACGCGAGCACGGCTAAACTATTCCAACAGAATAGGTTCATTACGGTACATTTTATACATAGGCTAATGACAGTCACTCATAATGCAGGACTTGCTTGTTTCAAGACAAATAAAATAATTCTGCAAATTATTTCAGTCCTAACTGCCACCGTTGTGATCTACAATGAAACTTCACAGCAAACAAATGAGAACAAATTATGAAAGGAACATAGCTGACCCAAGTCCCCCTGATTCAACTGTACACGTATTTTACGCACTATAAGGGAGTCATGCTGATGTTTCAGATGCCTGTAGTTCTACTCAATGAGAAAGATAATCAGCCCTGTTGCCCCCTGCATCGAATGACATCTCTTTTTCCTCTTTCAGCCTTTTCCTTGGCCCCATAAAAGAGAAGGATTAGTCAAACAATTCACCAAGTCAACTCTATTTCCCTTTTCCCATTTCTTTTCTAAGCCAGAAATGGTCAGGGTGGACGTTTCCCATCGACCTCCATCCATCGTCAGTCTTCAATTGCTCAAGTTATTGTAAATATAATAGCTCTATAATAAATGGGACACGAAATTTGAAGGGGCTGATAAGACTAGCTGTCAAATTTGAGTATTTAGTGTTCATCCTGCTTTAAACCGGGAGGACCTATACTACAGGTGATTCACGTCACAATAATTATTATGGCAGAAATAATGCTGGATTTATTGTACACTAAATAAAAACTTTTGCAAAAGCGAAACAAAAGGTTAGTTGCTTGTAAAAAAAGGCTTTATGGCATACATTTCACGGAAAGATTAAACGACATTTAATCGGAAGGTCTTGGCTCTCTTTATTTTCTCTATATTGCTTGGAAATAATAACCTCGGTAAAACAATAAAACAGACTACACACACACAATGAAGGCAAGCACAGGCCAATGAAGAGACTTTAAAAGTTGGCACGGATTTAGTGGATAGATGATCCGGTCTGCATTTACTTCAGTAACTTCGTTAAATGCAAAACATATTTCGTTAACCGATAATGTAAATAAACGAATTTAGCCTTTTTAATTTGTTAGATTCATAACCGTAATAGCAGAGGTCACACATAAAAGACTGTTGGAATTTCTACCACCAATACACTCCTTTTCCACATTATAACACGGGAATAATTTCACGGCATCAGGCTTGCGTTTATGTCGGTTTGATTGATTAATATTTCGTCAAGAGAACACATAAACGCTGCATTTATTTATTGGCTACACTGCATCAAATTCCAAATACACGATCTGTTCGGTATACGATACTGATTAATGTCTTATGAAGCTTGTAAAACCAGCATATTAAGCTAAGAAGAAATAGTTTAAAAGTACACAAAATAAATTAGACTATGCTTCATAATCTTTGTTCAACTTTATTAACCAATATAACATTTTGAGTTTTTAAGGAAAACCAGCCAACAAAAAAAGATAATTTTGTGTCAGTGTAGACAAATCGTGGTCTCTATAGTAGACAAACTCACAAATGCATTAATTAAGCAATTAATTCAGCATTAGTCGACATCTGCCCAACGAATCGCTGCTGATGCGCGAGATGCTCATTCATTGTTTCAAATACAGAAGCCCACGTGCTGAATGAAATAAGTACTGAAGTATAGCCTAGCACAAGACTGAACTGAGAATAGATTTACGAGAGTTATCTATTGAGACAGAGAACCTAAAATGTGGTTGTGAGGACATATATCTCTTGATGAACTCTGCTTTTCTGTTAATTACAGGCATCAAATAAATAATCCCTCGTCATTCGAAGTCTAAAGATGACAATATATGGCATAAAGTTGTGTATTTTATCTCCGACTGGCGCTTCACTCAACCCCATTTTGTAGTCAAAACGAATTTCCAAGTCATTTGCATATGCAAATGAGGGTTAATTGCAAACCCTGTCAGGCGGTGCGTGGGAGATGTCAGAACGCCATTTTTGTTTTCAGTTAGACTAGGCTTAGGGATTTGTCATTGAGAAAACAGCTCTTGCGGTTTCCAGTAACCAGGAAAAGGGTATCCTTGGGTAAAACTTGTTCGTGTTTGAGTAGGCTACAGCTACTAAATGAGACTAATTCAGACCAACGCAAGAAGGTGTGTGCGCACCAGTTACTCGTTTGGATTTAGGGGAACAAAAGATGACGTTTGAGTTGCCAATCACGTATCGGATTCTGAACCTTCCAGCGTCCCAACGAGTAAAGCATATACAGCAGCTCACAGACAGGCTGATTTTGAATGTACCTTGTCTCTCTCTCTTTCACACACACACACACACACACACACACAGAGAGAGAGAGAGAGAGAGAGAGAGAGAGAGAGAGAGAGAGAGAGAGAGAGAGAGAGAGAGAGAGAGAGAGAGAGAGAGAGAGAGAGAGAGAGAGAGAGAGAGAGAGAGAATCCTTCATTCATGTGTGTAAACTTGCATATGTGTTTGGATATACACAACAAATTTAAGAGTTGTAACAGAATCATAATGTTGAATTCACGTGACAAAAACTGCCACCTCATATTAAGAATCAGCTAAAGTCTATTGCTTAACAAGAAAATGACACACTGATGGATGGTTAATAGAATATCATTTGGAGGAAGAAAAAAGGACATGGACACCTGATGATAGATATTACAGATGTATGATATGTCATTGTGTGTATTTATTATTTTCACATTAAAATATCTTCTTCACTCTGCTGGCTTACATTGAAATTATTTTTAAATAAACACACCCGGGTTCCACAAACACTACGCATCGTTTTGTGCAATTTCAAGAGAAAATTAGTTTTTTTCTCGTCCTTTGCACAGCGCTACTGGGTCTCCCATGATGTCCCAGCTCACGTTTTACTGTAAGAGGCGAAATGTGAAAAGACCAGAATAGATCAGCCTATGCAATACAATCCTTGTCATGAGTTTTACTGCACATAATCGCCTTAGCACACTTTCGTAGCCGAAAATCGTGGTGCTGAGTTGGTCAAACGCCTCCTTGGAAACACGTGTTCTTATTAAGAATAAATCTCAACAGCCTGACTTCTGGAGCGCACGCTGGAGGTTTATGAAAATCGCACAAGTCATTTCGACCTGGCCGCGTCCCAAGCACACACGCACACGTGGGCACATAATACCCAGCCGATAATACTTCAAAAACATCATAATAGCACAGTTTTATAAATGGAAATATACTTTTGCATATTATGGCCGAACTATATTTATTCACTGGCAGGAGAAACAAAGTCCAACTTGGAGCTTTGGAACTTTCCGTCCTCCATTTTATAGGTTCACCAGTGCGTTTTTCCACAATTTGTCCACCACTTTCCGAATACCTGAGGTCTGAAGAGTGGAGCAGCATAGTGTTTATTCATTTTAAAGAGATCCTGATAAAAATGTGTTGGAGAATCCCCCAGGAAATGGCCAGACGCGTTAAAGCAACGGACTAGTAGAAACATGTTGTTGCTCGATAATTGATAATGACCCTGGGAAGCGCCATCACGGAGCAGTGTCTGTCTGATTCTCTCAGCATCTCTGCCGTGGCACATTATCTCTAACTCATTACTTCTCGACGGGTTGGCATTCACGAAGGGTTCGAGGCCTGCATGCCCCCGGCGCCCTGGTAACAGCGGCTTTCGCGTGCTATCCAGATCTGGAGAAAGGACAACAAGGGATGGAAATCGATGGAATTTGAGACAGTGAATATGCATTAAGAGTCTGAGCTTTTAGAAAAGGGGTCTCAGACGACTGATGGAAAAACCAAGACCAGCGGCCTCTGACAGAGTTGTCTATTTGGCAGTCGCGCCTCCTATTGAAGGAGTAATTTATTCAAAGGAGATTTTTATCCCCAGCGATCTGATTCTTATGATAATCAACCGACCGAGACCCCTTTCGGACCCCTTGTCTGGGGGTCTACTCTCGGTCCTGACGGTTAAAGCTGATTTGCACGGTTTCACCCTGTGGATTCAGTGGTCACATTCCTAGACACTTACAGATAAAAAGGCAAAGACAAAGGGTTGCTGGGAGCGAGTGCACTTGATTTAGACCGTGGGTTACAGTTAAAGAAGTCTCTAAGTCAACGTGTTCTTAGTTCTCCTACAAAAGGAACGTATTTCATCACTGCACCACAAAATCAAGACCTTCCCGAGACTCAAACATAAACTACATGATGCATATAGTGAATTGTAGGCCACCTTTAGCTACACAGCAAATATTCCTTTGTGATATTAAATAAAACCGAGCTGTTGCATGTCTATAATTATATTATAGATTAACTGATTTGTTTCTCCTACATTTTCAAGGACACACTTACTAGGTCTAAAGAACTTACTAGTGTGATTGTTAACAAAAGAGCGCAAATTATCATGCTCTCCGTATATTTAAGCAGCATTGCATTGCTAATTCGAGAGGGTGGGGACAAATTCTAACCGCAACGTGTCATAAGGGGAGGGCTTAAAATATGCTATATGTTTTTTTGGCTTGCACGTTGAGGCCCACAAGCGTTTAATAAGCGGGATGATAAGAGGGGGGACAACGAGCAGCTCATTCCACTCTCTGTAGGGGAGGAGAGGAGCATCTCAATGGGAAATATTGGTGAAAAGACTGCGCGCAGCCCGATACGGAGACGCTGAATGGATGGGGCCACTGCAACGTCACGCGGAGCCGCAGCCATGAAGCGGAGGACCGAAGCGCTAGACAACATTCTGGAGTGCACCCAGCTCGCGCGCGCACATTTATCATTGCGATCCGTCCTAAGGACCGTCGATGCTCGTGGATGAGAGTGAGTATACGCTAATGTTTACGTTTGTATTGTAGACTGAATTCACAAAACCACTGCAAGGATTCTGCAATCGTGTCTTTAAGGGTAAAGCGGAAATTGATAGGAATAGCCTAAGTCCCAGAACAGGTTGCGCGTGTAGCGGTCCTTGTAGAGTCTGGCGCTCGAGACACGCTGCCGTTAGAGCGCGTGCATCCTCTTTGGTCAGAACAATCATAGCATTTTTCAGAAAAAGGAAGCCAATAGATGGCTAAAATGTAAGAAATTACAAATGGTACTGATTCTCTTTCAGAAGACTCAACTCATAAATGCATATGGAACCCATACTCTAATTTGGAAATTATTGGTAATTAATAAGTCAATATTTTCATAGGGCTTTATTTGTTTTCATTATGCCAGCTTCTTTGATCTGTAAATGATAGCGTCAAAGCGTTTATTTAGAATAAGAATTGAGAGTTACAGCAGTGTGCTTTATGTCTGAACTAAACGCTTTCAATTAGAATATTTATCAGTTTTTGATAAACAGCCAGTGCGGAAAAGCTCGTGGTTTATTTGATGAGTTTTGACTGAATCTTCTTTCCTCTTTAAGCCACAGTATAAAACGAGAAAGAAATATTTCTGGGTCAATCGAACCACAAACCTCAATTTTCATATTCATAGAAAATATCCTAAAGAATTGTTTCTAAATCCTTGGCAAGACTGGTTGTAATTTGTTTGGTGTTTATGATATACAGGCCTGTGCGCATGACGTGTTTAATCTTGATGGCCAGTGTTCAGATTAATCACAAGGCCAATATCTGCTCTCCACGTGCCTCTTTCATGCGCGTTTCGCTCTGTAGAGTATCATATCCATGAATACTAAGGCACGTTATATTTTATTTTAAAAACGATGATTTGTACAGGTTTATTAAATATTATACAGTAATGTAGGTATGTAGGCCTGTACATGCCCTTAGCTCCCACCCACAACATTATTAAATATTATTTAGCAATCGGATTGTGACAACTGACCGAAGGATGACTAACGTCTTTCATGGTTCTAGATTGAAACCTTATAGATTATGCGACCATTGTGTGACCATTCTCATCGTTTCTCTTGTGTATATACAGTAGCTTCATTAATGTAGTAAGATAGCAGGAGTCTTAAGGTCCTACTCTACTAATGTGGAGGAATTATGAATTTAGTGATAGGCTACATAAAAAGGTTATTGTTAGTTTATAGCCTATCGTTCAAAAATCACAATCGCGGATGTTAAGGTGTGGTCTACCTCACATATGTCTCTGTTGTTCAAGTAATAGGCTAGCCATATCACCCCAAAAAATATAAATACCTTACTGATTACAGTCTGTAATCTGTCTGAAATGTATATTTATGAAGGCAGGGGGAAATCAGACTTACATTTTCTCACGTTGTTCTCTTTGCTTCTCCCCCCATATAGGACGTTCATTGAGATTTTACACGATGGGCACGTTAAACAGGTAGCTACAACTATTAAAAAAATATTCTCATTTGAATAGGCTTCTTTTTTTTTTTTACTTTTGTCTATACACATACACATTTATCCTTTATTCATTTAGGCTGTAGTGCGATTGAAAGAGCGCCACATATAAGCTATATATATTATATAAGCTTAAGTTTTGCAACAGAATATTACGATTTTTTTTTTTTTTTAAATTTTACTCTCATAATTAAACTAGTGCATCGTCGATAGGAACAGGGGGGAAATAAGACCACACGAAAATAACGACCAGCTTACTTGACAATACGCTTATCATTTTATATAATTTAAAGCAATTTCCCCTATACATGTGTATAACAAGTATATTCAGTGTAACGTACAAACACTATAAAAGAGAAGTTTCGTCAAAAACCTCTTGGTATGTAGCCTATAATATTTTACACACCAATAGCTCACGTTTTCGTTTCTTATGCATCGAGTTTAAAATTCTAGTTCATGCGGTTTTCAGTTAATGGTAACATATACCGAGTTCTATTAAAATTATTATATTCTACATATTGCCTTTGTACTCATTTCACAACCCTTCCACAAGCCTTACAACAAATTAAAACAAACCATAGTAAAGACGCGAATGGACAGGAAAAAGGACACAGTTAAGGGTAAAATGATGATGTCACCTCTGCGGTTGTTTACATTATAAATTCTCTCGTTATCAACAATTTAATGCAAGATACATTAATATATTGAAACGGGCACTGTAAGATTTAACTAAAAACTTTTTGGGAATAGGAAAGCATAGGCTTATAATGATCCATATTATATTCTAATATAGAGAATTAGGCATATGTTTTGGATTAGTTTGATTCGAATGATTAAGATTAAACAGGGCAAAAAAACAAACAGCCTATAGCCTATTATCGCTTCACTGTGTCTCACAAATGCAGTTTATCACGAGGCGTTAGGTGACTATTTAAATATCACTTTATGAAGCTAGTTACTAATTAGTGAAGTATAGTTAATCAATATACCTGTTAGTTTATTTTTGGTACCAATTAATTATATTTGCAGCACAAGAAACATAGGAAACCTGAGATGTGAAGCGAAGCACTCCACTATGACATTAACAAAAAACTATAACAGTTATTATTTTTATTATTCTTACTTTCTTTAATTACTGTTGTTGGGATGGTGGTGAGATAATCACTTATTATTATTACTGCTACTACTACTACATTTAAATTGTAATATTAAATTGTAAAGCATTTATTTTCTTTTGGCTCAGAACATGCATGTGTTTGTGTATCATAAGCATGTTAGTGTGTGCTGACTGTTCATTTACAGGGAAGCTTCTAGAATTCTAATTTACAGTCAAAAGGCTAGTTGGCTGAGGACATTTTGTCCTGTTAACAATGTGCTGGTGCTGTTAGTAAAATAATTAGATGATGAGCTGTGTGTAGAGTAAATAAAAGTGTTTGAACTCGCCCCTGTGTCGCCATTTTCACTAGGCTTGAAAGGCTGTAATAAGTGATGACACTCTCTCCCTCTCCCTCTCCCTCTCTCTTCTCTTTGATTGCAACACCTCTGAGAGTGTATGGGGAGGGGCTCCTCTCACACAAAGGCTTTTAATTGGACCAGCACCTCTTTTATTTGCATAAAATTAGATTGACTGAGAGTCCTGAGAAAGAGAGAGAGAGACTGAGAGAGAGAGAGAGAGAGAGAGAGAGAGACCTCATGATTCTGCCACTTAGGACTGAAAGGCAGGCTTTTGAAACACAAACAACAGCAACTTGAGGGTAAATTTGCGTAAAACTAAAACAACCAATGTTACTATTCTTTTCCCTTTTTTCCGTCTGCACAGTCAGGGTCTTTTTTCCCATTTAAAAATAAATCCCAGCCTTTGCGGGATGCGTTTGAAGCCATCTCTCACCCAGGGAGAGTGATCAGCCTGCAATGTAAGACAGAGACAACAAGCAGTGAATGAACCCATTGCATCTCTAATAACCAGTTCAGACTGGTTCAACAGACTGGTGAAATCAGCCAAGTTTATTCTAGCAGGTTTTAACTAGTCCGTTTTAAAAGGGGATGTTTGACAAATAACTAGTAATTCTAAAAGCAACAAGTCATGATCATAAACGAACGACTTGTGTTAAACACATCAGGTTTAATTAAAGCTATAGTGTTTAACTAAATACAGTTGGCTTCAATCATGTCCTAATTAGAAAGTTAATAAAAAAATCTTCTCTTTTCAGGTCCCAGTTCAACCCCGGTTGGGTTTTTCACGTGGTGGAAGAGGATGGGTGGCCGGAGGGGTTGGCTGTTATCTTTGGTTATCTAGCTGTATGAGTGTTATACATTCTTCATAAAGCTAGATAACCGAAAGTAACAAGAATCCCATTACACACCTGAAAGGCATCACCCCACCTTGAGATCTGTACTCTGTCCCTCTCCTTTCTTTTCCTTTCCTCTCTTTTCTCCTCAATCTCTGCATCTTGCAAGAGCAAGCCACAAAATGGCCTCCATCATTGCTGATAGAGAAGGTAAGCAGCATTTTTTGTTAAAAAAACAAGCAGTGATTGTTAATAATACCCCTTAAAGTATTATGCAGCATCATCTTTCCTTATAATGCCCAGCCTTTCTCATTACCCTTCTTATAATGGATGTAAAAATAGTGTTTCCACTCTGGGATGGGGCTAATACAATTGTAAAAGATGCAAGTAGAAATCAGGTATTCTTTCATTTTCTTTTCTTTTTTTAAAGAAGCCTGTTATGGAGTTTGTTCATATTTGTCATACTTATTTGCGTGAAAAATGAGACCAGACAATTCATAAGTGCAGGTGTGAAATTTTCTAACTCAACTGCAATGTCTTTTGATGTAAAATGCATGACTCAAGGACTAGATCTGGCTAGCTTTAGACAAATGAATGGGATATTCGACTCATAGCTACACAGAAAGCAGGTACAAATTCAGAAGAACAGGAAAAATACACATTCACACCAATGGCTTTCATGACAAATAATGCACAGAATGAACGTAACGCTGAACAAATATCATCAGTATTCCACTGATTAAATGTAGGTTCTTTTGTAGAATGATAACGTGAAACAGGATGTTTACCAATATAGAAAATCTATGGATTTGTATGGATAAAGCATGGTTCATGCAAATATGCGGTGCAGCAGTATATTGGTCAAATATGATCACGTTTAATCTGTAAACCGCTAGTCTCAGAGCACAGAAGCAGCAGGCCGAGGCTTAACACAAGGCCACATGATGATCATACTCCAGTGCCTGTGCTCACACCCGGTCTGGTGCTTTCTGAAGTACTAGTCTGCAGCAAACGCACAAAGCTCATTCACTCGTTACTTTTGTTTAACAAGGTTGGTGAGTTGAGACCCTATTGTCTTACTCAATACCTACCCAGACTCGCTCAATTCAACTCATGCATTTGAATAATTAACAGGCTAAAGCTTTCCCACGCAAATCTGGCTGCTACTCTAAGCTTCGGATGCATTTGGACCTTGAGCCAGCGCTGAAACAAACGTTGATTGTCTGAACTTGAATTATGTGCCGAGAGTTTCTTGATTGGATGTGACAGTTGGCTGTATTATAAATGGAGCTGGGATGGAGCCAGCACCGGCATGGACGTTTTCTAAGTAGCAAGGCTTGTTGGGATGGTCCTGAATACAGGTTTGTGGGTTCAGCAGCTGAACCTTGACAGGCAAAAAACATTAGGAGGCTAATGTCACAAATTCCCTTACTATTCGGTAGGTAGACATTAGCTGCCAAATTATCGCACCTTTGGGTATGTTATAGTAAATGTCACAGAGGCTTCAAAAGTCTACTTTAGCTATGTTATTTAGTAATGGGTACATTTTAGATGTTGTAAATGACAGGAACCTATATGATGAGGTGCTGTCATTCTGTCTGTGTTACAACTGTAGCCACAGGCAGTGCTGCTGCATTGCAGGTGCAGGGATTAAACCTTTGTAATGTCAAACAGAGTCCTAACATTACCATTGTGAATAAATAAATGAGTTTGAGCCAAACTGATCAAGTGTGTAGTACATGCGGTTACATTAGCATTGAGTATAATGCGTCTTCCAAAAATTTCTACTGAGCAAACTGAGTTTATTGAAATAACTGACAAAAACTGCCATTGATGTACGATTATTGCATTTCGCCCCCTAATGGCAGTCACGCAGAACTTTCAAACTAAGCAGCCATTACTCTCCGCTTATTCACCATTGCAAAATGAATGAATAATGAATGTATGAATATTTTCACACGCAAGTATATGACCTCCAATAAGTTTGAAAGAAAAGCATAGGTTTTCTACGGCTAAACAACTATCAGATAAATATTAGTTTGGATTTTTTTTGTCATAACTGCCCATTTTAGAGAAAGTGTTTAAAGAATAATGTTTTGGTGCAAAAATAGTTTTTTTCATAGTTTTGACTAGAATATATTATATCCGGTCTAGCGGTTGCATTTGGTCTAATTGCAGAAGTTAAAATATTTCAATACAATCTAAGATTAAGTCGTATCAAAAAATTCCACATACACATATGGTTAGAGCTTCATAATTAAAAGGTTTAACCGTGTTAAAGTTTTGCACTAACGTGACAAACTCTCAATTTGTTTCATCCTGATTTGGCAGTATTAATGTCTTTATTATTGAAAATAAGTCCAGGTTACCTGTATTATCCATTTCTCTTGTTGCATCCTTTACACCAATTTAGCAGTTGTCCATTTTGGCCTGGTTACAGTAAACTGTAAATAATGTTCAGTTACAAAATGTCCTCAAAATTGGTATGAAAGAAAGATCATCAAAGATTCTTCAGGTGGATGTTAAATATCTTGATGTAATTCTTGGTGACTTACTTGGTTCGCATACCTTGACTATTTAGCCTATTGGTAGAAGGTAGACTTTAGTTTGGATGCGTCACAGCCTTTAACGAATAGTGATTGACAGTTTAATCAAACTGGAGAGCAGGGAACAGAGGAACAGGAAGAAAAAGTGAAGTTTTCTTATAGCATTTCAGACTTAAAGTGTCAAGTAGAAAAACAGGCATTGTGCCCTTATTATTTCCACCCTCCTCCCCTCTCCTGTCAACTGTATGGTCAATAGAGCCAGGCCACTTGTCACAGAGACAATGGATTCCTTTACCAACCTTTTGACAGCGTCCCAGTCACATCAGCCAGGCCGCTTTTGGTGAGCGCCGTTCTGATTCCTGCCCCCGGCAATGCTTCTCTTTCTTTGGACGGAACTCACCAACCGAGCTCCAAAATGGCTGCACTGTTGGAGAGGAAACTGAGGAATAGACACCGTTCTCTCTGACCCCCTCCCGCTCTGCCGTCGCCCCAAAGAACTGTGAATTCCCTTTAGGCTGTTAGAGAAGTCAATGGGCCCACACACACAAAGGGGATTAAACACTCAGCAGTAACAGGTGTAGCCAAATGCTGTCCTGACTACATGAAAGGCTGATTCATCACACACGCTGTACGGCGACAAGAAGACCACACCGTTCTCGTTTCAACGTTTAAATTTAGTCTAAAGGAATGAATGGGTAATTGCACAATGGGTTCGTGTTGAGACCGTGTCTGAAAATAGATGAATGTGAACATGGCAATAATATTGAACGCTGCTATATGAATCATTTACACTCTGTGCTTTATGTGCACTCGTAGATTTAAGAAATGTTATTGGAGGAGCAGGTAAAGAAAACAAATATTTAGAGGTTGTAAAATCATACATCTGCTTGATTGTCCAAGTTTAATGGGCCATTCTGTTAAAAGCTTGGCATGGAGAACTAGTACTCGCTCTGGTGAAATGACTTTTTTTCCTCCACTGAAGCATCGTTTGATGGCTTTTCACATGCTGTCCACTCTCTGCCACATTGTCCTGGGCTCTCTTCAACACACCTACATGTCCACTGAAAGCACACAGTCCTATTGTTACCTCAGCTGTTAATGTCAGAGGCCTGACAATGGTTCCTATTTGCAGTATTTGCATAAGGCACTTTTCCAGCAAGCGTTTGGAGTGGTCTTGAAAGAGGGTCCACTTTATCCAGCCACAGCAAAAAAATGTCAAGTGCCAATTAGGGAAGGTTTGCTGCCTTTCAGCAGAACCCCACCCCTCAAATCCCTCCCTTTATTTACCCTTCAGCCAACTCTCTCACACTCTGGCCTGGCTAACGGCACCTTAAAACAAAGACTATCTCAGCTAGCTCAGAATAATGAAAGAAACTAACTTAGAAAAGACTAGCCACCATGCTGCATTGTTTCCCCATGTGGGACCATCCATCAGATAATAAAGACTCCCTGAGCTTCTGAGATTATTAACAGGGATTCATAGTCCATCCCTCTGTACATCTGCCTCAATATGAACTCTGCAGATTGGGTTTTATTTTGAGCTGGTAACGGAAATGCTGGTAATGTACTGCAATGTAATGTAATGTACTGGTAACTTCTGATCCGTGGCTGGGAATTTTGCCTTATCTGGCAGCCACTGTGGCAGGTGAACCATAAGAAAAAAAAGCATTATATACATATATGTATACAAAATATAGTGTATTAAATTATATATAATTTTAATAAAATGGTATATAAATATAACATTTTCATACAGTATTTGGATTTTTAACTAACTTTTAATATATATATATATATATATATATATAGAGAGAGAGAGAGAGAGAGAGAGCGAGAGAAAGGTATAATAAAAAAATGAGGTATTAAAAATTCTAACCTTATAAATACATTTTTAATTTTTTTATTTTTATACATAACCATTTTTAAGTTTTACATTTCTATATTGAAATTTATACATTTTAATTTTCTTTGGTGGGCAAGAAATGTAATTTCCCACCCCTGAGCAGGATATTGTAATAAGGCATTTACTTGATGAGCTTGTGTTTCATCCTGCAGCCCAATGAGTGTTTCATTGTTGTCTAAAACATTCCCTGTGGTGTATATGACTTCCATTTCATTTTCCATTATACTTTCAGAGCTCCTACAGCAGGTGGTCAACAAGCATACTTATAGAGCAACTTTTAACTTTAATTTAGCACTATGACACGGATCAGTAGCTAAAGATATTGCAAGGTCGGCATTTTAATACTCAAATAAGGTTTGTGCTACGTGCTCACACTAAATCACCACGAAGAAAGACTGTGTTACAATCTTAAACGTTTTTGTCCATTTTTTGTGCTCTCTGGGACACCCTTGTTCCTCCGCACGGCGTTTAGTTCTGTTAGCCGCCTCCTGCCACCCAAAGGATTTATCCTTTACTCTCTGTCTCTTTCATTCAATATCTCTGTGTAGATTTTTTCCCAGCCTTGATTCTCAGATGGTTGGGTCTGATTTGCATGCATTTGCATAATGAAAGTCATTTGCATGCTCAAGGCAGACTTTACCATGAGAACCGACATGAAAAGGTGTGCGTGTGCGCACGCATGCCCGATCGTGCTTATGCCCTCACATGCTGATGCGTTTATGCCCTTCTTCCTTCATCTTTCCATTTTCATTCTCGTACAGACCAACCATCCTTGATGCCAGGGAAAGGAAAGAGTGAAGGAGCGGGGCAGGTCGTTTGTATGGCTGTCGTCCTGATGGTGTTGCTGCTCCCCTCCCCTTCGCTGCTCGCCTGCCCCCTTCCTCCTGTCACGAGATGCAGTTTTCACAAAGCCACCATCTTAGAGCATGCGGGCATTAAATGGAAGTGGAAAATAAGCAGGTATGACCCACCATCACTCTCATGCGTCCTCACACCCTCCTCTTCTATTTTACACACGCTGTCCCCTCTCGCTCCCCTGCTTGAAGGCACTGTTCATTACAGCAGATGTGTTTGTTAATTGTGAATATCACACGTCCTGGTTGTGATAGGCTCTGAAGGGGGTGGGGAGATGTTTTGTAGTCGTTTGCTTTAAATCATTCCCCAGCACAATGGCTGAAGCAGAGCTGCATCTGCGGGCATCAACGTTGAATAGATCGCCATCAGGAATTCTGCTGCCCCGTCACCGTACCATGCCAGCCACGGAGATGGCGTGCTGCCATTATTGAGAAGAACAGCAAGCCTTCTCTCCAGCTTTCAGCCATAGTTGTCATAATATTAGCTTTCCCATGAGAGAGGAGCTTGAATGTGCAAAATGGATCTCCGTTGTTAGTCTTACATAACTATAGAAACCATAAGCTAATAGCTTGGATTTACTCAGCATATATTTAAAGACAAACTAATAGCAAAAACATTCTAATAGAGTGCAAAGTCGGGAACGCGATAGAGAGGTCTCAATGAGGACGGGCTCTCTTTTGTACATCTTGGTTTCTAAGAGTCGTGTGCTAGACAAGCCCAGTATTGTTCTCTGTGGCGAGTTTGCTGTTGTGCACTGTTATTAAGGCCAGGAAGCTATAAGTTTAAAAACCTCTTAACCAAAACACCAATTAGAGGCGGCTGTGCCTGATTAAGTGAGGTAGCTAAGTAAACAATACAGACCATTGTCCTTCATTCTCTCAGAGGGCTGCCTTTGTTCTGTCCCATCACTGAAAGTCCAGACAATACCCCAAGCTAGGAGATACAGTGGAGGACTAGCGTGTTAATAGCGATGCTCAGTCTCTCTGTATATACTTACAAAAAAGTACTGTGCCGCCATGCGATGGTATTCCATGGCAAAAATATGATACCATGGTATTTACTTGGTACCTCCATGACAGTACCACGGCACATGTCCAAAAACATGTTTTTAGGAGCTTTTTTTGTAAGTGTAGCATTGTATTCTGATTACCATCAACTTTTTACAGACTCTTATTAAGTCAATATCATACATCAGCTACTGTTTGAAAGTTTGTGAGTGGTAAGATTTAAAAAAAATATTTTTGAAAGAAGTGCTCACCAAAGGCTGCATTTATTTGATTAAAAATAGCAAAAACAGTAATATTGTGAAATATTATTACACACTTTTTTGCTATTTGAATATATTTTAAAATGTTATTTATTCTTGTGATGTTCATACTTAGAAACACTGTAATTTTTTATTAATTAAAACAGTCATATGGAATAAAAATACAAATTTATTTGAATGGTAGTGCATATCTAGTGCAACCACTAGAAACAGATGTTGAGAAAATCAAATTTGCTGAAGAGCTACACAAATAGTTTTCCCAAAAACCAACGTAACTGTCCAAAATGACCATCTAGCAAAATCACAGTAGCAATAAAACAATGTCCTCCTTTCCACTTCTATCACATTAAAAATTTATTTGTTTATTTTTTTATTCCAAAACAAAAATTTAAATGTTCACGAGTGATAGCATTCTTTATGCAGGTAGCAGAGAATTACAGGATTGCAGTCACACTGGGTCTACAATCATGTAATTGTTTTCAGTAATCCAAATGCACTGCAGTAAACAGGTGGCAAACTGGGAGAAGAGCGACTGAGAGGGACGACACACTAAATTATGCACAGTAAAAACAAAGAGAAAGCACATCAGATAGAAAAAAGAGAGAAGAAACTGCAGCAGCTTGCGTCTGGGAGCGTGCGAGGTGGCTGGGGCATGGGCAAAGGGGCAGACACTTTCCCGTCTGCACACACACACACACACACACACACAAGGCTCCCCTTTTCTGAGCAGCTGCTCTCGCCTCTTCACGCAGGCACCAGCCTTGGGAACCACCACGACGAGGCTCCCCCAAAAATGGGCACCGGGGCCCCCCAAAGTCTGAGTCTGTCTGTCTCCCTCCCCTCTCCGTCTCTCCCTCCCTCCCCCCTACTGACGATGATGCTGGATGCCTGGGAAGGACTCAGAGTTCATGGTCAAACTGCCTATTGAGCTGACAGGCTGACTGTTTGCTCAATTCACTCTTCTATTCAGCCCGGACAGGAGGAGGGAGACAGAGACACAGTAACACTCCAATAAGCATTCATTTAGGGAAGACAACCAGAGAGAGAGAGAATTTTGTTTTGCGACACATTTGGCTTAGAGATTCCAGCCTGACCATCATACCCAAACTTATCTAAGTTTCAGACAACCAAACAAAGATTGAGTCATTGCCATTCCATAAATACAGACAAATGGGGGTGTTTGATCAGCTCTTGCCTTGCATTCTTAATCACCTGCACACCTCGAGCTGCTTGTCGCGTGGAGCGACTAAACTCTCGAGTTCTCTGGGCTTAGATAGTGTCACATGCCTCCTCTTTGCTTCAGTTCCATGTTGTACCAATCGCAGAGGCACCGCCAACCTTGGCCTCAATCTCTTAACCTGGCACTCGCCTGCATGAGTCACAGCCATCTGAGGAGTATGTTTGCTGCAAATGTCTTAATGAACCCTGTGAAACAGAACCCCCCTCCCCCATTAAAATCAAATAACAGAACATCTGAAGCACAAAAGACAGTTCTGAAGACAATTTTCAGTAATCAAATGTATATTATGATTTGAATTTTCAAAAACATTATTTCACTTAACACATTTCCTGTTTCTTTTGTGTCTTTTCAGGTTTTAAGAGTCCAGTTGAATAACGTGGAATTCATTAAATGGATGAATGTTCATACTGACGGCTGATGAATCAAACGGGTTACTATACTATGCATGTGCCCCAACATCAGATGAAAACAGCACTTTAATTGTTCTAGAGGACTTTAAACTTGGCATTTGTGAAGCAGTTTTGGCGTCTACCGTTCCGATGGCGGTATGTTGCGAGCCAAGTAGGTGTATGTGTGTATGTGTTAAAAAATATGTGCGAATCTAACGGTTAGTCTTCCTTTGTATGGATCTGGGTCAAAGTACTTAAATTGAAAATAAAAGTTTTTTATTTGGATAGTTCTAATTTAATGAGGATTTTGTCGAAAATGTCATTTTTAAATGCCAACCAATTTGGTACTTTTTGATAAAGAAAAAAGAAGAGATAAACATATGTGAAAGATTAGTTCTTAAAAATTGTTTTAACAGCCTATGACTTGGTACAATCTTTAGCATAATGCACTTTATAAAACAAAAACAGTTTTTTTTTAGTTCAACAGTTTTCAATATTAAAGGACAATGTAGTTGCCTGTGCATATTCCCTAATGTATGTCTCAAATAACTGATTACTAATTGAAATCTAACATGAGTTATTAGAAATAATGTGTGAGGCTCTATAGATTCTGCATGTTTGGGTGTGAGATCCACGGCAGCAGTGAACGGTACTGCACTCTGATTGGACAGCTCAGTGTGTTGTATGTCACACACTTGTTGGACAGAGAGCTGTTGTCTTTAATTTCTATGCATTTGCGTTAGGCTTGCAATCACCTGGAAGAGACAGCAGATCAGAGCAGGTTAAGGTGAGATTAATATGAATATTTAAATCCTCCGACTAAAATGGGTTTCAACAACAAACTGTGAAGTTCATTAAACGTTCATCTTAATCTAGCTTATTTTTTGTTTGTTTTTTGGTTTCAGCTCTCAAAATAGAAACTATTTTAATGGGTATTAAATGTTCTCTAAATGTCTCTCTGTATTACAATCAATTAAGACTCAATTCAGTCCTGAATATGCAATTATTTTAAGAATTATTTACAATTTGAACTGTACAATCTTGTAATTATTTTTCTTTACTTTAATTACATCTATGTTTTTCAGTAAAGCTGAGATTTTTTACATTTATTTGACAAATCAAGTAATTGTGAAGATAATGGATTGACCTTTTACTATGCAATTTTTAACTTCTATACCTTTCTCTGATTTTGTAGAGTTATGATTTTCAGCTAGTCATAGTCCTGTAATGATTATGTTAAAATAATATTTTATTTTCATTTGATAATGCTTTAGTTTCATTCTTTTTCTTACTGTTCATTTTTGTTTAATGTTGTAGTTGAGTGCAAATGAGTGAGATATTTTGGTTCACCATGACTTATTTACTGTATTACCACATGTGCCTTTTAACAGTGTAAAATGGATATTAATAAAAGTTTACTTTGAAAACAAACTGGCGCTGTTGTTACTAAGATTTTGGGACTGCTATAAGTGAGAACAAATTTAAAATATATCTCATTAAACTCCATAATCCTGAAGGCTCCACGTCAGATTTTGCATGAAACTGAACCCAAGATGGTGGAAGCAGGTATTAGACTGAAGTCATTTTCTTTGATGATTTTGAGTTTGTTATGGGGTTATTTAACTAGAAATGAATCGGATCCAGTCTTGCATCCAGTATTCATTATTACAGTCCAACAACATTTCTTTGCTGCTCAGAGCAGCTTACAATCTGTGTGGCTGTGTGCCAGGAGAGAAGGTGCATTAGTGTATTGCAGGCTATAATGCTGCTTATCTGATACAAATTTTGGTGGAAGCCTAAGAATGTGCCTGAATTTTAACCAGTCAATTAAACAACCAAAAACGATGCATATTTAGTTTCTGTGTATACAATTGCTATGTCAACAAGTTACATGATACATTACAGCAGTGGCCTCATACTAAACATTTTTGGAGTTTAAACAAATAATTTTTGTCATGAAGAGTGCAAAATATTCCAAAATAATCAAGGAATAGCATTAGCATCACTTACAGAAATGAAAGAGACAGTGTGCTACAAATGGTGGTTGCTCTGTCCTCTGGGCTCCAAAGTGAACAAAAAATATGTTTTTTTTTATCTTACCCTATTATAAAAGTGTTTGTATTTTAGACCTGTCGGGATGGTTTTCAAAGGAAAATTGCACACGTATGTCACTTGCATGTGTGTTTCTCATTATATCCGTAAATAGAAAAAAGTTACTCCAACTACTTTGATGTATAAGATATCGGATTGGCAAAGTTTATTTGTTGACATGAGACATTCTAAATCTGTAACTACTAGTTTTAAAAAAAAGTCTAAAAAAGCAAAAATAGAATGCAATAGAGCAGCTCGCAATAAAACAAGAATCAACATTGGCTTGGCTTGGCTTTTCAGAGATGGTGAGAACTGAATGATTTTAAATGTTGTAAAAGAGACACAGAGGAGTTTTTATTACTCAACAGGTGAGTAAGATATTTTATTGAATAGAAAATTGGCATATGTAGCTCTCTATGAGCTCATATTCATCTACACAGTCATACAGAGTCGAAGTACAACAAAAACAATGTTCTTCCATAAAATGCATGCAGTTCTTTTTCACTGGTAGAGGAACAAAAGTTACAGAGTCTATCTTAAAGAATAAATTATTTTATTTTAATATTACATTTGTACAATGTCACTTATTAATTCATATGTTCATTCATAATCATTCTGTAGGTTCACATGTGCCTTTTAACAGCGACAAACATGCTATTGTCGCTAAAATCTTGGGACTGCTGAGGAGAAAAAATCTGATACATATCTGAAGGTAACACATTAGATTGTGCATATATATATAAATTAAGGGAACACTTCACACCAAGTTCTGTCCAATTAGGAAGCATGAGGGATGGCGAATCTGTTTCAGTTGCTTTGGTACAAATGAAAATGACAACAGGTGCACTGGAGGGGAATGATTTTGCAGGTGCTGGCCATAGACATTTGTTCACTCTTTGTTCTTCCGGGCTGATTTGTCTTTGGTTTTATGTTTTGTTAGGGTCCTTGTCACTGTCTGTAGCATGAGGCAGTGTCAGCAACCCAATCAGGTTGTACAAGTAGTCCTGCTCTGCGAGGAGGTTTGGTGTCTCCCAGCACAGTTTAATGGAGAGGATACCAGGAGACGAGGAGAGCTGGACAGGGACGTGTAAGGACAAAAACCCAGAAGTGTACATATGTGCGTGTATATATGCAATCATAGAATAACAACTAATTTGTGGATTATTGGCAAACCATGATTGTGGGACATCTCTGGCAGTCTGAAATGCATCTGCTGCCTTAAAAACCAACCAGATGAAGGCGTCTTAGAAGGCTTGTTGCTTCCTACAAATGCAGTTTGTGAGAACATAATTTTTAGCTTTCCAATGCAACCTTGATTACCAGTTCTAGCTGATGACCGTCTTTAAATCTCTACCATAGTAATCAAATACTGAACAATTTCTGTCATCACTATCTGCTAACTGTTGAGTAAAGAACACGGAAGATATTTTGTCAAATGACAAAGGGGTCAAGTAAAACAAATAGTGTTAATCATTAGATCTGGTTTCGATTAAATATTATTTTTGGAGTAAAGTTATATATCAAAAAATGTAAAGCTTTAGATGTAAAACTGTATAATTGGGAGGCTTTAATACAGAAATGAATTCTAAGGACAGTGAGAAAATTTTACGCGAAATTATAAAGGGAATGTACAAAGATTCCAAATACTGATGGTATATATTAATATAGATGCTAAATCCTGAAATAAATAAAATTGACATTGCATTAATGATTTATTTATATAAACATTAACATAAAAAATATTTTTTAAATAATTATACTGAAGTTTTTAATAAAGCTTTGAGATTAAAACACGTGCACACAAAACCATGTATTATACAATGTAGTGGTTACTAAACAGTTTGGTCATCGTGATGAAATCTGGGAAAGTAGAGCTCATGACTACTATGATATCGTTTATCAAACACTGATTATATCCTCATGAGTCACCATTTCATTGTCTCTTCGACAGCTCCACTCCAGTCCTGAGCTGCGTCTAGCTCGTTGACTGCCTGATTTGTAAATCCCGTTCAAGCTGCTGAATTCACTCGTCTAAAAAAGCAAGTAAATACAAGATGGAGGATGTGGGAAAGGAATTCGAACCCTGGATTTGTCTCATGGGAAAGTGAACAGCTCCAATGGGCGTGTGCGGCAGGGCCGAGGTCAAACCAGCTCGTCGTGATGGTGTGAATGACGAGGGACTGGAGAGAGGAGTCAATACAGACAACGCAACAATGAGAGTTTAAGGGTGAGAAGGAGGAGAGGAACAAGAGAATAGACCTAAGGTCAAGTTCAAGGCCATTCTCACTGTCTGGCGATGTAAATGAGGTTGAACGCACATACACACACACACAAACAAATTCACACTTTTCCCAGCCCACACAGCATTCTCTGCAATGAGCTTGTGTTTATGCAACTTATTTTGCAGATTTAATAGATTGTTTACATGAGAGCCTGTTTCTGCTTCAGAGTAAAAGAATAAAATAATAATTAATAAAAAACAAACTGTTACTTTATCCCCCAATTATAAATTTCTATCTCCCACTGTACCTTTTCCAAGATTATCTTTTTACTATTTCACTCTGAGGTGGAAATAGAGGTAATTCAGATCTTTTCAACTCTAGATTGAATGTTCAATAATGACAGAAGATGAGATCTTGAAATATTGACCTAAAAATTCCATAACACCCTATGAAGGCAAACAAATATGTGTTTAAAATGTATCTGATTATTTGTGTTGTTTGTGAATTGGCTAGTAATAATGTTAGAGAAACTGTGCTAATGGTGAAATTCCATCATATGCCGCACAACACAAAGACAAATCTCATTCTACATTAATGAGTCAAAACTGCTGTCACTTGCTGATAGACTGTCAGAAGGATGCCTGTTAATTTGTTGAAACAATACAGCATAGAGCTGCACAGATTCACTGATAAATATCTATTTATTTACAGATGTAACAGTGAATCTTGCAACAGATAAGGGTTTTATTTAAAAAAAATTATTTGGTGTATTATTATGTGCTGATGGACAGGACCACACACACACACACACACTCTTACAGTCTCTCACCCACACCCAGAGAACGTGCCCAGCGTCCCAGTGCTGTTCCACAGCTGCTGCGAGTCGGCTTTGTGCCATGCTCCACCTCTCTCTCTCTCTCTCCCTCTGTCTTCTCTTGCTAGCTTTCATACTGCCTCCTGGTTGCCGTAGCAACTGATGGCACTGACTCAGAGAGGAAAGAGGTCTGCAGCAGAGAACAACACTTGCGAGCACACACACATGCACAGAACACAAATATATGCCAACACACAAACAAACAAACACGCAGCGATGGGAACACACGTGTGCCACACACTGCTCACACACATACCTACAACAAAACACTGCTTCAATACACATATATGTTCAGAAACATATTTTGTGAAGTTCAATCTCTAACAGAGCCAAAAGATTATTATATATGAAGAGCCATAATCTGTCTGTATAGACTATAGATGTTGCATCTGATGCTGGACTAAAAATAACATTCAAACAATGAATCCATTTAATTCCACAAGCCCAAAATGAAAAGAGTGTTTCAAAAGCAGAAAGCACGTAAATGTGCTGTTACTGTGCTGATTGACAGGACCACCAGCGCAAGGGGACTGAGGCTCTAATTCTAATCGAATGTTCTCTAACGTTCAAAAGTTTTAAGGTTTTTGAAAATAGTCTCAGCAGGATTATTTGATAACTATATAATATTCAAAAGCCTATTTTGATCAATCTAATGCATCCATCCTGAATATGTGTTCATTTCTTTCTTATTTTAAAATCAAACTTCCCACAAAACTTTCATCAGTAGTGTCAAAAATGATTCAGTCATATTAAACTATGTATTTTATGACTAAAACCATTCAAATTAAATGTTATAAATGTTTCTAGGCACTGGTCACTTGGTTTAGAAAAAAATACCACAGTCTTGTAAAACCCGAAGTTGAAGTATCAATGGTTTGCATGCAACCTCTACAAGCCCTGCTCAAAAGACCAACCAATGTAAAAAAGATGATAATAGCTTTCCTTAACAAAATTCAGTAGATAATGTTCATTAAATTTTAATATTTGTTCTTTGACCTCATGCAATATTTGAGGACTAGACAGCATCTTTTGTGACCCTGTCATGGTCATTTTCTCAACACGACTCCAGAAATATTACACCAGCAATTCACTGCAACCACTGGGAGAAACTACAACCATAATCCTTTAGGAATTTGAATTAAACCTAAATCTGCTGGTTAAACAGTGACTGATCAAACTCAACCAGGATTAATAAAAGAAGAAATTAAATTAAATTTTAAGTTAAGCACAGCACTTCTAATACCAAAATAAAATGGTCTTTAATTTCAGATGTTTGAGAAGGAATCAAAAATCATAATAGGAGATAATAGTATAAACCATGGTCTTAAGTGACACTTAAGATTTGCCAATAAACGCACATATTGCTGTAAGTATTTAAAGGAATAGTTCACCCAAAAATGCTGTTATCATGTCGTTCCAACTCTGTGTTGCTTTGTTCTCTTCTAAGAACACAAAATAAGATATTTTTAAGAATTTTGGGAACCAAACCGTTTTGGTTACCATTGATTTCCATTATATAGAAGAAAAAAAAAATTCTAAGAATATCTTCTTTCACACAAGAAAGTCATAGAGTTGACACGAGGTTGAGTAAATTATAGAATTGTTATTTTTGTGTGGACAATTCCTTTAAGTAATACTCATAGCTGTAATAGGAGGCACTTCTAAGTTGTGATTTTTTTCAGAGGTTCCCATAAAATGCCATCCACAATTCCCCCAGATATGAGTCTATTCATTAGCGTGGAGTGACATGAGATTTGATTTAAAGGTTTTCTCTGTGCCGTGATGCTGTAGACACAGGATGCCACCATGGTTCTCTGAAGCAGTCTGAGAGTGCTCTTAAATGCTGTCTCTAATATATCACATATGGTCTCAGGATTAAGCAAAAGACAGACAGGAACACACATAAAATGGAGGGCCTTAATACTGGCTGCACTCCACAATGACACTTTTAGGGGGCTGGAACCCTTAATTAAAGCACAGATGTGAAAAGGGGCCACAGACAGAGAGGAGAGCAGAAGAAAAGCAAATGAGATGGAGTCCTCCAGACTGTCTGGGAAAGAGTGTGGGAGCGTGTTGCCCCTTGTGCATGTGTTTATGGAGTGGGGTGGGCGGGTGGTGGGGGGGTTATTATATCATATCAAACATGTAATATGCACACAAACACTTTCCTTGAAATTCAACATTTCATATTAATGTCCAATACTGTTCAGATATTTCAGACAAACCTGTCACCATACTACACGAGGATGCAAGGCGCTGTGCGTAAACACCAGTTTTCTGTCTGAGATGCACAAAGAGTAGGGGTGAAAGGTCAAACAAGCATACTAAGATGGGTGGCTTTCACATGCTAATTGCCATACCAGTGCACCCCCAGCTCTGTCTGATACAGAATTTTGGGGCTCCCTGATGGCTCTTGGTAACATCCTCCATGAGCATCCTGGGAAGTGGGTGGTGACTGACGGTATGTGTCAAGGATGCATAAAAAGTGAAATATCGGTTAGCCTTCTGTGGAGAGTAACGATGACAGGCAGAAACATTAGAGACTTTGTGAAAAGAGGGGTGTCTAGACACGAATGAAAGAATTTTGAGGCCATGTTTCATAAGACTGAATTGTTTCCTTCAAACGAGTCATGCTATCGAGCTACATTCAGGCTGTAAACGTTGCTGCTTTGCAGATTTTAGATTTTTTCATGTACGTTAGGTTAGAGCAACTTCTATCAGATAATGTGACTTATTTAGATTTTTTTAACTGCCTGCTTTTCGTGCTATTTAGAAACCACCTGTTAGTCTACTAGTGCTTTAAAGAGCCAATTTGAAAAACCTTTAATGGGAAAGACGGAAGATTACTTTAGTCTCTGCAAGCTTGGATTTTTAATAAATCATCAAGATGCATTGAAAATTTCTACCTAAAGAAGTTAAACACACAATCAGCAAAATAGACAATGACAAAAATCTATTTCTTAGGAAAACACCAAACACATAATAGAAATAGACTTTCCATAGATGTCATGGGGGGAAATGTCTATCTAGATGTGAGCTAAACCTGACAAAACTTCTCAAAAACGTCCTTACATTTGTAAAAAGGGAAAAAGAAAAAAGTTTAAAGTGAAGTTTTTCTAAAATTGTAAGTTCAGTTACAGTATTTATAAGCTGTGTGTATCTATGTACAGCGCGTGTGTGTGTGTGTGTGTGTGTGTGTGTGTGTGTGTGTGTTTGTTTGTGTGTGTGTGTGTGTGTGTGTGTGTGTGTGTGTGTGTGTGTGTGTGTGTGTGTGTGTGTGTGTGTGTGTGTGTGTGTGTGTGTGTGTGTGTGTGTGTGTGTGTGTGTGTGTGTGTGTGTATGCAACAGTTAAATGGGCCAATTCTCTCCTGTGAAATTATTTTTATGGCCAACCTGCAATTGCTTGATAATTATTACCTAAATAATGATAGTAGTGGATGTAGAATACTGCTGACTTAGAGCCAACTTATAAAAAAGAAGAAATCCATTAGCCTAAACTGTGTGCCAATTAAGCTTTAATAGCTAAGAAACTGTTTGGAAACACAAACTTCACACTTCCCTAATTCTCTCACATCTTTACCACCGCTTTGTCGTTTTCTAAATTAAAATAGCCTATATATAGTTTTAATAACGAGCTTAATTACAGCTGTTAAACGTGCAGTTATGGTACATTCAAAGAAACAGTCCACATAACTTCACGATCGTAGGGTTCAGACGCTGTCATTGACGTGACAATCCGTGAAATTGTAATGAAGCGAATCTGCTCGCAGCCGCAGGGTGTGTCTGGGAAACCACAAAGCCCGACTGGTTTCTCTCTGTGTCAACATTGATAGCAGCGCAGTTCATTGATAGATGAACGGGTTAATACCACCAACTTGGCGGACAATAACTTATAGCAGTCAAACACAGCCAGATCAGACACTGAGCGGTTTGCCTCCATCACTGAATGCTGACCTCAAAAGTCAAAACTGACATATAGACCACCATCTACTGATATCTTATAAATATTCTACAAGACAATTAGACGTATAAATAAAGAACTGCATGAAAGCAACGCAAACACTAACATGCACTGTTTGAGGCTAATGAAAGAAAAACATAGATGATAAATAAGTTAATAATAATAACTAATTTTAAGGAAAGGAGGGCAAGCAATTGACCCGTGGAATACTAATAATAGCCTAAATAAAATTAAATAAGAAATAAAAAATGGTTCTTAACATATTTGATCAAATATATCGTCTTATATGTAGAAACATGATTTTTAGTATGGCTTAAGTAGAAAACTGCAGCTCTTAAAAGCTATAAGGTGAATATATTAAACCGCTTCATTTTGTCCTCTCAGACAAAACCCCCATATTTTCGTTCTTTTGATTTTAGATATAATTGCGTGGCCATCAGTTCACAGTTTGGAACTTCATCACGCCAGTGTTGAGAGAGAGGCGCCCTCATTAGTGCGCGCGCATCTTAATTTTTCTCCACAGAGGAGTTATGTGACGTCAGCCTCAATTAACAACACACAGGGTCAACAGGATTAAAACACAGGCTACCGGTTCTCACAGTTTCCCTCGCATCAAAGTAAAGCGCCTTTTGTTTACCGCGCCTCTTCGGCCGGACTGTGTGCGTTCTATACACTGCAGGACCCAATTAAAAACCGGAAAATAGTAAATGAAGGCAATGAGATCATTCACATACCCGCTGATATTCGTTCCAGCCAATCAGAGTAAGCCAAATAAACCCAGTGATTTTCTAAATGCAAATAAGGTTTGTGATTGGGAGGGGGATGCAGACTCATTTCCGAGGGACTGAAACGTAAATATCCTTTAAAGGCATATTTTCGTTATAATAGTAGTTGGATAGCCTGTGTACATGCCAAAGAAATTAACACGTGTCAATGTTTTAATTCCGTTCATTTACTTTAGCCGTGGAGTACAAATGTACTGACGTTTAATGCCATTGAAAATAACAAATATGATCCGGATACACAGCAATAGTGTGTTTGTTAAGATTTTTCAAATATGTGGCCAAATACTGTAGCCAGCTGGCAACTCTCATTTTCATATATATAACTTGTTTATTTTCACGAAATTTTAGAAAGATATATATATATATATATATATATATATATATATATATATATATATATCTTTCTAAAATTTCGTGAAAATAAACGAGTTGCTTCATTTTTAACGAGGCATCGAAATAAGATGAATGCAAATTTATTATAGCAACTAATAAAATGCCACTAATATGGAAAGAAAGTTTTTGTACAATTTTGTTGCATCACCAACAACAAAAAATGAATAGGCAGTATAAGGAAAATTACACTTGCAGTTATGATACTGGTTGGGCCACCTATATTCACATACATTTTTGTGCATTGATAATTTAATAAGTCATTTATTCTGGAAAAACGATTAGATCGCTTTAATTTCCTGTTTTGTTAATTTTACACGAATAGTAATAGTAAATGAGGAATATAGGAAGACAACAGACAAATGCAGGCAAAAAAGAGAACTGTGCATGGACTAATCCATAGATTTTGAAAAAGTAACAGCACAAATAATTGTTCTCACCGCCTGACACCATAGGATAACCTTAAGTTGCACAAACAACTCTTTTTTTTTTTTATTCTCGTGCAATTCAAAAAAACACCTGTTCTGTGGGCTACTGTTGCTTTAAATAACCAATGTCCAGATCTAGAGACCTTTGATTCTTAAAACATCCCCAGTGCTGGAAAGAACCTTAATATTTTAGAGTTATGATACGTCAAAGGCCTGGAGCGGAGTGAGGTATTTCAGAGCAAGAGCGACATTTGGCAGCGAAGTGAAGACAGCTAGATGACACACAAGCGTGGGCTCGCATATACACTTTTTCCCGGGGTTCATGTCAACCGAAGGGTGGCTAATGAGAGACGACAAGCAACTGACGAAGGGACGAGAGGTAATTGGCATGGAGTCGTGGGAAACCATAAACAAACAGCTGCCAACGGGATTTATTTTTTTCTCATCCCTTATACTAGTGAAATGAATCAGAAGCGGTGTAGCTGGGAGAGGAGAGCGCGCGAGAGGCACAAATAACAAGCTTAGGAATTATATAGCGTGCCACTGGCATTGCACATCACAGGATCATGAACACTCACGATTAAATATTCACTGTTTCCGACTGGTCACAGAGAAAACTCATCATAATTCAATCACATTCACGCTCGTGAAAAGTACGCAGGCCTGCCTTGTTCACGGCAGACGCCATATTTAAAATGTTCGCCAATGAAAACGAGGCAGTGAGAGAGTCGTCTCTGTTGTGTACAGACTAAATATAAAAAAAAAACTCTTCGATAAATAATTATTTTATTATTATTATTATGGCAATTTACCTGCAGTGCCACTTTAATTTTGCAACCACTTTGAAATTCATTACTGATGATGAGAATTTATTTGAAAATAAGGGAACTCATAAAATTAAGTAGAAGTGAAAAATGTGGATGGAAACAAAGATGTTATAATTATGAAAAAACTTTTTGCTGTGTGTGACTTACAGAGACACAAAGAAAGATTGAACGGCTTCATAATCTAGAACTGTTCTGAAAAAAACTTAAAGATTTGGATTGTTTATTTTTAATTACATGGCAAATAGAGCAGATGTATTTTAATTAAAGAAAATAAGAAACCTTAATCTGAATTTCTAGTCCATTAAAGCATTTCTTGTCACTGTGAAAAGCATCAGTAATCCTTTTAGTATTTTGGGTTTTAAAAACAATCATAGCATGAAGATTTATTGTTTGTGATCAATATCAAATTATGGTGATGTTAATTTAAGCAGGGAAGTTTATAATATACCATGGATGATTCACATCAATGGCTTTAGGGCAGCAATGAATGAACTGATATATGAATGTTGGTTTAACCTCACAGTGGGATGGACATATCTTTAATCAGTCATAAGGTGGATGTTAAACATAAGGAGGTGTCCCTGGGGTGTACCCTCGGGGCATATCCCTCCCTTAGCACGCCCCACTATCCTTGTGACCTGCTTGTCCTTGCTTAACAGGGTCAAGCCTCCAATTAGCTGGAGTTTAGAGGTCAGGGACAGGGACTGGGTCCTCTCCTCTGACATATGGCTCTGATGGCCTGCTCTTCAACAACAGGTCAATGTCAGCCATGCAATGCTATGTGAGCAACTTGTTTTAACCTTGTTAACTCAAAAATGCCAAACTGATTATGTTCAATTGATCCACTGACTTTGCACTTTGCAAGCTTAAGCAATAGATTTCTGTATGTTTGAAATTTATATTTTTAAAATGCATGATTATTGTTGACAGAGCTTAACCCAGCATAGCTTGTTTCGTTAGAATAAAATGTAAGACCCAGCAGGATTTCCCGCAATTATTGTCTCTGCGCTGAGCAAGCGAAAGTCAGAGAAAATAGATTTGATCATCAAACTAGCTTGATTCATGATAAAGAAAGCATTTTAATCTTTGTGAACATGTCATAGCTTTCAGAGAGAGAGAAACAGACTGTGTAAATTTAATTCAATTTCATTAATCTTTCATTCCAAATCTTTTTTCAACAGCCCGTTTATTTTTTTCACGTAATCGCCAATACTTGCCTTGATATTGGCATAGACACATAAACTCCTCCCCTCCATGCTGTCATTTGAGATATATATCCTAGCGATTTTGGGGTTTTAGAGGAAAATGTTAAAAGGGCACAATTGAGCCAGTCATGCATGTTCTGTGTATTCACTCGGTGTGGGCGTAATTCTCCAGAACACTTTTCCTTTGATTTCTTTCAGTTTTCACAGTGTCTCTCAGATGCCAATAATAGACTTGTCCATCAGCCTCTCCCTCCCTTGGAGTTAATTGGAGCTGTAGAGATTCAGACCAAACTCTAAAGTTTGATTCATCATTGGATCACTAGATTATTAGATTAATCCTCCCCAAGATTAATGCCCTACCTGGACCCCCTCTACCCTCCTGCCAGGACAGCCCTATCAATGCCCCTAACGCCCCCTGGGCTCTTTAATAAAGCTGACCTGTGCCTTTTCACATGGAGAATTGGAGGGCGCTCTGGGATGTGTGTGCACCCTCATGGCTAACCATAAGGGTTGTTTGTGAGTCTTTTCCAGAAATACATCTTGAAAATAAATCATTAATATCTGTGACAGGCTACATAATTTCAGAATAACTTCTTATTAACTTTTTCAAATTCAATTTCTATTCAAAAGAACAGCCAAAAGACTATGTACAATGTGCCTCTGAGAATTATTTATTAAAATGTGCCTGGCACTATTCTATATATATATATATATATATATATATATATATATCACTTAAAATTAGAACTGCTGCTTGAATGCATGTCAAATAAAATGTGCTTGACAGAGTTGTATATATATTTTAAAACACACACACACACACACACAAAATCTTAACACTAATGTTTGAATCATCAGATAAATTTTGCCTGGTGTAAATGATTTATAAAACAAGACTAAATTATCAAAATAAACTGACGACAATATTCCATTCTCACTTCCAGGTCTAGATCCAGACTGATCGAGACAAACCCAGTATCTGATGTTTCTGTCAGGGCAAGCGAGTTGCATATCCCTTCACAGCAGAGAGCAGTGTGGCACAAAGAGTCAGGCTAATGAGGCTTGAGTGGCACTGGCATATACAAAACGCTTGGAATCTCTTGGCAAGCACATTATTCTATCTCTCTGCTTGCCGGCCTTCTCACCAGAGCTCGTTCTCTCTCTCTTTTTCTCTCAACATCGCCTTTGCTGGCTCTTTCCGCCAGGCCCATGGTTTCCTGGCAGCGATGCCCGTCTCTGTATGCCATCCTGGGAGGCGTCGTATCCCCTCCAGAGAGCTGGCCCCTGCGGCTGATGGAGCCTTTCAGTTCAGAGAATGGGGGCATTGTGAGGAATTGTGGGTCATGGCCGGAGTAGGCGGCAGTTTGCTCATATACAGGCCCCTCACACACTCACACAGGGCGCTTAGAACTGAGAGCCAAAGATAGACATCCAACCTCTCAGCTTTAAAAATGCCTCCTCAGGAAGTAGCTGTGTGAGAAAGTGTGTGAGAGATGTGCATGGCAACACTGAAAGTATGCTCACATTTGTTTGTGTGTGTGTTTCTCTTTGAAAGCATAAAAGCTGAAAAGAAACAATTTCACAGCATTGTGCGACGGTGTGGTTGCGTATGTAATTTGGTACATGCATTTATTGCATTCATATTTATCAGAGAGAAATGATGGTTGGAGGTTTATGTTTCTTTGAAGGAACAGTGGTTATGCATGACATGACATGCACGTGATTTAAAAATTATTTTTTTTAAGATTCTGAATAAATATTTAATAAATAATTATATTTATAAATGAATTTAGCTCAAACAGTAGAGCATTGCAACACCAAATTCATAGGTTTTGATTCCTAGGGAATACAATAACTGATAATATATATACCTTAAATGCAAAGTAAGTCGCTGGCTCTCTCTCAAAGCTCACTCAGCTCTACCTAGTGGCTAGAAGAGGCCACACAATAGTTCTTCCATTCACTGCATTTTCACTAGTCTAACAAACACCAGCACTCTAGTTATACCACTTGCTCTTTTTCTCAATTAATTGTGCTCATTTCCCCACTTCTGGCAACTCTGAGTGGCCGGAGGTGTTTTGGCACGTGATGTATCCTTCCACAGGCGTAGGAGGAGAAAAATAGTACCATTGTTTATTTTCTTTTGCTCATCCCATCCACGGACACCTCGCCTCATTAATATTCAGCCACCGGACTCCTTTCTCTCACCGTGCTGCATTAAGACAAAAGAGCATTGTGGAGACACCTCCTGTTTTAATTACGATGAGAAGGTGTGGAGGGGGTGTGAATCATGGTGTGTGAGGAAAGCGAGAGGCGAGGCACAGCGAATGCATTGGTTTGTGTGTAAATGTGGTTTGCTGGTGTCAGACATTCGCTCTGTGACATTGTGTGTCTAAAGTGTGTTTTATGTCATTGTTTGGATTTTTTATTTGAGTTTTTTTAAGTCTATATGAAGGCTATATGTTTCTGTGCAGCCTGTGTGTTGTGTGTGTGTGTGTGTGTGTGTGTGGTGCAGCTGCAAGTCTGTTGTGGCTTGTTGCCATCATGCAAATTGGCATCTGATAAAACAGCATTGACTGAATTTGCTTAAGGGATGTAGAGGAAAGGAGTAAATAGGAGAGAATTAGTTCTTGTTGCAAAACCCACACCCACACAGCATTTCTCGGCTCTCCCTCTCTGTCTCATTTTATCTCGTCCCCCCCAAATGATGAAACCAAAATAGTCCTTGAACTTGAAATAGCTACTTCTTTTTGTGTAAATTTACAGTATGTGTTTGATGCCTGACACAGAACTCGGATAATCATTCCATGAGTTTATAGTGATTAGATTTCACCCATGTCTGAGACGTATATATCAACACCAAATCAATGATAACTGTTTTTTTAATCACATTGGCTGGTATTTGATATTTATCAGCCATTATTTGAATATTTAATTACCTTGTTTAATTACCTTGACTTGTTTCTGTCTAAGATTTAAATCACTGTCTAGAAATAATTTATTTGTTAAAGGGATGTTTCCTATTGTTGAACGCGGAAAAGTTAATTTAAAAAATCTAAATCTAAGAGCAAGTAAATGAGCCACCATAAACAACTGTAATGCTCTAAATTCTTTTAAGTAAAATTTCACAAATCATATGTCCAGATTTACTCATTTTCCTTGTCATGACCATGTCTATACATGACCTAAGACATCCACCACACACATTTAATTTAAACTTTAAGTGACCCACTCCATCAGCTGAGCTAGATAGAGCCCCTCCACTGTCACGTCCTAATTCAAAAGCCCAAACTCAATTAAGACTCTATGATGGCTTCACCCCACTTGACCCAAACTGACCTCTGACCTCAAGGTTCACACCTCCCACAATGTCAAGCATACATGTGGATGTGCTTGGCCGGGGAGGGGGATTGCGAGGGGGTCGGTAAGTGGCTTTTGTCCCCTCTGTGTCCAGCCACCCTCTCTCCCTAAAGATGCTGTCAGAGTTTTAATGTGTTCCTTTGAATGTAATGGGCCCTGAGGGAGGGCTTGCAAGAGCAAAAATCCCTTAATCACCCAACAAATATGAGTTTAAAGTTTTGTGGGGTTGAAGATATCAAGCTGTTTTTTTTTATTTTAATTGTAAATATATTTCTGCTCAGTTTTTGCTTTTCAATCTTCTCACAGCTTTGTTGTTCATTTTGTTCATGTTCTGCTCTCCGCTTAATGAACCTGTTGAACTTTTTTGCCCTTGTCGGAAGCAGGTGTGAGCTCCCTGCTCTTTTCCATTCAGATCCAAACACCTTCACAAGCCTAAAAGCGGAAAAACATGGGAAGCTCATATAGGAAAAACATAAGTCCTAATTTCTGCTGACAGGAAACTTCCTTACCTCAGTGGGCTTTGTTGAAGCCCATAGTGTGTGATTTTAGCACTCTTAATGTTCTGCAAACCATGCCATCAAAAAGTTAACACAACTAAATGAACTAGTTTTAAGGAGTGCATCTTGAACAATTTCTCAATTACATCATATTTCTGTTGAAGAAATGTCAAATAAACAAATGCAAGCTTCATTGAATTGAATCCACTAGCTCTGTCTCTATTTTTCTCGTTGTACCGTTTGTGTGAGCACTGATCAGAGGGAGACCTGAGGCTGAAAGGGACCATGGCCCCTGAACACAGCCTGCCTGTAATCCTGTTAATGTGAGCTAAAGACAGGCACTCTCCCCATACAGACCGGCTTTCAGGGCACACACAGGACTTTCCAATTGGCACACAGTCCCACTGATCCACTTAGAGACAGGAGAAAATGGTTAAACTCTTAGAGGAATTGGTTTCTGATTCAGGTGTTTTGTTGAAAGAGAAGCACCACACACACAAAAAAAAAAAAAGCAAACAGAGCATTCCCCTCACATTTGCATGATTCCCATTCAATTTTTACAGGATTTTTTTAAGGTTCTTCCAACTCAAAAATTCTATGTAACCATAATCTAACCATAACGTTCTCAGAACGTTACATAAACAGAACCTATACATGACCATGGTCATTTTTAGGGAAAAAGGAGAAAACATGAAGTTTTCTACAGAAGAACTACAATTAATCAAAGCCTATCACGTGGACTTCAGCCTCCAGTAGTTTCATTTTGAAACCTTTAAATCATTTTGAAACAAAACAAACAAATCAAGTAGGTAAATAGCATATTACGTGCAGTTAGTATTCATCATTTTTGGTGATTATAAAGCGCAATTAAGCACTTCAGCGTTAGCGCCTATTCACATCCCAGCTGTCCACCTGTCTGAGGCCTGGGAAAAGACCTTGGCGCTGGTTCACGCAGCGGCGCCGTCTCTGTAAGACGCTCTGCTCTGCGCGAATGAAAAGGGGCGTCGAGCTGCTCCTCGCACAGCCCGCGAGCTCCAGGCCCTCGTAATAACGTGCTATCAAAATAAGACCCCCACTTTCTCTTCTCCGTTTGATCCTAGAAAGTGAAACTGTGCTAATTACGCGACGGAGACCATCTGGACTCTTCGTTAACCCTTTCCGCGGTGATTGTAGGCTAGCCGCCATTAAGTATTCTCGATTTAAACGGCGCTTTCACTAAGAATTAGCGTGATTGAACTGAATGTGAAATGAATGCCCGCGTGACTTTGACAAAAAATATTTAGGTTTTGGAAAAACATTCCAGTGTCGACAGGCTGCAGGGTAGCCTATATTTCTCTCCCACACATTCACACACCTTCAATCGATAACGCTGATTCAATCGATATTTTTTATTTATTTAAATACCATTCAATTCTGAATTTGTTTTTCAAGCACAGGTTATGTTTTGCTGGGTAAAAATAATCCATTAAAAAAAGTTATGTGTCCTTTAATTTGCTTCCCCCTTAAACAGATATATAGCCTACACACACACACACACACACACACACACACACACACACACACACACACACACACACACACACACACACGCGCATTTAATATATTACATCAATCAACATTTTTCTTAAAAGGAAAGGTTAAAATAACTTTATTACTAATTACAAAGTGTGTTGTGATATTGAAATATTCCAGCTGTTTCATGATATATATTTCACATTCATTTTTTGGGAAATAAAAAGTACACCGAATGAATACAAAACATTTGCCGTACATCCCTTGCAGATCCTCCCTATTTTTGAAAATGTATTAAAAATAAAGAGAAAGCATAAACTGCATTTTACAATCAGCTTTCTTAAATAACAAATATTTCTAAGAGCTAATCATGCGAGTAAGGCTTGTCCTCAGTCTGGGCTCTGTGATGGACCCATTCGCAGCTCTGCAGCGCCATCAAGTGGTATTATGAGGAATCAGGTACGATGACTGAGTGATGTTCACGCTTAAAGTTGCACATTCTTATTGTTCCTCGAGTAAACTGGGCTAATATTTTATATAACAACATATTATGATAACAATAATGGAACAATTTTTTTTAGTTTAAGTCAGTAAAATAAATTGCACCCGCAGAGAACATCACAGGTGGGAGCTGAACAAATGCAAACAGTCGAAAGCAGGTCATTTAACTGTTGAGTTTTTCCGTTTCGTTTGGTGTGGCCACTTCGTTAAGCTCATTGTGACCTTCCTCCTCCCCCGGCACCTGAAACGCATACATTTCGTTACAGTACAAAAACAATAGTCTTGTTTACGATACTGTCCTTGCATACTGGACATCAATTGTTTCACTCAATATTTTTGTGTGTGTCCCAATCCATTAAATGATAATGCACATTAGGCAATAATGCCTAATAATTACACCGTCGGTCAATTAATCTTTATTTTAAAGGCACTAACACAATATAGTATAAAATGTAAAATAATTAAAAATATATATCATAAAGGCTTCACCTCCCAGTAGATTCCATCCTCAAAGCAGTGAGTATCCGGAGGAGCACCATAGATTGGCAGCTTCAAAATGAACCCTGAGGAGTGCGCACACATATTGCTATTACTCTGAGATCAACACATCACAACATATACTGTAGACACATGTATGCACAGGGAGGTATGAACAATCTACAGCTAAAAGTTGTTGATTAGTTTAATATGAAACAAAGGCTGAGATAAAAAGTAATTCATTCATTTTAAAATAAAGTTTTTAATGTTGTTTATATGCTTATGTGGTATTTTTAATATGCTTTAATATAAACCATGTCATCACCTGTCACAAACATGCAACCAATCGCGTCAACTTTGCTGGAAGTAACGCCATACAGTAATGTATTACTTTTTGGTGTAACACAGTAATATTATACCGTTACAATCTGAGTAACGCACGTTAGAACAACGCATTTTATCACAAAATCTTTTAAGAATTTACCAGCACTGTGAGACATTCCAGCAAAAGATTAAAAAAAAATTCAGGGCGTAAAATACTGTGTTTATTTCCTGATATTGAAGAGAAAAGACCAGACCAGTCTTGTGGTCAATTGTGACAGATTGTTACTTGAAATTAATTACATTATGTTGTTAGTTTGCTTGGAGGCCTACACCACATCTCCCTCTACTGGATGAATAGGGAACAGTAAACTACAATAAATAATAATATTGCAGTATTTGTAATAATAATAATAATTATTATTATTATTGTAACACTATGGTGTCAGTATTGCTTCAGAGTGTGATAATGACAGTCAAGAAGAACAATATGAACCACAAGATGAACCGCATTTCAGTTTGGATGTATGCACTCATTACAATTACAGAACTGTACACCCACCTGTAACTAGACCACCAAACAGAGCCACCCCGAGTGTGACTGCCAGGGAGATCGCCTGAAACCCTCCCTTGGATGCAGACGTCCATTCTGCGTTTTCAGAACCAGCGAAAACTCTTTGCAATCTGTATAAGATTGGGTACAGAGGCAAATAAGTGTCTGTTCTCACAAAGAACAAGTTCTGCAATACTTTCGGCCATGACAAAATATTGCAAAATGCAAAATATTTATTGTATTTGGTCAAATGTAAAATTGAGTACATTTCAGTACATTTCAGAAATATACTTCAGTACATTTCATATGAAGACTACAGCAATGATAATGAAAAAAAGGCTAAATTGCACATTGTTACTAAGCAATTAGTTCTAAAAAATAGTTCGTTTTAATTTAACTTCACTGGCAATTAAACTAAAAAATAATGTTAATTATCATTCGTTGACATTAAGACAATCACAAATCATTATTTATGCAAATATTTACATATCACAGACTGACTTACCCCTCTCCATAAACATCCTTGGATGCCAGGGCAGCGGTGACAGCACCAACCACAGCTCCCAGAACTCCTGGCATTCCGTGCAGGTTATGAATGCCACAAGTGTCCTGAATCTTCAGTTTCGACTCCAAAACCGGCTAAAAGAGCATGACAGAGCCACCAGTGAGGTTTGGTGCAAGTGTTTAAAATTGTACAAGTGTGTCAGAGAAGTGTGTGCCACTAACCGTGAGGTATTTGTATCCCAGGACTGAAATAGTCCCAGCTAGGAATCCCACAATCATAGAGCCACATGCAGTCAGCATCATCTCTCCAGCTGTTCCCACAGCAACACCACCTGCCAGTGCAGCATTCTGAATGTGCACCTGAGAAAAACCAAGGCTTGAGTGAAAGTTTTGAAACTTGTTATGTAATATCAAAAATGACCAAAAGGGACTCTCACCATGTCCAATTTGCCTTCTGGGTTGACGAGGGCAGAGAAAGCGAATGTAGCTAGTGTGCAGGCGGCCAGAGAGTAGTAAGTGTTCATGGCAGTTCTGTGCTGGGGGTCCCCGTAGTTTGTAATGGCTGAGTTGAAGCTGGGCCAGAACATCCACAGATAGATGGTACCTGAGCAGAAAACAAGTTTCAGTGGCTCAAAGAGCCCTGCTTGACCACAAGCCATAATCTTTTAGGCATCTCAAATATTCACGTGACTCACCGATCATGGCAAAGAGGTCAGAGTGGTAGACAGACGAGTTTCTGTGTTGGCTCTTTTTCAGGTTTGGCCTGTACAGGACACGTGTCACTACTAAGCCAAAGTATGCACCAAATGTATGAATGGTCATGGATCCTCCGGCATCATTGGCCTATAGATAACATTGACATTTACATTGATAACACAGACATAAAGACAACATATGTATATAGTTTTTTAAACTCTTTATGCAAACTTCAGCTGATGAGCAATTAGCTCTTTCTGTGGATATTTGATTGAAATGTAAAGTTAATGTAAATGTGAAGTACTCAAATGTAATGTAGTTTTGTTTTAAGGTCTAAGGTAGAGCTACTAATGATGCTCTGTATTTATCCCACATTGGGATAATGACAGTAGTACCATAGATTTGGTTTTATTATGGAACATATTGGTTCCATAATGGTTATGGATATTGGATATTTAATAATGCATGTTCATTTTTTTTCTATTTTTACATTTAGATAAACTTTAAATGTAATCTTTAATAGCTCTCAAAATACTTTACTGTAATGTTGTTTCAAATGCCTAAAATGCCAGTGTTTGGAAAATTAATGTAATGTGAAAATGACCATTTAATAGCAATTAACAAAATTTGAAAATTAAATTTTTGTGTGCTTTTGTGGAACAGACTGTTCAGACAGATTGTGTTTCTACACTCACCCCAAGGAGAGAAAGCAGGATGAACTCATTGACTGCAAACAATGTAACCTCAAAAATGGCCATAACAAGTAGCTGCACAGGACTGGTCTTCCCCAAAACGGCACCAAAAGAGATCAACACAGCACCAGTGCAGAAGTCTGCATTTATCATGCTGCAGAAGAAACATATTCACTGTGAATAATTCTAAATATGAATGTGCATGTGCTTGTGTTACTGCTAAACTGCCACATCCACTTGGTGGCGCTGTGTTCAGCTGTAATCCTGACATGAGGTCAAAGCAGCAAATGTGCAATCAAAGCTTGAAGGAGAAGAAACCTGGAAGCTCACAGTTAAAGACATTTTAGCTGTCATTTCTTCTAGATCAAATGATTAGACTATTGCTGCAAATCTCTTATCTTTACTGACAAACCAAAGCTTTTGATGAGCTGCTGCTGTTGGCATCCAAACATCAGTATGATGAACCTCTTACAGTAAAATGCTGCTCACAGAATGTAACAAACAAACACGTTTAAGGTTTTACCTTTCCACACCAACTTCGATCTTGCCATGGTGCATGCCATGTAAAAAGCCCTGCATAAGTGTGGCCCACTGTAGGGAAAAGGATGCGATGAGGAAATTAAATCCGACACTACTGAATCCATATCGCTGCAAAAATGTCATCAGGAATCCGAAGCCCACAAAGATCATCACATGAACGTCCTGGAAACCTAAAATACACAGTCAGTCAGTTAGCTGTCTTTCCATGCTTATCCTTCACATTCTCATAGTTTTTCATTTTTAGTAATATTCTGAAAGACTGTTATTGATCACTGATATATTTTTCATGACATGGGTACTTGACAACCCTATTCAGGCCCAATTTTACACTATGAGTATGCTGAACCAAACATTAACCCATGTGTTATTTTCTGTGTAGAGCCATTCATTCCCCATTTCACCTCTTTTGACACAATTACACTGTTGCCAAGCAACTGGCCATTGACCTGGGCACCAATGAGGATGGCACAGCCCTGTAGGCAAACTGTCCCAAATATCTCTCACATTCTTTGGCAGCACATAAATGAGTCTGAACTCTATGTGTAAGTTCAAAGACAAATAAGTCTTTAAATACAGGATAGTTTACCCAAAAACTAAACTTGTACATCTTTCCAAAACTGTATGAGTTATTTACATCGTAAAAAACAAAGGAGAAAAATGTCTCTGTGTTTTTTGAGCAATAAAAGTCAATGGGGTCCAAAGTGGTTTTGTTGGACCCCATTGACTTTCACCCTATGAAGTTTCTCAAAATCTTTTTTTTAAGTCATACAGGTTTGCAAACAAGAAGTGGCTTTATACAAGAACTGTAAAGCAATTTATTTGCATCCTCAAAAAGCAAATTAATTAAACCATGATCAACAGAAACCTCTCAAATTATTATAAAACGTTATAATTTATTGTATTTAAACAATAGATTACACCAATGAATGGAGTTGTTTCTCATTTGTCAATCCTGTGGTTCTGTCTTTTCAAACTAATTCAATATATAAAGATGAAGGATGGTGATGAAATACTGTACAGACGGTGCAGTCTCTGGGATTTGCAGTTTTCTTCCTTTATCCTACCTAATTAAATAGTATTCGGTTAAAACTGATAAGTCTGTATGTCAAAATGTATGCAGCTCTTAAATAATTCGATGTAGGTTTCTCCTAGGCTTGTAGCACAGACACAACATGCAATATAATAAATGTAATTAAGTGGATCACACAAGTCTTTTGCTGAAGGCAAGTTTAGAGCAAACCGCAAACCGCAGAGATTAAAGGATGAGCCTTGGGTTTAGTAAAGTGAGGTGGATGGGAAATCCAACTATAGTTGAAACTTGACGACAGTTGCACATAGGCAAGCACAAAACAAATTTAGAAAAAAAAGAGATCAAATTCTTAAAGGTAAACATGCTCCACTTAAACCAGTCAGACTGCTCAAACACAAGTAGCACAGTTTAGGCCGATGTTTGTCTGCTGTTCGCCCAATCAAACACATTCCTAAGGTATCAAGTTAAAAGCACAACATCTGTGTTTCTGCTGGTGAACTCAATAGATTTATTGATCTGCATTATTTTCTCAATTATTATCTAATTCCATAATCATGTCATTTCCACAAATATCTTCTCAAACATAAATGCTGAATCTAGAAATCCAGCCCTATTTATTGTTCTTCTACACACCATTCTATGTCACTTACTGGGATAACGATAGTAGAACTCATTCTCGTAATCAGTTTTAGTAGAAGTTCTGTTTTTATTCCACTGCTTTGCATGAGTGTCATGGTTATACTCCACCAGTGTTCCAAAAAGGATGATGAGGATGACCTCCAAGATGATGCATAACAGAGGCAGCCGTAGCCTCATGCTGGTCGAAGAATCAGTCATGGTGTTTCCCCTTTGCCAGTATCCTTTGCTCTTTCCTCACTCTTTATCCCCCTTCTCTCTTTCTGGAGCAGGGCACAGGCTCTGATGAGTCTAGAGGCAGAGTGCAAGAGAACATCAGCTGACACAAGTCTTTTTATTGTTAGTTTGGCCACTTGATGAGCTTGTTAACGCCCACCTGCTCTCTCAAGACTGCTGATTTGTTGTAGTTCTGGGCTCCTCCCTCACCTTTTTTTGCTCATGAGGTGCGCAAGGAGTATGTTTAGGGCCTATGAGAATATCATGTCAATCAAGTCAAATATGAGCAATGTTATCGCAATTGAGCGAGTTTTAGAACGGTCAAGTAATGGTCAAAGATTTGTATGGAAAGGTGAAGAACCTTTGAGGCACGAGGCAAGAAGCGTTAAATGGGTCCAGTGTTTTAAGGCCGATAATGATCTCAGTTCTGTTAATATCGCTGATATGGGCTGTAAACAGAAATCTAAAGGTGAGACAGGGTGTGTCTTAGTTATATTCAAACACGGTGGAGTGTTTTATCCACATTTAAAGAAGTTAAACTGTTGAAACTAACTATTACAAACACAGTTTTTATCAGTAGTTTTCTTTTTTCCAGTATTCACTTTCAAACAAATTCTACAATACAAACATACATTGAAAAGAACATGAACTCAGAAACCTAATTGATGAACAGAATAAATTTTGTGATATATAAATTTAAAAAACAAAATCCCACTCTACCGTTCAAAGGTTTGGGTCAGTATGATTTTTTTCATGTTTCACCCAGGCTGCATTTATTTGGTCAGTAAAACCAAATCAGAAAAAACACAGTTATAATGTGAAGAACTATTACCATTTAAAGTAACTATTTTCTATCTTAATATATTTTAGAATGTATTTTATTCCTGTAATGGCAAATCTGAATTTTCAGCATCATTACTCCAGTCTTGAGAAATCAGTCTAATTTCAGTCAAATTTGGTTCTTATTATTATTATTAATGGTAAAAACCTTTGATCTGCGTAACTTATTAATATCTTACTTACACCAAACTTTTGAGAGGTTGTTTAAACGTAAATGTATTAAACATTAATAATGCAATTACTACTACAAAATATTTAGGGCCTGTACATTTTTTCTCAACAGTAGTAAAAAAATAACACATTGGATATACACATACTTTGTGTATGTGTAGACAGGAGAAACACTTGAAATGTCACAAATTAGTGACATTGTGAATCCACCAAGCATCCCAATGGCTGGTTTAAACTGTCTCTAGATTCACAGGAATCATTTACACTGTGATGTTTACACAACACCGTTGATAAAGGCCTTCAAAGAAAAGCTAATAATCCTGGCTCTTTGACTGACAAGGGCAATTTAAAGGAAAACACAAAGAATGAGGGTTTAATTTAATCCCTTCTTACACTCTTGTGGTTGAAATGTGATAAGAGGATGAGAGGTAATTCTGCATGACTTGGAAATAAAAATAAACTAACATAAAATTTGAGCGCTACCTCTTTGTGAAAATTTGTTACAGTACAGTGCAAAAACCAACTTCACAACCTCGAGGGAAAACTACAGGTGAAACAGGTTTGAATTAAATTTTTTGCAATTGCTTTCCTGTAGCTCAATCAGTAGAGCATTAGTTTTTACAACACCAAGGTCATGGGTTCGACCCCAGGGAAAGCAAGAACTGATTCAATGTTCCTTGAATGCAATGTAAGTCGCTTTGGATAAAAATGTCTGCCAAATGCGTAAATGTAAATTTAAAGGACATACACTGAATATTACTAGTTCTAATGATTTATTCAGAAGTTTAAAGTTCCATGTGAACTGAAAGTTGTAAAGGACTTTGCTTCAGTCTTGTGACATATTTTAAACAGAAAATTGAATGAGAAAAAGAAGGGTGTGGTCTGATTTTAGTGCACATCCTTGGCTTCTCTAGTTCGGAGAAGACTGATGGATGAAGGGGAGTGGTTAAGGACCCAAGCCCTCAAACTACTGTCAACAGGGAAGGAATGCCAATTTTTCAGGTTTTGACTAAAGATTATGAAAGCAAACTATTTTTTTTCAGTGGATTAACCTGGGCAGAATAATTGTTCTCCACAAGGCTACTTAAATAGGTTCAATTTTGACATTGTGCAGACAAAATGTAAAAATAAATTGAACAAAAACATGAAAAATCTTTATCTAGGCACAGCTTTCAGGACTAACCCTAAAGCTAAACAAGCGTTAAAGGTAACATTGACGATTCTGGTCAACAATTCTTGACCTTTGATCACTTTGACCTCTTTTGCTTTATGAGTTGCTGTAGAGCGCTGGGTTTAGAAACATCTGTGCATGTATGGTATATGCACGTATGTTTTTTCTTCAGACTGAGGCCTTTCAAGATTTCAAGCTGATGATTCAAGTTCAGATCCAAAGAATGTAAAGGTAATTGAGAAATTTGTTGGACACAATACTCATCCAATAATAATATTGTAATATTGTCATAATATAAGTCAGGCAAACTCTTCTGTCTCAAGAGCATTTGAAAGAAAGTGAGAAAAATACAACATGATAATAGCATTACAACCGGAGCAAATCCAGCCTCATAAAGAGCAGTTTGAACATGACAACTGCTCTTCGTGTGAATCAGCACTGTGTACACCAGAGGGAAATTCATGGTGTAAGAAATATCAGGTCAAACCTGCACTCCCACTAAAGTCTGTCACTGCTTTGGGTGCAAACGATCAAATGAAATTCTTGAGGTTTCCAAGAGGTGAACATGGTGATAGAAGCCTGTAGCTAAATCTGAACTAGATAACGCCACTTCCAAGAGATTCTCTTGCCATCAACAACGCTACTGCCCAGTGGGGTCTGTTGAAATTCCTTTACTTGCAGCTACAGGTCCTGGCACACACATTCATCATCTGATCTTGAACGGGGCTGGTGGGGGGAAGATAGGGGGTGACAGTTAACTTAAACTATAAGCACTGAACCACTAAGTGTTTTTCAGTCACTGCATGCCATGTGCATACTGTATAATTTTATATTACTGGCATGAAGGAATGCCATGTTTTTTCTTTCTGACAAAGGAAATTGTAAGAAAGCAACAGTGGCAACAAAGACCATTGGTGTTTACAACGCCAAGGTCATGGGTTTGATCCCAGGGAAAGCAAGAACTGATTCAATGTGTTCCTTGAATGAAATGTAAGTCGCTTTGAATAAAAGCGTCTGCAAAATGCGTAAATGTAAATGAAAGCAAAATTTGACATTGTTTATCTAGTGACAAAGAGCTGCAATAACCATCCAGAAAAAAAAGAAAGTGAACATTATAAATAATTGTGTTGTTTTCATTGCAAGAAAATTATGAATATCAATTTGAAATGCCTTGTTTTAAAATACTGTTAATAGTCACATTATTCTAACACATTTACTGGCAGGAAGATCTATATTCTATTTCTAAGAGTCCGTTACCAAAGTAATAACTGGGAGTAAGTGACCTTTAGAAACATCAACAAATGTCACATATTTACAGTACACAAAGAATAGGCCTAAGTGCCCCTCTTTGAGTCAGAGAGCAGCCTGAGGATGAGGACAGGACTGTTAGCAGAGCATGACAAGTCATTACACCTTTTCTCTTTCAACACAGTCTTTAAAATAATTGCAGTCTAGTTTTATGCGAATGAGATCTATAATATATATGCGATCAAGTTACACATACAAATACATTATAGTGTCTATTATATACTACTCACACAATATTTTAAATGTTACAGTAAATGATGATGATGTAATTTACAATCTACCAGTATAAAAATCTAATTTTTACAGTATAACCATACAACTTTTAATGAGGATAGCAAGGTTTACATAAATACGTTACTATAGACACAGAGGAAAAACATTATTGCAATAAGTTATAACCAGTCAGAATACACCTCACTTTAAAGTCGGCATTAAATGGAAGCAGTTATAGTCTCTTGTTCTCTATTGTGAAATATATATACAAGTGAAACAATGTCTAAACAAAATGGAGGAGGATTTTATTTTGTCCATGATTGGATTGTTTGATCTTTGACATTTCTTATTGCTGCAGTCTGATGTGAGTGACAGGTTTTTCCGTCCTCACATCTGTGAACACGTAATCAGACAAGAGATGCTATTGCAAGTCTCTGGGAGATTAAGCTTCTTTTTTTTATAAACTAAAATGTGGGCATGTAAATTAAAAATAATTATAATGATGTGCACTGATAAATCATGTATAATAACTAATTACTGCAATATTCTACAAAACAATAAAAATGGTCAATTTAAATTCCATGGTGATTATTAAAGAGATTGAGCATTTTAAAGGGGCAGTGACATGTAATAAACGCTACATACATGCTAATGTTACATCTCAGAGCTGGTAGTTGGGGTTCATGGCTTTCCAGTCTTTACTGAATAATTTTGACATCCATATGAAAAAAATTAATGGAAAAAATAATTCTGGAATCAAGGCAGTTGTGAAAGAGCCTGAGATTTGAATTGGGTCTGAAACCTCCAGACATTAACTATACAGATTTGTCCAAAATATGCTTTAAATGAAATTTTGATATGTTAAATATGCTAATCCTCGAAATCTTCACTTGTAGAAAATAATCATATCTGATATAGTGCATTTCTACTATGACATATGACTGAAAGGTTTTGCATGATCTGTTATCAGATGTGTGTCCCATGCAAGATACTGAACATCCCTGTCATTCCAAACAATAGTGAAGCGTAAACATGTGATGATCACGAGTTCTTAAAATCTTGAGCACACATACACACACGTCTTTACTGACTCTACCATCATTTGACTCACAAATTTAAGTAAATCATTTCAGTTATTCTCTCCAAATGGAAGGTTTCCACTTTATAGTGCAATGAGGAATGTTCAAGCCTTGCATAAAACCCCCTTCTCCTGCTCTGTCCCAAAAAACAAATTCCTGCCAAAACCGCCACAAGCATGCCATGTATGCAGAATGCTGTGAAGTATGAGTTTTTGTCACTTGATCTTTCCACTTCATCTTTGTGAGATAACATGATCAGTGAGTATAGATGTGGGGTGGTGGTTATCTGAGGAACATATAGGTAACAGAAACAGCTTCAAGAGACGCCAGCCAAGATCCCACAAGATAAGGACATGTTGAGTCCTGCCTGTTACATAACAGATACAGTGGTGTGAAAAAGAGTTTGCCCCCTTCCTAGTTTCTCATTTTTTTGTATTATATTTTTGCAAAAACAACTTTAAATATTAGTCAAAGATAACAAAAGTAAACACAAAAGGCAGTTTTCATATGAAGATTGTTATTATTAAGGGAAAACAAAATCCTGTGTGAAAAAGTGTCCCAACCCAAGAAAGTAATTGAGATCTCTTTGTCTGGAAAAGATTATAGAGCCATTTCTAAAGCTTTGGGACTCCAACGAACCACAGTGAGAGCCATTATCCACAAATGGCATAAACATGGAACAGTAGTGAACCTTCCTAGGAGTGGCCAGCAGACCAAAATTATCCCAAGAGCATAGCAACAACTCATCCAAATGGTCACAAAAGACCCCACAACAACATACAATGAACTGCAGGCCTCACTTGCCTCAGTCAAGGTCAGTTTTCATGACTCCACCATGAGAAAGAAACTGGGCAAAAATAGCCTGCATGGTAGAGTTCCAAGACAAAATCCACTGCTGAGCAACAAGAACATTAAGGCTTGTCTCATTTTTGCCAGAAAACATCTTGATAATCCCCAAGACTTTTGGAAAAATTCTCTATGGACTGACAAGACAAAAGTTGAACATTTTGGATGGTGTGTGTCCCATTACATCTATCATAAAAGTAACACCACTTTTCAGAAGAAGAAAAACATCATACCAACAGTAAAATATGGTGGTGGTAGTGTGATGGCCTGGGATTGTTTTGTTGCTTTAGGACGTGGAAGACTTTCTGTGGTAAATGGAACCATAAATTCTTCTGTCTACCAAAACGTCCTAAAGGGGAATGTCCTGTTTGTGACCTCAAGCTGAAGCGAACTTGGGTTCTGCAACAAGATAATGATCCAAAACACACCAGTAAGTCCACTTCTGAATGGCTGAAGAAAAACAAAGTGAAAAATTTGGAGTGGCCTAGTCAAACTCCTGACCTCAGTCCTATTGACATGCTGTGGCATGAACTTAAAAAGGCAGTTCATGCTCACAAACCCTCCAGAGTTGCTGAATTATAACAATTCTGCAAATTCCTGGTAAAAGACTCATTGCAAGTTAATGCAAATGCTTGATTGCAGTTGTTGCTGCTAAGGGTGGCCCAACCAGTTTTTAGGTTTACGGGGAAAGCACTTTTTCACAGGGCCATGAAGTTTTGTATTTTGTTTTCCCTTAATTGTAACAACTTTCATTTAAAAACTGCATTTTGTGTTTACTAGTGTTATTTTTTATTAATATTTACATTTGTTTGATGATCTGAAACATTTAAGTGTGACAAACATGCAAAAAAAAAAATCAGGAAGGGGGCAAACTCTTTTTAACATCACTATAGATACATAGCTTCTAATTGAAGTAAACATATACCGCAAAAGGAAGAAAAAGACACCACTTATTATACGGTAAGCATATGTAAGAGTATATCTTATAAGAATCTAAGACTTTTTTCCTCCATTCTCTTTTTCACAATTGCACAATCCTGCCCTGGTCATTTGCATTCTGCAGGCCCTCTGAATGAAAATTACTTCAGGGAGCTATAAGTGAGCATTTAAGTGAATTTATGAGTGAGATTCCATTCATGTGTGAGCAAAAGAGAAAGAGATCTCTATCTAGACGTGTGACTGTCACATGGAAACCCACACCCAAAGCTTCCGAAATCTAAAAAAAAAAAAGTCAGTCATCAGCATTAACTATTATATTTGCAAAATTGATATCATAATTAAATTGAATGAAACTATGCTACTATTACTCATTTTCATTTGTTTGGTAGAATAATTTGATATAGATGTGACCCGAAGCAAAGCAGGTGCTGTTTCAGTGGTGGAGGCAAACGTCAAACCGTAAATACACACAGTGCAGCCTACAAAAAATCTTTCAGTCATCAGTTCTTAAAGTTGTTTCTGAAAATCTTACAGTAAAGAACCTTTTGTGCAATGGGATTGTTCATCATGGATGTTAAAGGTTCCCCATCCCAAAAAAGAACCTTTTTTTCTTTAAGTCTAAATATAAACTCTAATTGTTAAAATGTTGGTACAAAAATTCAATGAGTAATTAAAACATAAAACATAAAATAATAACATTATGAAAATAAAATCATCAGAGTAAACTAAAACAAAAACCAATAATGAATGATCATCACTTACGTGGATTGTATAGATTAAATTTGAATTTAATTAAATGTTTTGCATGAAATTGGTTGCATTACAAAATGTTTTGATTTTTTTATTACATCACTGCAATATTTTATTATTTATTGTTTATTTACTTTGACGATTTATCATTGTATGTGCTTGTAGATGTGAAATGCAGCAACAGCAGAAAAAAAAAAACACGTCCAGTGTGTTTAGAGCAATACAAATCAATGATGCAGAACATTTTGTGCTATAAAACCTGAACCGGCCATGCAGATTTTGCATGTGAGTGAATGACACAGTCACTCTCCAGAACTTTATCTGATCAGAAGTCTGCCAATCTACTATAAAAATCTCAAACTAGCGCCAGACAGTGAACATATGACCAAACAGAGAATGAAATGGCTATTCATAAAGGAATGCATGAAGATAGCCAGTCTTATCAATCAGCCTGTCAGCAGGGACGGCAGACTCTATTGCAAAGAATAGAATTCCTACTGATAAAAGGGGTGTAAAATTGCACAGAGATGCTCCTGTCAGGAGTTGTCAACGGTTGTAACTCAAACAAAGTGCTCCACAATCATTTCACATATTCTATGAAAAGAAAACAAAATATACAATGAAAATTTTTTTTCTCTCATCAAAATTTCTGAAACACACAAAAGGTGAGTAAATATAGTCAAATAAAAATGTAATACCATTTTCTCTTGCAGAGTTCTCTGAATTTTCACATTGATTTGGACATCTGAAAAGCTCTTCTAACAATTATTGAATCAGTAGTGTTTGACTTTAGTCTGACTCCAGATAAAGTGAGCCTGGTCTGCACTGTGTCACATGTACACATTGTCACACTTCATGTTGGCTAAAGCTTGATTAACCTGCTGCTGTCCATACAAAGATTGTAACATCTACCGTGTTTGGTTATGACAGACTCATACATCTGATCTACCATATGATAATGGTATGAAACCTCTAAACACATGACACACCTCTCAGTCTACATTTTACTGGTTATACTCATTCATCTATAGCATTGGTAGGACATCTGTTCTGTCTAAAATAATCTTCAGTTTGTCTAAACTCAATTAATTAATTAATTAACTTTGCCAGTATTTATTTAGCCTCATGTCATTTTTTCCCCCAATGGAAAAATACACAGTATATAACACTATTTGTTCAAAAAACTTAAGGAGAAGTAATTTATATATATATATATCACCAAGACTTTATTTAATCAAAAATATGGTAAAAATTAGTATCAGTGTGGAGTATTATTACAGTATAAATGTGATTTATTCCTGTTATACAAAAGTTCAATTGTCAGACATCATTACTTTTTAGGATCACATGATCTTTATGAAATCATTGTAATATGCTGATTTGGTGCCGATAAAAAAAAAAAACATTTCTTATATCAACATTGAAAACAGTTGTTTCAATTATTTGTATGAACTGTAAAATTTTCTTCCATCCAGCATTCTTCAAGTTCAAAAGAACAGCATTGTTGTAACAATTTAAAAGTCTTAACTGTCACTTAATGGTTTAATGCATCCTTGTTCAATAATAGCATTCATTTCTAAACTCTCACCAAATTTCAATGGTAGTCTACACTATTGTAGGAAACTTCTCTTTCGAATGATCAGATTTCCCTAAACACAGTCATATAATGCTGTTAGAACTCGTTTGATTGTTCAACAGATACAGGAGCCAAAGCAAAACGATATACGATTGTGGAAGTGGGTTTGTCCACAATACATCAAGCCTGGGCTTGACATCAGAGTTAGGCAAGACGGTTATCCTCTGGGGCGAGTCTATCATTTGTCAACCACTGTCTCTTGTAACTGAGAACGCATGGATCATTAGAACTACACAACCTTGACTTAAACACTACTTTCCCAGGGGCTGGGTTAACATGAGGTTAAAGTTAAAGTGAGCCTCAGGGGGAGTGAGTTTGTGTGTGAGTGAGTGAGTGAGTGAGTGAGTGTGTGTGTGAGTGAGTGTGTACGTGCGTGATTTGGGAATTGTCCATAAGGAATTGATTGAACTGTTGTGGTTTGCTATTGCTATGATTTGAACAACATGTTGCACTGCCCTTGTTGCAGTAAACAACTCATCAGAAAAGAAATGCCGTTGCGAGAGAAAAAGAGAGAGAGAGAAAGAGAAAGAGAGAATTTATTTTACATCAGATTATGAGGGCACTTTAAAAAAATAAATAATAATATGCTTGAATAAATCATTTGTAATAAATACGGCAATATTCCATAGAAAAAGAAGAAGAGATTTGTCCATTTTATTTCATGGTGACTTTAACTGTGTTTGAAATTAGAACTAATGTGGAAGACTGGTAGTGAGTGAATGAGATGAAAATGAGACAAAGGTCACCTAGACTTGCCTTTGTGAACACAAACAGTTGAGGATGACAAAAAGAGCCATTGATGGAGCAACACAATGCAAAGTACACTGACAAATGCTTGAATTTCATTATAGCGCTTCTCCTCCAACTGCTTGTTTCCTTTCCGTGTTTGCATGCTCTCTGCTGCTCGTGGGTCAGTGCTGGGGGAGTTTAGTGACAAAGCGATCATTGTGCTCCCAGGTTAGAGAGAGAGAGAGAGAGAGAGAGAGAGAGAGAGAAAGAAGGCACAAACTATGGCCCATTCCACTTCCTCTTTCTATTCAGCCCATGCAAACTGGTCAGCTTATGAATCAAAATCATAAAAATAATTTAAAGACCTGAAATAAAATGTAAATATTCAAAAACTTAAACTTATTTTATTTCACCCAGTACCAAGGAATCATTTCGAGTTTTAGTTTAACTCAAGTTACTAATTAAGATTTTTTTTAAAAGTATTAATAAAACACTATCTTGATATAAAAAATATATATAAAATTTATTTTTTTCAAATTAGTTTAACTCAAGTTACTAAAACAAATAAACCTTAAAACACAAAATTACTGCAACAGTTACTAAAATTAAAAAGAAAACTTAAAAAATGTTTTTAAAAATAAAAATTAATACAAATTATTAATAAAAACACCATCTCATTATAAATAAAAATATAGGGACACAGACACAAATATATATAAATGGTGTACAAATATATGAAAATGAATCACATCATATAAAATATAAACTAAATATTTTAAAATATTTAAAAAACTAGCCATTTTTTAAAGTATTTTTAAAGTATTTTTCAGTTTCTGGCTATCAAACATTTGTGGATCATGTTCATAGTTGATATAATAAAGGTGTAACTCTGACACAATGGTTGAGAAAAGAGCTCTGTCATATGTTTGCAGGTGCCACTTGGTTTGATATTTTCTATCTAATGCAGTGAAGTTTAGAATTTTTTTAAGGTCACATCCTTCACTGATTCTTTTGACACATCATGCTTAATTCAAGTGTGAATCTTAATTCTTCTGCTTCCTCAACTTAACTCACTGTGTGGTTTGGAAAATTATATTTTTTCACCTCATTTTATGACCACAAAAATGTGCAGTTGCCTCCATCATCTGAGGTTTCCTGATTTCAGACATTCCTGGTCTGTCTTTCAGAGAAGAGTCGCTGACAGGAACAATGAGACTCTGTGTGACACTCATTAACATCTGGAGCAGAGGCGAGAAAAAGTCTGCGTACATATCCAACACTTGTCAGATGACCCTGATCTGTGTGTTTCTCCATTGCAGCCAGTGCATCTGTGACTCCATAAGAAAAGAAGATTGATGTCATGGACTTTCTCTGGATGTCCTTTTTAAATTGAGGAAGAAGTCTAAAGGTGAGACTTTTCTTTTCCTCAACAGCTTTCTCTTTGAATCAAATATCAATAAAACTATAACCTTTATTATGCTGTTTATAGGGAAAATGGTGGAATCCACAATGAACTCTATTGCTCTGCTAGTGATTTCACCCTGTTTCTTATTGTGCACCTTTGCAAAATACCACCATCATAATCAAGGTATTGCATTTGATATTAGAGATGTTGTGATTACAGTATAAACATGATTTGAAAGCCGTTACAAGACATTTCAAAATTGTTTCTGCACACATATTAACATAATATTAAATTATACAATGTTTTTTCTAGACAAGGGCAAAGAGCTAAAATACCTTCTGGATCCTCTGGTATATGCTGAGATCACTGCTCGTCGTGGACACACAGTCGTTTTGCCCTGTGTGATGAGGTTTAAACCACTGCATTACAGAGTAAAGTGGACTAAAATCGACCCCCCTAGTCAAGGAGTGGAAAACATTGTGCTTATAACAAATGGACATGCAGATAAGCAGTACGGCTCAGTGGGGCCTCGAGCGTCTATCCTGCATGCACATGACCTGGATGTTTCCCTCCGTTTAACTGATCTGGAGCTGGAAGATGATGGTAGTTACCGCTGTGAACTGATCAACGGAATTGAGGATGAAAGTGTTATTGTTACGTTGAGGATTGAAGGTGGGACAAGGAAATCAGTAATAATCTTGACTTTTATAAGAACAGTAAATAATAATAATAATAATAATAACAAAAGTAATTTAAAGGAAACCATCGTCATCATCATCATTATTATTATCAGTAGTAGTAGCCTTGCTGTTATTATTCCTTTTTTATAACTACTTTTTATTATTATTCTTATTGGGATAGTAAGAAGTCCCAATAAAATATAATATTATGTATATTACAAATATCGAGTATGTAAATTACAAATATTAAATATATTACATGGGTATTATTTTTATATATTATATGTAAATTTGTAGACATTACGATATCATTATTAATTTACCATGTATTTCAGGGGTTGTATTTCCTTATCAGAGTCACCATGGCCGGTACAGATATACTTTCTTTGAAGCTAAAGAGGCTTGCGCTGATCAGGATGCAACACTTGCCACCTACAAGCAGCTTTACCGGGGTAATAATAATATTTTCACACTCTGTGTATTTTAATGTACAATTGTACACTTTTGAGTAATATTTTTTCATAATACGTTTCATTAAGGGGATAGTCCATCCAACAATTCTTCTGTGTTCAGCAGAACAAAGAAACTCATTAAAATACTTTGGGGTGGATAAAAAAGGATAGAATTTTCAGTAACACTTTAGTTTAGGGTTGAATTCTCACTATGGATATTGGCTGTTCATTAGTACTTAAAAGCACATTTTAATGCCTTACTCTGCATGACCATATTATACATCCCTTAATCCTAAATACCTAAACTTAACAACTTCTTACTAACTAGTAATAAACCGTAATTAGGAGTTTATTGGGACAAAATTAATTTAATAGTGTGAATTGTACCTTAAACTAATGAATGACAGAATTTTAATTACTGGGTGTACTACCCCTTTATGTTGAACCAGTATGTATTTGGCGATCATACCTGTATCCATGTATAATCTACTTTTCAGCCTGGACTGAGGGGTTGGACTGGTGCAATGCTGGATGGCTGAGTGATGGAACTGTTAATTACCCAGTCCTGCACCCACGGCCGGCTTGTGGAGGAGATCTTCTATCAGGCATCCGAAGTTATGGGCCTCGTCACAAAACACGGGACCACTATGATGCTTTCTGCTTCACCTCTACTACTAAGGGTCAGTGAATGCTGATTGGAAATAGAATGGGATTCAGATGATGACAAAAATTATTTCACATATAAGATATATTATGAAAACAGAGCAATGTTAGAACAGGTTTTCCCACGTACCGTACCATTAAATTCTTTATACACTACACTGGTGTTTAAAAAGTTAGGCAAGGATGTATTAAATTGAACAAATGTGACAGTAAAGACATTTATAATGTTAAATAAATGCTTTTCTTTTTAACAAATCATGTATCATGTTTCCAAATCATGTATCATGTTTTTCTCAACATCTGTGTCTAGATTTGTGATATTTTCCTAAAACAAGAATCATTATAGTATCCAGGTAATTTGCATCAGCTTGAAGACATCTCAGAGATTTATGAGATTTCCCTACTAAACTGCTTCTGTTTAAAACAAAAGGTCATCATAAACAGTTGACGTTTGTTCCAAAAATAGACAAGAAAAGAGATGCATATGTTCAGATCTGTTGTTTTTGTCTTTAGGAAAGACAAACAGTCTGCTACACTCTCTAGAAAGACATTTGAGTTTTCACTATGCCCACTTGAGAGCGCTGAATATAGCACTGGAGAGCTGAATGTCTTTGACAGATATATACAGGAAGTGCACCTAAAAACAGTTCAGTTTGTTGTGCAGATCACTAATCTTATACATATGAGGTTGTTATTTCAATTTTCATCTTATAAATGCAAAAATAGCTCACTTTTTTTTGCTTTCCCAGGATCTGTTTTCTTCATTGCAGGGCAGTTGAATTTTGTCGAGGCTGAACATGCCTGCAGACGAGAGGGTGGCAGTCTAGCGAGAACTGGTCAGATCTACTCATCTTGGAAGTTTCAGCAGCTGGACCGCTGCGATGGAGGCTGGCTATATGATGGTAGCGTACGATTCCCCATCATCAACCCGAGGGAGCGTTGTGGAGGGATTGCAGAACCAGGGGTTCGAAGCTTTGGGTATCCCAGGAAAAGTTTGAGTCTTTATGGGGCTTATTGCTACAGGTAACTGCTCCAGATTTTGCTGCCAGGTAAATGTTTTGTTACAGGCTGTCTGAACTAATATGGTACACTGACCCAAAGGTGAAGTCCCTAAAGAGGTGCAGATTGTATCCTTCATTTGTACAGAACGTATGGGCACCACTAGAGGCTCTATGCAGCGTAGAGCTGCAGGAAAGGATATGTATGAGATACACACTTAGCATTCAAGGTGACAGTATAGCTCTGGGTTATATGAGAGTTTTGTTTAATAAGCTTGTTTTAAAGCAGAAAATATTAAAAGCTTCTGGAAAATTTCACTTGCAAATTAAGAGTTGAATGATAAAGTATTTAGCCTAATCTTGCTTGAAATGCTTATACTTTAGCTCTGATTAGTCATGCTATACAGTAACAGGCATTAAATCTATAGCACCTAAATGTTATATTGTGCAGCACCATATACCGGATGGTACCTCATGTTTGGATTTTTATTCATTTATTTATTTTAACAGTAAGTGAACAAAATAGTATGACTGTAAGATGTGAGAATAAAATTACCAACAAAAATATGAAATCTGTAGGTAGTACTTTTTTTTGTAACAGTCCTAATCTATCATTTATAAATTACACACACATACACACAGTGTTTCTAAACCACGACAAACAGTAATCTCAACTCAAGCCACATTTGTTTAATTGTAACAACTTTTTATTGTGATTGCTTGATGATTGGTTTCTAGAATGATGAAAGATGCCCTGGTTTCAGGCCATCAAAAACTAAAATATGATTTTGTTATGATGCATCTCCGAATCTAATATTGATAGTAGTCTACTGAAAATGGCCATTCTCCAGAGTACAATACAGACCTGAAATACTGAGCACCAAGTCGAAGAATGACCAATTATCTTCTCACAATAAGACTCAACGTGGGTCTTGAAATCACAAACATTTGTGGACTGCCTATCTATACTGCTTTATAAAGCTTTGCTGACCCAATTACTTTTTTTTCTTTTAGAAAATTTTCATTCATTCACTTCTAGAATATTCTAAAACCAACAAAATGAATAGGAATATTACTGTTTATTAAGTTGGGTCACTGTTAGTCTATGAGTTCTTGAACTCAAGTTGAGTCTTGGTTGGCAGACAATTCTAAGCAAGGAAAACAAAGGACACTGTGAATGTTTAAGAAGGGATAAGTAATGCTACAGGGCTACAACATAAAACAAGGTGATTCAGACCAGCTGATGTTAGACAGCATTTGTTCATAGGTTTATCTCATAATTTATTTTTAAAAACAAAAAGAAACAAAATGGGTGCCTGGTCCAACAGTTACAAGCTTTGTTTGGATGTTGCTTTTTATCAAGTGTGCTTTTATCTTAGAATTACAAAATGTAATTCAGTGTCATGGTCTACACAGAGAAAAATAGAGAAGAAAAAAGCTCAGAGGAAAAAAAAATGTTAATGCCTCTTAAGTCCTATTTAAATATCTGGTTATAGATGTTTGCCATACTTAAACTGTTATTTGTTTTTACCATTAAAAAAAAAGTTAAGTGGGACATATTTCTTAATACAACATTGAACTTTGAGGGGTTGATCGATGGACGCCTTAAAAGAAGGGATGACAAAGTAAACAAAAGAATGAAAGAAATAATGGAATGCTACTGTGCAGTGTGCTTGTTTCAAAAGTTCCATTTTATATCCACGTATTTGGGTCCTGTTGTTTTTGTTGTAGTGTCTTCTATGACTATTTCCTCGTTCTGACCTGTGGGCCATGTTACCGGTTCTCCATTTGAGTACGCTGGTCCCACTGTGAGGAAAATACATGAAATAAACACGGCACAAAAAGATCAGTGATGCTTATGTACAGATAAAGATATGTAATATAATATAAAAGCAAATTTTCACCTGGTGTACAAGTGATCTTAGGTTCCTCCCACTGTCCATTGCTCTGACATGTGATGACAGGATTCTGTCTCTGGAAGAAGCCTGGCTCACAGTAGTAGCGCACCTGTGAATTCGCCCTGTACTTTAGTTGACGACGTCCAAACATTTTAGCGTGCAGTACGAGAGGGGGCTGACCACAGAAGGCTGCTAAAGAGAAACACACAAAGATGAATTTTTGCTCTTTCTGGGACAAAGCGCCCCTGCAGAAGGTGATGTACTCACCAATGCCCTTCTTGCAGGTGTAGGAAAGCTGGTAGTTGCAAGGGATATCACTCCAACGGCCATCATCATACCACACCATGACAACACAATCCTCCCCTGACAGGAAGTAGCTGTCTGGTTGTCCACGATACCAATTTTCATACAGCTGACAGAGGGAGATAAATAAAATTAAACATTGGAACTTGTAGTCGCAGTCTGGAAAACTCTTGGGCAGGTAATATGCAACTAGTAAGATAGTCAACGCTTGATCATAGTTTTTTATTTTTTATTTTATTTTACAGAAACCCAAAGTAGGCTCACCAGAGGGTTCCCATCTGACCAACGGAAATCTCCCTCGATGGTCTTGTCATTGAGACCCGTCCACTGATACTCCCTGTATTTATCTAAGGAAAGAGAAAAGCAAAAAGAAATGCCAACTAACCAGCATACACTGTCAGTAAGACACAACACAGACTCATACCCGGATGCATTATATACGATAGAAATGCATGGACTCTTTTAACACAACCCTCATTCACTATGAATAAGGTGACACGTTCAAAGCCCTTCAATGTTTTGATGATTGTATAGAAATGCAGAACAAAATGCTGGGCCCCTCAATGTTATGTCAATAAACATGGTCCTTTATAAATTCCTTCATGTACTGTAAGCTAAACTGCTTCAGTAGCTTGACACACCTCTTTCTGACTTTTATAAGTCAAGCAAGAGTACTGCATTTCTGATTCAGTCATACGTTTAAGAAAGACATTGCTTTCATAAAACAGTTCAATTAAGAAGAAGTCAGTATTGAGTAGGCTAACTTACATTTTGGAGACAATATTGACCATTTTTGATCTTTACAAATGAAAAAAGCTTCAAACGAAGCCAAAGGAATGCACGTTATTCAGTGCATGTCTCCGAATAAACACATTGTAATCTTTCGTTTTTGAACAAATTGGACCAAAAAATTATTCACTTGTGATAGAGACTTCACTTTGTTTATTGCTGCAAGATTGCTACAAATTGGTAGAAGTAATGATGATTCACTCATCACTCACTTTTGGGCCGCCACCACCTGGCAGAAACAGTTACTGAAAAATCCACACCCCTTGCAAAGACTGACAGCCTCTACAACCTGATAATGACACTTGGCTAAACATCAGGTTCAAATCAGGGTGCATCAAGTTTAAATTTTTAACATTATACGATAAGAAGTCAAACTGATAGGATCAACAGGAAGGAACAGCTGTTCACACTTACCATTGATAAACTGCTGTTCCTCAGGTGACATAACAGAGACCAGGTGACCACCGCACATGCGACAATGTTGCTCTGCAACCTCCCATTTCTGCCGTTTGGTGAAGTGTTTGTAACAAAATCCTTGGAACTTCTCCCAGCCTGGTTCACAGTGCTCTAGATCTTTGTTTGGTGAGAGAAGAAAACATTAAGTGCATTAAGCAGATTATTTATATATATATATATATATATATATATATATATATACATACATACACATACATATAAATACACACATACATATAAATACACACATACACATAAATACATACACATATAATATTTATATATAATATAATAATCAGCAATTGCTCCACTTTTAACAAAGTAAAGATTTCAAGAGACATGCAGGTAACTCACCTGTCTCACAGAAGTCTCCTCCATAGGTGGACAGACAGAGACACCTACGACCTGCTTCACTGTCCACACACGTCCCTCCATTCTTACAGGGGTTCTCCAAACATGCATCTAAAAGGCCATTCACATGTTTTTACAGCTGACTAATAAAAAAATTGCACATAAGTGAAGAATCTAAAATCAAGTATGATTGGAACCACAAGGTGGTGCTACTATGCAGTAAAAGCCATATTGAGAATATCGCACAGAACTTAAGGAACAAAACTCAAAGAACATGCTTAAACTGGATTGTTGAATTGTTCCGTTAATCTGTACCAATCTAAAACATGCAATATCAGCACCATTGCCTTTTCTTTCTGATTGTTCTGTTATCAGTTTCTAGTCATCATGGCCCCAACTAAACCAAACTCCTACTTCATGCACCACTGAAACTATGTGTTGTGATGGGGGTTACACACTTCTGATAAATTATCTCTATCTGTTTGCACTGTAGTCTTTGATGGACGCTCTAATCAGTTGTTATACATTAGCGCATGTCAGTTTTCAAGTTTCTAGGTATTTTAAAGAGATGTATCTGTATCTGCCAAAGTTTGGAAGGGAATCAGCGCCCCCTTTGGAGTTATTTAAGGGTTGTTCAAGGGATTTAAACCTGCTGGGTTATTTGTTACTTAGTAAAAATTAAAACTACAGTATCTAAAAAAAATATTATTTGAATCGTTTATTGAAAAAATAGTTAGATAGAAAAAACTGTTTGCAATAAATAAAATTAAATGAGGTGAAGTGCTAAAATGACTAAAACTGAAATAATTATAAAATAAAATGAAATGTATATTTTTATATACATTTATAAATATATAAATATAAAAATTAATTCAAAATATTAATATATACTCCATAATAGGATATAGATCACATTAAAATAACACTGGTTTAAGAGGCCTTGTTTAATTTTTTATTTATCATTAAAAAACACTTTTAAGCAAAAATACTTTTAAAAAATTACAATTAAAAAATACTTTTAAGCAATTTTTATGTTTACCTGAAATATAGCCTGTCCTAACCAACACTCTCTGTGTAGGTCTGGCAGGTAGAGTGGTAGACTCAGGTGTGGTTTTGACATAATTCTCATCTTCCACATTGTATGTGTTTGCTTTAGTTATGAGTTCATCATTATCATCACCATCTTCGTTGTCAGCTGTCGTAGGGGATGGTTTTTGAGTTTTCTCCATCTGCTCATCAATGGGTGCATTGGTGGAGTCAGATTCAAGTAAAGCCTTGAAGTTATCTGTGGTAAGTGCAGCTTCCCCACTGAATTCAACATCTGCTCTGAACTCTCCTGGGCTTGTGGAAGAGGTCACAGACTCCCAGATAGGACTTTGGGTCCCATGAGGAAGAAATGTAACCTCCAAACTTGTCGTGGATCCCATAGTGCTGTCAATATTATCTTCATTATCACTATTGGTTTCATTATGCTCCTGAATATCTATCAGGGTAGAGGGAGTGATGGTGGCTACTTTTGAATATGGATGATTAGTAGTTGAAGACCAGTTTCCTGGAGATTCTTCTTCTCCGGAGGATTCATACTCATCACTGTCTTCAACATTGAAAGTTATAGTAGAATTATTAAGCTCAGTGGATGTGGTGATTAGGTAATTAGGTGCTCCTCCAAGCCCTTCCTGCTCCACCTTCTCCAATTTTTCTTCCACAACCCCAAGGCCAGATAGAGTGGTGCTTTCAGGGAGAACTCCTTCCATTTCCTGTGGAGAACTGATTTCTACTTCTGCAGAAGACCCATGTGCGGTTGATGTGCTCAACAGATGAGGAATAGGGGTGGTCAACAGTGTGACTGGAAGGACATCATCATCATCGCCAGAACCTTCAGACGATTCAGTTTCATTCAGCGTTGTGCTCACAGTCGAATAATTACTGGCATCATCAACTGTGCCAAGAGACATAGGAACAGTCTCAGCTGACGTCTCCTCAGCATTGTAATGGTCTGCAGAACCCTTTTCATGTGTGGGTTTAAATGCTGGGAATGAACAAAATTAAAGAATTTTAATGTCATTTATAACCATGATCAGGACATGGAAATTAATTATCTATCTATCTACTTTCAGAAGTCAAGGCTTTTCCCAAAAACTTCCCATATGATTCAATTCATTTTAATTCCACTTTTTAAAATGAAACCATTTTAAAGGCATTATCAATTCAATTCTTTATATGTTATGACACATTATATATTTTTGGATATATAAAAAACACACACAAATCTACTGATACACTGTATGAATATATTGTTTCTTTTTACTTACTTGGGCTAATATTGTTCAGATGTGTAAAAGAGAAGCTCTCTGTCATAGTTTCAGTTGTTGATGCTTCATTTGTTTTTAATACATGTTGGGTGACCAGATGTTCAGCTTTTTCTGTGGATAACAAGGTCAAATCCTCACCGGAACCCTCCAACCAACTTTCAGTGCTGGATGTTCTTACTGAGGTGGACTGAGTTGTGTGTTTAAAAAGACCTGAGTCTTCATCTGACTCTGGAGCTTCTGTGATATTTCCTGCATTTTTCTCCACTGTAGCATCTTCTGGATGGTATGTTGAGACACTCGACTGGACTGGAGTATTGTACGTTGTGGTGTCATTGCTTGAGCCATATTCCAGTGTAGTGCCTTCAGTAGTTGTAGAGATCTCACTAGTCACATGATCTTCATCCTCTAGGATGGTGTCAGGCATGGGTTGGAAGTGTTTGGAGCCATCTATCTCTTTTGGTAGAGAGGACAGTGCCTCTGTTGTCACAGGCTGAGCCTTTGTAGGTGGGATGAAGTCGATGGGCTCTCCTGGCTCTAAGTTGGTATCTGGCATTGGTTGGTAGTGTCTATGATTGCTGCTCTTAACATCATCAATTGCTGAAGCTTTTATATCTGGTTTTCCTTCTTGCATGAAATTATTGTGTTTTGGATCCATATAAATCTCTGGAACAGACTCAACTTTTATCCAGGTGACCTCAGTGGACTCAAGATATCTGTCTGTGCTGGCTGGGGTGGTGAGGTCTCTTCTAGTGCTAGCAGTGACATCTTCCTGAGAGCTTGGGGTGTGGTTGTGTTCCTCAGGTTTTGAAGTAGTCTGTGTGCTAGAGATAGAGATGGACTCAACAGCCCCCTGAGCTTCATTTTCGGACCATTGAGTGACCTGATCCATGCTATACTCCTCTTGGGGATCTGTTAAAGTCACAATATGCTGCTCGGTGTCCTCTGGCTCTGTAGCCATATAATCTATAGGTGGGACTGTCTGAGAGTTCCTGTTAGCTGCAGAGGAAGAGTAGAATAGATACATTTATCCAAGCGTTATGATTGTATGAGATTTGTTTTCTTTTTTTAAAGTTTTTGATGCTAAGAACCGTTAAACTCCCTTCCTAAAATATATAAGCAGTTGTATATTCTCATGTAAAAAAACAAAAACAAATTCATACTGGGTGAGAAACATTTACTTAGCTTTTATGTGATCATTGTACTAATTAATATCTAAAATATAAAAAAGTTTTTTCACAAATATATTTTTAAAAAGTTAAACATGTTTGACATGAAAACTTCCTTGTTAGTCCAAAAACAGCTTTTATTGCAATCAAGCCCTGAGAACGACTCGTTGTGGAATGTGTCTATGACAGGTGAAAGACCACCAGAAGAAAATGATTCATGACTCATGAAATCAGATGTTCTTCTATGTGTCAGTAAATCAAACTAGTAACTAAAAGGTCAATTTAAACTATTTTAACTAATTTAATTTAAATCTAATAACTACCGTATTTATTCGAGTATAACGCGCAAATTTTTCTACCAAAAAGAATAAATCAAAGTTAGGGATGCGCGTTATGCACGAGGGCTGGGCTGGGGTTTGTTTTGATGGCCGGTCCGTTGAGGGCGCCGGCGAATTGTGAGTTCGCGCTGCGCATTTTACAGGCTGTTTAAGTAGCAATATATGCATAAAATAAAAGGCAGACTCAGCAACTGTATTCAAACATAAACCGCGGCAACAACCGCGACATAGCCCAAAGCAATCGATTGCCGATTGCATGATACATTACATCCCGTAACACAGGCTGCAGCCTCTCACTGTACGTGAGGGCGAAGAAAAAAAAACGTCCCCTCGCCGCTTCATTTCCTCACCCACACGTTACGGAGAAGACAGGCATTTTGTGTTTTTGTGAAGACAGGCATCAGCAATAAAATGGACGCACTGATGAAAAATTAACTCCAGAAGAATGGGAGCAACTCTTTAGTGTCTCTGATGAGGAATCTGACGTCGAAGGATTTTAAATAAATAGTTTTACCGGTAATTCTCTTTTGGTATTGTGTTCATTAGTTTATGTTGTCAATAAATATATGTTATATATTTTATATAAGTTATACATGTTATATAAGTACATGTTATACAATAAATAAATGTTTTCTATCATGGCTGCACGTGTTCAACAACGTTTTTTGTCAATTACAATGCTTGGTGTGAAACAAAATTTTATACCGATTTTTAATCGAAAATTAGGGGTGCGCGTTATACACGTGTGCGCGATATACTCGAATAAATACGGTACATTTTATATAGAAAGCAATCAAAGAACTCTCCCTTTACAATGGCTGATCGATTTGATCATTTACTGAGTTCTGGAATCTCTTTCTTGCATTGTGTTTGCATTGTTAGCTATGATGAAATCATTTGTTAGTGTGCAGAAATCGAGCTGCAATGACAGATGCAATGCAAAATCAATACATCCATTCCCTCAAAATGTATGTGATTGGCTACAACGCTCATTACTGTAACCCCTTCATGCCGCGATCTAAATATAATGACATAGATATAAAAATAATTCTATATTCAGATTAGTTAACCTCGACAGCTACTATATATTAAAAAACATGCTAAACATTTTCGATTGAGTTACACATGTAATATTTAGCTATTTCATATGCATCACACCCCTAATCAGACAGCTAAAATCAGAATAGGAAAAGTGCCTTTTACTTCTAAATTATGACATTTTTAATGTCAAAAACCTTATAAACATTATAAGCGCATCCCAATAAATATGATAAAACAATAGAACAATGCAAGTTCATGACCCCTTTACAGCCCTAAAAATGCATGCATAGCACCCTCTATGGTCCCAAATTCTAACCCATGTGTTAATACCTCTGAAGCAGTAGGCATCATGGCGAGAATGTGGTTCCGGGAATCCTGTTTGATTGCTAAAACGATAGACTGTCTTGACACCAGGTTCAGAGCCCCCACACCGTTCACGAGGGGTCACAATGGGGTAGCGAACGCTTCCATCAGCAAGCCAGCCAGGACTGCAGTGATTTAGACCATCGTTCCATGCGGCATACAGCTGGCCAGTTGTGGCTAGCTGAGCTCCCTGCTGCTCACAGTATGTCTTAGCTTCTGACAAGCTAAAGCGCTGTGGGGTCGACCCATGAAAAACCTCCCCTAAAAAAAATTCCATCAATGAATGAACTATACATTTTTGCTTTCACTAGACATTGTAAACAGGGTGTATTCTTTGAATATGGACTGGTTGCCCATGTCAAAAGTTAATTTGGAACATAGTTGGCATAGTTTGTAAAAGTGAATGTTAGCAATGTTTTGAGAGTGGTATACCATGAATGTTCTCCACATAGCAATACACGTCATAGAGTTCATCATTATCCATCAAGCCATAGTTTCGAACACCTGGTAATCCATCCATGTCTCCAAAACAGCCTTCACGGGGCATTTGGATTGGGTATCTAAGAAGGCATTACATTAAAAAAAAATTTATCAACCTTTGACACATGCATTTTTGTTATCAGTCAAAACCATCTAAGCATAATCTTGTTGGTATCTAACATAATTTCAGAGATAAATAATTATTTTGCCAGGATTTGCTTAATGTGAATCTTTGATTGGTAGAGATTTCTTTGCAGAATTATGGGTAATATATAGTTTTTCACCAGGACCTCTGCTGTTTATTTAAAAAACAAGTTGAAATATTGCGGGTTAATTGTTTTAACAAAGCATAAGCCATTGATTAAAAGCCTCGTTAAAGATTTTAATGTTATTGTTCAGAATCAGTTCCCCTATAAAGATAATGAATGCGACTGACTTTTGTTGCACACAACTTGTCCAGAAACCTATTCCAAATATTAAATGTTCCAATTTGTTGCTTTACGTGTGAATAGACAAATTTCAAGACCCTGGAAACTTGCCTGCCTCACATCTAGTGCAAGCACAGGATGGCATAGTTGGTTATTTGATATGTCTATCACTCACCTAACAGAGCGATCTGAAAGCCAGCCAGCGTCACACTGCTCATACCCACTGTGATACGCAGCCAGCAGCTGCTCTGGAGAAGCAATCTGAGCTCCAATGTCTTCACATGCATCTTTGGCCTCATCAAAAGTGAAGGCATAGCGACTTGAGGTGTGGCGGTAGAGGAAAACAACACCTAAGAACACACAGCGTATTAGTGGCCTCATATATCACAGCTTTTGAACTGTTGAAAGTATTAGTATCCATTTTCTAGTGTGGAAAACATCTGTTATTAAAACATTCAATTTGAAGAAAAGAGTCACCATATTCTTTTATTAGCTGTAGCAAAATTACACAGCACATTAATTAAAATCAAATCACCATATAAGAATGATTTCAAATTTAATTTTAAACATATATATGACACTTAATATATATAATTATTTAATGAAATGATCATATACATTTATTTATTGTAATTAAGCAGGAATTTATATCTCAATCATTACAACTACTTGGGTTCAAAACACTAGTAACTATCATTGTGACTAGGGCAAAATATATGTGTATTGTCACAGACAGATTTTTAAGTAATAATCACCTTTTACTTTGACTTGGGCCTGGTCGTGAGCATCCTCCAAGCCGTGCTGGACTTCACAGCGGTAGAAGCCTGTATCATTGTGTATCAGCCCATCCAGTCTGAGGGTAAGATCAGCTGAAGAGGCAGCATAATTCAGCAGTGAAGCCCTGTCTTTATACAACTCACTCACCTTTACCCGTTCACCACGGGCCACTAGGATCTCTGTCTCTCTGTTTGATGAAAGAAAGCTCCATTTGACTCGGGACTGGGTCAGTACGGCATGCCGACCCAAAGACGGGGACCGGGAGAGACTCACCAGGCAGGGCAGAGTAAGGGAGCCCCCCAAAATGGCAGACACTGGGCTATCAGGAATAGCTACTTGTAAGAATGTGGTCTCATCTGAGGAAAAGACAGGAACGATTGAGATACTAAAAAATGTAAACTGAATTTCTATAATTTCTAGAAATTCTATATTTAAAGCTTAGGTCCCACTTTATATTAAGTGTGTTTTACTGGTAACATTTAAATGTATAATTTGATAGAATGTACATATTATGTATACACATTGTATACATGTATAATGTCTAATACATTATACTTATATTTAAAAATAACTGCATGTATTTCCATCTATAGTTACACCCCTTAACTCACCCTGGTCACAAAATCTGTTCCTTTAACTTTACTTTTTTTAATGCAAGTCCATCATAGTTAACGGCAACTAATATAAGTTATAACTAATTATAACTTATAATTACGTTACTGTGCATTTACATGTTTTGCACTGCTGGAATGCAATACAAGTGCAATGACACACTCTGTAACTGGTATAGTGTGAATGCTTGACTCGATAAAAGCTGTCTGTGACCTGTACTGTTATTTATCATTAATCATATCCTGTGTATTGAACAGTAGAGGTGAGACAAACCTGCTGCAGGACTGAGGACGACTGAAGATGACAAGACAAAGAGGCAGATGGTACGCAGCAGTATATGCAGGAACATCACTGATCTGAGACCGAACAGAGAGAGAGAGAGACAGAGAGAGAGAGAGAGAGAGAGAGGGAGAGAGTAAATAGAAACAAAGTCAAAGAAAAGCATTATAAAAGTCAAATGGGAACTTTGACATACCACAATATAAAGTCTTTGTGTTGAAATGAAAGCAAACGTTTATTTCCAGTACAGCAATTTAGCTAATTTATGTCATTGAATTTAACTGCATTCTGTTCCAGTGTAAGTTCATGGATATTCATAGGGGAAAATGACACACTGTCTTGTGTGAGAAACTGAGAAAATTAGAAAGAGGGAGAGAAAGTCCTTTGTGCCTCTGCTGTTGCCAGATTGTGTGAAATCACACTAAATTATTGAGCCTCTCATTAAGATCATAAACATTATTACATCATATAATGCATAATGTAAAAAAGTCAAATGTATGTATACTTAAGAATAATATTACCTAAACAACTTAAATCTGCTTTGCAATTACTAATATATATTATATTATGTGGTACAACAAATAGCCACATGACTAAAGTTAAAAATCTACCTTTTCAGAAACAGTAGTTAAAAAACATCTATAGATATTGCATAGATATTGTTATCCACATAAACACATGACAGGTTAACCTACATTAAAAATATGAAAAATATAAATATTCCCATTATATACAGTTAAACCAATTAACAAATACTTATCAAGTTTAAAGAAATTTTGTTTTGTTTAAAAATCCTCCACAGATCCCCCTTTGTAGTCCTCCAGTTGAAAACTCATATAGAGACAACAGACATGAGCCTGAAAGAAAGGCTTGCCTCCAGTTCTAATTTTCACTACAGACCCACAGAATAGTCTTTAGAGGGTGTGTTTATTCTTCACACAAGGAGACTTTGCAAACTTATAATTTGTGTTGAATAACATTTTTATTTGTTTTATTTGGCTTTATGTGTGGCTTTTCATTTTCACAAGCCTTTCTGAATCAGAGGTTAGTCAAGAGTTTACTGGACAGGGGATTTGGCAACCCTGTGCTATGTCCAGCTGGCATGATTCAGATCTTTGGAGCCTTTGGGAGCTCTTGTATGTGCTCAGAATTCCGACAAGTCACCGAACAGACTAACTATCCTTTTCCAGAGATGAGCATCTCTTTACCCGTACATCCATCTCCGCAAATGTCATCTTTATGCACCTGTCTCTGTGCAGCCATTAAACTACATACAGAGCACAATATAGACTGTGTTTAGCTAAAACGGCCAAGTGAAAGGGAATGTTTTTAGCCGCTAGATGGTTTCTAAGTGAGACAGGCCGAAATAAATAAATAAAAGACCACCTGCTAGATCCACAGAAATACTGTTTGTAAAGACCGAATGAATTGAATAGTCATGCCTCAACAAAGTGAGCCAGAAAAGCAAGTAGACATAACAGTAGTCCAGTGATTATAACAAATTTTAAATATCTCTGTGACTTCTTAAAAACCCATTTACAAATATCCCAGTAAGTTTTAGCATGATTACATAAGCTTTTTTTTCTTTTTTTCATTTAAGACTCCAGGCACCTTTTAAATGAAGTGGAAGGTAATGAGTTGATTACATCAGTTTTTCTTGATAACATATCATTGACTTTAAGTTATTTTAACAACAGGATGTTGACGGTGATGCCTGTGCAAAATAAGAGGTCATTTAAGTATCTAATTGTTACTCTTCTCTGTTTACATGAAATCTTTTACAACCAGCCAGATGTGAAATTACAGACTACATCTCTAAAGAAAGACCCTCTTCTCTGATGTGTAATGTTACCTAATAGAGTGCAGACTAATGTAGAGGAAACTTACTGATGCAATATGAGTTTTAATCAATGAGACAGATATGGAAATACATATTTTTGCCACAATTAATCTGTACTTCTCCTCTGGGTTTGGACATGTGAACAGCAAATTCAGCACACAATCATTATGGACTTAAAATTATAAAGTAAAGTTTAAAAAGTATACAACAAACCTTTCATTGCTGCCATTCTGGATTGCAAATGAATAGGATTCAGGAGAAGTTCAACACTCTTAGTTCAGCAATAAAAATATAAGAAAAATAAACACAAATGTGATGTTTATCTAAAGACAATTTTGCTTATTAGTATAGTTGGAAATGGATATTGAATTGTAGTTGAATTTAATATACGGGTAGTTGAATTGGATATTCAAAGGTCAACAGCAAAGAGATTGGTTGATACAGTGGGATTTAATACATAAAGTATATTTGTGCTAAAAAAGCAGCTCAGACATTTTGTTAAGATTATGTAACATGTAACTTATAATGCGTTACCCAAGTGAATCTCAAAGTGTTTTTTTAAGGTTTAAATGGGGACGTGGCCCAAAAAGTTGGAGAACCACTATATTACCGCAATACTGAATGTATTTGTCTATACAGTAATAACTCGGTTTACGAGTGACTTAGTATACAAGCAAGGAAATTCAAATCGGTGTACGAGCATTGTATCGGTGTGATTGTATCGGTGTGCGATTTTTTTGTCGAGTGATTTTTTGTGCATTCTTATGTGGAAAACTGTTTTGGTGTACGAGAATTTTGGGTTACAAGCTCGCGCTTGGAACGAATTAAACTCATAAACCGAGGTATTACTGTACATTCAGAATTCACATTTTAACATGAAAAAAATAAGAAAATATGATTTGCATCTTCTGATTTGCAAATATGATTAGTATCTTCTCGAAAAAGCAACAATTCCAGAGAACATTTCCTTGATGCAAGCTTTTTCAGCTGTTTTATTTTTAAAAGGACATTCACCAAAGATATGGGCCATTAAGCTCTCTGATCCAGAGGTCCAACAGAAGTGGTTTACTGTAAGTACAAGACAGGAACTACAAAGCCCAGAAAAAGCTGAATTCAGGGCACAAAAGCCTCAGATGAACCAGAGCAGGAAGTTCTGACACTATGGTGCTTTTTTTTAGAGATGCAGAGTAATGGGTACATGGAAATGGTACGCCTGAGAGGGAAAGAGAGAGAGATGGATGGAAACTGGCATGAACCGGTTGACCTGTAGTTGGCTACACGAATGCATGCTACTGCCATTGAGAATGAGATGTTTGTACATTCACTGTACTTTCTCTTAATGTGCACTTGAACTTCAAGATTAAGGAGAGAAGTATATAATGTTTGTGGCAGTTTTCAGAAAGGAAACACCCAGAACTTTAATACTGAGAAGACTGAAGGAAGCCATATTGCTGTTTAACTGCAAGTATATGCAAGTATTTGATCTGTGTCTCTGCTTATTTTGTATCCTGTTGTTCATGAGAACATTATCAACAGACGCAGAAACATTTCCATAAGCCAAAAGTACGTCCAGATTGCTGTAAGGGCAAACATTGAGGACAGGGCCCAGCAACCTCAAGAGTGCTTAGGAAGGCATCTCCACGGACGCCTGCTGTCTGGAATACAGAATGACTTCATTTGAAGGGAAATGGGGAACAAGGCGGTCTATTTCATTTTCTGCACAGTGCATAAGAAGCTCACAATTTCCTGCTGAGGACTTGGTTTTAGTCTTGGTCTAGTTTGCCATATTATGCTCATCCATGCAGGATCTTTTGGATTTACTCTCAGACAAGGGATGGTCAAATAAAGCTGAAAAACTTTCCCACACACTTCATTCTGGGTGGAATGCTGCTCTCTTTTGCATTTTTTCCTTTACTTTTCCATGTGTTGTCTGTCAGCTTGATCCTGGGCACTATACCCTTGGTCTTTCTTCTCTCTGTGACACATCCACCCTCAAACTCAAGCTCTTTCTAACCTCGCATGACTCTCTGTGACTTCATCCATCACCCGGGGCAACCAGCACTGTCCCCAGAAACACAGACCGACCGGAACTCATGCAGAGCGAGAGAGAGAGGGTAATTCTACAAGGCTGCAGAGGTCTGAGGTGTTCTTAGCCAAACAGGCAGTGGTAGATCTGGCTAGCCAAGCATACAGTCATTCTCTGAGCTCTGGAAGAATCCGCAGAGAATGGATCTGAATAGAGGATTGAGCCTCACGATTAAACCAGAAAAAGAAAGAAAGAATACAAAATGTATTCACCTTATGTAGCGACGTGGAAATAAGCAATTTTCTGTGATTGTCTGGGCACTTCCAATTGAGCCACTAAAGTAAATAACTGGAAGAATAGCAAAATGCAGTAAATGGTTAAATAATTTTAGTTCCAAACCAATGAGTTTATTATTATTATAAAAAATTTAAATAATATGATAAATAACAGTTTGCAACAGACAGCTGAAGTACAGCTAAAGTAACTGGAAGTGGATGACACCAGAAACCTCAACACAATCAAGTTAGAAATGACCACGCCCGTTCTTATGTTAAGAATAAGATAAGTATATATTTTTAATAAATGATGACTGTAAAGTACATAGACTATAAAAAGGTTCAACTCTGTAATTATCAATAATGTATTATTAACAAACAGGAATTTTCAATGAACAACAGTATACACTACCATATAAAAGTTTGGAGTTGGTAAGATTTTTTTAAATGTTCTTATAAGAAGTTGCTTATGCTTAGTCAAGGCTGAATTGATTAGATAAAAAATACAGTAAAACAGTAATACTGTGAATTATTATTATAATTGAAAACTTCAGAGTCAGTTAGTCATTCAGATCAAATCGATCCTTCAAATATACTGACTTGGTGCTCAAGAAATAGTTCTTATTATCAATATTCTGTGTAATATTTTTTTGGAAACTTTAATAAAAAAAATATAACTTAACATTATAATATGTCTTTATTGTCACTTTTGATTAATACAATGCATCCTTCCTGATTAAGGACAAGGACTGCTGAATAAGGAAGAATTAATTTCTTTAAAAGAAAACAAAAACTAATCTTTTGAATGGTACTGTCACAGTTTAACGGTGCTGGTGTATAATGTGGAAAGACATGGATATCCAGAACTGCAGCAATCACTCTTTATTAACGAAACAAAATCAAAAACACTTTAAATCAGAACATAAACGGCACTCCTTTGTGCAAAACCTTGGAAACATGGAGAACATCCACACACAACGATGCATCGACCAAGTAACGACCAAGACATGGGAACACAGGAGGGTACTTATGACGATCACACATGAGGAACACCTGACAGGTATTAACAAGGAAAGTCATAAACAAGGCACGGAACGATACACAGACAGGACCCGGAAGTGAAACATGACGAGACAGTGACAGGTACTGTATATTTTTCCATTAACTTAAACTAATAAATGATAGAAATGAAACTACATTTTATACTAATTGAATATAACAGTTATATAATATAAATGTACAAACTGAACTTCATTGCAGAGTCAAAACTGAGGATGTATTGAATGAAACATTCAAGATCATGAATGTTAACAATTATTAATAAGCCTCAAGGAAAAGCCAATGACATTCCGCACAACGTACACATAGACGAGACCTGATAAAGACACACAAACTGAACTTAAATAAGGGAGATAATGAGATATTCATATAATGACAAAATCAAATCTGTGACAATGACAGCCAGATCTGAACATAATAACAAAATATACATTTAAGGGTAAAATGTGAGATGGTATGCATAGTAAATTAATAAAGTATCCATCATCAAATCTTTTTTTCTGGGACTCCACAACAATCTCATCCTGCTTTATTTTGACCTTTAGTTTTTATATTGGGGTGATCAGGACTGGACATGAGTGCTGTTGTCACAAAACGGGGTGTTGGTGTGCGATGCAAGACAGGCAAGGTGACGAGGCAAGGCAGGATTACAACACAAAAGCTAATTTAATATAAACAAAACAAAACACTTTAAATAACAAAACAAATAAGCACGCATGTGCAATAACTTGAGCTAGAATAAAACCTCAAAACAAACAAGAACCATGGCAAGAACATCCACACACGAATTCATTAAACAATTCAGACTTCTTCATTAAACAATATCAACAACCGCCAAACACCAGGGAAGTGCACAAGTGATATATACACAAGGAGAAACAGCAACACCTGGGAGACTAACGAGGAAGTGATTACAAGACAGGTGTAGGGAGTGAAACAATAACCCGAGAGACAGAAGTGAAACAAAGACAAGACTGACAGGAAGTGACAGAGAAGACCCAGACAGGAACACGTGTAACATAGCGCCCCCCTTCCGGTAGGCGCGACCTCGCGCCGTCAAGGCAACAACTGCGGAGGGTGGGCGGGGGACCAGGAGGGGGACAGAACAAGACTTGACAGACAAGAAACCAGAGGGAACCCAAAGGAGACAGAACTAGAACCAAGGAAAACCTGTGTGAAAAAGATAAACAAAAAATAAACAGACCTCAAGACAAAGGAAAATAACTCAAAACAGTCCTTAATGAAAAAATAGCAACTAAACAGTCCTGACACATGAAAAAAAAGAAAAAATACAGAGTCCCTGGAGGAGCGGGAAAGGAGCCCGGTGGGCTCAGGCAAGGCTGGAGGGTCAGGCGGCGCCGGGGGAATGAGCCAGGCGGGCTCGGGCAAGGCTGGAGGGTCAGGCGGCGCCGGGGGAATGAGCCAGGCGGGCTCGGGCAAGGCCGGCGGGTCAGGCGGCGCCGGCGGGGTGAGCCAGGCAGGCTCGGGCAAGGCCGGCGGGTCAGGCAGCGCCGGCGGGGTGAGCCAGGCAGGCTCGGGCAAGGCCGGCGGGGTGAGCCAGGCAGGCTCGGGAAAGGCCGGCGGGTCAGGCGGGGCGAGAGTCACTGGGGGCGCCGGCAGGGCGAGAGTCACTGGGGGCGCCGGCAGGGCGAGAGTCACTGGGGGCGCCGGCAGGGCGAGAGTCACTTGGACGGCGGCTTCCGGGCCAGTAACGGGCTCTGGGACGTCGGCGAAGGCCGGCGGCGGCTCTGGGATGTCCCAGAAGTCCAGCGGCGGGTTGGGCCACAGTTCAGGCGGCTCTGGGATGTCCCAGAAGTCCAGCGGCGGGTCGGGCCACAGTTCAGGCAGCTCTGGCGGTTCGGGCCACAGTTCAGGCAGCTCTGGCGGTTCGGGCCACAGTTCAGGCAGCTCTGGCGGTTCGGGCCACAGTTCAGGCAGCTCTGGCGGTTCGGGCCACAGTTCAGGCAGCTCTGGCGGTTCGGGCCACAGTTCAGGCAGCTCTGGCGGTTCGGGCCACAGTTCAGGCAGCTCTGGCGGTTCGGGCCACAGTTCAGGCAGCTCTGGCGGTTCGGGCCACAGTTCAGGCAGCTCTGGCGGTTCGGGCCACAGTTCAGGCAGCTCTGGCGGTTCGGGCCACAGTTCAGGCAGCTCTGATTCTGGCTGGCGGAGCTCTGGATCTGGTTCTGGCTGGCGGATCTCTGGATCGGGCTCTGGCTGGCGGATCTCTGGATCGGGCTCTGGCTGGCGGATCTCTGGATCGGGCTCTGGCTGGCGGATCTCTGGATCGGGCTCTGGCTGGCGGATCTCTGGATCGGGCTCTGGCTGGCGGATCTCTGGATCGGGCTCTGGCTGGCGGATCTCTGGATCGGGCTCTGGCTGGCGGATCTCTGGATCGGGCTCTGGCTGGCGGATCTCTGGATCGGGCTCTGGCTGGCGGATCTCTGGATCGGGCTCTGGCTGGCGGATCTCTGGATCGGGCTCTGGCTGGCGGATCGTCGACTGGAGTGCTGAGGCAGATGGTGTTGGCTGACTTATTTGGGGCGCGGCGCTCAACTGACACACATACAGGGCTTCTTGCCAGCTTAGACCAGTAGTGTCAGGGAGGTCTCCGAGCAGAAAGTGGTTTGCCCCAAACCAGAGCAGCATTTTCAGTGTATCATCGTCTAAAGACGAAAATGTGGCAAACATACAGAATTTCGTGGCGAAGTTGTTGAAGTCCGGATTATCTTTTGCCATTCGGAGGACTTTCGTCAGAGATTCCATGTTGCCACGTGGTAGTCTTTCTGGGGTGACAAACCCGGTCGGTTGTTCTGTCACAAAACGGGGTGTTGGTGTGCGATGCAAGACAGGCAAGGTGACGAGGCAAGGCAGGATTACAACACAAAAGCTAATTTAATATAAACAAAACAAAACACTTTAAATAACAAAACAAATAAGCACGCATGTGCAATAACTTGAGCTAGAATAAAACCTCAAAACAAACAAGAACCATGGCAAGAACATCCACACACGAATTCATTAAACAATTCAGACTTCTTCATTAAACAATATCAACAACCGCCAAACACCAGGGAAGTGCACAAGTGATATATACACAAGGAGAAACAGCAACACCTGGGAGACTAACGAGGAAGTGATTACAAGACAGGTGTAGGGAGTGAAACAATAACCCGAGAGACAGAAGTGAAACAAAGACAAGACTGACAGGAAGTGACAGAGAAGACCCAGACAGGAACACGTGTAACAGCTGTACTGTTAAATTAGGTCAGACGTGTCCTGCAGGGGTTTAGGCGAGTATTTTGGCTATGGTGATTGAAAGAGAGGACACCTAAATAATTTGAGAGAAAATGACCATTTCTTTTATTCCGCAACAGATACTAAATATAAGTGAAGGCATAAATGCTTATATTTGTTCACGTCTTAAAAGAAAAGCACCGGTGGATAAGACGGCATCTGGATGCCTCAGAGCAGGACACAAACAGTTTATAACACTTAATCTGTCAAATGGTATGATGGATCTTTAGATTACCTTTAACTGCTTGAAAACACTCACACGTTGACTGACTTTTGTTACCAATGGGTATAGAAACAAGTTAAACCACTGTGAAGACGAATGAGTATAAAGAAATGGAATAAAGTACTGTAATCTTACAGCTGAAAACACACTGCAGACATTAACATATCTCAATAGAATAAGGTTGACTAGCATAAGCACTGGGATAACTGCAAATGTAGACCAAACAGGTATTCATGAATCATGTCTCTCATGCTACATTTGGCACCTGGATTTCTGCTTAGTTTGTTCCACAAAGCAAAATCATCCAGCAGGTGTTCTGCAGATTCCCTACTTGCACAACCACCTCTAATATTTGTGTCTGCAAAGCCTTTAGTCTCAGGCACAATATTAAGATCTATGAAAATTTGCTGTAGAGTCACTAAAACCAGCACACTGCTATAAAGTCATTTAACAAGACTAAATTTTAAACTTTTCTTCTTCTTCTTCTTGCAACGACAACTAAAATACTGACAAGACTGGACAACTTAGAACAAAGCTGATATTGTATAGTTGATGTTTTTATCAGTAGAGGATTGTATATCCAATGCGATGTTGAAATTTTTTTCCATTAAAATGAATGATTTCTGTAAATCCAGTGGTCAAATGCTTTGTGAGTCTCAGTTTTCCATGTAATTATAACCACCTGACTAGTGGCTGGTGTCACAGATTCAGCCACGCCCTCCACACCAGACTCCCACGCTCCTCCTATTCGTTCCCAGTCACCCGATTACTGATCATCTGCACCTGTTCACCATCAAGACTGCACTATATCACTGGCACTCTTACTGCACTAGTTGTCTGGTCTCAGCTACGCGACTCTCCTCAGACTCTCCTCAGACTCTCCTCAGACTCTCCTCAGACTCTCCTCAGACTCTCCTCAGACTCTCCTCAGACTCTCCTCAGACTCTCCTCAGACTCTCCTCAGACTCTCCTCAGACTCTCCTCAGACTCTCCTCAGACTCTCCTCAGACTCTCCTCAGACTCTCCTCAGACTCTCCTCAGACTCTCCTCAGACTCTCCTCAGACTCTCCTCAGACTCTCCTCAGACTCTCCTCAGACTCTCCTCAGACTCTCCTCAGACTCTCCTCAGACTCTCCTCAGACTCTCCTCAGACTCTCCTCAGACTCTCCTCAGACTCTCCTCAGACTCTCCCATTGGCTACCTTCTCTCTCCGAGTCTCAAGATCCTCCTTTCCAAGTCTCCATGATTCTTAAGATCCCTCTCCATGTTCAGTTCATCAGCTAAGCCACAGTCTACTCACCATTCTGTTCACTCACAATTGTCTCCGTGCTCTGTCTCAATAAAATCTGTTCAATTGTCATTGTTGTCCACTCTGGTTTATCATGACAGCTGGTCTGTGTGTGGAATTTCACAAAACTAGAAGGCTTTGTAAATGTATATAAGCACTATGTTTTTCAGAAAAGAAGATTTAAAACATGAAAAAGATGAATTGGGGAGAATCCATGAGTCCATATTATGAGTGATTTACTACATTGTGGAATTTTTGGAATCTGATTACATAATCCAAATTACATACAATCTGTTACTACACCCCAGCACTGTGCATAAACATAGATAGATAGATTTATCATATGTTGATATGTCTGGCATTAACATTTTTCTTAATTAGATGATGTGTCAACATTAATTAATAATCTGATACACAAGAAGTAGATGTTAATCATGATTAGGGCTCTTAAATTAGCAGTTATTTTCTCAGTAATCTGTAAATTATTGTCTGCACTCTGCAGAATTAAATAACTGTCTATTTTTGTGCAGTAATTGTATATTTAGGTAAAGGAGATAATTTTTTTTTAAATCACAGGTTTATTGTTTGCTGAGGATGCTACAAATTCATTTGTCAACTGCAGGCTTGGTTTCTGCTTGCATACAAGATACACATTCACTTAGAAATGTCAAGAGCAGGTGTCGTCTCTTTGAAGGCTCAGTCTCTGAAGATCACTTATGCACCTTCAAACGCTGACAAGCTTTCAAACATTTTTAACAAATTCTAAATTTAATTCTCACTACACTCCAGGAATAGATACACTCTTAGAAATTATAGATCCAAATGAAAATCCTGATGCCATAAAATAACCTTTTTAGTTTCTCACACGCACACACACACGCAGACGCAGACGCACACGCAGACGCACACGCACACACACACAAAGTTGACTCAGCTTGTTCATTACACTGAATAGAATAAGATGGCATTGTATAATTAATGTGTTCACCAGGAGTGGATTGAATATGTAATGTTGAGAAAACACTCCTTTAAATGGGAATGATTTCTGTAAATCCAGTGGTCAGATGCTTTGTGGTTCTCAGTTTTCCATATTATCACACACACACACACAAGCACACACACGCGCATACACACACACACACACACACACAATATTCCTACTAAAAAAGGTTCTTATGAATAACAATTAAAGCATTTAAGAAAGTATTCTAAGACAGATTAATCAACACCTATTACATAAAGTTATTTTACACCAATATTGAATGGATACTGCTCTGAATAATAGTCTGTATCAGAGTATAATCCAATTCACATTCCAATTCAAAATTCACGACTGATGTAGTATACAAATTCAGCACAGTAACCTTCAACTTAGCATATCCGACTGTGTGCTCAAACTTGAAGATATGCAGGGCAGAAAATGTTCATTGAAGTCAAAATCCAATAGCCATGAAATCAGTTTTCTAAGTTGCAACGGCTCTAACAGAATCATTCTAAGTCATTTAAAATGCATTTAAAGCCACATACCTCATTCCTGAGGATTTCTCTTGAAAAGCCCCGTTTAGATGGTGGATTGTATTAGTCTCCTAGAGAGCAGCCTGGAGATGATGGATGCTGTGAGCCCGTCCAGAGGAGGAGAAAGAGAGAGAGAATGACAGAGAGAGGAGGAATAAAGGCGAAGGAAGACTCTCCGATCAACCCACTCTTTTTAACCAACAGGGTTCATTTTCCTATTTGTCCCTTGGCGCAATGAAGAAAGTGGGAAGGGACGGAGACAAAAAGTAAAAAAAAACGTCCTAAATTAGAGAGGCGAGAGAGAGAGAGAGAGAGAGAGGTTAGTACTGTTTCGAAATGTACAGCGACCGAGAACTAATTTGACACGACCACTCGTGTCCTAAAGGAGCGAAAAAGAAAACAATGCTGTTTAGCTCGAGGGTTCAGCTTAGTTCATAACTGTTCTCTTGGCCGACACTGATTCTGTCAAAGCATTAAAAGATTAAAACCTGTCGAGGTGAAGTCAACTTCCATTCGAGTAGTAAAACGATTAGGAATATTGTTTCAGTATTTAATTATTTAAGTGATTAAATAAACTGTAAATAAAATTGTAGGCTTATCGTAAACGAAACCTAAACATAATTATGTGAGATAACACTTGCGGTCACGTGACGCGAAGGTAAATCTGGAGTGGTCACGTGGTCAAGTCATAGTTCTCCGAAAATGACGAGTCTAATGTTGTAATTACTAGATCCTCGATCACGTGAAAGCTTTTTATACGTCTTTTTATATATTCTTTTATAAGAATATTACCCTAAGACGCATCTTAATATTGAGTGGTGTTGAATATAAGCATTTTCATAATCAACCCTAACCCTGTGGGTCTGTTGCAGTCACATCATTTATGAATTATAATTTAGTCATGAATTAACAAAATTATCTAAAAATTTGTTCCAGAGATATTCAACAGGAGGCTTCTCTCCTATTGTGGAGGGAAATGTAGGCTAACCATTTTGTTACCTGAATAAACATCTTGAAGAAACTTTCGCTCTCACTGAATTTACCAATTGTTTAAAGGAAGTATTGAAAGGAAGGATAAACTTTGTATTGAGTAAAAGTGCAAGGGCTGAATGCCAAGATGATGAATGCTTAAGTTCACTCATTTGCTTGGCCAAAACACAGTAAATGAGAATTGAATGGTTATGTAAAAATCCACAAAGTCCTTAAATAAACATTGTCATAGCCAAAAATAAGCTACATGATACTGGACCAGCGCAACACTGTATCACATCTTAGCATGCACGCACAGTCTCCTTGACTCGCTTTGCTGACTCCAAGCAAAGGGAAATCTGTGTCAAGATTGGTGAGCTCTAATAACCAGATCCCTCAGAAATGATGAGACAAATGCTTATTCAGAGAAATGACCAGTTTCAAATGGTTTAGAGGCATGAGTCACTGCTGATTCACATCTGTAAGTCTGAATCTGATCCATTTGTGAGTCATGTCTGTGAAGATAACCGCATTCGCACACAACAGACCACAGTCTAGCCTCATGTTAAAATGGTAGCAAACTTCCAGAGATGAGAGGCTGGATGATAGAAGTGATTAGTTTCTGAACAGCAAGAGGAGGGTGAATATGGCTTTGTATATCGCACAGTCTTTAATACTGTCAGATAAAAGAGGAATTTAACATATAAACATATTACTGTCTCAAAAATCCTAACTCAACTGAAAAGTCGGGTAATATCACTCTGATTATCTACTGGAAATTACTATTTGCAAAAAATAAAGAAAAAAGTCTACCTAAAACTACAGTACATTATTTATGGGCTCTTGCATTATGGTAATCCTTTAGTAATAAGCAAGGGTACCTATTTCTGTACCACAAGATTACTCTGCCTGCCAACCATTGAGGATTTTAGAACTTGATCCGTTTTACAGACATTACTACCATCCACATCCAAGCCACAAATGGGAAAGTATGAAGTCACTGATTGCTGTCTCTCAGCACACTCCATTAATCACTCCTCGATTTCATCAGTAAGTCTTTACAATAATGTTCACATTGTTAACAATAGTTAGTGCAATGTGTATAGTAAAAGAACAATAAACACATTATAGAATTTATTGAGATTTAATAATATTACTGTGAATTGTGTACATTTAAACATGACTCAATCTAAAAGTTATTTTATAAATATATTGTTCAGTATATTTGCAGCTGAGACATTAAATTATACATACAGTTATACATTCCTCAAACTTCATTTCAATATAATTATATTATATATACACTACATCATATTCAAATAATTTATGAAGAATGGCTAGAGTAATGGTTGCTGAAAATTCAGCTTTGCCTGATTTGATTATCACAATCATAAATTAAAATACTTAAAAAATATTTTACATAGAAACACACAAATTTATACATATACATACATTTTTATAAATGTTGGCTGTGTTCTTAGGCAAAACTGTGAGTGAGCCCACTCCCTTTAGCTGAGAAGCATCCTCATACATGAATGGTCTCAGGAAGCTTTACTATTGGCACAGCACAGGACTGATGGTAGTGCTCACTTTTCCTTCTCATTTTACATTTATTCAGCAAACGCTTTGGATAAAAGCGTTTGCTGATGTTTATAGCGACTTATAATTTGAAGAATACAGAAGGCGATTTGTCATGAAGATACAAAAGTACATAAGAGTGCTTGCAATACAAAGCTTCAAACATTACATACACAAGTAGTACGCTACAAGCATGGAAAGTAGAGGGAGTTAGTAGAGGGATAATTTTTTTGTTGTTGTTGTTGAGGTGAGGTGTGCATGTGTGTCATGTTAGGTACTCACACTGGCATTCTTTTAAATAGGATTTTTTGCAGATGCCCCAAACAATCGAAAACGTGGATTCATCTGAGAAAATTATGTTACCCCAGTCCTCGGCAATCCAATCCCTGTACCTTTTGCAGAATATCAATCCGTCCCTGATGTTTTTCCTGGAGAGAAGTGACTTATTTGCTGCCTTTCTTGACACCAGGCCATCCTCCAAAAGGTGGAGGTCCTGGTGCTTACTGGACTTTCTTGGGCATCCTGAAGCCTTCTTCACAACAATTAAACCTCTCTTTGATGTGCTTGATGATCCGATAAATGGTTGATTTAGGTGCAATCTTACTAGCAGCAATATACTTTTCTGTGAATCCCTTTTTCTGCAAAGCAATGATGACTGCATTTGTTCCCTTGCAGGTCACCATGGTCAACAGAATACCAATGATTCCAAGCACAACCCTCCTTTTAACGCTGCCAGTCTGTTATTCTACATCAATCAGCATAACAGTGACCTCCAGCCTTGTCCTCGTCAACACTCTCACCTGTTAACTAGAGAATCACGGACATTACATTTTGTGGCAGGGCTGAATTGCAGTGGAAATGTTCTTTTGGGATTAAATTAATTTTCATGGCAAAGAGGAACTTAGCAATTAACTGCAATTCATCTGATCATTCAGATTAAAATTTATAAATTAATAATTGTCATTCTCAAAACCTTTGGCCACAGCTGTACAGTAGACACGAATGCATCATCCTTTACACTGCCACCAAGTGGCAAGCTATTGTGTTTGTGTTGTTCTTCTTCAAAAGATGGGAGAACCAGTTTGCCCCAGAATATCCATCCATTCCTTCTATCCTAAAAGAAAAAAAAAACGTTTTAAGGAGTCATATCATTGCTAAATTTTCAAAGTATTGATTTTAGATTGGGAGGAAGTTCAGATGAATCATCTTTCCAATAAATTGTACATCATGCATCACTAGCTATATTTCTTTCATTCATCTTAAAAATACTTCTGCTGCATTTACCTTTAATAGAATGTTATTTACAGTTATATCAAAAATGTAATCTGATTATGTAATACACGTTACTTTACTGGTTCCATCAAAGAGTAATCTGATTACATAATGCATACTCTGGTTAACTGGAGGGAGAGTAATTATTTTCTACATACGAGTTGTACCTTTTTGATGGATTCAGGTTCTCATGTTCTGATTCACACAAAGTTCAACTTGTATGAAGTTCTTCTCTTCTAGTCGAAGAGGAACAAACTCGGTTGTGTTTGCAATAATTTAAGCTGCATTATATATTTTGTATGCATTTTACAGTTTTCACCAGCTTCTAAATTAATTTTATTTATTGGTTTGTTAAATACACTGTGTTTTTACTGTATTACATTTAATACAGTATAAACGTGTTCTGTCCCCTCAAATGTGTAAAAAAGTTCCAATGTTGTTTTTCATACACTAAGAGCCAAGAAAAAAACAATTCATGCATACAAGGGTTAAAATCTGTTGTCAATCTGGTTTATTTTTAATGTGGCGTCTCAGACTAAATGTTGATATGGTGATGACAGAGATTAACAAAAAAATGTCAAAAATCTATGGCACTATGTCAAAAATCACCTTTATAGAAGACACTTTGGTCTTTAATTGAGGCAAATATCAAGTATTATATAACATTAGTCCCTAGCAAGCCCTTTAGGACTAAAGGTAAAAGCTTTTTCACTAAAGGGTTTTATAGCAATTGTAAATGAATGGACCTATGCTCTACCTACCACATATAACTTTGGAATATTTTAGACAATATTTATCCTTAATCATGCAAAAAGTGAGGTTTGTGTGTTCTTCAGCAGATTAGAACATTTCTGGAAAGAGAAACCCATATAAGGCTGAAAATCAGACCAACACAAACTTGTTCAGTCGCTGGGAAACTGGTGGGCAAGGAAGATCTGACTGCTTCCCAAACATCACCAAAGTGGTGCGACCAGATTGTTAAACACAGACTGACTGATGATTGAGTGGGTTTGGAGGGAAAAGAGCTTTGACTGTAATCTTAAGGATGGTGGTTGAGGCCCTGTACAGTTAAATACAGGAGAAGCAGTAATTCATGTGGTGTTGAATTCACAGTAGAAGAAGAATGCTGACTCGTCCTGTTCATAAGACATCGGAAAGACAGACAACAGGAGACATGAACTGTGAGAACAGTTTTTTTCTTTTCATTCAGTATAGATTCTAAACAGATCACAAAAATGTATGTTTACAGTTAGCATAATGTCCAACATCTTTTACCTCGGCAATCGCAGAGCCCAAAATGGTATTTAAAGTCAAGAATTGCAAAGAAGTTCAGCTGATATAAAAGGTGTCAAGCTAAAAACGTATCTTTAAAAAACATCTTAATGTTGTTTAAGAGCTACATCCTTTGCTTTATCTGAAAGACTCAGAGCTGAGTTTTTGCTCCCACGCATTCTCCACTACTTTGTACAGTTCCATGGTGGCTTTGGCATCTTCTACTGACGAGTGGCCTTTCCCTTTCTGAAAATACAAGAAAAGTTCTTCAGTGGAAAAAAACTGATAGCCTGTTCTTATTTTCATTAACAAAAAAAGTCAGACTCTCAATCCTAGGATTCAAGAGCTGCTTTTGAACCGACTCCATTTTTACTCTCTAAAATGTTTGGCATCTGAACTCCTCCAAGAACTCTTTGTGGCACATGTGAAAATGACATCCAGTGACATTCTGTGCTAAGTTAAGCCCACCTGTATGTCCTTGCTGAAGATTGCTTTAGTGAGCCTCTTCAGTGATGCAGGTTCATGCTGAGGCAGCCCAGCTTTCTCGTTTAGCAGTGGAATCCGCGATGTGTCTCGTGTTTGGCAAGCAGGATGGAAATATTTTAAGGCCTTGAAGTCATTCTGGATGGCATGGCCCACAACCATTTTCCCTTTTAATATCTTCACAATCTGTGTGCAAAACACATAATATTAATCAGACTTTATTACTGGTTTATCAATACTTGGTTTATTTTTAAACACACTGAATAAATGAAATGTAATGCAATTAGCAAAACATTTCAATTTTTAGGCATAAACTTGCATGAAAATTCTAAATTTGAATATATAGTAAAACATGAATATACGTGGAATGGCCATATCTATTCGAGGTCCTTAAAAGATTTGGGTTTGGAGACATCTTTTGCAAATGGGTTAAAATACTTTACACGCGTCCTATGGCTGAGGTACTTACTAATAGTATAGTTTCCAGTGCGTTTAATATTCAGAGAGGCACCCGTCAAGGTTGCCCCCTATCACCTCTTCTTTTTGTTTTAGCAATTGAGCCTCTTGCCATAGCAGTCAGATCGCATAGCGACTTATTAGGCATCAGACTAAACACCACAGATATACGTATTTCTCTGTATGCAGACGATGTCATTTTATATTTAACGGATTTGGTTCACTCTATTCCATCGCTAATAAAACTCCTTTCAACGTTTGGTAACTTCTCTGGTTATAAAGTCAATCAATCTAAATCGTGTATTCTTTTACTGAATAAGAAGGATAGTCAATTATCAGCTGTTACTCATTTTAATGTAGTAGACTCTTTCACTTATTTAGGAATCCAAATTATAGCTAATGTAGATAATATATCCTCTGCAAACTATCAACCCCTGCTAAATCACATATCCAAATTCACTGACAGATGGAAAAGTTTACCCATATCGTTAATTGGACGTATAAACACAATTAAAATGAGCATACTACCTAAAATATTATATCTCTTTCAAAATATTCCCCTATGCCCTCCACCCTCCATTTTTACATCACTTCGGAAACTATTTACTGATTTCATTTGGAATAATAAACGAACTCGGGTTCGAATGCCATTATTATACTTGCCATACGACAGGGGCGGTCTTCATTTTCCTAACTTACAGTGGTATTATTGGGCAGCGCAACTGCGATCTACTCTGTACTATTTCTCTTCTGAAACCCACCCATCTTGGCTGGACATCGAGTCTTCCTTTATAAAGTCAAAACTACCCCTCAGTCTTTATCTTTACTCAACAAACATTAAAACTCTCAGAAAAGACAATGATGTTGTATCTCGTAACCCTATTCTTACCAACACAATTAAAGTCTGGTGTGATGTGCATAATTATCTAGGTCAGCCAAACACTTTATCATGTTTCACACCGATATGGGGAAATGAGAGTTTCAAACCAGCTAGATCGGACTCAGGATTTAAGCTATGGTACGATAAAGGACTAAAAAAAATCGAGGATCTTTATAAAAGAAATGACTTAATGTCCTTTGCGGATATTGTTGCACAGTTTGACATTCCCAAAACACATTTCTTTAAATACCTTCAATTTAGAAGCTATGTTTCTTCTTACCAAGGTACAAACCTTACAAAACCCACTAAAACTCCTTTAGAAATGTTACTATCAAAGTCGTCCCAATCTAAAGGCTTAATATCGATGTTTTATAAATTGTTAGAGTCACACTCTAAAGAATCCTCAAAATCCAAATTGATCTCCTGGCAAGAAGATTTAAAAATTACCATTCCGACAGATGTCTGGGAAAACGTATGTAAGAAAGCACAATCGCAAACTATTAACAGCAATCTCAAATTAATACAGTACAATTGGATTATGAGAACATATTTCACTCCAGTTCGGTTAAATAAAATTAATCAGAGCATTCCAGACACTTGCATCAAATGCTCAGCAGATAAAGGCACACTTCTGCACTGCATGTGGAGTTGTCCTACGGTGCAGGAGTTTTGGAAAGAGGTAGTCTTACTTATTTTTCAGATGGTATCTATTGATCTCCCATTGAAACCAGAAATTTTTATTCTGGGAATCTTTCCTGAGAATATTGCACAATGTAGTAACATTTGTAAACTCATTACCATGTGTATACTTCAAGCAAAACGTCTAATATCTATATATTGGAAGAAAGTGGAAATGCCATCTATTGCACAGTGGATCAATAATATGTCCTTTTGTTTGTCAATGGAAAAGATCACATATATACTGAAAGGTAAACTGTCTTTTTTTAAGAATATTTGGAATCCCTTTATATCCTTTATCTCTAACTCTGATTTTAGCAATATAGTGAATGGGTTAGGAAAAGACTAAGTGGGTTGACTATTTTCACCATACCGTCACTACTATTAAACCAACTGTTTTATTTGTTTGCTTGTTTTTTCCACTAAACTGTCCCTTCCTCTTATGATCCATCTTCTACACCATGCTCATCTCATGTATGATTGTGTTGTGCTCTTCTTAATGTGCAGCTATCTGAATTTACCTGTACCCTTTTCTTTTAATTTTCTATTTGTTCCTTCTATTTTTATTTATTTATTTGTTTTGTATTGTATTTATTGTTATGTATATGTGTATATATATTGTTTGTTTTTTTCTTCCTTTTTTTTCTTTTCACTATTATATAAAAGAGATTTAACTTTTTAATTTATTAATGTTGTAATATGTTGATATAATGTGTTATTTCTCAATAAAAAAAGTGTTCAAAAAAAACAAAAAAAAAACATGAATATACAGTATTGACTAAATAAATTAAAATGGATAAATAAAAAAACCTACTAAAAACTAAAATCAATAATCGTATAATGGGCTGAAATGATTATGTAGCTCAAGAACAGAGCTAAAAAAGCTGATTTGCTTGATAAAAGTGTCTACTTTACACATAATGTATTGTAACATGATCATTAAAGTACAGATGTTCTTTCATACCTCTTTTTGTGCTTGATGGAAGGGTGTGGCATTGATTAAATCTTGCCTTCTGACTCCACTCCATCGAGTACGGAAATCTGTTACACGATTAACGGGTTTGATAAATTTATCAAAAATAACATCACCGTCGTAAGAAACAACACTGCAGCGGGCGAGTTCACTGCAACTTCCCTTCGGTCCTGTTCCCACCATTTCACAGTCCAATGCCACGTATTTTAATGGTCTGAGGGAGCGGGGTGCTGCTTGTTGTGTTGGATCACTCTTAGATGTGCTGGCAGTGGATGGAAGTGATTTCTGGGAAAATGTACTTGCAGAACTAGAAGGCTTGTTGGTGTTATTCAACAGATGAGAGGTAAATTTAGGAAAAATAGCATCTGATTTTGATTGATCCCCTCCATTTGCATTGTTCGACCTTTTTTTATTTTTCTTCTGGTTCTGTTTGTTTTTATTTTGTTTCTCTTTTAACAAACCCTTGTGCTCCAGGTAATTTCGCCTTCCAAGGAATTTTTCATGTTTGGCCTTTCCTCTCGATTTACCCGACTTGCCTTCAGGACCAGACTCCCAAGACAGGTTCAACATAAGCCCAGACATTCTTCTACAACCTCAAAGGTTGATTATAACAGACGTCCTCTTGAAGTTGTCACTCTTAAAACTAATGAAAAAGAACAATGACTGTAAAGACAAGATCTAACAACGTTGTAATGGGATCACACAAAACAATTTTGATAATGTGTCTGTTTAAAATTATATTTTAAACCAGGGGTTTTCAAACTAGTTTCTGGGGTCTTTTTTTTTAAATAAATAAGAGTAATAAACTGTATCACAATAATAAATATTTCATAGATATTTATAATATTATATTTTTACATTTGAAATAGGGTCATTATTCCCTAAAATATACAGCTGTCTTTCAAATTTTAGGATTGGGGTCTCTCAGATGATATTTGAGAGTCTGTGGTCTCTAAAAGATTGAAACCCCTTAACAATGGGTTTAAAGTAACCAGCATCTCTTTTAAATATCACAACATTATACACCAAAAGAGATGATATGACTGTTTTACTAACCAGATAGACGTGACATTTTCACTTTTGTTCCAATCATTTTAGTCCGTATAATCAACGGATTAACTCAACTGTACAATCACGGTTCACGAGTATTGTAAGTTGAAGATGGAAAAACAGGACTGAAAAAACATCGTGAATTGTCACAGAGCACATTTTCATGATCCGAGTTTCAGTTAAGTATCACACTCTGTACACCGAGATAAATTGTGCGAATCTATTACGGATCCAAATTTTCCGGATACATACCAATATTTTCCCCCCAAAAGGCGATCTTTTATATTTTTTATGTTTCAGTGTTCAAAGCAAGCACAACTCAGCCGTGGATGTACACGTATATACTTCCGGGTCGACGGGCAACGGTTGTGGCAAGTTCGACTCTAACGAACAATTCATTTCAAAGAACCGAATCAAAACTGATTCTGCGATTCTTTGTAAGTGATGAAGAACTATTATAAATACTGTATTACATTCTCTAAAAGTTCCAAAAAAACCAGGTGCAGGCACATATTACTTTTTACCTTGCCCCCACCCCATTTTTATTAATAAGTGTGTTTAAAGTAATGTAAAGTGACTCAGTTTGTTGCAGCCATGATTTAACATTAAGACTAAATACCGTATTTTCCCGCATATATCCCGCGGATTATACCAGATTTTACAAACCCCGCAGGGGGGGTGCGGGATATATAAGGGTGCGGATTATATCACCAATTTTTTACACGTAATAATATTTCAATATAAAACAAATTTTGCGGTATTTTCTTTCTGTTTTTCTGTCTTGCACGGGTTGTCTGCCTCTGTACTGTCAGTATTACAGCTGGCGCTGATAGGCTGTTTGACCTGTCAATCATGTAAGAAGACGTGATTGGCTGTCTATCTCTCTGATAGCTGGCGCTGATAGGCTTTCTGACCTGTCAATCATGCAAGAAGACGTCATTGGCTGTGCTGCATGATAGCGTGCTCTTCTCATCCCATCAACATGCTTCCAGGGGGAGAAGCATTTATTTTTCTTCTGATTTTGAATTTCGCGCACAAGCACTGTGTACCGAGCCTGAACAGTTATGATAATTGACATCATGTGAGCAACATTCGAAATTCGAATCGTGAACTTGCACAAAAAAAAATTCATCATGGGTGCGGGACAGAGCCGGCGCCAGCCGAGTCCTGAAGAGGGGGCGTGTGAAATACTGAAAGGGGGCGGTGATCACATAAACGGTTTTTTTATTTTTTATTTTAATAAACAATATCGAGTCTATAAAACACTAAAGTACAACAAATATATTGATAAAAACACTCGTTGAAGCTTCATACACACCGGGACATTTGACTGCACACTTTTTTTCACAATATTGATTCTTCTTGCAATCATAATGCAATATACTGTGTGTGGCCTACATTAAACATTTAAATAAAAGGGTTGCTGAGTCATATAGACTAAAATAAAAGAGCCTACATAGGGACAGGAAATAAGAATGTAAAAGAAAACAAAAAACAGCCTTACCAGAGCATGAGCGAAGCGGAGCTTCACTCGTGAATCGCGCACTGGTATTTGTCGCGCTCCTAGCCTACTTGTGGCCATTAAAACACGTTTTTAGTTTCAGTTTAAATAGTATAGGCTAATGTTACTTTTTAATTTCATTTACGTTTAAAAGTGAACAGGACATCACATAAGATTACGTAAGAATAAGTCAGAAGAATAGTGATCACATAAACAGCATTTATTTAAAATATAATCAACACATTAACAGCATTTATTTACGACAAGGAAAACAAAATTCCGAATCTCCTTGATCTCCAAAATGCGAATATTCTAGCCATTCCCTATCATTGTACCAATTTTGCGAAAATGACCGCTGACAGACATTTTTATGTTGCTTTGGAAACTATTTGAATCGAACCTGGACTGGCTTGTCTTTACCGAGATCCTCTGGTGCACTGGACAGTGACGGTGACTCTTTGCTTTTGGACGGCTGAGTAACTGCCACCAATGGGTAAGCGGGCCTGCATTGTTAGGTGAAGCAGAACTTGTAGCAGCAGCAGGTGTTGTGGTAGACTCTGTCTTTTTAACCCATTGTGAAACAAGAGTAATGATCATCCGTAGTAGCTTCGAAAATGTAATTAATTGTGTATGTTCTGGTGCGCGAGAAATGTAATGTGACGTTAGAGTGGGGGTGGGGAAGCGCGCTAATCAAACGACAGGACCAATCAAAATTCGACTTTGCCTAACAGACTTTTCCTTACTAAAATGTTGCTATTTAAGATTAATATTGACTCTGGGAACTGGAAGAAAGGGCAATTTTCAAATGTAATTTTTTTTTTTAATAAAATATTTTATTTATCATTAAAATCACTTTAACATTCATGGTGATCTGAGGGGGCGGGAGAGTCCCGGTGAGGGGGCGTCGCCCCCTCACGCCCCCCCGTGGCGCCGGCCCTGGTGCGGGATATCTGAGGGTGCGGATTATACCAATGATTTTTTACACAAACCCCCAAAACCCGCGGGATATATGAGGGTGCGGATTATCTGCGTTTGCGGATTATATGCGGGAAAATACGGTATATCTCCCATTTAAATTGTATGGTTTTTGCTAAATCCATAAAGTGACGTCCGGTTCATAAACAAATCAGTGAATCGGTTGTGAAAAAAAAACGTTACTTGAAGTAAAAAACGTTAACTGAATTTATTTTAACATTAAACATTCAACTATAGCTGCAATTGTAACATTTAAGTTTAAATTAATTTAGCGAGACAACTTAAAAAAAACTATATACATTGTGCATTTAAAAGATTTTCGCAATCAAGTTCGATTCAAACATGATTCGCGCAGGAATTGTTCAGGCTTGTTTTGTGAATCAATTCAACCGATTCACTGATTTGTTCACGAATTTGACGTCACTGGTAGGCGGTGCTCTTCGCGAACACGTGTTCGGACTGCTACATGTAAACAGGAATGTCATAATATATTCAAATTAAATTGCTCAATTAAATGACTGCTCGTAGTATTGAAGGGCACCTAGCTTAATCTGCATGGTTTATTTTGTAATGTTGTAAAAATGTTTGTGACGACTTTTTCAGAGCAGGAGCAGAGAGAGCTAGCCGAGAAGCTGTCAAGGCTTCTGTCAACCTACAGACGAATATCAGACTCCTACATAATAGTAATGAATGAACAGATTTATATTTCAGTGTTTGTGCTTTATAAACTCTTAAGTCTTAACGTTTGTCCGGATTCCAAGTGCGAGTGCAACAGTAAACGAATGACGAATCTCGCACAGTTTAAACCTTGAGTTTTCTATCAACCGCGCATGCGCGAGTATACTGAAATATACATGTGAAAGTGTATCTGTGTATTTCCTTTCACGCAGGAGTTCTTCAGTGAGAGTTTGTGGGATACTCTGCCTGGGAGCTGGCAGGAAGCCCTTGGTGATCTTACACCCCCACAGATCGCTGATCTGCTGCTGGATAAAGAGATTAAGGACAGGCGGTAAAATGAGTTTGTTCTGTGTATCAGTCTGTAGTTGTTAACAACACCTTGCCTTAAATTAAGATAACATTACAAAGCCATAACATTTCTTTGTAAACTATGAAGAGCATTTTCCTTTCGAAAAGGCGTTGAGATAGACAGATATACACAACAACTATTAAAGATTTGAACAGACTTTCTATTTACACCTTAAAGTAGTCAGCCATGAAAAAAAAAAAAAAAAAAAAAAAAAAAAAAAAAATATATATATATATATATATATATATATATATATATATATATATATATATAAATATTCTGTTTTCATTTTAATCTTTTTTTTTTTTTTTTACATAGGACATCCAGTTCAAAATTCGTTTTATGGTTTTAGTTAACTATAATAACCTTGCAGTGTACAAATATAAACTCCTTAAAACAAAAGTATTGTTTAATTCCTTAAAATTAATTAATTGAATTTAATTTTAGTAAATGCATGAGTAATTGAGTCAAGTGAGTAAATAAATGTTCAACTTATTAACTCTTAAACTTTTTTTAATAAAACTATTTTATTGAGTAAATGGAAGTATTTTCAAGCTTATTTTGTCTATTAGGTACCCATCTGTGTGGCCTCTGTCTTTACTGGCACTGCGGACAGCATCACATGTGCTGTCGTTTCCACGTAAAGCACCAGGTGGGCACAGTCAGGACACAGGTGCAGGAGTGCCAGAGGAGTTTCAATCCAACCAGAGTCAGAGCTCTTTGTTAGGACACATTTTCCGTAAACATGTCAAGCCCAAGAAGCAGCATGAAATCCGCCGCCTAGGCACGGTATGGGTACATTATAATCCATTGTTATGTTCATATCATTATTAAAGAGACAACATTCAAATTAGATTATTTGATACACTAAAGGTTATTAAAAATGTTTATCTTGTTGTACTCTATCCTAGCTGGTTAAGAAGTTGTGTGATCAGGCTAATTGTAACTGTGTGGTTGATGTTGGGTCTGGACAGGTACAGTAATGTCTTGCTTCATTTTGATATTTTAAATATGCCGATCTTTATATTTTGAATATGCAAATTACCCAATTTAATTAGATACATCCTTCCAGGGCCATTTGACACGGTTTTTGTCTTTTGGACTTGGCCTAGATGTCACTGGAATTGAGGCTGATCCCAACCTTGTTTCCATGGCTAACAAATTTGATAAACAGCTCCTATTGACACTCACCAAAGAGAATCAAAGGGTATATATTAAATATTATATTTACATGGTATTAAAATATCATCTTTGTATATATTTCAATTACATTAATTATCCTTTATTTTTTCTGTTCCTTTAACCATCTTTAGATATTGATATTACTTAATTCTTTCAGCTTAATTTTCAGTATTGTCAACAATGTTTTATTTTAGTTTTTATGCCTTACTGTGACGCATGTTTTTGTGTGTGTGTGTGGATGTGCTGTGATATTTTTACTCTGTGTTTCTGTTGTAGTCAGGAAAAGCTCAAGGTCTGCATTCTGCACCTGGTCCTTCTCCTCGTCATGTGGTTGGCTGGGTCAACCCACAGGCTCCATGGGATGTCTTCATTCAGCAACTTGTGACAGCAAGTGAAAGTGACTGTAATATTGGACCAACCACTGGGCCATATGACAAGAAACAGCGGGTGGAAGATCTGCATCTGGAGCCTCATTCATGCCAGACCAAAGCAGAGGATAAAGCAGAGTTACAAAATACTCTTCAGACTCAAAAAACTCAAATAGATACTTACTCCGTAGCCCAAATAAACACAGGAGCTTTTCCATCAGGAATGGCAACCAACATGCTTGCCTGTAAAAGCACACCAGTTACTGACTGTGGTGCCAAAGAACTGGGTAGTTTTGTCCTTACAGGTCTTCATGCTTGTGGAGACCTTAGCTCCACACTTCTGCGGCATTTCGCCAACTGCCCTCAGGTTCGGGTCATAACGTCTGTGGCTTGCTGCTACATGAAAATATCAACCCAGGAGAACCCAAACCCTCCAGGGGTATTCCAGCACCCGTTTTCTTCAGACACAGTGGCGGACTCCTGTTCAGAGTATGGATATCCAATGAGCCACTGGGTACGTGGGTTACCAGGGCACCAGTTGTCTTACAAGGCACGAGAGGGAGCGTGTCATGCAATAGAGGACTATCTCCTGCGGCTGAGAGAGGAGAGTGGGTTACTGCGGACACACTGCTATAGAGCCATCTTAGAAAGCATCATAAGAGCAGAGAAGCCAGATATGCGCAGACTGGGAGTTCAGACCATTAAGAAAGCCCACACACTGTCATTTTCCGAGTTAGTTTTCCTTTATTCTATCATTTGATAATATTAATATCTTTAAAGAACTGGCAAATCTATGACTCAGTCCTCAGATTCAGTTTCTGGAACAAGAAAGACCTGAGAAATTACTGTAGTTTTGTAGTTAAATGAAATGGTCAAAATCTGAGAAACTAGACTGTTGCATTATACCATTATCTTGTGTTTTATCACAGGTATACTCGTTTGGCATTTCCACGGGTGGGTCTACCCGCTGATCTCACATATGACCCTGTCTGTGTGGATAGAATGTTAGCACACCAGGGTAAAGTGGTGGTGTACTTCAGTCTGGTTCTTCTCCTGGCACCTGTGGTGGAGACTCTAGTGTTACTGGACAGAATGATTTTCCTGCAGGAGAGAGGTATGTGTGTCACTCACATGAGGAAATGGACCAGAAAAATGAATTAGGTTTGTTATTTTGATGCCATTATATTGTATTTTTGGTTACATAATTAAAATGTATTAATGGTTTATTTTATTAATAATCTTGAGGAAACATTTCCATTTTCAGGTTTTCAGAGTGAACTCATCGCACTCTTTGATGCTGCTTTTTCCCCACGAAACCTGGTACTGGTGGCTGTCAAGCCCGACGAAGCTGAATGAAATAACATACTCAACCACACAATTTAACTTACTGTTGTATTAATGAAACGCTCATAAATTAACTGCCATTCAAACTATCTGACTTTTGGGAACTGGAATTAGAGGTTTGATCTTTCATTTTCCAGTGACCATTGTTCAGGCATTTTTCCCTCCTGAACTTGTTTTGACTCATAAAAGGGGTCACATTTTAAATTAGTTTGTGTAAATTGTAGAGGGGGAAATGCTTTCAAATTGTAATATGTGATTTTAGTAATTGAATTATTAAAGACATGACAACTGATTTGCTTTTTTCTTAATCAACTGGATATGTTATACAAGGTTGTGTATGTTTTAGACAGTAATTTCACACTGGGCAAATGTTGCAATTATCTGTGGCGGTTTCACCTCGATTACAAATGACATTTAAGAACCATTCAGACAGGTTAATTTCCAGCAAGTGTTGAATGTCTATATAAAACACTGTTCAATGAATACATTGACTTTTTCAGCCTATAGATGGCACCCAAGACAAAATCAGGATAATATTTCTGGTACTTCTGCTGCAATAAAGTTCACTTTCCACAGAAACTAGGAGTGGCAATGAATTAATTATATAACTTAATAAGTTTCAATAACTGAATGTTCTTCAGGATTTATACCAATTTACATTTATTTCTTAGTAGTTTTTGACAGTTTAAAACTAATTTTTTCCCAAAATAGTGTGAAATAGGAGCCCTTTTATTTGTTTCTTTAAGTTTTCAGAGTTGCCTAAAAAAAAAAAAAAAATTTGCTGGGAATCCTGCGATTTTTTTTTTTAATGACATTTGTAAAGGGAGGAAACGTTAATAACACTTGAAAATAAATTACATTTCATGTATTATGCAGTATAACTTATTTTAAATGCTCATTTTGTGTGATTGTAAATGTTTAAGTCATTATGTTCTCCCTCCTGGACAAGAACCACTGTTCTGAACAAAGACACTGTCATGTATGTGACAAGCATTTATTTTTTTTATATCACTTAAATGCAGCTGAAGAGAGACATGAAGAACACTTAATGTTTCATGCTCTCTACAAAGAATTCATTACATGCCACTGTGAGAGCAGCCACCAGCACAACAAACTCCTGAAAGTCCACTTCTCCATCCCGGTTCTCATCCAAATCAGACATGATCTTCTCCACAACCATGGGGTCTTTACTTGCCTACAAAAGGATAGACACATGATCAGTCATAGTCCTTCAACTACGCACATCAGCCTGAAGCATGCCAAGTGAATGCCACTTAATTTAGCAAGAACTTACTGCTAAGAAGTCCCCGAGCTCTCCCTGAAGCAAGCTCTTGAGCTCAGATTTGCTTAGTTTGTACTTGTCTCCTTCTTTGGAAGAGTATGTGTGGAAAACTTTAATGAGACCTTCCATCGCATCTTCCAGTTTTGAAACCATATTGCTGTTGTGCCACAAGAAAATATTCTGCAAAAGTACACAAATTATGCACAGTCCACTGAATACCTGATGATCTACGCAGTTGAGTTAGTGAACAAGGCGTTAATTTACTTAAATACATGGTCTAGTCATCCAATAAATATGCAAATGGTTTTCTGAGAATGCATAGCCCATTTCAACAAACACCTGCTGACCCCAGGGGCCCCTTCACCCCCTATGAGACCCCAGAGACTGGGGTTACACAGCCACTGAGGGATCTAATATCTGAGCAAACAGGCCTTTTGGCACTGGCAGGGTGATGAGGACCATAAGGGAGAGGGAAGACAGGTATTCATCAATAATTCAATAAGCCTTTTGTATGAACTAGAGGCTCAGAGAATGTTAACCCACCATTAAGGCATGTAGCCCTCATTTTTTTAAAACCGTTATGAAGTCATTTACAGAATCACTCAATATTGCAGACATAGAACACTTGATTGTTTGGCGTTAACTTTTCAGTCTAAAACAATGCACTTTAAAATTAACTATAAAACTTTCCATCAGCATTACAATTATTGAAAGTTTAATTACAATTAGTACAAGTACCACCTAATTTGGCCGCAATGCCTAAAACATGCAAAACAACCTTACTCGTAAAAAGTGAGTTATTAGTTTCAGGTAGTAGTTCTTAAATAAAAAGTGCCCTCAATCAAATTCATTAACATGGTTAAATAATTATCTAAAATAATTTGACCTTAAACGTCCCATTTTTTCAACTTCATGCTTACAATTAATGGAGTAGCCTACACACAACGCTTCCAGAAAGCTATTGCAATCAGCATAACATTTATAAAACATATAAAAATCCTCAACTTACCTCAACAAAAAGAAGGTGATTACTAGCGGATGACAGGATGTTACTCGTGCTCATTCATTAAATAGCGTCCATTCACCTGTGCGAGGGAATTAGTCAAGTAGGCGGAGCCTCTTCCGACCGCATCTAATTACACACGTCACCACGCACTCTCACGCAATCGAAGAGAGTTCACATCAGGATCTGCTCTGATTCATCATGATATTTCACGTTTATATAAATAAATAAAGCTGTAATTATGCAAAAACTTGATATATTTAGTCAATTCATAATGGAACACCAAACCTAGAACAATGCTTTTGACTGTTATCACTAATCAAGAAACAAATCTAATGAATTCAAAATGATTTTGAGGATTCCTCTTTTGTCAGGGAAGGGTCAATGACCACGTGCTGAAACTTGAAATATGGCTCTACTGAGGCAAAGTAAATGAATTCTTGGCATCGTTGTATCTCAGATCTCACTTGAGTACAAATAACTCATGTTAATCCAGGTAAAACGATATCTGTGTCAGACTAAAGGAATCTTATGTTGCACCATGTTATTAAGTGGAATGAAGGTACAGCATGTTTGTGAAGACACAAGTTGGTATTTTATTATCAAACAAATGTGAGTAGAATGAATTATTAATTATATATTTTTTCTTCTATTTTTTATTCAGTTCCAATTTGTTTTGTGGGGGGGAAAACTCAGGATGGTAAATCCAGCAATAACCACAACAGCGTAACAATGACGCCACATTTTTTATTGCTCTGAATGTTTCCACACACAAAAAAACAAACAAATGAGAAGCTGGAAATGGCTTGTGAAGCTACAAGGAGGATAACACGGATGCTTCATAGCTTCTTGTTGACAAGCATCCATCTGTTCATTTAGTTTTTTTTATGACTAATGATTTACAACTTGATAGAACGGACATAAATCATAATTTTGGAGTTGAATGTGTATTTACCTGTGGGACTATCACACTTTGAATAAGGGACACATATCATGCTTATTCCAGATAATAAAAAATAAAAGAAAGGCAGTAAAATGATATTCAAACTGCTTTGAGAACAAACATTTCAGTGCCTGCAATTAACATCAGTGATAAGATAATGTGTGCAGCACATCACTAGATTTATATTAGTTTTTTTAACCATGGAAACTTTATCACAGAAAGATTTGCTCCCCTGGAATCAATAAAGCACATCTGTTTTTCCAATTACTGGTATTCACTTCTTTCATTTTTTCTTAGCATTCCATGTACAATAACCCCAAAAGAAGGCATCACCTTTTTAATCATCAATTCAGATACATTACGATGCAAAGACATTTCAAATCAAAAAGCCATTTGACACGGTTTTTCTTGGCCTAGATGTCACTGGAATTGAGGCTGATCCCAACCTTGTTTCCATGGCTAACAAATTTGATAAACAGCTCCTATTGACACTCACCAAAGAGAATCAAAGGGTATATATTAAATATTATATTTACATTGTATTAAAATATCATCTTTGTATATATTTCAATTACATTAATTATCCTTTATATATTTTTTATTTTCCTTTAACCATCTTTAGATATTGATATTACTTAATTCTTTCAGCTTAATTTTCAGTATTATCAACAATGTTTTATTTTAGTTTTTATGCCTTACTGTGACGCATGTTTTTGTGTGTGTGTGTGGATGTGCTGTGATATTTTTACTCTGTGTTTCTGTTGTAGTCAGCCACCAGTGGTGCTCACACAGACATTGACTGTTACACCTCCTCTGTATTGGATTATATTAATACCACCATTGACAGTGTTACAACCCAGAAACAGATTACCACATACCCAAATCAGAAGCCATGGATGAACAAGGAAGTGCGACTCCTGTTGAAGACACGCAATACTGCCTTCAGATCAGGAGATGCACAAGCCTACAGCACATCCAGAGCAAATCTGAAGAGTGGCATCAAAAAGGCCAAGCACTGCTACAAGCTGAAGATAGAGGGACACTTTTCCAACTCTGACCCTCGACGCATGTGGCAGGGCATCCAGGCCATCAGTGACTACAAACCCACCCACTCCACCCCTGCAGCCACTGATGTCAACTTCCTGAACGAGCTAAATGACTTTTATGCTCGCTTTGAAAGAGACAACAGAGAAACTGCAACCAAGCTCAAACCCTCAGTTGATCACCCTCCAATCACCCTCTCATCCACTGATGTCTGCAAGGCACTGAGCCGGATCAGCACGCACAAGGCTGCTGGACCAGACAACATCCCTGGACGTGTCCTCAGGGCATGTGCGGAGCAGCTCGCTGGGGTCTTTACAGACATTTTCAACCTGTCTCTTGCCCAAGCAGCTGTACCAACATGCTTCAAATGCACCTCCATTGTGCCAGTGCCAAAACACTCTAGTCCGAGGTGCCCTAACGACTACCGCCCTGTAGCACTCACTCCCATCATCATGAAGTGCTTTGAGCAGCTGGTCCTGGAACACCTAAAAGACTCTATACCATCCACATTGGACTCACATCAGTTTGCTTATCGCAGCAATAGGAGCACAGAGGATGCTGTTGCCATGGCACTGCACTCTGTGCTCACACACCTGGACAATAAGAACTCTTATGCACGGATGCTGTTTGTTGACTTCAGCTCAGCATTCAACACTATCATCCCGGCCAAGTTAATAGCCAAACTTGAAGACTTGGGCATCAATACCTCACTCTGCAACTGGATTCTGGACTTCTTGACCAACAGACCCCAGAATGTCCGATCTGGATCCACCTGCTCCACATCCATCACACTTAACACTGGTGTACCACAGGGCTGTGTGCTAAGCCCGTTTCTCTACTCCCTCTTCACCTCCGACTGCAAGCCTGTGTTTGGATCTAATGCCATCATCAAGTTCGCAGATGACACTACGTGATCGGTCTCATCAGCAACAACGATGAGACTGCCTACAGGGAAGAGATCCAGCACCTGTCCACATGGTGCAACGACAATAACCTGCTCCTCAACACCACCAAAACGAAGGAGCTCATCGTGGACTTCAGGAAAGAGTCAAGAGGTACACACGACACCATCCACATCAATGGAATGGCCGTTGAGCGTGTCTCCAGCTTCAAGTTCCTGGGGATCCACATCTCGGCTGACATGACCTGGACAACCAACACCTCCAGCCTGGTCAAGAAGGCTCACCAGCGCCTCTTCTTCCTGAGGACACTGAGGAAGAATCAGCTCTCCTCGGCTATCCTGGTGAACTTCTACCACTGCGCAATAGAAAGCATCCTGACGAACTGTGTCACAGTGTGGTATGGGTGTTGTTCTGTCGCGGAGCGCAAGGCACTGCAGCGGGTGGTGAAAACTGCCCAACGCATCACAGGGACTCCACTTCCTGCCATCGAGCACGTCCAGAGGAAACGCTGTCTGCGTCGAGCTCGCAGCATCCTCAAGGACTCCTCTCACCCATCCCACAGACTGTTCTCCCTCCTTCCCTCCGGCAGGCGTTTCAGGTGCCTCCGGACCAGAACCAGCAGACTAAAGAACAGTTTCTTCCCCAGAGCTGTCTCTTTACTGAACTCTAACCCTTGCTGACCCCACTCCTCTCTCACCCCCACCCCCACCATCCCACTCCCCTCATAGACTCCTCTCCCCCCCCCACCACCATCCCACTCCCATCCAGACTCTCCTTTCACCCCCCACCATCCCACTCCTCTCAACCCCCTGCCCCCCACCACCATCCCACTCCCCTCACAGACTCTCCTCTCTCCCCCCTAAACCACCATCCTACCACCCTCATAGACTCCTCTTACCCCCCCCCCACCAGCCCACTCCCCTCACAGACTCTCCTCTTACCACCCCACTCCCCTCATAAACTCTCCTCTTACCCCCCCCACCATCCCACTCCCCTCATAGACTCTCCTCTCCCCCCCCCCCACCATCCCACTCCCATCATAGACTCCTCTCTCCCCCACCACCATCCCACTCCCCTCATAGACTCCTCTCTCCCCACCACCATCCCACTCCCCTCATAGACTCCTCTCTCCCCCACCACCATCCCACTCCCCTCATAGACTATCATCTCACCCCCTCATAGACTCCTCTCTCCCCCACCACCATCCCACTCCCCTCACAGACTCTCCTCTTCCCACCATCCCACTCCCCTCATAGACTCCTCTCTCCCCCACCACCATCCCACTCCCCTCACAGACTCTCCTCTTACCACCATCCCACTCCCCTCATAGACTCCTCTCCCCCACCATCCCACTCCCCTCATAGACTCCTCTCTCCCCCACCACCGTCCCACTCCCCTCATAGACTCCTCTCCCCCACCATCATCCCACTCCCCTCATAGACTCCCCCCCCCACCATCCCACTCTCCTCTTACCACCATCCCACTCCCCTCATAGACTCCCCTCCCACCATCCCACTCTCCTCTTACCACCATCCCACTCCCCTCATAGACTCCTCCCCCCCACCACCATCCCACTCCCCTCATAGACTCTCCTCTTACCCCCCACCATCCCACTCCCCTCATAGACTCTCCTCTTACCACCATCCCACTCCCCTCATAGACTCCTCTCTCCCCCCCCACCATCCCACTCTCCTCTTACCACCATCCCACTCCCCTCATAGACTCCTCCCCCCCCACCACCATCCCACTCCCCTCATAGACTCTCCTCTTACCCCCCACCATCCCACTCTCCTCACAGACTCTCCTCTTACCACCATCCCACTCCCCTCATAGACTCCTCCCCCCCACCACCATCCCACTCCCCTCATAGACTCTCCTCTTACCCCCCACCATCCCACTCCCCTCATAGACTCCTCTCTCCACCACCACCATCCCACTCCCCTCACAGACTCTCCTCTTACCCCACCACCATCCCACTCCCCTCACAGACTCTCCTCTCCCCCACCACCATCCCACTCCCCTCATAGACTCTCCTCTTACCCCACCACCATCCCACTCCCCTCACAGACTCTCCTCTCACCCACCACCATCCCACTCCCCTCACAGACACTCCTCTTACCCCACCACCATCCCACTCCCCTCATAGACTCTCCTCTTACCACCATCCCACTCCCCTCATAGACTCCTCTCTCCCCCACCACCATCCCACTCCCCTCATAGACTCCTCTCCCCCACCATCATCCCACTCCCCTCATAGACTCCCCCCCCACCATCCCACTCTCCTCTTACCACCATCCCACTCCCCTCATAGACTCCCCCCCCACCATCCCACTCTCCTCTTACCACCATCCCACTCCCCTCATAGACTCCTCCCCCCCACCACCATCCCACTCCCCTCATAGACTCTCCTCTTACCCCCCACCATCCCACTCCCCTCATAGACTCTCCTCTTACCACCATCCCACTCCCCTCATAGACTCCTCTCTCCCCCCCACCATCCCACTCTCCTCTTACCACCATCCCACTCCCCTCATAGACTCCTCCCCCCCCCCACCACCATCCCACTCCCCACCATCCCACTCTCCTCACAGACTCTCCTCTTACCACCATCCCACTCCCCTCATAGACTCCTCCCCCCCCACCACCATCCCACTCCCCTCATAGACTCTCCTCTTACCCCCCACCATCCCACTCCCCTCATAGACTCCTCTCTCCACCACCACCATCCCACTCCCCTCACAGACTCTCCTCTTACCCCACCACCATCCCACTCCCCTCACAGACTCTCCTCTCACCCACCACCATCCCACTCCCCTCACAGACTCTCCTCTTACCCCACCACCATCCCACTCCCCTCATAGACTCTCCTCTTACCACCATCCCACTCCCCTCATAGACTCCTCTCCCCCCCACCACCATCCCACTCCCCTCACAGACTCTCCTCACCCCCCACCACCCCACTCCCCTCACAGACTCTCCTCTCACCCACCACCATCCCACCCCCCACTACACCAGACTCCTTCACTGCCCCCCCCCCACTACTACCCTTATAGACTCTTTGCTCACTCTGTTACTTATTTGTGTACTTATTTTACTCACTGCCGACTGTTCATTACAGTAACAACTGTTTACATTTTGCATCTCACTTATTTGCACTGTCCATGCTCATTGCACTACCTTAAATCTACTGCTTACCTTAAGCTAACAATTGTATACATCTACCTGTAAAATTCTGTTTATAGTTAGAGACATCTGTATATACATTTACATTTATAGCACATATTCACTTGTAAATGCTGTTTATAGACACCTGTAATTATATTTATAGCACACACTCACCTGTTATAGTGACAACCATCTGTATATTTATATTCATTGTACATATTACCTGTAAATCCTGTACATCTCCATATCCTGCACTTATGCAACCATTGTACATATCCTGCACTTGCTGCTATTGCACTTCTGGTTAGACCTAAACTGCATTTCGTTGCCTTGTACCTGTACTTGTGTAGTGACAATAAAGTTTAATCTAATCTAATCTAATCTAAAAAAGCTCAAGGTCTGCATTCTGCACCTGGTCCTTCTCCTCGTCATGTGGTCGGCTGGGTCAACCCACAGGCTCCATGGGATGTCTTCATTCAGCAACTTGTGACAGCAAGTGAAAGTGACTGTAATATTGGACCAACCACTGGGCCATATGACAAGAAACAGCGGGTGGAAGATCTGCATCTGGAGCCTCATTCATGCCAGACCAAAGCAGAGGATAAAGCAGAGTTACAAAATACTCTTCAGACTCAAAAAACTCAAATAGATACTTACTCCGTAGCCCAAATAAACACAGGAGCTTTTCCATCAGGAATGGCAACCAACATGCTTGCCTGTAAAAGCACACCAGTTACTGACTGTGGTGCCAAAGAACTGGGTAGTTTTGTCCTTACAGGTCTTCATGCTTGTGGAGACCTTAGCTCCACACTTCTGCGGCATTTCGCCAACTGCCCTCAGGTTCGGGTCATAACGTCTGTGGCTTGCTGCTACATGAAAATATCAACCCAGGAGAACCCAAACCCTCCAGGGGTATTCCAGCACCCGTTTTCTTCAGACACAGTGGCGGACTCCTGTTCAGAGTATGGATATCCAATGAGCCACTGGGTACGTGGGTTACCAGGGCACCAGTTGTCTTACAAGGCACGAGAGGGAGCGTGTCATGCAATAGAGGACTATCTCCTGCGGCTGAGAGAGGAGAGTGGGTTACTGCGGACACACTGCTATAGAGCCATCTTAGAAAGCATCATAAGAGCAGAGAAGCCAGATATGCGCAGACTGGGAGTTCAGACCATTAAGAAAGCCCACACACTGTCATTTTCCGAGTTAGTTTTCCTTTATTCTATCATTTGATAATATTAATATCTTTAAAGAACTGGCAAATCTATGACTCAGTCCTCAGATTCAGTTTCTGGAACAAGAAAGACCTGAGAAATTACTGTAGTTTTGTAGTTAAATGAAATGGTCAAAATCTGAGAAACTAGACTGTTGCATTATACCATTATCTTGTGTTTTATCACAGGTATACTCGTTTGGCATTTCCACGGGTGGGTCTACCCGCTGATCTCACATATGACCCTGTCTGTGTGGATAGAATGTTAGCACACCAGGGTAAAGTGGTGGTGTACTTCAGTCTGGTTCTTCTCCTGGCACCTGTGGTGGAGACTCTAGTGTTACTGGACAGAATGATTTTCCTGCAGGAGAGAGGTATGTGTGTCACTCATATGAGGAAATGGACCAGAAAAATGAATTAGGTTTATGTTATTTTGATGCCATTATATTGTATTTTTGGTTACATAATTAAAATGTATTAATGGTTTATTTTATTAATAATCTTGAGGAAACATTTCCATTTTCAGGTTTTCAGAGTGAACTCATCGCACTCTTTGATGCTGCTTTTTCCCCACGAAACCTGGTACTGGTGGCTGTCAAGCCCGACGAAGCTGAATGAAATAACATACTCAACCACACAATTTAACTTACTGTTGTATTAATGAAACGCTCATAAATTAACTGCCATTCAAACTATCTGACTTTTGGGAACTGGAATTAGAGGTTTGATCTTTCATTTTCCAGTGACCATTGTTCAGGCATTTTTCCCTCCTGAACTTGTTTTGACTCGTAAAAGGGGTCACATTTTAAATTAGTTTGTGTAAATTGTAGAGAGGGAAATGCTTTCAAATTGTAATATGTGATTTTAGTAATTAAATTATTAAAGACATGACAACCGATTTGCTTTTTTCTTAATCAACTGGATATGTTATACAAGGTTGTGTATGTTTTAGACAGTAATTTCACACTGGGCAAATGTTGCAATTATCTGTGGCGGTTTCACCTCGATTACAAATGACATTTAAGAACCATTCAGACAGGTTAATTTCCAGCAAGTGTTGAATGTCTATATAAAACACTGTTCAATGAATACATTGACTTTTTCAGCCTATAGATGGCACCCAAGACAAAATCAGGATAATATTTCTGGTACTTCTGCTGCAATAAAGTTCACTTTCCACAGAAACTAGGAGTGGCAATGAATTAATTATATAACTTAATAAGTTTCAATAACTGAATGTTCTTCAGGGTTTATACCAATTTACATTTATTTCTTAATAGTTTTTGACAGTTTAAAACTAATTTTCTCCCAAAATAGTGTGAAATAGGAGCACTTTTATTTGTTTCTTTAAGTTTTCAGAGTTGCCAAAAAAAAATTTCCTGGGAATCCTGCGATTTTGTGTTTTTAATGACATTTGTAAAGGGAGGAAACGTTAATAACACTTGATAATTACATTTCATATATTACGCAGTATAACTTATTTTAAATGCTCATTTTGTGTGATTGTAAATTATTTTAAGTCATTATGTTCCCCCTCCTGGACAAGAACCACTGTTCTGAACAAAGACACTGTTATGTATGTGACAAGCATTTATTTTTTTATATCACTTAAATGCAGCTGAAGAGAGACATGAAGAACACTTAATGTTTCATGCTCTCTTCAAATAATTCATTACATCCCACTGTGAGAGCAGTCACCAGCACAACAAACTCCTGAAAGTCCACTTCTCCATCCTGGTTCTCATCCAAATCAGACATGATCTTCTCCACAGCCATGGGGTCTTTACTTGCCTACAAAAGGATAGACACATGATCAGTCATAATGGTCCTTCAACTACACACATCAGCCTGAAGCATGCCAAGTGAATGCCACTTAATTTAGCAAGAACTTACTGCTAAGAAGCCCCCGAGCTCTCCCTGAGAGATGGTCCTCACTGCGGAACACGAGATCCAGGGGGAGGAGTTGGATCCAGATCCAACTCCTCCCATTATATATACTTCGCCCCGCCGCCGCCCCATCACACATGGTCATGGTCATCATCACACATGGTCTAATTCTGTGTGCTCCCAATGTCGTTTTCCTTATGTTTTGCCTTCAAAGTTTCCCTACTGTTTTCAAAATGTCTGATTTAGCTCGTGTGTTAATAAACTTTTTTTTCCAATTTAATTGCGTTGGTAATACATTTTGCATGCATTTATGTAAGTGAGATGCTCATGCTATTTAAATGAAGTCAGATGCTCTTGTGAAGTCACTTATAAGTGACTTATAAGTATAATTAGTGCTGCTATAATTTAGTCACATACAGTGTCATAATCAGTAGTGAAAAAAGCACATTCTCTACTTGAATTTAAACTTGAATTAAGTGCCTACTAATTAATATACTTAAGTATTGGAAATCAAAGTGCATGTGGACTACTGAAAGGGGTTAAAGATCAGCCAATCAAAGAATACAGTGAATCTACGAAATTTGTAAGTAATCTTTTTTGTTTTAGATTATATTTAAACGTTTCTCCAAATTAATAAAATACGTGGCTATTGTCCACCACTACGTGTAAGTACGTAGTGGTGGACAATAGCCACGTATTTTATACAAATTACCACAACGTATAAACTACAGTGTTTGTAACTATTAAAAACTTTAATATTTGTTTTCGGCAAGTTTGTTTTTACGTCAAAAGAATAACTAACTAGTTACGACTCGATGCGGAAAAGATAGAGCAACAAGTACGAAGTGTGGGGAATCTGTTGACCAATCAGAATGCAGTGGAAGGAAATCCAACTCCGCCCCCTGGATCTGGATTTAACTCCGCCCCTTGGATCTGGATCCAACTCCGCCCCCTGGATCTCGTGTACTGCATTGAGGTGCTACTGCTCCCTGAAGCAAGCTCTTGAGCTCAGATTTGCCTAGTCTGTACTTGTCTTCTCCTTTGGAAGAGTATGTGTGGAAAACTTTAATGAGACCTTTCATCGCATCTTCCAGTTTTGAAACCATATTGCTGTTGTGCCACAAGAAAATATTCTGCAAGAGTACACATAAATTATGCACAGTCCACTGAATACCTGATGATCTACACAGTTGAGTTAGTGAACAAGGCGTTCATTTACTTAAATACATGGTCTATTCATCCAATAAATATGCAAATGGTTTTCTGAGAATGCATAGCCCATTTCAACTCAAGCATTTGCACAAACACCTGCTGACCCCAGGGGCCCCTTCACCCCCTATGAGACCCCAGAGACTGGGGTTACACAGCCACTGAGGGATATAATATCTGAGCAAACAGGCCTTTTGGCACTGGCAGGGTGATGAGGACCATAAGGGAGAGGAAAGACAGGTATTCATCAATAATTCAATATGTCTTTTTGTTAGAGAGGCCAGGTTCAGTGCGCATGCGCAACTTTCAGTCACTCATCATCAGCAAAGAGATCAGAGGGTGAAAACTGTTCAGTGTGTGCAAAGTGTGCGTTAATAACTAAATGCCACACGCCTACACACACCCACATATGCACTCCTGTAAAGCCAGTGTATTGCTGTGTTGTGAAGTGTCAACGAATAAACCCTGTTTACTTGAACTGACTGAATCCAGTGTTCTGACCGACACTCCACTGAGGAACGCTAGATACTGACTATCACCTAATACAGTCCGACTTTATCAGCCTTTCTATCGAACAAATGGTCCTTCGAGCCGGATCTGGCATTTCTCCTGGACAAAGAATTCATCAGTATCAGTATGCAGTCTGAAGAAGCCTCTTCACAGATCATGAGACCCAGACGTCCGGTCCATCCTCCTGCTTACCTTAAAGACTTTGACCTTACAACTGTGCGTCATAGAGGAATTAGTCAGCCAGTACTGCCTCACACAACACAGCATACACAATGGCTTGGAAATGCCGTAGAGAACCTCCCCTCACCTTCTACCAGAGTAACGAGCCCCATAAGTCAAGGTCCATGGGACACCTTGGATGAATGGTCCATGGTCGGCGAGAGGGATCCGTCGTTCCAGGATATGGATAATGCTGACCTGCACGAACCCAATGCTACCTACACCCCAGTGCAGCCAGTTCACCAGGCTCAGTCTTCTCCATACCATCGTCCATGGGAAGAACAGACATCCTTGCCACCACAGGATAGACTACTGTTACATCGTGGAACTGCATCTTACCATCCACAATCAATGTTGACCTCATCTTTGTCACCACCTACCTATGGTCAGCAGAGCCAGGCAGCTTACACTACAGCACCATTCCTAAGGCCACAGCCCACCTGTCCTACTACAATAGGAAGATGCTCACTTAGTATGAATCAGGGGACTGGCTATTACACAATGCCCAACCGAGCAAAAGAAAGAGTTGAGCCTCGAAGTGATTCTAATGTGCTAGACATTTTGGGAACTATGATGGGTGAACTTCAGATTATGAAAGAGCAGATCTTGGCTGCTGCACCTACTAAACCACACACTGACTTGTGTGGTGAACACGCTCACCTTAATTTCCCTCCCTGGCAGCATCCTGATAAACCTAGTAACCCTCCTTATCAAAGAACCGCTCAGCCAATGCCAGGCTTTTATACTGAGACCCATATCCCTCATTGGCATTCAAGAACATTGAATGAGACCCCTAGAGAGACCTTGGATTATCCTCAACAGGGGCGTTCTCAGTCTCAGCAACCTACAGGGTTAAATTCAGCACCTAGAACTATTTATTCCTGCAAAGTGAATCCTGCTGGGCAAGAAATCACTTATCGAGGTCCAGTGCCAACCATACCCAACTTCTGCACTAAAGACCCCAGCGAGTTTACTCGGTTGAAGATAGCCCTTGAGAACCTTTTACCACCAGATGCCACAGAACTGTTCCGGTACCAAATCTTGCTGGATCATCTGAAGCTAGATGAAGCTCGTCTGGTGGCAGATTCCTACCTCAATTCACCATTTCCATACTCGGACACTATGGCAGCCCTGAACGAAAGGTTTGGACAGCCACACAAGTTGGCACTTAAGAAGATTGCCAATGTGATGGACTCCCCAGATATCAGGCGAGGAGATATTGACGCCTTTGACAACTTTGCTCTACAGATAAGGGCTCTCGTTGGTATGTTAGAGACTCTTGGAGATGAAGGAGAAGCAGAACTTCGATGTGGGTCACATGTAGAGAGACTGTTGAGTAAGCTACCTGCTGAAATGAGATCAGGATTCCGAAGACAGATGTATCACCGTCCGGGGTCTGTGTATAACCTTCGCGAATTCTCCGAATGGCTTCAATATGAGGCCTGGTGCCAAAACAGTGAGACACAGATCAGTTACAAGAGCCAGAGACCAGAACGGCGGAGAGAAACCAGACCTACTGCCCGTTCAGCCACCATCCTTCATGGAGCGGATGACACGGTCAAAAGGGTATCTTCAGGACCAGTGCAAGTTAAGCCAGTTAAAGTTGATAAACCTAATGCCCCACCTAGAGCCTTCTGTCCATACTGTGATAAGGAAGACCATTATCTCAGTCAGTGTACCACCTTTAAGTCCTTCGATAAACAGCAAATGATCGAATGGATTCAAACCAATCGTCGTTGTTGGCGCTGTGGACGTGCACACCAAGCAGCCTAGTGCACACTCAAGAAGCCTTGTAGCATCTGTAAAGGGAAGCACCTGCAAATCTTACATGAGGTCAACACAAAGAGTACCAGAGAAGGTTCCTGTCTGGTTAGTTCAACTACTGAGACACTGTACTTGGATAGACCCACTGATTGCAGACGTGTTCTCTTAAAGGTTATCAGAGTCTTGCTGCGCTATGGAGAAAAGATGCTTGACACCTATGCTGTTATGGACGATGGGTCTGAACGAACTATTCTTCTTCCTGAGGCCGCCCATGAGCTGAGCATACAAGGCCAAGCTGAAAACATTGCCTTGCGCACCATCCGCCAAGATGTGCAGACTGTCAGTGGTACTTCGGTCACCTTCCACATATCTCCTGCAACTCAACCACAGAAGACCTTCAAGATCAGTGCAGCATTCACTGCAAAACGCCTAGGTCTGGCTGATTACTCCTATCCAGCTAGTTTACTGGAGAAATACAAGCACCTTAAAGATCTGCCTCTGCAAGCCTTTGAAAGAGTGAGTCCTTTACTTCTCATTGGTGCTGATAATACCCACCTAATCACACCGATCGCACCTGTCCGAATTGGTCCAGCTGGTGGTCCGGCCGCCATAAAGACAAGGCTTGGATGGACACTGCAAGGACCAGCCAAGATCCTGGAGACACAGGTGCGTCCACAACAGTGCCTTTTCCTGAGTCTCACCCCTGCTGAACTGGAACTGAAGAAAGATGTTGAAAGGCTATGGCAACTTGATGTTTTGCCTTTCCGCTGTGAGAAGCAGGTGACAAGGTCCAGGGAGGATCAGGAGGCCATTAAGCTCTTAGAGGCCAAGACAACTCGTGTGGAGGTGAATGGAATATTGCGTTATGCAACACCCTTGTTGCGCAGGAAAGATTCCCCCTTCTTTTGGGCTCCCAAAGAGGCTGTGGTCCCAAGCCTCCGGAGTACTGAACGACGGCTAACTCAAGATCCAGAGAAAGCAGCTGTGTACAATACTGAGATCGAGAAACTAGAACTGAATGGCGCAGTTACCAAACTCTCAGCTGGTGCGAACACTACGACAGGGGAGACCTGGTTTATCCCTCATCATCTAGTTAGCCACAATGAGAAGAACCGCATTGTGTTCAATTGCTCTTACCAATATAAGGGATTGAACCTTAACGATTCCTTGATGCCTGGTCCAACCTTGAGTCCTTCTCTGCTAGGTGTTCTACTTCGTTTAAGGGAGCATTGCGTGGCTATAAGTGGTGATATACGTGGAATGTTCCACCAAGTCCTACTCTTACCTGAGGACAAGCCCCTCCTGCGCTTTCTCTGGCGTGGCATGAGACGAGACGATCCACCTGACATCTATGAATGGCAGGTACTGCCGTTCGGAACCACATGCAGTCCCTGCTGCGCATCCTTCGCCCTCCAAAAACATGTCTCAACACACAGCACAGCTCAGGAAGATGTGAGGCATTCTGTCGACCGATGCTTCTATGTGGATAACTGTCTGCAGAGCTTACCATCTGCTCAAGAAGCACGGCAATTACTGGACAAACTTCGTAAGCTGCTTGCATCTGGGGGGTTCGATATCCGGCAATGGGCCAGTAACGTGCAGGAAGTCGTCAATCACTTGCCACCAGAATCCAGATCTTCCAAGTTAGAGCTGTGGCTCTCGCATGATAAAGTAGACCCACTTGAATCCACCTTGGGACTGAATTGGAACTGTGAATCAGACCATCTAGGATACAGGCACAGGCCAGTTGCTTACAATGCACTGACAATGCGGAATATATATCGAGTGTTAGCAAGTCAGTATGACCCCCTTGGTGTCATTCTTCCTTTCACCACTCGAGCCAAGGTGATTGTTCAGCAGCTCTGGGTTAAGAACAGGAACTGGGATGATCCACAACTTCCTGAAGATCTTCAGCAAAGATGGAAGGTGTGGGAATCTGAGCTTCAGTACTTACCTCTTGTAGTACTCCCTAGGTGCTATACTCCAGATGGCATGGACAATCCAGAGGTAACCCGGGAGATCCACATCTTCACAGATGCTTCTGAGAAAGCTTACGGAGCAGTCGCTTACCTTCGCTCAGAAGATCCAAGTGGGATGATACACATTTCCTTCCTCCTGGCCAGATCCCGTGTTGCTCCACGCAAGCAGTGCTCAATTCCAAGACTTGAACTATGTGCTGCTCTTGTAGGAGCGCAGTTGGCCAACCTGGCTGTAAATGAGCTTACTTTAAAGATACAAAGGGTCACTTTCTGGACAGATTCAACAACAGTCCTACATTGGTTGCATTCCGAATCCTGCCGCTTCAAAGTTTTTGTGGGCACTAGAGTTGCAGAGATTCAAGAATTAACTGACCTGAAAGCATGGCATTACGTTGACTCTGCCAGGAATCCTGCGGATGATCTTACCCGTGGTAAGAGCCTGAAAGAACTTGCTGAACCCAATCGATGGATCCAAGGACCGAAATTCCTCTGCCAACCTCAGAGTACATGGCCAACACTACCAGTTATGAGCAGCCTAGAACCTGATGACGCTGTAGAGTTGAAGCGAAGCGCCTTTTGTGGCATGATTAACTCTGCATCACCGACAGCAGATGGGGGCAAGTTTAGTACATGGAAAGACTTAGTCGAAACCGTAGCGCAGGAGCGACACGGGGCGGCAAACCAAAGTGGTTCTCCTCCAGCTAGCACTTACCAAGAAGCAGAGCTGATGGCGCTGAGACAGGTCCAGATGGACAGTTTTCCTGAAGACTATCAGCTATTGAAGAGCAGTAAGCCTGTTCCTTCTAGCAGCCGCTTACTTTGTCTTTCCCCAGAGTTTGATAGAACCAGTGATTTGATTCGGGTTGGTGGACGATTAAGGCAGGTGGAAGGCCTAGACGCAAGCACAGTACACCCTATTGTATTGGATCCCAGTCACCCTAACACTCGGCTACTCATAAAGGATTATGATACACGTCTTTGCCATCCAGGACCGGAGCGAGTGTTTGCTGAGCTTCGTCGAAAGGTGTGGATCCTGAAAGGGAGAGAGGCAGTAAGAAAGCACCAGAGAACATGTTTTAAATGCTGCAAATGGAGGTCGAAGCCAGCTTCCCAGAAAATGTCTGATCTCCCTCCACCCCGGCTTCGGTTGTTCAAACCTGCTTTCTATTCAACTGGAATGGATTGCTTTGGGCCCCTGCTGATCAAAGTAGGACGTCGGACGGAGAAACGATGGGGACTTTTATTTAAGTGCCTGACCAGCCGTGCTGTGCATCTGGAGGTGCTTACGTCCATCGACAGTGATGCCTTTCTCATGGCACTACGAAGGTTTATAGGTCGCCGGGGCAAACCTGCAGAGCTGTACTCAGACCAGGGCACTAATTTCCGAGGGGGTGAGACAGAGCTTAAAGAAGCCTTCAGTCAGCTCAGTAGTGATCTACAGCAGCAGCTTGCCAAGCAGCAGATCAGCTTTCATTTCAATCCACCTGCGGCTCCTCACTTTGGAGGAGTGTGGGAACGGGAGATTCGTTCAGTTAAGGCTGCGCTTTACACAACCCTGGGCTCCGAAACAGTCACGGAAGAAGTGCTTCGTACTGTTCTCATCGAGATAGAGGCTATTCTAAACTCCAAACCACTTGGGTATGTTTCAGCAGATATCGCAGATGTTGAACCGATCACCCCAAATTGCCTTCTGATGGGGCGGCCGGATGGTTCCCTGCCCCAAGTCGTGTATCCAGTATCTGAGCTCTTGGGAAGACGGAGATGGAGGCATTCCCAAGTATTGTCTGACAGATTCTGGACAGCCTTTGTAAAGTATTACTTACCTGAAATCCAGGCCAGAAGAAAGTGGCAGAATCCGTCACCGGACATTAAACAAGGGACGGTGGTCATGCTTGTCGACCCCCAGTTACCTCGTTCATTCTGGCAGATCGGAAGAGTGGTGAATGTCTTTCCTGGGGCTGATAATAGAGTACGAACGGTCAAGGTGCAGATAAAGGACAGAGTCTACATAAGACCCATCACTCGGTTGATTGTTCTGCCGGAGATCCAGGACGAAAGGGATGATATCCACAGGAGTGACCAATCACAGACCACAAAGTGTTAGCCATTTAAAGGAGCAAATTTGTAACCAAATTTGGGGGCGGCTGTGTTAGAGAGGCCAGGTTCAGTGCGCATGCGCAACTTTCAGTCACTCATCATCAGCAAAGAGATCAGAGGGTGAAAACTGTTCAGTGTGTGCAAAGTGTGCGTTAATAACTAAATGCCACACGCCTACACACACCCACATATGCACTCCTGTAAAGCCAGTGTATTGCTGTGTTGTGAAGTGTCAACGAATAAACCCTGTTTACTTGAACTGACTGAATCCAGTGTTCTGACCGACACTCCACTGAGGAACGCTAGATACTGACTATCACCTAATACAGTCCGACTTTATCAGCCTTTCTATCGAACACTTTTGTATTAACTAGAGGCTCAGAGAATGTTAACCCACCATTAAGGCATGTAGCCCTCATTTTTTTAAACCGTTATGAAGTCATTTACAGAATCACTCAATATTGCAGACATAGAAAACTTGATTGTCTTGATTGTTTGGCGTTAACTTTTCAGTCTAAAACAATGCACTTTAAAATTAACTATAAAACTGTCCATCAGCATTACAATTATTGAAAAAGTTCAATTACAATTAGTACAAGTACCACCTAATTTGGCCACAATGCCTAAAACATGCAAAACAACCTTACTCGTAAAAAGTGAGTTATTAGTTTCAGGTAGTGATGTGCTTCTCGGTTCGAATCCCTGAAGCGTGTGCCGAGTAATCTGGATGAGTGGTTCTTGAACCGCGGGTCGATGCGCGTGTTGCTGACGTAAGTGCTGACGTTTGAAGCCCCGCGTAGCGGGTGTACCACGTGACTGCTTCAGGAAAGGATTCGCTAGGTTTGAGTGCAGCTCGAAATAAAAGCGGCAGTGAAACACTATGTATTGTCCCTCGCTTTTTGTGTTTTTGGGTCCCTTTATTGCGCTGTTTTTGGCATTCGATTTGAGCTTCTTTTTGCGATGGAACCAGCAAGAAAGAGGAGATTTTCCCTGTTTAGGAGCACTTTGAGTTGTTCTCACCCAGGGGCGATTCTAGGATTTTGATTTTAGGGGGGCTCAGCCCCCAATAAGGGTATGATTAAAAAAATATTATTTGACTATTAGGGTAGGGTGGTATGCTACTAACCTTACTGCAATCCACTATTCCAGGGGTGGCCAACCTGTTCAGCATGAGCCACAAAATAAAGCTCATGACTGCGGAGAGCCGCATAAAAAGTTGAATTCGCATTTGTTGATGGGGTTTTGACATTAGAAAGGTCTCGCACATATATCACACATTTTATGTTTATAAATAAAAACTTTATACATTTTACTTATGACACCAGCGAGCTATATGAGCATACAGAGAGAATGCGTCTGTGAATTATATATGCGGGAAAAAACGGTATATCATCTCATTGACGGTGACCGGAAGTATAAAAAGTAAGCAACGGTTTGGTAATGTAGTGATCGGTTGGAAAACGTCTCCGGTTACTATCGTAACCTCTGTTATTTTATCATATTCCGTTTAGAGAAGTATGAAGGAAATGATATTTATACCGTCTGCAGCCAGATCTGCATCGCGCTACGATTGGCCAGTTGTCAACTGCTGTTATCCATAAGGTTTCAGAAATGACGTGAAGGGGAGGAGTTCCCAAATGCATTTCATTAAACATCTCGTTCCCACTCTCGAAAGGGAACGCGCTTCTGCGCGCCTCTATTTGAATTCGGTAAAAACATCATGTCCACGTGAGCGGCGGCTGATCTTGGCAGGATACATGTAAATTTATGGTATTTTTTCCGTAGACAAAAAGGTCTCCGCGGGCCGGATGAGAGCCGCAAAAGAGCAGTCAAAGAGCCGCGGGTTGGCCACCCCTGCACTATTCCATGATTACATTATGTAAACTGCAATGCATTTATGACAAAGAACTGCACCGATACAGGTGTAATATCATAGCATTAGCAATCTATCAATAAATGCACGCACACAAGACACACACCTTGATGTTCTCTCTGCTCGGCGCCCCTGCAGATTGAAAAATGCGCTAAAACCAAGCAGACTCAGATAAGGGGAGGAGCCGAAACTTGACGCAGCTTGCCGCCTTTTCAAATGAGTTTTTTTAAAGGGGACTGAAGCGATCAAAAATTTATTAATCAAATATATTTTTTAGGGGGGCTGGGCAGATGTTTAGGGGTTGAAGCCCCCCTAAAAAGGGGCCTAGTGACGCCCCTGTTCTCACCTAAGAATGTAAGGCACCTGCAATTACTATGTAATAGATTCCACTAATGAATAAAATAAAATGTGACAACTTTTCTGAATGCTTGTAGCTGAAGCATCTGGTGTGTTCCAAGGAGCTAAGTTATAATAATAACACCTCAACTATGCTAAGGCACTTTAGAGTCTTGCATGGCAACGAGGAGACCAACCAGGTTGAACCTGGCTCAGGTATTCCATTTATATTCATAGCCCCACACTACACTGTATAGTTGTTGTTTTTTTAACTCTTACATATGTAATTCAATTTAGCTGAGAAGGTTGACTTGGCTGAGCACTTTATCACATTTCAATACTTTTCAATTCAATGAATTATATTTTTTTAGACTTTGAAAGCCATAGTGGAAAAAAATTGCTTTTAAATAAAAATGAATAAACTCTTTATTTTACCTCCTTATTTAACATTTTCACTTGTTGCATAAGCATAAAACAAAAACAAAGTAACACAAAACAATTCATGTTAAAACTCTTCAAATAATATTTTTGTATTCAGAGCATGATTCACGTCCCACCATTTTATTGCAAGCACCAAGCATGTTATACATTTTTCTGCCCACATGATGGGGTAGTCGAGCAAATGAATCATCTTGAAGCCCCTATGTTTGTGTGAAGCATTTCCCTGCAGGGCTTCACTGCTTCATGGGGCTTCATTTTGCCATCACTAGTTTCAGGTAGTAATTCTTAAATAAAAAGTGCCCTCATCACATTCATTAACATGGTTAAATAATTATCTAAAATAATTTGACCTTAAACGTCCCATTTTTTCAACTTCACGCTTACAATTAATGGAGTAGTAGCCTACACACAACGCTTCCAGAAAGCTATTGCAATCAGCATAACATTTATAAAACATATAAAAACCCTCAACTTACCTCAACAAAAAGAAGGTGATTATTGGCGGATGACAGGATGTTACTCGTGCTCATTCATTAAATAGCGTCCATTCACCTGTGCGAGGGAATTAGTCAAGTAGGCGGAGCCTCTTCCGACCGCATCTAATTACACACGTCACCACGCACTCTCACGCAATCGAAGAGAGTTCACATCAGGATCTGCTCAGATTCATCATGATATTTCACGTTTATATAAATAAATAAAGCTGTAATTATGCAAAAACTTGATATATTTAGTCAATTCATAATGGAACACCAAACCTAGAACAATGCTTTTGACTGTTATCACTAATCAAGAAACAAATCTAATGAATTCAAAATGATTTTGAGGATTCCTCTTTTGTCAGGGAAGGGTCAATGACCACGTGCTGAAACTTGAAATATGGCTCTACTGAGGCAAAGTAAATGAATTCTTGGCATCGTTGTATCTCAGATCTGACTTGAGTACAAATAACTCATGTTAATCCAGGTAAAACGATATCTGTGTCAGACTAAAGGAATCTTATGTTGCACCATGTTATTAAGTGGAATGAAGGTACAGCATGTTTGTGAAGACACAAGTTGGTATTTTATTATCAAACAAATGTGAGTAGAATGAATTATTAATTATATATTTTTTCTTCAGTTCCAATTTGTTTTGTGGGGGGGAAAACCAGCAATAACCACAACAGTGTAACAATGACGCCACATTTTTTATTGCTCTGAATGTTTCCACACACAAAAAAAATGAGAAGCTGGAAATGGCTTGTGAAGCTACAAGGAGGATAACATGGATGCTTCATAGCTTCTTGTTGACAAGCATCCATCTGTTCATTTAGTTTTTTTTATGACTAATGATTTACAACTTGATAGAACGGACATAAATCATAATTTTGGAGTTGAATGTGTATTTACCTGTGGGACTATCACACTTTGAATAAGGGACACATATCACTTATTCCAGATAATAAAAAATAAAATAAGGCAGTAAAATGATATTCAAACTGCTTTGAGAACAAACATTTCAGTGCCTGCAATTAACATCAGTGATAAGATACTGTGTGCAGCACATCACTAGATTTATATTAGTTTTTTTAACCATGGAAACTTTATCACAGAAAGATTTTCTCCCCAGGAATGAATAAAGCACATCTGTTTCTCCAATTACTGGTATTCACTTCTTTCATTTTTTCTTAGCATTCCATGTACAATAACCCAAAAAGAAGGCATCACCTTTTTAATCATCAATTCAGATACATTACGATGCATAGAAATTAAAATCTACTAAAGGAAATAATACTGCTTTTAACACTGATTTGCATGATTTAATAATATAATGGACTTTAAGATGATTATTGTTTTACTGAATGATGGGATGCATGCTGGATCATGTGGTTAATCGTAAGAGATGTTTGTGCTAATAAATCAATAATATTCAGACTTTGGAATGACAGATGACTAGGAGTATGATGATTGAATCAGGACTGTCACAAGAGAGGACCACAAAGAGTGTGTGTAGATGACCCACGAACAGGAAGAAGAGGAATATGAGTGTATCGAAAGGTTGTGATCTCTTTCAGAGATCAAGAGAGGGAAATGAGGGATTAAATATTTTTACATGTTTCTGAATAATTGATATATTGATCATAGTGTGTTACTATTTATGTATATGTGTGTTTGGCCTGCTTGAATACAGTAAACTGAAGGAAATGATGGTTTAAAAGGTTCAAATTGTGCTGAAGTGTTCATTCCTGATTCAATCATGAAGTTAATGTTTTGTAACTAATCTTTCTTTACTAACCAAAGAACAATGCACCCAGAGTGGCTGTAACTGTCTAAGCTATCTGTTCACCAGAAAAGATTCAATTAGCAAGAGACGGGGAAAGGGGGGTTCTTGTTTTCTGTTCTGTGCAGACTGCTGATTAGTATGGAGTAACCTGGGATGAAGGAATCAACCTGATAACACTGATTGCTCCGGGCAACAGTCACTGTATGGAGAGGTGGACTCAAGGGAGATCAAGAATATAAATAATGTTGTTGGCACTTTGTAAGACATTCTGGACTGCCCAGATGTCATGTGTGTGGTAGTCCTGCAATCCTGAGCTCAGCAAAGGCAATTTCTGATTCTTTTATAATAAATCTGTAAGTTAATTTTATTACCGGACATCGTGTCTCATTCTTTGGCGAATCCAACGAACCGGGGGGGATAAGGGTCGAGAGAGACACCAAAAATCCCAACACTATGAAAATAGATTAATTAAAACTGAATATAGTCTGCATTTACAAATTAATTTGAATATTTTAAATCTTAAAACATTCTACACTGATATAAACGTATACTTTCTGAGCCAAGAGTAACCATTTTATTGAAATAATGACTAGTTTCAGAAGACATAGGTGAGTGAACAGTATTGCAGTTCACTGCCTTAATTAAGATAAGTATACATACACTTCTATACTAAAGTAAATAGAACTGTATTGATTATCTCAGTTGTTGTGTATGCGACAGTCAACTAGGTTAGTAAATCACTGTCTAGATCTATCCGGTTGTTTGCTTTGCTCACTGACTGAATCCATGAGTCAGAATTCGCTTTTTCCAGTCCCTCTGCCACCAGTGAGTCAGACAAACCGGTTTAGACAAACATTAGCTGAACATCCTTGCAGAAAAGTCATTGTTACTGTAATGTCGTGAATATAGGGGAGAATAAAAACAACTTGTTCTATCTAGTCTCAAGTCACAGATAACCTTATTTACATCATGTCTTTCAAGCAAGTTCTCTAAAAGTTTATTGACAACTATTAGAAGGCTGATCGAAGACTGATTCATCTGTGCCTTTAGTATCTGCAGAATTCTGGTTCTGCGGCAGTGCTATCAGAGAAACAGACCTCACTGAAGACAGACGGCTATGCTGGCTGGTTGTGCGTCGTCTAATTATGTTTGGTTTCCCCAGAACACTCCTCAGCTGGACCCAGAAAAAGCTCTGTTCTGTGGGTTGTTGGGGCCACTCAAGGTAGGTTTTGGTATTGAGCATCCTTTTGAGCCTGCAGAATTTATTGGGTAAAGAGGTGGGATCAATGGGCTCCTTCACGATCAGAATGACGTCACTGAACGTCTTTCCAATGGCCCGTTGTTGGGCGAAGTAGAGCTCGTAGTTGCACCACACGCTGTTCACGAAGCTCCGCGATAACACAAAGATTACCTTGATAATGAGAACACAAGCATGCTGTCTGTGTTAGTCTAACAAATTTGACAGTTATAGGAACATATAAAATGCTAAAGCACTACAGATTTTTCTTTTTGTCCTTAATGTTTTAAAAATAGTTATCAGAATAAAAAAATTAGGTAATTTAGATAAAACACATTGTGGAATATAAACAAAGCAAGATAAAGTTGTGTGATATAAAATAACTTGAATATAGTATGAATCAAAAATTAGATTTTTTAAAATGTAATTTTTCAGCAAGGGTGCATCAAATGTTACAGTAGACTTTTACATTTCTGTACAAACGATTTCTATTTCAGATAAATGCTGTTCTTTTTAACTTTACATTCATGATTTCCACAAGAATATCAAGCAAAACTGTTTTAAAGCATAAAAAAATGAAAAATGTTTAATGAGTAGCAAATCAGCATATTAGAATAATTTCTGAAGGATCATGTGACACTGAATTTTTTTTTTTTTAAGTATTAAAATAGAAAACTTCTTTTGAATATAATATTTCACAACATTTACTATACTTTTAAATAAACAAATGCAGCCTTGGTGAGCTTAAGAAAGCATAAAAAATCTTACCAACCTCAAGCTTTTGAACTTTTGAGCTTTAATGTATAATGTTGCACTTTTGAAATGAAAGATACACGTCTTCTTAACAACATACTGGCTAATCCTTGTTATCCAAAAGGACTCAAGTTACATTCATTTCAGAATGGTTGACACTCTATGTTTCTTTTGTAAAATAAAAGCATCTTCAAAGAACATGAATGTGTGTGGACATACCTTGTGACTGTTTTCAATGTTCTCAATGATGTTGTCAATGATCCACTTCCCTGGAATGAAGTCTCTTTCATGGATGCAGAGGCGGTAAGGAGGCTTAGCATTCTCTAGACAAGGGAGCAGCTGGTCTCGGACCCACTCTGCATCCGAATGGCTGTAGGAAATGAAAGCATGAAAAGTGTAGTCCACACTCTGACCTGAACCTTCTCTATGGGCCCTGTACTTGGCTCTGATGATCTGGTACGTGGCTTTAATGTACCATGGAACATTGAAAATGTAGCACAGAAGCATGATAGCAAGGACAACAACTGCTGTCGTTGACACGGAGATGACGATAATGAGCGTAATATTACAGGCTAAATGACCAGGGAAGTATTGGGATACATTTGTGTTGAGAAGACGCTCGGGGTGGTAACACTTGTAGTTGTCCGGCCAGTCTGTTATGGTCACCTTGCCCTTGCTTGTGGTTTCCTGTATGAAGGTATAGAGATCACAGATACAGTGGTAAGGGTTGTTGCCTGCGGTCAAGACACGAAGTCCAGGCATGTCCTTAAAAGACGTCATGCTGACAAGTCCAAATGAGTTTCCATCTAAAGCGAGTGTCCTCAAGTATGGATTCCTCCAGCCGGATGGGATGAACTTGATCTTGTTGCCGCTGAGGATAAGCTCTGTGAGGTTGGTTGCCTTATTGAAATAGTCCATGTCCAGCTGGTCTAGGCTGCTGTATGAAAGATCGAGGAAGATTACAGAAGTAGGGAGGCAACTAAAACAGTCGCTGTTTAGACTATTGTGATGAGCGATTACTTTGGTAATGGATTGTCTCCAGTAACACACACGCTTCCCCATATATTGCAGCTGGTTTTGGCTCATATCTATTGTTGTCAGCTTGACAAAGTCCTCGGTCAGAGATGCCAGATCACTGAGGCTGGTAAGTTGATTACGGCTGACGTTAAAGGTTTTGAGGTTATGCAATGTGTTTCTAGTGTCACATAGTGGGTTATAAATATAACTGTCCCTCAGCTGATTGTTAGAGATGTCTAGAAGCTCAACATTTTTCATCTCCAGCCATGAGTCGCACGGCACACTGTTGAAGTTCACATTCCATACAATGAACTGGCGGACATGATTAAGCCAGGTGAAGCTCCAGTCAAAGCGCATTATATCTGGATTACTGATGTCCCTGTAGAACAAAACAGCAAGAGCATAACAATTAGGATAAGATCATTTTAAAAGATTATTTTTATTTATACAGATTCATAAGGAATGAGAATCCATTTCCTAAATGATACTGATTTCTGAGATATGAGATCATTTGAATAATAAACACATTTAAAACAATTATTGCAAAAGATGTGTTAACACAAACATGTTTTTAAATTTTATTAAAACCAGTAACATCAGGATCATTATTTTAGTTAATTGTTTTAATCAACAGAAGTTAGTATAACTTACGAGAGAACCAGCTGTTCCAAGGTCAAGTTTGTCACACTGGGTCCCTGTGTTTTATTCTGCGAACGAGCAAAATCGATGAGTAGCAGTTCCAGAGCTTTGACTTCCATCTTTGCCAGAGCCATTTTCATAACTTCCTCATTGAATTTACCTCGATAGAATGTTAGCCTTTGAGTCTTTACATACTGTAGGCCATAAAAAATATCCTGTTTACCAGTATAGTACTGATATTCAAAAAGGTTTCGAAAACGTAGCACATCAAAAGTCTTGTTTGCTAAATCCTTCAATATTAAAGGAAGCACATCTGGTTTTTTGTCAATAGCTACATCGAGCCACAAGTTTTTTGTGCTGAGGTTGCAGAAAAACCCAGGTTCGTAAACTTTAAAATCAGTACCAGTTTTAATAGCAAATTTGTCCAATGAGATGTTTTCCAACACAGAAATGTCACGGTTTCCTAATCTACTGACCAGAGATCCACCAATGGACAGCACTTTTAACTGGGTGAAATTCAAAAAAGCAGCACTCAGAGACACTTGTGTGTACAAGTTATTGGACATTTCTAAAATCTTCAAATTTGTGAGCAACTCAAGAGCTTTGAAGGGGATTTCAGTCATAGAGTTATTAAATAAGTTTAGCTCCTCTAGCAGAAGATTTCCATGAAAGGCATCATCCATGACCAGAGATATGTTGTTGAAGTTAAGCTTGAGGACTCGCAGATGACTGAGTTTGAAGAAATCTTGTTTACTGATGACATGTATGGTATTGAAAGACAAGTCCAGCTCTTCCAAAGAGTCAGGGAGTGTGGTTATAGGCACATTGTCTAGCCGTAGACCTTTACAATCAGCTGCACGGCCATCAGATGCTATTGTACAGCACTGTTTGGCTTTGGTTGGCTTAATTTGCAGAAGTGCCTGGAAGATGAGAAGTAGAGCCAGTGAAAAAAGCATTCTCACAGGCTGTTTAGATCTGAAACAGAGGACAGAGAAAATAATATTTGAGTTAAAAACAACAACAACAACAACAGATGATTAGATAAAACTGATCATAACCGCTCAGTTTTATCTTTTCAGTTTTTGTGAAAATGGTGAGGATGCTTTGCTTAATGATATGTACAAGGTGCACCAAGCAAATCAAGCTCAGAATGTTTTTATTTACAGAAATACTGTGTTTACATAAACAACAATCATATGCAATGTGATCATTATTTAAAAAAAAAAAAAAAAAAAAAAAAAAAAAGTTGAAAAAGTGTTCATATTAATTTTTTCCTAATTGTTTTTGGTTTCATTGTTGTTTTGCTGTTTGTCACTTACTGTAATAGTTTCATTTTAAAAATGTTAGTAATAAAAATGTCTACTTGAAAGGAGAATTTGTTTCACTATAATCATACATAGTATAAGCATGGTTGACAAAGAGGAAATGAAAAGAGCTGTTGGCAGAACATTACAAATTCTATATCACAGTGTCAGTTTTCAATTCATGGGAAAAAATGAATGCTCTTATTTCAACACATTTCGCAATCTTTTTCTTCATAAAGCACAACTCCTAATGTTGAGTTTTAAAAACGTGATCTTCAAAAGTCCTAATCCTAATTTTGCCGTGTAAACAACATGAAAATGTCAAACATCCCGTTTATTTCCATAATTATGTACTTTTACTTTATTTACATTATTTCTTTATACTAAGAAAATCATATTGCATGCCACAACTAAATTAAGAAGTACGTCTTACCTTTTACTTGGGAACTTGCAGTTGTTCAAAGTCTGTGATTGTGACAGAAGCAGGAATCCGCAATGAACCCTCCGTCATCTGCAGGTGAGTGCAATGCTCATGCACATCTTTTTGCCATGTGGCTTAGTGCTTAAATCAATATTTCTGCCAAGGACAGAAAAAGGAAATGATTAACCTAATGGCATGCTTCCCTGTAGAACAAATCTTTCATTATTGTCTTAAGTTCTTTATTGAGTTCTGTTAACTGACTCTATGTTTCACCAGCATTGCAGGATTTTCCTTTTTTCCAGGATTTTTTTTCTTCTTCTTCACAAGTTAAAGCATTTACCATTGGACAGTTTTCCTGTCCTTATACTTAGGTTCACCATGTTCTGAGTACTGAATAAATAGACATTCTAAAAGATCAAAATATATTTTATAGTATTTTCTCAGCAGAGTTCTGTTTCAGAATAATGTAAATTTAGATTAAACACTTGACATTTTTTAAATCATATATTCCTAAAGTATGTTCCTCAAACTGAGGCTATATATTGAATAAGGAACAAAAAGAGTAATTGATGAATGAATGGAGTAATAGACGTGACCTTTCTAAGAATAAACACTCACATAAAAACATCTTTCCTGTAGCTCAAACAGTAGAGAGTGGTGCTTGTAACACCAAGGTCAAGGGTTTGATTCTCAGGGGAAGTAAGAACTAATTAGAATGTAATATCGCTTTGGATAAGCGTCTGCCAAATGCATAAATGTAAATGCATTTTAATCAAAACATAAATGTATTTTCTTGCACGCATACATTTAAAGCATCCGGAATCTACATGGTCCAGTATTTTTATATATTTTTTCATTTGTGAAACAGAGAAGCCCATGGTGCAAAATAAGTGAAAGTTTGGAGTTCTAGGTTTACACTTTTTTAAAATTATATTTGAAAAGATGTGGGTTTACTTTATCTTAACTCCAGTTTCAATAGTATCTCAGAATGGTAAACTAAACTTAAGTATTTCAAGAATTTCAGGGCAAGCATGTTTCAATTTACTAAGCAATGTATCTTTGGTCTAAAAAAGATATGTGAATACATATTACCCATTTTAAACTCCTAAATCTTTAAAACATTGACCTAGCTCCTCGGCTATATTGTACTCAAGCAAACACAAATAAAGTTTGATTTGAGGGGACACCTGAGGCACGAAACTTATCGCAAGATCAAGAACAAAGATGTTTATGTGTATAAAGCTTTATCCTTCAGCAGCCAACAAATATTTGGAGATGTCAAGCTCTCAAAAACTTGCTATTCGCAGCTTTGTTGGGATTAAGTCGTATCGTACTGACACTAGAATAAATATTGTGGCAACAAAAACGAGCAGGAGGGAGAAAATCGACGAGGAGGGAGAAAAGATGTTTATAAAGTTGCTTCCGTTAGTAAACGAGTCACTTTAACGTGAGTAATTCGATAAACGTTTAAAGTTAAAACATACGCTCACTTACTACAAACACAGGTGGTGTATAAAGACTAATGGTTTTAAAATCGGTAGTTAATTTTGCAGTAAGCAGATATATAACTATTTTTACGGTTTATGAATAATCCTTGTGGGAGGAAAACATGTATAGCATTGCGTTGAAAAATAATAACTTACCTCAGAGGTTCCCGCAGTGGACACGGGAGAATTATTATTAGTGTCTTCAGAGGAATCTCAGACACATCCTGTCTTCAGTTCCTCGCTTTTCTGTCTGGTTATACAACTCACACAGTACAAGTTGCTCTGCGTTGATGAACCGCCCAGTTAATGGTTCTGTTATTCAGCTGGGTATATTAAACTCATTAAATGAGTCGTTCTGTCATAATTTCACACTTATATCATTGTGTTTCAGTGGTACACAAAATAAGATATTTTGAAGAATGTTTTGGCTGCCATTGACTTCCATTAGACAAAGACACACTTGAGACATTTCTCAGAATATTTATTTTATGTTTGGGTTAACTAATTAAGTCTTAAAGTTATGAAATCAAAATTAGCATTCCAGTTTTTTTAAAGGATTATTGTAGTATGTGTTATAAACAATCTGTCCATGCATATCATTTATTGTTTTTCTTCATTTCGTTGTTATCATGAATCAAAATAGCTCCCTCCCCTTCTTGCAACATCTCTTCTCTGATGATTTTTTTCAGGGCGGGACAACCTGTCACTCACATGAAATGACAGCAATAGCAAACCACAACAATCCAATTCAATTCTCAATGAACAGAATTAAAAAATGTTTTGTTCTTGTTCAAGAATCAGTTTCACTCACAGCACTATAGGGGAGAAAAGACTTAAGCATCTTCGGTTTCACAGCAGCGACTTTAACCTATGAGCTGAATGCAGTGTCACCATAACCTTTCTTCTGTGGATTAAACCAGATATTTTGAAAAATTTCTGTTTTGGGGGATTTTTTTTTCAACCAAAACTGTTTGGTTGCCAATATTCTTCAATCTATCTTCTTTTATGTTTTAAAGAAGAAATGCCTTTTTAAAAACTATCCCATTAATAAATGTGAAAAAATGTAATTTTTGGTGAACTGGGGCTGTTAACGTAAAGATTTCAGTTTTGATTCCTGAATCCTATGCACCCTCAGGGGACTCCAGACAATGCAATTAGTGCTTTGCCAAAGCATCTGCTAAATTAACATGTTAACACATGTTGTGTGCTTCTAGCCAAGGAAACTCCCTCATTGATGTGTTGGAATTATATTACCGGTATAGCAAAGTTACATTTTTTATTGTTTTAATATATTGTTTCACAAGTCAGTGGTGCATTTTTAGACTTTGGTCAAACTGCTTTTGTAATAATGTTAAAATAATTATTTTTTCTTTTTAAAATAATGCCAAATTTTTCCTGTTTGAATAATTTCTGATGACTTCGTATAATGCTCAAAAACACATATTTTGTTTTACTACACCTAATGTGTTTCATAAAGAAGTACTTTACCCTACAGTAGATACATTTGCTTTCTACAATTGGAAACATCTAGTTATGCTTACCATTTAAATGAAAAAAAGTCATTCTGTTGTGTTCTGGTAATTAAACCAATATTTATATTAACCTATATGTCACAATTTTGAAGGATGGATTTGGTGAAAAGCAACATTTACAACCACAATAAAATTAGGATAAAATAGTAAATGCATATATTTTTGACAAAAAGAACATCGAGGAACAATCAAAAACATAAAAACAGTAAATATTTTTGTTAATTACTTTAATGCACATTTTCAGGGAAACATTTAATGTATAATTGTATTTTTCTGTATTTTACAATGTCTTCAACCCCTTTAGAAAAAAACTGCTATGACTTTTGGTAACCAGTTATAAATATGAATTATTAAGTGCAAGCTTACACAACTGCAAGATACTTTGAGCAGTAAACCGTGCTGAGCATCCCTACATGAGAAAATGCTCCCTGCCACAAGTCTCGGGCAAAAAAAACAGGATGCATACCAAATGGCAGATGATGAAAACACAGTGGCCTCGCAACACCAATTACTAAAAAATTAAGCATTTAACAGTTGTTTCCAGTAGTGATTTGTGTGATCTACATTGAAAGACCCTGTGTCATTTACACTGCCGAAAGTGATTTAGAGTGTGTGCGCGTGTGAGTGTGTATCTAGTTTCTGTTATATGTGTCAGAAAGATAAACATTTGGCTTCGAAGCACAGTGGAAAAGTCAGAAAAGCTGTGATGAAATTGACACAACATTGGTTTGGCACTACAACATTCCTGCAGTTAGTGCAGTGTAGCACATTAGGCCAGGAGACAGAGGTACAAGTACACAGAGAGGGCAACAGTGTTGTGGCATTCAGCATGCAAACAGAAGATTAGCACACACTAGCATAAGTAGCTAATGCACTATTGTGTAAAGCAACACTGAAGTCAGTCCCTGGTCTATTTACATGGCTTATATGACACTTTAAATATCTCATGATGCCCAAACATTTAACCCAGAGATCCATATGGAAGTACAAAACACATTTTTGATTAGATTGGCAGATTATGTCACAAGTAGAGCAAGAAACAGAATGGCACAATACGTAATTGCAAAAAGAAAGAAAGAAAAAGGTCCATCTTCTGAAAACACAATGCACTTCTGGTTAATTAGTTATCAATTCGTTCATAACAACATTGTTTCATTCCTACTCCCAAAATACAGTGTGGAAAGAACAAGGTTAAAGACAAATTTGGCATATGGGGTCAGTTGCTCTGAGAGAGAGAGAGAGAGAGAGAGAGAGAGAGAGAGACAGAAATAGTGGTGGGGTGTGTATGTGTGTGTTAGGGGTGCAGATGGTGTTTAAAAATGATTATGTGCTAGTTAGAAAGTTCTTGAATGAGCATCTTATTTCTGCCTGTCTCTAATGAATATAAGATAACTATCGTAACGTTTTATCGCTGAAGTGATGATCAAATAAAATTATATGAAGTAAAATGGTGACAGATTTACACTCAGAACACCTTAGTGCAGAATGACTGTTTAGATCCATCAGGAATGCTTTCTATTCCCATAGGCAGCAATGGTGAAGAACAGCATATGCAGAGCAACATTATAATTAAAGCAACTTTATAATTAAGCTTTTTTACACTGCAACCTCAAAATGCAACGCCATGTTACATGTACCGAAGCTTATTTGAACGCAAAATGTAAAAATGTCTTCAGCATGAAAAGTTCAGACATCAAGGATGAAAGTTGATGTCTGTTTGTTAAACACAGTGACGTACCGAGATAAACTATCTGGTTTTATGGATTCTGGTTATTCTTCCTGTCCACCCACTGAGCAAAAGCAGCTGAATCTGTTATGGCTTTGTATCCTTTTGCAGTTCATGTTTCTAGGTGATTTCAAACTCCTTAAACAGACTTAAACATATCAGCTGTATGTACTCCTGAAATTATGCTGTAATAACATTCTGCGTCAGGTCGGTATGACTCAATGGAAAGACAAAGCCAGCAGATTCTGCAGGTTCTGCTCAGTTTGCAGGTTGTGCTTAGAATGTGACCCTTAGTTTAAAGGGACTCATCCTTGTTTTAAGGCTTCAGAACTGTCTTAATGGCACACGATGGAAAAATTTAAAACATTGTAGCGGTATATTTATGTTTCAGTATGTACTCGATTTTATAACTCAGTAATTCTACATACCAACTAGAAATTATCACTTTAAAATAAGGTTAATTTTGGTTAAATCATTAGGTAACATGAATTAACAATGATCAGTACACATTTCTTGCATACACCGATATATTTTTAGCATTTCAAGCCATATAAATGAACATCAGTTGATGTATAATGAATGAACATGACTTTACAACAAACAAGTATATTAAATGATAAACAACCGCAAATTAACATTAACCTTGTTTACTAAATAGTGTTAATTATTAGTTCATGATACCCAATGCATTAAATAATGTAATTGAACCTTTCTATAAAGTGTTAATAAGAAAACTATCCAAGTTAAACAACTGAACTGGATTCTGATCTGTCTAAAGTGTATTTAGCAAAAGCATTCTTTTGAAACATCTGAATGATGGCACTAACATTTTGCAAGCAATGCACAAATTTCATGTTTTAGATAGTTGAATATACAGTATATAAGTATAAATGTTTGCTTTCAGGCTGATGGCATGAAACAGTTCACTTACATAAGTTCATGTTATACATAACACTGGTGTTTGGTATGATAAAGCATTTTGCAAAATGAGAGAATTTCAGGCATTTTCTCGGCCCTTCAAAGAAAACAATTGCTCTGAATAAGAAACAAGAAACACAGTTTATACAGAGACCAGCTGCTCCCCTGCAGTTTAGTTGAACCGGTCTAGGTACTCATGCTCTGCTGACCTTAGCATAAAACTTTTTTCCTTCTGACCCCTCAGGATTCATTGGATCTACAGGAGCCAGTGTGCCGCTGCAGCCAGCAACAGAGCCGACCCGAGGGTGGAGGTTAGCGAGGTGGAAAGAGGCCCACCATTGAACACCAGCTTGTAGGAGACCACCTCCTGTTGCAGACCATTCTCCTCTGCCAGGCAGCGGAACACACCCTCTTTCAGAGGCAGGTCAGGGGTGGGTGCCAGCACACAGGAGGAGCCAGAGATGGTGCAAGGATATTGCTTGATGCAGTTGTCTTTCTCCCAGCGGTAAGTGGCATGATAGGATCGCACGGGGCATGGTAGCAGGACCGGTCCATCTTTATCCACTAAAACTGGTTTGGGGATGGTGCTACGTGCCTTATGAGCTGTATCCCACAATTACAGGAAACATTTTAGTGTATTTGAAATGGTTTTTAATTGAAATACTTTTATTTTATATATATATATATATATACACACTGCACACAAACATTTGTTTGATCTAAAATACTTTAAAACAGTAATATAGTGAAATATTTTTACAATTCATAATAACTGTTCTCTATTTGAATGGATTTTAAAAAGGTATTTAATCCTGCGATGACAAAGCTGAATTTTTAGTATCACTACTCCAGGCTTCAGTGTCACACGATCCTTCAGAAATCATTTTAATATGCTGATTAGGTGAAACATTTCTTATTATTATAATGTCTGATTAATGTGTGCTGATTAATATTTATGTGGAAAACGTAATGCATTTTTTTCAGGATTCTTTGATGAATAGAAGTTGAATTATGAATTTCTTTTATATTATAAATAAATATAGCAAATATTGCAGACATAATAGTACTATTAATGTTTGTCTCTTGCTTTATTATTATTACATGGCTACAAAAATATTTAACTTTTTTTTAATCATTAGTGTTTTAAACATTTGTCTATATTTTGTAAAACATTTTGCTCATTATGCTCATATGCTCAAGCCATTTTCAATGGCATTAAATTATGTTAGGTTAGTGAATTCCAAAAAAATATTTACATGGCAAGTGATATGTATTTAAAAACTATAGAAGGAATGCAAAATGTGTTTCATTGGGAATTTGGGAAGAAGAAGCTAAAACTGTTTGGAAATCGTGCTAGATAGAGTTCAGAGATACAACAAGAAATTTTTTGTACCTGTAGCATCGGTGCAGACCGAGGCACTGGAGTGGTCAAGGGTCTGAAAAAGGGTCCTGATTGCAAAATAGGGAGAGAAAAAAATTAAACGCCGTAGAAAAAAACAGTAATTGTGGTGGGATATTTGTGAGTGCTTATCTACCCAGTGCTAATGTCGTAGTCTGCTGGGATTGCAGTACATTTCCTCTTGGATGCGTCCCATGCACAATATGGATCTCGTGAAAGGATGCATTCACGGCAGCTGACTCCATAGCGACCACAGTCAGCCAGGGGGAGGCGCTGCACTTCAAGCTCTGTGCCAATATAAAGATGACCCTGGCAAAAAGCAGAATTCAGAGTGAAAGGTGCCATCTGGCTCTTAGCAAACTATATTTTAAATATGTGTGTGAACAGCCTTTGAATTACTCTCTTACTGTAATGTGCAGATAGTGATGCAAAAGAATATATAATTAATTTCAGTGGAATAATATGTTCTACCACTGCAGTCTAAAATTGGCCTGTTTTATTGTGTGTTCACATCACTAAAATGTGGGTCTGTACCTTTTTAGAGTCAATGGCCATGTTGATGACGGGACTGTCATCGTGGAATAAAGAGTACTGCGCTATTATGAAGGCTCCTTCTATGGCATGGAGCACCTTTAGGACTTTACCCTTTTCTGTACAGGAAACACAGGAAAAATAGCATTAGAAAAGAAAGAAAGACAATAATGTTGATGCAATATTTAAGATTTGTTATATATATATGTATATATATATTAGAGATCCTGTTGATATTGTTCTACTTTTACATTTATATAACCTTTGCAGTCATCTAACACTCACTTAATCTTCAAAAACACTAGTTATTTAATTTCACTGTTAAATATTATCTTTGGAAAATCTCAAAATTATTATCCATTTTCATACATTGTACCTTATAAAATTGTGCTGTTTAACTTCACTTGTACCATTTAGAATGATTGATTTTAGTTTAAAATGTTTTATTATTTCCTTAATGCCGTGTATAAGATATAAGATTACAATATCGGTCCACCCCCCAATAAATGCAGTACTTTCATGCTCCTTAGCACATTTCTCTGTGATTCAGAGTACCTGTGCCCAGATAAATGATGCTGTAGTGTTCATCATTGACAGCCAAAACTGTGTCTGCCACAATATGTGTGAAGTGGTCATGAACTGGCAGTTCCAGAGGTGTTTCGTCAACTGGGGTGATCATGTCTTCAATCTCAGGGTGATCTTTGATCACAGTCAGGATCTTCTGGTTATGGGCCTGAGTGTTGTTCTTGAAAGCACACTGGGTAAAGACAAAAAAAGAATTAGGTAGTGCCTTTTTTCTTTTCTTTTTTTAACTGTAGGATAGTATTTTATAGAGGCATTAAAAAATAAATAAATGTTTACAATGTAAAATGTATAGCAACATGATTGTCTGATGGCACACAGTTATGACTGGTTGATGTTTTGGTGCACTGTACCGTTCCAGGACGAGGGTTCGCCAAAGGTGAGTTGTAGCCCTTCAGTTTGGATGTAGAAAAGGCTGTGTCAATGTCTTCAATGGAGTACGCACACACTACCGTGGTGTTCCTATAGAAACACATGAAAATGGAAAACAGATTTTAATCAAGTACAGATAAAAGTAACTAAGTAAAAAGTACAGTAGTGATGCAACAAAATCATGACAGATAATTATTTTAATGTTTTGTCCAATAAATGATGAAAAGACCAACATTGAGAATGAGAAATGAATATTCATTTCTACTCACTTTAAGGCTTCATATCTGCTTACCAGGCATTGGAGAAGAGACCGTATATCAACCCAGTACGGAGATGAGAGGTCAGAACAAAGGCCTGTTTGAAGTTGTTGTACTGTACAGGAGTTCCAGCCTTCCCACACATCACACGCGCCTTAAGGAATGTAGTCCAGGAGTTTGGCAGCATATTCGGAATCCCACCCTCATCAACCTGAGCCACACATGCAAAAGCTATCAGAAACTTTGAATTATTCATAGCAGTGTATGTGAAGCAGGAATGGATTAAGAGCTTGTTACCATGCAGACTCGTCCTATCCGAGCCCTGTAAGGCTCTTCATCTAGATTGGCTGTATTGTTGACCTCACTGAAGAAGAAATAGATCTCATCTTTGAGTTTCTCTTTGTGTGGTATCACAGCGGCTCCTGCAAACTGGGGATCTGAGAGGGAGGGTGAGAGCAGATTTATTATTTTCTTAGACACTTTGCATTGTGTATATAAAAACATCAGTCTTTGAACCTTTTCCTCAGTTGAATGTAAAGAAAGTGTTGTGTTTAAAATGTTTTATCCTGTCCCAGCTTTATATGTAGAGATTTAATTATTTAAGCCATTTTTGAGATGATTTCAGCAAAAACTTTAAACACTGTGGTGCTGCTAGTATTGTCAGTATTGTTCTGTTTGAAAGGCACAACATGGCAACATTCACTCATCCTCAAAGACATATGATTCCATGTACTACCATTCAAAATGTTGGACTCTTTATTAATACTTTTATTCGTGTCAGTAAAGACTTTTAGATTATCATAAAAAGTATATATATTTTTTTTATTTTTTTTATTTTTTTATTTTTTAAACAAATGTTGTTCTTTTGAATCTTATATTCAAAAACACTATATTAAAAAGTATCATGTTTTCAACAAAAAGGATTAGAACCTTTTTCAACATTGATAATAATATGAAATGTTATTCAGCATATTAGACTGATTTCTGAAGTGTCACATGACACGGAAGACTAGAGTAATGGCTGATGAAAATATTTAGAAAACATTTAGAAAACATTTGAAATTGTATTAATATTCCTTAATATTACTGCACTTTGGTGAATGAAGGGGCAAGATATATACACAGTAATACCTTGAGATACGAGAATAATCCATTCCAGGACAGAAGATACAGCGGCTAATGGTGACATGTGCGGAGGAGGGAGGGATTATGTAGATTACATGAACACAATAGGGAAGTGTTGCGTTTCTTCCCGTGTAGTGTATTGGATTAGACTACACTCACAATAATGTATGCCTCAGAACCGCATATTTACATATTATTATTGAACACACAAATAACTTGTGCTGCTCCCAGCTTAATACTCGACACCCCTGGTATCTCCCGCTGTAAAACCAAGGTAGCCCTCTAGTGGAGTCCATATGCAATTACCCCATAAATGTATATAACATACACCACAGGAAGACTTGTGCGAGATGCGTACAGAAATCAACGAACACGTGAGTGAACGAGTGCTGGACCGCTTAGCGTCGGCGTCTATAAGCTGTTTGTATCTCAAAGCAAAAATGTGCTTAGAGGGTTGCTTCTCTCTCTGAATACTCAAGGAATCTCAAGGTATTGCTGTATATATATATATATATATATATATTTTTTTTTTTTTTTTAATATATATATATAGTTTCCTTTATTTTTTTTATTTTTTACTTTTGGTCAGATTTTTAAACAAACTTTCTTTTAAGCTGACATAGCAGGCCTGGATTCATTAGCTCAGTCCTTCAAGAAACTCTCCAAACTGTTAATGCAGCATAGATAACAACTCACTCTGTAGCCATTTATTCTCTGTCTTCAGCTGCTTTTTGGAACCATATGTACGCCGGATAGTGCCAGTCTGTCCTGCAACCGCTGACAGAGCAGAGTACAGATTCCCATCTAAATAAGGAGAAAGAGAGATAAGTAAACCCATCAGCCAAATAGTAACTATAGTCCTGTCAAATCAAAGATTCCCTTAAACTTTGATTTCAAATTTAGCAATGTTTGCAATACTTTAAAACTCAAAGTAAAAAAGTGGGCTACGAATGCTTCTGACTGACAGAAGGAGACATTGTTGAGACATGCAATTTCTTTCAGCATAAATGTTGACCTTTCAGCTCTGCTAACCTCACATGGCATATGAAATACTCAACTTTGTTTCTGACATTTAAAACACTAAAGAAAAGGGCAAGGTCTCTTTTTGTCATATACTACAAGGAATGTTGATCTTTTTGGAATGTATTATGTCACATTTCCCCTGATACATACTATGTTTTCTAAAGGGATTTGAAGCTTAGAGCATATCATACATCGTTTTTAACAAATAGATCTCTGTTCTCTGAGGGATTTATGTCAGTTCAAAATAAGATTCATTAAAAGTTACATTACCGTCTGCTCTACTTCTGAAACGAATACCAAATGAAAGAACTAAAATAAATTAACAAAAAACATGCTCTCCCATCTCTCCTTCCTTTCCTCTTCCTCTCCTCTCTCTCTACCTGCTGACAGACTGATGGAGCGCTGAGAAGGGAAAGGTGCCAAGATGTTAGACGCTGCTGTTTCCGCCGGCATCTCCGTCAGTACACTGTCATTTACCTGGATGAAAGAGATGTTATGATATTCAGTAATTCGCTGGCTTTTATTAAGAAAACTGCAGTGACACTAAAACTTTGAGAAATCATACCACTTTTTAGCAGTAAAGTTACTGAAAACTTTTTCCATAATATTATTCATCTGCTAAATGTGTGTCCCACTTTTCAGGATGCCAAATCTCATTTTATTTTACTACTTTCAGTCTTGTCTGGTTTTAATCTAAGCACAGTGGTGGAAACTGTTAAATGATATGGTTATAAATCACATCCACAGCAGAAAGGCACAAAGGTTATAAAAATGTTCACAATAATACTGTTAAATACAGTTAAATAAATAGCCTGAATTCTGGCAATGCAGCTGAGCTCAGAGGGAAATCTGGTCTTATTACCATTGCATATTCATGTAATCCACAGAAATTGCTAAGGCGCATGAAATAGATTATGAGTAATATTTGATAGGTGTCTTTGCAACATAACTCATTATATTAAAGTAACCTGAAATGTCTGCATTTAGTAGGTGTGATGTAGGTTAGACTGTATCTTGAAAACTAAAAAAAGAGGGGTATGTCCTAATCTTAAACACTTTGGTGGTTTGCTTACAGATGGAGTTTAAACCGCTTCTGGATTGTGGATTGTGAGAGTCGCTTATATAATGGCAGGTAAGGCATCTTACCAGGAGCCAACATTTAGGAGCACCCGCTTTTGTCCCACACACCACGAACGAATCACCGACTTTCTCAATTACTGTGATGAAGTTATCACACTCTTTCTATAGAAAGATGAAGAAAAATGATATGTATCAATGCAGAATGTACAGACATAATATACTGTATTATACATTATAGAAAAATGTAATTGCTAAAGACAGAATGCCATCTAGTTGTGGGCTTGGAGAGGCTCTTTCTTGTTCCTTTTTATGTACTAATTGGATATTGCAATTTCAGCAAAAAACACCCCAACAACCGTCTTTTAGATTTTAAAGGGGCATTTCAAACACTCATGTGTTGGCTTTCTGTCTGTGCAATTACCCTTAAAAAATAGCCTCATTCAGTCATCTCTGAGTGATGACCTGCCCATCATGAATGACTATTTCTGTAGATGTTGAACCAGGGCAGTGAATCCAGCCAAGCTCCCGCTTGCAAAATGAGGAGCGTCTGGGAAACACGTTTATAAATGTTCTGATTACAGTCCATGTCAAAAATCATTATTTATTATAATCCAGCTAAACCTGAAGCATGTAATTCGCACAGAGGGTTTTTAAGAAATGGATCGTGGACACAATGTGCTACTCACTTCTTGTGCACAGCTAGATTTGCGAGTGAATTGAATCACACGGCTTGAGTCAAGATAATCCTTTTCTTTGCTTGAAATGGCAATTGCAGCTTGAGATCTGAACTGACTGAATATTGAGGGATTGCCTCTCTTACCTTCCATGCTGATGATTTAGAGACGCACATCTCTTTTGCATTCTCATCCATTACCATAGGGATCTGTGAGCACATCAACAAAAGTACTAATCATGTGGCCTTGCATACATAATACTATAGGGATGAATTGTTCTCGTCATTGTAGAGCTATATTATATTATTACAATGAGGAAACCGGTCATTAAATGTTATGGCTAAAAAGATAATGAGCTATAACTATCCCCCCTTTGCAAAGAAATGCTTGCATTTATGCAACCACAAGTATTACATCCATTATAAGGCATTGTTCTGTTCCATAAATAATAGCACAGTTTTGTTACTTGCTGAGTACCAGCTATCTAGGTCAGGATTTAGAGCAGTGATAGATCTACTTTAGCTGCAGGTTATGGTGTCATCCCCCCTACCTGTGTGTCATGCACTCCTTTATCACTGAAGCTGAGCTTATAGATGACCCCTTGGCCCCCCACATACAGGACATCAGTTTCTTGTTGGTGGTAAACCGCTGTGTAGTTCTCCGGTTTCATGAAGCGAAAACGAGGTGATTCTAAAGACAAATGAAATGCAGTGTATAAAGAAGGTTTTTTACAGTGTTTATATGATGTATACGTTCACATATTGCACAATTAAATATTGTATGTCTGCCAAATCATTGCAACCCTCTCAGCTGGTGGGTTGCAATTTAGAAATGGGCCACAGGGAAAAACATTACAAATAATAAAATGCAACTAGCCATAAAAATGTGTATACTGTGGTTAGGATGGCAAAATAAAAAGGCTTCTTATGTGAGCCCATGTAAATGCAATAAATGCTTCCTTTATATTTTGTTGTGGAAGTCAAATCTGTGCATCCAAACTTTATAGTGTTCTGGCCCAAATTCTTGACTTTGTTTTTATAGTAATAGCAAATATTTAAGCCAGGGATGGTCAAAAATGGTTAATGCCCCTTTTAGATTGCTCTTTATACATCATTTTGCATATGGTTGGACCTGGGCTTTTGTTAAATATTATGTAATATTGAATTGTTATCACTTGATCTCCACAGTAAAATCTGGGGTTTAGAGCAAAAAAAGGCGAGAACTACAAATCTAAATTATTAGCTCAAATCCCTCAAACGCTTTTATGGGCGTTTTTCATTTGACCTAAATGTATTGTCAAATATGGTTGTCAGGGGTAACCATGAAATGAAACTTGTTTCGATACAGCATTGTATAAAGCAGAGCTTCGTGATTATTTCATAAAACTAACACGTTTCAACAGGTGTTTCTCTCAGTCTGCGCTGGAAGAGATTTCATCTCGATCAATAACTGGCTATTCGAAGGGGGGGCTGAAGAGGTCGAAAAAGCCTGCAGACCAGTCTCAACCGGTTTCTATTTGCATATAGAGGTCTCGTTTTCCATAAAACAGTACTTTAGTTTATCAGAGAATTTGTCTCCCGAACGCATCCTTCTTGATTCAAGAGGACGTGCGCTGAATTGAGGACGAGTCGTTGTCCGTGGTGCTGAAGTGGGCGGTCAAGTCCAACAAGCTCATTTGAGTCTCACATTGGGCTCTCACGGTTTGTAATATGTGTATTTGTGAGAGGTTTCACTGTCCCGTAACGCCGAGGGGATGACCGTGAGAAGTGTTGATGTTTTTAAACAAATACCTGACCCATATTGGTTGTATCGACGTTGAAGTCTGTGAACGTGCTTGGAATAAAAAATAAAGGTGGGTTTCGTGGAATTTTCCATGGGCTATTCTGCCGATGCGAGTGTGTTTTCCCCCCTTGATCGCATGTTGTTCCCTGTCTTCGAAATGCATCAGTTGCTGCAGTGCCATCATTCCCGTTAGTTCGCGCACCTGCATTGCAGTTCTGTAGATTGCGTCCTATGCTTTTTTTCTTTTCTTTTTTTAAAACTAACCCACTTGCTGCTCATTCTACAGGGAAATTGCTTCAAAACAGTAATGTCATTAAATGTGTTTACAAGTTTAGATAGAAAGCGAATGGCCGTTTCAGAAAATGGCTTGTTCAGTATCCTCCAGGAAGATTCGGGAGCTTGTTTACTCATATATGCCAAGCAGACTCGCTCTTGACCAACCCATAGACCACATCTTAACGACATGTTACTATGACTACAGTCAAAAATCTCTCCAGCATCCCCTGTAAGCGCCTTCAGTTATATTCCACACGTACATGTTAGCATGGGCACTATACGCATAATTTCTATACAACGTCCATAATTAAAGCGATGCATTTGCTGTATTTTTTTTTCATTGTCCACCAGGCTTGTGTACTCTTAAGCATGATTAATAGAACATATACGTCATGATGTGAAGTCATGACGTGCATATGAGCCTCAATTGTTTTTTGTTTTCAAAACATCCATGTAAAGCAGTCAGTGCCTCATCTCGGCTTACCCCAATTTTCTAACATTGCGATGGGACTTTTTTATTACAGGGGGGGTTACTTCCTAACGTTAGTCTTCCAGACTTATTACGCAGCATCTTTTTTTTCCCCAAGGGGAAAATAAGATTAGGCATTTCTGCTTCAGTAAGGATAAAAATGACATCACAGCCCGGGGATGAGAAAATTCCAGAATCCATAGCAGAATGAAACTATGATACTGAAGAAAATAAAGCCTTACCCGTCACGGTAAATTTCAGCCGAGGTGATTTTTCGGCCAAAACCACAGAGAACAGAGTCGCCAGTATGAGCAGATTCATGTTGCTGATGGGTGCTTTAAATTAGAGTGACGACACGTTGATATAAGTCTTTCCTCGGTTAAGGACTGGTGTTGTTTTGCAGAAGTGTGCGTGATAAGCGAGCGCTGCTTGTTCCTCAGACCTCTATGAGAATCTGAGCTGTAATTGCCTTCACGTCACACCTTCTGAAAGAGAGAGAAAAGGGAGAGCAGACATGCGCTCACGCGCATTGACAACTAAAGTGAGGTAAACACTTGATTTATTAGTTTCATGCATTGTAATGCGGTTTAATGAATGCATTTACAGTGTACACTTCTGTTTGTAGATTGAAATAGACAATTTGTTCACAAAACATGCATGTGCGTTGTGTTGAAGCGCACATCTAAACACAACACGCATATGTTCTTGTGAAAACGCTTTGCAGATCAATATTTTCAGATTAATATTTGCAAGTGTTCGGGAGTGCACCATATGCATGCGTTTTGTTTTCATGCAAGAGATGAAGCGTGAACAGCTTTAGATAATATTATAAATATTAATAATATTGTTGTAACACAGTATGTTGTTCAGGGAAGAAGGAGATGGAACCTGCAAACTTTTAAACATTTTAATAGATAAACAACAACAAAAACAAAGTAATGGCGTAGCCCCTCACGGACTACTGCCGCCCACACAAACACAAAACAACTAAAATCTCCAGGTTTGGTCCTCTCTTGTCCTTCACTGCGGTTGCTCCCCCTTTTAAGCTTCTGTGCCGTCCTGGCGCCGTTCTCACGGCCCTCGTCGTCGCCCTCTGCTCATTACAATTATAAACAAAGCACTTGTATTGCTTTATTAAAATGTAGGTTAAATCACTGGAGTTACATGGATTAATTTAATGATGCCTTTCCTATTGTTTTGGACTTTTAAAGTAATAGTAATGTCGGATATCTATGGATGGTTCAGAAAGCTCTCAGAGAGTATGAGAGCTTAATTAAAAATATCTTCATTCATGTTCCGAGGATGAACAAAGGTCTTATGTGTTTGGAATGACAGTGATTAATAACAGAATTAAAATTTTTGGGTTAAATAATGCTTTAGACTGAGATTGATACAGTGTGTATGTAAGTGATAGAGTGTGCGAATGTGTATGTGTTTGAGAGTATATGGTTTTTTTTGACACAGTTTTAAACTTGGAATACTTACCAATTGTCTTAAAGAAAGCAGGGGTGTCATCTCCAAATATGAGGGGTAATCCTTGAAGCAGAAGTGTCGGGACGTCAGCTGGCCTGTGGGAAAAACTTTATACGTATATATATATATATATATATATATATATATATATATATATATAGAGAGAGAGAGAGAGAGAGAGAGAGAGAGAGAGAGAATTTTATTAAATTATTAAATCCATCCAGTTGTTATGAACACATTGTTTCAGGTAATTTACTCAGATCAACTATATATATTCTAAACTAATTATATTTTTAAAATGATAACGTCAGTATTCATGCGGCAGCTCCATTTTGCACACACACACACAAAAGTTACATACAGGAACATTTCAGTGAGCCTGAGAGTAGACTCTACTCAAAGTTAGAGCTGCAATAGCATATTTATTTTAATTTAACAAAGATAGACTGAAACATAATTTGGAGGTTGGGCGACCACTCCAAAGTTCTCACAGAAACTTGATATAAAGATAACCTTGGTTTGTAACGTTACTCTCGAGTCTCACAATAACAACAAAAAATAATGCTGTATTATATCAATCAATCAGCGCAGTTGTCAAGGCAGAATTTCAAAAGTGACTGTGGCGAGCAGGGCGGGGTCGAGGGACCGTGAGAGCGTCACGAGAGCCGGTGGCGTGATGGATAATGAACGACACCTGCGAGCCATCGGTCTCTCGTCTCACGGAGGAGCGGAGGCTTAAAAGGAGGAGCGACGACAGTGAAGACGAGAGAGGACCAGGCCTGGATTTTATGTTATGTTTTGTGTGGGCGGCGGTCGACCGCGAGGGGCCGCCGCCATTACTTTCGTTTTGAGTTTATGTTTTATTTATCATTAAAGTGTGGCTAAATGTCTGCCGGTTCCCGCCTCCTTCCTCCCTGAACGTTTAACATTGTTACAGTGACCAATCATTTTAAAAAGATACTGTCACAGTCTTGTCATGTCTGTCACATCCGGGTTCCTTTATGTATCTTCCAGGTACTACACGCTCCCGTCTCTGTCTAATCACTTCCCAAGTCTCGTCAACTGGTTCCAATCCCGTGTTAGTCCTTAAATACCCTCCTGTGCTCCTTTGTCTTTGTCAGTTGTGAACGTTTCTGCGTTTTGTCATGTTCCGTGGTCCCGGTGAGTGTGAATGTGTCTTATTCCTGGTCTTCCGAGTTTTCCGAGGTTTGCACGGTTATGTACCGTTTATGTTGTCTATTTAAAGCATTTTGGTTTTCGTTTTTTTTAATAAAGTGTGATTCGTTTGGGACTTGTATTTCCGAGTCAGTTTCTGCATCGCACTCGCACCCCATGGATGACAGATACATGGCGGATCATTTAAGTAAATTAAAATGTTGAGCGTATAGCACTTAAAATCCTATTTAGAAATATTTTTGCTACTAAATGAGTAAGCTAAACACCTGTTTAAGTTTTGAGGCCAAAACAGGGTATTAAAAGTAATGTCAAGTTGTAATGACTGATTTATTTATAAATGATAACATTGGGATTTACAGTGTATACACAAAGACTATTATCTGTCTGAATAGTGAAATTTGTAACAACGTAGGGCTAGTCATGTCCTTTAGCAACACCATAGCTCTTCCTTATCCCTGAAAGTGGGAACTAGTGTTGTTAAACATTCTTTTAAGATGCATATGTGATAAGCTGTCCAAGTAATTTATCATTTTTTTTCTTTTTTTTTGTCAGTGTAATAAATCTGTCAGTGTTAAACTTTCTGTCAGTGCTTTGTCAGTTCTTGCCAATTCTCTGAATTTGACAGAATCAGCTATACAAATCTGCTCACACTGCATCTTGTATTATTGTCCTATTCATCAGGTTATCAATACTCTTTCAGCTCACTGCATCAGTATCAGAGTGAGCAAGAAAACATACTTGCATACTTGCTTATTCATTGTAGACTATTTGACACCATGAAATCTTCTACATTGTTCAGAAGTAGTTTTTAATTAAATATTTGTAAAACGATATCAGTTTTAATGCTTGTGTAATTTTGTATTGTACAGGCTATTGTCTCATTTATGTCTTTCTTTGGCTCCAGCTAGTGGCCAAAAGACATAAGTGACGTGTTTTGTTCAAAGTGGAGACCCTAATAGTTCCTCAAATCTGTGAGTAAAGAACAGGAAGATCTGAACACACTGTAATAGTAGTACATTTATTTGACCACGGGAACATGTTGACTGCGTAGATAGACACAAGTATATACTGTCGCCTCCGGCTTAGTTGGGAACACTTAAAATTCAACAGTATTATTAATCTGACTGCAGCAAATGAGAACTGAAGTGAGCTGGACGATGACATCATTTTTAAAGCAAAACAGATTTATAGATGAAATGAACTAATTTAATAATAGATGATCTGATCTTTACAACAAAACTGAATCAACACTGAACTGACTTCAGCTGAAGAACAGCCAAAATACATAATTTTTCCATTATCACTGTAAAGCTGCTTTGAAACAATCTGCATTGTATAAAGCGATATTTAAATAAAGGTGGCATGACTTGAACTGAAAACAATATCTATGTATCTGTGCAATATATACATAGTAAATGTTTATTTTAAAATATGTGACAATTCTCATCTTAATAAAACTGATAGTTTAACTGTTAGTTTAGATTTAGTTTAATTGCAGCATATTTTTGGAGAATAAAAAGCATTTTTATTGATCATAGTACAGTATCTGTCTGTGGGCTGAGCAAGCCTGTAGCCAGACAGACCTATATAACAGATTGAGACATCTAGAGGTAATCCTAAAGGGTTTAAACCACTGGTCATACACGTGATTATCATCTTTTTTTCTAGGTTATTCTGGGCAACAGCAGGAATGATTTACTCTCACTCTTGCTCTCTTTCTCTCTCTCTCTCTGCAGAATCCAGTTAAAGCTTGAGAACTGTCCAACAAAACGACAGCCTGCCTAAAACATCACTGCGAGTCCCCCATCTCTTCCTGTACTCTCAGACAATAATCTCTCATCAACATAATAAAACATACCTATCATGTATCAATTTGACTTTGTTATTAGACTGAATAAACGGCATAAATTCGGTAAAATCAAACATAAATCGTAGGTAATCAGATGAGAGTCAGCAGGAGACAATTATGTCTCTGTTTAACAAACAAGACTGTGACTGATGCAGATAATAATGCAGATTCCTCTCTCTTGATGCCACTGTCGTTTATCCTCCACAATCAGATGAGCTAAAAGAAAACTACAGCCACTCAAGGTTATAGGTGCTGTCTTGATGAAACAGATGGAGCTTACATCTGGACAATTTTATACTGCATACACCAGAGTAACAAAAAGATTTGATCGCAGTGTCCAAATTGTTCAGACTTTCAGGACTCTGAAATTAATTTAACCTAGAAATGAACTTGAATTTTTAATAAGGATGTTTAAAATGGAACACTGAGGAGTAAAGATAGTGCGACAAGATGATTTTCTGAACAGGCAGACTTGCATAGTCTTTAATGATCCAATGCAAAATATTATAACTTACAAATGCATTAGCAAAAACATCAGAATGTTGAAATGTAACTTATATGCATTACATAAATTGTAAAGCATCTTAGGTAGATAACAATGTGTGTTGTGCAGTCAAGCCATAAGAGTCACTGGCATGGCATAACATCACTTGATGATGTTTATATAAAAAAAAAGAAAAACAGACACAAAGAAAGATAAAATACATTTCTGAATGGCCTTGCAACATTTTTGTAATCATACTGCTGCTTATGAATATAACATCTGTAGTGTACAATACCACACACAATATATAATACAGTAATCCATTTCAACAACTTATCCATTTAAATCCTTAACTTTTTAAAAACGTATTAATAGTTCAATTCATTTATTTCCTGTTGCAATATTTTAATTACTATAAACTACAATAGACATTTATAGGCTGTTAAGACATATATAGTTCTATGGGCTTTTTCAGTCTTTTTTGCATATAAATTTGTGCAACAAAGTTACAATATCTAAAACTGCATTGTAACTGTTGTCAAACACATTATCATCGCATAGCGTGTTCTAGTTTAATTTGGCAGTGAAATGAATTCACTCTAAAGGCTAACTGTGCTTGAGCCCTCAAAAAGGAAGAGATTTTATTCATTAACCTAAGAGCTGTGAGCCTAAAATATAACACACCAAATTACCATCCAACAGTTAGTTGCTTAATTATTTAGTTGTTATTATTTATTATTAGTGGAAAATTAAAATAATTTCTGTATTAAATTATTATATACTATGAACTATATTATATATGTGTGTGTGTATATGTGTGTGTGTGTGTGTATATATATAGAGAGAGAGTAAGTGTGTGTAAATAAATGTAATGTTTCATTTTTAATACTATTTTAAATAAAATGTACTATTAATAAAGGTTAATAGTATTTTTTTTAATTAAGTATTATACTTATTATTATAAATATTTTATGAAAGTTAATTATTACTATCAAACAGTAAGAAAATGTGTTTGTTGTTTGTCTTCAGACTTTGAAATTGCTCAATCCACAACACCACCTTACTTATCTTAAATTTGATATAATCCAACTTGTCAGCTAAAATATTATTATAAAGAGACGTTACTATACCTACTTACATGAATGTCAATCAGGCTTGCAAAATATGAATGAGATTTTTATAAAGATAAGTTATTATACCTATTTACATGAATGTCAATCAGGCTTGCAGAATATGTTATCATAAGGCTTTGTACCTTGCTGTGTTGGCAAGCTGCAACTTTGAGAGTTACTACAGTTTTAAAGGCTCAACTAATTGTAACCATGACCATTCATTCTCTATTCCAGCTCAAATAAGCTTCATTGTGAATCTACCAGTGTCCCCACCATCTCCACCTCCACCCATGGATGATCGTGGCACAAAGTCTATAGTGGCAGTGTGTTTTATCTGTCCTTTGCTCTGACTCCAGAAGAACATAAACACAAAACAGATTGCCACAGAGCTGAGGAAAGAGAGAAATCCCATGGTGGTAGCAATGATGAGGGTTTTAGCATCAAACGGGTGAGGACTTGACACCCGCGCGGAGGAGTTGGTAGAAGGAGGTAATGAAGTTTCCATCCATCCCTCGTCTGAGAAATACGATGCTGTGCGATTTTGTGGGAGCCCCTCCACTTGCAGACTCACAGAGATGCTTTCATTACCCGCTGCATTAGCGGCAGTACATACATACGTTCCACTGTCTTGTACTTGGGCATAACGCACTTCTAAACTCCCATTAGTAAGCACTCGTACTCTCCCGACAGAGCTAAGTGCAGTCTGCTGGGCTGAGAGCCAGGTAATAGAAGGTGACGGATAGCCGTCAGCTCTGCAGTCAAACCGTATGCTCATGCCCTCCACCACACTCGCATCCTGCAGCTGGCGGTTCAGAATCTGCGCTTGTCTGCACGTAAATATAACCGGAAGATCAGCCTCTGAAAAGTCCCGAAATGCCTTCTTGTGCTGATTCGGAGCTGAACAGGTGGGTTGGCGGCCATCAAAATCCAGCCGCCGACGTCGTCGCACAACCCAGAGTAGCCTGCAGTCACAAGCCAACGGGTTTCGGTCCAGCCGCAGTGTCTGCAAGTTCCCTACAGAGTGGAAGACACTTTCTTCCAATGTCGAAAGACGATTTGAGGACACATTGAGCAGACGAAAGTGGACCAGACCCCTGAAGGCAGCTGGCTCAATACGAAACAGGCTCCCACCTACCAGATGAAACTCTTGCAGCCGCAGAAGCTCCCCAAGCAAGTTGCCTTGTATGGAGGTGATGGGGTTGTAGGATAGGTCGAGGTACTGCAGGAAAGCGAGATGGCGCAGCGGAGCGTAAGGTACAGAGCTAAGGTTACAGTTGCTTAAAACTAAAGTGGTAAGGTTGAGACCGACCAGGCTGTTGCTATTTAGAGTCTCGAGAGAAGGCCAGTGGAGGATCTGTAATGTGCGCAGCTGGTGCAGTCGGCGAAAGGCGTTGTTGGGCAGCACGCTTATGGTCAGCTTCCGCAGGCGAAGCTTGGTCAAGCTTTGAAGTTGTGACAGAGCTTCAGTGGGGATGGAGGTCAGATTGCTGCGGTCCACATTCAGCTCCTTCAGTGCCTGCAGCCCAACAAAAGCCCGCTGTGAGATAAACACCAGGTCGTTTTCTCCCGCATCAAGCTGCTGTAAGTTAATCATGTCCCGGAATGTGTAATCCAGGAAAACTAAGATTTCATTCTCACTGATATCCAGACGTTGAAGGTTGGAGAGGCCGGAGAAGACCCCAACCGGGAGGATCTTTAGGCGGTTGCTCTTTATCCTCAAGTATTGCAGGTTCTTCAACCCCTGAAATGTTTCTACCTCAATCATGGAGATAATGTTCTCACTCAGGTCCAGGTCCTCAAGCTTTGACAGACCAGAGAACTGACGCCTAGCCAGTGTTTTTAATTGGTTTCCTGAAAGATCTAAGCGTTTGGCATTGCTGGGTAACCCCTCAGGCACACCCGTCAGGTGTCTTGAGGAGCAGTTGACCTCCAACGTGTCACGGTAACAAGTGCATTTCTGCGGGCAGGTGAAGTCAGCAGCTGATAGGTTTATGCACCACAACAGCAGGACTGTCCATGCGCCCCGCTGGCCACACAGATCCATGAACATCTTACCTCCTTCCTGCAAAACAGAACATTTCATATCATAATCATAATAGAAATAGAAATGCAATCTATTCTTGAATCCCTTTGAAGAAGTTTAGGAAAGGAATACTCTAAACTTTCAAATTAATGACTCGTGTGACTCTCAAGTTTACTTTATTATTTTCACAAATGTTTTTACACACTACCAGTATATTAGTCAAACTATTTATTGATTATTAATAAGCAGTGAAACAGTTTTGCATTCTAAGAATTTATAGAATTTATTCAAAACTGTTTGCAATGTTTCCTTTTCAAGAATGTAATTATTTTAATGAGGCTTCTCTTCATTATCACATTAAGATCTTATCACATAACATTTTATAACCCAAACATTTTTTACTTAGTCCTTCCCAAAAATATCAAAAAGGCTTTTAATTGAGAAATGAACATGCTCATCTTAGCTTTGTTAAGGTGTCCTCTGTTTTCAGAAAATTCCTTATTTTGTTGCCTCTGCTCTCTGGAGCTTATCATTTTGGAGAGTCATTTTGCTGCGGTACCGAGTTTACATTTGTAAGCTGAGATGTTTTGTTATTGACCCAAATGCATCTTTATTAATCACAATGGAACAGTACTATTGTAAGTACGAGTAAGTAGTATTCTGCATCTAAAACAAGCATTTTCAAGAGCTATAGATGAAAAATTACTGAATTAGAAAACAAGCATTGCTTATTTACCCTTAACTGATATATTTTATTTGTTCATTTATACTTACCAAGGGACTTTTGTAGTGCCAGTTCTCATAACCAGATATTTTCAGGATGGTATCTATGTCAGGCTCAGTGTTCGTTGTAGATGCATTTAGTCACAATTAGATTATGCCACACTTTCAAAAGCCTAAAGCCAGAGAGAAGAGAAAAAAACAGTGAAAATTATTGAGACTGATTTATGATGCTTTGTGCTAACAATCTCTTTAATCCTCTGCTTTTAGACAGACCGACTGATCCAGACACAACTGAAGTTGTAGAACAGCTTTTCATTTGACAACAGTGGAATGTTCTAGATGTGATTGAGTACGATAATGCAAAATGTGTCTGTGTGTCGTTTCAAAAATTTGATGTGGCTTAAAGGGTTAGTTCACCCAAAAAATGAAAATTCTGTCATCATTTACTCACCCTTATATTGTTCCAAACCTGTATGAGTTTCTTTATGTTGAACTAAAAAGTTGATATTTTTTGGAAGAAATATTCCTTTAACAACATGCACAGCACAAGGAGATTAATGGAAGTAGTGTTTTATAAACTTTTTTTATAAACGGTCATTTCAGGAAAACTATAGTAGATGTACCAAGTCTAACCCCACTTAAACATAACCGTAACCTAGACCAAACACTGAACAGAAAGAACTCAGTGTTTAAATACACACCAAGATGTTATCAGCTGAACAGAAACAGGTGCATGGAACTAATTAACAACCAAAGAAAATAACTAGGGAACACAGAAAACAGGCAAAACGAGACCAAATTATTGACTGAAAGCGAAACTAAACATAGCCCTGACAGTAAACAAAAACTAAGAGACAGGTGACAGCTGCACGGTAACATGCTTATTTCCTTCCAGCCCTCTGCATTTATAACTCTAGTGGATCTGATGTGAGAGGACAGGTGTGCAGGGCACTTTCACTCTAGTCGAGCTTAACCTTGTCACAAGGTGCAGGTGCAGAGACCTAGAAACAAATTAAGATTTACCCACTCAGCATGGACAGATATTGACTCTGCTTCAGTTTAATGGCCAGAGCCATCAAACGACATCAGAGCCCAGGGAAAAACACTGGACGGCTCAATTCAACTATTAATTCAGCATACAAACTCTACATAAAGAGTAATTCATTATTTGAACATACTGTACATGCACTGAATTAAAGAAAACTACCCTGTAAAAAAATTTCAGAAAGGTTCAGAAAACTAAAAATATTATCGCAATGTGGATTTTGAGAGAACTTTACACAACACTTTACACAACTTAGCTTTGCACCGAAAAAAGTAAATTAAGGCAACGTGATGGACTGAGAATGAGATTAGTTCTTTCAACAAGTGTAATTATCCTCAGTAATTTAGTCTATTTAGATTTGTTTGTTCATTGAATGTTAAATGTCTCCTGTCAAACGTCAATTAGCTGCACAAGAATCTTTCATTTATCTTTATCATGCACCATTTTTATTAATTACCTCTAAAAGGAAATATGCTTATCAGTCTTTGCCTCAGAACATTTCTTGCACCGTAAAGATATTTCACTTCAATAGACAACCTCAATACTTCACACATAAACCTCAGTAAAGGTGACTGCTAACAAACAGGTCGAAGAGATATTCTCAATGAAAATTGTAAATGATAATCCAAAATGAAAATTGTCATCATTTACTCACCCTTAAGTTGTCTAAACTTGAATAAGTTTCTTTCTACTGTTGAACACAAAAGATTAATTGGCTTTGATTTTAAGATGAAAATGTTTGGGAAATATTGGTGGAATATATTATTTCATTTTGTAGTGCTCCCACTCCCGGTATGAGAACTGTAAAAAAAATTAAGAAATTAAAAATTATACGAAAATCTACAGTGTCGTGTTAGCGGAGCTGTTTTTAAATACATAAAAAGTCTATAAAAATAACCTAAATTGGAATTAAAATGCTTAATAAATCATAGTTTGCTACACAGACTTTGTACAAAGTTCTAAAACAGTACTTTGCATACTAATGAACTGAATGAAATGTGTACAAACTCCTACCTTGTCGTGACAAATGATCTCAATGAATCCAATCTTGCATTACACCTCTCCCACTGCTTGCTTTCTTAATATAGCCTATTCACATGGGTCTGGGTTTCTCTTGTTCCCCTGTTTACACGCAGAGCTTCTATTTTGAACCTGTTCCTGTTAAAACCACTTAAAATGAGGTTGACTTGTTTCCCTGAGCACGCCAGTCCAGTGTCGTCCCCAGTCTTAACACAAAGGGCTTATAATGGCCAAATAAGCTGACTCATAATGCTGTATCTAGCGAAAGGGGGGAGAGAGAATCACTCTTGGCTCTGATGTTTTGACACCATGTTGGTTTTCCACACAGCAGAGAGCCTGGCTTACACAAATTAAAGGTGTGAATCCCTTTCTGTCATTTTGTGAAACGTAGTGCAGCAGGTGTACGAGATCTGGACATGGAGATGACAAAACTTGTGATCTGTCTTGCTGCTTGCCTATATGACATTTTCACACTGTCTGACAACTAAGCTTGTCTTGATTGCTATTAATAAAAGCAAGAGAACCTAGCAAAAGTGATTTTGATCTCTCACAAAATCTCTCTTTTCTCTCTATATAGCATTTGTGGTTAAAATAAATTGTTTATATTTTTTATGTATTAATTTAACATATGCATAGTGTGTGAATAGATTTTATATTTATATATGTATAAGAATTATAAAATATATATTAAAATCTATTTTAGGTTTTTATTTTATTCACAATGTCAACTTGTAAACTGTCAAATTTTTGTCTGAAACGCAAGTAAAAACTTTTTTCATTTGCCTTTGATTTTATTTCTTTTTTTCTTTTATTCATTTGCCTTTGTTTTCTTTTTTGTAGTTTAGAAAATATATATAAAATATCCATATTTGAATAGTATATTTTAAAAGTGTGTGTGTGTTTGTGTGTGTATGTATGTATGTATGCATGTATGTATGTATATATATATACTGTATATATATATATATATATATATATATATACATATTGTGTGTGTTTATATTTTGTTTTATTCTAACGTCTATATGTTAATATATTAATATAATATACATTTAAATAAAATATAAATATTTTTTATTCTTATTTATTTTAAATCACAAATTTTTTTTTTCATTAACATTGTTAAAAGAAGGCAAGATGCCTATTTATAATAGTAATTTATAATAGTAAAACATTTGCATAATCACATTCCAGGACCGTCTACATACCAGCTTTGGCAATGCTCTTATCTAACAATCAACACTCTGCCAAAAATCAAAGTGTGCCCTTGTCGATCTGATGCAATGTCATCACTGTTAGCCGGGCCTCACTAAGCTGAACAAACCCAAATAATGTGTTGTTTTCTCATTTCAGTCCTGACTTTCATACTTTCTCATCAGCAATCAAAACTCATCAGGGTCAGACAGGCTTCATTAGGCTACAATAAATTACAGGGACCTCTGCCAGATACTATAAAAGGGGGGTAAAACCTTTCCACTGCTGCTGTAGCTGTTGCCCTGACTCTATTAGTAAACCAAAACACTTAGAGCCTCTGTAGACTGACTCCAATTTGCACTTCACTGACTCGAGACACACAGAAGGGCTTATAAGGCTAGGAAAAGACGTATTATTGAGTTTTAACTGTGTATTCTAGTGTGAAAAGGTCAGGGGAGGGACGTGCAGAGCAAACAGATGAGGGAATTTTGAAATTAAAATGAACCTTCAACGCTATAGGATATTCACAAAATGTCAGCCAAAATCACTAGATATTTTATTTTTACCCCTGTATTTTAGCTTACACTAAGTGTCTAAAATTTCAGGACCTTTTCAGTGACCATATCAGAGGTCTCCAACCTGCATGTTTAGCATGACCTCTAACCTCTGAGTGCAGCCAGGGAATGTAGTTCACCTGTCTCTTCAAGCCCATGCTATTCTTGTCCCAGTCGGGTGAAAACTACCCGGAGCCACTCTCCAATCTCCAATTAGAATTCCTCACATCAATTCTTCACAGCAACAATTGCAACAAAGTGAGAAAGTGGCTGTTTATGGCTCCTGGCCTTCCACCCCTCCACAGAATAAAGCCATGGGAATGAACGCAAGCATTACAAGCTTTCAAAAACAGGTGTTGTTTAGCTATGGGATATGATGACAGATCTTCCAGACATAGAGTATTTGTTCCCTTCAGGCTTGCCCGGGGAACGGAAAAATAAATATTACAGAGAAGGTGAGGTTCACACTTGGATGCACAAACCACAGATGCTTCCTCAAAGTGTTTGTATTTCAAGCCCACCGTGAATTTACAAGATGCTTCTGTTCATCCCTCTATAATCTGACTTTGCTGAGAGCCATAATGACAGAGTTTAAAAAAACATTTCTGTTGTGTGTTTGCATGTGTAGCATTTGATACAAGCATTTATAGTCTCAACCTCTGTTGAAGTGCGACTGATTTTGCTTTCGTTTTAGTCTAAAGAAGGGTGAGAGGAAGATATTCATATTGTAAACATCAGAGGACACTGCAGACTGTAATACAGTATGTGTTTTGTTGCAGTGGTGGTTGTTTGCCAATGTCTTGTTTTTGTGTACAACGGCATTAATACCATATCAGATTATGCTTTCTCTGGGAATCAACAGAGTCAATACATTTAATTATTAAACTACTGATTCAAATTAACAACTTTAATTTGTATATAAATATGCCTGCTGTTACCCTTGGTCCTGTCTTCCTGGGTCTTTGTCACTTCCCTGTCACTGGTTCACATCCTGTTATCACTTCCTGTTTACTTCCGGGCCTTTCTGGATCCTTCCGCACCTGTCTTGTGTTAATTAGCTCGTCAGTGTCTCTACGTGTGTCTCATGTCCTTGTCTATGTATACACACTTGTGTGTCCTGGTCTTTGTCAGTTGTTAATGTTGACATTGATCCTGTTAGGTGGTGGTTCTGCTGTGATCCTGTTTCCTAATGTGTGGATGCCATTTCTCCATGTTCTTAGTTCTCCAGGTTTTGCACTATAAAGTGCTGTTTTCTGTTTATATTTAAAGTGTTTTTGTTTCTGAGTTTTGAATAAAGAAAGTTTCAGTTTTGGAACCTGTTGTTCCTCGTCCTTCCTCTCCGCATCGCACACGTTCCTGCTATGGACGATTACACCTGCTAATTTCACCTAATTTTACATTTACATTGACTTTGCTATCATCCAATCTAACTTTAAAACACTTAATAACAGCCTAATAAATGTAATAACTGTTAATAATAATTTAAAAAGTGAAAGACAAATACAAAATAACCCATTTTTGCATATTTTTTTACATTTTATGTATACTGTATATACATACTGGTGCATATATATGTATATGCATATATCACAAATATGCACATACAGTATATATGTGATGCCTAAATTCACATGTAGCAATTTGTTTTTCATGTTATTTATTTAGACAAAACAGTATTAAATTGTATTTTGATTTTGTAACATCAATTGTTTTATCAGCCATAACATGAAAGTGATTATCTCAGTGCATCCCTTGAAATTAATTTAGAATTTCTGCATGTCTTGTGTATTTTCATCCACGTCTTGTTATTGCACTACAATCATTCATTATTTTTGTGCCTGAAAGCTGAAATAAAACTTTCTTAAAAATCAGACGATTACAGACAAATAATTGCTGTAGGTATTTATCACAAAAAAACAATATTTAATATTTAGTATATGTGTATATTTTACGTGGTCAAAGGTTTTCTCTGTTTTTCATGATTATGTGGAGCAGCTGAGAGAGGTCACGCTGGGTTTAGATCACAACAGTCTGAAGGACAGATTATTATAATTCAGCTTTGTGCTGGTCACTTCAGTCAGCGTGTACATTGTGTAGCCCAAAGACAATCAAATGTGATGCAAAAGAAAAATATCTGTGGAAAAATTAACATGAGATCGTCTCACATGTTCCTACTGATCTCACATGTTTCTACTGCCTGCCAGAAGGCAGCACACATATGTGCATGAGTGTTTTAAAATGACTTTGACAGTAACTTTTCAAGGACACACAAGTAAGGTCACCTCAGGCTAAACTGAATGCATTAATGTAACTGGGTCACAGCATATGTGCATTGCCCAAATTCATCATTCATTTTAGTCAAGTTTTTAATGAACAATAGATGACAAACAATTGCATTTATACTATATATAAACCTTTGAAACATGCAGTGCCAAAGTATCTGAAAATCAGTAGACATGCTGCATTTTTTTTGTGAAGGGCCAGGTTCAGATTTCACTCCTTTGATGCAATGTCTTGAAGCAGAGAGTATAAATCAAGTCTGGGTCCATTGATTTTTTTGTGATTGTGGAGGGTTCACACATATGGGCGCGGTTTAAGCTCATATGTCATCGGTGAAAAGCACAGAATCTGCTCACACATGTTTATATTAGACATCCATAGATTTAATCCATCAATTGGCATTGCAACCCAATAGTGCTGACAGATTGCTTCCTATCCAGTGTCACAGATCCAGCTTTTAAATGAAACATTCTTTACAAAAAAAGATGGGTCTGGTCCATAGGGAAATTTGACCAGTGAGACCTCTTCATCTGGCTGTGTGCTATAATACAGGACACCCATTAGCAGGGTCATATGGTGCCCTGGATAGTTCACTGTCTAAGCAGTCCTAAATAGGACCGTTTTAGGGCAACAGGATTACACAAAGAACCAGGATGATGCTCACAGTGTGAGGCAGACTTATCAGGGCCCCAAATCTCAAATTTAGTCCAAAGGTAACTGCTGTGCATTATTTAAAAGGCAAAACTGGTCAAAACAGGGCATCCGCACCTGTTCAGTGATATTAAACCCTGCTCCAAATGACCTCATAGCGGCAGGCCTCATAAATCACATGCCGATACGTACGATATCGTGACAAGAATGTCGAGTGACCAAGCAAAACAAAGCAGTTATCAAGTAAGTGCTTTTACTGCACCGCCCCATCAACCAGTGATAAATCAGGCCCTGCTGTGCATTACAACTCTTCTGATTAAAGTGCTCATCTGGACTGTCCCCAAAGCTTGCACTCCTTCAGTGCTGGCTCACGAGTCCGTAACAGAAATTTACCGTGCTGCACATCATTGGCGATGCGGGATGCTGTTTGAAATCTCATTAGAGAGAACTTTCTCAGATTGATTGGTTCTAATTAAGACAGCCATGACTGCCAGGGGCCTCCGAAACCTCAGTGACCGTGTGAGCCGAGAATGTGAATGCTGCGCACAACACCAGCTGACCACTGGTGTCCCTGACTGCTGTTTTTAGCCGTGTGTTTGCATTCCAAAACAAAATCAAAGACATTTGCCTCATGAGACTATGATCTGGCCTGGTCAAATGGGCTTAAACAAAGAAACAAATCTAACTATCTAGAATCATTGGGTCTAACTGGTCTGTCAATCAGTCTATCTATCTATATCTATCTATCTATCTATATGTCTGTATGTATGCTCTATCAGTTTCTCTCAAATAATAAATCAATCAACAAAACTATCTACTTTAGTCTACTCAATTTCCTATTGAGGAAAATATATCTTATTGAGATCTTAATTATCCAGCTTTACACAGTACCTGATATTCTAAGTTTTTTGAAAGAAAGGTAAATAATCTACAAAAGAAAACGTCAAAAGACTATGAACATATTCCACAATATCACCTTTATCTTGGATCTAAGGTCCTCACATATTGTGATTACACTAGTCTACAGAAAAATTCTATAACTTTAATGTCTGTTGTTTGGCTTAAATTAATTTGTAAGAATAAGTAAAAAGTGAATGTGACGAAATGAGTAACTTCAAAATTAGTCATAACCTTGAAAATGATAACCTACGTAAACTATCAGTGCAAAAGAAAAAGCAGAACTCACCCGCTTCCATTGCAATATCTGCATGTCAGCGATGTTATAGCTCTCAAGGAAAAAGGTATTTTTCCATCTCGGTTCGGTTCGCAGTTCCTCACTTCTGCAGAATGTCCTCTAACATCGTGCTCAGAAAGACGACGAGCCTGTCTTGAGACAAGACCCGAATGTTTTTAATCGCTTTGTCTCTTCATTAATTCCTTCTGTCTGCGACACATCCCTCCGGGTTCAAGTAGGATAATTGTAACCTTAATTTAGGTTGGCTTGTTCTCCGCACTGACGCTCCTCTGCACTCGCTCCTCTAACTTCCAACTCCTACCTGCCCGTTGCAATACGAGTGAACATCCAAACCCCAGCGGTTTTAGAGAGCAGATCGGTGTTTACTGGTCTGTTCGGCAGAGCTGATGAAGGATAACACCTCGGGAGGGCACTCTGAATGAATGACAGATATTTGCGTGGCTTGGCCAAATCTCCGGATTTAGGTAAAACAGCAGATGGTTGCCTGAGTGAGACTCGTGGCTGAAAACATCTCATGGGACACATGTTTACTTTAGTCGATTTATACGATACAGAAGTGTAAATGTGACTTTTTGTGGTAAACTTGTTTCTATTGCTAGTTTTTGTTGTTGAAAAGAGAGAAATATCCCAAACTAAAATTGACTTACTTTTTTGTTAAACTTAAGGTAACAAGGCTGGCAGCTATATACAGTGACAATATTACAAGTTATGGAATCACAGATTTTAAAACTAAATTATACACAAATCAACCGAAAGGTAACCTTACAATGCACATAAACTTTCTAAAAATGGGCCACCAACGTTTTTTTGCTGTGGTTGCAAAGGAAATTCTGGGAATGCCCAAAGCAAATAGCCTACTTCTTAAAAATAGGCCTATTATTTGTTGCTATTAATTAGGCTATTACTCGAGTCTTATATATTAAAATATTGCACTGTGAAACTATGTAGTCCAATTGACTTGTTTAATACTGTACTCATTCTCTTGCATATTATTAGATAATCCTAGATTTGATGGTGTTGGCTAATCCTACAGATACGATAATGATAAATCACAATATTTTTTTTCATGAGTCTTTAAGTCAGGTGTGTGCAAGCCTACAAACAAGATCTTCTAATGCGTAGACCAGGGTCAGATCCCAGTAACTAAAATATCATATCTTTAAATAATTTTTAAGAACCATAGCCATTCACCTTCGTTTTATGATACACAAAGTTTGGAGTTCAACCGTTATGAAGATAAAACAATGTTATATAACTTTGCTTAAAACATCTCTTTTGTCAAACTGTGATTTTACCCTTCATAATGAAAAAACCCAGAGAAGCCACATCATTCAAAATACATTTATTCTTAAATAACTTCAGTGCTTTTTTAATGGACATCACACAACATTAACCAGCACCATTAATGTAAAAAGGATATGCCATCCTTTATTTTATTCTATATTCTTAGTGAGGAGGACAAAGATTGCACAACCAAAGTACCATAAATGTTTATTTTGGCACCAGAGTACCAATGAATAATAGACGTGTGATATTTAGTCTCAAAAACAATGAATTAGGCAGGTCATGACATAGCCATTTGTTCACAAGAATTATATGAATGTTTCTAAATGGCAACAGATTTACACATGGTTATTTATTTCTATTACAATCCATGGATACTACAAGTACAATGGAAACAGAGATATCTGCACTAGACAAGCATACATTAGTGCTTTGGGAGAACAATGACACTCTCCACATTGCCTGTAGGATTTTAATTAAATTTGGCCACTAGAGGGAAAACATTTCAAATGAAGGAAGGGACTAAGTGCAGAAAAGTCTCTAATATAGGAAACATTCACCTTTATCCTCATTTAGTAGCTCTAAGTTCTTTAAACTTCCCGAAAGTAATCCATAACAACTAGACTGGCCTATTTGACCAAACCCTTTTCATCTTAATGTTAACTATAGTGTTACCAGCAGCGATTCTATAATATAATAGAAGTAAGAGATAATCCACGTCTAGTTGTGCATATAACGATTTTATGCAAGACGTGGAGGCAAAGAACCACCGACGCAAAGCATCTGAATCAATTATTCAGACAGGCCATGGTATAATGTAATTTGATATAAAAAATCTAACTGTATGCCTCAGATTCTGGGACAGATGGTTTAGATTTCAGGCTCTGAGATACAAGTCATGTGTTGCACATGTTTGTTACAGAAAGTATTTGTACTCGCATGTTTTGCATAAGCTTGCAGTTCCTGAAATAGCTTTGAATGTATCAATTGATAGATTTACTTTATTGCTGTTATACAACTACAAAAGTACTTATTGAGATCTGACAGAGGTTTAGATGTGCTACTGAAAATGTTTAAATTGAAGTCACTATTATGGTGATCACTGATCAGTTTTTGCTTTAATTGGGCTTTTAAACCTTAACTTAATATTAATTCTCTGATGTTCATGAATTAATGTTGTAACATCACTGGGCCACTATAGTCAACAACGTGAGATAAATAGATATTAATAGATCACACAAATAATAAAATATTAAACTCTGGAAAGCATTTGCAAATCAGACCACTGAATGATGATTACTTTATCATCAATAAGCAACCACCATCACTGAACCTCATCTTTTTTGTCCTTTTTTTACCTAACCCTATGGATATCATCATTGATTAAAGGGAAACACTGATCACCATAATGGTAACTTCAGAAAACTCAGTTACCGTAATTCACAATAAGAACTTTGTGCTTGTTAACAGCAGGTGTTCATCATTACTGGTTAGTCGTTTAATGAATCACTTAATTAACTCATTAACTGCAGCCCTGCTTAAGTGTTACTTTAACACTCTGTAGTGAGCACATTTTGATGGAGTTTGTTAAAAAGAAACACCATGAAGCATAATTTAACAGTAATAAACTGTACATTTTAATTTTATACTAAGAAATATTTTTGTTGTTAAATGGACTAAATTCACATTAATAATGCACCCACATTTCTAACGCATTCCACATCAGGTAAGGCAATTAATAGTTGTATATAGTATTGAGATATATAGTTAAGGCACTTAACATTGCTGGGCTGTTTCTTATATATATATATATATATATATATATATATATATACAGATAATCTGTTTTTAATTCAACAGTGTTTTCCTGACAGTCTCTGGAAACTCAGCTGACAGAAAATATATATATATATTTTTTATCAGATGTTCTCTGGAAACTGGTTTTTTGTTTTGTGTATATATCTATCTATTGGTTTCAAATATTTAAACTATCCATCCATCAATTTATTTCAAATATTAAATTATAACCAAATATGTTAGAACTCTCTTACTTTGAACAGTTTGCTTTGTCATAAAAGTCTATGTATGGGAGCACTTTAATGAATTACTTGTCATTCAGAGCATTTTCTCCTTTCTAGCACATCTTCTGCATCAGCTTCCTTGGTATTCAGCCAGGAATTGGGATTATTTGCTCTTAGTTTGTTTCTTACATGTTGTAAACAAAAGCCGCACTGCTGTTTTGTTGTACATTTAAAAAGGATTGTAAAAGGACGTTTATCTCTTATCCCAGAACAACCTTGTGAAATATACTATGCTACATCACTCCCTGAAGAATTTTTTTTCTCCCTCAATTTTTTTGTTTATCCATTTACACAGCTCTCTCTGACCTGCCTTTAAAAATGCTGTACTGACCTTAGCTTCGAGTCACTGCACACTGATTTGTATTGGTCAAATCCTGCCATCACAGACCCTCTGATCCCTGTGCACGTGGCAGATGGTACAGCTATGAAATTGTGAATGTGCTCTTACTCTTCAAAGACTGTTGGTCATACTGCAGTAATGTATAGTTTGCCAAGCCCTCTGTCTCAACTCTAATCACCAGCATGTGGACATCTGTGCATCAATGGTGGTGGCTCTGGGAAAACAGTGATGGGATTTATGAATGGAATGCCTGAGCTGCAGCAGCACTTTTTTCCTAATACATGAGCATTACACCATGTTGTGCCTGAATAGTCGATTCTGATTGGCTGGAAGGTGTGCAATAAAGCGGTTTAATGCACAGGCTGTTCAAAGTCAGTTGAATCACTGTTCAATATTAATGTGCTGTTTTCATTGAAGTGCGCGCGCACACACACTGAGAGCCGAGATAAACATTCAAAAGCACAGAAACTTATCAACGCTGCACCACAACTTTTAGCTTCGCTACTCAATAGCTACATTATATTTCTCAGCGACAGTGTGGCTACATCATTATTTTGAAGTAATTAAACTCAAGCAGCTTGTTGAGAGAGAGAGAGCGAGAGAGACTGAACAGATGCAGGTACCAACCTCTCTCTTTCTCTCTCTCTCAATAATTAAATGCTATTATTCATTCAAATAATGTAATCTTACACACTACTTTATCTCTGTATCTGATTCAAAGCTGGCAGAATGCTGGATCTAATGAGCCGTAAGTGAAGAAAATAATTAAGATAGTGCTGGCAAATGACCATGGTGTCAGCGAATAATTGTGCATTACCGGTAATTCTTTGCCTCCCCGTTGTGCATTAAAATCTTTTAGAAAATGTTTAGTTCCAGTCCTTGATTCTGATTGGTCAATAGCTGTATTTTATTCACCACAAAGCATGGATATGACGCTTCACCAAATGATTCTGAAGATGTTCTTCACCCAATGATAAAGATGTTCTTTGCTGCCATTTAATGTTGTAACATCTGCTGCTTTTCACAGTTTTTTCCAGCAGAAGGAAGGCTTTTAGATTGTACATCAAGTTGGATTGATACTTATTTTTTGGCTTTAATATTTGTTGTTGTGTGTTAACCATTTTATAAAATCAATTCAAGGCTAGTGCTGTATTAAGTCACGGCTGAAGGGGTTGTTAACACAGCACAGCCTCTCTTACCTTATTGCTTACAGAGTAGAGTATTTGGAGAAGCGTGAGCACAGTACATATATCAATCTCAATCTTATATATTCATAATCACAAAATCAGTTTGAATGTCCACTGAGGAAAGCGATATGTTTGTCTTTGCCCAGTTAAGGGGATTTTCCATGACATTATGTTGTGTCTTATTGTTTACAACCTTGTTTCAGTCCCTTTCAATATAAACATCTTTGCTTCTGACTCACTCATAAAGATGGTCTTTACTGCCAACTAATGTAGCTAGCTTTCACAAGAAGTTTCTACAATAGGAAATAAACAGGAACACAGTTAAGTCAAAAGTACAAAAGCAGTGCTAGTTATAGTACAGGATTTCAGTTAAATAAAAATTAGATTGCTTGCTCTGGAACAAATAATATGTTAATGAGACCAAAGGTTGGTTAAGTCATCATCTACAGATGGGACTGATGAATAAGTTTTGAGGTTTTTCGCCTTATATCTTCTTTACCCTACTGAAAAAACAAAAACATGGGCATAGAACTGTGTGGGACTCTGGGCCGTTTATCTGCCTGCTCTAGGTCTGCTGCCTCTTCATATAGCAAATTCCCGAAGGACTAGCCGAGATATAGCGGTTCTCTGTGGGTGTATAAGCGCTGAACGACCTAAACATATTGTCAAATAGGTGCTATTTTAATATAAATTGTATTATTTCAGTGTCATATTTGATGTCTACATAACTACATCATTGCCTAAAAAACTCTTAAAATTAAATCCCGTGACACAACAAGTCACACAATCTTTGTAAAATTATAGTGTTTTCTTGCTATAACACTGGCTGTGAGAAATGTTGCAAGCGCAGTGATACACACAGTGAAAAGGTTCCCATGGTGATACTGAGAGAATATATCATAGTCTGAAAAGGCTTGTAGCCAATCAGTATCGAGAACCAGAACAAACTGTATTAAAATATAATAAGTGAAATGAAAACGTGTGCTCGTTTCAAATCCCGTAGAATGATGTCTGGAATTCACCTCATGGTTGAAATAAGAGTGTAACTGTAAAGCTTAACAAAAATGGACTCCTTCAAATATATACGTGATATATAATTATATGATTTTTTTGGTTGTTTTTTTTTTACTTTTTTTTCGGTGCATTTCTGTTATTTTATAGTTTTGAGAACTTTACTATTTCTGTAAAAATTTAAAATATGTGTTTGTTTAGTTGTGACTAGTAGTGTTATAAACAATTTACAACAGTGTAAGAAGGGAAGTTTGATGTTCTCATTCTGAACAATAACCTGTAAAAAAAAAAAAAAACTTTGAATCAAAAGTCTCGTGATAGTCATGGGAGCAGACGTATGACTACAGCAGAGCATTCTGGGCTTCTTTAGCTATGTGGTTTGACTGGAATGTAAAGTTACAGGAAACAGATGTTGAGTTTGCTGTCAACGGCTGAGGCGGCGGGGGGATATTTTCCTTTTGCTGTGTATCATGACTGAACAGTTGGAAGGCTGGAGCTATTTAAATCTTTATTAATGCAATAATAGTATATTCAATATGAATATGTAATATTTCATATTTAATTAGGCCTCTGTTTATTTGAGCACACTGTTAGACACTTCATGGGGGTTTTACAGTAATACTTCAGCCTTAGGTTGTTATAGCAGTGTAGGAAACACATTTTAAGGCAAATTCTGTCAAAACAAATGAAAAAAAATTTGGAAAATAAAAACCACAACAGAATGGTGCCAGAGAGGATGAGGAAAATACAGTAACGTACAGCAATTTTTAAAAATACAGTAAATCACTGTATATGGTGTTTGACATCACAGAAAATTGCCATTATGCAGAGAAGAATATTCCTAAAGAAAATGTGAGATGACTGAATGAACTTACAAAAGGTATTTATTGAGTGTTTAATTGAGCCTTTGTTTGCAACATTAATTATTTGTTTATTGTACATAATTTCACTTAATGCTTTAGCTAAACACACACACACACACACACACACACATACACACACCATAGGCTCTGATGAGGATCAGATGACACAAAATATAATAAAAAAGTCCAAAATCCCAGAAAGTATGAATGAACAAGTGTCTATTAATAAAAAAAAAAATTAATAATTCAATATATCTTGTGTCAAAGCCAATCCTTCCTTTCCGGTATGTTTGCATGTTAATAACATCAAATTAATTCCAGTACAAAAGTTTTAAATTGCATTAAATGAGATGCACATAAGCATCTGAAAATTAATTTTAGTCTGCATTAATCTTACTCTGCTTAAATGCAGAAAATGGTACAGAAAGAGAGTCTTGCTACACTAAACTGCAAAAAAGTGTTGAGTTCATGGAAGTGGATTGAAACTACACAAACCATTTGTACAAATTTAACTAATCCAATCAGTGTTACATTTTTACCTTTAGTCTGCCCCGTCTTGTCACCATGTCAGGAGTCTATGCTGCTTTTGGCCTGTTATATTTATGGGTTTGCTTGTACGTTTGTGAGTAATTTGCACATAGCGTGAGCAACTAACATTAAGGGGACTTTCCTCAACATACATTTATATCTTAGTGCTGACCGCATGCTTATACAGTGGACATCATGGGACAATTTGCATGTAGACCTCATACACTGACACATTACACAGGGAACTCAGGTTGTTGACTAACAAGGGGAAGTGCTATGACAAGCTAACAGGGCCCCAGGAGAATGATGCTGAAAGAGATGCTATTTATTGATACCATCAAATCACTTGAGTTTGAAGTCATACATCTACTTCTTTCAGCTAAAACAATCTGACCTACTGAAAATGTGAGATGACTGAATGACCTTACAGAAGATTATGACTAAGATGAGAAAATGTGCATTACTTATCTATCCATTTGCAGGATCCCGACAAAAATGTGACCGCCTGTTATTACTTGGGCTAGTTATATTAACAAAAGATTGTTAATATAACTAGCCTGGCAAAGGTATAAAATGAGCGAGATGATTCATGGATTTTTTTTCATGTCCTGTGTTGACCAGGTCCTGAAAACAAGCATGGGACCCTCGCCACCTCGATCATTGGAGCTTGCAGCTGGTTGCCATCAACATATTCACCGCATTCGAAATTGTCTTCCTCTTCATATTCATTGTCTGTATCTTCATCATTGAGAGTCTCTTGCTATGTGTTTGGACCATATTTTTCTTTTTCTTTCTTTGTCTTGCATTTCCCATTGTATTTTCTTTGGTTTTCTGCAAATGTGATACCCCCAGTTTCCCATTGAAACCATATTTTTTATATATTTCGTCAATGTCATCGTGCCACCATGCACCATATTTGTCAGTCATTATTTTTAGTGGACCTTTTGAGAAACCTCTTTGGTTATGGGATCCCGTTTTGCTGCTAGAATTACCCATTCTGTTTTAAATTTGTCAATATTTCTCTAGTAGATTCTTCTAACCTACTTTTATTCCTTGTGTGGTCACCACGCCCTGCCTGTATTCGTCAATAAAGGTCTTTCCTGACCCATTTAGAATTTCTTATATTATATAAAATATAAAACAGAATGTAATCTCACCCTTTTAGGTAAATTTCCCAGTTTCCCAGTGCGTCTGCCTAGGCCGCCGAGCTGATCTTTGAAGAACAACTCTCCTTCCCAAATGTTGGTTGAGCCTCAGACTTCATCTGGGGATGATCAGTCAGTTGTCCCAGCTTCAAAGGTCAATAATATTAGCATACCGGTAATTTTTAGAAACTTGTTATTCTTGTTGTTATCAGTGTGTTTAAGAGATTTCACAATAGGAAAAATCATTATGTAAGAAAGACATTAAAATCTAGGCAAAATCTTTGTTTTTGTGAATATAAATAAAATGTAAAACAATCAAACAAAACAGCACGGTCACTGCCAGGAAAACAAAGAAATATAGGCTTATCTTTCAACAAAAGATTTAAATTATATGTAATATAAAAAAGATACATAACAACTTAAGTCCTCCCTAAGAGATTTAACCTGATTAGAGTAAATAAAGCAGCGTTTCGCAAAACTTTGCAAACACACACAAGTTGGAGAGATCAATAAAAGCAATTTGGGAGTTTAGACATTAGACAATTTATAAAAAGAGAACTAGACATAATGTAGAATCTTAAAAAGTATACCTCACTTATTTTAATAGAAATACAAAATTTCAGGGTATAATCAGGGAGTAACCATGCTTTCTTCCAGTGAATAATATCCTATAAAAAAAATAGGATTTTTAAAAAACTGAATATTGTAACTATATATACTAAATAATGTTACTATCTCTTTATATGTTTACTGTTCTTTTTTTTAATAAAACAGACAAACTACAACAAATATCAAAACCTTTGATGGCAGAATTGAAAGTCCTAGCTGACAGAGGAAGATTATACGAATGCATAAATTCTTAATATTCCTGAACTTCCTACTTTTCCTAAAACTGTAACTCGACACCTGACATCATCGCCCTGGCTTGGTGTTTTAGCGATTCCAGATGCAGCGAGCCTTCTCCCTTCCCCTCGACAAGAGTGACTTCCTCAAAACTCCAGCATATAAAACGGTCGTCGACTAACCAGTTTCAAACCAGCATCTATCTTTTGTCCTGAACTTCTGGGAATCATCCAGGTAACCAAGATTCCTCGTCGTCGCTATGTAGTTTATTTCCTTAAATCATCTGAAATAGTTTACTTTGTTAGTATGTTTTAATACTCGCAAAGTATGAAAATTTAATTATTTGAAGTTCTGGCTGCAGCTTTGTTGCAATTACTTTCGCTTTCTTTTTGTTTTTTTGCAAAACGTTTCAAATGAAAAGTTTTGAACGCAACAAGCCAGTACATTTCTTCTTCCTCGTTTCAGATATATAACCACATTTTTACTTCTCTGACCTAATTAGTTTGCAGTGGGAGTTTCGTTTTGGCATGTGGTTTACAGTTTAAACGCAAGTACTTTGCACGAGCATATAGTGGGTTTTCACCTCTAACTGTATGTCTGTTTTTCAGGGCATTATGTATACATTTGGAGGACTCCCTCTTCTCCTGTTGGTGTGGTGTGGACTAGCTCACACTCTGGACAATCTCTCACTGGATGAAGCATGGGACAGCTGGAAACTCACCCATAGGAGAGAGTACAATGGCCTGGTGAGTTGCATCCTATATAAAACCTGACAAAATAGTCCAATTTTAGTTTCCTCAGGGTGCTAAAGGAGTTAATGAATTAGGTTGGTGAGCTAGTTTTATTATTCATTTTATTATAGCTACACTGATTATTTTGCTCACATGCTCTACAGTTATTGTTTCATTCTGCCACTCCTTGTTTGTGTCAAGTATTTACACATGTGTTTCATGGTGGATAGGACGAAGAATCTATTCGACGGGCGATTTGGGAGAAGAACATGCTGTTTATTGAGGCCCACAACAAAGAATATGAACTGGGGATTCACACCTATAATCTGGGCATGAACCATTTTGGAGATATGGTAAAAAGCCTAGTGCTAATACCCTAACTACTAATATTTGACATTGCTGCAACAACCCACTTAAACCATTGTTTTACAAACATTTTCCTGTATTATAAGATGAAAAACAGGTGTGTGTGTGTGTGTGTGTGTGTGTGTGTGTGTGTGTGTGTGTGTGTGTGTGTGTGTGTGTGTGTGTGTGTGTGTGTGTGTGTGTGTGTGTGTGTGTGTGTGTGTGTGTGTGTGTGTGTGTGTGTGTGTGTGTGTGTGTGTGTGCGTGTGTGTGTGTGTGTGTGTGAGAATGTATAAAACTGCCCAGTTTGTCACAATTACACATTATTTTGCTGTTTTATTATCTTACTTGCTAAACCTGTTTGCAGATAAGTAAGCATGTGACAAAAGGAATGTTCCATCAACAATTTATGTGTTATAAAGTCTTGTTTACTGAAACTAGAACCAAGCAACTTGTTAACATGTTTTAGGGCTGATCAGCTGCTAGAATCGAGATCCTTTTCTTATCTCTCTGCAGACACTAGAAGAAGTGGCAGAGACGGTGTTGGGACTCCAAATGCCCATGAACCAAGACCCAACAAACACATACAATCCTGGTGACACAGTGGAGAGACTGCCTAAATCAATTGACTACCGTAAACTGGGATACGTCACTTCTGTGAAGAACCAAGTGAGGAAATTACAAAATATTCCAGTAATATTTCCTCATTCTGTGAATCTCTCACACGATTAACCTTATCATTGCAGTAACAATTGTACTTTCACATTAATTTCCACAGAATAAGCTTTGACATATAACCACTGGCTTCATTTGTTTAGATTTCAAGCCTACTGCAGTTATTTACTTGAGTACTTGTGCGTCATCTAGTGGCTAAAAGATGAAGATTTTATTTTTAAGTTGGTAAATGCTCCTCCTTGAGTCCTATTTTTCTCTTGTTCCTCTCAGGGTTCTTGTGGCTCATGCTGGGCCTTTAGCACCGTTGGTGCCTTGGAAGGTCAGCTGAAGAAGACCAAAGGTCAACTTGTAGATCTCAGTCCTCAGAACCTGGTGGACTGTGTAACTGACAATGACGGCTGTGGTGGAGGATATATGACAAACGCCTTCCGATACGTCTCAGAAAACCAAGGCATTGATTCGGAGGAGGGCTACCCCTATGTCGGAACGGTATTAGTCAGCCTTAAAGATGCCATGAAATCAGAATTGACAGTATTTTAATTACTAAAAACAGCAGGATATTTTAAAACGTTGATGTGAAAATCACTTAAAGTGCTTTAATGTTCTAAAACAGTGATATTCAGTATACACCTTATGCCTGATGTTGTATACTTTATAGAGGCAAGCAAACAAACTCAAAATCTGAATGCAATGGACTGAATGGTTAAGTTTTTTCTTTTGTATGGTTTTCTATGGAAAAACAGCTTCACAACAAACCATTTGTTGCATTTATATTCTGGTTCATCTGCTTGCCTGTACGTAATATGCAGTCATGAAATGTGCAATAATATGAAATCATCAATAAGGTGCATAATGAATTTAGTCTTTTAATCCCACTCTACATCCTTACTACATTAGTACTTAGTACAAACCTGGTAAAAATGACTGGCGAGCAATGGGCCTTGTTTTGCCCTCCAGGTGGGCATTCCTATATGGATGTGATGTCATGTGAAGAACGACTAGCAAATCACAAAAATCTGATCAATTTCTGATGGAGAAAATCAAGTCCCGCCCTAAAAAAATGTTTTGTTCCAGAAGCCATTTCACATGGCTATACGTCACGATAGGGTAGAAAAGAATATCACAAATTCCATTTCATACGACTTTAACATGCGGTCACTCTGGGACCCTCGGGTTCTTTGCTCAATTTTAAAATGCTCTTTTTGCCAAAAAGGTTCTATATGCCTTAAATGCCTTATATGATTGAATAACAATAATTGAAAGTTAAGAATTAAAACAAAATTAAATAATTCAAACTAAATCCATAAGAAGATCCACAAATGCAAACGTTCTATGACATATGGAAACAGAAAAGGTTCTAGGTTCTATTTAGAGCCTTTTCTTCTAGGAATGTAGCGACGAATTAAGCATCAAGGTTTTTAATGTTAACAGTTCACACACTTTTAAACCAAACAGCTTTCTATTGGTTATGAAAATTCTCAAAACTTGAGCATGAGAGTAATCTGCATGTGGAACTTTTTGGCACACATGCAAGACTCCCGATTGTGCTGATTTCTATTTTAATGATTGGATTTTACAGAACAACCGTAAATGTTACCACATCTTTATGCTAACTGATTTAGATGGCAATATATATATATATATATATATTCAGTGATTAAGTAATTTGAATTTAGGTCAACCAATGATTTACCTGTTGACCATCATTTTTTCCTTACTGCTCCCTGCAGGATCAACAATGTGCCTACAACAGTTCAGCGAGAGCAGCCAGTTGTAAAGGATATAAAGAGATTCCTAAGGGTAATGAGAGGGCACTGACTGCTGCTGTGGCAAAGGTGGGACCTGTGTCAGTGGGTATTGATGCCATGCAGTCCACCTTCCTGTACTACAAAAGCGGTACTTAACATATATATTGTCTGTTTTGTGTTGTTTTGCTAAAATCTTTATAACAAGGGTCACTAATAAGACTAAAAGCTTGACCTGTACTATGTCCAAAACCCATTTCTAGGTGTGTACTATGATCCCAACTGCAACAAAGATGATATCAACCATGCAGTGCTAGCTGTTGGTTATGGAGTCACACCGAAAGGCAAAAAATACTGGATTGTTAAGAACAGGTGAGGAAAATCTGTCCTTAAAGAGAGCAGCATGGTTTAAAATAATAAATAAATAATTTAATTCAAATTATTACATTTAAAATAAAGCTTTTTAATGAATAGATAAGTAAATGTGCATTTAGTAGTGTCTTCTCCTAATCCATCTGTTTTTTCCCCCTTTCTGTCTATGAAGTTGGGGTGAGGACTGGGGAAAGAAGGGGTATGTCCTGATGGCTCGTAACCGTAACAATGCATGTGGCATTGCCAACCTGGCCAGTTTCCCAGTCATGTGAGAGCTGAAAGCAGGGAGCTCAGAAGGGACCAAACTTGTCTGCTGCTGTCCAATGACAAAAGGGACTCATTATCACTATAATTTTGCTTCAATATGTAATAATGATTGGGAAAACACTCTCTCTTAATTCCACAAGGTTAAGTGTATTTGTGTCTTAACTGTCTAATTTTTAATCCCGTCAAATCATGCAGTCAAAACTGTTTTGTGCAATATTTTAAATTCAAAAGGGAAGTTTTGATATTGTGTATACAGTCTGAGTTTTTTTTTCTTACTCCCCTGGTGGGATCTGAGATCTCTGTTTTATATTTTGATTATATAAATTACCATGGGCTTTTTATGACTATATTAAAAATGACAATAACTTTTCTAATGTGAAAAAACACAACACTACTAACACTTAAGAAATACAAGTCAATATCACAACTCTGTACAGAAACATTATGCAAAATAAAATTCAGAGAATAAAACATCAGTGCCAACCCTCCTTTATTTTGAATTTTGAGAATGTTCCTATAAACCATGGCGTCTGTGAGATGTTCCTTTGGTTATGAATACTTAGTTTTAGTTTTACTGAGGTGGAAGAGAAAGCACCAGAGAATTTGGATACGTTTAAGAGAAGTCAAGAAAACAAATCAAAGACAGCACATAGGACTAAGAGCTAAACTATTCTATGCTGTTAAAACAAAAACGATGACAGTTTTGTTCTGTTAAAAAATCATATGACCATAACTTAACCACTTCCTCATTAGCAGATGAATGACCCAGCATTCCCCTTTTGTGTACCCACATTGTCACATTCGGTAACTTAAAATCTCTGAACTTTGGATTGTATATTCTATTAATATTAAAAAAGATTTCACCTCATCAGAACACATTTAATAATTTTAAATGTGATTGTTTTCATTCAGTCAAAATCAGCACCAAGTCAGCACAAATATTTGTCAAGTCATGATGACTCGCTTGTAAGTGATTAGCAAATACCTTATGACAGGAAAAAAGTATGTGTCATTGTTCCTCTCCCCATAGTGGTTATGAGTGGAATTTTAACATTTGGCCAATGGTAAGAAAACATGTTCTTCTAGAACCTAAACCCCATGGCTGATAAATTCTCATACAGTCATACAGGTTTTTATGCCATATGTTTGCATGCTCCAATGATGGTGTTTAACCACATGATTTCCTCTTTGTCCTCTTGTTTCCTGTGTGTTTTCATATATCACACGTTGTTGTTAAGTATTCTATGTCCTTGTCTGAAACAAAAAAAATAGTTATGCATAAGTTGGAGTGACTCGAACAGTAGGCCTATCTTCTTCCGGTGTTAAATACAAATTTCGATAGATGGCGACACAAACACCTCATTAGAAAACAGAATAAAAACCTTCTTGTTTCCAATGCGTGTGAAGATTAGCACCTAGTGTGCTTCCTAGAGACCGCATTTCAGAGCATTTCTTCTACTAAGTGTTGACCTAGATGAAACCTGTCTGTAACTGACAGATTCATGAGTAGCTCAGCTGTAAACTGTTGGTATTTCCGAGAGAAAAAAAAGTCTTCGCTGGTGGAAAACCCCTCTCACACGATCTCAAACAGAGCACATTATAGGTTACTGTATAAGACACCATTTATCTTAATATTGTAGGCCTATATAATTAGTATAATATTTGTTATGCGTAGGCTATGTTTGTTTTTATATTTTATTTAAAGAGGCGCATCATTTAAACAATTAACCGTTTATTGTTTTAACTATACGTTGTATTTATCAAACGTGTATTATAATGTTTATTTATCAATTATATTTTTTATGAATTTATTTATTTTTTCTTATCTAACAAGGCGAAGTAAAAAAAAAATGTCAACAGTGCGATATGACAATAGGCAGAGATTAGCACGTGATGGAACAAAATACAAGCAAAGTTACCAGGAACTCACAGACGTCCATCATCTCTTCTACAAACGAAAAGAAGTGCAGCTTTACAAGAGTGTACAGGTGAGACGAGACACATCTGTATTCATTTCTTGGTGATAAGTCGTGTCTTTTTTTTTTTAAATCGCCTTTGTCGAGTTTTTTTTCTCAAAAAGTTTCTCTTTCGGTTTTATTAAGGTGGTGACTATGGTTTTATGAGCGCTTTTCCTCAAATAGATTTGAAGTACTGTCAACGTTTTAGTTGTCTGTAATAACTCAAAACGTCTCTAAAAACGCTCAAACACTTCAGATGATTGTTTATGTGTCGTTGAATTAAGAATCTGAGGAAGTCGATCAAACACCCATCTATCTAGTTTAATTTCCGTTTCTTCCCGACACCGACGCAAATGTTGTCTTGCTCCTTTTATGCAGTAAACTTGTAAAATTGTCTTCTTTTTTGTTGCCCAATTAATCCATTTGGTTAAATCTTGTTTGAGTATTATCATTGATTTTATTTTATTCACTTGAACGTCCTTTCTGGTCTACTTTTGCTACTTCCTATTACTCCATTTTTTTCATTCCTTCCTAAAATTAGGATGACATACTGTTTCATCTAGATATGAACATTTATAACAAACAAGACTGTTTCAATAGTGTGCTTTACAGAATTGATCAATTGTGACATTTGTGACATTTGATGTGACATCACATTCTGATGTGACATTTGACAAACCACTCAATTGGAGTATATTAACAGAATCATAATACATTTTGTATCATTGCATGTCAGTAACTTTCATGTTCTGTTTTGCTCTTGTCAGGCCATGATGTTTGGGAGCTTGCTGTTTGCCGTGTGTTGTAACGCAGCACTGGCCCATTTCAACTCAAATCTCGACCAGCACTGGGAGTTGTGGAAGAAGACGCATGACAAGTTTTACTCCACTAAGGTGAAAGCATGAGTTTCATAAGCATCTATCTGATGATCCCACAGCTGATCTTTTATATGCTTACAGAATCATTCTCATAATGGTTATTTGGAGTGCTCTTATGAGACTATAATATTTTCACTATTTGCTTCAAATGATGTTGATGGTATCTAATGAAAATGTATTGAAATGTAAATGATGATTTTAAAATGGAAGTATTTACAAAGGATATCTGTAATGCATGGTGTGATGTGGTCTCGCACAAATGTATCACACGTGTGATCCCTGTAATATATGTGCTGCAGTTCGAGGAACTGGGCAGGAGGGAGTTGTGGGAGAAAAACCTTCAACTTATCACCATTCATAATCTGGAGGCCTCCATGGGCATGCATTCATATGACCTAGACATGAACCACATGGGTGACTTGGTAAGTGTGTGTGAGCACGCAAACGCGCATACGTGTTTGTTTCTTCACTCGTGACTTCTCTGCATGCGCTAACTTTCTGTTTTCACAAAGGGAAAAAAATCTCTCCTGGCACGCGATATTGCTTTACTTCCATGTTTCTCAGATGAAGCTAATGAGATTTAAGATTTGTTCACAGATTAAAATATAGATATTCCTTATAAATATTACTAGATTTCTAATATCTAGAAATGATACTTCTATAGTATAATTTCATCCAGTTAAAATATTTATATTTTGTGTTATGTTGAATCACAGACAACAGAGGAGATCCTGCAAATGTTAGCCATGACTCGTGTCCCTCCTGGCTTGAAGAGGGAAACGGCAGAATTTGTGAGCTCTTCTGGGGCTTCAGTCCCAGACTCTCTGGACTGGAGAGAGAAGGGATATGTCTCCAGTGTGAAAATGCAGGTATGATTGTTTCTTTGGATCAGTGCTTCATCTATATAAATTATGTACCATGAAGACTTTATAGCAGGTGGACTGACTAAAATGTAAGTTTTCCCAACGGAAAGTGGGTGAGATCTTGATTGTGGTTTATATATTGCTCTCATGATGTCAAGTGAATTGAATACAGTCTCTGTGAGAGAACTGTCACATACTTTTTTCTTTTCAAGTTTCACTTCTTTTTTTGCTTCTTGTCCAGTCAGATTGAGGGAACTTATTTCCCCTTTTTTTGTAACTTCCCCTATGATTTGGAAATTCATTCCGACTGTGCTGTTTTTAGTTGCTGATTTCTGATGTTTCTGCAGCCTCACAGACCATTGTGATCCAAAAGTTTGTGTTTTCTGTTTTAGTAGTTTTATGCTTTTCTCTTTGCTTGTTAGGGTGCATGTGGTTCTTGTTGGGCGTTCAGCTCCGTTGGGGCTCTTGAAGGTCAGCTGATGAAAAATACAGGAAAGCTGGTTGATCTCAGTCCTCAGAACCTGGTGGACTGTTCCTCCAAATATGGCAACAAGGGCTGCGGTGGTGGTTTTATGAGTGCTGCCTTCCAGTATGTCATTGATAATGGCGGAATAGACTCAGATACATCTTACCCTTATGAAGCAGTGGTAAGTTGTTTGTGTGAGCCCAAGTGAAGAAGAAACATTTACATGTCAGCTAATTATTACACTAGAAGAAATGTTGAGCACACATATATTTGGTTGCATATTAGAATTGACAGGGCCTGTTACTGCAAAATACGGTCCATATGTATACAGACTGGTCTCTACATTGCTGGATTTTCATTTGTCAGTTTGAATGTGCATGCGTTTTCAAAAAGTCTGCAATATTGTAATCCATCATCATTATGGCTTTAATCCAATAAATAAATGTGTCCTACAGCAAAGGCAGTGCAGATACAATCCATCCCAGCATGCGGCAAATTGCACCAAGTACTATTTTGTACGTCAGGGAGATGAAGAGGCCTTGAAGGAGGCTTTGGCCAGTGTCGGGCCTATTTCAGTGGCCATTGATGCCACCCGTCCTCAGTTTATCCTGTACCGCAGTGGTAAGTCCTTCTTTCTCTTTACCATTAAATCAGACCGAGTACCAAATCAAATTCTTGTTGTTAGAGCTGTGGTCTGTCCACAGGAGTTTACAATGACCCCACCTGTACGGCAAAAGTAAATCATGCAGTGCTGGCTGTGGGATATGGTTCAATTGCTGGGCAGGACTATTGGCTGGTTAAAAACAGGTACAAACAGAATAATGTTTGTGACGTTTTGTGATCATAAATTGTCTGGTTCTGGAAAAGAACCCACTCATGAGAAATAGACAGACATTATTGACAAATGTGTCTGTCAAACCACCTTGACCTGAATAAATACAGATGCTGATTGTTTTCTGTTATTTTAACAGTTGGGGTACCACATTTGGAGATGGTGGCTACATCCGTATGGCCAGAAACAAGAACAATATGTGTGGCATCGCCTCATATGCCTGCTTTCCTGTTATGTAACTGAAACCCTGTTGAAATGTCAAAATAAGAAATATACTGTTTTATAACTTGTTGGATGTAAATGTGGATTCTAATCCAAATGAATCTTTTATCAAATAAATATTAAATGTGTTTCTGGCTTATGAGAAAATATGGAAATATGCTTTCTCTCGATTCAGTATGTTTAGAACTGTTCAGTGGAACATCATCTCAGTTTTACATGAAGTAAATAAAGGCTTTCCCATGAAGCTCCATGCTGTGACACGGGTAGGACAAAACATGTGTATGTGTCATTCTGCACTTGTGCTCTAGTTCAAAGCGGGAGACCAAAAAGGGAATCTACTTGCAGGCAAAATTTTACTTCACAAATGTGGCGTTGATGAGTTTGAAATATGTTGTTTGGGCAAAAAAGAGGTGGATATTATGTATTGTTTTTATATATGTATTACTCAAGAGGTCAGTCCACAGAAAGATTAACTTGTCTGCAAGAAAAGATGTGGCTGTAAAATGTTATTTATAAATATTATTATATATATATATATATATATATATTATTATATAAATATTATTTATAAATACAGCCATATTGTATTTTTTTTTTTAAAGAGAGTTGTCCATTTTGGTTTCGTCTGGGTAAGTTGCACACTTCAATCCAGAGATGTATTGCTACATTTTTTTAAACCCATAAGTCATAAGATGTGCATCATACCCATTAGCACGTCTCATAAAAGTCACCTTGAAGTAAAAAATGGACAATTGTTTTACTGTAGTGTTTTGATTTGATTTGTTGATGTTAATACGGAGATTACCACTAGATGGGGGTATTTCACCCACATTTGCTTGCGCCTGTTCAGACCGTATTTTTAGAAAAAAAGGAAAAAGAGAGAGAGATGAGAACTTGTACGTGTGTGTTTTAGTAGCGATGTTATTTTATATCAGTAGTGTTTAATTTCATATGACAGAAACAAACTCTTTTTTTAATGTCAAAATTATGTATAAAACATTGCCTACAGGATTAAATCCTATAAAGATAAAAGATTTAAAGAAAAGCTTGACTTTACTAGACAGCAGAGTTAATTAGATTTTATATACACACTTTTCAAACTACTTTTTCATTTGGCTTCTCTGAAACATTACAACGTGGATCTCATGATACCAAAATTATATTTATGGTTTTCCGAGAAGAGAGTGAATTCTACTAGCCTGTATAGTGATCCAATAACATTAATTCTTTCATTTTAATTTGTATTTACTCATGCAAAAGGTCAAAGTTAAACAAGAAGTAAGACTGTACCATATGACAATAGGCAGAGAATAGCACGTGAAGGAACAAAATAAAAGCAAAAGAACCAGGAACTTCCATTCATATTCACTTCCTCTAGTACAGCTTGACAAGAACGCACAGGTGAGACGAGACACGTCTGTGTTCATTCTTTGGTTACTTTCATGTATCTTTTTAATATGTATGTGTCTTCTTTGCTGACCTTTTTCTCAAAAGGTTTCTATTTCAGTTTTAAGGTTGGTCATTGACTGGTTTTTATAAGAGAGTTAAATGACGTGGTATGGATTTGATTGCTTAATAGAAAAATCAGGACGACGATGCGTTTCATAGAAATGCAATATATGTACAGAGCTATATTCTATCGTTCAAACGTTTGGGGTCGATAAGATTTGTTCATGTTTTTGATAGAAAACATGTTATGATCACCAATATTGCGATTATGTGATAAAATAAATTGTAGTATTATTAATATTGTGAAATATTATTACAATTTAATATAACATTGTCTATTGTAATATATAATTTATTCTTGTGATGCTAAGCTGAATTTTCAGCATCATTACTCAGTGTCACATGATCGATCTTTCGTGTCTTCAAGTGTCACATGATCATCCAGAAATCAGTTTATTATGCTGATCAAGAAATATTTATTATAAATGCTGAATGTATGTTTTTCCAGAATTATTTGATGAATATGAAGAACAGATTTTATTTGAAACAGAAATCTCTCTCGCACACACACAAACATAACAAATAAGGTATTATTTAATGAAGGAGACTTCACTTTTCCCCTCAGTTTATTTTGAATTTCTCCACATAAACAATACATCATACACATCATCATTACTTCAACCATTGAATAATATCACATATTTGTGATATTTAATTCTAAGTAAAGAAATGATAAAATTATATCAACTTTTATCTGTACAGTATTAACAGATAATTATATTTTAATGCATGTCAGTAACTTTCATGTGCTGCTTTGCTCTTGTCAGGCCATGATGTTTGGGAGCTTGCTGTTTGCCGTGTGTTGTAGCGCAGCACTGGCCCATTTCAACTCAAATCTCGACCAGCACTGGGAGTTGTGGAAGAAGACGCATGACAAGTTTTACTCCACTAAGGTGAAAACATGAGTTTCATAGGCATAATCTTCTGATCCCACAGCTAATCTTTTACCCACTACTAGAAACATATTTTGTTTATCACATGTTCATTGTAAAATACAAACACTTCCTTGATACTGATCAAACTGGTAAAGCTTGTTTCATAGGCTTATTTGCATTCATGTGAGATTCAAATAGTTTGATCAATGATGCCAATAGTTTCATATATTGCTGTATTCATTTGCTGAATTGTTTTTTGTTGTCAGGTTGAGGAACTGGGTATCAAAGAATATCTGTAATAAATGCAGTGATGTGGTCTCACACAAACGTATCATACATGTGATCCCTGTAATATGTTTTGCAGTTTGAGGAACTGGGCAGGAGGGAGTTGTGGGAGAAAAACCTTCAACTTATCACCATTCATAATCTGGAGGCCTCCATGGGCATGCATTCATATGACCTAGGCATGAACCACATGGGTGACATGGTGAGAACATGAGTCCAATGTCACGTTTTGCCTTTCACAAACTGAGATGCAGGGGGGTATCTCCTCAACCACCACCAAATGTGCAGCATACACCTGGTTGATGTGACAGCAGCAATACTGCATCAGAACGCCCACCATATTGGTGGAGAAGAGACAGATGAGGCCAATCATTATTTATATTGGGATGATTAGAGGCCATAATGATGGACCAAGGCCAATGGGCAAATTTGGACAGTATTCCAGGGTTTTACCCCTTCTTTTTTTCAAAGGACATCCTGGGTTTAATGATCACCGAGAGTCCTGTTACTTTTTGTTTCCTGTTGTTTTTTTTGACGGTATCATCATTAGGACCAAACACACTACAGGTTGAGCACCCCTGCTGGCCACACTAACACCTCTTCCAGCAGCAATCTAGTTTTCCCAGAGGATTCCCATTCAGGTGGTAACCTGGCTGCATCCTGCTTATTTTCAATAGGCAACCAGTCTTGATAGCTGCATAGGCTATATTGGGCAAGGCTAAGTACTACAAGGCAAGTAACTATTTCATCATCTGAAACTCGCATTTCTCTTTTTGTCATGTTGAATAACAGACAACGGACGAGATCCTGCAAACATTAGCCACGACTCGTGTTCCATCTGGCTTTATAAGGCAAACGGCAGAATTTGTGAGTTCTTCTGGGGCTTCAGTCCCAGACTCTCTGGACTGGAGAGAGAAAGGATACGTCTCCAGTGTGAAGAATCAGGTATTATTCCAGATATTTTGAGAGAATACAATCTGATATTTGGTCATTTAGATTTGTGGCTGTGTCGCTTTTTATTTGGTTGGACTGCTCATTTTTGTTTCTTTTGATAGACAAGTGACAAAATATATTTAAAATATTCCACATAAGTTCCACGTAGTAGTATTTCCTGTGAATCCAAGCTAAAATGGATATGCAGCATGGAACTATTTCTCAGTTTGCGATTTTCATTTTACTAGTTTTATCATGCTTTTCTCTCTGATGTTAGGGTGCATGTGGTTCTTGTTGGGCGTTCAGCTCTGTTGGGGCTCTTGAGGGTCAACTGATGAAGACCACAGGAAAGCTGGTCGATCTCAGTCCTCAGAACCTGGTGGACTGTTCCTCCAAATATGGCAACGAGGGCTGCAATGGCGGTTTAATGGACCAGGCCTTCCAGTATGTCATTGATAATGGTGGAATAGATTCAGATTCATCTTATCCTTATGAAGCAGTGGTAAGTTGTTTTTTATGTGGGTCAAAGTAAAGAAGAAACTAGTGATAATTACAGAAGAAAGAATATGGAAGAAACATTCCATATTAGAAGTGACAAGAACTGTTACTGCAAAACTTTAGCAAAACATGATAGGTCTCTACATCAATTGATTCGTCAGTGTTTGGTACATTTAAAAAAAAAGCTGCAATCCATTATAATTATGAGTAGAATCTAATAAATAAGTGTCCCACAGCAAGGGCAGTGCAGATACAATCCATCCCAGCGTGCAGCAAACTGCACCAAGTACTATTCTGTCCATGAGGGTGATGAGGAGGCACTGAAGGAGGCTGTTGCCAACATTGGGCCCATTTCAGTGGCTATTGATGCCACCCACCCTAAGTTTGTACTGTATCGGAGTGGTGAGTATTTCTTCCCTACACATTTTAACCAGATCGATTTACAGATTTAGGTTTTCAAGTTGCAAAATGAAGGTCAGAAGGTTTTTTTATTTTTCTTGGAAACTATTATGGCATTTTCATATCTGTCCACAGGAATTTACAATGATCCATCCTGCACCCAAAATATAAATCATGCAGTGCTGGCTGTGGGATACGGTGCAATTGCTGGGCAGGACTATTGGCTGGTCAAAAACAGGTTACAGTTAAACTGATTGTGATATTTTGTTGGCATAACCTGGTTCTTGTAAAAGGAAAACATCTGTTTTGATATGAATTTATACAGATATTGACTGTTTTTTTGTTTTGTTTTTTAACAGTTGGGGTACCACATTTGGAGATGGTGGCTACATCCGTATGGCCAGAAACAAGAACAACATGTGTGGCATTGCCTCGTATGCCTGCTACCCTGTTATGTAATTGAAACTCTAAATATGTGAATACATCAAAACAAGAAATGCACACTTTTTTTTTTAATAGATTTTCTTAACAGTAAACGTGTAATTTATGTATGTGGTTTTGTAAAATTATAAATGTTTTATTTGGTTATATCTCTGAAGCATTAAAAGGAAATATGCTTTCACTCTATTCAGTATGTTTACAAATGACTTGGTTTTATTCAGTGCAACATCACAACGAACAGTTTCACATGAGGTATTAAAGGACTTTTCAAGATCAGCACACAATGTCCAGTTATGATTGACATTTAGATTGCTGTGATTTGTACACCTTTGGTTGATTAGCCACATTCATAAGGTAACACAAGGGGGATAATGGCATAAAATGACACAGATGTTCACACCAGCAGAAAGAGATTTTAGATGAGTGATAGGTAAAAGAAAAAGAAAACACTTGCTACTTTTTCGGTCTGCTTATCTGAACCACCAACAAGTGGATCTCCAGATGCCAAAAAAAAGCCTTGACAGTGAATTCTGTCAGCTTATGTTGTGATCCAACAACCAGGTTTGTTAAAATTATATGTTTATTTGGGTGATTCATATGACACAGCTAGAACAATTGCATCATATTTGTAGAGACAAACATATTTAACACTTATTTTGGTCTCTATCCTCACTTTTACACGGTAACACTTTTTTGTTTTGTTTTTATTTTTTGGAGGGATAAGCAATCATAAGATCAGCAAGACCCCCTCTCTTGCTGAGATTGTCATTCCCATTTGGTCTTTATATTGATAAATGTTCTTCAAACGCTCTCTCTCTCTCTCTCACACACACACACACACACACACACACGCAAACACTCAACACACAAATTCTCTGCCTGCAGGTAGGGCTGTGATTTAGTTATGTTCACGGATTGATTCCAGCACATTTGGCTATAAAAACTTGGTAACGCACAGACGCTCCCTGAATGGATGGGATCTTTGGTACAGTTACATCTCAGCTACACGACACATCACACACAGTTGAGGTAGATGAAATTAGAGCTGTCGGTTAGAACAAAAAGGGCCAAACGGGTTCCTCTCGGTGGCATAGCGGAATGAAACTATCACTTCAGATTTACACGCTTTCAAATAATCTGAAGAGGTTAAAAACTACGAGAATATGTTGCGATTTATTAGCGGCTCTCTTCATTGACAATAAATCTGTGTGAACAAAGTGTCCACCAGGAGGCGCCAAACACCAATTTACGTCAGCCATGATCTGCTAAACGTGATCTTCGGGACGCTACAGAACGTCGAGTGATCTCTAACCATCTACTGCTGTAATTTAGCAAATTATAACCTAAATCATTACATCTCTTCAAAAAGAGAGGCTCAGTGAACTACTAGTGCAGCAACAGGGTGACCCGGAGAGGTGAGACACACAAGCTGACACCCTTTGCCCTGCGTGCGGCACGCTTACAATTGTTGCTCATTAAACTTTAATTCCCATCCCCAAACTCCTATTCACCACCCCTCCCATTCCTCGCCGTGATTCAGTAATGCAACTAGCCTCTGATCTGCCACCCCTCCCGGTGAACGCCCTAAGCCCATGGGCCCGACCATGCGCCAACCCCAGCCGCCTAGAGGACACAGATAAAAAAGGCCTCTTTGAAGTTGGCAAAAGTCGATGGCCTCTTTCATGGGCTCTCTTTCAAGTGCGTGATGGGAAGGGGCCGCACTACATGCCCTGCAAAGGTTAAACACAGGGGAACGAGAAAGAGCATTGAAAAAGGGGACGATCTCTCCCTCGACGGCCCACCCCGAGAGACTGTGGCACAGCATGTATGATCATCGGACAGTAAATGTGGACTGCAGTGAGGAGATCACAGTTCAACACAGCCTAAATATAGAAGCATCTCGACTTCATAGCCACTTGTGTGCCGGTGTACGATCACGCTGATTCTCGATCTGTTCAGTCAGGCTGTGGCCTAAAGGGTCTAAACATGCAGCATGTGTGAATGATGAACATGGATGGTACGCTAGCCTGGCTATCGAGATACTAACACAGCGGTCAGGAGATGAGAAACGTCGGACATTCAGGGAGGACAAATATTCATCTTTGGTATTGGGACTCCTATCAGAGACAGGGTCATTTTTCACACACAAACAACACTCACTGAAATAAATACTGACGGTAACTAGCAAATAAATAAAATAAATAGCTAGAGGATTAGAAATAAATACATAAATAATTATAAATACACAAATTGATTCTCAGTTCATATTCAATTCAAGCTTTTTGTTAGTATTTTTCATCAGGTTCAAGATTTTGAGCTTTTTTCGGTACGAACAGCCATCGGCCAGATTGTGTGCTTGAAATTTTTACAAAAAAACAAAAAAAAACAAAAAAATGATTTCTCCATCCTCAGTGTGACATCTAGGAAATCATTTTTGAAATCAGATGGAAATTTCTATCACAAGATAAGTGTTCTGGATTCTTTTTGCAGCCATTCTTTCAGCAGAAACTCACCAACAAGTTTAAAGTCTTCCAAAAAGTGTCTCGGCTGCATATCCCTCACTTCCTTGTTTTGAGTTCTTCCTCATGTTGTCTGGATGCGACACCATCCCTGTGCATTATGTAGTGAAGGAGTATAAAAAGAAAACAAGCTCTCAAAAATTTGTCATATTTTGGTTTCAGCTTCTTTGTCCAGTAGTTTCCCCTTTAAAGGAATCTCTGAAATATTCGCTTGCATCCTTTGTTTCTTTGGTCAATAATTGTCCATTTGTTACAAATCATCTCTCTCTCGAACCCTAAAAATAACATTTTTCCACTGACTTTCCTTCTGTCACGATCAACAAAGAAAAAACAGAAACATTTGGACCGAGCACTGATTTTATACTCTGTAACGAATTACAAAATAAACCGTTTCAATATCTATTCATAACCCTCAATATGTTGATTTGTGAATGATTTCATAAGCCCTGATGTGTTGGGCTCATCCTTCGCAATTAAAGCTAAAATAATCAACACTAAAACTACAATCAAATCTTGTCTCTTCTAGACATTGCGGACGTCACCCACTTAAAGACTTCATCTTTGGTTTCATATGCTGTTGATTTGTATACAAAAACACCCTTTCTTAAAAACTCTAGGAGCTACAGGTAAACCTGTGCTGTGCAGAGTGGGAAACGGCTTGTTTTCCCATCATGCCGTGGAGCAGGTCACAGCTGGAGATGCGGTGCTGGACCCCGACGAGCCAGTGGAGGATGGGCGGCCCTCTTCGGTCCAGCGGTTGAGGTTTCTGCGGCGAGCGTTCATGAAGAAGTTGCTTACGGTGGAAAGCTCAAGGCCCAGCTGCTGAGAGATGGTGATCTGCAGGTCTTTGGTCGGTCGGTGGTTCTCTCTAAAAATGGCCATGAGAGTGCGACGCTGCAGGTCTGTGAAGACTAGCCGTGTGCGCTTGGGCCCCTGGTTACGCTCTAGCTTGGACTGCTCCTGCTCTTTTCGCTTACAAGCTGAAAAAATAAAAGACACAGACAGAAAACATTAGTCCACAGATAAGACCTGCAAATCTAAATAGCCATTTTCATCATTATTAGCAATTTATACTTTCTTAATTGTACAGAAAATTATCGGTTTCGGTATAGATTTTCAACTAGTGGTTTTTGTCTCTAACAATAATATAGATAATTTAAAAGGTTTCAAGCTGTAAAAGAAAAAAAGATGAGCAAATAACGTTTGAAAAGGTGTGAAAATATGGTCAAAAGATGAATTAAAAAAAAACTCATATTTGAACATTCCAACATTTTAAAATGTTAAACATAGCAACCAGATTGAGGGATGATAATTAAGTTATTTGCTTTTGCTGAAAAATATTTTTTTTAAATCTGGAAATGGTCAAAGTCTAAATATAGATCTCAAAACAGAAAACAGTCCTGCATAGTCGAAAAAATGCAAAAAGATCAGTTGGAGCTAATGGCGTCAATATCTTGGATTTATATTTGCAATAATTATCATATACATTGATAACAGTTATTGTTGTTATAATATACGGCTTAATTAAATACACTGGGTGTTGACCAGACTATTGCCTGAAAACCAGAGAGAGTCTCTATCAGACAACTGCCAACTTGATAGATAGATAAATGTACTTTATTGATCCCTGAGTGGAAATTCAGGATAAGGGAGATTAAGCGATAAGGAGAAAGACTGTAAATGTGCTGAACAATAACCTTCCATATCAAATACAAATAAGATGGCGAACAAACCAAATTAAATAAAACATTCAGAAAGTCTGTTGTACTCAAAGTTCAAATTTCAATGTTTCAATTCAGCATTTTACCTCCGTCTCATACTCAAACAACTCCGATCGGCCCCACCTGCTTTCGCCAGTACAACGTCGACCATTAACTAAATGCTTCCTGATGTTGTAATCGTGTAAAAGGTAGGAATTACCATGCCATAAATCCTGCGCTCCGCACCACACTCCCAGACATAAACATCCCCCCATAGAGTTCTTATGATCGTGGGAGCAGGCCCTAATCATGATGTATACCACTTGTCTCATGTAGCTGAAACGTGATCGAAAGCCTTTTTCATAAACCACCCCCACCCCCCAATTGCCTATCACCCCCTCTCCCCCCGAAGCCGTGCTCCCTGCCTACTCCACCCCCTGCTGATTTTTTTTCGGCCACGGGCTGATAGAAATTATTGATTAAATCTGTGCTGCTCAGACTCCCCGACCTATAGAGGAGCTTTAACCCCTTTAGTGCTGGATGAAAGGGGAGCTTCTGTGTGCCAAACAATATTTACTGTCAATCTCTGCAGGGCGGCAGAGATCTCAACGTAAACTATGCAATTTCATATACAAATTGTTTGGGGCTAAAAATGTAAAAGTAACAGTATCAGTGAAAGAGCCTTTGCAATTTAAGCCGATTATATCTCTGTGATTCCTTAAGACAAGAGCTTTAGGCTTCAGTGCTTGTGTGTGAAATCCCAATGCTGTCCGAACACCGAGCTTTAGAGTAATGATCTCTACCCTGCCCTGCGACTGAATTTTTCTCTGTTCATCTCTCTCCCAATCAAAGCTCAGCCAGTTTGTGAAAACACACAGACACAACAAACAGAACATATCCACACAAAAGACCTGAAGAAAAACTGAGTGAGAGAAAGAGAGAATAGATTTGAAGAACTGATTCAATGTGTTCCTTGAATGCAATGTAAGTCACTTTGGATAAAAGCGTCTGCCAAATGCATAAATGTAAATGTAAGATTCATGATTTCTAGGAAAACCATGGTACGAATTTTAAGTAAATTAATCTAGCTAATAAAATGTTAAAATATTTGTTTCTTGTACACAAATGAAGTGCGATCTCTGTTTGCAATAAGTATGAAACCTTTTTTTTTAAAGTGTCATTTTAGCCACCCATTAACAAATATCTGAAAAGTGCTGATGAATTTTAAAAGGATAGGTATTTGTTGTGTAAATACTGGTTAAAAATCACTGCATTAAGCTGAATCATCATTAAACGTGTCGGTAAGTTGAACTCCTGCTGCCTCTGAGAGAGGAGGCGTGTAGCCGCATGCATTCTAATGTTTGCTCATGCCGTCTTATTCACAGGAGGTGTGTGCAGGAGCCTTCTGCGTTGCTTTCCCAAGGAAATCAATACCAGCTAGTAATTAAACAAAGGCCATGGTGAGAAAAGTCAACACTCATGGAAAGTGGGTTATATAGGGAAATACAGAGGTGTCCACTTATGCTTTTGTGCACAGACGCTGTGAAAAAAGCCTGAAGAAAAAATCCATCAAATAGTAATTGGTCAACAGAAAATTCACAGTCAATATCAATTAACATTTTGGAAAAATAATCGTACTAATAATCCACGTCTGAAAATAAAAATAAAATCTCAACTCAAAAAGAAAACAACAACAAAACAGCATTTACGTTCATCATACTGTATGAACATTTACTGCCAATCACGAAGATTTCCACAATAGCATGCTTAGCGACTACCACAAAAAACAACAACAGCAGGACACGGTACCACTCAGGCCAACAGGGCATTGATTGATTCTATGTATTTCGTTGCATGGAACACCCCTACGACTGAGGGCACAGTGGTCACCAATCAATATCTGTAGTGGTAATGCAAGCAGAATAATTCATTCTGAAGTGTATTTCATGCTTAGTTGATTGATCACTTGGGATTCGGAAAGATTTCGGGAGAATCTGCGTTTCTGTGTATGTCTCCCACCCCACAATCCTCAGTGGCTGCTGCAGCACGCCAGCCGACATTTTGAAAACCGCCCCATCCCTGCATCGCCAAACGCACCCCCCCCCCCCCCCCCCCCTTCGTCCATTCTCATGTTACTGTTTTTCTCTGGATCTCTTTGTGTGCTTTAGACAACAGTTAAAGTTTCAGCCTCTTCAATGTCAAAACATTGTAACATGGCAAGATGCACTGCGTTTGAGGTGAAATCTCTAAATAATATCTCTTGAAAATGTTTATTTAGCTTTATTGCAACAACTTTGTATGCACATTTTAACAGTAATTTCAACAATTTTTTGGTCAAACTGTTGTATCTGTGGTACCTTTTTCTGAAAAACTGTACTTTGTTTGTACCACTTGTCATTGTCTTTAACAATACTCACCCAGATCGACTGGTTAATTTTGAGGATTGGTTCTGTTTCATAACAACAACACATTTCAACAACAATTCAACGAAACAAGCTTAAGCATATTACCTTCCAAACGTAACGAGGCCATCCTCTGAAACTCTGGCTCCTGTAGCCAACGGGACATCCTCTTGAAGGTTTCGCGGCCAGACTTGAGTTTCCCCCAAGGTTTGGGGTTCCTGAGCAGGTCTGACAGAGTGCCCTGAGACCTGCACAAAACTCGCTCTGCAAAAATGGCCTGTGGGATGCTGTACCTCTTCAGTTCAGTGATGATTCTCTGAGCCACATCTTTAGTGTTGATCTCCTCCCCTCCACCGCCATTCTGTGAGCCACCCAGCATGCCCTCTCTTACCAGGCTGGACCCGGAGGAGGAAGGAGAAGAAGAAGGGAGCTCTCCAAGCTTGGAGGCCTGTTGGCTGGGAAGGTGGTGCTGATAACTCTGGTTGTATATATGAGGGTGGTAGGTAGTAGTGTGCTGATGGGCTTCCATTTTGTTTAGCTGGTGGCTGACCCCATGCTCGCCCCCCAAAGAGGGTGGTGACATCTCCCTCACAAAGTCTGACGCTGTTCGACAGATGTTACCCCCATTGCTGCCCATATGGACCTCATGGCCGCCTGGAAGCATCTGGGTACTGTGTCCATTCTGACTGCCCAGGCTACCATAGCCATGCATGGCCGTCTCCAGGCCCGCACTGCCCAGAGGTGGAGACAGACCTTGTCCCAAACCAAAGTCTTTTCCATACGACGTGTAGTAGTTTCCTCCTAGACCTCGATCTTCTCGCATGAGAGTGAAGCTGCCGATGACGTTGCTGACGGGCAGGCAGGGATGGTGGTGGTGATGATGGTGGAATTTGTCATCAAATGGTTGGAGGGGTGTCAGTGTGGTGTAGGTGCTACCACAGCTGGTTGTTGCATCCCTACCATACCCCAGAGTTGCCATGCTGTGGTCGTACACAGGGCTCTGGTGGTCGGACTCCAGGCTCATGGCGGGGCCTCCCAGAGAGGGACGAGGGAAAGCAGCCGTGAGATCGCGAGAGTGCAGCATGGCTCGGCTGTCCTGACTGTGCGCCAGCTCTACATGGCTGTGCACAGACATCTCACCCATATTACCATCCATATCGTTACCTTCCTCACTTCTTTTAATTCCAGCTGATGTGTTTTTTTAACAGTAAAGTGTATGGTTACTGCAATATAAAAACAGTTCCTGATGCTGTTTATATCTCAAAATCTGATTTCAGTGTACTCTCAAAGACATTTCATCACAGTGGCACCATCTTGGGTAATGCAAGCAAATTTGGTGTTCCATAAATGCATCTGTATTTATCCATGTGAGTCTTGCTTTCACCTTGGTGACCAATGCTGGAAAAGAAACAGGAGGAACATGATCACTGATTTGTTTTTGATGCTTTATTGATTCGCCACAAATATTACATTTCTCGAACCACCGTGATGATTCATTCTATTATTAAGTGATAACATTTTTTTTGTTTATTATTAGCATACTTATATATATTTAATATAATTATTTCCATTCAAAACTAACTTCAACAATCATATCGAGGTTTAAAAACAGGTGGAAAAGAATTCATTTGGAATTGCTTACCTCTCACAACGAACCTTATCCGACTGGATGGAGAGAAGCGAATCAGCCGCTCCAAAACACAATCAAAAGCCGATAATGGGATGGGATATTCTATACACCTGCAGTAATTCCGAATTTTCAAATCACAAAACAATCGGTTTTATGTAACAGCGACTTTTGTGTGTCATCAACACATTTCGGTGTTCAAAAAATAAGAAGAAGAAGAAGAAGAAAAAAAGAAGAAGCAATGGTTCGGTCCGGTCCGTCACCGCCGTTATCCGCTATAGATTCTTGCTGGACCACAAACTGTCGAGGATGCAACATAAATGATGCGTAAGGCCGTTTAATTCTGTCCGATGTCCGGACTTCGCTATGCTGCAGTCGTGTCAAAAATAAGCGCCGATCTATGTCTAAGCATCGCGCTCCGTTGCTGTCATTATCTCTGTGGTTTTGCCCTTCTGTATCCTCATCGATCTCGGCCCCAACTCTTTCTCTCCTCTCCCTCTCTCTCTTCCCCCAGCCCCCCTCCTCTGTACGTCACACTCTTAAAATCTGACAGATGTGGGGTGAATTTACAACCCTCGTTAACTCCTTCCCTCCTGTGGACCTCGAGAAGCCATTGTCTTAGGTGGGGCTCGCGACACTACTCGAATTAAACAGAGTTTCAGAGTGAGTTGACTTTCTAAAAAAAAGAATTAAATAAGAACATTTCAGTGCGCAATCTTCTGACTTTCTCTAGTCAGTCACAAATCATCAACAAAACGCAAGTCTTTGCTCGTGCATTTGTAATGTAAATATTTAATAAAGTGATGGATATCTATGTTTTCAAGTGTTAGGGCAATTATGTATTTTAGTAGCCCACTCCCTACTGTTGCTATGGTTACCTCCTCGGGCCAAAGTGATTTTGCATTTAGCGATTAAAAATACGCGCGATGCGATTTTAACTTTGATACTTTTGTAATTTTTTGGATTTCGTTTTTACTGTTCACCTTTTACGGCCCTTTAAGAATTTATCAGGTTTATTTTTATTTGATTGTAGAATTATGAAAACACAGGAAAATCCATCGAACACAGTTTAATCCAATTAAAAGGCCAACACATTTATGTATCCTGCTATTAACTACATTTTTATTCGCCCAAGCTAAAGGCAATTAACTGAAGCAACAAAGCGCGAGGACTGAGAGTGGCTCTTATCAGCTGTCAATTTACAGTGTAGTGGACAATTAACATAAGAGTTTACTCCTCGATCGCAGAAGTGCTAAAACAAGATCAATGCACTTGATCTATCCAATGCGCACCCATGACCCTCTTCCCGAGAGCACACGACCTTTCCTAAAACACGCGACCTAATAAACAACAAAATCAGGCTCCTCTTCTGTCACATTTCCATGAAAACAGTCCTTCAATGCGCCGTGAGCTTACATGTCAGACAGAGAAAGCTAGAGAGAGAGACGGGAGCTGATGCGAGTAGGTGTTTGAAACTAGGAATATTAATCATATCTGTCTGTCAGTTTAATTTTTAGAGATGAGCAATTCTAGCGCTTGAAAAATTTTCCAGTGCGATGTGGGACCGCTGTCTTCCCGCAGCAGATGCTGCACTATCGATCCGCGCCGAGCAGGGCCGAGGGAAGGAGGGAGGGAGGGAGGGAGGGGTGTGTGTGTGTGTGTGTGTGTGTGTGCGCGCGGAGAGTGTGTGGCTGGAGGTAAAATGGTCAGCTCTTACCGCAAAAAAAGGTCTGTTTGAGGGTCGAGGTGAAAGTTCACTCACTGCGGCTGGAGAGCTCGATTGAAGATTGAACAGTCGAATGAAAAACAACCTGATCCAGAGTGCACTGATAACCCTTTACACCCTTCATCATTTGTAATTCTGATGACATTAAAAAACAAATAAGAATTTCCCTTAAACCTTTTAATAATGCGGTGCATTTGTAGGCCATAATACACCATAGATTGAGAGTTAAATGGGAAAATTCACTTGTAAACTCATTAGCATTAGCATTAACTCAATATCTGCAGCAACACCTAGAAAAAAATTAATATTAATAATAATAATAAGAAGAAGAATAATATATAAAGAATTATCACTGTTCAGTAGTATCCTCGTCATTGCGTTAGTGACATTTCCTCTATAATTTTCCCCCCTTGGTGCATCAAGAAGAGTTATTATATAAGGCTATTCTTAATACAATTTCTAAGATTTTGCCTGAATTAGAGAGAGTTTATCCGAGAGCTACAAGTTCGGCAACATGTAAGGCATTTCAGATTATTATTCACATATTCTTTCCCCTTCTCTGTCTGGGACACGTATCAATGATCAAACATTGTTCAAAACAAACCGTGGAAATCAAAACAGCGGCCAGCGAGTAAGTAAATTATTTATACCTGTCTATTGAGTTCTTTGAGCCTTTGGTCGAGCCACGTCCTCCTCCCGAGTGCTGTGTATCAAGAGGCCTGCAGGTTAACACGGACATGAGGCTAAACGTACAGACGGTTACTAACAGTGTGTGTTCTTAGAAAGTTATTGCAGTGTTTAACCCTTTCACATCATAACGTTACTATCTTATCTAGAGGCTGTTAATTAGCTCAGGATATAACGTCAATTACATTTATTTGATATAGTGGCCTCAATCCGTAAAACTGAATAAATTAAATGATGGACAGAACCACAATTTTTGCAGAAAAATAAATAAATTGCACTCTGCAAAGTGTAATGATTACACATACGTGCGCGCGCGTATGAAAATATATTTATATTGTTTAATATAATTTTACAAATCATGTATTTTACAATTCAATGTAGGCCTAACACAAAATTGTAATCTGCATTACGAGGTAGCCTATAGGTAGATCCGTTTCCCCATGCTTGGGATTTTCGGCCTCCTGATAAATCTCATGGAGATAAATGCTATTGATCACATTTGCAAACTGTCCTGTTGGTGTCGTTCCTGAAACCTTTGTGTCGGAATATTAGATTTTTTGTTGTTGTTGTTGTTCATTTATTTTGTGAAAAGACACACGAGGCGCAATACATACCATTTGTTGAAACAGGATGGCTTCATATATTTATATAAACATTTTATTAAAAAAATGAAGAGTCAGTGATTATATTTATAGCCTGATTGCAGTTACAATGGAATTTTTTTAAATAATGTTGTTTTTTTAATTACATTTGTGCAGGAGTATAATTTGCTTCATTTTTCATCTCAAGTTCAAGTTGGTCTGGTTGTTCTCTGATTGCAGGGCTTTGGCACCATCATATATAGCTTGAAACATATAATAATTATTTAAAGTCCTTTTTAATAACCATTAGTAATCTAACAAATCAAAACCAACTCACACAAAACTGCTAAAGCACTGTGATGAATGCGTCGTGCAAAACAATTCATGAAATTGTGTAGCAAGCTTGATTATTAATACAAATATTTTACTGCTGTTAACATACAAATATGTTACATATTCTTTTTAAATGTAACCAATTTCATCCATTTGAGAAGTGGGTAAGTATACCCACTAACTGTGAGGCTCATTATTTACATTTAAGCAATTTTTGCTATCATACGTTTTTTGTCTAATGTTTTGGTGTTCATATTTTATATCAATATTAATATTTTGGCTTCGGAAGCACATACCAATAGTACAGGAATAAATGAAATACAATTATACGTTTTAAAACCTAAAATGTGTATTCAGATGCGAAATATAAAGGGGCTAAAGAAATTAATTTCGTTCAAAAATAATAGGACGCACGGTGAATAATAAAAAGAACCCGATCGATAAAAAAGTCAATAACTCAATTAACATGCCCGAACGTCACGGAGAGCAGGCCCATGAAACAGAAAAAGAAAATCATATGAAGAATAAAACTTTGTGCGCCTGACTGTAACGGTACACTGTAAGTTACAAACTTGTAAACAATGATTATTTAATAAAATAGTTAAAAATTAAATAAAAAAAGTTAAATTATAGATCTATAAATATTTGAAATTACATTTTTACATTTTTTGCATCAGAAAAAAAGTACAGGAATTTATTAACTATCGGTACCCAAGAACCTCATAGTTAAAGTTTAAACTTGAGTTGAAGTATAAATAAAAGAGGGAAAAAAAATAGCACGCAAGTTTATGTACAATACGTCTTAGATTTTCCTACGTCTGAAAGCATATTCGAACCGGTATTTATGACTACTGGATGCCTTAATAATAATGTCTGATTATATCCATGTTCCATACATAGATCTTAACGCTTTTGTCCCGCAAGCCTATAGATTTCAATATAAGCCAATAACGAGATTAGATTCTTCACTAGAATTCACAAGAATAAAATACACTATAGGCCTACATACAGGTATAGTCTATCTTATTTATGTAACGATATTTATTATAAAGGTTCTATACGAAGAGAACCGTTTCCACTCGAACCCTGAGAGAGATTTATAATTTTTCACTAATATGGAGACAAGACTGTATTAGAGGAGTCTGCTGAATTATTATTAAGGTCATGCTCATATTCAGCTTTCAGTAACGTTTCACTCGTCACATTCACAAACTCACATCAGTGTTAAAGGATAATTTTGTCTATGATTTTACGATTTAACCTCTGAGCCACAGCAAGTGTTCAGCCGCATTCAAATGGGCGCGCGCCCGTGTATTTGGTTCTGTTTATCGATTGGGAAACGTGGGCGTGCAGCCAACATGCAAGATGGCAATCTATTATTACCATTGTGAATTATTAGCAATCGGAGTCTAACAACTGGCCACATATATAATACAGCATGTTTAATATAAATTGCTAAAAGAGTTTTAATATTGTACATACTACTGCACAGTATTTAAATTCCACTGAACCTAATACAAATTATAGTTATCAAAAAAAGTCTTATGCCTATCATTTTAGCCCATAGATCAGATATAGAGGCAACACCATGATGTAATCTAGATTAATCAGTTTGGGGAGGCATTTTTAAATCATTTAACACCACTTAACTTAACTTTTACAATTATAATAATAAAAATGGCGTTAGGTTTTACTTATTAAAATGATTTAAGATGCAAGGCCTTCTCCAAATCACAAGTAGCAGCATTCAATATAGCAGCAGCCATTTCTAATCTAAAGCAATGCTTTTAAAAAAAATCCTGCCTCTGCCTGGCAACACTGAACATATAAACCCTTTAACATGATTCTGCCTACATTTTCATTACACATTCATTCCAATCGAAGCACAAAATAACAGCAACAACAGCAGAAGAGTATTTCAAACACCCACATGCATTGCACAATATAAATACACATCTATGCAAACACAATGATCTGCTTTTTGTCCATGCAAAAGTCATACAATCTCAGCTTGTGAGTGAGTGTGAAAGTCTCACAGCATTGTTTGTGTGTCTATAAGAGCGTGTGTTCTGCACAAGGGTATATCCAGTCTAATAGATGCTCTGTGGGTGGGTGGAGAGTCTGAAATTGCCTTGCAGTCGGTTAGCATCCTTTCCCCTGCCCCTCTCTCTTCCATTTTTTTTCTTTTCTTCTTTCTCTGTTCCTCTCTGCGGATGGTAGCATCCACGTTCTCCATCAAATCTTCAATTTTTCCATAAGACAACATTCTCCAGACCCCAGAAATCCCCCATTTTGCAAGTCCCCTCAGTGTCCATCTATTTCACACAATTTGTCCTGTATCCATTTTGCTTTCCTGCCCGGCGATGTGGTGTCTTCCCTGTCTCAGTGTGTGTGTGGCTAGATGCGGTTTCTGTCCCTGCTCTTTTTAATCAGCATGTTAATAAGAAAGGTAACTAATCAATACGTTCAATGGCCTGGCGATTGATACCATCTCAGCCTCCCTCCCCTCTCTCTTTGACGTACACACACACACACACGCTATTTAAGCACAGAGGCTAAATAGTAAACAGAAATAAATAAATGAAATTAAAATGAGAGAATACTTTTAGGTTTTAGTTCAATAATTGTTCCAGTGATTTGTCTGACACCAGTCTCTTTAAGGAATCTGAAGAGCAAATAAGATTTGAAATGGATATTTCAGAGGGAATTCAAGCATTTGCTTTATTACATGTGAGGGATCCGCAAACACAAAGGAATGCTCTTTTCCCTTGTATCAAAGCACAAAGTGATACACTTGTATTCTAACATCAACAGCAAGAGTAAAAATATCTCTTAGTGAGTATGTGTGTTCCTCACCCCAGGGTAAGGTCTTCTGTCTACTATGGCCAAATCCAACAGGGTGGAAAGAGAAAAATGGCACAGGATAAAGAGAATTCCCTCACAGAAGAAAGTGTTTGGGGGAAAAACATTAAACACACATGCAAACATTGAATGGGCTTTAAAGCTGACATTCTGCAGACCTGCAGTCTTGCTCTTACTTTATGGTAGTTTCTTTGGAGTGTGTAAACAGCAAAGTTCTGTTATGTTTGCATTTGGTCGACTTTGACTGCTTGCATGTTGTGTTAACAGATTAGATAAACTAGATTGTACAGTCCTCTAAAGATAAAGTGTTTTTTCTTGCACTGAAATATGTAGCAGTCTTTTTTTTTTTGGATAAAAGGCAAATATATTTTAAAAGGAACATTCTGTTCAATGCAAGTTAAGCATGACCAATAACAGTTGTGGCATAATGCTAATCTCACACACACACACACACACACACACACACACACACACACACACACACACACACACACACACACACACACACACACACACACACACACACACACACACACACACGCAACCCCTAACCCCTCAACCCCAAAAATGTCCTTATGCAGACAACGATTTTCAATATTCCTCATAACGCAGGGTTTACCCGGACCACACACACAACATAAAGCAATGCTAAAGAAAAGGCTCAGCCTCACAACACTGCACTTACACTTTAACATGATTCTGTCTTCATTTTCATTGCACATTCATTTCAAATAAACACAAAATAACAGCAACAGCCAAGTATTTCAAAGTTCTCTTATGTTTGCATTTGGTTGACTTTGATCTGGTTGACACACACACACAAACAAATAAATTGGACTCATCTCGGGTTTTATTCATTTTTTATTATTTAAAAGAAGCAAAAAATCAAGGTTATGGTAAAGCACATACAGACTAACTGAGTAGGACAAAATTGAAGGATTTAGAAGCAGAAATTTGAAGCTTACAAATGAATAGTACAATTGCATTAATTGTTTTATTAAAATATGTGCATTATTTGAACTGTGAAGTTGTTCTTGTCATTTTTACAGATATTTTAGGGCATTAGGCATGTTGTAAGTTAAGCTGAAGTTTAGTAATGCATATAATTTATATTTTGTGTATACACTTTTGAAACAGTGAGTTTTTTAATGTTTACAGATCATGCCATCTTAACCATTGTGAGTGTTTTTCTTCTTCTTCTTTTTTAATGTCAGAATATTCCTTCAATGTGACCACTTATAAATTCAAAAAATGACATTTGTGTCATCATTTACTCACCCTCATGTTGCTGTATGAACACAAAAGAAGACATATGAAGGAGAGAAAATCTGTTTTCAAGGCAAGTAAATGATGACAGAATTGTAATTTATGTGTGAACCATCCCTTTAAGTAAAAGATACCAGACAAGTTTTCTTATTTCTACATATACAGTATAATGAAGCTTTACCATGGCTTATTTACATGCTCGGAATTATTAATAACTAATTGAAAAGGCCTAAGTGCCATGTTCCAGAAATCTCTGATATGACAGAAGCCCTATCAGATTTCTGGCACTGATGCAAGCTTGTGTTTCAGCTCAAAGCTCTCTCCGAGTTCGGCATGTGTGCGTGTTTGTGCGAGCATCCCAAGGGAGGTTTAGAGTGACCACTGCCCCCTGACACCCCCGTTACACTGTCACCCCACAACCCAAACCTCCATCAGAAATGCGCTAGTCACCTAGCAACAGAGGCCTAGTAGTCAGAGGTCAAAGACCAGGGGCTATTGCAGATATTACACACACTCCAAAAAACGTAATAGATTCCCAGAATTACAGTCATCCATTCTAAGGATTATCATTGTATACTGTATACATAAAGCCTCCATTTAAGCATTGTAAATGAAAGCATTGTAAATTGACTGTCATGCTTGCACAAGGACAGGAAATATAACACTGAAATATAATGACCCTCTCAGCATGAAAATGAAAAAATGGTGAAATCTCTCAATAATGAAATCTCTTTGTTTTTCACTGAATGACAATAAAGGGCAACGATGACCATTCCATTTCATTCAATCAAGAAAAGGTCACTGACCTCTGACCCCAACTGACCATGAGGGGAGGATGGGCACGATCCAATCACCTTAAACAGTCCGAGGCAGCACGTCCAGGGTGGAAGGAGGTAATGAAAAGAGGGGGGGGGGGGAGAAAGCAACCAAAGAATGGTGCAGATGCAGCATTAATCTGTGCTTTGATCTGGGCCTGCAGCATCTTGAATGGAGGGATGAAGTAAAAAAAGGATAAATGACAGATCCACCTCGAATACATCTGTGCTGTATTTTAAAATGGTGGTGATGTGACTAAATTCACTTACCGCGCTTTCAGCCTGACATCATTCCAGAGGAGTTTAATCATCATTTTCGATTACACAGGCAGCATCACAATACGAGAAATTATGACCCTGATGACTTAACCTGCTTAAGTCGTGACATAAGGAATAGTGTTTCCGAGTCCGAGCCTCTACTCAATTAAATTGAGAATACCATCTCAACAGCAGGTTATGAGCACAGTCTCAGATACCAATGTTTTAGTGAGTCATAAAAGATGAATCACTGCTTGGCCATCTGAGATTTTGGTATAGAGATACAGGTTAGTTTCGGTAGTATTACAGCATGCTTGACAGCAGACATAAAAAGAGGAATACTGTAACCTCAAAAAGACCATTCACACCAAGTATGATAACTCTAACGTTAAAGTTTTAAAAATCAGCCAAATTGTACAATTACAGAGATTGGAATGATATCACACAAATCACTGTCAGAACGACTTTTTCCAGCTGATAAATGACAAAAATATTGACAGTATCGATCAAAATCTTTGAGTTTTAAAGCAGCAGGCATAACATTTTAAATTTAAATTCAAGGCATTTTACACTTAAAGCAGCAGGCATAACTGGAGCGTGTGCATATAATACACAAAACATTATGGTTTATTGGCATGGACGCTAAAATAGTCATTGCTTTTGGTGTAAATGGCGTAGGTGGAGAGTGTAGGGTTGGGAAAGGCCCAGACTTCCGCTGGTCACTGGTCAAAAATAAAAAAAAGGGGAAAAAATGCACCTGCATATTTAAACTAAATCTAGTTATAAAGCAAAACTGAATATTAAATCAAGTGTCGATTGCGGCATTAAATTTAGATCTGCTCATGCTGCATCATACTTTTTACGCATTTTAAAGCGTTGCGCATTATAACTAATGACACACGAATCTGTTGAGCTCATAAATCCAATGGCCAATCAAAAGCCGTTAAGATTAGTATTCGCTGAAACGCCTAAGTTTTGTTCAGTGCGCCAACTGATAAACAAACAGATTTATCTTATGATTGTGCTCTTGAGACCGTCCAAACAAATATAAATGGGCTTTTCTATTACAACGTATTGTTGCAGCGTTGAACAATGTTGCCAGTTACAAACATATCTGAAACAAAAAGTGTTGACATGTAAGCTAAGTAAGATATTCATTGTACAGTCAGATTAATCGATTAGCAGAATTTGTGAACTTTAAGATGAGTGACAGCTTAGTGATTATAAAGGGGACGCTTTTTATGCACGGTTTCCAGGCGATAGTCCATTCACAATTTGAAGAAAACTTATGTTTTGTTGCATTGGCTGCCATGCCAAATTACGCATATGCTTGCCTGTTCTGTTTCACCCTCCTCCTATGGTAAACGGGCCTTCATGTTTCTCTGAACTATGGTTAGCTGCTCACAAAAATTCTCAGAGATTAGGCAACTGTCACTCTATTCAAAAAGAAAAGGCCGATCTGTACACACACGCGCACACACAGATGGTTGGTCAGCACGTGCCTGGAGGAGGGCAGAGCTGTGACCCTCAGCTGGACACTATGGCCAGGTCAGTGACACTCAATCCCTTCTTTCAGGCCAGCTGCTACTAGTTCTGTGCTAATGGTACCTCCCCAAACACACACACACGCACACCCTTAGGCCCCCTCAATCTGCCTACAGTGACCAGTGAAAAGGGAACGGGGTGGGGTGGAGGACAGCTGGACACTCGCCACTCTCTTGCCTCCTCAGGGGGTGTCCTAGTGTGTGTGGGTACATGTGAGCGAAAGAAAAGCTTAATAGCCTGGTGTGGATGAGAGCAAATGGGAACAAGTAGAAAAAAGAGAAGCGGGTCTGGCACACATAGACCCCACAGAGAGGCAATTAGCAAGTTAGCAATGACTGACTTTGTTTGCCCACCTGATTTCCTTCTTAGATTTCATTTTCTTCTAAGCACTGTGACAAAATCTATCACCTGATGGCATTTAGCATTGCGGCTACTTTGGCTAAAGTACCCCAGCAACCGCAGGTCCAATGATCCACAGCTCCAGGCTGTCCAGTACCATGGGCCGGGCTGAGCCAGACAGTCAATAAATCAATAGGTCACTCACGCACGCACACGTCACTGCAGGGCTGAGAGGCCACATGAAACTACCATTGATTGAAGGGGGTAGGGAGAGTGTTGACGGTCAGAGCTGTGCGTGTGTGTTAGGTTATGGGACTCACCCCAATTCCTAGCACTGCAAAAGGGAGTTCAAAATGGCCTCAGTAATGCTTACACACTTAAACACACACACACAGCAGAGGCAAGAGAAGTGTGCCGGTAGCCTTCAATCACACAATCTAAGTTAATGGAACCCTAGAGTCTATCATAGATTATATTTATCTAACTAGGGATATATCAGTTATTGGTTGATATTAGCATTTATTTACCACTGATATTAGATATGTAATTGTGCCTTCTCAAATTCTCCTATTTTTACATTTAGATTACCTTGCCGTCATCTAACACTCCCTTTAAGTTTAATTTTTAAAACAACAAAATATAATAACACTGTCAAATGTAATCTTTCGCAAATATTGATTTGAATATTCTTTCTCTATACTATACATTATAATGTTTTTATGCTTAAACTCACTTGTAGCATTTATAATGTTTTTAGTGTCTAATGTTTTATTTATATTTTTAACAGTCAAAATGCATTTAGATGCATTCTTATTTATAACCCTGTTAATCACTTTTAAAGATGATGGTTTCTTCCAATACCTCGTAAAAATAAAGTTTTTTTATTACTATCGATGGTTTTATAAAGAACTTTGAACATCCTTAGAATAAATTAAATGCACAAAAAGATCTTTATAGTGTAATTATAGTGGATCTTTGGATTATTAAAATGTTCTTTACAGAAAGAAAAATGGGTTCTTTTAATAACTGTTCACTTTGCAAAACCCAAAAGGGTTATTCTACTGCAAAACCTCCCTTTTGAATGATTTATTTTTATTAACAGTGCAGATTATACTTCCTTACTGTAAATGTTATTTCACGTCAGTGTGAAAACTAGTCTGTCATGACTTAAGTTATTTGACTCCTTAAATGTGACCCATATTCACATAGGTTACCTCTAAGAGGATTCTAGTAAGTTGGCTGGTTTCTAGCATTAAGTTGTCTGCTGATCTGCTCTTTGTTGCAGCGTTTTGCTCACTCATGCGCTCATTGAAAAAAAGCCTTAGCCTGTTCTTCTCTGGCTCTCTTTTATGACCTCGTCAAGTCAACGGCTGCAGCATTGAGCATGTTTACTTGACCTGCAAATTGGGGTCAACGCAAAATAAAGTACCATGCAAAGAACACAGGCAAATAGTAGCCAATGAGACAAAGATATTGTGTTCAACTTCAAAATCCATTTTTTTGGGGACACAAATGCAAATTGCTCTGACAAAAAAAAGGGAGACATAATAAATAAAACGTTAACCCTTTTTAGACGGCACTTAAACCAGCGTAAGGTGGCAGGGAGTAGGAGACAGGTGTAAATAAACGCTGGGGCTCTGTCCTTGCTCTGTGAGTTTCCATGGCAACGGCTGATAGAGCATCCTATCGATCGCACTGTCCAGTCTGAATTGTGCAGCCCCTGAACCCACGTTTTTTCCCTCTGTGCAGTGATGGGTGTGGATCAATACCTGATATTGTATGCCTCTTTTGCCTCGCGTTTCTCTCATGCCCTCCACAATAGTGGTAATGATAGCGAGAGGGAAGGAAAATTAAAGGAAGGAGCAAGATACAATGGTAAAAACACAGCTGGCTCCATTTTGTCACAAAACAATACTACAGTTCCTTCTTGCTTTTAAAAACAATAGAGAACCATCATGACACAATCACAATTCACAATCATCAGACGGCACTCCAGAATTGCCATAAGCTGTAGTAGCTGTACCCTCACACAATTCGCTTTCCCCAGCGCGGAAAATGTCACATCTGATTTTTCCGCACATCTCCCTCTCTGCATATGCGAACAGCCACACGGCATTTCCCTAATTTAAGGTCGTTTAGTCCAGCCATCGCTTAGACTGCTATACAAAACAGAATGGCCTGGAAGTCCACACTGCATCGGTTCAGTAGGAGCCTGTGAAGGAGAGTGAGGCACGGAGGAGGACCTGCGGGAGCTCGTTTAAATCTGGCCTGAGGGATCCCTGCAGCTAGAGGTCACGGTTGGAGTCACCGGCACTGGATTTAAAGGTGGGGCTCCTTAAGGTGCCTCTGTTGCCCCGAGGCACAGCCATCACAATTCCTGAAGTGCTGGAAATGAAAGGCAGTCTAGGACAAAGGCCCTTTCCTTGCTTATGGCCACTGCTCAGAAAAATTACTCAAATGATTGAGATGTCGGTTACATCTTTCTTTTTTCCCACTGTCCTCCCCAGCAACACCCTAGTGTGAGTTTAATAATAATTATGAGCGCCATGATATTACTAGTTATATATAGTGTGCAAATGCTAATTACTGAATATTTAAACGTATGTATATTGTATGAGTGTTAAAGCAAACATTTTAGTGTTAAGTGCTTCCTAAGAACATTGTTTACCGGTAATGCAAAAAAAATACACGTACACTTCCGTCATCCCAGGCTGAGGAGTCCTCGATCTCTAGAGACTTGAGTGAAGTCGCTCAAGATGTTTTTTGTGTTTCTATCTGTACTGCATGGATTTGGCTGTTCGCCTGCAGTACTGAGAACTGTGCAGCAGTACAAATGTAAATCCGTGTTCCGCGGGGAAGGAGTGTGAGGGGGAGCGGAGTGGCTGCCCTCGCATTCCCTGCGAGATGAAAACCCATCCACTCGGAGAGGCACAGCGGCTACCGGGGCAGAAGTCAGGCGCGGTGGGGCCAGGCATGTGGGAGAGAGGAGTGATGGAGGGAAAGTTTTCTCTGCCTCCAGCGCTCTGCATATGTTGTGAGAGTAAGAGCCTGCAGTGAACTTGGCAGCACACTTCAAAACTTTATGGAGCAGACGTGCACACTGCATCCTAATACGAGCTGGGTCTTGATGCGTGATTCGGGATTCTTGAGATTTGTCAGACGCGTTGCCTTGAATTTTTTTTCTTGGATTCTTGGCTCTACGATATGAGATTTTGCTCGCCTACATTATGTTTAAAGAGTGGCTTCTCATTGGCTTTGCTTTGTTCTCAAAGCACACGGATGCGTTGCTGAATTAATCATAGTTGATGTTTATCACATTTGGGTACACAATGTAAATTTAGGTACCAACGTTTTACCTCAGGCCAAATTACATAACCACTTAGTGGGTCGTGTTTAAAGTTTAAAGAGAATTGAAAATTATGGATGAACTATTGTTTACCCAAAACGAATCAAAGATATTTAAAAGAAAAAGAAAGTCATACAGGTTTAGAACAAAATGAGAATTTTCCTTTTTGTAATCATTTATTATTATTGATTATAAATGATCAAATCATTATTACTAAATAACCAATGTATAAACTTTTGTTGAGAATATCATATACATAAGAACTGATTTACCCGAAGAGCTAGATTAAAGATTTAATATTTCACTTGCCCAAAATCAAGTGGGTTTCTAGTCTAACGTAAGACAGATAGCAAAATTACACTGGTCCTGGATCTATGGGTGGGCAGCTTCTGTATTCAATTCGAGGTCCACGTTAGCAAGCCACTACGTCCTGTCCAGGAGCTCCATTCACTTCAGTCAATAGTTATTTATCATCCAACATATTAGCGATTGCAGTGTCGATATGAAGTCCAGCGCTGAAATTAGTCAGTGCCAAGTCTGTAACTACAGCCCAAGGTCAGACACACACTCCATTGACAGGAGTGATGGTCCGCAGCTCACAGGCACATACATCCAGCCCAAGGTCAAGTGTACGGCACAGCTATTTCAGAAGGGACACGTGTGTAAAACACTCTGTCATGTTGAGAGATGCCAAGAATGAATTTAGCTTGGTCAAGGCGCATTTTATCTCACGTTTTGGATACTAATCAATATGGTGTGAGTGGAAGCCACTCTAAAAGATTCAACTTTTGCGAAGTTTTTTATGTTTAGTCAGAGACAAAGTTGCAATTTTCATCCATATCTGATGATATATGCAAGACTGCACTTATGAAAAAATGACCTTGATATTTAATTTTGTACTCTTTCAGATACGAACAATGAAAAGCAAAACAACACAACTATAACTATCAAGATGTCCGACTTCTTGTCGTATACATTCATTTGAATCAAACTGAACTATCTTCTGTATTTTTATAAAAATGTTAACTTCTTGTTTTGCTGGCATCCTTTAAAAAAATTACATTGCACTAAGCTGAAGAATTGCTAATCAGCAGCAAAACATTTTCTACCCTTCTGGCAAGGTCAGGGGATCACAGTCCCCTGCTAAATGTCCAAAGCCCCCCCTCCCAGAAGCCCTGAGGGGTGATATAACCCCCCACACATAGATACACAGCCTGACAGCAGCTAACTTGGTTCGATTGCTTGGTCCAAACTCGAGGATGATTCCCCTACCCTCCCCCTTCCCCCACAGGTCTCTTTTTACATTGTACTTTTTCGGTCCAAACTGGGATATGTTTGCATCATCGGTGTGAGTAAAAACAGGAAGAGCAGATGCTAAACGGACCAAACTCTGATGTTAAAAACCGAAAGCTCTAGTGGTGAAAGCAAAAGGGCGAAGGGGTTTCCGCTGTCTCTGATCAGTGACAAATAAAGTCCCTAAGACAGTGTTTCGCAGCCAAGCCTGAAACTGCAGATCTGGAATAGGATTTTGAGACTTTTGTCTCTAGCCAACTTCCTAGTCCATTCGGGCAACGAGCCAACAAATATTCTGGAAGTAGATAAAGTGAACACTGTTGTAAACAGGGGCTACTTATATATTATTGTTACCATGAAGATCAAGAATCTGCTTGTAAATAAACACTTGGCTATATAAGCTACTTCCCAATTGAGCTTCTGAACCGGGATAGAGTCGTGTATTTTTTCAAACTTTTCTATGTTGTAGTTAATTTAGCACGTGTAAAAATATAGCAGGACACTATTTCCCACTTTATATCTCCATCTATCAGGGAACAGTTTTAGACCTTTTGTTAATATTCTGTCAAGGTTCTCTCGAACTTATCAACAAGCGTTCTTCCAGTCACATTAACAGAATGTTCATTCAAAGTTATTTGGTCTTTAACAATGTGTTCAAAACATCAGCACAGAAACATTATATATACATCAATCAAGTATCTATTTTTTCTGAAAATTTTTATTTGAAATTTTGTTTAACATTTTTGTAAATATAGATTTTACTGAATTTTCAAAACATTAAAAAGAAACAGTCCTATGTTTGCAAACTAAATAAACCAAGAAAAATCTTTTAAAAACCTGGACGTTTTGAACGTTCAGAGAACATTCAGAAATAACATTAGCTTAATGGGAACATTCTAGCATTATTAGAACATTATTTTGTTAGCTGTGGCCTAATACTGCTAATACTTTCTGTTTTTTAACATAAATTTACAAACTGTCACAGCAGTGCAAAAGGTATTTCCAGTGTCTGCATGTATAGAAGATTTTAGTATGTCACTTTGTTTCTAAGAGTAAACTTAAATTTAAGGCATGTTACTTTGTACCAAACATCACAGACTGAAGAGAAAAACAAGGTGATGCTTGACTGCACAGATCAGTGTTAGAAAACAAAGCCAAATTTAGCTCAAATGTTCATTTTCCTCTAGATTCAAAAGAGCATTATTTATCAAATTCTATCACTCATGTTTTTATTGTAATCACTGTTTTGATACAAACACACAAGCAATGTGCATGCTGCCATCTAGTGGACTAACTAAATCTCTACATGGTAACTTAGCTGCAGTAATTAAAATCCAGCAATGCTACTAATTTCTAAATTTTACTATATCCTGGAACTGAAAGCAAATTATGACTAATAAAAAATACACAATTTAAAAATCCTGTTATGCTATTCCCTTGAACCATCAAACTTGTTTTACAAAGCATTTCTTCAACTGCATGAATAAAACCAAAATACATAAAACATCAATGCAGCACGGGTCAGTATGCTGCTGTGTAACTATACTAGAAACATTGTGAGTGTACCAGTCACAGTTATTTGGGTACACTGACTTTGCGTCTCTTCAGGGCACATGGCTGGGGATCTTGGCTCAGAGGGAACTCTAACTGAGAGATCTGCAGACACAGAGGAAGTGCATTTTGCTGGTAAACTACACATCAGAGCATAAAAAACCTTTTTTAAATGGACAAACTCATCTGTACACTTAACATTTTTTCCTAACTCTGATCACGTGACAGAGCCAATGAGAAATGTTGCTCGAAGCTAATCTTTGCTTTTAAATTCAATGACTAATAAAGTTCACAAAGTTCTAGTGATTATACTGGTAAATGTGATTAAAAAAAGTCAACAAGCATGACAACGCAAATACTGGCCATGTATTTCCCACCTGAGGTTCAAAGATCCGTCCACTTCTGGTCCTTCTAGCTTCCACCTTCAGATCAGCAGTTTTCTTTACCAGATTGTCCATCTAAAATAAACCAAATAATTAAACAAGTTCCTCTCATACAAGAGTAGACTATGAGTGTGGGGAATTGTGTTGCGCTACCTTTGCATTTGTTGTAAGATCCTCCTTACTGTTTCTGTGAGTCTGTTGAGAGTTCTCCTGAGTTTCTGTAAATGTGACAGACCATGATTAATGGTTGCTGAGAGATGGTGGTGATTCATTTGATTAGGTTCATGCCAATGCCATTAAACTGGCAGACACAGAGAGTAACATTCACCTGAGTATTCAATGCCAGCATCGGTGATGACGTTCTCCTTTGTCATAAACTCCTGTGAGCAAACAAATACATAATTTGAGTTTAATAAGTTTTTAAAGGAATAAAGGGAGCTGAGGAAACATCTGCTAACTATTAAATAGACCCCACCTGTTGACCTGAAGTTTCAGACATCGTCCCATTCTCGAACATTTTCAAAGACCATTTCGTACTCACGCATACTTCCACATCATCATCATTCTCATCAGGCTGTCAATACACATAAATATATGTATAGCATCGATTAATTCTTTGCACAACTTATATTTTCTGCCAGACAGATCAGTAGGCTCCTAGCTCCTTTTTCTTACCGGATTAAATCTCTTCCGTTCAGTGGTGACTTTCATTTTAAGGCTATGAAAAGGAGTGACCACCTCTCCCATTGCCAGATTTATAGGTTCCCTTTCAAATATCAGAGTCTTGTTGTCATCCTCCTTAAATCCAGGTGGCTGATAATCCTGAGGGGTCACTGAAACACAAACACAAATATTTTACTACGAAAGGCCAAAAAGGGACAAAAGTAAATGTTGCATTATATTAAACTAAAAAACTAAATATCTTATTTTCTCTACTTTTCAATATGAAAATGACGCAAAAAATGCAGAGATGCACTGGCCGATCTCTATTTCAGGCTTGCACACAAAAAACTGCATTGCAAAAATTTCCCAAAATGTAATTTGTGAGCAGAACAAATACTGAACCATGCACAGCAAGCTCACTGTTCACAATGCTAAAACAACAAAAAAATACATATATATATATATATATATATATATATATATATAAATTGGGGGTCTGGGTTTGTGTATGCAATATGTATATTGTATAATATGTATTGTATAATAATATGTATGAATAAGATTTATATGCATACGTCTTCAGAAAAGTTGATGGATTTTATTTTCCTATTACCTCTGTATAATAAGTAGTGTTTATAAGCACAGCACTGCTTTGCATACAGCAAAGATATCAATGCTGTTCCCATAGAATTTGCATTTTCATTCAGTCTGCTGTTTTGTAAAGGTGTGTCTGTGTCTTATATAGCATAATTTCACAATCTAATGTCAGACCATTCTTTTATTGCTTCAAATCTCGAAATAATACAATTATACAAAACAGCTGCTTTTGCTAGTAGCATCTTCATTTGGATATTTTTGTTTGTTTGTTTGTTTAAAGACAATTTGCCTGTTATAGAGAAAGTAAACAACAAACCAATTTGCTTAAGCAAAGAGAGAGAGAAAAAAAAGGCAACCAGTATGGGAATCAACCCACAAAAAAAAAAAAAAAAAAAAAAGGAATTGTAATCGGTCATGAAAAATTATGAACGGTGCATCACTACAAAAATATTAAATAATGAAGAAAAAAAATTGCTTTAAGGATATGATATGGCTAAATCAAAGGTCATCACTGGCCAACTTTTCCATGGTTTGGCAAGGTATATCAAATAAATCGCATACAAAAGAGAAATAAACGACAAACAATGCACTTCATGTGCATGGTACGGTCGATAACAGATAGCAAGCGTATTTTTACCCTCATCGTAGTAGAAGAGTTTCATGTTGAGGCAGACATCGTCAGGCAGTGGGCCAAGGTTTTGCATCAGCATGTAAAGTTTACGCACCAGCAGCATACTGGATTTCTGGGTGTCATCACAGGCCATTTTAGTCAGGCTCTGACCATTTTTGCTGAAAAAACAAATTTTTTTTTTCACAAATGGAAACTTTAACGCGGTAGTAAAAATGACATTAGTACATGCTATAGAAGTAATGTATTTTGTGCTGTAATATTTGTTATTTTTGGGTTGTAATCCATCATCCATTTTTGTTAAAAACAGCCACCTCTCAAAGTTCATCTGAGGTCCTTTCTCTGTGTAATTGATTTTAAACTGGTAACATTCAGTCACTTTCTGCAAAAAAAGCAATACATAAAGATGCAAATTCAGTCTAAAAAATTCATCTGCATTATATTTAACAAGAAATTAAGTAAAACTGCATTGTATTCAACCAAAAAAAGAGATGATGTCTGATCACCTGTGGATTGTCCGGATCACAGTAAATCTACAAGTAAAAAATAGTCACATGTTTTATTATATATTGTGGTAAGCTTTATCATATAAACTATTATAGTTCTGCAATGCAACATATAGTTTTAAATTGATTATTGACAGTTTTCAAATCAATTAATTAATACTCACTGATAAAAGAACCATCCGCAGCTGATAAAGTAAAGCAGATACAAAAGGTTAATATAACTGGTTAAGAAATGTAAAAGAATACTAGAGAAGAGTATAAAAGAACAGACTTACATATCTTTTTTGAAGTGCGTCAAAACATCCCTGCAACCTGAAATAGTGGAGGTGAGATCATGCAGCTCAGATGATATTACACTTACTAATAGGTGAGATCATGCAGCTCAGATGATATTACACTTACTAATTGCAGATATTACACTTACTAATGATGTATGTGTACTACAATGTTTAACTTTCAAACACATTGCTTCATGAAAGAAAACATGATGTGTAACTGTCCACTTACCACTGCACAATCTGCTGAGCCCCAGGGCAGCTGTGCTCTCGGAGAATCAGGACTTTCAGCTCTGTGAAAAGAAGGTGAAGACTCAAATAATGACATTTTACTATAATGAAACAATGAAGGATTTGCCTCCTGTTCCACTTGATGCATCACTTTTACCTCCAACATATTTGCGTCCGTAGGCCTTTTCAGGGAAAAGCCCCCTGAGGTAAGTGATGCTGGAGACAGCAATGGCTAGAAGTTGCTTCACAAGCACCAGAGACTGTTGGTCGGTGGACACCGCATCCGGCAGCATCTGACAGTTCTGGAAAAAAACACATAACACCTTCAGCAAGATACTCTTAAGATTTACAACTTACGGACAGGCTAGCAAAAGCCTAGACGAGCTCAACAGTTGGTGCTATTGTGCTGGTTTAAAGAAAACAAATCTTTACCTGAACAGAGCGCAGTTTCTGTTCACAAGCCATGATGATAGTAACAGATTTTAAGTCAAACGCCAAAAAATAGCATCTGAATATATAACGCTTTAGTTATTGACTTGATGGCTTTGGTACGACGGCAGCTGATTTTCGGTGTAAATAATATAATTATCTTACTAAATAAAGTCGGCAGTCAAGATTACTTTGTCCGACGGTTAAATTGTAAAAGAAGGTAAAATATATCCTAAAACGTGATAACAGCAATTGTTTGCCTGTTTTCTCTCAACCGACGTTTTAACTGTCAATAATTTTCCCGCCTCCGTGACGTCATGACGAAAAAGAAGAACATTAGCAGTCACGTAACACCAAAACGTGGCCTCTCTTATTAATTCCTGTCTAATTATGTTTAAGTGCCATAAAAACAAGGAATAAAATGTGATGTGAATAATAATTTTATAATACAGAATTATAAAATTATGCAAATAATTAAAGCAATAAAGCATTATTTATCCATCTGAAAAACAGCAACTCGTGCTATGGGTTCATATAATGTTTTTAAATAATTTGCTTTTCTCATATCTTTTTTACGTTTTTCTTTCTTTCTACACTTTCTAAAAAAATATTTTTTTTTACTTTGAGATGGTGACAATGTATTTCCAAAAAACAGTGTATTGAAAATCAGCAGTTAAAAGTAAGTATCAAATACCTTAAGCATGTCAAGTCTTGAACATAGTGGAGTTGTGCTGGGAAAAGATTATAACACGTTTAGGGAAGGGGTTAGCAGATTCAAAGGCATTGCAGCTTACTATTGGTCACATGCATGATTTATGAATTATATATGAAGTCTACTTAGGCCTAGGCCTTAAAATGACTGTTTCAAAAATAGTCATTATAAGGTCTCCCCTAGTTAACAGTCACAGGCATGTTCCACATTCAAAACATATTCTGATTTTCTATTAACATCCCCAGTCGATTTTAATATAATTTAACAGTTTCAATTGCCCTGTATAATCTTTATTATTGTATGTATGAGCTCACAAATCCATTGTAGTTTAACATTGGTCACTTATTTATTTTGATATGAGTTTTGGAAATCTATTGGTTGGTTCTCTTGTCTCTCAAACATCTAACCAGATTCCTATTGGTCCTCCCGATGTATGACCGCCCCCCAAAGTGACGTCGCTGCAGCGAACGCCATTTTGATACTGAACACCGTGGGTGGATCGGATCGGGCACGAATAGACAGCAAAATTTACACTCCAACACGTTGATTAAACTTCAAACACCGAACAGACATGTCATCAGATAACCAGGACACGGAGACGCCATCGGAGCAGATGGACGAGACTCAGGTGAGGATTATATTGGAGCTGCGCCTCGTTCGTTGCAGTCTCCTACGGTGTCTGTCAATTTCATTCACTATAATGTCATTATGCTTTAATTCCGTAACTTTAAAATCTCTGTGTATTGCTTGTTGACACCTTCAAAAGGAATCTCTAATTCTTTGCTATTTGTTTGCTGGACTGTCACCTGCATGAGTTAAACAAGATAATAGTCGAACATTTCACAAGCATGAGCCTCCGTTTGATTGGTCAGGGAGCGCCGACGTCACAAAATAACAGCGTTTCATTGGTTCATTCAGTCGCTCTTCAGTTTTGTCACACCTACTATAACCTGATGGTGTCAGTTGGGTTGTGTGAACAAAAATAACTGGGGCGCCCATTTTCATGTTTCCGCAAAGTTGTCAAGTCAAACTATGAAAACAATTTGAAAACAAAAGACATATTCTGGTATTTTATAGTTCTTTGTTGTTATTCTATATATAAATATACATTAATAAAAATGGAGACCATTATTCATTGACCGTGTTGCGCTAAATGGCATTAGAAAATGAGATTCATGATATGATCTCGAGTCCCAAGTGCTTAAGAGTAGTTTTTACTTTGGGAACTTAACAGCCTTGTTTGCACTTTTTCCAGGTGGTGCTGAATATAGCAGCTCATAAATTACTTGTTATAGATCCTAGTGAATCAGCACACTGGACCTAATCAGAAGAGTGTTTTTTTTCTCTAGGTGCCTGTTCCATAAACAACCATTATGTTAAGGCTGTGTCTTAAGATTTAGAATGACCGACTAGCAGTTAGCCAATGGTCTTACTTTTCAGGATCAAATTAGACCAAATTTTTAAGTTACTGACTTGGTTATGAACAGTCTAAAAGAACAAAGACTAACTTGTAAGACTTGTCACTTTCAGTGGAGGTAAAAAGAATATCTTCATAATAAACTACATTTGAAACCTTTTTGATGACAAGCCTTTTTATTTGATGACAAACCCTTATTATTTTGTCTAGACCTGATTTTGATCATTACCGTTGGGGAGTGGAATAAGCTCATACAGGAGTCTGTGTTGGTGCTTTAAATTGCTGTTTTATGAATAATTTGTCACTCTCAGAGACTCCTAGTCATAGGGTGTAGCATGTAGAAAAAGAACTTCGTTATTGTGTCATGAGGATGTGCAAACCTGTTTTTCTGCAATCTGCCTTCTACTACAATTGAATGCAAAAGTATCTTTTAGCCAATGTAACATGCAAGATCTGTCCTTTTTGACACACGGTCTAGTTATTTGCCAACATTGTCTTAGTATCAAATCACGCATTCATAATATAAGCATACATAAAGGTGTATTCTGCAGTCTATAGCATCAGCCCTCTTTAAAGGCTGTGTTTTGTTCTTTACCATTATCCAAGCTTCAGTCTAAACACATTCTTCGGCTTAGGGCGAAGCACAGGGTCATTCAAAAAGACAGCTACACAGTTAAGAAAATATGTAGGTCCTCAAATATTTTACCTATAATATCTTGGTATGTTTTTCTGAGCTATGCTATTGCAAGACCCGAAAAACGATTTAGCTGTTTTACTGTTCAAAACAAACCCCCTTTTAAACCACCAAAAAACAGAAACATGAAGAAGTTTACAAATCGCCTGATCGACTCAAATGGTGTATAGTTTCAGTGTGACAAAATTTCCAGATTGTGGTGTTTATTTTAGCTTGCATTCATATTGAAACCAAAATTGAATTTCCATATCCAATAGAGAAGTCAGAGATATAGCTTATATACCTTTTTAAAGAGTCATGTTGTACTTTGACCTGAAATGTGATGAAAGGACCACACCTTTTGGGAATTACAGGAAGAATGATATCATGATGAAAGCGGTTTTGTTTTATTGTTGTGTTTTCATATTGTAAAAGTGAGCTTTATTAGTTTGAAATTCAAGTGTTTGTACGGCCTTCCTCCTTATAGTCATTGTTGTTGGACAAAATGAAAGGGAACAGCTTTTCATAAACCCATTCAAAACACACATTAATAGATTTCAGCAAGGAAAGGCCGCTTTGAAAGAATCCTAAAAACAATGCATCACAGTTTCCAATTTCACAATGTTTTCTGTATTTGTGATTAAATAATTGCAGCCTTGTTGTTGATAAAAGACTGCTTTCAAAATCGTACCGACCCCAATCTTTTGAACGGTAGTGTACATATAAGAATTTTACTATGAAAGCTTTTAAGCTAATGTCTAGTAACTACAGATCGCAATCCATTTTTTTCAGGAATCTCAGGACACAAACTCAAATCCTGTGCGGACAGAGGAGGCCAAATTGAAAGCGAAGTATCCCAGCTTGGGTCAAAAGCCAGGTGGCTCTGACTTCCTGATGAAGAGACTGCAGAAAGGGGTACGGTTAAAGATACTAACATTATTATTTAAAAAAAAACTTAAAAAGAAAAAAGAGCTCTGTCAAGACACATGAAGGCATAGTCATACAGCCAAAACAAACAACCCTTTTTAATTTCATAAAATTTAAATATAACTTCTAAAATGTAATCCAAATGTTGTTGTTTTTTGTCTACAGCAAAAGTATTTTGACTCAGGGGATTACAACATGGCCAAGGCAAAGATGAAGAACAAACAGTTGCCTGCCGCAGCCGGTCCAGACAAGAACATCGTTACTGGTGATCACATTCCAACCCCACAAGACCTTCCGCAGAGAAAGTCCTCATTAGTTACAAGTAAACTGGCTGGCTAACGTCACCCATAGGTTTTGAATAAACCCTCTTAGAAAACCTCCAAAACCTCCCCAGCCCACCAGACCAGCTTCATCAGGACTGGTTATCAATTTAATTTGTTTTGTTTGTTTTCATTTGGGTGTTGAGTTTTGCTGTCATTTTTGTTTCACTTCAGTAGGTCTAACCAATCCAGCTCTGTTACCCTCTTTAGTGTCCCACATATGTTAGGGAAAAACTAAACCCTCTTTATTCCAGACCCTAGTGGAGCATGATGCACTTTACTCTGTGTACCCTGTACATCAGTCATATTACGAACAAAACCCTAAAGACTTCATAAAGATGCTTTTAAGAGTGTCGATTAATTTGAAAAATGATTTAAGATTGTTTTAAAAGGCATTGTTTTACATAGATAATACTTGACATTGGCCCCAGATGTACATTGGCAGCCCTCTAATCATTCGCAATGACAAAAGGATGAATGTTTCATGAGAATTTCTTTGAAAAAGTCAGTAAATAAGTGGTTAGAGCAGTAATGGTAAAGAGTGACTGGTTGGCTGTGAAGCCTTCGTCCACTCTTCTACCTCTTGCGCTCTAAGTCTGGCTCAGTTTAACCAAATTACAGCTGCTTATGACTGGATTGTTTTACTATTCTCAGCCTTCACCTTCCATGTTAGGATCTGCAAAAGCGGTTCCAATCAGGCTGATTAGATTATTGTAATCGGAGCTTTTGAGTGTAAACAGAGAATGTTGTAATTCACTGATAATAGCCAAGAGCAGAAATGGTCTCTGTATGTGGCTTGATAAGGAGAGAGGCGTAAGAAAATGATCTTGTCATAGCATACATTATGCGTCAAAAGTTTTGGTATGTTTATAAAAAAGTATTGGCTATTTGTGTTAAATCTTATGTGCATCTGGAGTCATTCTGCTTTTATGTATACTATCAGCAGTGTATTTATTAATGGGATTATTTTGTAATATTCATCACATATGTAGTATGATGTACATGACCCTTTTGATCTTCTGAGATGCAATCATCTTGTCTGTCTTAACAAACTGAGTCTACTTTGTCCTAAATATCTTTGTGTATTTTAAGGAATGAGGTACAGAAGGAAATTTGCAGAATGGAGCAACCTCTTTGGTTCAATATTTGTAAAATATGTCAGATCTAAATATTGAAATGCTCTTCTTAAACTTGGACAGATTTACGTGTATAAGCAAGAAGTATTGGAAAATATTAACCATAGATTGCTTTGATATGCTGCTTATTATTGGGTTTTCATTGGGTTTGGCTTATTGGTTATCAAACATTACAAATGACTGAAAATTATATATTATGACACTTTTAAATGTTTTTTTTTTTTTTTTTCTGTGTGGTCTTTAAAGAGAGACTGTTTCTCATGATTTAGCCAAGTGTCCTTCTCCAGAGGACATGAATCGATAAACCTCTGTAGCTTCTTCAAAGTTTGAAGAAGATTGTGCAGGGCTGTTGTAAATCAATGGAAACTTTGTAGTGGATCTTAACAGCTCAGTTATTCCAAGTGGTAAGACTTTGAACACTCTACAAAGCCGAAATGCCCGAAATCTAGATTCAACCTAGGCAGTTTTACAGTCCAGGTGTCTAAATCAGGATTTGAATACCGGTAGTTTTAATCAAGTTGCCCTTTCTAAAACCACGTACCTGCCTACACGTAGTCTGACTTAAAAAAAAAAGTGTTTAGCCGTGTGAAACTAATAAAAAAACATGTGTATTAATGCATGTTAGTCTAGGTAAAACAAAATAAAAATTACTGTACCATCACTATGTAAATTTCATCAAAAGGTGAATTACATTTAAGGGATTGAATGTGTTGTTTTTTTCATATATGGTTGAGGTGCTGGTGGCAGTTGGCAATACATCAGGGAAATATGATGGTCTTGCACTTAGTATTTGTCACTCAATGGTATATGTGGATGTACAATGTTTCCTTTATGGAATGCGTTATTGCACAATGCTAGGAGATAATCTTATTTTGTGCTGCAGCCAAATTGTAAATAGTCAAACTGTGCATCTGGTGTCATATTTGTGCACTTTGTCTTGCATTATCTGTCTCAGTTTTGTCTTTAGAATTTTGAATGTGCTTTCCAATATTCAGAAAGCTTGTGTTTTATCTTTTTATTTGTTAATATTGTGCGGCAAAATTTCTCTCTGCTTTTTAATGCAACATGACAATATCTTCAAATCTAGTGTGAGAAATGTAAATATGGGGGTTAAGGATTCTTGCATTGTAATTAAAGAAAGCTTTGTAATTGGATGAATTAACTGAAGAGTTTCCACTATGCTACAATGTAATATTCGTGTAACATATTAAACCTACAATTTAAAACTCTCACCATATAAAAATACGGAAAAATGTATTCATGATTTGCATACTATGAAGCATTTGGTGTTTAATAATTTCTATTTTCATCCCCATATGTTTCAAATGTTTTGCTTGAATGAATTTGTGTTTGATAATGGATTTCCAGAAGTTTCCAGAGTCATCAGGTTTCTTATAGTTATATTTACATGGAAGGCTAGCTAATCACGAAACAAAGATAGATGTTTAAAATGAATATTGGAGCTGTCCAAAATTCAAATAAATGTTTTACATTAATAGCAAAATATTGAATGGTACTTTTTTCCCCAATGCAATGTAGATAACTTACACGTGTTTACTTGGTTTTATTAAGCCTGTAATTTGAAATGTAGATAACTGATGTAATCAAGGATTTAAAACAAAGATGTACGTGAGGCATACAGTCTAAAGTCTCAGTATATAATAATCATATATTCAGTGTTTTCTTGTTTGTTTGTTGTTAAACATAAAAACATATGTTTATTAGTTGCCAATGTACTGATTTAAATCTTGTTTGAATTTTTTTTCAAATGGGTCTCTTTGGAAAATAAAACCTGAACCATGAGAAATCTGAACTTTTTAGATATTTAAAATTATATCTCATATCAGGGATGAATGTTATAAATTTTATTCTACAACAGCTGTTTTACAACTTGTCACTAGAGGGTGCGCCACTCTTTGGAAAGCAGACGAGCGGACCCAGGTCAGAAAAACATGGAGAAGTCCAAACATACATATCCGGTTTTCATAAACATCTCTGGTCGTTCATAAAAAAGAATGGTCGTTAATCCTACCACAGTCCTAACTGTGAAACGTTCTGCCATGACATGAAATTATTTTAAATATTATCGTTCATGACAATGACATTGGGAATATATTGACATTTCCACAGATTCGGGGGCTTCACGCGCGCGTGGGACGAGTTTAACGTGCAGAAACAGCTGTACCGAGGTTGCGTTCCATACGTGTGTCATCCGTGATTGGTCAAAAAAGAGCCACGCCCCTCCTTGTGCTCAACTTATAAAAGAGAACGCTTTCGTCTTGCGCTCTCGCCTTGACTAAGTAAAATGTAGACTTAAGAGTGCAGTTTAAATTGATAAAGAAGACGGTTCGCCATAAGTGCATCGTCGATATATTGGATTAAAGGCGTTGGAGTGAATTTGCAAAGATGTTTCCTGGAAGTAAAGTTTCAAACGACATGATTCAGGCATGCCTTGGACTAACAGCCCTTAACGTCAACGGCTCTGGCGGGTTTGATGGGAAGCGACTGGTAATGCCAAAATTGAAACCACAGAACCAGTGCGGTGGGGACTCGCCCGGGTCGAATTGCGAGGGAGTAGATTACATGTCCCTTGAAGTGGAAACACGAGAAATTATTGACATTTTCTTTAAAGACTTTACAGGACTCCCTCATTCTAAAATTGGAAAAAAACAGGTTCTGTCAACGATGAAGAGGGTTGTGGAAAGTCTCGCGGTAAAGCACGAAATCGCTTATAAAGGTAATTTCACAAGTTCTCATTTTGTTTTTTTTACATGTAGCCTCTACTGTGTCCCTTTCGAGTGGTTTCATAATGTTTAGTGGTTGATAAGAACAGGTTAAATATTGCTTATTGCAGCCTCACCCTCTGCGTACGCACCTGGCCTGGCAGGTTGCTCCACTTTATGCCACGTATTTCCACTTTTATGACTCCGCAGTGGCCTCTAACGTTTGACTCTTTCAGGTATGATTTCTCATCTGAATCTGGAGCAGAATGGAGAGGATTTGAGTTTCATCCAGATTGTGGCAAGAGAAATCTTCAGCGATGGCGTCACAAACTGGGGCCGTATTGCAAGCTTGCTGACATTTGGGGCAGTTTTGTGCAAGTATCAGAATGACAGAGGACTTAGCGAGTGTGTGAGTCAGGTGGCGGAAGTCATCACTTCCTATCTTCTCACTGACCAGCGGGACTGGCTGCTCAAAAACAAAGCATGGGTGAGTTTAAAATTTCTCCACTCCACAGGACTGCATATGTGCTCTTAAGCTTCTTTTTTTGTTTTTTGTAACTTGTAACTAACCTAGTGTGTATTTTTCTCCTTAGGATGGCTTTGTGGAATTTTTTCATGTCCCGGATACAGAGGTGGCTGTGAGAAACGCACTGATGGCCATTGGTAGTGTGGCTACATTTGGAGCTGCACTTGCTTATTTGATACGGTGAATCCACATGAACTTTGTGGTGGAGTCAGAGTTTTTGGAAAAACAAGGACTTTTTAAAAAATATAAAGACAATAGAGATCGAGTCCATGTTTTTTTCTTGCTTTTGAATGACTTGTATAAAAGATGGTTTAAATCCCTGAAAAAAAAAAATTCAAGCTATTTTTTTATTAAAAGTAAAATACAATTTTCAGCTGTCCAGATCTGAATCTTGGGTAAACCTTTCAGTTACTCTTTGTTTTTTGTGTGCAGTTTACACAATCACTTTTGAAAATGTTTTCGCGTCCAACAGTGTTCAGTACACAAACATGTTCTTAAATTTGGGTACTGTAAAGTTGTATTAAATCTCACAACTATTTGTTGCAATTGCTATGAGGATTTGTACAATTAGCCATTGTAGTACTGCACCTTCACATTTGTCACTTCCTGTTTCAGAAACCTTCTTCTGCAATTTACTGCATGTATACCGCACATAACTTCAGGTGCTGGTTTCAGCTGACTAACAAGCTTTAAAGTGCTTATCTAAAATCTCATGGTTTGTTATAATTTGTGTCCTAATTTAGGACCATGATAGCAGTTAAAGGGATAGTTCACCCTAAAATGAAACCGGTCTTTTCCTTGTTTCGCTCGTCCCTTCTGCTGAACACAAAATATATTTTGCAGAAAATTGACTACCAAAAAGGCCACATTTATATGGCCACATTGACTTGCATAAAATGGTATTTAAGTCAATGGGAGCAATCAACTTGCTGAGTTAATGACAATTTTCATTTTTGGGTGCACTATCTCTAACCACAAAGCTGCTAAATGTTTTCTTTATTGCCTATTTTCTATTGCCAAATAATTTACATTTGTGTATACTCCCATTTCAGCCTGTGGAATGAAGTTGCACTGGGTTTGGCAGACTGAAACTGGCACAATGAAACTCATTGATGAATACCATTCATACTTAACGTATTTTAAAGAGTTCATTGTGTTGCTTAGTCATGTTGTTGAATCACTCTTTCGTGGGACCTTAGTATAATCATTCTTCATTATGAATGTATATCTTGTCATGACAAGCTGTCATCATGAGTCACTAATGTAACCAAACCTCTCAGCCGTTGTGAACTCCGACTGTAAGCTATCTAAAATCTTGTTTTGGCTCAAATAGAACTTTATTTTTAAACTAAAATGACTGAGAAATTCCTTTTGCTTTTAACCATAAAATGTGTTGAAACCATGATTTAATATGACCTCAGTATTCATCATGTTCTAATCCTTCCTTGGACAGGGAAGTTTCTCAATTGATTTCTTAATCTCATTTGTTGTACTTTTTGCCTGAAAGTGCTGGATGTAGCCAGTTTGGCTTTAATGTGGAAGTAGTATTTGTTAACATGACTGTCACACAGTAGAACCGTGTGATTTACTTTACACTTCTGTGTTCATGAGTCAAGTTTTAATGCTGAATGGCCATGGTTTTAAAATCACATGGGGTTCAATGAAACTTCAGCAGTTTATGCTGTTCAAAAACATATCTTGGTCAAATCCCTTTGAATGAAATCAGATGTTTGTGGCTTGGATGGGAATACCCACTTTCTTAGTGAATGACCTCCACTGTCTTTAAAAAGGGCACAGGAAAGGTTTCCATAGCGAAATGGAAATATATAATGTGTTGACATTCCGGAAGTATCTTAATATTTTGCATGTGTGTGGCATCTTGATAAGAAAAAGTTGGTCGGAAAAATCATGAACCATGAGCAAGGCAACGGATCTCCATTGAGGGTCCAGTGAGAAGGACAATGTTCTGACGTCTATATGAACGTCTGGCAAAGAACATGCTTTACTTGCATTTCTGCAGCAGGGATGTCTAATCCTGCTTCTTAAAGCCCACTATTCTGCAGTTCAGCTGTATCACACCTGCCTGTGCTTTTTTTGAAGGGTTCAATGGAAATAATTTGTTTCTTTAGCATATTTACATATGACAATGTAATACAATAAATGAATGCCTTATTGGGGTAAGCTAAAAATGAATAATCTAATTCTACCATAATTTTCTAAAAGTCATGGTGCTCCAAAACAGGTTTGGTTTTCTCTCAATGTGAGACACAAAAGAGGATCATTTGAAGAAGGTTTAAACTTTTGTCTCTTTAATGAAAGTCAATGAACACAATCGGACCCAATCAAATTTCATGGAAAAAACAAACGGAAACAAATAATTAGTTTTTCTAAATATTTTCTTTTGAGTTCCAATGAAAGTCAAACCGGTTTGGAGTGACAAGACCATGTGTAAATTATGAAAGAATTCTTAATTTGGATGGACTATCCCTTTAACTCATAACCAGGAATTCACTTATACATTCTTATAGGAATATATAAAACATAGGAATTTTTAACATATTTTTTAAAAGATGCACTATATCAGCTTCCAGGATGGAAAATATTTAAACATTAAAACACTTAAAACATTTGAGTTAATTTTTTTTTTTTTTGGACCAAAAAAAACACACATCCTTAAAAGATTTAGTGCTTCATTAGGAAGAAGTCTGTTGTTTTTTCTGGCTAAGCTAAAAAATATTTATATGAGTGTGCTTATTTGCTCAGATTGACTTGTTGTCGTGTCTGGTTACAGGCCATCCGTGGGGTCTAATGAGGACTATGGTAATGGAACACACAGGGCCTCATCTGATCCTCCAGTTCACTTCAGAAGCACCTGCTGTCGTTACCTGAGACAGTGCTGTTAAGCTCTGTGGAATACAGGTAAAGCCATGTGACAACACATGTACTAATCTGTACAGTCATGTGCTATGGTAGTCCAGGTAATGTACGTTTTAAGGATTACACAACAGACATCTTTAATGAGGGGTTAAAAGCTACTAATTTGTGATAGATTTATTTTATTTTCCAGTTTTTTTATGGATCTGGGTTCTTTAAAATAGCTGAAAACCATTGACAAAGTGATATGGAACTGTAAAGAGTTCGAAACTGAAACTACTTCACAGCCATGCTGTAATTTTCTAGAATTGGCATTAGAATCAAACATTTTATACTGCTGTGTTATATAATAGACCGCTTAGTGTGGATAAAAATCCAGTGGAACATAATACTAGTTAATGTGAAGAATAAAGTTTAAATAAATATTGAGAGTACAAACAATGTGCATATCCTGACTCTATTTATTATTAGAAACTGCTTTCTTAGATATATTGACTTCTATGAATGCGGAACAATAGTTGGAGGATTATGCATTATAGTCTAAAGCAGGGGTTCTCCAGAAGGGATTCAGTGAATGTGAGGAGTTCTGTGTAAAAGTTTATAGAAAAGCAGTGTAAAATAATAATAATAATAAGAAGAATTAATTAGATAAATAAAATAAGTATTGATATAAATTGATTGAAGTATATAACATTTGTAAAAAAAAAAAAAAAGAAACAAAAAGGAGAGAATGCATTAAATAAAGAGTATTTACGTTTGATCCTGTGCTTCCTTGTCCTGTCTTCGCATCGCATTATAACAGAAAAAACAAACTTAACAATCAACACATTTATAAAATTCCTTTATTCTGCGGTATTAATTCTTTACACTTATAAATACAGTACTGCTTTTTAAATTTCAAGATGGAGGTCCCTAGCATGAGGACGATCATATTTGTGGGTCTGTGGCATCTAAATGAAACAGGCAGAAAAGACCTATGGAAGTACTAAATAGAAAACATTTGGTGTTTAAATGAAAGCAAAATTGTATTATTGTCATAGTCTTGTCTTGTCGCGTCTGTCACATCCGGGTTCCCTTATGCATCTTCCAAGTCCTGCACGCTCCCGTCTAATTACTGCCCAAGTCTTGTGAGCTGTTTATAATCCCATGTTTGTCTTTTTATACCTTCCTGTGTTCCCATGTCTTAGTGAGTTGTTAACGTTTCGTGGTGGATGTTGTCTGAGCGCTCCATTTCTCCTTTTGCTCCGTGTTTTGCACTCTTACGTGCTGTTTCAGTTTGTTTCCAGTCTTTTGTTTTCTTGTGTTTAAATAAAGAGTATTTACGTTTGATCCTGTGCTTCCTTGTCCTGTCTTCGCATCGCACACGCATCCAAAGCGTGACAATTAAGTCATAAATATATTACATTTGTGTCATTAAATTTTTTGTATAACCTGTATTGTCAATTTTAATTTCCACCCTTAGTTTGAAATCGAATTACTGTATATGATTTTCCCCTTTTATTTCTGAGTTTATTATGTGAAGCACAGAGGCGTAACACCAAATGTTGGATCACAAAACCAAAGGGCTGGGCACCTCACAACACAACACCACACCTCACCTAACATTCAAGACTGCTTTTTTTTAACGATTATTCAAAACTTTTATTTTTACAAGGTCTATATTCAGGGTCAAAACAAAAATATTAACAAAGGGACATATTAATATGATATTAACATGAAAAAATTCATGATTCTTGGTACCAATTGCGATATCATAGGAAGAACTTTTAAAACACACAAATTTTCATACTTAACTAGACGTCTGTTGAGCGCATTGGAATTGTAGCCAATAACAGAGTGTGTGTTCTTAGTTTTAGTTCTACACTCTTGCAAAAAATCTCGTCATAATCTAAGAAGCACAATGAATCTTTAATTACGCCGTATTTTTTTGTTACAATGTAAGGATTCATGATCGTTCAGAAGTCTGAGCTCGCCTTGAATGAAAACTGGTGTATCTGGAACAAACTGGGGAATCTGACTATCTTAAACCTCTGATTTGTCTACATTCATGTGTTCAACAGACCTCTCTGGGATTGGCTACGATTCAAATGTGCTCAACAGACCTCTCTGTGATTGGCTAACATTCACATGTGCTCAACAGACCTCTCTGTGATTGGCTACGATTCACATGTGCTCAACAGACCTCTCTGTGATTGGCTACGATTCACATGTGCTCAACAGACCTCTCTGTGATTGGCTACGATTCACATGTGCTCAATAGGCCTCTCTGTGATTGGCTACGATTCAAATGTGCTCAACAGACCTCTCTGTGATCAGGGTTGGGTAGGTTACTTTTCAAATGTATTTCACTACAGATTACAAAATACTTGCTTTAAAAAGTAATTTGTAACGTATTTCGTTACATTACTCAAGTTTAGTAACGTAATCTAAATACTTTGGAATACTTTGAAATACTTAACACAAAAGACCATATGAACTTGATGTCCTGTTATCACCTTTATAGCAGAGGCACATCTAATAGAGGCACATTTGGAAAGAAAATATGACAAATATAAGTAAGATATAAATAAGATAAATATGATTTAAAATTTGTGTCATTTTAACTATCCCTAGTATAAATATGTTTCTATTGCAGCAAGCATCAGTCAGTAAGTGTGGTCTTAACAATAAATGAAAGCAAGAAAAAAACAGCTGGTACAATTCTCCAAGTAACACAACAAATTTAGGTAATGAATGGAGAAAACTTTGAGTGATTCTTTCACTTATTATCCTCTCTATGGAAAGACTACCGCCACAACAGAATCAAGAGAGTCAACAGTCAAACTTAGTCAGGATGCTTTTCGCAAATCAAATATGGTCGCAATGAAGTTCAATGGAATTTATGACTATAGTTATCTAGCGATGCTTTTGGGAAATACACCCCAGATCTATTAAATTCGTGAATGATTATGAAAATTTTGTAACTGACTAGTCGACTAGTCTAAAAGTAATGCCGCTAGAAATAAGGTCACTTTTCTGCGGCGCGCTTTTCCTTCTGTACTGTAGTCTCAAAACTGCAGCTTTATGTAGCGAGAGGCGTGTGTGTCGGTTTCTATGGTGAAACCCATGACAATGAGTTCAATAAACAGGTAAAGAATAAAAGCTGAACGTGATCACAGTGGCGGACAGTTGTAGTAAATGACGTGATGATTTGGCTGTTTCGGCTCGTCTCTCCAATCATTTCCGTGTCTGTGATTAATATAGCTATGCTCGGATCCAGTGGAATCATTATATGTCAGTTTATAAAACACTTTTCTGTCTCCTCCTACTTTAAAATACTCCCACACCTCGCTCGTCTCTCAATGGTCATTATTAAACCCGCCGCGACTGATATAAACAAAACGCATGGGAGATTTGCAGTAAAGATTTAGTTTCTGCTTGTTGTTTCCATGGCGACGCGTTATGCTTGTCACCTGACACACCGCAGCCGCAAAAGCACTATGACAGATGTATCGCATTTATTTAGTTTTATTTATTTATTCACAATATTCACACACTTGTTGGCTTTTTTATCAATTACCTGATATTCCAATTCTCAAATATGCAGAAGTGAATAAGTTTTGTCTTAAAAGCCTTTACAACGATCACGTCAGCTGATCTATAATGCAAGACGGGCACCGCAGTTCAGAGAATCTAATCTATCGGATTTACAACAAGTAAATTCAGTCACTTCTCTCGAAATACATGACAGTAAGTGTCCGGTGAAGCGGGAGAAGAATATGAAGTTATAGTAACCTATGCAATGTGTGTCTGATTTGATTAAAACACCTTGTCAGTTTATAATTTAATGGATTGTTATTTCCGCTTTTATAGACATCTGTGTGTATTTTTCAAACTATAAATGTATTTTTTGCCAGTAGCCTACTTATGAGTATTTAAACGTCTGAAACCTAAAATAAAGGTACGTGGTTGAAAACTGAATAGCTGTGATATATGACAAACACTGAGCGCGTCCGTCGCGACCGCAGCGCCAGCCAACGCGTGAAAACACAATTGAATTTAGCAATTGATCACGAGACGCACGGATCGTTCTAATCCCACCCAGCAAACACGTGAATGTGGGGCCCACATGGGTTTTACATGGGCTACAGGGGTACAGAGTGGGCATGGGCTCAAAATGGGCATCTTATCTGGGGCCCACTTGGGTTACCCAGCTAGGACCCACATGGGTCCACCCAGGTGGGCATCTTATCTGGGGCCCACTTGGGTTACCCAGCTAGGACCCACATGGGTTCACCCAGGTGGGCATCTTATCTGGGGCCCACTTGGGTGACCAAGCTAGGACCCATATGGGTGAACCCAGGTGGGCTCCCCATGTGGTTCCCAGGTGGGTATTTAATGGGAAATTTGTGCATGGGCTAAAAATGGGCTACACATGGGACCCTTTTTGTTTTATCAAATACAAACATAATTGCATAAGTGCAAATATAATTAATTCCATAGGTGATTACAATGTGCATATATGCCTTTAAAATTATTTTTGTTGTTGTTGTGACACTTGAATTAATTTTAGCAATCTTAATTTAATCATAATTTAAATCAAAATCAAATAGACAGTACATATATTTGTTGCTTTGACACTTGGACTAACAACCTACTTAAATAAAAATTAAAAAATGTGAACACTCATGCAATTGTACCACATTTTCTGATTTTAAAAAGATCAAGAGCCCACGACTTGAAAAAAATAAATAAAATAATTGTGAGGTCAAAACTATTGCAGGAACTCACGCAGCAATTCCCATCCCCCTGTCGACTATATCGCGAGATCTTAAACAACACTACCATCCCCCACCCGCTGTTACGCGCCACTTTCGTCTATTTTCCGTTGGTGATTTTGCTGTCAACTATACTTAAGGTAAGAACTACAACACTACATAAAAACTGAAAAGTAAAATGTATTAGAAATACCTTGTTTTCACAACATAGTGTTAACCAAAGCATTAGTTTAACTATTGTCTCGTTAGAATGTTGACAATTACAGTTAGACATCTATCCTCAGAAATCGCGCCTCTTTTTGAAAAATGTTCGCCGTTTTTTTGTGGCTCCCCATAACAAAAACGATAGGAGTTACAATATTAGAGTAATATATTTTCTTATAATTTACAAACTGTTATTAAATTGTTTCGAGTTGAGGCTTATATTTGACTACTGTTTTACGATATACCTCAATGGCATTTATAGTGCGCACATCAAACGCCCAAAAAGAATTAACGTTATCGGTATTTTGAATGTAACCTGTTCAATCTGTCTGCTCCCGTTTATTTTTAAGCACAGAATTATACGTTACACAAAACACAGACCGTAGCGCTTTTAGTCCAAAAATTGGGCACATTCATTGAGATATAATGCACTTTCATGTGTTTAATAGGCATTTATTCACTGAACTATAATGCACATTGATTTTCCACTGAATTATGCGATCTCCGCGTTCTGCACATTCGGGACTGGTACACATGAGAGAGAGAGCAGGCCCGTAGCAGCTAGCTAGCTCACTCAGTACATGTTTCATGTTTAAAATAAAATTTGTTATCTGAATGACTAATTTGCTGTTTAAAACCCCTCAGTACTCATGAATGTGTTTATGTATAATTTTATCATGTATAAAAATCTTTAGGAATGTCTAATCTCTAAAATGTTTATTGTCCGTGTATGAAAGGAATCGAGGCTGCTTGAGAGCTGAGTGAGTGAGGACGCATCAGCAAGGCAGTAATGAGTAAAGGATGAAGTTGTGAAATTCTGACTGGCCACAGTTTAAAGTGCGCATATTGGGAAAAGCAGGTAATGTTTTTATTGAGTGTGGAATGGTGATAGTTATAATGATAATTATGTGTCAAATTACACACAAATAAGGTATGCTTTTTTTTATGCCTATAACCTACAGGAAACTATGCCCATACCACAGCAAAGCTTCTAAAGTCTGAAGTGACCTCTGACTTGTAGGCGGAATCAGATTCTGGAGGAAATATGGGAAAAGGGAAGCGAAAAAAGAAGGTAAGACTAAATTTATATATTGATATATTTACACACTCTGTACTAGGCATGTAATAATATCGGGGCTCTACAGTGTGACCATTACATAATCCAGTGAGATTTTTGTCAGGTAGGTTTCTTGAAGCATTTTGGAGATTTATGTCAATATTTTATTTGATACCATTGTTTTGTGGAAAACAGTAAAATTGGAGAACTGCTTCTTTGATGCAAGTGGTCAAATATGGAATTTAATCTCTATTATGCTCTTTGTTTATATGCATTTCACAGGCAGCTTGAAAAAAAAAAGCCCTTACGAACCAAATAAACAGAAAAGAAGCAGAAAAGGCAGTGTCAAAGTGGCTCATTGGTGCCAGGGACAGGGGAGGAAACCGGACTGCGAGGGCACATGTTGGAGAGCAAGATGAGTAAGAGATGCAAAAAAATAATAATAATTTATTACTATGTGCACTCTTAAGCCCAATGGATACTTTAGTGTCAAACCTACACCGTGTCTGACGCAGAAGTATAAATCAGCTTTTAGACATTTTGCTGTCACTTAGTTGTTTTTGGTCGCTGTGAATGTAATACTAGACGCTGTGTCTAATACTTATTTTTGACACTTATTTATGCAACTGACCCCAGGTCTTGGGTTATCCACTAATAAACTGATGACCTAAATCAGGTGTGTTTGATTAAAGAGACATGCAAAATGTGGTTTAGAACCACTGATTAACAGCGTGATGTGAGATACGAAAGGCTAATCAATCTGACATGTTTAAACTAAAAATATAAAATTAATTGTATATGTATTATATAACATTTTAGATATTTTAATATAATGAGTGGTAAAATATATTAATTTGTTCTATCTTTTCAAAGGGCCACTGGGAGAGTGAGAACGGAGGACTGAGGAGCCACACTGTTGCTTTGGCTTGTTTTGTCTTGGGAACTCTTCAGTTCAAGAGGTTATTATAACAAATATGTTACTGGAGCATTACTGCACTTTGTGTTTTGTATTTGAGTTTTAAAAAGTTCTTAATAAATGAAAGCATGAGCTACTGGTCTTTCTTCATTGACTTTTCTGGACATTTTACTGTACTTTATTGGGTTAAATGTAATATTTGTAGTTAGGGGTTTACTGTAAAATAAGGTAACCCAAACAAACAAGTATGTTAGCCCATATATATAGCTGTTGTGGCCCACACGAGACCTACATAAAACCTAGCCAGGTCCCATCATTAACCCATTAAACTGCCTCCTATGGGCCCCAAATGGGCCCTATATGGTGCCCATCAAAGGCCCATCATAAACCCATGTAAGCAGCCTCCTATGGGCCCCACATGGGATTGCCCAAATGGGCCCTATATGGTGCCCATCAAGGGCCCATCATAAACCCATGTAAGCAGTCTCCTATGGGCCCCACATGGGATTACCCAAATGGGCCCTATATGGTGCCCATCAAGGGCCCATCATAAACCCATCTGGGCTAACCCATGTCGGGCCACCATGGAAACTGAGGACAAAATTAGCTGGGTCCCAGTTGGGTAGCCCAGGTGGGCCCCAGAAATCAGCCCAGGTGCAACCCCTTTGGGCCCCACATGGATGTGTTGGCTGGGCAGGTGCGATCGCGCATGTAAAAGGGTTACATGTAAGATTAAAATGTCATTTGAACAATAAAATCTTGTGGGTTTTTTTTTCCTCGTGTAGTCGACTAGTGTTTTTGGTGTCGACTAGTGGCACCCTGTACCGTGTAGTCGACTACACTCACACATCCCCTAATGTTGTATAAGACCAAATTCTTATAAATATTAAACATAGGCTAATGATGATAACCATAAAAGGCTCAACGTATGAGTAAATGGGAAAATAAGGAATATTGCATGTCCAGTGGCAAGACAAATGGGAGAGCATCATAGACAGTTAATGAGTCTATGAGTGAATGTGATTTTATCTGGAATTCAAATAGCAATGAAGTTAGTTGGAAGGTGATTGAGGGGCAGAGTAAAAAGATGACTCGTACGAGGATCGAACCCGGGACCTTGTCGCTATTAACACTACGCTCTAACCAACTGAGCTAAACGGCCTCATTTAAAGATTGTCAATTTGAGTCGAAGAATGGGCTCGTCCGGGATTTGAACCTGGGACCTCCCACATCCTAAGCGAGAATCATACGAATCATATAAATAAAGAAAATAATTTTCAAAGACCAAGAACAACTTACTTCAAGATGCTTTTTCAGATTAGATGTTGAATCCTTTGATGCCGATAGAAGTTTTGTTGCAGGTAGACATAGCTTGCATTGCACTGTGATGTTACGTCCTTTTTCTTGTTTATAAGTAAAATTGTCTTTGAATTTCCACGAAAGAAATGTATTACGCGCTGTTTTCCCGTCCATTTTTGGATGCGATTGCAGCTTGCTAACTGAACAGGCTGCGCGCGCTTTTTTTAAAGAGACAGAGTCGGAGAAGTTAATATTAATTAATAAATGACATTAAAATTCAAAGTAATCACTTTGGTAATCTAAAATACTTCTTGAATGTAACTGTAATCTGATTACCATCAATTTAAAATGTAACTGTAACGAAATACAGTTACTCAAATTTTGTATTTTAAATACGTAACGTCGTTACATGTATTTCGTTACTCCCCAACCCTGTCTGTGATTGGCTACGATTCCAATGTGCTCAACAGACCTCTCTGTGATTGGCTACGATTCACATGTGCTCAACAGGCCTCTCTGTGATTGGCTACGATTCACATGTGCTCAACAGGCCTCTCTGTGATTGGCTACGATTCAAATGTGCTCAACAGACCTCTCTGTGATTGGCTACGATTCAAATGTGCTCAACAGACCTCTCTGTGATTGGCTACGATTCACATGTGCTCAACAGACCTCTCTGTGATTGGCTACGATTCACATGTGCTCAATAGGCCTCTCTGTGATTGGCTACGATTCAAATGTGCTCAACAGACCTCTCTGTGATTGGCTACGATTCAAATGTGCTCAACAGACCTCTCTGTGATTGGCTACGATTCACATGTGCTCAACAGACCTCTCTGTGATTGGCTACGATTCACATGTGCTCAACAGGCCTCTCTGTGATTGGCTACGATTCAAATGTGCTCAACAGACCTCTCTGTGATTGGCTACGATTCACATGTGCTCAACAGGCCTCTCTGTGATTGGCTACGATTCAAATGTGCTCAACAGACCTCTCTGTGATTGGCTACGATTCAAATGTGCTCAACAGACCTCTCTGTGATTGGCTACGATTCACATGTGCTCAACAGACCTCTCTGTGATTGGCTACGATTCACATGTGCTCAACAGACCTCTCTGTGATTGGCTACGATTCACATGTGCTCAACAGACCTCTCTGTGATTGGCTACGATTCACATGTGCTCAACAGGCCTCTCTGTGATTGGCTACGATTCACATGTGCTCAACAGACCTCTCTGTGATTGGCTACGATTCACATGTGCTCAACAGGCCTCTCTGTGATTGGCTACGATTCACATGTGCTCAACAGACCTCTCTGTGATTGGCTACGATTCACATGTGCTCAATAGGCCTCTCTGTATTCAAATTCTACAATTCAAATTTGGTCAACAGACGTCTTTGTGATTGGGTACGATTCACATACGATCTGTACCAAAGTACCGACAGGCTACTTTTGGCAACACTATATCACTGAGGTAATGGTTACACCAGGGGTGCTCAATACGTCGATCGCAATCTACCAGTCGATCTCCAAGGTACTATTGGTAGATCGCATGACAAGGTGAGGTGACATTGTCATGAACTGACGCTATACAAATAAAGTTGAGTTGTTTTGAATAAAAACTAGACGTCAGCGTATCAGCCATCCCGTCACTTGATTGATACACAGGACAACCAGTCAGATGACATCAGATTTTTTTCCGTACAATTAGGTCACTGTGCTCAAACAAACAACACCCCTGAACGCTCGGTTTTTTCCACTTTTTTTCCAAGATAGGGTATAAAAATGAGTGGGGGAGCTGGACCAAGTAAGAAGAAAAAAATGTATCACTTTCATACGAAATGGGAGGAGGACTTTTTTTTCACGATGACATTTTCAAAGTGCGTTTGTCTCGTCTGCCAGTCTACCGTCGCAATACCAAAGAAGGGAAATGTGGAGCGGCATTTTCGGACTCTCTCTCTCTCTCTCTCTCTCTCTCTCTCTCTCTCTCTCTCTCTATATATATATATATATATATATATATTTCTCAATAAATATAATGGGTAGATCATTTTGACTTGGTCATTTCAAAAGTAGCTCCCATGTTGAAAAAGTGTGAGCACCCCTGGGTTACACAGTTACATTATTCTAGTCAGAAGTTGTCTTCCATCCTGATAACCTGATTTACCGGTAGGCTTCTTGTGTTGTAGTGCGAGGATCCTTTACACAAAACTGCTCTGTACAAGACCAAACCATTTTAGCTTTTGATTGACAGGTCGCTAACACGGGAGGGAACAAGCTGCTAGGCAAACAAACAACAGTTCAAATTTTTACAAATGGAAAATTAAGTCTTGTGCATTTTAATCCTACCGGTAGCATATTATTATCATCTAATGTTGTCACATTAATATTGTGGAATATCAATATATATTTTTGACCCTTCTGGATAATTTCTCTTACTGTTTAACTTCACCAAGATTTTCCATATTTTATGCATTAAGCTCCCAGTGTTCTGTTTTCATGCTCTGGCAATCCTGGCGATAGAACAGTTCTGCTAGTCATGGCAGGTCGTTGCTGGATCATCAGGTCTATGACCTTTCCCCTACATTGTGATTCCATGAGGGAAAACACGTCACTTCCACATTCTTAAAGTCTTAAAGATAACAGCTCTAAAATAAGAAAATAAAAAATGTGTGCCAGCCTCTGACCCCTCAGGTGACCATCTTTAATGTATAATTTATGTGTTTAATAAATATTTAAAATGTTTAATCTTCTGGTTAGTGATCTGTATTAGTCAGCGTATTACTGGAAAAAAATTTTCCTGACTCACTGTTGTCTTTGAGTCTCCTGACTTGTGTCTTGCAATTATTGTTCCTTGCTTTATGTACACAAACGGATTGGCAAAGTTTCACAAGTCACGTGTGGAAGGCTGTCGACTGGCATTAAACATGTAAATAAAATCTCCTTATCTGACTTCCTTTATTCACGTTTTGTCCTGTTATGGAGGCTTTTGTCCTGGATCATTAATTCTAAACACATGTAAATGTATGATCCAAAATATGTTACTCACGTTAGGAGATCTTATAGCCACACCAAAGATGGTACAATATTGTGATTATAATTAAGAAGAAACTGCTTTTGAACATTTTGAACTGTCACATTGGTGAAGTAACTATGTGGAAATGCTGATATTTCAATGGCCTTTGAAATATGAATCAGATGCAATGTTTAAATGAGCTAATGAGTTTTGAAAAATGTGGTCTTCATATGTTTTATTTTTTTACGCACATTGAGAACTCCAGTACTAGTGGTTAAAACAACTGTTTACATTGAAGAGTATTGAGAAATACTGAGTAAGTATGAGATATTGCCATCATGGAAGGCGGTAACTTAGATTTAGACACCAGTATGTTTGTGGAGAGAGTTTACTCTAAAGTCACCTTGTTTACAGTCATCATGAGGATTTATTCTATGACATGTGGTCAACAAGGCCGCAGGTTCAGACTTGTTTTAAGAGGTCTGTTCCGATGTTTAGACTGCAAAATGTATGAGTTGAACAAGGCCAAAGGATTATTGACCTATGTCACACATTCATTGTCAAAATAGCTTAACTCAGAACTTACAAGACTGAATGATGTTTTGAAAAGATTGTGGTCAGAATGTTATGCAGTCAGCTATAAAAAATTTTTTGATTACCTTCAGGTTTGAAAAAAAGCAAATCACTTTAAAAAGAGAATGTTAGGAATATGAAATTAGGAGTTAAAATACTTTTGTTGGTAGTACCGTAAGTATAATCTCTGTGGAAGTCTTTATTATTTAACAGTTTCTCTATTATAATTCACCATAACACCATAATATATTGTGTGACACCACAATGTCCTTATAATATGGCTTATGAGATTCAAGGACTTCTTTCCAAATAGTCTATATTTTAATTTGAAATATTCAGTCTGCTTTTACCGATATACCGATATTTATATACATTCTGTACTAAATGAATTTTTTTCTTAAAACGTTTCAGCATTTTGATGATGTAATGCCATTATTTATGAAAATAAATTTTTTCATTAATTTAAGCACTTTCAATTTTAATTGTGTATTTCATCATGCTTTGTTTTCCAAGAAATAAAAGCAATGCTAGTAATATGAGTGTTCATGCCTCTTTTCTTTTTCAATATAGCTTTCACATTTCAGTTCCTACACCAACACTCAAAAAAATGAAACACTGCTGTTGTTGGTTCAAAGAATGTAAATACATTTGAAATTAAGTAATACACTTAAGTTTGTGCATTGAAATGAAAACCTTTGTTTAGACATAATTTAAAAAAAGTAATTTTCAAATGTACACAATTTTCTTATGTTGACTGAATTAAATAAAGTTGCGTTTCTTATGCAGTACTGCACTTTGATCAGCAGGTGGCGCTGCAAACGCGCATGCGCAAATAGAATGCTCATCGTTAACTTTTCAGATTACAACCGCCATCTTGTTCATTAACGTCTGGAAAAACAAACTTACTTTGCAAACTGAGAAAACAACTAAACTTTTGTCTTTATGTGGAGATACAGGTGAGATATTTTACTTATTTTCATTTATATTGGTTTTATGTATTTGGTGGTTTCTAAATTTATCTCAGTTTGGATCCGGAGGAATGAATGGGGCTATGCTAAATGCTAACACATTCACAATTTTCAAAGATTAAAGATCAAAAGAACAAACATTAAGTGCAAAGCATTGAAAAAAGGTAAATATGTATTAATTTGTCTAAGTTGAGGCATGAACATAGTGCAACATTGAAAAATGGTACTGTTTTCCTTTTAAAAGCAAAAATGAAACATTGCTTTTGTTGGTTCAAAGAATGTAAATACATATGAATTAATTAATACACTTAAGTTTGTGCATTGAAATTAAAATCTTTGTTAGGACAAAATAAAAATAAAAAGTAACTTTCACATGTACACTGAATTGAATGTTGACTGAATTAAATAAAGTTACGTTGCTTCTGCAGTACCACACTTTGATCAGCATGGAGCTGCGCATGCGCAGATAGAAAGCACATGTCTCACCCGTGATTACAGCCGGCCATTTTGTGCATTAACGTCTGATTGACAAATTGATTTCGCAAACGGAGAAAACGTGGAGACACAGGTGAGATATTTTACTTATTTACATTTATATTGAGATTATCAACCGATTAGAATGGTGAATTACAGACCACAAAGTATAATAAACTTGTTTAGTTGACTTTGTTTTCAGATTATTATTAATCACTCTGCATTGCTTTTTAATTCACATTTAATATTTTCCACTTTAATTTGATTTAAATTCTAACATAAAAAAGATAAATTACTCCTATTCAATTGCTAATTAGGGGTATTTCCACCGCGATAGTAGTGTGCAAATAAAGTCATTTTGTCTCATGGTTTAGTATTAGTTTTTCAATAATTGTTTTAAATTGTGGTCTTTGCATCTCTATTTGAGTTCAAATATAAAAATCATGGAACTAAACACATTTAACACTTTAAGAAGTTGTCATGTAGTTAACGGTAAGTAACTTTTTGGTTAGGTCATCCAAAACATTTATACTACAGTTTAGCAGTTGTTAGTGTTATATATATATATAACACTCTGAGCTTTCCTGTAGCTCAGTCAGTAGAGCATTAGCGTTGTAGGTCATGGGTTCGAACCCAGAGAAAGCAAGAACTGATTCAATGTGTTCCTTGAATGCAATGTAAGTCGCTTTGGATAAAAGCGTCTGCCAAATGCACGAGTGTGTGTGTGTGTATGTATGTATGTATATATATATATATATATATATATATATATATATATATATATATATATATATATATATATATATATATACACAAATTTATATTTTATTCAATTTAACTTTTTATTTGGTGACTAACATCCTTCCACTTAACAGAGTTTAGAAGTTATGCCTCTGGAGTCCCACAAGTGGCTGTGCAGAGATTTCACACATCCATATCAACACTTTTAAAACACTTCAGGTTAGTACATGGACACTATGGCCGCAGACAAGCATATCCATGTTTTTGTTCTAAAAATGTAATGCAAGTTTAATTTTATACTAAATGTCAATTTTATAGTCAATAGTAAGAATCAATCTGCTGGCGTTGTACTAATATATTCAACTCTCTCTCTCTTTTTTAGAAAGGTTTGATATGATGGATAGCACAGCCAAGCTTCTAGTAATTTTGGGAGATAACAACTGAAAGTTTAATTTTACCAACTGGTATACCAGACTCATTGAATGACCTTAAAAGAGAAGTCCAAACACATCAACTCATACAAGCGAAAAGGATCAGTGGGAAGTCCTAACCAAGTGAAGAAACCTAAAAAAGCTGAAGTAAACTATTGTCCAGATCTCCCACTGGGAGAAACAAAAGAAACACTTGAACATCAAAGATTGCACTGTTGTCTGAGGTGACTAAAAGAAACAATGAGCAGGTTATCTGGGAGCTGATGGACAGAACATTTTCACGTAGAAGACATGAGGTGGTTGAAGATTTGCCTGACATTGGTGAATTTAAGACTAGATGGCCAGCACTGTTTAATGAATGAGAGGTAAGTCTTTATGTCCTTCTATATAGATGGTGGTTGTTATTTTGAATTATGAATAATTTATTATAATAATAACCCATTTATTTGGTTTGTTCATCTGTGGTTATTTTGTATGTGATCTGTAAGTTTAGTAAAGACACACTAAACTCTTAGTGTAACTTTTGATTTGTTCTTTTAAACCTGTATTAGGTGTCTGCGGAATTCAGCAGGATAACAACAATCCCTTTGGTGTCCAAATTCATGGGTCAGCTTCATCATTTCTCAACTCAGCTCATCAGCTTCATTCGGAAAGAAAGAGGAGGAGCAGCAAGACAGAAGATAAGCAACATCATGTCCGTTTTGGATCAGGTATGTTCTCTAAACTCATCATTTTAAATCTGGCAATATTTCTTCCAAAGATGAGCTTTCAGTTGTTATGCTCTAAGCCTCATGTTATGAAACCTGTTAATTTCTCAACTATAACACTGAAGTTAATAATGGTTGCAATAAGATAAATAATGGCTGAATATCTTTTTTCAGTGAAGTGCATCTAACGCATGGCATATATGAAAAGTTAAAATGCGTAAGCTTTTAAAGGAAAACAGCACAGTTTTTCAAAATTTTGCTATGTTCTTACCTCAATTTAGACAAAGTAATACATATTTTTTCACATGCACTTCATCTTTGCACAGTGTGTCGTGAATGTGTTAGCATTTAGCCTAGCCCCATTCATTCCTTAGGAACCAAACAGGGATGAATTTAGAAGCCACCAAACACTTCCATGTTTTCCCTAGAGCACCCAGTAAGTAACTAGTACTGCACAACTAGGTGCTCTTCCGCCATAAAATATAGTTCTCTTTTTCTTTTTTTTTATCCGCTTAAAAAAAATTGCCACTTTTTTATTTTGTGCCACCATTCTTACTCATGTAGCAGTCTTTAAAAAGGGAGAACATGGAAGTGTTTGGTGGCTTCTAAATTCATCCCTGTTTGGATCCTAAGGAATGGGGCTAGGCTAAATGCTAACACATTCACAACATACTGTACAAAGATGGAGTGCACGCATTGAAAAAATATATGTATTAATTTGTCTAAGTTGAGGGAAGAACATAGTAAATTATTGAAAAATGGTACTGTTTTCCTTCAAAAGCCCTCAGTCAAAATGAGATTGATTTTCAGTGAATGCTCTTTACAAGAAATATACGTTACTCAAATAATTTTGCTTAAACTTGCTAAATACCGCAGCCTGAAATATAAATTTGTAGATCAACACTAAACGCCTGATAGAAAATGCTCATTTAACAGAAAAGAGAAAATTTCATGTTCTGTAGTGTAAACCGCTTTAATGTAAAGGCTTGCGTATAGCTTTACCATATTTTTTAGGAGCATCAGAGTTGGGATTTATGCATCTACATTTAGAACAACTCAGACATCAGAAATTGTGTGTCTTTCCTATAACGAAATTTCTGGTTTAGGGCTATTTTCTTTTGTTCTTGTTTCCAGAGATGACCCTCATAGAAATAACATTGTGAGATAATTTGTATATTGCTAATAATGGTTTATTTTTACACTTTCAGAATGTCACCATCCACAAAAGAAAAATATTTGAATGAAGACCCCTCGAGCCTTATGAAGGAGTACATGGTAATTTAAACCTGTTAAACATATCTAAAACCAATTTGCCCCTTTCACCCAGATTTTTTATCTAATTATTTATTTTTGTGTTTTTAGGATATTGAACATGAAGAAGCCAAAACCTTGATGCACAACACCACCCTTGGGATTTATATCATCCAACCTGAAGGGGGCAAGTGCTACAGACCCTTACAAAGATGTTGGCATCATCATTGAAGGCATCAAAGTACTTGAAAGCCAAAATGATGTGGCACATGCGTGTTCAATGATGCTTGGGTTGATTTACGCTTTCAACTTGGCCTGCCCACAAGACTTAAAATATACTTTTGAAACATTTCAAAAGATTTTTATGGAGCTTGATGCCAAAAAACTGTCTAGTAAGGTCCAGGTCCTTAAAAACAAGCTTCTTTTGTAAGGACTAAGTTGAGGACATTCCCCAATGTTACGCTGTTGCAGTACATTTTTTCCTGTACCTTTTTACTATTGAATAACTGCGTTTATTTTTTTCAATTTAAAAATGCAGAGACTGTAAAAGAGCACTTTCACATACTTAATTTCATTTATAGGCAATGTGGTTTTTTTTTTTACATTATTTTTTTTAATAAGAAAATCTTAAGCAGTTTTAAAGATACAAATAATTCTTGTTAGACATTAGTAAAAGGTGTTCTTAAATGTATGCAGTATATTTACAGCATGTTCTTTTTACGTTAGCGTAAGAGAAAACAGTAACCAGTGTTCACAGGGTATATATTGTACACAGATTATGATTAAGACATTGTTTACAGAGATTTTTACACAAATGTTTACTGTTCAATTTGTACTTATAACTTGCATTATATTTGTTTTACCTGTAATAAGAGAAAACAGTGTGCCAATGTTCACAGGGTATATATGTTTCACATATTGTTATTGTGAAAAATGTGTACAATTTGAAAATGTTCTGAATTTCACTTAATAAAATAATGCAAAGCAAAAAACTGATTTTTATTGTGGTTGAATGTAAAAAAAAAATATATAGATTAGTTGAACCAATTATTTAAAACAAAAGCAAGGTACTTAATTTGATTTAACTAAACAATGTTGCATTAAGTTTATGTAAAAAACTTAAGTTTGCTGAAATGGATAAATATATAGATATAGTTTAATTGAACTTAAGTTCATTATTTAAAACAAAAGCAAAATAGTTAATTTGGTTTAACTAAACAAGAGTGCATTAAGTTTATGTAAAAAAATTAAGTTTGCTGAAATAGATCATGTTAGATAAATGCAACATAACAATGTTAGGTGGAACCTGTTGACAAAACAAAGTTAATTAAATCCAACATATTATTTTTTTCAGTGAATGCTTCCCCGTAAATGTCTTTAGGTACTTTCACTTTTCATCATAAAAGATTCTGGTAAGGGATGGTTAACTTCTTGGTACTTTTGCCACTGTATAAACTTGCATCACTCTTTCATCAGATCTATAAATGCCTGAAGCAAAGATATAGTCTTGCAGTTTTATTAAGTTGATAAAAACAGGTTTCTGTTTGTGAGAGTATACTTTTTGTTTATTTTGTTACAAAGGAATTTTTAATGAGACGAAAAGGAAGAATTGCAGACTAAGAAAACACAAACTGGTCGTGCAACTAACCAAATGGTAAAAAGATGATTTAACCCCCCCAAAACACAAATAGTCATTGACATGTGGCTTGTACTTTGATCTGTCTAGTAAGGTTTATCTGCTTAGACTTGCTACCCAAACTGTCTAATCAAAATCAAATGTTTAAGAGCCAAACTATATAATGATTTATTGCAATCATATCAAAGCAGTTGATAATAATCATGAGGTTCTGGATTTTTTTTTTAAACAGATGAGATCATGTTTTAAGAGGAAATGCAAAAAAGACAGTCCTTTGGAATTTTTTTCCGTCAGTAGAGTTCTTCTTTCTACCATTTTTAAGGCATTTTGTCTAGAGTTTTTGTCACATGCTGTCACATAAAAATAGAGAAATGGGGAACGTTCTCAGAGCTTTAACTAACATTCTGGCAAGGTTCTATCAAAGTTATGAACAAACATTGTTCCAGGAAAATTCTAAGAATATGTAGTCAAAGAACATTAAAGGTCTTTAATAATGTTCGCAGAATGGTAGCATAAAAATACATTGCTCAAGGAGCGTTTCTGAAACTTTGTATTTGGATGCCTGAATAACGTTTTTTAGTCTAAATGTTACTTGTTTCAGAATGTTCAGAGAACATTCAAAAGAAACATTAACGCTTACAAATAATAAATTGGAATGTTCCCTAAACACTTACCACATTTTTATTTTATTTAAGGTTTTCATAACTTAATGAGAATATTAGCAAAGTTCTTACGTTTTTTTGGCTGGTATGTTTTGTCTTGGAAAAATGTTGCTATTGTAATTAATTATGTCTAATGTATGCAATTGTTGATTCTCTTTGCAGCTCATTAAATATCTGAGGTTTTTAGGAATGTGTACAAGGAAGCCCAATTACAACCAGGAAGTTATATAAGTTTATTTGCAAAACATTTTTTGCATGATGGATCAGTGGTGGGTGTGAGATTCAATCAACTAATACTCTACTAATACTCTACTGAGAGCTTGTAGACATGTAGGTTACTTATAGTCAACAGAATATATTAAAGGGACCATCTAAATAAAGTGAAACAAACATGTGTTTGTTGTGTCCATACTTTTATCCTTATCATTTATTTATAACAATTTATTATTTATACAGTTCTTTTCTATCATGAATGTCAAGCTACCCACACATATCTGCAAATGCAGCCAAAATGCAAATTGTCATGGAGCAAAGAATATCTTGCTGCAGCATGTTTGTTCTAGGGCGTGTAAAACTTTGCCTGAGAAGAAATGTAAATGAACAAACATTTTGCTTTGACTAACTCCTCAAAAGATGGAGGTTTTATGTTGCAAATTATAAAATGTAAACATATGCACAACACAAAGGGATCATTTTTTGCCTTTCAGCTGTTTTGCATCTGCTGCATAAAGTTCTAAATAGGCCAAAGGTTCTGTGCAACTTGCAGGTGTCTTCGGTTTTGTTTTTTCCATCCATATATCAATATACAACATACTATTATGCATGGTCTTTTTGTTTTGTTTTGTATTGAACATTTCTGTTGCAAAAACACTGCCATTGAACAGGAGTCTTGTACATTCCAAAAACTTACTATTACATTTAAATAATAATATGTTTATATATATATATATATATATATATATATATATATATATTATAGTTTTTTTTAAAAAGAAAACTTGTAGTGAACAATATTCCAGAGAACTGCTGTCAGACACTAAATATTCAGTGTACTGTATATAGAATTAGTACATGCCACAGGAACTTATATAACATATTCGAACAGGTTTTGTTTTCTTGATCCACTTTATCAGCTTGAGTGGAGGAGTGTCAGATAACCTTAGTGTCTCAGATGCTCTGTTGGAAAATCAGATTAAAGAGGTTAAATGTTCACGCTGTAGCTTGATCTCATTATGATTTCTGGTATGGTAAAAATCTATAGCATATTATAACTAAAATGATAAACTTGCTGTACATTTATCCACCTGTTGCATTGTTTTTATTTCACTTAGGAAGGGTTATAGGTATAGGATAGGGTTAAGGGCTCAAACCGGGGATCAAATCAAAAGAATAATGAAACATGAGCATTCACATCTAATACCTCAAATACCTCAAATCAAATACCTCAGAGGGAATATGTAATATTTTTTCAGTGTCTATCTTGCCCAGCTAAATATTTTGTTAATCGTAATGGATTTTTTTTTCTTAGCAGAAACTTTTAAGTCTGCATGAACCAGATAACTTCAGTTATTATGATGAATTTCAGAGTAAAACAAAATATTGAATAAATGTAATGCCATTATTTATGAAAATAATTTTTGCATTAATTTAAGCACTTTCAAATAGTCTCTATATCCGTGTAATTGTGTATTTCATCATGCTTTGTTTTCCAAGAAATAAAAGCACTGCTAGTAATATGAGTGTTCCTGCCTCTTTTCTTTTTCAATATAGCTTTCACATTTCAGTTCCTACACCAATGCTTGCTGGTAAATGTCTTTAGGTACTTTCACTTTTCATCATAAAAGATTCTCTGGTTAGGGATGGTTAGTTTGTAGGTATTTTTCCCCACAAAATATTGAATAAATGGGCTTGATTTTTGCATACTCCTTGCCATCTCTAGCTCACGGTTGGAAGGGAATTTTTTAAGATGTTCTGCCCAGTCCATCAAAATGACCTCAATGGCTACTAATTATAAGATATTTCTTTGACAGTGCTCTTACTCTTAAATGCATAGAAATAAATTATATGGTCATGGTTTAAATAGTTGTTGTAAGAAAGCCCAAATAACATTGACCCCAAGTTATTTATACTCTGATAGGACATTGAGCTTGACCTTCATAGTGAACTTGACAGTAACTATAAACACGTGAGAACTTGTCACTGTTCTGTTCCCACGACCGACTCTTATTTCAGTTGATCTCTTTTAGTTTTTCTCATGCAGGGCTCAGTTACTTAGAAACACTGATCCAGCAGGGCTTTGTTGTCATTTTCACATTAAACATTTCAATATCTCAGTGCACTCACTAGCAGTTTACCTAAAGTTTCAAATACAATCCCTGTAATGTCACCTACAACATGACACAGCTTGTCCTGTTTGTTTATGAAGATACCAGCATGGCGTAGTCTGATCTGTTGAAAGCCACAACCTGATGTTTTGATGTCATTGTGTTCTGGCATTCATTGATCTTGTTCCCACACCTTTCTGGAAAATAAAAGCTGACTGCTTCAACCTGGGATTTTTGCAAAACAACAACAACTTTGCAGTGAGCAAATCTCAAATGTCTTTTAATTTAAATTTTATTGCTTGGGTGTGCTGGTATCAAGTTTTTCAATTAAAAGGAATTGAAACTCCACCATTCTATCTTTTGTCTTGTTGTTTGTGATCATCGTCAAACACGTAACTGGCATAAGTCTGATTCTTTTGTGGAAGGCTTTTTATTTTAAATATTTATTGGTACATTCAATTAATGACTAATTTAGACACTATTCATCTCGAAAGAACAAATGGCAACCACAAAGTTTCAAAGGACCATCGGAATTTGTTTATATCAAAAAGTGACAAACACTAACATGCAGAGGCATGCATAAAGAAAATCTTGCTACCATATTTCATAGTTTCATTTGGAGGAATATGTGGGTGTTGTTTAGTTATGAAAATTCCTGCCTCTAAATGTTAATCTCGTAAGTCAGGAGGCCAGGTATTATGATTGGCATGCGGTGCACCCATTTAACTAATGCAGATTTCTTTTGTGCTTGAAGGAGAATGCACATTGTCTTCTTTCTGTTTGAGGGCCAAAAGCACATATAAGAGCAACACATATGCTTGTACATATATAGCAGGATGTGTATTTAGGAACATAATGTGCTTGACATACAGTAAATTTGTATTGGGTGTATCTATATCAATGTATTTTTATTTTATTTGTCTTGTCATTTTAATGGCCCATCTTTCAGTCACATGTGCCTGAATTCCCTGCTGTGGTATTTACTTATGCTGGACACCTTTAAACTGATTTATGACATGTTTTCATATTTTGGCACATCATTTAATCAAGATTTATAAGCAAAGTGATACTATATATGTTGGTAAAGGAGTTTATTGCTTAGCAGTTTCACATTGCAGTAATGATTTTTTTTTCTCAGAGATGCTATTAAGTGTGCAAATCTTTTTTGACCTGTTATTGGAAACACTTGTTCACATAACCATTTTAATAATTAGGTAGCATGTCATTGCCATTTAGGAACTGTCACACAAGGTGCATTAAATTGATCAAAAATCAATGAAACTTTTATTTTAGACCATTGCTGTTCTTTTGACATTTCTATTCATCAAAGAATCCTGAAAAAAGAAATGACAGTTTCCTACAAATCAATTAACATTGATAAAAAAGGCAAACCTCAGATAATATTATATTTCGTTTAAGTTCCTCAGGTTGACAAATAACATTTCCTGAAGGTTAAATGCAATTCCTTTCATAGACCCTTTGCTGAAAAGCAAATATGTTCATCATACTCCAGTTTTGAAACATTTCATATATGCTCATGGTTTACTTCTGTCATTTAAATGTCTTGATCTGAATCTCAAAAGAAGTCTTTTAAGCAGGCATACTTTTCTCTCTCTTTCCAGAAAAAAAGAGGTCATGATGTGAGTGGTGGGTTGGACGTCTGAGACATTACGTCAGCATGGATTCAGACAAGAACATTCTGTTCTGAGGTCAAAACATTAGTTTGGTTTCTAAACATGCCCAAACAGAACTCTGACCTTATGTAATATTACGATGTAATGCTTTTGACATGAACATTGATGAAGAAGGGAATGATAGCTCAAACAAAAGCAGACTAAACCTAGTTCATAGGCTCAACAAAGTTATATAACCCAACTACCTCAAAAACATACGTGTCTCATTGAGGTTCACCGTTCCTATTAATATTAATTGGGTCAAACAAGTCAAACTGGACCCATTTTTGTACTCAGTGCATTGTGTTTCTCCACACCCTGATCATAATGCTGCACACAAACCCTTGAATGCACCATTTCTATCTGATGTCTGGTGTTCATAGGATACATCATTTCCTTGTCTCTTATTTCAGTGGTGTGTGGTCCGCATTCCAGAAAGGCCTGTAAGGGGGGGTTGGGATTTGAAACACCCCTATAAAAGCTCTCTTCCCAGCAGTGGAGTGTTTTCACATTCCGAAGCTGTGAGATCATTTTTCACTGTAGCCCTCTGAATAATGTCTGTATTCAGTGGCCCTAACAACAATTTCCTTCATATGGTACCAATCACACGGCCTACGATAAAGCTTTTGAGCTCTGTACCGCACAACAACAACAACAAACAGACTACTGTCTGTAAACACGACTAATGGCAATGCAACGCAATATTGTCAACGAGCACTTTGTTTTCTTCTTTGAATGAGCTTGTCCCTTCTCAGTATCACAAATGTTTTTGTATACAGAGACAGCAGCAGGGAGAGAGGGAGAGAGAAGGAGAGATAAATAGGGAAAGACGAATGCCAGACTTCAAAGAAAAAGGAAACCAAATGCCATTCTATATACAAAGCTCTCATTGACGTCATCACCATTCTTTCTTAAAAGCCGAAACCTGCTCATTTTCAGCACAGCCATTTTAGAATCAGCTTTTTTAAGATTCTAGGATCTTTTTGTGCTCAAACTTTTTGTGCTTGTGTTCAAAAGTGGTTGTAATCTGGCAGAGAAGTTTTACATCTGCAATTCCTTTTTCATATCTCAGAGGAGTGTCCCGGAATTACCATCTTCCTTATTCCTTATGCTTGAAACAATGGCAGACACACCTCCAGTGTAAACAACTTTTAACGTGGGAGGAAATGAATGCATGCCAGAGACATAATTTAATTTTTTTTAACAACCTTCCAAACAAATGTACTTGCTTTATGGTTTTATAACACAAGTGTTCACTTTTAAAGCGTTTAAAGTATATAAACTTTGTAGATGAGGCTTGTGGGTGCAGTGCACATGTTTTACCTTTGGTTTTCAAATGAATGTAAATGGGTTGAGATGGAATGACATTGGATGTTTGCTCAGAACATACACTGCAGCTTTGTTCCAATGATAATTGAGTTCTACCAGTGCTGCATTCATTACGTTCCCAAAAATAAAACATAGTCTATGTTAAATTCAGAGATTACAAAAACATACCATGAGCACCATTTTGGTAAATTACATATATTAAATGTTCCTTTAAAATCCCTGTATATTGTCCATCAAGGGAAATTTGGATATAGGCATTCTTGTGTGTGGGTGTGGGTAGGTGAATGCAAAAGACGTGGGCGGCCTTCCATAGACATACTTTTCCCACACCAGGAAAGTGAAAACACATTTCCGCGGAATTCAAACGATCTTAACCCTCTGGGGAACTTTTATAGCAGTTATACCAGTTTATCTGGTTTATTTTTTCATCATGGCCAAAATACTATTAATTGAGATAGATTTAAACTTTCTAGTCCTGTACTGAGTGCCTCTTATCTGATTTAAGGGATTACAGCTTGACAAAATGTTATTGTTTTAAATTCAGTTGCCCGCAATATGATAATGAGTCTCTTTTCTCTGTAATCCCCCATGGACTTTTGGAAAAAGTCATTATAATGGTTTGGCTTTGGTATTTTCCCCTCAACTCTTCAAAGGTAAAGTCCACAGATATCGTGTTGTTGGTTTTCATGTTCTATTTGATTACAATATTTAGACTTAAAAGGTCTAGACTGGCAAATCATTGATTGGCAGAAATTCCTCATGTATTAAATAATAACTAGAACACTTTGGCCTATCTGAAGTAATCCCACATTTATTTAGCAGTCAAATACAAAGACTTTTAAGGATCAATTAGCCATTTCCACAATTCTGAATTCAAAACTTAGAATCAGTCTCTTTATGTGTAACTTACATTCTACTTGGGGAAAAAAAAAAAAAAAAAAATTAATAAACCTAAATATCTCTAGGTTTTAAAACTAGATGGAATGTGGATTTGTTTTGTGTTTTAACATTCAACATCAGAAATAATTAAAGAATTTAATCTTAGTTTCATTTACATTTTTTTAAAGGCGATAGTCAAATGACTAAACAAATGACGTTGCCATTAAATTACTTAAAATGATTGAAGATATGAAGTTCACAACATTTGAGAAAGTCCACTAAACAGTTCAAAATTATTTACTTATTTAACATTCATGATTAATAATTAAAAAAGAAGCTCAACAAGATTAATCAAGCATAACAAATCCACTTTGTCACATAAATAGACAGATAAAATTGTTTATTTATTTTTTATATTATTTATAGTAGCATCATCTTGCTGACTTTTGAATGCTATTGATCCATGACCACAACTTTAACAACAAGGAGAACATGATACATTTTTATCAGTTAATTAAATTATTTCATTTGGTAAATGCTGCTTTTTGTGAGTGCAAATTTTATACAATTATTTTTACTCTCTTTATCAGATCACTCTCAAATCAGTGGTGAAAATATGTGGCAAAAACCACATAACTAAAACTGTATATGTCATTTTAGTAAGCCGTGTGACATAGGGGGTCACAAAACACGAGGGTACTTTAGTTCAAACGTCCTCACTGCGACTCTGTCTCCACCTGGTGGCCGTGCGATACATTTTATCAGTTCTATTAGTTTGGTCTGGAACAAGATCTCTTCATCGATTACTCTCTTAATGCCACATTAGACTAGTGAGTGGCTTATTCAGCTGTCAGGCTGGTATGGTCTGATAATAATTTGAAAACCTAGAATTTATTAAGCTGATGATACAGTAATATTTTGCTTTGTTCAACAGATTTGAGTCCTATTCTGAAATCTGATCTAATTTGAATCCTGCTCTATTTTAACTTCTCACGTCATATTTAAAAAAAAAATCATAAATACGAGTCCTATTGTCTTAAATATGTCTTTTTGACTGTGAAATAGATTTAGACGTCAGGATGAGTTTAGCTTTCAGCAAAGCTCCTCGAAAGACTGCGGGAAACCGCATGTCCAGACTGCTGGATGCAGAAGAGGAGGATGAGTTCTACAAGACCACCTATGGAGGATTTCACGACGTGAGTGACGATATCTCCAGTGCGGCTTGTCGTGCGATTGTGGTGACATATTTACGCTGATGTAATGCATTTAAACTTTGGACAAGTATCTGTGCAAGTGTGCCCTGTCACAGTGATTTTTATTGTCTTTAGACTGTCAGGAGACATTACATGACTCTCTGGAGTCATTTCCTTTTATTTAGTCCAAGTATACTAAAATGTTAACTTAATTGGATTTAGTATATAATATTTATATATTTTTTTTACATAATTTGGACAAATTTGGAATACTTTACCTTTAGTTATTATCTTTTTGGTTATGTACTACAATTTAAAAAACAAATTCATTAATTTCAGCTCAATAAATGGAAGTTTTCACAATATCTATTCTCATATATTGTATAGAGCTTTTCACAACATATGTTGTAAAGTAGATTTCATAACAGACCACAGTAATTGGAATCGCATATTTTTAATATTATAAGTTAAACAAAGCATTTATATACACAAAATCAACTAGATATTGAGATCAGGTACTAGTTGTATGAAAGGTAAATACTGTCAGGGTACGGGAAGGATGCGAGGACCCAGTCGCAAGGGGGAAGATAATTTATTGACAGAAATTAATAACAGAAAACAAAACTCAAACAAAACCACCCCGAGGGGGGGGGGGGGGGGGGGAACAGACAAGGACTAGACTAGGATTCAACAAGGTCTCAACTAGACTACAACTAGGACTCAACTAGATTAAAACTAAGACTTGACAAGACACACCACAGAAGACAATGAAGCAGCACAGGACAGCAAACACAATGGGATTATAAAGAGAGCACATGGGAAAGTTAACGAGGGAAGGCAGCTGGGGCAAATCAAACTAATGACAATGAAACGAGATGGGCGGGGTAACAGACAAGACATGAACGCAGCCAATGCACATTGCTGCGTGTTAACATTAAACAAAGACGACCTGCAGCTGGTGACTGGCCAAACTGCGCGTGACAAGAACACACAACATGAAAGCATGCGGCCGATGAAAACACGAACCGCATGCTTACAACACTGCACACAGACACGACTCACAACATTGCGGTAGTGTCAGAGCTCTGTCACAACAACAAGAGATTACTAGACCGAATGTGGCAGAACCCTGACAAATACATTTAATACAAATCTATTATTCTAATAAATTATATTCTAATTGAATCCATGCAGTAAAATGTAATGTTACATGCATCCGGTTTAGTGCCTCATCTTTGTCCTCAAAACTTGATTTCTACAGGAATCAGGGGATGAAGAATATAAGGGTGACCTGTCTGAAACTGAAGATGAAGTGGACAGTGACTTTGACATTGATGAAGGGGATGAACCTGACAGCGAGCAGGAGGAGGATGGGCCACGTCGGAAGAGCAGAGTGGTAACCAAAGCCTACAAGGTATAGGAGAGTTATCAAGAAAAAGTCATACAAAAGCATATAAGCATCTGAAAAAGCTATCATAAATGGCTTCAGATGATTGGGAATACAGTCCATGAGTTTTACACTGTGCATGATTAGTTTTATGCTTCTTTTATGGCGCTTTGGCATTCTTTTTGAAGATAGATAGCTTCAGTTCCCATTCTTTGTAATTGTTTGGAAAAGAGTGACTTGCACATTCTGATCAAGATGTTAATTTTTACGGGCCTTGTAATCCCAGAACCTTGTGTTTGTGTAGGAACCAGTTAAAGTTGTGCGACAGAAACCAAAACAACGGAAACTGGCTGAACTGCCCAGGAGAACAGAAAAGACAAAGATTGACAAATACAACCCTCCTGAACTACAGGATGACATCAGCAAGAGTGAGAGTCTTTCCCTTTATTCACATATGAACAAGTGACATAACTGAACATGCATAGCAAGAGTTTTGTGATCAGTGTAAGTTTGTTCTATAATATTTTCATTTGTTCTTCCCTTTAACAGAAAGAACAGATCACTTCAGTTCATTGATTAAAAAAATGTGTGGCTCTACATCAATGAATCTGATTGATCAATTTTGTTGCATTGTGCAAACTGTTAAAGGTGATTTATTTATTTGTCTATGCAATGATATACACACAGTATTGTTTTTCTTTACACATTTGCCCTCCCTCCTTGACTGCCATAGAAATAGTTTCTGTAAAGAAAGTAAACATTATCTATCAAGAACATTATTTAACAGGAAGTGACTAGATGTTAATGATAAAACCATGTATGGTCTTCTGATTGCATATTTACTCTAAACTCATAAAACACTAGTCATTGTTTTGCGTCATGTGAAAATAAACACATTTTATGTGTTTATTGGCTACTAAAGATATAATAATCAATAAGTTGTTCCCGAGTCAAGTTTACATCCCTTCCTGGAAAGCCAACAAGTTACGCACGTGGCAACCACATGGTAAACTGTTGGTGACTGTGTTGGATTGAATGTTAGTAAACATATCCAAATTAATATTTGATGAGTCAAGAATCAAGAAACTTTTTTTGTCTTAGACAGAAAGTCTGTACGCCAGTCCACAACTGAACACACACGGCTGACGTACCTGAGGCTGCAAGAGAGGCAGATTGCTCCACGTCGAAGAAAGGGTACTAGACATGAGCGACCTTTGACTCAGGCTGAGCTTTTGGCAGAAGCTAAGGTCACAGCAGAGATTAACCTTCGATCACTGGGTGAGGAATTGATAACTGATATTTTCGCACATTATTCTGTCTGTAAAATTGTAATGCTCTGAGGAAGGCTCCACAAGTGTTCCTGGATTTCCTTTTGTACTTTGTAAAATTTGTAAGCTAATAACTGTTTGTGGATTTTAAAAATTTGTTTGCAGAAAACTATGAACGTTTGGAGGCAGACAAGAAACGACAGGTTCATATGAAGCGCCAGTGCGTGGGTTCTGTTATCCGATATCACTCAGTGCTCATGCCCCTGGTGTCGGATGTCACTCTTAAAGAGGAAAACGTGGATGTAGAGGGGTACTTCTACATCTCTTTCTGAAAGTCTTCATGCATACTTCTCTTGCTTTTGACTTTTTTACTTAAAAGTGTTGAGCTAAAGTCTATAAAGTGTTCTCATGTTTACAAACACAGTAATACCTTGAGATACGAGCTTCCTGACATATGAGTATTCCGAGATTCGAGCAAGCCTTCAAGCAATTTTTTACTTTGAAATATGAGTAAAGATTTGAGATACGAGCATGCTTACAGATGCCGACGCTAGGTGGTCGAGCACTCGGAGCAGCCTCACTCCTTCTCTTTACATGTTTGTTGACTTCCTTAAGCATCTCCTGCGAGTCTTCCTGTGGTGTATGTTATATACATTTATGGAGTAATTGCATATGGACTCCACTAGAGGGCCATGTTGGTTTTACAGTGGGGTTACCAGGGGCGACGAGTGATTCACAAGTATTAAGCTGGGAATAGTGTGTGTTCAGTAATAGTAAATATGAGGTTCTGAGGCATACATTATTGTGTGTGTGTGTGTAGTCTATCCACTACACTACACGGGGAAAAAACACTACACTTCCTTATTGTGTTTGCATTATCTATGTAATTTATGTAATCTACGTAATCCCTCCCTCCTCCTCCGCACTGTATCGTCTGTCTCAAAGGTAAGAACTCATAATTTAAACTACATTTTATTTTATATCACAGGAATCCTTAAATACTATATTTTTTTGTGTGTGTATGTCTCTATAGCAATTAAAAACATGTTTTTTCCATTGTTACTAGCACTAATAAGGGAGTTTTTGTAGAGGGCCAGAACGGTTAAATTTTTTTTCTGTTATTTCTTATGGGAAAAAATTATCTGAGATACGAGCAATTAGAGTTATGAGCTCTTTACTGGAATGGATTATGCTTGTATCTCAAGGTATTACTGTACTTCATTCATTTGAACTTAAAAAACAGAATCAAAAGTGGAATTTGTATTTAGAAGTGAATTAAGTCATTTAAATTTGTTCTGCATCTAATGTTTTTGTGCATTATTTTAAGTAATTTTCAAAAGTACTGTTGACTCCTACATGTCTAAAACTTTTTATATTTAAATAAAGATATTACATATACTTGAAGTATAGTACAAACAGAATAAACAATCAAAAACAACTTTAAAATAAGGGATGCATAATCATACTCTTTTATTTTTTATTAATTGATTAAATTAATTGATTTATAATAGTAATTAACTGAAATCTTTATTATATTTATGGAAATAAAAAATATTTTTAATATAATTTTCTCTATACACATTCTAAATTCTAAAAATCTGTAAATTTTTTCATGAGATTAAACTTTTTTTAAAGTATTTTTTAAACCTTTATATGTCTTATTGTTACCTCTCATTAACAGTTTGGACCAAGATGCCCAGCAGAATCCAAGCCCTCACCTTCCACAAGCTCTTTCTCAATCAGAATCAACCCTTACTAGTGTCCTATCCACTAACACCGTGTCAGGGCCTGCCAAATGCTCCCGCACCTACATCACATTCAGCGACGATGAATCTTTCCAGCGCTTCTTTCCCCAGTCCCCAGCTCCTCGAATTCCTGTCCACGAGGTCTGCCCTGTCACCCATAAGCCTGCGCTCTACCGGGACCCCATCACAGACATTCCATACGCTAATGTACAAGCCTTTAGGATCATCCGGGAGGCTTATAAAAAGTATGTGGCTGCCCATGGCCTGCCCTGCACTGGCACAGCAACTCCAGCCGACACCACTGCAAAGAATATGCGGCAGAAGATCATTATCAAACAAGGGATGTAGAACAATACAGAAGATGGAGTAGAGAGAAAAGAAAGGATTCTTCCATCAGTCCATCCAACCAACCAACCAACCAACCAACATAATACATGTTTTTGGTGACATACCAGTGTTTTTGTAAGTGCAATAAGCTATGTGTGTGTGTATTTGCATAACGGTTTAATGTTGGTATTTTTTGTTAAATGCTTTATTTATTCAATGTTAAAATACAATGTGTAATCTAATTTATTATGTAGTGATATTTATAATGTATTAATATTGCTAAATTATTTATTTTGTTAAATGCACTGTTTAATGTAATTGATTATGTTGCGATGTGTAATTATATGTACAGTATTCAGATTAGCTACAACATCTGTAATGAATGCTGTTATGTAATCTATTGAATGTCACTATAATTTTTTATTATTAAAAAATGGTCCATCTATAAAATTAACCAACTTAATACTCAATACGGCCAATCTCGACATTAAAATTGTCAATCGAGATATAGCATATCTTCAAATATGGGTCTCCCTTACTTGCAATACCGCTTCTATACACTAGAGGTCACCCCACTCTACTAAAATATTACACGTTTTATGAGTAAACCTGAGTTTATCAAACGGATGACTTCAATGGACCGTTTGGCAGTCCCAGCCCATTTCTCTCTGTTTCATAGTCAAATATCTCTCAAATCCAAACCAATGAAATGCTGAACTCATAAAGAGGAACCCGTATTCCTGTCTCATCTCAGCCCAAAGAGCAGGAGAGTTATGGGGGGACAGACAGCGAGGAAGGGAGTGCTCAAGGGGGCGGGGGGCTATTCTCTGATTTCAAACACAGTGTCTGTTCAGAAGATCCCAGCAGCTCTGAGTCCTAGTGAGGGTAGGTAGTCGATGTCTGTGTCTCTTTTAGCAACAGAACCACGTATTTAATTGCTTTTAAACGTCATATGCCTGTATTTGTATGCCTCTATTGCAGTGTAAAAGAAACTATTGTTGCATTCAGCTGCGACTTGCATGAGTTATTATTTGGTTATCGTGTTGAAGCAATCAATTAATGTATAGGGGCCCAGTGAGTGGTTCTATAAAGTGTATAGTAAAGGTTAAAGGCCCAGATAATAGTTAGATAAGTTGGGTAAAGGCTTTGTGGAAAACAATGTTTTCTAGGGTCTCCCTGCATGCACCTGTTGATTTGAGGTCTTATCAAAACAGTTATTTTTTTAACTATTGAAAAGGCCAGCCTCGTTTCGTGCCTGCTGACCGTCTTCTTTCTATGTAATGTCAGTTTAGACTAATTTTGGTTTTCAAAACAGACATTATTTCCCCAGCCGCCTTTGCTTGCAGTGCTACTGCACTGTTGAGAGGATTTACGCAGCTGGAAGTAGCTTACTTGTGAAGCTAAAATTAATCTGAGGTTGATTTGGAATTTTACACTTGGGTGGTTAGACTTGGTGAAGTCAATGTACAAAGAGTGTGAAGTCGTATGAGCTCTGTGTCAGCTGGAAAATGCTCCCAATAATTGAGTCCATAACTGAATCTGAATAAGAAGGTTGTTTTAGTCTCTTCATGCATGTCAGGACAGTTCTGTCCACTTGGCAGAATCACTTTTTCTGGTGAATGATATGGTATCTGAAATGTCAGTGCCCGATATTTGTTCTGTGTCGTTTTGAAGTACTAGAAGGGGAATTGGGTTTCTGAGACGAACCAAAGTTTTTGTAATATGGACGAAATAAATGAATAACTCTTACCTTAATGACTCTAACTTTATTAAGAGTCAAGTTGCTTTTGGAGATTCCTTTAGTCAGTGTGAAGGACAGATTTAAAGGCATTTGCTATGTTTTACAAGAAACAAAAGTAGAAACAAGGACAGAAAATAAATGTTCCAAAATGTGGGCTTCACAGCGTGTTTATAGAAGAACCATTTGGAGTTTCCCAAAGATCCTTTCAGTGAACAGTTCTTAAAAGAGCACTTTTTTTTCTTGGTGTGAAGTTTAACCTTTTTATCCAATGTCAGCCGTTTGTGGAATGGAAAGTTTCCATGGATGTTAAAGGTTCTTGATGAATGTGTTATAGAACTTTTATTTTCAAGAGTTTGCAAGTTCTGCCTACATTCCTAAAAACAAAGGTTCCATTAAGTACCTTTAAACATTCACAGAACCTTTCCATTGCACAAAATATTTTGCACACTATAAGAAAAACAAAACTGTCCTTTTTGAACTATTCACTGAAATGTTCTTTCGGAACAAAAAAATGGTTAATCTGTGGCTAAACAAATCCTTTTGGAACCTTTAGTTTAAAGAGTGTAATTTTTGTTTTGTTTTGTGTTTGCATGACTTTAATAACTTAAACAGTTCAATAAACATACCCTATTGGATTTTTTGATTGTCAGTTTAATCATTGTAATAATTATAATTTAAACACTATATTATAGCATTTTTAAAATTATATCTGTTACACAAATCATTCAAATCAAAGAATAGTTATAATTTGTATGTTACTTTACTAATTAAAATAAAGTTGTGTTAGATAAATATTTTCTCCATTTGGAAATGTCATGTGTTAGCCTCTGTCTTGCAACTGTGAGATATAAAGGATTCCATGTTCAATGACTACGGTAATTTAAAAGACCCACTTCACAACTAGCGAGCCTGATGAACAGGTGAAAGTCAGCTAATATTTTTTAGGCTTGAGTTGGTGTCACTTAAGAGCCAAAAGAACAGGTGTGCGGAACAGGCAGACAGACACTTTTTTTCTTCTGGAACATGCGCATAGCACAAAAAGATGACACCTGGTCAACAGAAATCCTGCTTTTGGCCTGTATGTGTATTGTGTACGTGTACGTGTATAGACTGAAGAGACAATAGTTAATAGCTATTTATAATCCCTTAGCTGTAAATCTTGTAGACCAACAGATTCCTGAAAGACTGGTCTCAGATGCATTGTCCATTTCTGAAGGCAAGGTCATTTAGAAGATAGTTAATGTTATTAATCTTAGTTTAAAACTGAGGTTGCACAGTTAAACTTGAGTTAGTTAGATTTATAAAAGTAGTTTTCATTCCAACCAATTTCCATTCAGAGCAATTTATCTGCTGTAATGTGCTTTGTTATAATGGGTACAAATTAATACGTCCTGTACTAGCTCAGTGTATTTATCGTTAGTCCAGCTAAAAACAACTAAATTAGTTAGTTAATTTAGACTAAATCTGAAAGAAAAATAAATTCTGCTAACGATTAATAACTATTCATAAAATGAGGTCAGGACTGAGTTTTGTGAATAAGTAATCCCGTACCACATGAATCAGTAAACATGTATGACATGCACATATGGTGGATTGATTGATGTCTTCAATTTTTATGTTTTATTTTTTGTTTTTAGCTCTCTGATCCTGTGTTTGTGTCACTGGCTTTACAAATTAGAGCGTTGCTACTCTGGTCTAACACCTCTGATAGACAGATAACCACAAATATACGCCCAAAACAAAAACAAAAACACAGTTGTTTTTTAAGATTCTTCAGCCATCACTATCTGCTCATTATTTTATTTGACTATATTTACTTGATTATGTAGCAAGTATCAGGAGTGTATGTTCATGAACGTGTGGAACATAACAGATCTGTGTGATTCATTGTGTGAAAGTTAGCAGTAATGTTCATTAGCATATATTTATAAATTATGACCTCATTGGTCTCCAGATGGCTTTACCACATGATTGTAAACATCGATCACCCAGTCTAAAAAAAGAAAGAAAGAAGTAATTTGATTAGAAATATTTACATATCAAAAGCATTTGAAAGATTATAATCTACATTTTTTGGAGAGCTTTAGCTTTTTTATTCATTTTATTAATAAATGTTTTATTTTATTATTATTGTTATTTATTTTTTTAAGTTAAGATGAATGTGTAGAGACAGACGGGTGAGTTGAGGTGTGTGACATAACATGTCAGGCTGTATTGTCTGTAGTTTGTGCTGCAGATCTAGTTTGGGTGTGGTGGCCTGAAACTGTTGACTAGCCCATGATTCTATCAGCCTGTTTCACAGGCGGCAGCTTGGGCCACATTCACATGAGTGTGAGCCAGTGATAACTCCTCGCAGTTCTAACCTTCTCCTCCTTACTGTAACCCAAAACCCAAGCATTACTGTTCAGAGGCTAAAAATAGACAATATTCTCTCTGTCTCTCTGCCTTGGAATCAGAGGAGCAGTGACTTCTTTCCTTATGTCCCATTTGATCTTTCCATCTTAGATAGTGTTGTCAGAAAGGCATATCTCTGTTCCCAAGTACACTGTACCCTCAGAATCCAATAGCTCTTCCTGTACACAAATGCTTGCCTTGTCCTTTTAATTCAGCTGGGCTTTGTGGCATTTAACAATGTGAGCGGTTCCCAATCGTGGACTTTCAGGGGCTGGCTCTTATCCAGGCTGAAAGTGACTTGGACTGGAAATCAGGTTTTCCTATTCATTCTAAACTTCTACAGAAAGCTTTGAGGAACTGAATAAAGCAAAGCAGCCATTATCGTGCCTTATTTGCAAGCCAAAATATAGTAAAACTAGATGTTTTTTGTGAACGTTTCTGGCTTAAACTTGTATCTCTCTCTCAGGGCCCGCTGTCTCTGGGAGAGCTGTGTGAATTTAGAGTACCAACAAGCAGCAAGCATGTCTAAGAGCGATCCCCGAGACATTGATGAGGATGCCATCCTCAAGGGCCTCAGCGCTGAGGAGCTGGAGAAGCTGGAGAATGATCTACTAGAGATGGACCCTGAGGTACTATGCCGTGCAACTATTTCAATCTCAAGTAAGGCTAGCTAGGTATTGTTTGAGGACATTATGGACCTTTTGTACAAGCAATTAAAAGGTTTTGCCACATGTACCTATTTGTAAAGAAACATCAGTTGGCAACCAAAGGAAATAAAACACAATTTTTCAACAACTCAGTACTAGTACATGCAGTCTTATCTATGTCATTGGCATTGCTGATTCCATGATCCATGGAATCTTTCCGTTGCACAAAAGGTTCTTTATAGTGGAAAAGGGTTCTTTAGATGAATACAATGTTCTTTACAAAATGTCTTCTTTTAAGACTTGTTCACTGGAAGGTTCTTTGAGGGAAACAAAAATTGTTATGTTATGCCATCACTGCAAACAAACACACACACACACACACACACACACACACAAAACCTTTTAACCCATAAGTGTGCGTTATATATTTGAGTTAAAAAAATTAAATAAACTAATGAATGACTGAATGAAAGAACAAACATGTGAATGAACGATAAGTAAATAAGAAAAAAATAATAATAAAGAGGTAATGTCCAGTCAGCATTGTTGTTATTGCAAAATAAACCCAGACCTCGAAACATAAGATTACATCAGTTATGTTAGCATAAAACAAGAAAGAAAGAGCCTGCGGTGTGATACGAGAGACATTAAACTAGCGCTGTTTCAGCAGATTAATGGTCTGATATAGGTGTTGCCATGTGCAACAGGGAATATTTGTAAGTATGTGACCGCTGAATGCATCAGTTGACCTATCAGAGTCAAGTATTCCAGAGATCTGCATAATAAATAAGCATAATTGCTGCTGAACCTGTCAGTGATCACCATGCATTTTTGTATTAACAGCTTTGACATTTTGAAAAATAAATTTGGAATACTGACAAAAAAAAAAAAAACGAGTTTGTAGTGACATAGGTATATGATGTCAGAACAATTTAAAAAAAAGTTTTAAAACAAATAATTCTGGATGGATTCACCGATCACATTTAGAGATGGGTGATTTCTGGTTGCAGAAATAATTCAAAACATACACAAATAGTTCAATTTAAGTATTGAAAATGTTTATTTTAATTGAAGTTAGCCACTTAGCTCAAAAATCCTTACAATAGCAATGATGGTTTTAAAATTCATACACTTCTCTCGGCCTTTCAGAATGCCATCCTCCCAGCCGGCTTACGTCAGCGTGACCAGACCAAGAAAAGTCCCACAGGCCCCTTTGATCGCTTCGCTCTGATGGATTACTTGGAGAAGCAGGCCATGGAACACAAGGACAGAGATGATCTGGTACCCTTTACAGGGGAGAAGAGAGGTACCATCTGAAAAGCCTTAGCCTACAAACATGCTTTGACATATTCAACTGACACATGCATAAAGAATAAAAGCAGCTTCTTAATTATTACAGCATTTGAAATTATTATAATTATGTATCATTTTCTAATTGTATTATTAGTTTGTTTGTTTAATAAGTGAGCATTTCTCTTTCTCTTTGCTCTCTGTAGGTAAAGCCTTTGTCCCTAAACCAGGGTCAGGGCATATTCCTGCAGAGGAACAGATCACTCTGGAACCTGAGCTGGAGGAAGCACTGAGAAATGCAACAGATGCTGAAATGTGTGACATTGCAGGTGGGCATCACATTTCTGCTTTGTTTCTGTTGTTTCTAATCACATGACATAAAATAACATATGATATCCGGTCCATAGTGCTCTAAAGATATGCATTACAACTCATCTAAAGCTAATCATCACTTTATAACCTGTAATATCCTGTAACGGCTCTGACTATAATCCAAATTTTGATCCTCGACTAAGGACTAATCCTCTATTTGCTATTGTCAACAGCTGATCACAATACAACAACCTCATGCATAACAACCTCATGCATAACATTTGTCAATCAAACCCTTTCTAATTTAATCTGCTCTATTTGTACAATCACTGTCTCATATGACAATATTAAATATATATAAAAGCACCAGCCTAGCTGACTTGTATATGGAACTATGAATGGAGTAGGTCATGCACAGAATTATACCATGCAGTATCTGTTTTCCCAAGCTCAGCAGCTCACCAAAATAAAACCAGCAACAGCCAACTTAGTCAACATGAGGAGAGATGGAGTGAAAATATTTAGGTGCAAGTCGTCTGTAGGCTAGAAACACTCTATAACAGTGTGTTGACAGTATTTAACCAAATATAAATATCAATTATTGTACTGTTCCTAAAATGGAACATACAAAGAATTCGCCTTCTTCTTGATGTAACAAATTAAAGTGATAGAAACCAGTCAATAGTCCCTGACGGCATGACGGCGATTCAAAATGTTGAATCAGCCCAAAAAACCCAGACTGCGTCTGACTAGAGCTAGTAGTGCAGAACACAAAGAAAAAACGAAGCACTCAAAAACTGCCCAACATTGCCTGATGGTCGACTGTCGGCTCGGTGTGTCCCGGCCTTAATTGTCTTCGAGCTGGGATGTGAGCACTTAATAATAAGCCTTTGCCCTTAAGGGCATTTAAATCTGTGGACGTAGCAGCAAACATGAGTTTTGGAGCGTGTCACTGGGTGCAGATTATCCAGCAGAGCCCCTCATTCAGAACACACTTTTAACTCTGGAACTTGTCCAGTTCAGGATTAAACTGTCAATAGGGGTTTGCCTTTGGTGAATTTATGGATGAGTCTGCTTTTGCTGAGATGCATCTAACTGGAGAGTGTATAGACACAGATGACTGTAATATTTAATTTCTTAAAGAGGTCATGAATTGAGAATTCATGAAATGTTGACATATATGACGTCAGTATACTATAAAAATATCCTGGAAGTTTCAGAACTCAAAACATTCTTAATAGTCCAAAAAAAAAAGGTTTTACTGAAACCTTTTGTCTCAGTATGGCGTAATAGCCATTATTGAATGAAGGACCGCCTCTGCAGAAGATCAACCTCTACTTCTACTTCATTGCCTCTTTAGCCCCGCCCACTGATTCACAGATGTCATGTGATTGTAAAGTAGAGAGACGCACACACAAAATTACTCTAGCAATAAAACCATATGCCTTTAAGGATTACAATACATTTTGTATTAGGGGCCTTAATATATATTATATATCTTAATACAGTGGAGTTCACTTATCTCGACTCACGGTTAACTCGCCAATCCTATTATGTCGATGTTTTTGAAGTGGAACCGCCAAACTCTCTATTTGTCTTAGCATTTTCTTTTCGGTAATGTCGATTCTTTAATAACCCTAATATCTTGAGCACAAATAGGGACAAATTCGCCACTTCACATGGTCATCTCGTGACTAATGAGCGTACGTAGTTCATTGCGCATACTCTGTCAGCGACGTTTCTCTCACGCAGCACTCTCTGAAGTGAAAGCAGCGAGTGCTGCCGTGGGTCCCACCCCCATCCCAAAGCCTCATCCGCTTCTGTGTGCACATAAAACCCGTCTTCTCTGATTTGATTGGTTTTCTCAAATATTTTGACATTGGTCGGTAGCGAGCGGTTACCAACCAATGAGTATGAGGCTTAGATAAACACACACACACACACACTCAACTGCTTCTGTTCTGACGGGCGCTCTGCTCAGCGCCGCTGCGGATTGAAGAACACTGTTGTTAAAAGACGGGACGAAGCCAAATTTGTTGAGAAAGCACATTAGACAGGTAGAACGCAAGAAAGTATGCAATCTAGTACAGCGTGATGATCTCACGAATATGTTGTGACTGTTTACGCTGTGAGCGAAATTGTGTTTGCAATGTTGGAGAATATAATTAAAGGTTTGTATCAAGAATCAAAGGTGTTTTTTATTGTATACTGGTAAATCTCTTCCACTGTATATACTCTTTTAATATTTTTGACTTTTTTGTTATACAGCTAAATCAGTAAATTTTTCTATTTAGTTTCTATAATAACATGTTGGCTGATGCATCATCATCCTGCACCTGCTAAATTTATATTTAAATGTTACAATTTAAAAGTAAATCCACATTGTTCTTTAGAGTGGCATCTTCCCCTATGTTACTCTACGCCGAACACCTGAAGTTTTTGAAACAGTCGATGTTGAAAATTATTTTAAAATGCAGAACTGCTACCCAATCATAACAATGGCCATTTACTTCCAGATCTTAAACAAGGTATGCCCATCAAAACAGAGTGCTTGAAAGAGAGAGTCAAAACAGAATAGAAAATTGTCTATTTTAAATTAGGATGTTTGTTTGTTGTTTGATATAATATAAATCTTACTAACCGTATTGTTGGACCTCAAAAAAGAATATACTGTGTATGTGTATATATATATATATATATATATATATATATATATATATAATAACTGCAATTTCAATTGTGTTTGTGGTGTGAGGTGTTGTACAAAGATGAGGTCTAGTCTATCGCCCAATTTTCATCCAATCCCAATTTTTATCTGCTATTGCTCTAACTTAGACAGGAATGGTTGGTTTACTGGTTAGTCAGCGCCGCCTGCTGTTCAACTTCAAATTTACAGTTTAACTGACTGTTCTCTGTGGTGCCATTTAAATGATGTGTGCCAGGGTTTCTCACAAGCTATTCCACGAAAAGTGGAATATTTTTATTTTAAAAAACTTTATTTAATATATTATATTATTATTAAAACATAAATAAATAAATACATTATTAATTGTAATTACTACATTATTATTACTATAATTACTTTATACATTACATTAATTATAAATGATGTATTATAATGTTTTAAACACATTTTTATTACATATTAGTAAATTGTATTACAGTATATGATATAATATTATTAATATAAATGTATAGAATTATTTAAACATATTTATATATATTTTGAATATTTATCATTTTTAACTAATAATTATGAATGATTAATATCATTATTATTATTAGTTTTATTAAAACATTCATATATTTACTGGCATCCTATAACAGTAGTCTAAGAGTATTTTTTATGTTTAAATAATTAACTAATGAGATGCTTATATCCTCACAGCTATCCTGGGGATGTACACGCTCATGAGCAACAAGCAATATTATGATGCCCTGAACACCACTGGCTCGATTGCAAACACAGAAGGCATCAACAGTATGTATATATGCAACACATTTAATACTAAGCCATTTAATATCAAAGGAAAGTTTTATAAAGTGATTTTTTTGTTGTTGTAAATTCACTGAATGTCACATATATTAACAGTATTGAGTTCTGTATCATAAGCTGATTGGTCTATTCTCTTTTAGGCGTAGTGAAACCAGATGTGTATAAGATCTATCCTGATGAGCCTCCAAATGACACAGATGTGGAGGACACTCTTCGCTGCATCCAGAAAAACGACAACAGCCTGACGGAGGTCAACCTCAACAATATCCCGGTAAATATGCTAACAGCACTGACACCTCAATAAGCATAATTATAATCACATTACAGGATAGACATTACAATAATATTATAAACAGATTGCTCACTTACCCTTTCAGTATTTGTTTTCTTGCAAAATTCTGATTAATTAGCATAATTATAAGAATTTATGTATTTCTCTGCTTGAGCAGAATAATGATATTTATGAATGTTTATGATAATATAGGACATTCCCATCCCAACCCTGAAAGAGATTTTTTCGGCTATGAAGCGCAACACACACGTGTTAAGCCTCAGCATCGCTGGGACACGCAGTAATGACCCTGTGGCCTATGTAAGTCCTATAACCTGTTTTTCTGAAATTGATATTCTGATTATGTGGAGATTGAAGCAAAGGGCATCATACAAATATGAAAGTATATTTCAAAATGTTTTTTGTTGTTTGAACAATGTCTTGTTCAAACAAATTCTTTGTCTATTTAAAGATTTGTAGTTTTAAAATGCTGTAAATAAAAGGAAGAACACATTGAATGATTTATCATAACTAATCAGTTTAGTCATGTACACTACCATTCACAAGGGTCAGAATATTTTTATTTGAAAGAATATATACTTTTTTAACAAGGATGCATTAAATTGTTCCAAAGGGAAAAATAAAGGCATTTATAATGTTACAAAAGATCAGTTAATCCTCAAAAATGTGTCATTGTTTCCACAAAAATAGTAAGCAGCACAACTGTTTTTAGCATTAATAATAATAAGAAATGTTTCTTGAGCACCAGGTCAGCATATTAGAATGATTTCTGAAGGATCATGTGACACTGAACAGTGGAGTAATGATGCTGAAAATTCAGTTTTGCCATCACATTAATTAATTACATTTAAAAATATCTAAAATAGAAAACATTTATTTTAAATTTTAATAATATTTCACAATATTACTGTTCTTGCTGTATTTTAGATTTTTTTTTAATCACCCAGGGTGAAAGAAAGAGACAAAAACATAAAAAAAATCTTGAATATAATAGTTTCAGTATTCTACATAAAATCGGTGCTTTGTATGTATTATGGAAATGATGAACAATGTTCAGTTGTTTTGTCTTGCTCTCTTCTTGTGAGTCAGGCTGTAGCTGAGATGTTACAATCCAACACCACCCTGCAGAGCCTCAACATTGAGTCCAACTTCATTACTGCGCAAGGCATGATGGCCATCGTCAAGGCACTGGGAGAGAACTCCACCCTGAATGAGATTAAGATTGACAACCAAGTAAGATGCTAAAGTACTTGTGCCAAAAACATCTGATGGTATGTTTGTTTAAATCGTCAATCTAAATCGGTCATGGGCATTCACACAGAGACAAAAACTGGGCGACTCAGTTGAAATGGAGATTGCATCCATGTTGGAGAAAAACCCAAGCATCATAAAGATTGGCTATCACTTCACTCAGCAGGGCCCGCGTGCAAGAGCCGCCATAGCGATCACCAGAAACAATGACATCTGTGAGTGTGTTCTTATACTATTTTCTTAAATACTGCAGCTTGTACTTATTTGGAGCTGAAACAGGAACATTGTTTTATTCATTATTGTTGTTGATATTTTTTTGTATTTACCCCATATCCAGTTCGTCAACAGAGAGTAAGATGAAAAGAAGTTGGAGTTTAGTTCATCTAGGAGGTCTCTAAGTTCTCCATGTGCACTCTTGGAGTCCTACAGACACTCCAGCAACAGCCATGACAACAGATGACCCTAATACTCTTTTACCATTCACCGCCAGCCATTGTGGATATCATTATCGCCACCTTTTAAGGTTTCATTGCTTTTTGTGGATTTCATCAAATCAAAAGCTCTGATCTAATAAAATTGACCTGCTCTTTAATACCTCATTTTGCAAACTTGAAAAGACACTGGTTACTCAGTTAATTTTCTGGTAATATGGTGCTCCTGGCACAGTTTTTTGTAAATATTTAAAATAAAACAATACAATCTATATTGTCTAATCAGGCTTCAAAGTTTTATTAAAATACAAAAGCACAATTTAATTCAGGTTTGTTCTAGCAAAGCATTGACACACTATGGTTTAAAAGTTTTGGGTCACTGAATTTTTTTCTAAGAAAATATTTTATTCAGGTAGGATGCATTAAACAGATCAAAAGTAAAGACCTTTTTACATTTTACAAAAAAATGGTATTGCAAATTAAAGCTGTTCTTTTAAACTTTCATCAAAGACTTCTGGAGGGAAAAAAATATTTTTTTTTCTACAAAATATTAAAGAGTGCTTAATTGATGATAATAATAAGATATTAATAATATAATAATATTATTATTATCAATGTTTTCAGCATTGATAATAATAATAAATGGTTGAGTACCAAATCATTTTAGACAATTAACTGAAGACTGGAGTAATGATGCTGAAAATTCACAGGAATAAAGATTGTTTTAATATTAAGATAGAAAAATCTGTATTGTTGATCAAATAAAGACAGTCTTGGTGAGATTTACATTTTGGTAGTGTAAGCACTTGTAATGCATTCACTGCATTATTAATTGAAGATCTGGATTCTGTTATAATTTAGATTAGGCATTAATAAATTAATAAAGGATTGAGATAAAAAAAAGAACTTTGATAATGTGATTAACCTATATCTCCTAAACAAATGGAACTATTCAATCTCCGCCGGCCGTTCTTCATGCTCCCCCTCCACTAACCTATTTATACACTCAGAGCATCCAGTCATGAAACCCAGGCTGATGGCTTTAAGTTACAAAGCTCCAAATATACCACCTTCCTCTAGGAGATTTATGCCCCCCTTTGGAACAGCTGCAAACCTATGAAGATTCTCAAGCATCACTAATTAACAAATACAGTTTTTAACATAGTTGTAAAAAGGGACAGCAGTCACAAAAGTGAAATTTAAATTTCTATCTACTGCAGAATGTGGTCTCACTATGCCAAGATATGATGTTTTATTAACAAAGTTCGGGAGGAGCACGTTCAAATGATTAATACAATCAACACGTCATCAGCAATTACTCCTCATCCTATCAGCAGGAGAGGAAGCACGTATATATAGACACGTTTGACTCACCTACAGCTCTTTGACATTTTCGGCATCCCTCCACCACCCCAACTCCTCACACTTAATTGTTCCTATCAAAGTCAGGATACGGGGGGAGTGCTCCAGGTTCGGGCTAACACCGAGCTCGGAGCCCTCTCCTCGGACAGCTCGCCAAATACGCTTACCATTCATTGCTCCTGAATCATTCGTAAGTGTGAACTCGTGAACACTCTGATGGCGTTTGGCAAATGAACCACATCGCGAAGCAGCCGTTCCACATTCTGTTCTCGATTGGGAACAGATCTGAACCCGTTCAATCATGCAACCAACATGGAAAGAAGAATGACAATGATATTTGTAAAAAATACACCACATGAGATTAAACAGACTGTGGAGGTCAAAACTTTATTTATGACAAACCTTTTTACATTTTCTAAAACATTGTCTATTGGGTCAGAATCAGAAATAGTTTAAACAAGATGACAAGTACACAGTACTAATACAATTTGCAAAATGCAACAACGCAAACTCTTTTCCAGAAAGAACGTCTTAAAGTTTTAAGCTTATTGTTTGAAAAGTGGGTCACAAGTAAAAGATGTCATATGAGAGCTGTGACTATCGAGAACATTATCGTCATCTTGCATATGGTTCAGTTTAAATGTAGCCTGAAACCTTTTTGGCAGTTGCTGAAGAGTATGGAACTGTTTTAGCAGAGTCTGCTATGAAGATTCACTACAAGAAGGAAACAGAGTCGGTTCTTCTTCATCCGAATCAAACTCCACATTCTCATCTTTTACCCATTTACCACTTCGGTCCTGCAACCACCCTGAACTGGAACAATGGATTGAGGAAAAAAAACAAAGAAAAGGGTCACTTAAATATTGATAAATTAAAAAGCATTCATTTATGTAACAATCCCACTATGATCTAAACATTTATTTTTAATCCCAATTTGTATGTTAACATCAGTGTCTGTTTGCATAAACTGGACTAGTCTTACAAGTTTTTTAGTCTTTACAAGTCTCATTCGTTTTTTGTTGTTGTTTTTTCAAACTTTAATAATGGTCATAACTTAAAGTCAGTTATAGATTGATTGTAAATTGTTCTAATTTTCATTTGAAAAGCAAGACTGATTGCTACCCCTAGTTGGTCAGACTAGTTGAAACTTGCCAAAGTTGAGTGCATGAAGAGTTTTTTCCCTCCCGGATAAATAAGTGGATCGTCCATGTACTTAAAGTGCACTTTTCTTGGAATTTTTAGTGTGAACACACTACTTATAGTAAACAAGCGAATTGGAACACATTTCAGCTATGTTTATGAAACTGGCCCCAGTTCTATAGTCAGTAATATAAGTTAAAAGTGAATAATTATGTGGAGTGCTTTCAAACCTCTTTAATTTGAGGTAGTGGTTCAGTTCTTTGTGTCTCTTTTCTGTTAGATGTTCACAATCAGTGGAGGTCACAATGCTGGACCCCTTTTTTCTCTTTTTTGTCTCTCCTTTCCCTTCAGTCTGGCCCTGAGGCACTACAGATGGCAATGGACACAATGCATATGGAAACAGATAATTATAATATAATAATTATAACACAGAAGAAGATAGTAACAATTATATATCACTTTTTCTTGATCCTTTCTAGCATCCACCTGGATGACAACAGCCATATAGTGCTAGAACGCCTACCACATTTATATTTATGCATTTGGCAGATGCTTTTATCCAAAGCGACTTACATTACATTCAAGGAACACATTGAATCAGTTCTTGCTTTCCCTGGGATCGAACCCATGACCTTGTCAGGGTAAGCACCATTGCTCTACTGACTGAGCTACAGGAAAGCTTATACCACACACCAGCTTATTGGTAGAGAGGAGACGATGAAGCGAATCCATATACGGGGATGAATAGGAAGCTATAATGTACCGAGGGCAATGGGCAAATTTGGCCAGGATGCCGAAATTAAACGTCTACTCTTTACGAAGGACATCCTGGGATTTTTAATGACCATAGAGAGTCAGGACCTAGGTTTAACATCTCATCCAAAGGATGGTGCTTGTTACAGAATAGTGTCCCAATCACTATACTGGGGTGTTAGGACCCACACAGACCACAGCATGAGCACCCCCTGCTGGCCTCACCAACACCTCTTCCAACAGCAACCTGATTTTCCCAGGAGGTCTCCAATCCACGTACTAACCAGGCTCAACCCTGCTTAGTTTCAACTTGTCTTGGGGTACAGGGTGATATGGCTGCACAAAATGTATCTTGCCTTAAAATAAACAGACTGTACCTGTTGTGCTAGTTGTTGACATGGAGTCAATACTTCCTGTTCTCATGGACGACGTGTGAGGGTTGATATTGTTGACTTGATCATTTCTGTCTTCTTGGCCACATCCTGATGATTCCGTTCGTTCACTTTATGAAAGTAGAAAATTATAAAATAAGTGCAAAATGAAGATAAATTAATCAAAACACCTTTATTTAGATAGTGTTTTATACTGTACAGATTGTGACTGGTTGAATCAGCTATAAAGCAGCTCTGCAGAAAACAGACGTCAAAGAAACAAACAGTCTAGAGAAGACTATAATAATTCTGACATTAGACACCAGAAGGTTCATAAAGAGATTACCTGGCCTTTCTGTGGCAGCTACTATATGGAGCGGTTCTGAGTAAAGCGTGATGGGTAATTCTGCGTGTTTGGCTCAGTAGAGGAGCTGAACTGGAGGGTTCCTGAGGACAAGCAAACTGAGAATGTAACACATAACCTTGTTTATGCATATGTACTGTGGGGTCTGAAAGTATGGGACTCCACTGAAAATAAAAGCTGGAAATAAAGAACATTCTGTGCATTATTTTTAGGTCACTAATCACATAAGTAAATTTGTGTCCATATAAATTTGGATAAACATTTCACTCAAATTGTAATAAATTATTTGACATGCTACAAAAATTCATGTTTTTTTATTAATTTATTTTTTATTAAATCAGCAATACATAAGATAGAAGGATATACTTTTGGATACCACTGTATAAAATGCATTCAGACACCTGTCGATCATCTTCTGCTTTGACATAGTCTTGATGCCTTCTTTTATCAATTTCACGTTGCAGACGATTCTTTTTCCCATAGAACCATTTCATTCCTATAAATGAATAGACCAAAGAGGACTTCAATCCCGAGTGCCAGTTTATACAGAGGCTGAGTAAATGCATAGGTAGAAAATCACCTTCAAGATGTCGCTTTCCTTTCCTGTGCACCATGAGCATATCAACAGTGTCAAATACAGGACGGTGAGAACACACAATGCAGCTGTATCTACAATGAGGAATAACAGGTTACTAGTGAATGGGATTCATTCAGTCACAGGCCTCTTGGTGCAATTCAAACAACCAGCAATACCATAATAAATCACCTTCCGTTTTTCATCAGAACAGCTTCATCGTCTGGGATAAAGTTTGACAGAAGATCGGCAACGCGTCGTTTCTTGTATAAGAAAGATAGAGAAAGACAGTGAGGGGTGCAGAAAAGTGCAATTTTCACAATTGGCTGTTTGCTTTTTTGTTATACCTTCAATGCATTTAGCTGACTTTGATCGTCACCCTCTCGTTTGAAAGACATGTCTGGAGAACAAGTTTTATACTTCTGAGAATTATAAGTAGCTTTTTCCTATTTATCTTCAAAAACCGATAAGCAGTCTTATTTAAAATAATCCTTTCCTTCCTGTTTTTGTCTGTGGAATTGTGGGTAGTGATGTCCGAATCGTTCCTTTGAGTCAGTTCCGCAAATCGGAGTGAACAATTCTTTTGACATTCGGACTGATCTGTTCAAAGCTGATTCGGTTCCTGACTTCTCCTTTATTCGCCAAGGAAAATAACTGATGAATCACATAGCAAATGTATTGTTCGAAAGAACCGATTCGCTAAAATGAGTGCGAGACGGGCGGCTCTTATATTTGGCCGACGCTATGGCAACAGAAGATAAGCTAATTTTAAGCTAAGCTAAGGGCTTGTGACAATTAAGTTTCAAAACTGTCTGAACTTTATGTATTATTTTTTTAGTTGATTCTGGTGGTGCCACTGTTATTTAAGCGAAGCACGTTAAAACAGTTTAAACTGAATTGTTATTTCTAAAAACTTTGTATCGGTTCGTAATGTCGCTCGCTGACACATAGCTGTATCCTAAGTGCATGACAAATAAGTCAGGGATTATGTATGTTTATTTCTGCAGAGTGTTTTTCTCCCCGTTATTTTGACTCATAGCAGAAGCTGTCATGAGTCCTGCCGTCTTGCGTTCATCTTAAAGGCTTGATCCCGCTGGTGCTCTGGTCATGTCCGCGGATCACTCAGCGTCACTGACCGGGACTCACGGCCTCCTCCGCGGCCAGCGCACCCGCTCCTACGGCAGCCTGGTGTCCTCTTCCCTATCACCCGTGAGACAAAGACGAATTGAACACAAAGTTCAGCCCGGTGAAACTTTGCAAGGACTATCACTGAAGTATGGCGTGTCTGTAAGTAAGGTCCTTCTGATTTTCTAAACGTTTAGCTGGAGGTAATTACATAATTATCAATATCATTTGTATTTCTTTACAGATGGAGGAAATCAAAAGAGCAAACAGACTGTACACAAATGATTCGATATTCTTGAAGGAATCCCTCCTTATCCCTGTCCTGACAGAGTCCGTGTCTTTCACAAATGGAGTGGAATTGACCGGTCCAGCACAAACACACAGAGAGATTTCTAATGAGAAACCCAAAAGCCAAACAGACTCTAGCAGATGTGAAGTGAATGCTGATTTGTCACCAGTGGAGTACCTGAAAAAAATAGACAGCTTGATCAGTCAGTCAAAACAAGCAGCTGTGAAGACCTGCCAGGAGGGAGAGAAACAGTAAGTTGTCAGAATGAAATGATGACTGCTGTCATTATTTTTTGGGTATTACAGAGTTTGCTTATTGCAATCGTTTTGTTTGCTGACAACAGTCATTCAGCAAGTTTCTATTCAATGAAATAAGTTTTTCTTTTCATACTTGTAGCATAACTTTTCCAGTAATGAAATCACACAAAGCTTTAATTTTTGTATTTTAAAGGTTTTCCTCTATGAAGCAACTACATCACAGCAATATGAAGTCCGGCACTGTATCCTCCCATCAGGCCATATTGGAATCTGTTCCCATTACCATCACCAGACGGACCAGGAATTTGAGGGATAGGGAGGATGAATTCTTTCAACTGTGATGTAGGAATATATTCTGGTGTAGACTCTTCTGCCAATTTTCTTTTTTATTTGTACAAATGCAATGTTTTATGGAGCTCTATCTTCTGGTGCCATGTCTTTAAAATGTGATTGAGATTGCTGGACTGATTTGCAATAGTCCTGTTTTTATAAAACAGCTACCAGCTTTAGACATGCACACATATTAGCACTGTTAAAAACAGTAGCCTAATGCCTAAAAATAATAGTGCGATTTATAATTCTGCTGTAACCAAAGTAATGGGAGAGTTTTAGGTGTGATGTGGATGACTGTATTAGTGGAAAAGAAATAAGGAGTAGCTTTACAAATATAGTGCACTTGCTATTTAATACTACCTCACAAATAATTGATAGAAGTAGTTTTAGGAAATTGAAAAAGTATTTGGGAATGTGCCATTTAATATCTGCATCTTTCAAAGCATAGTTTTGCACTGCAGGGTTTTGTGTGTGTTTTCTTTTTGGTTTACAAGGGTTACAAACATGATAAAGTCCTGGACTAGTTTGTGATTTGTGAACGTAATACCCCACAATAAATTAAAGTAGTATGAAACAGATTAAATGCCATGAACAAACTGATCTTGGTCTTTTAACATGATCTTTGAAATCTTGGGTGATAACCAGTGGCAAGGAGTATCTAAGGGTATATTTACACAACAAAAATGTCAAAATGTTGTCAGATGCTTTTGGATACCGTCTGCCAAATGCATAAATGTAAAAAGGTCCCCGTTCACGTTCAACCCCCTATTGCTCCCCGGGCACCATATCAAAAATGTCTGCCTACTCGGGGTGTGTTCACTTCTCACTACTACTCACTACTCCTAATGCTAATGTTTGTGTACTAACTTGGATGGGTTAAATGCAGAGAATTCAGATGTCACAAATTTACTCTTACATGGGGACATCGCTTTCAAAATCTTGCACTTTGAAACCTGTTTTCAAAAATGTGCATTTTCAGACCTGTTGTTGTGTAAGTTACTGGCTAAAACTGCATTTTCAGTGGTTTTTGTGGATCCGTGTGAACCTGGATCATTTTGACAACGTCGTCATCTTTCTATTTTTTGTACATAGTTGTCATGTAAACGTACCCGTATTATGTTTACACGGCAGCGTTTTCAACTGAAAATGGGAAAATTTTCCTTTGCGTTTTTCAAATACAGATGAGAACATGTCAAAAAATGATCCCGGTTCACATGGATCCACGGAAATGACTGAAAATGCTGAATTATGCATGCCAAGCCATTAGTTGGCGATGTCACTTTGTAAAGAAATATAATGCATATGCTTTCACTGTTTTCACAAATTTGCATTTTTAATACTGAAATGATAGTAGTATCTTCATTTTAAAAAAAAAAACATAAGAAACCTGTTTTGAAAAGTTTGCATTTGCAGACCCCCAAAATACTGTTGTTTGACACAAAAGTGTTAGTTTTTTTAGTTGAAAATAGTGCCATGAAAACACCCCTAAGTTGTAAATGAACTAAAGGACTTTGTGTTTATTCAGTTCACGTTACAACTGAATTGCAACATTCCATCAATCATGTGCATATCTAACCCGGAACCCTTTTAGATGTTAGATGCATGTTCATAATAGGGTGTGAATTATGAATATAAATGTTTTCCAAACAACAAAATGTAGTCATACATTTACAAATACATTACAGTAGCTTGCAGTAAAAAAAAAACTGTTGTAAATTGTTACAATTTAAAAATGACATTTCTATTTTTAATATATTTTAAAATCTAATGTATTCTTGTGAAGGCAAAGCTGAATTTTCAGTAGCCAGTGGTCAGACTTCAGTGTCACATTCTTTTATGCTGACTTGGTTCTTAAGGAAACCATGATATATTTTTCCAGTATTCTTTGATGAAAAGAAAGTTCAAAAGAACAGCATTTATTTAAAATAGAAACATTTAGTAACATTATAAATGTCTTTACTGTCTATTTTGATCAATTTGAAAGTATTTTCTTTCAAACAAAACACAACAAAACTTTCTGACCACAACATTTGAAATGGTAGTGTATTACAACACTGTATGCAAAATACATAAGTAATGAGTGAGGGCTGTAAATATATTTTTTTAGTAGTTGTTCCCTTTTAGAACACAGCAGATTGCCCCTCTGTTGGGCAATAGTATATAGTTGAATATAGAATATAGTTGCTGACTATACTTTTGCTATGTTTATGTGTTCTGGTTCTTGTTATTTTGTTGTCCTGAGAGGTAAATATTCATGTAAAAAAAAAAAAAATACATTATTGAACAATATAATGTGCTATAATTTACAGTGGCAGATCCCCAGTGGTTTAAACATCACTTTTTAAAAAAAGAAAAGAAAAAAAGAGTAGTCTGGAAAACCTCAGTCTCAGAGCTTTAAAAAAAATTGTTCAGACGATATTTTTCTATTTGTTCTGAGCTCGCTCAGACAGTGTTAGTGACTGTTAACACTATCAGGCCACTGAATGATCTAATATTCATCAACAGCACAGCAACACTATTTCAAAGCTTGAACTGAATCTGATGCCTTCAGTCAATCATTTTTTGTCTTTTCAGGTTCACTGCAGTTTGAGATCACAGGTTGCCCACCATGCCATTCCTGTAAAAGTCCATAAGTATATTGTTGTCCTCATAACGTGCCGTCCTCTAGCAGTTTGTTAAGGCCGTTGCAGATTTTGGTGAGGTGGGGTTTGAGGGTCCCGGCTGGGTTATAAAGCTGAGTGAGGAGCTCAGGGTCAGCGTAATGGTTGAAGACGTGATTGATGCGCCCGTGGGATTTTACTGTTAGGTGAGTGTTTACAAGCTTCAGAAGCATGTCCCTACTTTCTTTCAGGATCTCTGACATAACCGCCTTGTCAAATGTGAAATCTACCTGAAAAGGGAAAGAAACAAAGTACAAATCTGGTTACAAATTTAGTTTTGTTTAGAACTACTATACTTGATTTGTTGAAAGCTGGACACATTTTTGTTTTGTTACTTAATGTAATCAATTGGCAAATAAATAATTAACAAATCACCAATGAACAATTTAATTTCTTTAAAAGAAAAATATCTTATTTTATTCCCATTATGCCAGAAAGTTGGCAACCAAAAAGTAAATGTATAATTTCCCAGATGTTTCATAAGTCGATGGTAAAAACTTAAATGGTCAACATTTTTGTCAATGTTTTGCTTGTTTATTTTTCGTTCTATTCTATTCTATTCTATAAACTGTGCCAGGTAGCACCCAAAAACTAATCATATAATTTCCCAGATGTTACATTGTTGTCAATGTAGATTAAACTTCTGAAGAGTCTAAACTTGATGGTTTAGATTTTTTTTTTGCCACCTCCTTTAGAGCATATATATATATATATATATATATATATATATATATATATAGGGGTTTGACAATGTTTTAACACCTAGTTTTAGACCTTTAGACGAGGGTCTGCTAAAATTGTAGAATGTTTGAAAATATAGGTACATAATAACTAACCTGACAAATTAGCTAGGGATTTTTACAGTTGATTTTTATTTTATTTTATTTTCAAACCCTGTGCGTTATCATGCTGATGTGTTGCGATATATCATGTTTTAACCATTAGGTGCACATGGTCCTCCAGAATGGTTCGGAAATCCTTGGCAGTGACGTGCCCATCAAGCACAGTCGGTAATGCCATGATATTGTAGCCCAAACCATCATCATTGGTCCAAAGTCCAAGATTTGCACTTTTGGCACCAATGAAACCGGGCATTTGGCATTGGCAGGAGTGACCAAAGGCTCTTGACTCTGTGGAGCTCCTGTACAGTACTGAGCAGTTTTGGTGGAGACAGGAGAGTCGAGGTGTACATTTAATTCTGCTCTTACTGATGGAATGTAAAATTAATGAAGACTGGCCACGCATATAGTCATGAAACCTCCAACACTATATTGGCCAGTGTATAGCCAGTCATGCATTTTTTTGGGCATACACACACACACCCACACACACACACACACATACATAAATCATATATATACATACATTTATTTCATGTAACATAGATTCAAAAAATACTGGTCAAAGATGTTGTATACCTCGTGGAAACTGATGGCTGTCATGGCTCCTTGGCGCAGTTTCTTTTGGAAATTCTGGGCAAGCTTTAGCTCCTCATCATTAAATCGATTGTGCCTGTAAAGGACCGCTATCTTCACTACCACCTTAATGAGGTCTTTCACCACTTTCTGTGCCTCCGAGCGGTTCCCAGTGTACTCTTTTGACACACGATAAAGCTCATCTAGAATCTCACTGCTGGTGTCGTCGATAAACATCTGCACCATAGACTTGCTGGCCATTTGGCTCAAGACCTTTTTCTGGGCCTTGAGAGCCATGTCCTTGGAGCTGAATGACTCCATATCTTAGAAAAAGGAAAAGAAGAGATTAATAGTAATTCATGATAAATTAAATTTTTTATTTCCTAATACTGTAAGTATTGTCTTAGTGTACCCCCTAACCACCTTTATGATTTTTATTTAAGAGGTTAGCAATAACAGATTTAATCTTAGTCTAAAAATAATGTAATGGCTTATTAAAAAGTGATATATGCATATGACTTATCACGTATATTCTTATGATTAATTGTGAATTTTCCCTTTAATTTTATCTCTGTTTGTGTATTAGTAAGAGTGTTTGCCCTGAGAGAACTACCACCATGGGGAAGTCCCCTCACAGTCTTACTTTAACACTTTGTTCTTCAGGGGAAAGCACGTGCAATATAGGCCCACATATCTCATAAACATCACTAATTGTTCTCAAGGCGCTCATGACGTGTCATTATATCACGTATCACATAGCACTAGACTATCAATGCTGCTAAATGACATCCAAACATCTGTGATCACTGTGTCTATATAACATTCAGTATTTCATCATGTTACAATTAAATACATTTATAATTAAATACAATACTAGCTGTACTTTATGTATGCTGGCTGATGTAGAACAACATAGTTTAGGATTGCTTCACAAATTGTATAGTCAGGAGAACGTGCAAAGACATGTATGAAAAAAATACTCATTGCATAGTACTGACAAGTTCCTACATGAATCTTCAGATTGTATCATGATACAGGCATCTGTGCTTAGAAATGTTCTTCAGTGTATTAATGCAATTTTGACCTCTTATATATTTGCTAAGCTAGTGTTCTTGTCTTTGTTGATTATCTTTTTGTACAGCATTTATTAAACATTCTTAACTAAATAGATTACAGATATACTAATTTGTGCAGCAATTCTGTAACAAATGCAATAACTGCAAAGCATATTAACATGCAAATAACATGCACTGTGGTCTTTTAAATGAATCAAGACATGTCAAAAATGATGTCATATTTCAAGGCCGCATTAGCTCTGTTTTGCTTTTTAAATCCAATTCTGTTTATGGCGAACCAACCTGATTAAATTTTAATGCAGTTAGATTTTCATTTCCTAATGAACTCTATTCAATTAGAGGCACTGAGTGCATTAGAACAGCCATCATGTTCCGCAACATGGAACATCAAAACAACTACATAAATACTGATTTGAACAAATCAACATTCTGTACCATTCAGTTGAACTGTGAAAGCAGCATAATCCTAGAGTTTAACACTAGCACTTCTCATGTACTCTAATTAGGGTAAAACTGATCTAGTGTTTCACCATGTGGCTGTTTTTTTAGTTAAAAAAATAACATATTTATAAAATATAGAGTTGGTTCTGCTCTGGACTTAAAGCTTAAGTTTTTCTTTGCAATTTTTGCTCTGCATTACTTCATTACACACCAAAATATAGTATTAAATACTATTTATAATAAATAATAATATTTGTAACAAATAAAATGTATACATGAATATTACTAATTAAATTGTAATAATATTAGATAATAGTTATTACTTATTATATTATTTAATCAATAAAAATAATATGTTATTCTTTAACGTACATTAAAGAATGTTAAGGTAAAATTGTTGTTTCGGTCCACACTGAGCTCATTTGCACCTGACAAAATGAGATATAAGCAACTTTACCTTAATTTGATTACAGTTGACTTTTAGTCCAAGACTCTTAACTTAAAATCATCTAAGTCAAGCTAATTCATAAATGTTGTACCTCTTAATTTACAATCATCTGAAATGGCCAACTCTTGATTTAAAGGTTTGTCACAGACTAGGTAAATATTTAGCATTCCTCAGATGACTTCAGAGCATAGCCTGAGGCTCTCTCTCTCTCTTTGTTTGTGTGTGTCTTCACATGTGTGTAAAGACCAGGGGATTTACAGGATGTGAGGAATCATGTTGTTCCTCCATCCCAAGAACCACAGTAGTCACCATGTCATTACAAAGCAGCAAGTCACAGCACAATCTCCAGTGATAGCACAGAAGAGACGGGTCAAAACACGCGTCTGAGACCCACAGGAATTGGCAGCCTACTCTTTGGGGATTTACATTCAGAGGGGTTAGATGTTTACAATAAATGTATAAAAATGAGAATGTGGAAACCCCTGTTTTGAGTATGTGAGTGGGAGCACTTTGTTTCTGAATGGGATGATTTAAAATGATTCAGAGAAAGACAGACCTGCTAAAAAAAACCTTTGTTTAATCCAGCCTAAGATGGTTTACTGCTCTTATGTTTTTAGATGGGCTAAACTGGACTTCAGCTGGTCTCCCTCTAAAACCAGTCAAAAGACAAGCCTGGGTGACCAGGAATAAGGCTGGTTTAAGATGGTTGTTTTGGCAGAGAGAACCATATCTAAACTATCTTAAATCAGCATGGATTTTGAAGCTGGTTTATAATGAGGTTCTTCATTAACAAAGAATAATCCACATGGTCTTTCTGACTAAGCTGATTGACTGAGGTAGACCAGCTGGTTTAGCTAGTTAAGATGCCTGGTCAGCATACCAAAACACAATTGATTTTCAACCTGGTATTCTCAGATAACAGACTTTTACACTCATTACTCCTATGTTTTAAATCATTTCTGTGCTTGTCTACACTGACATACATATAAATCGGTGAGTTTGCTGTTTGCTTTTGTTTCCCTCTCAGTATTTCCCCATAGTACATGAACAATGAGATTTGAGTATGTGATGATGTCACATATTGTGCAAAACGGTCATTATTTCCCAATAAATCCTTACATTTTCATTCTATGTATGTGGTAAAAGTCCACTGATGTTTTTCATTGTAAACTTTGCACTCATATGCATGTGTGACTCAGCCTGAGATTTTTTTTTTTTAACTTTTAAAACATGACCAAACAAATGTACAAACCTTCCCTCATAAGGGAAGCGAAAGTCAGGGCTGTTTGGTGGCGATTTCCCCCTAGATATTTTTCAGTTAAACCCACAACAGCTAATTTCTCCTGACATATGCTGCTACAAAAAAAGCTCATAATCTATCCATAGCCTGAGTTCACTAAGGTTAGGACACTGCTGACCCTGAATATGAGGCATCACACTCTTTATTTCAGTTGCAGGTGTGTTTTCTTCATATGCTGGTTTATAACTGGGTTTATAAAAGGTCCACCGGATGGAGCATCAACTATCTCGGTGTGTTTTAGTTGTTTAAAATGGGAGTGGTTGATCAGTAAAACAAGTTTCAACTTGACATTGTTGTCTACAAACCTCCATATTTTTAAACCAGACACTTTTAACCAAAGCAAGTCTGTAAAGTAAAGTCAAGCAAGTCCTTCTCTTGCTGTTGAAACAGAATGCTGACATCTTTTTAGTGTGCAGTGCTTTTAATCTACTTAAGTAACATCATCTCATGTGTACATGATCACAAATCTCTCTAAAATGATGGAGGAGAGGGCAGAGGTCAAAACCAAGACAAACTCACCAGGCTTTTCTCTCGTTCACTTTCCTCTTTCTGTTTAAGCTCTCTGTCCTCCCACTGCGGTCAGATCAGGTGGTTGAAATCCAGCGTGCGAGTGATGAAATAATCTCCTCAGACAGGTGAAATCAAAGGAAACTCCTTTACAAACTCTCTTGTGCTGCAACAAGACCACTGTAACAAGATAATTTGACTTGTACTTCCTTGAGGAACTAAATGTGTAAGACACACCCCTGAGTGTGCTTCTCTCTCTCTCTCTCTCTCTCTCTCTCTCTCTCTCTTTCTCTCTCCACCCTGTCAGTGTGTTAGCTGCTGACATGGTGTGTCTGCTTGCCCTAACAAGTGCAATCCTTGTAAAGAATTCAGCAGTAATCCTGGATGCGGCCCAGTGAAAAGGAGAGGTTTTAGTCTTTTTGTGATCAGTTGAACTGGTATGCAGCCACAGTCATCACGGACACGGCTATGCTTCTCAATAAAATGCCCATTTACATTATTACTGGATTAAAATTGTGATTTTTAATTTATTACATTTTATATTAAGTTGTATTTTCTGGCTTGAAATGTCACAAACAAACAATTAAAAGGATTCAAACAGGGAAAAGTCACATTATTATACTGCATCACTCTTGGACATGTCGTTGAGGACATGAAGAAATAATATATTTATAATTTTTTCAAGAGAACTGTGGTCGGTTTTCCATCAGACAGTGTTTGCTTATTGAACACACTCGATCTTTTGCACCTACAAAGTTATGACATTATTTTTCACAGAATAACTCACTTTGCATGAAGAGGACAGTTATTTGTTTACCCATCAAAAAACACAACAATTTCATTGATTTTATGCAAATTGAATGAGGCTTAGTTCATAGATTTGTCGTTGACAAACAAGGTTCAGCTTTATTCCTTTATATTATGAAGTTGTCAACTTGTTTCAGTGCCATCACTTATTTATTTTGTTACTTTTAAAATATATTTTATGTAGAGTTTTCATGCTTTCATATTAAACTTTTATAAGAAGATGCAGTATTGAAATATTACACTTTAAAACCTTCCTTTAAAATACTTCCTTGCCCACAGTGGCTTTTGGCATGTTCACAAGAGCCGTTAAGGAATGTTTTTTACTCCCAATAAAGTTTTTTGTGAACTTAAAAATCAAAGAATTCTCCAATGATGCATGTATATATAATCACATATATTTAGTGTGAAAAATGTATAAGGAAGTTTATTTTCTAAACCTCCACAAAGTTAAAAATGGTCACAATGCAAGAAACATCCTTTGATAACTGAACATATTATGTTCTTAATCAGCTGATTATCTTATATACTCTTAGTGCAACCAAATACTACACAAACAGAGACTGATGGAGAGCTGGATTATATCATCACTTTATTTGCCCTTTTCTTGTGCAAACTTCATTGTTCAGTTGCTAACATTAGAAACTGCTGTACGATGAATTGGCCCTATGTATAGAAAGACACCCTCAGGGCTAAAGTCTGTAGACTGGAAATGTCCATACTAAAAAAGCCTGCTTATCTGCCTGCTATCTGAATGGAAACCATCTGGACTTAAGCCCTAATGCATATAATAATGGACTACAGAAGGAATCGATGCATCTGTCTCAACTCTTAAAATAATAGTGTTGTTTACAATCTGTATTATATAGGTTAGATCTATCAGCTGAATTCACAAGTTACAATAGCGTTCTTCTCCAGTTGTGAGACTGAGACTGAAAACGTGACATCTGTGTTTTTCTGCAAAGCTAAAAGCGTTCGGGCAAAGTAAGAATTAAGCTCGTCTCCAGGGCAACAGACAGGAAGTATCGTTTAAGTGGTTTCCTGATGGCTTCCTCTTTATCACTGAATGATATCTAAAATGTTGTGCATGAGAAATGTGTTATGTGTTTCAAGATAAAGAAATGAAAATCCAGTTTTCTAAAATTTTCGACTGCCTTAATCTTGGTACTTTTCAACATATTTTTTGATTTCTGTTACATTTTCTAATATCATTCTTATCAATGTTTTTCCTTTTTTGAGTCTGATCAAACTTACTTTGCAGTAATAATTAACTTATGGCATATGATACAGAAATAGGTCACATTCGTAGTATGGCATACTAGTGTTTCTTTCCTGGTTTATCTGGCATCTCCTTGTGTCTCTTTTGTGTGTGTAAGCCTTTCTGAGCATATGTGTATGTTTTCGGGTGTGCGTGTGTTCGTTTACTTTATTTCGGTCACTTGAGATTATCTGACATGTTTGCTCTTACTTAAGCAAAGTATGTGTTTCACAGCAATATTACAGTGCTCATCAAACAATAAATTCAAATATAATCTGGAAACAATCACATGAAACATTTAAAAGATACAACAAACTTGATGTTGTTACAGTAACTGAATGAATAAAGGGATTCAGCACAAGTGCTGTATTATAGTGAACTTCTCTAAAGTTCTTATATACTCATAATAGATTGATTTTAACATATCACATCTGCCGATTTAAATAAAACATTCAAATACAGTTATTCAAACCTTTTAAAGAGGAAGTAGCAGTCAAACTACACTTTGGATGTTGTGTTATTTAACATCATGGAATTTAGTTACCTGTATTATTTATTTTTTTGGCATATCTGAGCATGAAAAATAAGGTTTATGTCCCGTAGTCAGATTGATTATTCACATTTATTCACTAGATTTACTACCAGAGTTTGCTGTCTCAGATGCAGCTGTCTGATCATTACCTGATCTGATCTGTTCGTCAAATTCAAGCTGGAAAGATTTACTAATTTATAAGTCTCTCCTTTATTTTTTCAGCAGATTGCAGGCTGTGCTGCGCATGGGGAGGTTCGTTGGTAATCGTAAATACTGGCCTCTGAAAATCTGCTTTTTGTTGTTGAGCTCTGAAGCTGCATTCTCCTGACCGCCAGCAGGTGGAGTGCTTTCCTGTGCATTACCCGAAGCATTTTCTGCCTTCCCTTCTTTGTTATTCTTTGTCTTTTTAACCTTTTCTTTGTCCAGCTGGGACTCATTGGTGAATGTGTTTGAGTCTGGAGCGCCGTCTAGTGCTGGTAGGGCTTCAGGGGGCAGGTCAGTGTGAGTGGGCTTGCCCTCAGCCTGCTCATTGGGGGTGTTCATGTTTGCAAGTGGAACTAAACGAAAATACATTTATGATGGAAGACAGAAACACAACTGTTGAGCCTTCATCTGGATATTTTTCTGGAGGATTGAAAAATGTGGTGAATTGAAAGGGTCAAGGTTATGGCCTATGACAGGTAAGTCATATCCTGTTTAAGGCATCAAATGAATCATTACAAAGTGCAGAGACTAGGAAATGAACATTTTGTTGTTAAGTCATCATATAATAAGTGCTTATCAGCAAAACCAGCCACCTGCATATGTAATGTTTTGTGTTTGCTGATATGTTAGTGTCCCCACTGGGCCTTTTTGACTAAAACATCCTTGGTCAGCCATGATGCTTGGCAACCAGTTTCATCAGATAAGTTTTGGTCTTTTTTTAGTGTTGTAGATTACATAGTTGTTGTGGTTTGACTTGTGTTTTTTCAAACTTATCCATTTGAGCTTCTGTCCTCTGAGTCTTTCTGCTCATTGCTGTATCTGAGCTCTGCTGGAGTCTTAAATGACAGATCTTTCTTTCCCTTCATCCAGTATGTCTTCATATAACCTTTACCCTGAATCAAGAGGGATTAGATTGATTTTACACCACTTTATTTGCTTCATGACATTTATAAAGTCATAGTAAAAAAAAATCTTTATTTGAAAGGTTTTACACAAAGAGGTGAATTGTACTTTTGGACACACTGCACAGCACAGGAGCCTCTAGGAGCGCCACTTGAGGCCAGGGAAGTGAGGTTTACTTGCACAGCTTCCGCTCCAAGTGGGATTCAAACTAGCACCTCCAGCATTCGCATTTTGAGGGGAGTGAGGTTTTCCTGCATAGCTTTCACTAGCTGGAAGTGGAAGATGGAAGTGAGGTTAAGGGGGTGAGTGTAACAAAGGTCCGCTCTGTTACACTCAACCCCCTTAAGCTAACTTCCACCTGGGTCACGGCACCAATACAACTACTCACTTCTACTTCTACTCACACCACTCTGAGTGGGATTCGAACCAGTATCGGAAGTGGGTGTGCTAACAAGGACGCTAAAGACCTCAGCCTCTAGCCTCAGTCGCTAGTGTGCCTCTTTTGGGCAGGGGAGTAAGGTTTATCTGCACTGCTCTCACTAGCTAGCCTGCGTTACACGGGTCACTGCACCAAAATATGCCGTGAAGTTTACTCTCACAGTTCTTTACTAGCTGGCCTCCATCTTGTACACTTGCATGATATTAAGCCATTTAATTAGTATAACAAATGTTTTACTGACTGTACAGAGAGTGGGTTGAGCATTTATATTGCTGAAAGCAACTTTCGTTTACATGGAAGTCTTGGATTAAACTATGGGAGCTCTGAAAGACATTTTTAGACCTGGGGCATATTCTTCGTACCTCGCTAACTCGCTTAGCTGGATTAGATTGTTGGCGATTTCGCATGATCTTGGATTGTTCGGTTCTTCGACGCTCATCCGGGACTGGTTGTCATAGTAACAGGTCCGTTGAATTGAACCTGCTAGGGAGCAGGCTTACTTCATGATGGCAGGATTAGATCACGGCTTTATAAGCGGAAGTGATATGGGAATTTTGTCCTGTCCGTTTTTACGAGAGCAAACTGTTGCTGAAGGTTCAATATAATATATTTAATAGAATTATAATAAAAATAAATAAATAAATAAAAATAAAAAATATATATATAGCTATATATATAAATATAAACTATAGTTTTTCACGTGAGGGTATAATGTATCTAGTTAATTTAGATACAATTAGTCGGGCGTTAACAACAGCTCAAACAGTGTGTATTGCCTTGCGCTACTTTGCGAGTGGCACGTTCCTGTTAGAGATGCAGAGAACTTTGTGAAAGTGCTGTCTGTCGTGTCATTCGCAAAGTTTTCCTGGCACTCAAGCAATCTTTACGGTGTTTTTTGTGGTTTTTACAAACCACTTAAGACCCCAAGTTGTTTAAGAGAGCTTTTTCGCTATTACAGGTACATTATAATTGATTATGGAGATTATGAAATCATGACCATGCCAGTAAATATCACCCTAATGTGATTGGTGCCATAGACTGCACACACATTGCCACCATCAGAAAGCAGAGGACCCTGTGGTGGAAATACAGCTGATGATGATCTCCAGCCAGTGCACTTGACCAGTCTAGTGTTGGAGCTGCACGGGACAGAACTGTCCAGCATCATTTTTGAAAAGAGGGAACTTTGCACACAGTTTAGTTTAATTTTTAAAAATCCAGCTGATCGTCTCTTGCCTGTGGAATGAAATAAATAAATCATGCAAGGTCATCAATAGTACAGTGTGTTTATTAGTGTATTTGACTAACTTTGAAGTTCCTTTTGAAGCAATTAAATCTCAAGTCGGACTTTTTGCTTTATTAGTTCTTGCAATTCTATTTCATGAATTAACTTTTTTTTTTTTTGCAGAACAGCGCAAGTAGTAAAGATACCATTTTGTAGAATATTTTTGCATTTTACTTTTACTTGTTGCCAAGTTCTAGTGGGTCCTGCGGTGGCTCTAAAAGAGGATTATAAAATACAATTAATATAAGACAATATAATTACACACACGATCACTAGGCAACTCACAAATGTAATTTGTCGGCAACTTTTTGCCAGCCCTCTCTCCTGGCTTTTGAAGCCTTTAAAGTGTTGCTTTGTGTTTTAATTGAACACTGAAATTCAGCGACGCGCCGCCGAGAAATACTGCGCACGCTCTTTCAGCATGCTCGCTGACCAATCAAAATGTTGCTGATCAGTGTTTCTACTATCGATACATATCCCCTTTTAAACCAGCACATGAACGCGCAATGATCTCAGATAACTCAATCCAGCTATACTAATCGTCAAGAACAGGTGCGTTCGAAGAACCGAATAATCCAGCTCATAGTAAGCGCGATTATCTCATCCCGGATGTGTCAACTGATCTTGGATGTAGTAAGCGACGTACGAAGAATATGCCCCTGGACTATGTTATGCTATATGTTATGCTTGTGAATCCTAATATATACACTACCAATGAAAAATCTTACTGACCTTAAAGAAATATATCATGGTTTCCACAAAAATATGAAGGAGCACAACAATTTTCAACATTCATAATAATAATTAATGTTACTTAAGCACCAAATCAGCATACTAGAATGATTTCTGAAGGATCATTTGACACCAAAAACTGCTAAAAAAGCAGCTTTGCCATCAAAGGAATAAAGGTTTTAAAATAGAAAAGTTATTTTAAATTAATATTTCACAATTTTATTGTATTTTTTTACTATATTTTAGAAACTACTTTTAAGACTTTTTAACAGGGTACATAGTTTTGGATGTTTTAATGTGCATGACATTGTTTTTGATAATAACAGTGAAGATGTTGATGTTAACAAAAATCTTTTCATGTTCCTCAATGATGTATGGCTCATGCTTCAGATGGTCTTTTGTGGTTTGACTGATGTGGATTTGCATGCCCTAGCCACACAGAAAAAGAGAGAGTACAATTAACAGTTTAATTATGTCTGTTTCCTGTAAAATATAATTTAAAATGATCCATTATTTAATGATGAGACAGTTTTGTATAGTTATTTGAGGCTGTTCTTTTCTCAGTACAGCACAAGAAAGTGACTCACCACTCCATTTGACTCCATCCGAGAAGCCATGTTCACTGTGTCTCCGAACAGAAAATACCTGGGCATTTTCAGGCCTATCACTCCTCCCACCACCATTCCAGAGTAAATGCCTGTATGCAGACATCACAAAAGCATTTAGCTGGAGCATGAAGAGCACTGTGTGGCACGCGCATAAATTCCAAATACACACAGAAAATGGCAGATAAAATGGTTGTAATGTTTTGTTATGTGATATTGTGTCCGGGGGCACCCACCAACACGGATTTGGATGTTATTCCCGGTGGAAGGGTCTTTTAGGTGATCAATGGAGCTCAACATATCAAGAGCCATGTCACAGATGTGGTGGGCATGAAATGTGGTTTTATTGGGCACACCTGCCACCACCATGTAGGCATCCCTAATGGTCTCCACCTGAGAGAGCAAGAGCATTAGTTGGAGTTTCATTATGAGCTCATTTTTGCGGGCTTGAATTATGACATTAAATTATGAGATTACTTGAAAAAAAATATGGATGCGTGGTGTATTTAACCATAATTCCATCCGAAATTATTTTTGTGCAACAGTCAATTTTAAAATCATTAACAAAATTTATATCGCACAGTATAATTAATGGTTATTCATTTTGAGATTCGTCAAATATTACAAAAGCTACCATTTAAACGTTTGGGGTCAATGCTATTTTTTATTTATTTTATCAACAAGGACACATTAAATTTATCATAACAGAAAGTTTATAAATGTAATTTTATTATTGAAATTTACTTCGGAAATTTTATTCATCAAAGAAGGGAGGAAAAAAGGCATAATGATGCAAACAATAACCGATATGGTAATGATATTCGATATCGTTTTGAAGGTCTTGTGTGTTGGTGGATATGTTGCCTTTGTTGGAGTTCCTTATGTTACCTTATAAACATTGTGCTTCTCGCTGAGTGTGTCAAAAACTATGTAGATCTCGTTTAGCATGTCCACCACCTGCATGGGAGTAATGTGGATACAGATCTCATTAAACTTCACCACATCGCTGAACAGGATGGTCACGTCTGGGAACACCTGGAGAGAGATAACAGATCAAGAACAGCGCTTAATAACAGCAGGACAGCACTTGAGGAAAAATAGTGCTTTTTATCACATTTCATTAACCCTCTTGAGATCTCAATAGTCAGTCTATGCTATGTAAAATTGTGTTTGGTGTGTTTAGAAGTGCCTTTAATGGGTGGGTTTGTGTGTACCTGACATGTCTCCAGAGCTGTGATTCCCTTGTGCAGTCTGTCCGCCACTGCTTTGGGTATCATGGCGTACAGCAGGGAGTCTCCTCTCTTCTTCTCCTCATTCAGTTTTTTAATGATCTCCTGCAGCTGTGCATACTTCTGTTGCTCCTGTAGGAGGCACAGTCAGAGATCGGCCTGTCATTTGCATGTATTTTCTAGATGTCATATCCACAGACTCTGTGCTTATTACTGTAATTTGCTTAATAGACTTGAGTCAGTCCATACTGGAAATTCTGCTACATAACTCCTGGTTTTTAAATAAAATGTGTCTCTGTAAGGATGGAATTTTGGGCTCGGTGGCATCAGTATGACATGTATACCTGGTCAAGTGCCAGTTGCAGCTCGGCTGATTGCTGTGTTTCGGCCAGGATGAGCTCTCTGCTCGAATCATGCAGGTTTAAATCATTGACGTTAACACCTATTTTTATCATGTGTTCCACTGTCTCAATACTGTAAAAAGAAGAATACATTTTAATAAAGACTTCAACAAATATAGCTGTAAGATTTTTACAATAGCAGAGCTTGTTTTTCTGATAGAGCTGCTGTTAAACTGTATCCACCGACAGATCTGACAATTGATGACTTGATAGCTTCACATTTTAAAGGGCCCATATTATTGAAAACAGGATTTAAATAAAAGAGTTAGATATGCTACTGCATAGATTATTAGTTTCCAACTGACAGGTTGCAGGATTGTCATTGACAGGAGGGAAAAACAATGCTATGGTATTGCAAATTATAAAATGCCAACTAACCATATAATTGTGCATAGCTGAGATAGCAGAATAAATGGGCTTAGCATCATTTTAAGGGCATATTTGTTTGCTTTTGTACGTTTAACACTTTTCCTGCAGTGTTGGATGTTGTCCAATGTAAAAATTGGATCCTGAAACAAAACCAATTGAGAACCTGTTTAATTCTCAGAGGTCAGAGAGAGAGAGAATGAAAAAAATTGTTATTTTAAACTAAATAAGGACTTTAAAAAGCTTTGAGTATAGGACATTGTGTCTTTTGAAATGACTTGGCAGGGAACTCATGATTGTCTTGTTTTGAACTTGATTGTCAGTTTTATGTGGCAATAACTACTGTTTTCAATCAGCTCAGACTACAATGTTGTAAATGTGTGAGAATACAAGAGCTTACATAGGAGTTCCTAGAAAGATGAGGGAGTCCACTGAGGGACAAACTTCATCTGACCTTTGAGGTGGATAGGCTTTTTCGGGGGCTCCCGCATGTCTTCAAATATGGTTTCATTGCACTAAACTGAACAAGACAGAGGATCATTCATATGGATGATCAAGACTAGAGTCCATTTTGATTTTCATAACACTTTGAATAATAATTGTAATCTCATTGGCTTGATATCATTTTTCCATTGTTGTCTTGGATCAGTGTTATGGCACAGAAGTGTGCTTGAATATTTTCCAAATGCGATAATTTAATAGAAGCATAAAACAATGTTTAGAAAGATGCCAGTGGAGGTTATTCAGAGCATCACTTTACTGTAATGTGTCTAACCGGTGACAGTCTGAAAAGCCAGCAGCTCGATATCCTCTCCTCCAGAATTAGCCGAGCTGTTGTACTGATCAGAGTACCTCTATATTCCTGATCTCTCCCCTTCATTTCCTCCATTACTTTAATCTGATAGAACAGAAGTTCAGATGTTTTAGGACATTATCTGCTTTAATCTGTGTAAAGACTAGATGTGTGTACATTGCTAGGTGTGTGTGTGTGTGTGTGTGTGTGTGTATACACACATACGCACACTTTTAATTAAAGTATGAATTGCACTTGCTGAATAAAGTACCGTACTGTGCCGAATATAAGACGGTTTTTCTCCTTAGAAATATATCTGACGGGTTTGTCTTATATTCATGGTCTAGACTAGAGTCTAGACTAGAGACTAATACATGCCAATAATGCACCTCTATCAATAGGTGGCGCCAAATATGCGAAAAACGAGTGTGCTAAGAAATACGGTGCGTCAAGAGTGTAATGTTAGAAGATCGCGAGCGCAAAAAAACGCAAACAGTCAAAGGATAGCTTATCGTCTAAGATCCAATACTGTCATGTTTGCGTGCCTCCTTGCCGGGACCAAACTGCACCCGGTCATTTTAAAACATAAGACGGAACCCAGATTTCAAAACGATCAGATGTGCTTGATACATGATCATTTATGTTACACAACTGACCATAATTTAATCCATTCTGCAGAATTCCACAGAATTTTGCTCAGTGTAAAATTGTGAAAACATTCTGAAGATTATGTTTGAACCAAAACAGAATCTAAGCACTGTACCTATCTCTTCTTTTTTTGGGTTTTTCACACTACTCTTTCTCCTCTGAATCTTCTTTGTTGAGTTTAGGGATGTTGACCTTCTGTTTGCTCTCCACTACAGCCTTAGACAGTAGTTCAAACACATTGTTGAGGTGGGTGTAGATCTGAAAGATCACACACCAACAAATCGCCTTTTCAAGACAAAAATGCCAAGAGCAAGAAAAGAATGCATTATTGTTTTTAGATGCCTCATCTTTTACTTCTCCTTCCATCCCGTTCACTCACATTATCCCAGCTGAATTTCAGCGTGGGTCGAACCAGGGTAAACTCCTCATTGACCTTTATGCCCTGCAGATCAGAAAACACCTCTTTCAAACCGTCTCCGATCCAATACATAGTCATATCCCTGCGGAATATCATGCTGAAGGGGAACATGTCAAAAAAGATTCCTCGCTTCATGGGCAGTTTCTCATAGCCTGGAGCTGTTTTCTGCTGGGGCATACGGTGCTTAAACGCAGCGTTGTCAAAATTCATTTTGTACACCTTCAGAGAGAGTGAGAAGATCAGAAATGTGAGCAAGGAAGAATGGATTTGTGCAGTGAACGGAGTTGGGTTTGTGTATACAGAGGAAGGTAAATGTCTCATCTGTTTGGACTCCTACCACATATGTCATTTTCTCTTTTTCCTCTTTGGACAGAATCTCCACCTCGATGTCTGTGTTGTAAAACTGTCGGCCCACCTGAGAGAGCTGCCCTACAGAGAAGCCAAAACAGACATTGTTTGAATTTTAAATTGCCCGAAGCTACAAACGGTGTGGCTGACCAGCTTTGATTGTGTAAAATCTTGTCACATATCATTTTACCACATCTCAATTATCTAAACTTCACTTTGGGATCATTATTTTAACTCTCACATCTCTCAAGAATATAATATGCATACGGTTTTAGAAATCAAGCATGCATTGGTCACCATTATGTACATCATGTCAACATGGTAACTGTTCATTTAGTAAATTATGTACTGTATAAAACAGATTTATTTAGCAAATATAAGGAGGCTCAGAAGGAAACTATTTGTCTCAGATGAACAGTTTCTGGATGCAAATTTTATTAGTTGTGACTTGGTGTAATCAGGCAGAAATATAGAAAAAGGCCTGTACTGTTTATTTTTTAAAAAGCATTTTAAAATGCTTTAAAAAGCTATTTTTCAATTAGCATTACTGGTGACTCTTTCTGCAGGTTACATTTGTTACGCGAGTAGGTGGCAACAGGCGACTGTCTTTAAAAGTGACTCATTAAATCATTCAATTGACTGTTTTTTTTACCGTAACTCCTTCTGTCTGCGTGAAACGGTTATGGAAATCTGTAAATTAAAGTTGGAGCTTCAATCTCCTCCTGATAGTCCCGAAAAAAGTTTGATGGTGCCTCAATTACTATTTTGTTGACTGTTTTGACTATTTTTTTTATAGCATCAAATAACTAACTTAAACCAAACTTATTTAAAAAACAAACTCTTAAACTTACATCAGCGTACGACTTTTAAATGACAGATATCATCTTTGAAACAGTTATTTGAAGTGTAATTTAATTGTTTAGTTTGTCTCACGTCAAATTCGATTACTTGGAGACTGCAAGGTTTATGAGCTTCACTTTTCAGGACCTGTGCAGTACAATTGGTTTTGATTCATTAGGAATGAAACAAGTGACTTGTAGATGAATCATATTATAGAATCATTCATCCACTCGATTCGTTCAGGAGCGATACATAATTTTTTGTTGCTCTGAGATGCTCAATATTTAATTCTGCTTTGGCTTTACTTGGAAATAAATGGTGGAGCAACGAAGTAACTGTCAATATTGTGTCAGATACATTAATGTATGCTATTGATTTGTTGTTTATTGAACTTTACTGTTGTTTAAAATCAATGTCACACTTGCAGTCGTGCTGCTGGTCTGAATGCTGTATACTCTCCAACATGCGTCAAAGAATGTAACATTTTACACTATTACCTTTGACAAACTGTGTGGACCCTTTCCTTGTTGAACGGTAGTGTGGGGTAAGACTTGTCTCACATTCTTCCTCTACACAGAAACTGGGTGGCTGGACTTTTGGGAAAGGGAAACGGAAGTACTCATGCAGGTTATCCAGCTCATTGATGAAATCTCATACATTGCGCCCCAGTACATTAGAAGAGGTTAGAAAAGCTATGTAAAATTGGTATACAATTGTACAAATATCCATTGAGAAAAGCCCAATGAAGAACGCTAAAGAAAAATGTCATTGAATAGCATTAAAAAAGTTGGTAAGATTTTTTTTAATGATATTAGAATAAGTCATAATTATATTTAAATATAGGCTAAGTCAGTCATTAAAAAAAATAAATGATCAAATGTGATCAAAGTTGCATACATTTAAAAAAAAAAAAAGAATGGAGTAATAACGGTAATATTGTGAAATATATTACTACAATTTAAAATGACTCTTTTCTATTTTAATATATTCTAAAATGTAGTTTATTCCTGTGATGGTACATCTGAAATTTTAGCATCATTACTCCAGTCTTTGGCATCACACGATTCTTCAGAAATCATTCTAATATGTTAAGTGTCATGGCTGGGTGGTGCGGGATGAAGGCACGGAGTAAACTTAGAATAACGAAACTCAAAAGAAAAAGCACTTTTTACAACCAAAAGGCACACACTGTACAACAACGGGCAATTAGCTGTACACTGATATAAGCATGAGGTACCCAAGATGATCACAGACAAAGACTGAAGGAAAACACTGGGTAGATGTACACAAGAGCTGATGAGGGAAACAAGACACAGCTGACAAGACTAGGACTGGAGGAACCAGGAAGTGAACAGATAAACGACAGATACGTAACACTGAGTTGGTGCTCAAGCAACATAACAGTAGTGCTGCTTAATATTTTAGTGGAAACTTTGAAGAAAAGTGAGTTCAAAAGAGAATTTATTTGAATAATATTTTGTATTAATGTAAAAGTATTTTACTTTCACACTTGACCAATTTCAAAAAATCTTACTGACCGAAAATTTCTGAATGATTGTGTATATATTTACCTAAAAGAGTACCTGTCACATACAAAGTCTAGTTTTTCTCCAAACCTCTCCAGCTGTCTTTGCCAATCTTAGGATCAGGTTATCACTGGTATAATAAACACCAGCATTGTTAAATTAGCCAGATGCAATCTATGATACTTAATTGATCAGATATATGACTCGGCACTTTCAGGACTTTCAGGTGTCGAACAAATTTGAGGTGGGGGATCTCCGCTCTGGCCTTGATTAGCCTCCATACATCCTCTCCATATGATTCATTAATGTAGTCATTCACTGCTTCCAAATACAGGCCATACATCTTTAGGGGGTTTGAGACGTTCACTATACTGCCCCAGAAATCTGATCAGCCTGCAGAGAGCACAATACCCGGATTTGAGATACTTCATGGTCAATCAAGAGGCTTTTAGTTCGGCTTTTATATGGCAAAAATCAATATAATGTGGAAATAGAAAAGGCGCATAAACAAGCAGAGATTTATAGGAGTTGAAGAACATGTAAGTCATCTCTGATATGATTCGATTGTCCAGTTTTAAACAAACAGAGGTTCACTAAATATTATATTGCGGAGAGTTTTTTGTAATCTTTGAGAAGCTCTGAGAGCAAAAATGCTATTTTGTTTGATCAATGGGTTGTGCTGTTATATAAAACTCCACTGTGATGGGGGGTATTTAATGTACAAAATCCTTTATAAAATCTATATGTTGATGTATACCACTAATGACCACTAAATGTATGTAATAGACTAGTATATGATAGAAAAGTAAAAGTAAATGTGGCTTACCTGCAGACTCTTAGTTCTGTGTAATGTCTAGATGAGTATGAATTTGGCTAAATCTCTCTCACTCTCACTCCCTCTCTCACTACATCTGTTTTTGGCACCTGAAGCACTTCATACTCATTTCTGTCAGGACAATGGCTAAAACAAGAGAGCCAGAAGTATGTTTGTGGCAGGTGCTAAACAACACTAAGTATACATAGTCCTTTTCATTGACATTTGTTGCTATAAATAAACCCTAAAGTTTTTCTTTATTTTTTGTAATGAGGGAAATGTCTCTTAATAAACCTACTTTCAAACACACGTTATATTTTCAAGTTTTATGGGGATATTCCATAGACATTTATTTATATATTGTACAAACTGTATATTCTATCCCCTGACCCTACCACTAAACCTAACTGTCTCAGTAAACTTTCAGATTTTTACATTTAAAAATGTTTGTTTTATTAGCAATGCTAAGGAGGAACATGTTCAAATTGCCTATCCAATCAGTATGAGAGGAGGCCTTTATATATAGCCTACTCACCTATGTTCCTCAACAGTTTTATGTGTCCCTCCACCACCCGTCTCCTCACACTTGCTTGATTACTATCCTAATCAGAGATACAGCGGGAGTACTCTGGGTTTGGGCCAAATTCAAGTTCGGAGCCCTCCCCGGGGAACAGCACTTCAAATACACATACTTTTAACTATATATATATAATTTTTTTTTTTTTTTTTTTTTTTGTAGGTGTGCACTTGTGAAACATCACTTAGTATGATTAATAAGTTGTTTTCCTCATGGAGAACAAAAATATAGCCATCTTTGTTTTGTCCCCATAACATAGGGTTTACCAAGATCACAGAAACAGTTTTCATGTTTTAAGGGGACATTCCATAGACATGATTTTTATACACACACACACACACACACACACAGACACACACACACACACACACACACACACACACACACACACACACACACACACACACACACACACACACACACACACACACACACACACACACACACACACTTAACTTCCATTGTTTGTACTGAGCTAATCAGCAGCTAACCATTTAGTAGAAACCTATAGGTTTTCAAGACATGATTCATTTTTTTATTAAGCTGTCATTTAGTTGCTTGTTTACGACTAGAAAGCTTTAAAAGAAAAACTGTACTTATCCTTATTCTGTATTTATGTAGAAGTTTTAATGTATTGCAGAAATGTCAATATTTTAGTGGATATTGTATAAAATGAGTGAATAAATTGTTCCATTGTTAATTTAATTAATTTAAATAACTTTAAAGAAAACCGAATATTTAATCAAAATTAGAAACACGACAGTGGAAGCCGATTCTTGTTGTCTCTTTGTGGATTACTTTCAATGTCCGCTAGGGGCCACTGTTGACACATCATCGTTACGCAATTGACGCAACACTCAAAACATCTAGGCTGTTGTCCTTTACTTTCAAACGACTCATTATCATTGCTGATTTGAAACAAAAAATAAATGGCTTGCATCATATTTATCTTGTGTATGTATGTGTATCTACATATGTGTGCGTGTGACATGAGTATATGAGAAACTGTAAACGCTTGACAGTGCAATCAGTGGTGTGTGGGGAACGGACCTGAGGAGTGTGTATTGTGTTCCTGTAGTTTCATCACAAGCCAATAATTAACCCGTCTTTGTTTCCAGTCACCCAAGAAAACCCTATCATCCTCCATCTCTCACATAGTCTCTCTAAAGTCTATTTTAAACCCCTTTTTGATATCTATAATTTCCACCAGGGAGGTCTCTCATTCGTGTTTGTTTACTTCAGCCTACCTCTTTCTCTATATGCATGAGTGTACAGTGTAAGTTACAGTAGTAGGACACAATGTCTGTGATAAACATGGTAGGGGATATAAAGGGGTAAACACTTTGTTCAAAACTGAATTTAGAATATTTTTGTAAATAAATAAGCCTGCTGTTGAGTAAACAAGCGAACACAATAAAACCAAACTAACATTGTGTCCATTGCCCAGTAATAAAAAGCCACGTGTTTTCAATTAACTATATATTATAAATAAAAGTACTTAATAATAATAATAAAAAACATACACACACACACACACACACACACACACACACACACACACACACACACACACACACACACACACACACACACACACACACACACACACACACACACACACACACACACACACACACACACACACACATATGTACTCTTGTTTGTAAATTTTCTTTTATACATCCATAGAGAGAGAGAGAGAATATTTAGAGCATAGAGAAAAACATTTATATATTTCCAAATTTGTTTCAATTTTAAAACATATGGTAATCTTCAAATCCATTTGACATGAGAATAATAACTATCTATTATTATAATAAAAGTGGTTATATAGTTTCTTTGTAGCGTGACTTTTAGGGATGTGTCTATTCAGAAATTAAAATTCAAACAAAAACCTATCCTGCATAATATTCAGTAAAATCTGACAACTAGCCCTGACCTCCCCATATGCACAGTTATATTCAAAGAATACTTTAGAGATGTTGTCTCCAGAACCTTCCCTCATTTTCATCTTGCGAGTTACTTTTACTTTTGCCTCTGAGGATTATGCATAACAAATACTTCGATCATTTGTTTGCATTAGCATTTCAGCTTCATGCTGAAATCTTTCGAAAATCCCATGTCAGTCTATCTGTGAGGCAAATCAGGAGCTCTCAGAGGAGCTATGATGCCGTGTTGAGGTTGAATGCAGCATATGTGAATGCGTGTGCATGGATGTGTGGGAGGATGGCATGCTTATGGTTCCAAAGCCAATGCTCTAAAAACCTCTGCAAAATTGATGTTTTATTCTTATGGCAGGTTAAAGAATTATATAAGATGTTTTATTGATTTGTTGTTTCATAAGTAATAAAATAAGAAGGATGGAATAATTTAAAGTTGCACATCTCCTTCAAATATAACCAGCATACAACTGCTACGGCGAACTTGTGTGCTTGTATAAAGACATGCTTTTATGTTTGTTGGCCTGCATGTGTGTTGTTGTGTAACTGCTGAATGATGGATGAATCTTGTTTACATTACAGTCTAAAATATTACTAATGCATGTACATGGCGGCACATCCTGTGGTCTGACACTGATGGATTTCATGCATAATAAGGCCAGATTCTTTCAGGACCAGTAGTCAGTGGGAAGACTGCAGCTACCATCATCATATCTAATATGTATTCACTCATAAATGTTAATTCAATGAGTGTGTGTATTTACCACCAGAATGACTTCACAGAAATATTGTCACATTTTCAAATATGAACTCACTATTTGGCAAATGATTTGTGTGGTCCCTCTAGATAGAATTGAGTCTGCAGCTTATTTAATAGGAACGTGACCATACAAAGGCAATGTGGATAATTCACACGTTGTGGAAATGGAAATTTCTTGGCTGACGAGCCCGAAGTCATTATGCCCCATAGCTGAATCCTGAATACCCGTCTGCGTCTGTTTCCTATTTCTCCTCTTTCTTCCTTCCCTCTTAATCTACAATTTTCACAAAGACCTTAACGTTCATGCCTATCAATAGCATAATTTTATCTACGGCCATGAGAGTTCATGTCAAACCACATGAGTATTTAAAACATCTATGATCACTTCACTTCCAGTTCTGAAGCCAAATGCCTGTTTCATATTCAAGGATTGATCTTCCAGTGATGTTGAGCTGCAGAAATGCACTATTTTACCATTTAGGAATGCGACTGCAAAACCCCAGTGTAGCACAGACAATTCATCTTGGGCTTTTAATAAATTTATTGATAACAGTATTGATTCGGAGAGGTTTGTGTGACCTTGACATTTGCTTGGCAGGCTTTTAGAAGTATGTGAAAGACATTGTTTAGATTTATATCGTGCCATAACGCATAAAGACAGTTAGTCTCTTAGGGTTGATTGATATCAGATTAATGACATGGACATGTAGCAGACAGCTTCTAAAAAATCACAAAACTAATATGCAATATGTTCTGAGCTTTCAATTGCACTTTAAATTATTGGAGAGAAAATGCCTATGTATTGGTAGAGATTGATATTTTGCTTCGTAATTTATTTATTTGTTATTATTTAGGTTTATGTGAGGAAGCAGCATTATTTTAGACTTATTTAGACCTGTAAGATAAGATGGTAATTCTGTAGATATTTTAGAAGATGCAAACGATTGGATTGCATCTTTCACCAAATTCTATAATTTATTATTGTTCGGCCCCCAAAACTGAATGAATGTACAAAAAGCTCTAACTTCAGGCACTCATTGAATTATTTAGGGCCTACTGGTATTTTTCAAACTAAAAATCATCACAAATGAGCTCATCACAGACTTTACGAACATGTTTGGGAATCCAAACTCTATGAAATCAAATTCGATGAAAGAAGTTTCAACAAATGTCATATTAGATCTAATTACTTGCATGAACACTATTACTTTCACAAAAAGCAAGCCCTTGATTTTTGTTACTTCGAAGGTGGATATTTTGTTACCAGGGTTCGTTATCTGCAGTGGGGCGGTTTTTGTACTCGATCATAGATCCCCAACAGATGTGAGCCAATCAGCTGTGAGCAGAATGATGAATCTTTCATGCACTGGAGTTATTCGTCCTGTATCTCTGCCTCCAACCTAAAATGTACTTCACAGGGAAAGACTTTCGTAAATCCACATAATCAGCTTTCCATAATAATTATTTGAGAGGTATAGATTTTCAGGAGAGAGAGTCTCATATCTTTGTCAGCATTTTGAGCTTCACATTAAAAATGTATTATTGGTTTGTATCTCTTTGCAAATGGTATATATTAGGTGATGCTGAGGACCTAAAATAATACTAGCAGTTCTGATTTGGGTGCAGTTGTTGGGGAGTTAATTTGAAAGGTATTGCATGACAATATTGTATTACTCCCTAAAAAGGAACTTATTGTTTTACTTAATAAAAAAAAAAAGTAATGCGTTACATGCGTAACAAAAAATATTATATGCTTGGGTAAATGTAAAGGCTTATGTACACCAAAATTTAAATAAGGCAAGAAGGGAATGCAAATTCATGCCTGTACAGTAGAGCTCAAACAAACCTTTCAGCTGTGGAGAAGAAAGTTTAATACATCGACAATAAGAACAAAAAAATTATTTTTGCTTAGGGTTTAACTGAATTGTCGAAGGTCAGTAGCATTGGTCAATAAAGTAAGATTAAATGCATACAAATATTTGTTTTATTTAACGTATTAAATTATTGAAGGTTTGCATAGTATTCTCATTTTGCATTCCACTGATTTTTTTTTAATTTTGAGGAATATTAGATAAGTAAATGCTCACATTTATTCTAGAACTACAATGATCCTAATGTTTACACACAACGCTGCTGCACTTACACCTGTTTTTTTTTCTGAAAATGGGACACGAAAGCTGTCAGTTAAATTGTAAAACAAAGTAACTTGCGCTACTTATTTGAAAAAGCAACTTAGAAATTTTGTTGTAAATTTAAAAGTAATAAGCTACTCTACTAGTTACTTGAAAAAGCTATTGGAGTTAGAATAGTTCCCAATAGTGCTGTTATAAACACAACAATGCTGTAAAAATAGACTGGTAAGTAGATGAGTTTACATGTTTGGTGTGATGATGTAATTAACTGCCTTTTCAAGACATGTAAAAGCTTAAAAATAGTGAGTATTATTGATGTATTTTATGTCATTGAATAAAAATGTCTTAAGCTCATATCACAGACTTTTTTTATTTAATTTATCCTAAAAACTCATTGACTTCAGTATGATATAGAACCAGAACTGCTAAAATGAGAACTATTTTCATGGTTTTGGCCTATAAAAATCATGCCTGCAGCATTCTATTGATTCATTTTGGTATAGTTGACTCAGAGTGACACATTTCACCTTGAAGGAACCAAAAGTATTTAAAGTAGGAGTTTTCCTCTCTGTGAAAGTCTAGATGGCACACTATCATTGGAAGACATTTCAGCTCCTTGGCAATGAGCAACATTAATATTGGCATTTAAATTAATTTGTTTGGTAGTGATTTGTAAAACCTGGACTTTCCAGCAGAGAGACTGCAGAGATTACATGATGCTTGCAAAGCAAGGCCTCAAACGCCAAGGAGAAACTCATAAGTCCTCAGCCTAACCAAAAGCCATTACTACAGTGTTGGCTAGCACCTCCCCTCGGGCCTGATATACAGCAGATCTCACAGCTCTGAGCCATAGGCAGGAACACAATAAGATTACAGTGTCTGAATGACAGCTAGCACAATGCAGAAAGGATAAGGGGTGCAAAGAAAGAAATACAGACAAAGACAGACAGAAGGAGAGAGAGGGGAAGCAATCAGTGCATGAATATTCCATTTACTGCACTGGAGAACCATAGCAGTGCTTTTATACCTTCAGCCACCTGATCTGGAAATGAAATTACTACAGCCGATGCTCTTTTCTTCAATTTCTCACTCTTCCCTTTACTGTCCTTCGTCTTATCAAGGCTGACACTAATCCAATTTCAGCCCTGCTGGGGCCACTGCTTGCTTGGTTATGTATACTGATGCCTCCGCTGGTACACAAACACACACACACACACACACACACACACACACACACACACACACACACACACACACACACACACACACACACACACACACACACACACACACACACACACACACACACACACACACACACACACACACACACACACACAGAGAGTTGCTTGCATGCACCTTTGTGTTATCTGGATGCAACAGCTGCTCTGTAATTGCATTAGTGAAGTTCATTTGGCCACAGCTGTTGTGGACTGGATGAGCAAGGTGGGTTTAATACACACACCGATTCCAGCACATCTGCATACTCAACCCCCAAACACACGCAATCAGCTTCCCATTTTTAATGGACATTTTTAATGCCTTTAAATCTGAAGCAAACTGCCATGTGAAAACACAATCCCCCCATAATCACCTGTGGCAGTGCTGGCGGGAGGGATTAATCAATCATAAGAGCCTGCTTTTTTCTATTGTTCAAAGCATTATGGTCTCATTTCTCTGCAGCTTCACTGCACACTCGTTGAGCAAAACATGAAGTACACTTCATTTGACAAATTTCACATATATAATAAAATGTATATGTGAATATAAAGTATTACACAATTGTGTTTACTTAATTTGAATCTAATTAATACTTTTATTCAGCAAGGATGCATTTACAAAGAGAATCAAATTTACATTCTAAAAAAAAAACCATCACAATAATATTTTAATAATATATAATGTTTCCACAATAATATTAAGCAGCACAACGGTTTTAAGCATTGAAAGTAATGAGAAATGTTTCTTGAGCACCAAATCATCACATTAAAATACTTTCTGTGATGTACATTTACACAATGCTATATGTACATTTATTTATATATATATATATATATATATATATATATATATATATATATATATATATATATATATATATATACTGTATACATTCAAGTAGATAGGAGTGCGATACCTTTGTGCCTTACCTTTTAAATTGTTGATTTAAAAGGTAAGGCACAAAGTTACCGCTCCTATCTACTTGAATGGAGAATGTACAAATGGCCCATCTCCTCCTCCTCTCTCTGGAATGACTGACTGCACTGTCAGAATTCCTCTGTCAGTTAATCAGGTAAAGCTGTTGAATATGTTTGCAATGTATATACAACGTAATGTCTGAAATGCCCTTGACCAGACTTGGTAAGTGGAGGGAGGTGAATTCTTTCCCCCCTCAAAAACAGCTCTTTAAATCCATTGCTCTGCGGAGCAATCATTGTGTCCCTATTATTCCTCCTGCTGTCACCAACAACAGATAGTGTGTCTGTGTGTGTGTGTGTGAGTGCTGAGTAATGGTAGGTGTAGGAAGGTCAGCCAGTCCTTGCAGAGCGGCTCCAGGGAGTATGAACAGGGGTATTAGATTATCCACACATGCAAATCACAGGCTAAAACAAAGGCCAACCTGCAGATTCAAATCACACCAGTTACAGGCTCACTTTAAAGCTGTTGTGAAATGTGTTTGGGTGTTTCTCTTTTAAAAAGCAACCTATAAGGTATAGTTCTGGATTTGTACAATTTAGTAGGTAAATTTTGGTAGGCAATGGGCCTGTACCAAAAAAATGACAGTTCATATGCACTTTCGGTCTTGTGGACAGTGCCGTGTGCTCTTGTCCATTAAGTGAGCGCCCCCTTTGTGGTCGACACGCACCCTCAATGCACATTTTTGCTTTTTAGCATTGACGGTGTTGACATGGAAGCACATAAATTCGATTTTGAGGAACAGCTCTGAGTAGAACGTCTCTGATTGCCATATCTAAATTATGGTTACGATGTGTGAACATAGCATAAGCTTGTTATTTTGGTTCAGGATGAACTGTAAAAGGGGGCTGCTGTTCGTTTCTGACACTCAGTGACTGTCCACAACTCTGCATAGCCTCAATGAGTGCTTTTACATATGCCCTCATAATGCGATTATAATGAGATTTGGGCAATATTGCGATTTAAAATTGACCTCATGTAAACACAATAATTCAATCAAAATAAGCTCATAATCACAGCAAGCATTAACATATGACGTATCCCGATTTTTTTTTTTGCTGTTCTTGCCAAAGAGCGCATGTACTTTTTACCTACGTGAATGACGTGACACACTTGCAGTAATACACAGATTGGACATGTCAAGCAGGACGAGGCTGAGAGCCGTGAGAACGGTGTACAGGCAGCGCTCATTATCCATCACGCCACCAACTCACTGCTCTCTGACTCGCCCTGCTTGCTACAGAAACAGCGGCACGGAAGAAGGCATCAGATTTTTTAAGGGGCCAAGGAGACCAAATTCACGTTGTCAACATTATGTGAATGTAATGCAATTTTATTGATGGATGAAAACAGAGAAACAGATATTTTAGGTCTGGATATACAAACTGTAACTGAGTCTGTAAGATGCCGTAAGAGCACTTCATCTGGAAGGCTTCTGCTGTGTACAAAGACATTTTCTCTTGTGCTATTTTGGGTGAAGGGCATATTTAAAAAAAAACATTTGTGCTGTGGAGTGCATTGGAGTGATTCGCTTTACTCCTGACATGTAAACATCATAATGTGATGAAATCCTTAATCTGATTATTAAAAATAATCTCATCATTGATGCACATGTAAAAGTTACCAAAAGTTACGCTCTGATGACTTGTGATGTCTGCGTGAGCATAGTGGGCGGAGGTATGGGAATACATACGCTGACACGACTTAAATATTTTTTGGTCCTGAGACTTCCACAGACGATATATGTACATTTGTTTAAATATGGAGCCCACTTATAGTATTGATTGCTTTTAGGATGTGAAAAGAGTTTTAACCAGAATAACAGAATAACTCTACCCCTTCAGCTCAATAAACAGCTTTTTTTATATACCACATTTAAATTCCACTTGTCCTTCCTAATAGAAATCTGGGTTACAGTGAGACTTACAATTTAAGTGAATGGGGCCTATTCGTAAATGTTAGAAAAAAAATGCTTTTTCGAGGTTGTGATTTTCTATTAATTTTCTATTCTATCATATTTAAACATTATGATTTTTAAACAACTGTATGTCAAATATAGTGGACCCACAAAAAATTGACAAGCGCATTTTTCTGCTTATTACAGTATGGTTATTCTCATATTCTCACTTGAGAAGTACGTCTGCAGCTTATTAGCCAATGTTAAAGCAATAGAGCTTTTAGCACTGGCTAATTGTTAGCTGCTCTTTCGAACCTGAGAAAACAAAAACTGTGATTCATATTTACCTCCCGTAGATCCCTATTGGGTAGAGCACCCTAAGCTTCTTTATATAAATGTATAAATTTAGCACTGCGATAAAAAGCTGAGTTTGACACCGAACTCCTGAGATGAAGGGCTCACTTGTGCCTGTGTGTGTCAGTGTGCAAGAGTGTGGGATTGCTTACTTTGGAAATGAAGGGCTCCCAAGAGTGTTTGCTTAGGTAGACTTTTATAGTATAACGGAAAAAATGGGCTGCGCTGTCATCTTTTACCCCTCAGGCACAGACAGACAGAGAGAGGGAGGAGGAATTGTCCCCCTGCTAAGCTGCAACTGCTTCTGCAATACAAATGTAAACTGAAACTGTGAGTGAGAGAGATTTTCACTTTCAACACTTTTATGGTGTACATCAAAGACTCTGCTGTAGTTATTCAGACTAGTTTATTATTCAATGTACCAGGAGTTTGTATTCGGCGGAATGGCCATCAGTGAAATAGAAAATTAATAACTATGCACTGTCTGGCAGAATAGCAGGGTGTAATGCTCATGAATGTGTGAATTAATTTACATATATTCCACCCTATGTCATCATGATTACGTCTGCCCTAATTTGGCAAAAGCACTCAGATTGGGTCACTTTGTGACTTTTGTAAATTCACACTAATCTCGTAATTTTGTTTCTTTGTTTTGAACCGTGTTTAACTGTTAAGGTTAAAATGCTATGTGTTTCTGTTTTGTCAAGTCACATTTCTTTAACACGATATAATACAGATTCTTTCAACGCAGCTTCATAGCTAATAAACAGGAAAATAACAGTTAAAGTTAAAAAAAATCATCATTTGAAAAGCAGCTCTACAGTAACTTTTTGTACTTTTTGTTTGTAAAGTGTTGAGTAATTATGCAATAAAAGTATGTTTACCCATGAAAACTGATGTTTCCTGTTGAAATTACAGTGGTGTACTGGGATTAGAGACTGCTGATGGAACAGCATTCTGGTGTCTTTAACTGCTACTTTGTGACATAATGTACCGTCTACTACAGGAGAATAACGTATTTCCCCTAGACCAGTGGTTCTTAACCTTGTTGGATGTACTGAACCCCACCAGTTTCATATGCGCATTCACCAAACCCTTCTGAAATTGGAAAAATAAAATATGATTTTTTTCAAATTCAAAACATAAGTATATATTTTACTAGAATTGCTCAACTTGGCATTGCAAATAATGCAGTTAGGACGCTGACTCCCATCATGTTCCGTTATACATGTGAATCCATATTGTACGTATTTGTCCGACCACTTTCTTTTTTTGCTCGACATAGTTAGTATGAAGGGATTAAAATATTAAGAAAGAAATCACACAACGTACCATCACGACAGTCACAAGTCGACTACTGGCCGCACCAAATTTCCTGCAGCACAGATTGGCCAAGCGATGTTGTGTGATCACCTGCAGCCAATGATGGCCAAGGGGGGGCATTTCATCACGAATCATATGAGTCGGGTGTGTCTTATCCTCCACTGAACCCCTAAGGCTGACTCACCGAACCCTTGGGGTTCGATTGAACCCAGGTTAAGAATCACTGCCCTAGACGTTAATATGTGGCAGATATTCCCAGACTAAAATGCATATTTAAGCTGTCTGAACTGAAAGCAACTTACACTGATATATCTGACAAAGATGCACACAGCAATGTTTTTTTTTTCAAATTAATTTAACTAAGGCCTACTCCTGGCTTAAGACTGGATGTAAAAACAGACGAATGTTTTAAAAGTAATTTTTTTTATGTGAAACGCCTGTTTTCTATAGCATCCTGCTCACTGTGGCTGATTTTGAAGGGAAAATTCCTGGCCATTTGCTTCTTCGTTGCATTGCTCACTTTGACAATAGGTCTTTATGACTGGTCATGTGTGACAATTTGTGATCGAGTCTTTGGTTAAAGGGCTCAATCTCTGGTTGTCCGCCTGCCAACCAAAATCACCAATGTTTGGACACGCATGTCTGCTTTCTCCCCAGAAGCCTGCAGTGCTCCGGGGAGGGAGGAACCAGAGACAGACTGATGATCTCTCCTGCTCCTCCTGTCTGTGGTTCGGGTTCCTACCGTTGCCTCGCCTGCAGGCCTGTGTGATGTAGTGTAGAAGAGCGGGGCCTGTGAAACGCTGTCTGCTGTGAACTAATGTGCTTGTATTCTTCCTGCAGCAATGTCTGCCTCTCTCCCTCCCTCCCTCCCCCTTCTCTCTTTCTGTCTCTCCACAGCCATTTGCCTCTTCTCTTTCTGTGAGTTTGGCACCCAATAGATCTCCTGCCTTTATTCCCCTGCTCAAAGAATGCATCCTGACATAATGAAGTCGAAAGATAAAGAGTGAGATGAAGAAAGAAAAAGGTCAAAGTATGCAACAGAGAGAGAAAAAGGTGGCTAGAGAAAGAGACAGGAACATTTGGAGGGTGTCATCAAAGCTGGATCTTTCTTCATCAGTGGTTGCGTGGTAGAAACTCTGGTCTGCGGCCAAGCACGCTGAGTCAATGATTCTCCTAATCTGGATTCAGGCACACATTACTGCAGTCCTGGAGGAATCTGGACCCCACTCATCCATTGAGGGGCTCTTCTCGGCTGATCTCTCCTCCTGGCAAGGAGCATTAATGTGATGTGTAGGCTTCTAATTTCTCTGCTCACAGCGGCCTACACTTCACCCTTTGTCTGTCTGAATTCAGCTGCTGAATGATTACAATGAGCACCTGATTACTTTTGTGCAGGTGTCATCTAAATAAATGTGGAGGCTGTTTGGTGTATAGACTGTTGTCCAAACTGGCTTTAAACCAGACTATTTTACTTTCAGCTCTATAAAACGGCTCTATCAATTATAAAAAAATTAATATTCACTGCAACAAGTGATTTTTCTTACTCCACTGGCAAATGCTTTTCTTGTTTTAAGTATAACTCACTTACTATTGAACAAGATCTTATGTCATTTTGCAAGTAAATGTACCTTGATTTAGGAATGTTTGTAAAATCTTAATCAGTATATTTTCCCCCTGTATAAATATCTTAAAATCCATAAAACTAGATATTATATATAAATGTACCTTAGAACCAAAATGTGCAATATATTAACATTTGTTTTTAGAAAATTACCCCATCTCAATTTTCTTGTTTTAACCATAAATCTAAGTTCAATAATATAGCGAAGCTTATACTTAAAATAAGAAATAAAAATGGGGTAAGACAAAAAAAAATTAAGATATGAGTCTTAGTGTCTTAAGCGAACTTGTTTCTCAAGTCTTTGAAGGATTGAACAGTGCTTAGATTTTTACTGACAAATTACACAAATACTGATTAAGAAAATGATTATGAAGTCTAGTTATGTTTATTGCAATGTCGGATTTAGATGTCAAATGATGCATGTGTGCGATTTCTGATTTTACCGTATGGTGTTGAATCAAACTGTTCTGTCTGCACATTTAGGAAGATATCACAGTATGTTCCTGGAAGTAGTCGTGTGAAAGCACCCTGATGTTCTTACGGATATTGATTCTTCAGAAACTAAAGTCAAATGAAAATTGAATGAGCAGATGACGAGCAGAAATGTTAACTCTGCACTACTTTCTGAATACCGTATTTGATGTTATTTTATACGACAGACAGAACCGTTAGATATAGTAACACAATCTATTGTTTCATGAAAAACTCTAATTGACACGATTTACACCTTATTCTTGTCAAAGCATGGATATCTACCATTAATCTTTCTCTCTTTTTGTAACGTCTTTGAATTATTCAACTTTCTTGATAGTAGTTTTTGTCGACGACACTTCATTGAAAATGCAGTGTTATTCTTCACTCCATAAATATGAAAGTCTCCTAGTGATAGCCCTCTGGGGAGCTGAATCCTGCTGCGTACTGTGTGATCAGAGAGTTTCAGTCACTGGTAAATGTGTTTGTGATGATCCCTGGCAATCAGTGGAACCATTTCTCAGTCGTTCGCAAGACAAGTGACACTCATTTACTTTGCAAAGATCCTGTTCGCTTTGTTACTGCCTCACAAATCTGTGTAATTCTGTCACACTTGGATTAAGACTAGCTCAAATCTCCTTCAGCTGGGAAACAGGACGCACACATGCAGATTGTGGTGTTTGGGGGTCTTTGTCTTCTGAAACACTGGGTGGTGTGATAAATCCTGCTTGACTGCTGCATGTTCGACTGCTCGTTTGTGCCAGTAGATCTAGTTGTGCCAGTCCAAATGTGGGCATATGCCAGGACTCTGACACCATCTGTCTGGATGTCACACTCCCATTTTCCAGCCCATTTCTTTTCACTGTAGGATGCTGTCAAGGTGTTTAACGTTTGTGAGGTTGGAAAGGAAGGGAAACCATTTTCTTCATTGCTGAGCTCTTTTATGGAACATTATTCTGAGCCACTCAGTCATTCAAAGCGGGAAAAGGGGATCAAATCTAATTCCCTTCAGCTGGATATGCGGGGAAACCAATCAGTTTATGATACTGCTGGGCTGTGTAGGAAAGTGAACATTAAAAGGGAGATTTACAGCTCTTTCTGAATCATCGGCATGGCCCGTGTGACGGAGTTTACACCGTACAGTGGCTCCTAAAGGTATTTGGATGCTTATACTGCACTTAAAAGTGTCTGAATGCCTTTGCAGAAGATAATATCATAGCAAGTGGGTAATGCAAACAAATGATGCTACACCCGTTCTCATACATATTCTTTTAACTATGCTTTAAGCTTTCTTTTAACTGTTACTGAAATCATTTTGAGTAGATGTACAATATGTTGTCAGTTTCCCTCTTCAATGGTGTAGTTCATCACATTAACTATTAACACGATCCACTACCTGTCTACAAGAAATAAATGCATAGCCTAAACCAATTTAAAGGCTTTTGCTGGTCTTAACTAGTTTAAAATGGTTTAAGTTGGTCTCCTAGCCTGGTCAAGCTGCTCTTCAGCTGGTCTCCCAGACTGACCAGTTGACCAAAATATCTTCCCACAAAACAAACAAACAAAAGACAACCCACCCAAGCTGTAAAATTTAACTACGACCAGTAAACTGGCTTAGGCTGGTTTAAATTTATTTTATTTTTTTAGCAGGGATATTGATTTTTTTAAGAACTAAAAACTAAAAAACTATTTTTTCCCTGAAATGTTTGAATTGAATTGATATTTACCTTAAAATAAATGCCACTCGGTATAATATCGTTCACAACTGTTCAATGTCATTTTTAATGCTTTGTCACTTCTAGCAACTGTCTAATTACTTAATGCATTTAAAGGGCCAGTCACACAGCCGATCACGCACAAATCACTCTCAAATCACGCACAGATTGGGTTTGTGTGTGCTTGTGCGTCGAGATATTGACCAAAGTATTACACGAACATTCGACGCACGCCCAACGCATGAATCACTGACGGAGCGCGTCTAAACACGCACGCTTCACGAACGTTCCACGTACAAGCACTTTCAGAATCCACATTGTCAGTGGATGTCAATGGAATGAACGTGATACGTGCGCGGTTCATGCGTGATATGAAGGTGGGGCGTCAGTGGACGGACGTGGACGTGTGCGGTTTCGAACCAGTTCCGACGCATAAGCACTGACGGCCGCCGTTTGTCCCGCGCACGCCGACTCATGAGTAACGCATACCGACGTACAGTTGTGTGTCGGAAAATTTTTGAACCGTTCAAAAGTCAAAATCACGCACAAACCGCCATCAACGCACATCCACTTACAATCACTGACGGTCCACGTTCGTTCCACCAACGAACTACGCATACGATGCACGCTCCGCGCAGAAACGAAAATCTGTGTGTAATTCATGCGTGATTCATGCGTTTTCGCTGTGTGACTGGGTGCGTTTTCGCAATTAACTTTGAGTTATACATGAGTTAACTTGAGTGTATATATCTATATATGTTTGTGTTTGTACACTTATAAATATGTACATACAGTTGTGACCAAAAGTGATGCCTGGAAGTAATATTTGTTATGACCCTAAAGGCATGAGTAAACCATGCAAATATGAGGGAAGAGCATAATACTAAACAGCTACAGGATTCATTTGACTAAAAATTAATAGAAAAAAAGAAGCTCACAGGGCATTGAAAAAAGCAATGACTACAACACAATCAATTAATTCTGGTTCATAATTTTTAGTTTGACAGCCTGTCTAAAAAATTATGTCTGCACAATTTGACATGTTTCATTGCATTATTTAAATTAAAACAACTGATTCCAAGCATAACTATGCAAAATGCTTAGAACATCTTTTTTTTGTTTTTGTTTTATAATATTTGAATAAAGGGTGAAGATGTCAATTTACCAAAGGCCAGATATCACTTTTAGCCTCTATTCTGTATATGTACTTAGGCATATGAGTGTGTCTTTGTATGATAATTAGGCTATGATGATGCATAAATGTCAACCTTCTAAATCTCAATCTCCTTCATGGATAAATGAATGAAACATTTCTGCGAAGTTAGATGAGCCAGTCGGCATTATCATACATTGTAATTTCTATACCATCGCAAATGTCATGCATAATTATATGCATAATATATTTTTCTAATTTTCCACAATCAAGTTTTTGCTCAAGATTTCAGGATTATTACTCACCAGTAATAAGTTCCAATTGAATTGTAATCATAGCTAGCAAGTGTTCAAAAAGCAATCTTACAATGTGAGAGGAATAATTAAGTTCTGCTTTATTGTAATTCTGATACAGATTAGATATTCTCTCTTTGTCTTTATGTAAATACAGATACAAAACCTCTTTCTTTTATTAAAGATGAGCTGCCCAAGGGGGAAACATATTAAATATTTCATCCGCAGATATGGGGCTCATTACACAAGTCTGTTTTGACATTATTTAATGCTTGGGGCCAGCCCAGCTTAAAGAACAAAACACACACACACACATGCACATAAAACACATTTCCCTTGATGGCATTTTAATCACAGGGAATGCTGGATATGTACAAAACCTTTTGACACTAATATTATTTACACAATATGAAAAAGAAACAATGTTCAACTCTCCCACTCAAATCGAATTTTCAAGGCTCTGAATAATTCAGAAAAAAAATACTTGCAGGCACATGCTTTTAACCACTAGTTGTAATATAACTCTGTTACCTTATGGTTTGTTCAGGCAAATTCTGGAGTAATCCACCACATTGCTGTTCTTAACAGTGGAAATAAGGAAATCGTGTCACATGGCCTTATTTCATACAGGGAAAGATAAAAGAATACCAAAAATGCTGTTGTCATTTGTTATTAGCCCTTTTGTTATTCTACACCCACACTGTAATTTTCTTATTCTTTTTGAGATTATTGGATTATGTTTTACGAGACCCATTTTATTTTCTTGCTTGCAGTTTCTTTGTAACTATTTGTGAAATTGAGCTTATTTTAAGTAAAAATGGTTTCAAAATAAATCCTACTAGTGCATATGATTATTGTGTCACGTTGGATATACAACTTTTATGATGAGTTTAATAGGGCTAGGTCACATTGATTTTTCTGATTAATTACTGTCCGGTTCAGAGAATTTTACTAGAAATAGACTAACGTGTACCCAAATGAAACATTATAAAATCCAGTCGGATAAAGAGCAGAAACAAACCAATAAATCTGTGCATTTTTATGCATTTAAGTACTCAGTAATCAGAATTAACTAAATGGGTTACTCTTACATGTCAATCATGTCTTTATCTACTTCCTGTTTCCTTCCGTCGCGTCAGCAATCATATCGTTAGTCTTGTCAGCTGTGTCTAATTTCCTCATTCCTCCCTTGTGTATTTGTGGTTTCCTTGTCCGCATTCTCTGTGTTTAAGCCTTTTTGTGGCTAAGAAGTGCCGTTTTGTTTTTGAAATTTAAAGCGTGTTTGTTCAAATGTAAGATTATTAAAAGATATTCCTGGACTCCTGTGCCTCCTCGTCTCCCTAGAACCGTAACAGTTGCGATTGGGGATTGGTTTACGTTTGTTTGCATATAATTATGTATAATTCAAAGTTATTACAGTATTATCACAGTATAACCATGTAAAAAGGACACTGTAAAATGTAAAGTGTTATGGAAGAAAGAAATGCATACAGGTTTAGAACCACATGAGGGCGAGTAAATGACAACAGACTTTTGATTTTTGGGTGAACAATCCTTTTAAGAAACAATCCATGTCTTTCATGCTCACATTGGTATCAAGAGGCATAAATGCAGTATAAATGGTCTTTTACTTTGTTTCTCTGTCTCTCTTGTTCCAACATTTCTTCGCCTCAGTGCAACCCCAGATCTCACACAAGGTTAAACTGTAAAGGCATTGATTCTGTAGTAAACAGAGCAAGCTCTTTTCCATCTTAACTGGTAGGCTACATTAATATACCGTGTGTGTCTCCTATGGGAACTCACAGACGCTTTGCCAACTGAGCTCCAACATGCTGCAAATGACCGGCTGCATCCCACTTATCATCTCAGGGGTCTGTCTGAGAGTCATTCCTTTTGCTCCTACACAGCTTTCTTTTAGATAGGCTTTATCCTGTGAGAGCGCTGATGTCTGAGCGTATGTGTATTTGTGTGTGTGTTGGGGCCTTCTTTTTAAGCTCTGTCATTGGATGTCCTTGAGCTGTTATCTCCCCTGGTTTAACGTTCATTGGCCACACACCACTAAAAACCATCTCCGAACGCTCTATCTCCTAGCTGAATACAGCACATTCCCTAGACCATGCATTGTAGCACACAGGGCTGTGCACTATTCAAGATTGAATTGACAACGTCCATTTCAATTCCAGTTGACAAATAATCTTTTATGTGTACAAGACCACATTTTGCTGACTCCATTTCCTTTTTTAATTTCTTTGAATTGACTTACAGTTCAGTACATTAATATTATTTAATTGCAATTAAAATTCCAGTTTAATTTCCTGTGGGGTGTGGCCAATTAATTTCAAATTCAAATGGATGATTATTTTTTGCCCTACCAGAGTTATTGCGCAGCTGGTAGCCAATCAGATTGTAGCTTACATCAGACAGTCCGTGAGTGGTTTGTAGACGGTCTCCTTGTGTGCCGTCTAAGACCGAGACTGTGAATGTCCTTCTTAACGACCTCTACCTTTTGTGTGAACGCTCTTAGACTTGCTCACATAATATTTTGTACGGATTGCATGTTTCCTACAAAGAACTCAATGTTTAATACCAAATTGATCCTTATCAGTAGCGTATGATCTGTAATCCATTATATTGATGTTTCCTCACTCTTACATTTGGATTGCACAAGCATGAAGGAGGGAAGAGAGTGAGGCAGATGAAAAGGGCAAATTCTTTCTCCAATTTAAACCCCGAGGGGCATGTGCAATGACCTCTTTGTCTGGCTCCTGGAAGAATGTGGGATTTGCCAACGTTTACCTACCCACAATCCATTATTTAGTGCTAGAGAGAGTCTGGCGGGATGGAACTGGGCTTCTCTCTTCCATCTGCTCATGTTATAAGAAAGCCCTGAATTGGAATTGCATTTATTCTAAGGTTATATTTGACTGGATCTTATGCATCATTCAGCTGCTTTCAATGTGCAGAGGAGAGAGGAGGAAGCAGGCGGCCATCTTAGCGCCAGAATAGCTTTAAGTGGGATTTATTTTTCAGAGATAGAGCCCTTTAAGTTCCACCAAGGGAATGATAATCCTCATTTTTGTTTATGCAGTTTTTTTAAAGGATGAAATAAGATATTTTATAACAACATTTGTTAAGCATGTTATACTTGGCTCTTAGGATACTTAATAATAAGAAAATAAATTATATGCGAATGGAAATTATACTGTATCATATCCTCCTCTGAGCACCATATTGTTATATGATACTTTATAAACACAACGAGCCGGCGTTCTGTAGCTTACTTTGGCTGAAAGAGCTCTGCAAATTGACATATTAAACTGCAGTAGGCAACAACAAGGGTTTTATTTGTACCATTTTCTATTTTGAATCTTTTATATAGCAGGGATACTCTACATTCAACTTTAATGGCCGTCGGTGCAGCATCTTTTCAGTAGTTTCAACGTGCTTTTCTTTTCTTTTTTTTACATTTATTTGGCATATTTCCTCTTGGTTACAGCTCAAAAATATATACGGTTGTTGATTAAAGGTTTCAAAAGGTTCACTGTCAACTTTATATGCAATTAGCAACTGTCAATTGAAATAAATTTTATACATGAAAAACAAGTTGTCTTTTTCTACCACATTACCACTATGGGGAATACTATACAGTAAAACCTTGAGATACGAGTGTCCCGGCATACGAGTATTCCGAGATACGAGCAAATTTTTTGCTTTGAGATAGGAGTAAATATTTAAGACACGAGCACGCTTAGAGACGCCAATGCTGGGTGTTCGAGCACTGGGAGCAGCTCAAGCCGCCTCATTTATGGGGTAATTGCATATGATCTCCACTATATTGATTCATTTTTTTTCTGTTATTTCTTATGGTAAAAAAATGCTTTGAGAAACGAGCAATTCGAGTTACGAGCTCTATCCTGGAACGGATTATGTTTCTCCCTCCAAGCATACTGATACAAGTGTTTCTCTTACTACTGGTTTATTTGAAGACTTTTCTTCATTTTCAACCCACGTGAAAACTCGTTGGCTGCATGTGGCGAGAAAGAGAAATATTCTTTAACTGTCCTTATGACCGTTGAAGTCCTTTGAATCCTTAATAATCTTTCTTTGATGTACACATAATGTCCATGCTTACCGCAAGAGTCTGACGTGAAGTCAACAATTGTGCACAAACTTGAACCGAGATTTCATAATTGTAATAAAAATTTTAATAATTTTAATAATCTTAGTAATAAAAGATTTTAATAATCATATGTTTTTGTATGATTCCGTCACGTGATATGAATTCATAATCAATCGCCAAGTCGTAATATATGTAGTTATGTTTCTCACTGAATACTATATATATATATATATATATATATATATATATATATATATATATATATATATTAGGGAATTAAGCATATTCGGATGTAGGGATTGTTAGAAATCTGTTTGGTGATGCTAGTGGCACATAAATGGTGCAGTAATCCTTGTTCTTTATCGTGTAAACAACATAAATTTGGTTTGTGCTGCATTGGAATGAATATATTTAGAGAATGTGGCAAATGGAGCAAAGGTATGCTATTAAGCCAACTGACATTACAGTGAGCAATTCTGTGATTCTCTCAGTGAGAGCCCAGAATCTGCCTCTTTTTTCTTCCTTAGCATTTGGTTGTAACCTTTCCAAGAGTCCTGTGTGAGTCATTGAGACGATATAGGTGCCTCTGCTCATACTGAATAGTAAGGGCACCGAGCCTGGGCCTTTATGACTCTGACCTTTAACAGACAGCTGTGAGGATGAAACCACAACAGTGAAATGAACAGCAAGTGTGCTACCCTCGCAAAATGAAAAATCATACTCTCTATTGCACAGCTTTATTTATTTATTTATTTTTTAGCTTGAGGAGGTCAGTGGCTCAGGCTACGTGATGTGTTACATGTCAAACAAATCCGGTTGTCCCAAATGGCAGCAAATGGAAAAACATTTCAGCTGAAACTTGGACACATGTAGTCCTTCAGGGGAATATTGCTTGAGGCTTTCAACTCAGTGCTGAGCACATTACTTATCTGTGGATTTGGTACATTGTTTCTGTACATGTACGTCGTAGTGTACTTTGCTTATATAGCTGATTAATCTCATATTTATAGGACATTCTATCATGGGATCAGGGGTTGTTTTAAACCTTTTCAGGAATATACATATTTTGTAGAAATGTGAAACATTTTTTTCAGGATTCTTCGATGAATATAATTTTTTTTTTAAATATAAATATTTATAAATTATAAAAATAATAAATGTCTGTATCATATTTTTTTTATTTAACATGTCCTTGCTGAATAAAATAATAGTACGTGTTTTTTAAAAGATATTTATCTCCAAACTTTTAACGCTTCTTTGTACATTGCAAATCCTTTAAAATAATAATTGTTGATGTAATGTACTTACCGGTAGTCATTTATATTTTAATTCAGCAATTAGCTGAATTTTAGCTTTTTGACATTTGGATGAGGGTATCTAAAAGAGTTCTATTACATTTCTTCTTCTAAAAACAAATTTCTTCATTAAAATCTTGCAGTTCTTTAAAAAAAAGGCAATAATTGCAATTGCAATTTAATTGGAATCCTGTAATTGTCACAGTCATGTTGTGTCTCGTCACGTCCTGTTTCCTCCTGTGTGATTCATTGTGTTTCCGTCTTGTTTGCCACTCCCCGTTATTAGTTTCGTCAGGTGTTGCCCATTATCCTGTGTACTTAAACCCTCATTTTCTCCCTGGTCTTTGTCGATTGTTAACGATCCCTTGTCGCTGTTAAGGTCGTGTCTCTATGTTCCATGTTCTCCTAGACTTTCCGAGTTTCCGTTGTTTATGCACAAGTGGTGCCAAGTGTATTTCAAGTGTTTTTCATATTTGTTTTGTTAAAGAGTTTTTCGTTGATCCCTGAATTCCATCATCCGCTACACTCCACATCCGTTACAATAATTATTATCATGATGCTTTTTTATGTGTTATCATTGACAAAATAATCATAAAAAAAACTTTTGTCAACAATAATTTTCATGTGTAATTTTATTGATCATCACTGCTTTAAAATGCTCTTCTCTCTGAAGTAACTCTTCAAACCCTGGTTCACCATCAAATCAAAGCTTAATTCTATTCTGGGGGTCCCACTTCGATTGGATTCATAATCGAAAGCTGCTCTATTTGTTTGTTGGGGTTGAATCCGGTGGGAAAGCAGTATTGAGATTAATATTTGATGGAGCATAGCAGCACCAGCCTTTGCAGCTTCCCTCAGGTAGGAGACTCCTCACTGACCTTTTAATACACACCTGTCACCATGCTGCTGTTAGCCCAGCTGCTCCTCTGAATCTTAAAGATGAACTGAGATCAATATAGAGCACTAACTGTAACCACCTGAGGAAAGAAATTTTGACTTGCCATCAATACAAAGCAAGGTTCCATCAGCCAGAATCCATCTCCACCATGATTTCACATGTTGCATAAGCCACAGAGAAGGACAAAGAATGGTATGAAAAAGAATGAATAATTTAGCATTTCATTTTTTGCATTTCAATCCTTTGCCAATTTCACCATCAATATTTTCAATATGATGCCATCATGTAAAACATTTTAGTTAGGTTTAGTTTAAAATAAAAACTAGCCCTAACTAAATGTTTTATTAGTGAAAAAATAACCCCCTAGCTGTCTCGTTTTGAAGGCTGTACCCCAGTCACATACATTGAGGCTGCCTCATTTCAGAAGAGTAACCGTGATGGAGCCAACATAGCCATAGCGTGCTTCACCATCGAGCGTCCTGAGTTCTTGTTTGTGAGCCTATCCCAGTCCCAGTCCCACTGCCCTCCCCTCCTTTATTGCTTCCTGTATCACTTTTGTTTTGTTGCTCAAAATAATGGGAAAACCATTACAATATAAATTACAGTAATTTACACATATTGATGAGTAATAGTCAATTTTATAATTGTTAATTTTCTGAAACATGACAACCTCAATGATGTATGCGGCTGACAAATGCAACCTGAAATGAGAGACAGCTCCAATCTGAGATGAATGTGAATGCTAACTGATTACGTGATAATCGCTGTGTCAAAAATCGTGTACTGTAACTTTATCTCAATCATCAGCTGGAGTGCCCTTGATAGCCACCAGCGGGCACTCCAATCCGGTCTATTGTCTTACCGTGAAGGACTCAATGCCCAGTCTCATCCATGATTGTTTACAGCTGTGTCTCATTTGCTTGTTTACTCTGTCTATAGAAAGCCAGTTAATTCAGTTACTTATGGCTAAGTCTTGTTAATTGTTCACACTGCATTTCAAAGCATTTTCCTGTTTTTTCCTGTTATTTATGGTTTTGAACCCCTGCCCTATATTTCTGCCTGTGTTTTGATTTGGACCACTTACCCTGTATGTTTTTGGAGTAACCCTTCAATAAACCTTTTGCGTCTCAGAGAATGTAACAATTTGTAGTCACTGCATTTGGATTAAAATTTACTTTGTGATTGTGACGCATTGGATCTGTCATGTTATCTGTGGCGATAGTTGCGTTACTTCACTGCCATTAACAAATTCTCTCTTAAGCCATCTTTTTAATGGATGTCAATGAAAGAGTGGCCTTACTTCACTGAATAAAGCTCTTTTTTGAGGAAATCGCTAATAAGTTAATGAATCGACAACCTTTCGACTAATCTTCAACATGTTTGCTCTTAAACATTTGTTAAAAATTCTGTTTTTTTAAGAGAAGTCATAGACAGTTGTGCAACAGGAGCATTCAGCTTACGGCATTTCTCAATTTCTATGGCACAACTGAATGAAACTCAACGACGGCAAGGCTGTAATGTGATTGGTTATCAAGTCACATGTGATCCAAGTTAGCCATTACTCTTTTTCCAATGGTAGATGGGATCTTGGTCCAAAGTTATTATATACTATTGAGGGCTCCCTCAGTGAGCCAGTTTATAAGCCACAGTTTAAATAATTGTGAATTGACTGTGAATTGTGGTTTATAAACTGGCTCCCAAAGGATCCCATTGAATTAGCTCTTAACTGTTTGTGAGTCATAGTTGTCCTCATGCTTGTGAAAATTCGTTTTTTTTTTTTTTGGAACCCAAGGTTGAGCCAGGCCTTTGTCATGCTCTTTTCTTGTTCATAATTGCAATTTGGTATGGTATTTCACTACTTGTCTATCTAATTTCTGTTTGTATGATGTTTATTTTTTAAATCACAATAGATTAAAGGACGAATTAATAAAGATGTTCCAATCCCATTGATTCCTTTACAATCAAAAATATGTTCCTAAAAATGTTTATAATAACTAGAGAGGATAAAGTTCGTCGAGACAAACTTTAGAAGTTGGCTGAGAAGGACGCACCGGAAACGTTAATTTCGCATGTTGGTAGCACAATTTAACATTAAATACAAAGTACATTACGAAATCAGAAATTAACAGGTTGCTAAGGTCTTCTGGGTGGTTGCTAGGCAGTTGCTAGGGTATCCTGGGTGGTTGCTAGGGTGTTGCTAGGCAGTTGCTAGGGTATTTTGGGTGGTTGCTAGGGTGATGCTAGGCGGTTGCTAGGGTAAACAGGGTGGTTGCTAGGGTGATGCTAGGCGGTTGCTAGGGTATTTTGGGTGGTTGCTAGGCAGTTGCTAGGGTAACCAAAATGGTTGCTAGGCGGTTGCTAGGGTATCCTGGGTGGTTGCTAGGGTGTTGCTAGGCAGTTGCTAGGGTATTTTGGGTGGTTGCTAGGGGGATGCTAGGCGGTTGCTAGGGTAAACAGGGTGGTTGCTAGGGCGTTGCTAGGGTATTTTGAATGGTTGCTAGGCGGTTGCTAGGGTATTTTGGGTGGTTGCTAGGGTGTTGCTAGGGTAACCAGAGTGGTTGCTAGGCGGTTGCTAGGGTATCCTGGGTTGTTGCTAGGGTGTTGCTAGGCAGTTGCTAGGGTATTTTGGGTGGTTGCTAGGGTGATGCTAGGCGGTTGCTAGGGTAAACAGGGTGGTTGCTAGGGCGTTGCTAGGCAGTTGCTAGGGTATTTTGGGTGGTTGCTAGGCAGTTGCTAGGGTATCTGGGGCAGTTGCTAGGGTGTTGCTAGGTGGTTGCTAGGGTAACTGGGGTGGTTGCTAGGGTATCCTGAGTGGTTGCTAGGCAGTTGCTAGAGTATTTTGGGTGGTTGCTAGGCAGTTGCTAGGGTAAACAGGGTGGTTGCTAGGGCGTTGCTAGGCAGTTGCTAGGGTATTTTGGGTGGTTGCTAGGCAGTTGCTAGGGTATCTGGGGCAGTTGCTAGGGTATCCTGAGTGGTTGCTAGGCAGTTGCTAGAGTATTTTGGGTGGTTGCTAGGCAGTTGCTAGGGTAAACAGGGTGGTTGCTAGGGCGTTGCTAGGGTATTTTGGGTGGTTGCCAGGGTGTTGCTAGGGTATCTGGGTCGGTTGCTAGGATGTTACTAGGTAGTTGTGAGGTCTTCTGGGTAGTTACTATGGCATTCCTAGCACAATTTAACACTTAGCTAACCACTATTAGCATGTAGCTATTCACTGCTAGCATATGTAGCATGTTGGAAGTCCTGTTTGCTAGCATGAGTCAATAGACCCAACCCCCATGTCTCTACGATGCTCGGATCCAGAGATATAGGTCTGGCTAAACGGTTGCTAGGGTACTCTGTTTGGTTGTTAGGGAGTGGCTTCATAATGATCCTGAGACAGTCATTGGTTACCTGATTAAAAAGAGCCCTCCCCCATGAGTGTACAATACTGTGATGCAGAGTTATGTTCAATGCAAAATCCCTATGCAAGTTACCATGAAACATGAAGGGAATGAAACAGGAAACAGGAAGTGCAAGCACTTCCTGTTTCCTGTCATTTGCCATATTAGGTAGAATGGCAGCATCACTGATTCTGATTGGATGAGAGACAGTTATAGAACCGCTCATGCACTGACTCTCAGCAGCTGCAGTGTTTAGATTTGAATTTGGAGACAGTTGGAGTTTGAAATATCTGAACATTCCGCAATGCAAAGTCAATGGGACTTTTTTGGGGGCTTTTTTCGCCATTTGTAGGAAAACCGTAGGTCCGATTCCTTAGAAAAGATATAGCAACTCGAGTCAGAACAGGCCTGCGGCCTGTTCTGATTTTGGGTCCTGTAGCACTAAAGCTGTTGGAGGAGATAGCGTGTAAATTTTTGTACAGAAGAATAATAATAACTAGAGAGGATAAAGTTCGTCGAGACAAACTTTAGAAGTTGGCTGAGAAGGACGCACCGGAAACGTTAATTTCGCATGTTGGTAGCACAATTTAACATTAAATACAAAGTACATTACGAAATCAGAAATTAACAGGTTGCTAAGGTCTTCTGGGTGGTTGCTAGGCAGTTGCTAGGGTATCCTGGGTGGTTGCTAGGGTGTTGCTAGGCAGTTGCTAGGGTATTTTGGGTGGTTGCTAGGGTGATGCTAGGCGGTTGCTAGGGTAAACAGGGTGGTTGCTAGGGTGATGCTAGGCGGTTGCTAGGGTATTTTGGGTGGTTGCTAGGCAGTTGCTAGGGTAACCAAAATGGTTGCTAGGCGGTTGCTAGGGTATCCTGGGTGGTTGCTAGGGTGTTGCTAGGCAGTTGCTAGGGTATTTTGGGTGGTTGCTAGGGGGATGCTAGGCGGTTGCTAGGGTAAACAGGGTGGTTGCTAGGGCGTTGCTAGGGTATTTTGAATGGTTGCTAGGCGGTTGCTAGGGTATTTTGGGTGGTTGCTAGGGTGTTGCTAGGGTAACCAGAGTGGTTGCTAGGCGGTTGCTAGGGTATCCTGGGTTGTTGCTAGGGTGTTGCTAGGCAGTTGCTAGGGTATTTTGGGTGGTTGCTAGGGTGATGCTAGGCGGTTGCTAGGGTAAACAGGGTGGTTGCTAGGGCGTTGCTAGGCAGTTGCTAGGGTATTTTGGGTGGTTGCTAGGCAGTTGCTAGGGTATCTGGGGCAGTTGCTAGGGTGTTGCTAGGTGGTTGCTAGGGTAACTGGGGTGGTTGCTAGGGTATCCTGAGTGGTTGCTAGGCAGTTGCTAGAGTATTTTGGGTGGTTGCTAGGCAGTTGCTAGGGTAAACAGGGTGGTTGCTAGGGCGTTGCTAGGCAGTTGCTAGGGTATTTTGGGTGGTTGCTAGGCAGTTGCTAGGGTATCTGGGGCAGTTGCTAGGGTGTTGCTAGGTGGTTGCTAGGGTAACTGGGGTGGTTGCTAGGGTATCCTGAGTGGTTGCTAGGCAGTTGCTAGAGTATTTTGGGTGGTTGCTAGGCAGTTGCTAGGGTAAACAGGGTGGTTGCTAGGGCGTTGCTAGGGTATTTTGGGTGGTTGCCAGGGTGTTGCTAGGGTATCTGGGGCGGTTGCTAGGATGTTACTAGGTAGTTGTGAGGTCTTCTGGGTAGTTACTATGGCATTCCTAGCACAATTTAACACTTAGCTAACCACTATTAGCATGTAGCTATTCACTGCTAGCATATGTAGCATGTTGGAAGTCCTGTTTGCTAGCATGAGTCAATAGACCCAACCCCCATGTCTCTACGATGCTCGGATCCAGAGATATAGGTCTGGCTAAACGGTTGCTAGGGTACTCTGTTTGGTTGTTAGGGAGTGGCTTCATAATGATCCTGAGACAGTCATTGGTTACCTGATTAAAAAGAGCCCTCCCCCATGAGTGTACAATACTGTGATGCAGAGTTATGTTCAATGCAAAATCCCTATGCAAGTTACCATGAAACATGAAGGGAATGAAACAGGAAACAGGAAGTGCAAGCACTTCCTGTTTCCTGTCATTTGCCATATTAGGTAGAATGGCAGCATCACTGATTCTGATTGGATGAGAGACAGTTATAGAACCGCCCATGCACTGACTCTCAGCAGCTGCAGTGTTTAGATTTGAATTTGGAGACAGTTGGAGTTTGAAATATCTGAACATTCCGCAATGCAAAGTCAATGGGACTTTTTTGGGGGCTTTTTTCGCCATTTGTAGGAAAACCGTTGGTCCGATTCCTTAGAAAAGATATAGCACACTATTTCAGAACAGGCCTGCGGCCTGTTCTGATTTTGGGGTCTGTAGCACCAAAGCTGTAGGTCGAGTTAGAGTCAGAAAAAGGGTCTCAGAAGAATAATAATAATAAGTTTATAACAACATCAGTAAGTTGGCTGCTTCTCAGCCAACTTAATAAGTTTATTAGCATTTCAATATGTTGGCTGCTTCTCAGCCAACTTAATAATAATGTATTAAGAGTTGGCAATTTTGTGAGCTAGTGAATGAATTGCAAATGTGTTCACGACTTATTCTGTCATTGATCAGGTCCATACGATAAGGGCCAGTCATGTCATGCTGTTAACCTCAAACCTCAACTAAATCAATTCTTGCCGTCTCTTTGCTACTTTGTACACTACAGGAGGACAACATAATAATTGGCTTTGCCCTTTTTCACTGCCTATCTGACACCTGCATTTTCTCTCTCTGGGGAAAGTTTAAATTAGGGTGCAAGTTTGCTACTCCTGGATCAGGGCTTAATATCACGTCACTGCCATGTGAGGGAATATACTAAAATGATCAAAGATACAAACTTGCCATTTTTTGTTGTCTCTTCCTCTCTGTTTTTCTGAAAACTTTTTAACATTCCATTTTGTGATTGAAATGAATAAAGTCCCCTGGTGAACCCTCAATAATAACTTTTGGTTTCACCAACAAATCACATCACTTGTCTCTTTGAGATAGAGGTCAGCCTTGTCTAGACAATGGAGAAATCTTTGAAAAATTACAATATTTGCTTAATTTATAGCCAATGTTGACCACAGGGCTGGATAACATATTTCAAGAAATAAATATTTAAGACACAGGATTGTGCGCTTTCCATTATTAATTCAGCTTTGAGAGATCGAATCTGTAGGCCTGTAATTAGTGCTGAATACTTGGGCTTTCACAGAAATCATTCTTTGTATTGTGTTAGTTTTATTGTTCTATTTCCATCAGTTTTAGCAGATGATGTTTTAGGCCTGCTTAATTGTGTTTGTTGGACTGCCTGTCTGTTTATTTATCCATCTATCCCACCATCCTGATCTATCATCCATACATCTATCAATCGTCCGTCTGTCTGTCACAGTTTGTGTGCAGATGAAAGCACAAAGACAACTAGATAGAGGAAGTTTATTTTATAAACTTCAGTTGGCTTGAGAAAGCCCAGCCTGAAAGTTTAAATTAGTTGTAAAAGCTTCAAGCTTAAAAAGTTTTGAGAGTTTAAACTTTAAAACATGTCGCTAACAAGATTTATTTGGAGATTACTGATGATTCAGTTGGTCAGTGAATGGCGCCAATAGACCCAACCCCCATGTCTCTACGACTTTCTGATGCAGAGATATAGGTCTGGCTAAACGGTTGCTAGGGTACTTTGTTTGGTTGCTAAGGAGTGGCTAAGCCTCTGCCATTGATGTCACTTCAAAGGCTGCTTGACAGTATGAACGATATAAACCAACCACAACGCCTCTACGACATTCAGAACTGAAGATATCTCGCTTTGCATTTGGTTGCTAAGGTGCTCGATAATGGTTGCTAGGGCGTGGCTAGGAAGTGTTGAAAACGTTGGTGATTGGCAGTTTGCCAGTTTGAGATGGGTTGCTAAGGTGCTCTAAATGGTTGCTAGGGTGTGGCTTAATAGCTTCACTGTGATCCTGAGACACTCATTGGTCGCCTGAGTAAAATGAGCCCTCCCCCTTGTCTCTGTGACGCTGTGCTGAAGAGATATGTTCAATTCAAAATCCCTATGCATTTTGCCATAGTAGATGGTGTTTCATGGGACAGCCTTCCCCATTCATCTCTATGGGGCAAATTTGGGCAGCTCTAGCACCCCAGGGGTGCAACTTTCACCCCATTGTGTGGTATGTTCTTACAGAGGCTGTCACCCTCTTCAAATGTGGCGAGTTTCATCTTTTTACAAATTCCTCGCTCCGAGTTATTAATCGTCAAAGTTTGTCGCAATGTTAAGTCAATGGGATTTTTCGGCTGCTTTTTCGCCCCTGGGGCGAACATCGTACCCCCGATCCCTTAGAAACGATATAGCAACTCAAGTCAGAACAGGTCTGAAGTCTGAGCAGAGTTTAGTGGTTGTAGCTTTAAAGCTTTAGGAGGAGATTCTTTTAGAATTTTAGGGAAGAAGAAAAATAATAATAAGTTTAGATACAATATCACTAAGTTGGCTTTCTCAAGCCAACTTAATTACAGAAATAGTCTTTTAATGAAGAACTCAAGATGCAAATGTACACACAAAGCTTCAAGGATGTCTAACAGAAAACACTAAGACATAGTCAAGTCAGGTCACCTTTACTTATATAGTGCTTTTTACAATACAGATTGTTTCAAAGCAGCTTTACAGTGGTCATATGAAAATATTATAAACAAAGTTTGTTTGGCTGAACGGCAGCCTTAAAAGAGCAGGCGGATTAATACAATTGATGAATATTAAGTGTTAAGTTTTGATTAATGATTGATTATTATATTGATAATTCAAGTCTAATATTAAGTCTAATTTGGTCCGATTGGAGATGGGTTCATGATCTACACAGGGGAGGGTTTAGTAGAGTCACGGTCTCCACAGACACTTCAGGGCAGTGCTGTGCTCGTGTTCAGGTGCAGGTCCTTCATCTGATCTGGATACGGCCCGGATCCGGCTGACCATGGTAACCTCGGGATAAACCGAGAATAATATCAGCGTAGATGCCATTCTTCTTCTGATGTATCGGAAGTACATCAGATGTTATGGGAATGTTCCCGGTTCCGGCTGACCTAAATTATGCAACCTAACAATCATTTTACATGATTTGAAAAATGAATGTATAATGTGTTATGTGTGTGCCAGGTTGAAGAGATGTGTTTTTAGTCTAGATTTAAACTGACAGAGTTTGTCTGCTTCCCGAACTGAACATAGCATGGAGAAGAACACACCAGGACTGAGGGAAAACACAGGGATTATATACACAAGGGATAATAAAGGAATGAGACACAGCTGACGAGACTAACAAGGTGATTGATTACAAGACAGGTGGATAGGATGACAAAAGGGGAGTACATGAGGAGCCAGGAAGTGACAAACCGGATGAGACAGTTCTGTAAAAGTTACTTTTAGCTTTTTGTGTTGGTTTTTGTTTTCTTTGATTTTAGTATGCATTTAGCTTCAGTCATGCTCATGAGCTTTGAACCTCAGTGGTATTTGACCCAAAGCTGGAGTTGCGAGGAGAGTCTCGTCTACTCCTGTGCACCTGTGTTTACATGAATTTCATTAGAGGAGGCAAACAGCTCTCTTGCAGAAAGCACACATGGATATTTAGGCATGTTTAGCACACAGTTCAAACAATCACCGTATTTGCTCGAAACCACTCACTGTTAGCACCAAAGCGTCTAGCAGGGTTGTGTTGCAGAGGGTATTAGACATTATTTTCACTGCACTTTTGTCTTAAAACATTCACTTAGTGCCTAGTGCCGCTGATGAAGTGAAAATCACGTACTGTACAATAATGAGGAGGTTATAGAGAGCTCCACGCAGCCTTTAATCGCTTCTGCTGCAGCTCATGTAGCTAATGAGAATCCCTCTTTATTCTCTCTGATGCCTAATTGCCTGGAATGGACAGTAAATCATAGATTGTTCCCCTCAAAGCACCTTTTGAATCCTTTGCTCTGAGAGAACAGATGTTCACCACCCGTAGAAAATACTCTGATGGTTTATAAGTTGAAACTCAACTGTGCAGACAGTGTGTGTAATGCTGAGCGGTATTCTGCTGTTTTATTAGAAGTGTTTGGCTCTCTTGGCAAATTTGTGTACTTTTTGCTTTCAGACAAAGCTCTATTTTTTGCTCTCTAATCACTGACATTTATTGTGCCGGATTTATATTACTGTACATATTTAAACAGCATAAATTGGAGAACAAACTGTGTTGCAAATGCTTCAGCTATACCCAATAACTAGAATCCAGATCCACTGGTTTTAGGAGTACAATAGCAGGGGCAGTTTGTACCTTTGTACATTATCCATAAATTGTGCATGCGTATATACCTTACAGAAAAATCTAAATGTATATAAATGTTATATTTACCGTATTAAATGATCTTTAAAACCCCTCACCAACCACAAAACAAGGTGCCAATATATGTCTGTGACACCCCCCCCCCCATGAATCTATGAATATCTATGAATTTGTATTTTAATGACCTGCATGATTGAGTATATTATATTTTGATATCCATGTAATGTATTAGTATTACAAGTGTCTTGAACAGTTTCTTCATCAGCACCAATCCAGTTGCATATGCAAATGCTCTGCTTGAGACAATGGGTCATAAACTCTCTCTCTGAATGCTTGAGTTACCATTGACTCACTGACACCTAGGAGGAGAGAAAATTCCCAGATCCCACATTCTCTGTCTCTCTTTTGTGCATCTTCTGTTTGCAATTCTGCATGGCCTCAACAACGCTGGCTTCAACCATGCAGGCCTCAAACTGCAGCCAGCCATGTGCTCTTGAGAGAGAGAGAGAGAGAGAGAGAGAGAGGGCTAACATTGACAAAGTTCATCATCATTTCTTCATTCAACACAGAAGAAAGAGATGGCAACTTCAACACCATCGATTCACAGAACCATCAACCTTCTTTAGGACTTCACAGATGGCTTCAACTAAAAAAAGACAATGCAAGGATCATACATTTAACAAGGTGCTTTGAGAATATGCTGCTTAAATGTGGTTAAATTACTCTTTTTTTTTTACTTCCCATTCTTTCTGGTTTAATCCACTTTCCCTTGTTCCACGTACTTGCGTTTTTTGCGTATGTGTTTGTTTAGATTAGTTATGTGCTTGTGATTTAGTTAATACAACTGTGAACATTTCATATAAGCTGCTTCCAAAGTTGATTCTGGTCTGTCTATATATTTATTATCAATTTAATGATTGTGTTGTTCACGGCTACAGCTGTGGTTTTCTGTGACCACAAAAAATATCCTTTCAGAAGAGTTGACTGATGATCAATACTGAGTGTTTGCTGGACAAGCAGATTCATTGATTATAATATTAATTCAGCTACATGAAGTTAATTCAGTTAACCGATCCAATTACATATCAGTACTGTGCAAATGTGTCACATGTAAACTCAAAATACTTGTTTTGGATGAGTGATAGGAAGATATGTAAGAAGATATGTACTGTATGTGTTAGAGAAAGACATAATAGAGTGTGTAAAAACAACAAGCAACTAAGAATTTTCAGTTTACATGCAATACATTCATGCAAAAATAAATGTGCTTCATAAATAATAAATTTCATTTTAGTTTTGTGCACTACAGTATTGACTTTTCATGAATGTCATCTATCGTGAAGACTTGATAGATAAGATCATAAGACAATAATAAGATTAATGTGACACTAAGTATCAGCTGAACATTTTTAATTATACTTTTACAGAATACAAGGTTTTTAAAATATATTAGAAAAGTTATTTTATATTGTAAAAGCATTTCACAATATTTACTGTATTTTACAGTAGCCTTACTGAACATAAAACTTCTTTTTTTTATCTTTAAAATGCAATTCTTAGTATATTTCTGAGAAGTATATGAAAAGTAGACAAAGTACACTTAATTATGTTTTTGTTTAAAATATGTATGCTAATAGCACACTTGAATAAACATATTTTTTAATAATGTAAAGAAAGCCATACAAGATTGGAATGACATAAGGATTATTAAATGATGACAGAATTTTCATTTTTGGGTGGACTATCCTTTTAATTTGACCAAATTGACGTGTTCAATGGACAACCGTACTACTTATGTTTGAAAACTACAAGACAAATGTAAAATGTTATGGATAAAAGATAATGCCTTCATTTAAAGTCTTAAAGCAAAGTGACATAAAGTAACATACAGGTTAAAGATTCTGAAAAGGGAGAAAGATAAGAAAGTTTGCTGCGAGAGAGACAGATGTGAGTCAGAGAGAGGGCTCTGTTTGTTCTAGGGTGCATGATCAAGCTTGTGCTATTTCAGAACTCTTCATCTCCACCTGAGCTCAGAGCTCCTTTTCCACAGCGAGAAGCTTTTTTTTGTTTCGTTACCAGTCAGAGCAGGCTTAATTCTCATCACACAGGAGGAAGGAATCTGATTCAAGAAGCACTTTATTTTTTTTCTCTGAGCCCATTAAACGGAGGCTGAAGGTACTCCAGACTCCCTCTGCTGTTCACCCCTTTCTGTTGCTAAAAACCCTCCCATATGAAAAAATACTAGGATGGAAAGAGAGGGATAAGATGCGTCAGTGATCGTGCCAGGCAGAATGGATCTTTCTGCCAAAAGGGGTCCAGCATCAAAGAGACCCATGAGTAGAACACTAACTCCTGCCAACAAAAGATGGAGATGGAGAAAGAGAGAGAGAGAGAGAGGGGGTCTCTTTGAAAGGTAACCATACAATAACATTATTAAGACTGCAGACCAGGGAGACCTCTGGCTACTTTCAACCTTTGAGTGTAAGCACACACCCTTTCCACCATAGGAGGTCGTGTCAGGATGTGGATGCGAGTGCTTTCATCTCGACTTGTCAGTCATAGTACAGCTGTCCTTCAGAGTTCAGCACCCTTGTCTGTGAAAAACTGAAAGGGGTGTGGCATTCAATTACTATATGCTAATTCAGCCTCGTTTTCAATCATGACCACAAGTGAATTATTAAGTGAATTAGCCAGTCTGGACAAATTATCATAAAAACTTTGCACTCATGTTTAATAATGTCCATAGTGAAAAAGATATTAGCAGCACCAAAATCAATGAGGGTAGTCAAGCAAGGAATATAATTAAAAAGAGTTGACTGACGAACTTAATAAGGCTTTTTTTGCCAGGTACGTGATTTCGATTTAATTGTGATTTAATATGTGTTTGTGTGTATTCCCATGTACAATACAATACAACCCATTGAACAGACTGCATATCTCTTTTTCATTCACATAGAAATTAAATATGGCATGGTCCACTGTTAATGTTTTGTTTTGTTAATTTGCACTCAGTTTTTGTGTTTTTTAGATGCTGGTCTAATTTCTTAGATTATTTATTTTTTTAATTATTTGTGAAATTCATAGGGTTTCAGAAAATCATAATGCAATGATTTGTCTTTCCGCTGGAAGCATAAAATCCTGATTCTTCAAAGCTAAATGAGCTGATCCCAGATGTCTCATGGTTGAGGCAGAACTGACAGAGGAGCAAAATTGAGGTGTGAGCAATGCAGACAGAGTGAGAGAGAGAGGAAGGAATAATACCAATCAGATCGTAAAAATCTTGTAACCTCCTGCTGCTTTCTTCTTGCAGCTGTCATTTTCACTTACCACCAAGAAAGAGACAGCGTATGCGTATGCCAGAAAGCTGTTTGTACTGCCCGATAATTGGCCAGTAACACCCAGGACCATAGTGATCAAAGAGCGACTTCTGCAGTGGTCACAAAGTTGAGGCTGTTTTCTGTTATAAAGAGTCAAAATCCTTTCTCTGATTCAACCACTTGTGCCAACCGCAGACCGGTGATGGACAACAATTGAATGCTCTCTTTTCAGGTTTGTCACAAATGACTCTTATTGTATTCACAACCCACATGTCACAATTAAAGCTTCTCAAGATCACTTCACATCCATTTGATCAAAGCTCTTCAGCTTTGAAACATTCACTCTTGAATCACTAAGTAATGAAACCTTAAAATAGACAATATTTAATGGCATTTTTACTCTTTTCATTTTTTCTTTCTCCATCAAATGTAGCTTTTAAGGTATTATTGAAGGAGTCTGCAGTTATCCAATAATTCGACTTTCAAAATTGCAAGTTTAAAAAAGTGGACAGTCTGGTTTTTATGTTAAGTTAATTGTCGAAAGCAATTGTTTTAATGGCTTCTTCAACCTTTCTTCTAATGGCTGACTACATTTTCTGGTTGAAGTCACATAACTGCACAACAAAAGGAGGTCTTTGCCTGCACTGTGAATCTCCATTGTTAAAACATCCCATTAAGCATCTAAAGGTGACTTTTCTTTTCACACAAATGACATGTAGAAGCGCACGGAGAGAGAATAAGGGGTATTGATTGACTGTATTTGCCTCTATCTCGCTTCTGTTGTCCACTTTCTTTTTGTTCAGCTGTAGTGATCATCCTTCCCCTCTCACTCTCTCTCTTGCTTTCTCTGCGTGTATGTTTTGCTCATTTAGCTTCATTACAGTGGCTGACAGCCAGAAAGTCAACAAAACAGCGCACCGCCTGGTATGATCACCTGCAGACCCCCGTCCCTCCTCCCATGGGCCCATCTCGGCCCCTCCTGGGTTATTCAGGCCCGTTTCCCTGCAGTCCATTGCTCAATTGCATTGATAACAGTCTGACAGGCCGCAGCAGAAGCCAGGAAACATTGTCCCTCCTTCTCGCCGGCAAACCCGTTCAGCAAGGTCACCAATCCCCAACTGACAGCCAAACTGCCAGCTACAAAACTGCCTCCAAATGAAAGAATTTCTCTGAAGTGTCGAGCATGCCTGTCTGCCAGCCTCTTTCTGAAAGGAGGAGAGGAAGCAGGCCACCGCGGAGAAAAAGTCCAGGCATCCTTCCAGCAGAATTCAGAATCAACAAAGCAACATTTCTACCCCCATAAAGAACCTCCCCGAGTCAACATTTGCACAAAACTGAACGTCCGATCCATATGTACCCACGGGACTAGGGTGAATGTCAACGTTATGGTTATGAGTTATTTATAAGATCACATAATACCTTATTCATTAAACATGAAGTTGTCAGTCTGGAATGAGGAATTGAGAAACTGCAGTTCCATATTAAGGCCCTGACATAAACCATATGCTGAGTGATTTACACCTCAGCAGGTTTACAAATAGATGGACTAGGTTATGCTGAGATTGAGGACTGCATTTTTCGAAGGTATTTTCAGATGTTTTTGTTTAGCTGCATTAAAAATGCATGAAAAACTTAGAGCGGCTTTAAGACTTGATTCGAGACTGAGAACTTGCTGTTTTTAAATTTAGAGATGCTGTTACTGCAGGTCTCACTTTTAGACTTTGGGACAAATTCGTAGCCATCTGTTCTGTCATCAAATATTTATTTTATATTTGCTCTAAGGGTCACAAGGGAAGTAAAATGCCATGTTTAACAACATTGTTTTGCAATGTTGTCTAATTCAGTTAACCCTATGTACAACACATAGCTGAATGAATTTGGCAGGCAAAATAGAATCAGTTCTACCTAAATTACACTCTCTGATTTGGAGTATTGGAAAGTCTTATTCATTCTAGTGAAATGTTTCATCCTTAAAGATTCTCTTTCAAAAATATAGCATTGGAAAGTGTGATTCATTGTAGTTAATTGGTTCATCCTAAATTACTCTCTCACATATATGTAACATTGTTAAGTCTGATTCATTCAAGTTTTGTCTTAAACAGCCCTCTCTCATATATGTAGCACTTGAAAGTCTGATTCAATCTAGTAATCGGATCATCCTCTCTCTGATGTGTAGTATTGGATAGTCTGATTCATTATAATGACTCGTTTCATCCTAAATGGCTCTTTCTCTTTCAGCATTGAAAAGTTTGATTCATTCTAATGAATCAATTTGTTATAAATGGCTCTCTCATTGAATCAATACTTTTATTCCCATTTGAAAAAGTTATTAAAAATAGGGTGTATTCTAATTATAGTTGCATTTTGTGTAAATTCATCCATATATATTCACCCATTGAGAGTGTAAACAGCAGTATTAAAGCAGCCTTCCCAATTAAAATTCTTTCAGCGTTTGTATCATAAAACCTTATTTGCAGATTATAAATATAAAAACATTTTTATGGACATGTTATGCGTGAAGTACTATTATTATTCATGATAAAGATCATTTGAAGTTGTCATTAATACATTAATGGGATGTGACGGACTCAGACTTTCTGGTGACGGAGGGGGTGATTGGTCGATCATGGCAGGACAGTGACACATTGCTGGATGCCGACTCTCTCTCTCTTTCATTAATCACTTTTTATCAGCACGAAGAGAGAACAGATCAGGCCTCTTCACAGAATGCAGGGGCTGCCTGGCAACATGGTGATACTCTGTCATAAATAACAACCCACTGTGTCTCTGTTTCATAAGCCATTTCAGCCTTGTGGCTCTATTTTTGTTTGCCTCTCAGGATGACTGGCTGCCGGATAAACACTGTAAATTTGGGAGAATGCAAGATGCAGGGGCTATTCTGAGCTGCAGGCTTCTTCGTGTTGCTGTTACAACATTCAAGCTTTACACCAGAGAGGTCTCTGCAGGGGGTCGATGGCAGGCTCACGCAGGATTCATAACAGTGCATTTATAATAGTTAACATGCCCAAAGAAAAGAGAGCAGAAAGTGATTGTGAGCCAGAATGGTGTTTGTGGGTAGAATATGAGGAATTATTCACACAGCGATAATATTTAATCGAAGACATTTCATGTAATTATAAAAAATAGTAAACACTTGATTGACCTGAGTAACTGAAATTTGAGATTTGACTCTCAAATTTCTGGGATGAACTGCTTTGCGTACGTTACACCTATTAAACCAATTATATAAATGGTTCAGAGACTTACAGAATTCCAAATGATATGCTTCCTCTGTGATAATTTGGAGACTGAATTTGAGGCATAATTTTATGGTCAATGTCAGGACTTGCTACATTACTAGTAGTAGCTAGCATGATGACTTTTCATCAGTTCATCGCTGTTTTATGTACACGCACATGCATATGTGTGTGTATGTATAAATTCACCGCTGTTTTATTTCAGATTTAATTATTTTATTTTTTATTTAATTGGACCCACTACTTCTATACAGTATAGACAGGTTTAATGTGAGCACTCACCATCTGTAAAATGCCATTATGAAGAACCCCCTCTCCTTCCAGCCCAAACCCCCAAGACAGTAACACTACTATATTGAGTCTTTTGCTTGAGCAGATACGGTCCTGAACAGTGGAGTTTGTCATAGCACTCGCACATACATGTGCACAGTATGTATGCACAACTAATACATTTTACAAAGTTATGGAACTGAACTAAATTGATACTGATCTGACTTGAGAAAAGGGACAAATGCGAGCACAGCTTTCACACAAACGCCCCTCTCGAGAACTGAGCGTACATGCTCCTCACAAAGACACAATATCACACATATCGTGTGTGTCATCAGGTGTCAAAAACCGTTGTAATCGACAATGCTACAAACAAAGCTGTCTCCTAAAGATAAAGAAGAAGATGATTTGCTGTTCACGTGCCTCTTTTATACCTGCAGTCACACCTGTGGTGAGGTCATAGGCGGCTGCCGGCCAATGTCAAGTTCGTTGGCATGATTAGATTAATGCTTCAGACACCTGCCATACCAGAGGTATTCCCCAAAGCGAGCCATAGGGGAGACAGCAATGTGTATATGTGTGTGTAACATCAGGGTTATTAATCTGTCCAATAAGAAAGCATAAATGATTCATGAGTTCATATTTACAAATAAGTCACATAGAGTCAAACGGTATGCATATATACATGCTTTCTCTCATGTTGATAGGATCAGGATTACATACAGGCTGGTGGGGGCCATACACAGTACTGACTTACATTGAGTTGCTGTGATGAACTTCATGCAAGTTGGATCAGCCTATATCTTCAGTTATTACCAATGATTTTTGGTATTATTTTGAATCCAGCTCTTGATGAATTTGGTTTCCATTGACTATGGTGGTGTAATATAATGTTTTGTATATATATATATATATATATATATTTTATATTTAAATAAATGTTTGTTGTAAAGTAGCAAATTGAGTTTGAAGCACGTAATGTGCTTGTAGTTTTACAGACTTGGACTAAAAATGAGGTGTTTTAGTGAATGGTTTCATTGAGTGAGCCTCAAATACCAAGTTTGCTGTGTGATGTTGCACGCAGCAAAATATTCCCCACGGCCTCTCCAGACTCTTTCACGTCTGTCACATATATACAGTGTGAACCTGCTGTGAACCAAATTGAGTGAGCCTCAAATACCACTTATAGAGTCTAAGCAATTTCTAAAAAAAACTGTAATCATTGTGTTTGAGTCCCTCAACTGCCTTAAGTATGACTACCATCACCAAAAAAAAAACAGAAAACAGTAGATCAACCAGGTAATGACACACAGTATTAAGAATCGGGGTATGTAAAATTTTGAACTGGGCCATTTTCTATCTTCTTGTGAACTTTATGTAAAATATCTTAAAATACAGCACTACATAATTTTTTTTATGGCCTCTCTTTACTTTAATTATTACAATTTTAGCACATTCTACAAAGGATATGTAAACTTTTGAGCAGAATGTAATTCTACATTCTTCCATTAGCTTCACAATTAACCCAAGGCAACGAAAAATCTTTTTTATCAAGCCACTTTGATATCAGCCCAGAACAACAAATAGCAGTTAAAGATTTGATCTCTGTCTGAGAAAGTATGAGTATTGTTTTTTTTTAATGCACTGTGAGACTGCAAGAAAAATATCCATCAGGATGGGACATATTATCTAAACACATATTGCTTTGTGCTTGGTATTTTGGTTGGTAGAGTTTCAAATTGTTAGCTTATCTAGCTTGTGGTGTGTGAAACTGACTTTTAGCACAGACGAGCATCTTAGACACTAACACTGAGATTCCATGTCTTTCTGTATTGAGACATTCTAACCCTCCATCTTACATAATGATTTTTGTCTCTGTCTGTGTGCACATTTGAACACTGGATTGATTTGTGTCTGTGTCTATAAGCAAACAGCTTAGGAAAGAAGTGCTTCGCATCTGATTGACGGTTCCCATGACGCCAGGTGCATTCCAATAAATGTCATCTAATATCCAATGGAGATGTGTTTCCCAACAGAGCTAGATACACCTCTGCCCAGACAGACTAACCCCAGTGCAGCTCTGTCTCCTACCTAAACATTTATGACATTTACAGTGCATTATCCAGTTTGGAAGTACTGAAGGGCAGCGCTAGAGAGAAAAATGTGCATGGAGAGGGAGAAAAAAAAGTGCATGGAATCACGTTTTATAGGGTTGGAGGCTAGCACCACTCTGCTACTGGTGGGGGATTGTCAGGTGTAGGGATAAACAATAACAGTCCAGGTGCTATAGCCTATCAGTCCATCACAACGTAAGGCAGATAATACTCCCCCATATTTTTTGCATAAGCATAAAAATATAAAATACTGAATTTTTTTAATACTGTGGGGAAAGCTGTGAAGGGGGTTTCAGGTGGTCTGTGGAAAATTTGCTAGACATTTTTTTACAGTTATTATCATTTTTTATCAATATAAGAATTACAAATCTGCAAACTAGTAATTGAACTGGATTTAAATTATTTATTCTCTAATTTTCTAAGTTTATGAAAAACAATATTAAGAGTTAAAGATGTGTGTAACGATCATTTTTGGAATTTTCTTTCCCATTTTCTAATCCTGTGTCACAATGTGAATACTAACCATCCTAAATACACTGCTCAAAAAAATTAAGGGAACACTGAAATCACACATTAGATCTTAATGAATGATATATTCAATTTTAAAACCTTTATTCATATACATTCTATTACTTAAGAACAAAATTATGTGCCAACAGTCAATGGAAACCAAAATCATCAACACGTTGAGGGCTGGATTGAAAATCATACCAAAAATCTATGTAAACTTGAGTTTAGTAGTGTATATAGCCTCCATGTGCTTGTATGTACTCACAACAATATTTGGGCATGCTCTTGATGAGCCTCCTTCCAGACCTGGATCAGTCTTTGGTGCTTCTTATTGTCTTTGAATGCTCTGATACATAATGTGCCAGAGGTTCTCAATTTAGGTCTTAGGCCTGGAGAAAGTTGAGGACCAGTCAATGGTATCAATGCATTCGGCATCTAAAAACTGCATACATACTCTATCCACATGAGGCCAGGCATTATAATGCATCAAGAGCAACCTAGGGCCCATTGCACCATTATAAGGTCTGACAATGGCTCTAAGGATTTCATCACGGTACCTTACAGCAGTAAATGAACTATTGGCATGCATACGGAGGTCTGTGCAACCCTCTAAGGATATTCCTCCTCAGACCATTACTGACCCAACCGGTCATAATGGATGATGTTGCACGCCGCAAAATGTTCCCCACAGCATCTCCAGACTCTTTCACGTCTGTCACATATACGCAGTGTGAACCTCCTCTCATCTGTGAAGAGAACAGGGCGCCAATGACAGACTTTCCAATTCTGTGTTCTCTGGTAAAAGCCAATCAAGTTCTACGGTGATGAACTGTGAGCACAGGTCCAACTAGAGGAAGTTGAGGCCTCATGCCACCCTCGTGAAATCTGCTTCTGACAGTTTGGTCAGAAACATGCACATCAGTAGCTTGCTGGAGATCATTTTGTATGACTCTGACAGTGCTCCTCCTGTACCTCCTCACACAAAGGAGCAGATACGGTCCTGCTTCTGAATGTTGCCCCTTTTTTACGTCCCTGTCCAACTCTGCTCATGTAATGACTGTCTCCTGGTATCTCCTCCATGTTCTTGAAACTGTGCTGGGCGACACACTAAACCTCCTTGCGACCTCATGCATGGATGTGCAATCCTGTAGAAGCAGGATCACCTAGCAGAACCAGCAGAACCAATCTGGCAGAACCTAGCAGAACCAACCAACCTCATTCCCTTTTTAGGGTTTGTCTTGCTGTTGCCGACTGTACATGTAGTCACTCTCATTTGTACCTATTTGCAAGTTTCCTAATTGGACAAACTGAAATCCCTGAATTGTAATGGACTTGGTACTATAGTAAAATTATACTTTAAGTGTGTCCTAAAACACCTAAAACATTTATTTTGCAATTGTACTTTTTCCAAAGGCAGATAGTAGCTGTTGGATAGGAAAGCCTGCAGAGGGAAGGGAAATATAATATAGTGTCAGAAAAGTGTAATTCCAAAAAAACAGCTGTGATTGAGTAGTGGAGTCTGCAGTGATATCACATCTTTTGAGAAATGATAATGGAAATAATAGTTAAGACAGGAAGTTATTGATCTTGGCAATGCTGACATAAATCAAGGTGGCAGACAACATTTCTGCATCTGTGCATCATTACTGTTTGCATTGTAAATCATTAGCACAGTTCTTTTCAGTTGATTTCTATTTTGGGTTGATGCACAGTGGGATAATTGCTTCTCATTCAATAGAGAGAGTTAGGGAGTCCCACTCTCTCTTTTCAACTGATTTTGATACTTCAGTGCTCAATATTCTAAGATCGAGAGTAGCAATTATCACATGCACAACTTATTGCATCTGCATTATTCAAGAGTTTGGAATGGAACCTTGCAACTTCCAGGTTTGGTTAAACACTATGGCTTTCTGTCAGGACACAAACAAACATGATGGAGTGCTTTCTCAAAGTCAGTAGAGAGGACACGGTAGTGGGAGGAAGGTGGTGATAGATGGCCATTCTATCAGCGATAGGTAGGCTCTTGGATTAATATGAATAAAATGGAAGTGTTTCTCACCGGAACAATAAATGAATAAAAAAAAACAAGGATTTGTGAGCATTTGCTGCACTGCCAAAGAGACAAGTGTTTGTATCGAACTCATGACACTTTAGAACTCCTGTCCAAATTGCTGCCAAATGCAATGTTTTGCATTAAGGTTAATGTTTTTGAACAAACATGTTTACCAGTCATATTTCATCGTCACAGTAATGGAGAGAGAGAGGCAATCTGCCATTGGAGACAAAGAGGCTGTCAGAACTCATATTAAATGATCACTCCATTACTCTCTTATACCAGAGATTATTGCGGGCAGGGATGAAGAACTCCGGGTGAGTTTTTGGCTGTCTAGCAGATTCTGTTCCCGGAGGTCTATCTGTGCTGTGGTCGTTGCAAATCAATTAAAAACACTCACCTCCTGAATGCACACGGCCACTCTCTTGAATATTGATTCTTATATTAAACTCTGTGGTGTAACTGTCTGTAGTGAGTTAGGAGACATTTTGTGAATTTGGAATTGAACGTTTGACATTTGGGAATTGGACAGACACTGGGTATTAAGCTGCACCGAACAGATAATCACCTCAAAGGCCAAGATGTTGCGTTCTGCTCTAAAACATTACCGTACCTTAGCAAAGCACTGAAGACAAAGGGCCTCGTTTACTAATGATGTTGTTGTATAATGTGCATATTTATGTGCTCAGAAAATGTTCTTGCATAAATTTACTTTATTTTTTTGTTACTCGGAAATAATTAATACTTTTCTAGAGTCACTTAGTTTTCCCAGTTCAAACTATTTTAAAAGTTAGTTTAACAAATGACATGTTTCTAAGCCCATTGGGAGTATGTGATTTTTGCATATACAAGTGTTTGCAGTGGGTTCTACATTTTATCATGATTTTAGAATACATTTACAGATTTAGTGAATGAGACAAAGATGATTTATAATGAGTTATAATAAAATAAATAATAAATAATAATATTTTTTCATTTTCAGTTCTCAAAATATTCAATCTAAGATCATTGTGGGCTCAAAAATAATGTCATCTGATTGGCTGATGTAAATTCGAGTCATTAACCAACTGGACCTGCCATTAAAATATTGAAGCTCCTGTGAATAATGAGACTTCTAAGAAAAATATTGAATATTGTCAGGAAATGAGGCATGTTATGGAATAATTGGTTACTGGAAAGGTATTTCGGTCCATCTCTTAAGTATCTTTTATTAGTTTGCCTTGGTGAATCATTGATGTGATTTAGTAGAACGAAACAAATCTTATTTGAAACATCCTCTTTCATCCCTTCAAAGAAATAGCTAATCCTCTCTTGTCCCTTAAAAGGGAAGACAGACTTTCTCTCCTTTCAGGTTCTATCTACCTTAAGTGCTGGGTGATTTTACAGTCACTTTGAAATCTAGGTTACATACATACTGAATTTTGCATTGTGACTCCAGGTCCACTCACAGAATTTTCCCACACTCGTGAATTAACTGAGCCATTCATTTACATCAGCAAGGCAAATTAGGCAATCCATTATGGTGCTCTGTTTAAACAAATTACTCTCTGCACATCAGCCTTGGTGTGTTTACAGCACCGTATGGGGGAAAGGGGGGCTGTGGGGCGGAAGGTCATGTGTGCATTAATGAGATAAGGTTATATTTAAAATGTGTGTGTGTGTTTTCAGTGCAGGATAGATGGATGTCCATTGGCGTGCTGATGCAGCAGTGTCCGTCCTCTGCTCATGCTTTTCCAGTTTCTCTCATCCTTCTTCATCCTCCTCCTCCACACAATCTATAGCTATGTTTGCTCATTGATTTGTGAGCCTGACATAAATGCAAGGCGAAAGAAAGCTTTAAAATAATCGCTGTTTCACTTGCATGAGTGAATGTTGCAATAGATAGACTATTAAAAATGAAGGGAGACAAAAAGTAATTACAGAACACTTGAATGACATTTCTGTTAAAATTGCACCTTGAATCCACTGAACTTGCTGTTTTAGATTTTTATTTAAAATCTTTAATAGATGAAATTCAAGAAAGACAGGCTGACAGACAAATTGAGAGATGCATAGACAGTTCATTGATTGGTAGACAGACAAACAGATAGATAGATGGGTAGATGGATGGATAGATAGAGGGATAGATACATGATGTACTAAACTGAAGATATTTTGAAGTCTCTCAAGCAAAGCTGATTTGTCAGGTTTAATTATATGTCTTCTTTGTAATGATACAGACCCATTTGGACAAGCCAGTCATGCTATTCTTAAAATGTGCTTCAGTAATTAGATGAGCCTTTTGACGAGGGAGAGACGTGGGCTTAAGTGTGGACCATAGTAAAACAAAATGTTTAAGGATGATGTTTGCAACTTTGTGTAAATGAATGGAAATGTGTTTATATTAAATGCATACATAATGGAAGCAAACACTTTAAAATTATCTTAATTGCACCGAACATATTAGGACCAAACAACACATTATGTAATTTATGAAGCTAAAAAAAGTTTATCTACTTTTACATGATCATAAAACAGTTTATATAGAATTTGCAGACTCATATTACATTGCTAATGCATAACCAGAAAGTATTGAAAGGTATATCCACTTGAAATTTTTAATTTATAACTTTACAGCTCAAGTATCAAGCCTAACATTTCTGTGATTAAACCCTACAACCTGCTGTTGGGTTCTCATAAGTTGCTTACCCATTACTGGCTCACTTTTGAGCTCGTAATTTTTTGTGGTCAACTCATCACAGATGCTGCCCGTAGACACAAAGTTGCAAATAAACTGGAATATTCCTTTAATGTCAGTTGTAGTCTGAAATCATGATTTAAAAAACTATTTAAAGTATTTTACAATAATTATATCATGCAGCACATTGAAAATCCAAGCGTTTGGCAGTGCATTAAAGAACTGGTATCCTGTTCACTACAGACTTTGTTTCTGATGTATATGCACTTGCCAAGTGAATGGATAAGCAAACAGCCCTTGGAAATAATATACAGGTAATTGGCATTGAATTCATTGAGCACGTGGATAATGTACCCAACTACCTATTTAATGACCACCGTGCTTAAAAGCCCCTGATACTGTAATACAGCTTAAATTCACCTGCAGTGTGCAGAAGTCTGGCAATGTGTTAGCGTGAAGAACAGAGAGAGACACAGTCTACACTTGCTGTCACCTCGTTCCCCACCTTGTCATTCCCGTCAAGGCCTGAGTAACTCAGAAGATGAAACACCTGTGGGAAGCTTTGTCCTCATATTAAAGCACAGCGCCAAATTGAAAGACTGTTATTTAGCACACACAATGCTGACTAGGGAAAAACAGACCACTCAGAGCAGGAATGAGAAGGAAGGCTGTGAGCCTCTTTAATGCATTATACAACATTAATGAGAAATAGATGGAAAACAGGAAAAAAAGATTACACCAGGAAAGACTTCTGGTTTTACTTAATACCTAAACAAAAAAAAATCTAATATATATTTGCAATGGATTCTCAGTGAATAAGCAGATTCATAAAATTGCCACTCAAGATTCCTTCATTTTGAATAGCGGCAGTGATGGAATGACATGGGGCTGAATATGAATGTCTTTGATTATGGCGTAAAGAATTTCTTTTTTAATTAAGCTAAGTATAATCACTTAATACAGGCCCATTCGCATAGAACGGTTAATTATTGATTTCTGGTGAGAAGTGACAATGTAATTATTACATGCTAGCAAAACTGATCTAAGATATCAGTCAGGCATGTTTAATCAAGGAGGTTAGTCTTCTCTGTAACCTCTCATGGGTTTAATAAGGTGGATTTTCACTGTTCTGTTTATGAGTTAAAGAAAGAATCAGATTAATCCGATTTTGCTGGACAAAAGATTTCATTCCTAGTCTAGCACTTTGAAAATAACATTGCAAATCTGTGGGACAGATCACTTAAAATTAAAATGCTCTCATTATTTATTCACCCTCAAACCTGTAAGCTGTTATGTTTGAAAGAGAGAATAGAAACTTCCTGTTTTCCATTTAACACAGTATGTATAGTATCGAGTCAGTCAAGCTCCAAAAAGGTTTAAAAAAATAGCAATCTTCTTGGATCAATGTAGTTTTGATACATTTACATTTATGCATTTGGCAGAAGCTTTTATCCAAAGAAACATAAATTGCAATCAAGACATACATTGACATTCAGGGACGGTTGATTGAGAGCCCAATCATCTTCGGGTGGAAACAAAACAATGGATATTGGCGAGTGAGATTTGCAATGCGAACCAATCCCCGTTAGACAGGTATGTTAGAAAGCGTGCTGAAGTTACTCATTCAGGTTTTGAGCTGAGAAGCCGAGACGAGTCCCAGTCAGTCATCAGTGGTGAAGCAATTGTGATGACATAACGTCTCGGTTCCCTCCTTCAGGATTACATTAGTAACCTAGACGTTCCTTTTCAGTCAGTCACGTTCAACGTTACATCAGAAGTAAATTGATGACTTTGGATCCCCTACTGAGGCCACGTTGTGAGGAACGTGACTGAATCACGTTCATGAGGGAACCAATGATGGTTGATGTTACTGGCATCCAACTTACATATTTAGTTCGTATCTGAATATATATATATCATATCAAAGTCTGAGCAAAAAGGATCATCATGTTTTGGTTCCGTTGCAATATCGATGTGGTTTGGTCACGAGGCACACAGGGGTTGTCTTATGTGGGTGTCCTTGGCATAAAAGGTTTGATATATAGATATACTGTGGAGTTCACTTATCTCGACCTCGGTTGTCTCGCCAACCCGGTTATGTCGACGTTTTTGAAGTGGAACCGCCAAACTCCCTATTTTTCTTAGCATTTTCTTATCGGTTATGTCGATTATTATGTCGGATGAGCTGAGTTCGCATTGCGTATGCGCTCACTCCAATAACGCTTCACTCACTGCGAAACCATAGTAACCGCGTGTGCAATACATCTCAGAACTGTGCCCGAGCTAAATGACTGTTATGAGTGAATGTGTTTGTGTGTTGTGACTGCGTTTACGCTGTAAGTGCAATGTTGGAGAATATAATTAAAGGTTTGTATCGAGAATCGAAGGTGGTTTTTATCGTATACTGGTAAATCTTGCACTGGCTGTCAGAGTGGTTGATGACTTCCCAGATTACGAGCTTTATAGATGGGTTAATCACATGGGTTTATAATGGGTTCACACTCTTCTCAAACATGAGAAGAAATCATTTACAAAGAGCGCAAGTACAAACCAGGAAAAAGAAAACACTCTGACAAACATCACAAATAAAATAATTAAAATAGAATCAGTAGATTATGCTATATATTATGCCGATCACTTCATAAAAAAAAAAACCGGCATATTGACTTTTGGTTTTCTCGATCCTCGGTTATCTCGCCGTTTTTGCAACCCCCGAGGCCGTCGACATAACCGGGTTCCACTGTACTTTTATAACGGTATTTTGTCCTTCTTAAGCTTGACTATGAAATGTCATTGTTTGGGCTCATCAATATTCTTCTTTTGTACTCCATGAATATAACCATACCAGTATGAGGGAAAGTAAATAATGACAATTTGTATTTGACAAATTTGTGAGTGAAATATCCCTTTAATGGAGTCAGTAATGGGTATTCTTAAAATATCAGGGATTTACTTTTCATGATCTTGCTCTCAGTGACTTCATCCAGGTGAGACACAGGCACTCATAAAGATGTCACTGCAGTTTTTTTTTACTTAAATTGGCACTCTGCTGACTGCATCCCTCAGTGCGCGAGAGAAATTGAATATGGATATTCGGCTCTCAGTCTCATTTATCCCTCTGGCTTATAGATGGATGTGTATTCAGTGGAAATGAACTTTTGGTGAGTAAATGGAATGGAAAGTGCCTGAAGAGAATCCACTGGAAGAGAGGGTGATGTCTGCCTGCAGTTAGAGGTATGAGAACTGGCTGGGGTTTGGTCTCTGGATGTATTATAGACATTAAGATAATCTAACCTGAATATATGCGGCAGAATTTCCAAAATTATTCACAGAGTAACAAACTGTTTATCCCGTGTGAAAGTGCCAGTGAGTGTTATTTTTTATTTTTTATATCACACTCTTCTATTACAATCTCAATGATTGCTCCCACCAGACTTGAGTTAAACTGAATATCAGAGTCATAAAATTTCTGGCCGTAAATTCATTGTGTTCATGTAAAGGTTTCTGTATCACAAATCAGATGCTAAAATACCAGGCTAAATTTTACAGCATGGTTCATTTCCAAAAGGACACTCTGCACGGCTGTCTGTTCTCTTTCTGTTTGGCTCATCGATGGCCAGGCTGTGAGGTCAGATGGCCATTGGACACTGGGCCGTCTTGTCCCTCAGGGTTCGTGGCTCTGCGGACCAGAGATGATTAAATACCTAATGAGTCCAGTGTGAAAATCCAACACCATCTGGAGGGTACGATCATCCTCTGTTCAACCAGCAGGTCTGGAGGACCCTGGATATAAGCCTGTGAAGTTTGCGTGCATATGTATTCGCGATGATGGTTATGTGTTATAAAAATCAATTATACATATATTTTTTCTGTTAGACATTAAATAAGATATACATTGAGGCAAAAATACATCTCAAACCAAAAAAATCCCATGAGACCAGGGTAAATCATGAAGAGAGTTTTGAAGGCACACAAGTTTAACTGTGACATTTTAATCCATTTCTCTGATTATTTTGGGCAGTTGTAAAACAAGTATAAGAACTGTTTTCCGGGTGTTTTTCAAAATTCAGGATACACTCTCTTTGGAATAGTAATCAGGACTTATGAGATTCATTCAGACTCTGTGTAGGTCCAATGCTGGACTGAACAACAGAGAATTCATAAAACTGTGGAGAAGAGAAAAAGGAATTGAATTCTTGTTTAGAGTATTTTGAGAGTAATGAAATGCCTGGGGGGAAACTGAGAGAAAAATGAGATGGCCGCTTGGAGAAATTAATGGATAATATAAAATTATTAATGAACTGGGGGGAAAGGAAAGACAACTAAAATTAACATTTACAGGTTTTCAAAAGTATCTAAAATGAAAATTAACTACAAATTGTGGGTTGATAATGCATAACTGAACTGTGCTTTATGGGCATTTATTAAAAAAATTGTCAGTGAATTTATATATTTGTTAAAAAACTGATCATTTGGCATACGTTTTATTAGTGGTAAACACAACATCCACTAGGTGTATGTTTGCCTTTAACCCTAATAGGCTTGTTTTAGAGAGTAAAACAATTATGAATCAAAATAATTCCTAAAACAACCATTTAGAAATATCATACCACTTTTTTGGCCCAAAAAAGTGGTATGATAGATGTGATACAATTTATTCATCATAAGATTAACTTTTTTTGTAAAAAAAAAAAATTATATATATATATATATATATATATATATATATATATATATATATATATATATATATATATATATATATATATATATATATATATATTTATTTTTTTTTTTTTTTTTTTTTTTTTTTACCACCCAAAAAAAGAAAATGCTGTCATCATTTATTTGTGTCTTCGTCTTCATCTACTTTGTGTCTTTTCAAACCTTTGTGGCTTTCTTTGTTTCTTCTGTGGAATATAAAAGAAGATATTTTTGACTAAGCATTTGGTTTATGTTGATACTGGCTTTCATTGTAATTTACCTAAATATCTTCTTTGTAGAATTTTGTTTGGTGTTTGGTGGTAAGTTTCCCCCCAATAGACTGCCTACCAAATTTAAACATCTTTATTCATACACAAATTATAATTTGGCAAATTAAGGTGCTTATACAACATATGCCCCTTACATATTGTAATGGGATCATTACCAAATACTTATACTTAGTGTTGTCTTACACTCTTTATCTTCATTCAGTTCTGCACTTGATGAATTCATTACACAAAAGTTATTAGTGTCTTCCATAGAGAACACACGGACTGCAAATATATTACCAACCAAACATAAACATATTTTCATTCACATAGGCCTTCTTTCCATGAGTATTGTCACGAGTCACTCTCTCGCTAATATACCTGATAATCTTGGAGTGCAATTTGTCACTATGCAAAAGCTTTTCTTTCTGGTTATATCATAATACTAAATATGGTCCAATCAGAGAGGGTTTTTGAATTTTAAATCGATTTTTTGATTGGATAAAATTAATGGAGAATATCGCATTTTTCCTCATGCCCCGGAGCAGCCACAGTGCCTATGATAATGAACAATTTCTTTGTCACACATTTTTATGTGAGCTGCCCTTTAACAAATTAAGCATTTTGCTGTAGACAGAGCTTATTTTCAGCACATTTTAGTGCACACAGTGATTGCCTGAATGTCTTAGAGTACAAGTGTGTGTTGTCTATTTTGTTCAATTTTGTTACGTCTTTAATAGGTGGATGTTTCCTCAAACTCACTGCATCTTATTCAGACAAGCAAGTTATGAAGACACAGCAGCTAAAAGCTAACTGTACTCATCACATTTTAGACCAGAGTGTCAGCAGACAAGCCCATTTTGTCATCTCACAGCTATGATTACTCCCTCAAATGCTGATGTCATTCTGTTTCATCTTTACCTAATGTTTTCTTCTCCCTCGTTTATTCTCTTGCTCTCTTTGTCTCCAACAGACAGTTTTCTTTGCCAGTTGTACTCTTCTATATGCAGGCTGCCAGCAAGTGGTGTCCTTGACTTGCGACCTTGATTGAAATTATGGACCATAATACAAGAATGTGTGTGTTTTTTTTTTTTTTATCAGCAGGCATGTGAACTAGTGAAGGGTCTTAGAGGAGCAAAAGCCGCCATCCCCCAGGTGAACAGAACTGCATTACTGCCCTGTGGGCAATCTCGGGCTTCTCCAGTTTTCTGTTTATTTCATCTCAACTGGTTCGTGCATTAATGTAGTAACATTTTTTTCAGATCACATGTATGAAAGCATTCCATATTTAATATACTGTATTACAAAAGTCCACAGGGTGAATCAAATAAACAATTGCAAATTCACAATGATTTATCAAAAAACGAAAATCAAAAACAGGTATTAATCCTGTCTGGGCATGACTCTTTCCATAGGGGAAAAAAAATCCTGCATAGTCTTGGGAAAGGGGTGCAGAGCTGCTGAACATGTGGTGGTGTCTAATCACGCTGCACTGTTATCCCATTAAAAACGATGCTGTAATTTCATTTATGAGACAGAGCAGCAGTTGTCCTCCTTAGCAGGAAACAAATGAGATAAATATCCATTTATCTCTACACTCTGACATGAAGTATATTAAGCAATGAATTAAATCCATTAAATCTGTTAATATGAGTATGTGCATGGGAGTGAATGTCACTTTGACATATATTCAATCAGATACGAAAAGTGTAGATGACCCCCATGACCATATTACCCTTTAATGATTTTCAGTGTTGGGCTATTTTTTTCTAAGGTAATGGGGGTCAGACCACATTAGACCACAAGGAGATATTTATCCTTCCATTACGATTGTTTAATACATTTAATTTTTAATGAATTAATTCTTGTAAAAGGTGGCGGTTATGTAAAATGGTACATTCATTATGTTTATGTTTAGAATTATATTACAATTTATGATTTTTGAGCAATTCAGCTTACTGTAATTAAATAATAAAAGACAAATCAAATAGCACAATTTCTGTCAAATTATTTTTGATTGAATCCCAGTATGATTTTAGACTGAATGATTTAACTTTGGCCTGTTATAATTGATGAAGATGTTTGAAATGTAATTTTTTTTTAAACGTAATTGTAAAGGTTATCAATCAGTTGATCAATCCCTTAGCACTTGTGCTAAATAACAGTAATATTACCAGAATGACTTCAGTGGACAAATATTCTGTACATAAGCAACTGCATTCTGGCTTTTTACTGTTGAAGGGGACCTATTATACAAAAATCACTTTTACATGGTGTTGAACCATAAATGTATGTCTATGACGTCAAAGTACTGCGAGATTAATTATAGAGCAATTAGCTCTATATGCTTTTTAATCACTCTTGCGGTACTTTGATGTTATACACCGATTGGTCTATGTAGCACTGCTTCAAATCGAACAAGTCTTTTGCAGAGTCTACCTTTTGTGACGTCACAAAATATCTAGGCGCCGACTCCTGCCCTATTATGTCAGGTTTCAGAAAGCGTAATTAGACAGATAGGATTTAACTAGGCAAGGCAGAACAGGACTGGAACTGACGGGCAGCAAAACAAGACATGTACGACAACGACGCGACACAGGACAGCAAACATGAAGGGCTTAAATAGACACAGGAGGAAGGGTAATTGACTAGGAAACAGCTGGGGAAAAATCTAAGTTAATGACAAGGAAACAAGGCAGGCGGGATAACTGACAAGACACAAACATGCGGTGATGCGCGTTTGCATTGGCTGCGTGTTCGTGTCTTGTTACTGTTACCCCACCTGCCTTGTTTCCTTGTTCACATAAAGACAAGAAAGCGCGCAGCTTGTAAAACACAAACTGCACACCAAACCAACAACACAACATGACAGCACACGTCTGATGAAAACACTAACTGTGTGCCAAAACATAAAACACAGACACGAGAGAGCACGGTTCGCACAAAGCCCGAGACCACGCCCACTCACATAATGTACAGCAAGCAAGAGTGAAAAACCACTCGTCTTTTGTGCTCACGACAAGGACGAATATACGAGTCATGAATGCTCAAATTCCGGCACAAAACCAAACAGAATCAGACCAAAGTATCGGTTACGGACATCATAACCCGCACACAAGACGTTACACAGACAAGAGTGCGTGCAACTCGACGATCGAAGCCATGCGCACAAAAAAAACACGCGACATTACGGTAGTGTCAGAGCTCTGCCACAACATCAAGAAAATGACTAGACTCAATGTGGCAGAACCCTGACATACCAGAGCATTTAACAGCAAAATTCAAGTAAGCCATTTATTCTTATTAAAGAATAAAGTTCAGTCAGGAGCAGAGAGTGACTTTCTGTTTTTCTTTTACTTGATTCATATTAACAGCATACATACAGCAGTAGGTACTGTGTATTATGCTGCTTTCACACAGACCAAATATACACATGTGATTTATTTCCTGCTGTTTATGCTCATAGACATAACTGACTATGTTGATGTGAACTTTGTTTGACATAACCTCAGTAAAATGTGATAAAAAATGTCTCCGGTTACTATTGTAACCTTGGTGCCCTGAGAGGCGGGAACCAGACATTGCGTTGCTACACAGTGGGAACTCCTCCCCTTCACAAAATTACTGAAACCTCATAGATAATTCTAGTTAACCAACTGGCCAATTGTCACAACATACAACACTGGCTGATGTAATATAAATTGCAGAGGACAATCATGTTAGAATCAAGACTAAACACTGCACAGCTGGTTGAGCGGCTTACACATTGTCTTTTCCCCACCTCTCCGGGAACTGAGGTTGCATGAGTTACACAGAGACATTTATACATTTACATTGAATCATTTAGCAGACGCTTTTATTCAAAGCGACATACAACTTGAGGAATACAGAAAGCTCTGCAAGCAAGTGTCAGTGCTTGGAATTTGATGCGAGCTGCAAGTGGGAAACAGTGCAGAGAGATAAAGAGAGGTGTGACTTGAGCTCTTTTGGGTTCATTGAATACCAGATTATCTGCGGCATCATGGATCAGTTGCAGGGGTTTGAATGAACTTGAAGGAAGTTCGGCCAGAAGAGCATTGCAATAATTAAGCCTGGAAATGACAATGGCCTGTACAAAATAGTTGTGTTGCTTTTAAAGTTAGGAACGGTCTGATCCTCTGATCTTGTGAAGTGCAAACCTGCATGATCGAGCAGTTATTGTGATGTGATCTTTGAAGGTCAACTGGTCCGATGTGATCTTTTCTAGATTACTCTAAGATTTCTGGCAGACCTTGATGGGGTAATCTTTGAGGAGCTGATCTGGACGGTGAAGTCATGCTGTAGAGTCGGATTGGCAGGGAAAACGAGAAGCTCTGTCTGAAAGCTCTGTTTGAGCTGCAAATGATGCTCTTTCATCCATGCCAAGATGTCCGCTAGACAGCTTGTGATTCACACAGCTACCGTGGGATCAACTGGTAGAAATGATGGGTAGAGCTGTGTGTCATCAGTGTAGCAGTGATAGGAGAAACCGTGTGCCTGTATGATGGGACCCAGTGATGTGGTGTACATGGAGAAGAGAAGGGGTCCAAGAAATTAAACCTGAGGAATGTAAGAGGTGTGCCAACCACAAGGATGAGAGAACACAACTCAACCAATGGTGATGCCACTAGGTGTGCTCGCCACTGATTGGTGTAGATCACTAGCTGAGGTACACCAAAATTTGAATCATCCGCACAGGATGTGGGATGCCCTGATGGAAAGAAGATGGCGATCTGCCCACAGCATGATGCTCATAGCTTGCCCGAATCGGGCTTTGAAACACTCAGCACCATGGCGATGTACAAAATCACTGATATATTGTTGATGCGAATTAACACGTTGTTGTTCCAGCTGTGGCAGAAAAACCAAGCACACTGCTTTCAGTTCCAAGCAGTTGATATGCCAACTGCTCTGTGATTCTGACCACAGACCTGAAGAGGGTATGCCCTCCTACACTGCACCCCAGCCAGTGCATGTCATTACCAGCCCCAGGGGAACACCCCGGCTGAACATGATCCTAGAGAGCTGTGGGTGACTATGATGCACATCAGTCCCGAGGCCCATGCCCTCCACGGGACTTGAGTCCTCAGCCACAACTGTAGCAGCTGCATGTGCAGCAGACCCAGGTGGCAAACTGATGAGGCTGGAACAAGCGCATGTGCATCACGTGACTCGTTGCTTTTGAGCGCTTTTGTGTCTTAACAACTGACTCCGAGTGATAGGGACAATGAGGACATCTTGCTATCTTAGTCCTTCAGGTCAGCTAGGTGTCGGTGAAGGAACACCATGAAGCCCACAGAGTTGCCGATGGCTTGATTGGAGGGCTTAGTTGCCATGAGTGCATAGTCTTTCACCGCCCAGCACTGCCATAGAATGTAAGCCAAAGTTGATAGAAGAACAATAGCCCAAAACAGTCTTTATGATCAGCTTATGATGCTTTTGGGGAAAGCAGCCCTGGTCTCTTATTGTCGTCTTCTAGTAGCAATAAAGGCAACCATTTATTTTTAAAAGTCTCAGTTTTGATCCATTTAGACTGAAATGCAACTCTAGAGTTTTCAAACTAAAACGAGGTCTGTAATAACTATAGGACTAATAGCTAAAGAACAGAAAATGTAACACCTACACTCCAACACTCCACCAGCTGGACTGCTCATGGTCTCCACTAGAGGGCACTCCTCTTGACTTTTGATCTAAAACTACATTCCTCTTAACTCATTGCCTTAATCCATTATTTTTGATTACATTCAGCTGTCTCTCATTTCCTTATTAACTCTGTCTATATATGACGGGTGTGTTCTGTCATTCTTTGCGAATCCTTGTATGTTTCACTCCATTTTTGAGGGTTGTCCTTATTCTCTTTCTTCTTTTCTTTCTTAACATGAACAGTACTGATAACAAAGTCATCTCATCCCATCTGACCCCATTTGTGTGAAAAAAGAGAGAATTATGGGCCATATCTTGGGAGGTAGCTGTCAGCAGTCTACCACAGACAGGTGATCCTTTTGTTTTATCACAGGGAAAATGAGGGGTGAACGCCTGCTTTAAACTGACAAAACACTGCAGTCAAGTATCACATCATACACACATATCCGCACACACTCCATTTCTCTCTATCGCTATCTGTCAGACCGGTATGTCTCTTCCTATTTCATCAATCCTTCATTTCTCTCCTCTTCAGTTCCAACTCTCCTGCCTCTCCTCCTTTGTTTGTCCTTGCGTCAGTCCATACAGAGCAAACAGACATATTGCTATTGCATGCACTGCATGCAAAAAAGCCTCTTCTCAATTCCTCAACACTATCTTTTAATTAGCACCCACTTCTTTACAATTCATTTTTCTCAATGTGCCTTATTAGCGTAAGCATATAACTAGAAAATCTTTGCTAGTGCTAATTTTATATTCTCTTATTAAGGGGCTTATTAGAGCTCATTAAATTAAGGATTGAAAAGCTACTTGAGAAAGGGAGAATGGAGGGTGAGAGTGCAGTTGTTTAAATGCATAATTTCCGATGCTTTAGTCCTTATTGGTTAATAAGGACTGCATCCATATAGCATGTTAAAACAATGTACTACAAACGTTTTTTATATATTTAAGGTATTTGTGCTGTTTAGTAAGCTATTTAGCTTGAGCTGTTGACATGTTGCTGCCTGTTTTGATGTATTAAAGGAGAATTAAAGGAACACTTTGCAACGTTTTGCTAATTAAGAAGTTGTACTCCTAAAGATAAATAAATTGGCACTTTGGGTAACTTACATTGGCACTTTGGCACTTACACTGGTGAAACAAACCTAAATGTATCAGTCTAATAGAAAAGGTTTGAATTGGTTGGAATTAAATCTGAAAAGATTATACATTTTTTGTAGTATAGGCCTATGAGACAGAGAAAAAAATATTTAAATGCACAAAATGAAAGATAAATAAATATCTTTGGTGTGACACAGTAGTTATTAAACTAATTTCATTCATCCATGCCACTAGGTGTCAGTTAAAAAACATTCATAACACTTGCATAAGCTTTCTTTACATAAGCCTATTTGGAGGTTGGAATGAGTGTTGCTAAATTGGATGGTCTAGCCCAGTGGTTTTCAAACTTTTTGTGTGTGTGGACCACTAATTGTAATCAAAAAATTTTGCGGACCACCTCATAACACACATAATAAAATGTCTACACACAGTCTTACCTGAATTAATCCACACCTCTAAATAGGCTTATTAGCACTACTATAACTAGTCATCACATCAGTGTGCAACAGGTGTCAGGTTGGGTGAAGGGATGTGACGAGGACTCAATGTTGCAGACGAATGGGGATTTTATTGTTACAAAAACGAAAAATAAAACAGAACAAATACCACCCCGAGGGGGAAAACAGGACTAGGACTTGAACATGAACTAGACTTGAACATGAACTGGACTGGACTAGAAACTTGACTTGACAGAACTTGACAAGAGGCAGGACCACACAACCACAAACGACGAGAAACCAGCACAAGACAACAGACACGGATGGATTAAGTACACACATGAGGAACGGTAATTGAATGGGACACAGCTGGGAACAAATCAAACTAAATCGAATCGCCGCGTGTTGACATTAAACAAAGATGCATCACAAAAACACAACATGAAAGCACGTGGCCGACGTAAATACGAACCGCGTGCTTACAACACAGGACAAGGACACTCACATAACGTAGAGCGCGTGAGAATGAGCAAAACACATGTCTCACGACAAGGACGAACACACAAGTTATGAAATCCCGAATCCCGATCCAAAACTAAACTGAACCAGACCAAAGTATCGGGACCGGACATCATAACTCGCAGAAAAGACATCACAGACGTGCGCGCGACTCGAGTACTCGAAGCCGCGCACACGCACACACACAACTAGAGACATAACGGCAGTGTCAGAGCTCTGCCACAAAACCAAGAAATGACTAGACCGAATGTGGCAGAACCCTGACAACAGGCTTGTTAAAAGAAAGTTTACTCAACACAACGGCTACCACATATTTAACTTATTTATTTACTCATGTGCCCGAGGGCATAATCAGGTTGTTACCAATGAAATGATAACATTAAGTTGGATTTTGATGTTGTCTTTTATTCCTCTTGTGCAGAACTAACAATATACACATTTGTTCGTTGTTGTAGTAGTTCAAGTTTGTTGAGTATTTGTGCATGTCTGTGGCTATGTGCATATGTGTGGTCAAAACTGTAAAAACAATCTACAATTAGTATTATTTACATCATCAAACATTCTCTGCGTCACAAACGCATACTAAACTTTGTTTATCAGCTAAATGTAACATATACTGCATTAACATTTCAACAAGCAACTTAAAAAACAGTAAATAGCTACATAAACATAAAAAACAAGCGTATAATATTAGACGTTTAGGCGCTAATTTCAAATAGCGATCTATATACAGTATCACATCAGAAATTATTAATTTACTTAAAACAACATACTAATTACTCACTACGCTGGGAATATAAAGTTTAAATTGTAATTTTTAACTGTAATTGAAGTAAAAGTTTAGCGTGGTTTTAACATGACAACCTTTCTTTCCCTCAGTGGGTTTGTTTTGTTGTGCGTTGATCACCATGGCAACTGAATTAGCGTCCTTAAAGGGGCAGCACCCAACACAGGTTAATTTGAACAACAGGCTTATTTCCATAGCAACATTATTTTCCGAACACCACTGGCCTATTTTAGTAATCGCAGAATAACTTGACAATTTAAAGTAAATGTTATATCAATATAGGCCTACATATTCCTTAAAAAAATTCTTATGGGAATTTCCTGGTAAAATGAACGTAAAATATTATTTTTATTTTGCCTTTCCACGGACCACCTGCAGTACCCTCACGGACCACTAGTGGTCCGCGGACCACAGTTTGGGAATCACTGGTCTAGCCTACAGAAGATTGTTTTTGTTGATGAGTGGAAGTAATGTTTGTACAAAACGGGGTTTATTCACTCATTCACAGTTGACTGTATTAGTTGAGTAATGTCGAAAGAGGGTATAGGGGGAAACCTTTCTGAGTAAATTTTTACATGGTCACCAGTATTAATATTTGCGTTTAACAAAATGCTTCAGCGTAATAAAAACACAAATATTTATATGTCATGTTTAAAATGTGTGTAGAATGTTCTTGAATATGAACATTAAATGAAATACATCTATTGCTTGTACTAAAAAACCTTTTCTGATCCTTGCAGATAAACAACAGCATTGTGACCAATCATTGTTTGCAGACCCATGACCCAATGGGATTATTTCAGGCTATATATGCCAACAGTGGGATTTGACTTGTGTCACAAATTTTAGTCAGTCTTTTCTATCTCGGTGTCTAATAACCAATGTATATTCACAGTCATGGACAGCGGTCTTGTTATTTTAGTCTGAGTTTGCAGTGTTGACACAGTTTGCAGACAGTGATGTGAATGAGTTGCATGTTTTGTGAAGCCGTAAATCAGTTGTTGACTAAAAAGAAATAACAAAAAAGCTTTACACCCATAAGGTTTGACTTCTAAGTAATAAAGACCTTGCTTAGAGTACCAATAGTGAGAAAGCTAGTTAATGTTGTTAGTAAGGCTGACAAAACACATTTATGATGTTTTTTAAACTTTATTTTTCAAAATATTTAGGAATTAACTTTCTTTTTGAGAGCAGCAAATGCATATTTTCATATACAGTATAGTATAGATGTGAAAAATGCATTTGCTGCTCTCATGCTTTCAATAATTATTTTTGTGAATATACTGTACAATTATTTGAATTTTGAATTTTCAATGAATTTTAAAAATGAAATGTTAAAACAAAAACTAAATTTAAACATCTGCACAACTGAACAATATAGTTTTAAATGCAGTAAAATGTGCTATGTTGTGGTGTGTTGTAAAATAAATAATGATATTATAAAATTATACAGCCGTCAGTAAACTCACCATGTCCATTGTTTGCTAAAAGCACTAAGAACTTGCGTGGGACTCTCTTGTAACGCTAATATTCTGCTGTCAGTGACACAATAAAACAGCCTGTATGAGTAATCTAGCCCAAAGCTACTCTCATCTCAGGACAAGCGCCTCTGCTGCTGAGGGCACAATTTATGAAATGTGCTGAACACAGCTTTCGGTCTCTCATTTGCATGAGTTGTTATTGTTTGAATTGAGAAATAAATTGAAAGCGCAGATGAAAAATGGCCAGTCCTCAATAGACAGAGTATGTTTCTAGTGGAGCATGAAGCTAATCTGAAGCTTTTCTCCTTTCACCATTACCCATAATGCAGAGACAGAACGCACTCGCATAAAAACATGCGCTGATGGGTTTCTGATGCCTTCTCCTCGTTTTCCTGCAGAGATGTGAGGAGATTGCATAAACTTCTATGGTAGTTCCCTCACTTCAAAAATCTGCGGTATTAAACAGATCACCCGATTCTGAAACAGTCTGCAAATAAACAGATTGGTTTATTGAATTAGTGGAAGTTTACTTTTTTGACTGACATTTTATGATCTTTGTTACAGCTCTTTGGTCAGATACACATATTGATGCGAAGAATCTTTTCAAATTACTGAAAATAAAAAAACTAAAGTGATTTCCCTGTGTTAATCCAAAAACTAGAGTTAATGAGGAACAGGTTATCGGAGACAAAGAGTGTTTTTTTATTATTATTATTTTTTTTTTTTTTTGTTCTTTTCAATTTGATTGAAACCTGTTAGTAGATGGAAAGGGAGGAAGCAGTTAATCAAATCCCTTCATAATTTTATAAGTGTCCAATCAGTCCAGACCAACCACCTCCGGTTTTACCAACAGGTTTTGATTAACATTAATCTGAATCCCAAACGAAATCACAAGCCTAATCAAATTCAACATTCATCAAGAGCCATTGTACAGATCATTACCAAATCCTCTTGACTTTGTCTCAGGTCATTTGAGCCTCAAATTAGACTTCTTAGATTCCTGCACATTAAGAAGCAGCCATGAGATCAGTGCATTCGGCTAATGACATTAGTCAATCTCAAAAAGTTGCCAGATCATTGGACCTGTATGAATTTTTTAAATGGATACTTGAGAAAAGTCTGCCATGTACAACACAAGTTTTTCACCCCTCCCTAAGGGCTCTCGCCAACTGCGGCAAGAGAGGAAACATTGGCAGAAAGTCTTCGCCTTAAGAAGCAACATCCATCACACTTGTTTGTCTTTCAACTCGGCCATCTTGGCAGACATAAAGAAAACCCTCCACCAATTGTGAAACAACAGCAACGCTTCTTCAGTTCCTCTCCACCGAGTCATTGACAAATCACTGACTCACAAAAATGGCAACCACCCACCTTTACCGAAAAACACATTTCTTGCTCTCTCCCACCCTCCCTGGGGGTCATGAGGTTGTCTGGCTGACAAAGATGGCTGGGATGCGATTTCTCTCAATGGGACCCGGACACATGATAGACAGCACATGACTAAAGACTTCACTGATTGATGGAATGAGTGAGAGAGGGAGGAAGATAGCGAAACGAGAGAGACTCACGCACACCCACGCAGATAGACAAAGGAAATAGATGCGTATGGAAAGAGACAGGCTGAGGGAAAGGGAGAGAACAGGGACAGCTGTGTGTGTTGCGGTGAGAAGGACGTGTCATCAGCAGACATGTGTCTGCTGCACACAATGGCTGTCTGCAGCTTGAGCCTGATGTTGGTATCTAAGCGATTGTGCTGCTCCAGGGGGAGCCTGTGAGCTCTGGGACGGAGGGAGTCACAGAAAGGAGGAATGAGTCTTTAGAGATGGGTTCTGTGGAAAGGCACAGGAGGCGTGTGTCAAACATTCTGTGCTGAAATTCTTCTGAAAGGCTTGCTGCAAATGCACTTGGTTTGGTTGGATTTTATATTAATGTACGTGTGTGTGTGTTGTTCATGCATTCTTTTTATTCTGCTATATGTTATATTTGACTATAAATGTAATAATTTTATTTATAAAACACTATGTTCAAAAGTTTGGATTGGTACATTTATTTGATGTTTTTGAAAGAAATCTCACCGAGGCTGCATTTATTTGATTAAAAATGCAGCAAAACAGTAATGTTATGAAGTATTTTTACATTTTTCAAAATAATACTTTTCTAGTTTAATATATTATGATGTTTTATTAACAAAGTTCGGGAGGAGCACGTTCAAATGATTAATACAATCAACACGTCATCAGCAATTACTCCTCATCCTATCAGCAGGAGAGGAAGCACGTATATATAGACACGTTTGACTCACCTACAGCTCTGACAGTCTTCGGCATCCCTCCACCACCCCAACTCCTCACACTTATTTGTTCTTATCAAATCAGGATACGGGGGGAGTGCTCCAGGTTCGGGCTAATACCGAGCTCGGAGCCCTCTCCTCGGACAGCACGCCAAATACGCTTACCATTCATTGCTCCTGAATCATTCGTAAGTGTGAACTCGTGAATCATTATTTTAGAAATGATTCTAATATGCTGATTTGGTGCTCAAGAAACACTTCTTATTTTTAGCAATGTTTAACAGTTGTTCTTTTTTTTGTGGAAACTGTGAACTTTGATGAAAAGCAGAATTGAATTGAATTGAATTAGGAACGTTTTGTAACATTATAAGTGTGTTTACTGTTAAATTGTACAGCATTTTATAATGTTATGAAAATTTTTTGGGGGGAAATACATAACCAACACTAGAAATATGGTCTAATCATGAATGTGTATTTTATGTAGACGTCTTTTTATATATGGGGTTGTTTTTTGATTATGAGAGCATGTCACACATCCTGTCCTCTTGACATCTTTAACTGGCTTGAAAGTTGGACACAGCCTTTTTTCCTACATTTATTTTACTATCCTACAATTATGCTTAATTTTATGGCTAGTGGCATTGCTCAGTTTGGACCTATCATTGTTTATCCTTCACTACAGGCTTGCAATAATTTTTATGTTTGAGGTTGTGACCCATTAGTTGAGAACCACCGCTCGAGGAAGAACCATTGAACTTGAGACTTGTCGTTTCTGTAAGAAGCTTTGAATGAAAATAAGTGTTTTGAGATATTTAGCCATATGGCCGATTAGTGGGAGAGTTAAAGGATTATCTAAAAACACTCTGAACTAACTTTCATTTTCAACTCCACTTAATGTGTCCCCATCCGCCTCTGTTCATCCCCCCCATCTCCAACCCCCCCGCTTCTCATTTTCACTTGCTTAATGACATGTAATAGGGATTTGTTTCAGGCTTTCACACTTCATTCACAAAAGCTGAAATCCTCCGGGTTCAAGGCACTGTGACAACCAATGCGGCGTAATTTTCCTCCCTGTCATTATTAGATTAGCACTTGTAACATTGGAAGAATAAATTGGAGCATCTCCCAACGAACGCTAGCTGTAGGGGTCTAATGTGCATCTCTGCTGTTTGTTTTCTGGTGCACAGCAGATGGAAAAGCCAGAAAAGCCAGAGGTGCAACATACTCTGCAGAAATGTGATCATTATTAGCAACTCGATGAGTGAGTTTTGCCTTCAGGAAAGCATTTGAGAATTCAGTGTAACCTCAAGTCAGAATTTAAAAGGTTATTTGTTCTTATTATTGTTGTTGTTGGTTTTTAAATGTAGTTTTTGAATGGACACAAAAGTGGTGAATAGACATCTTAATCAGTATTTTTTGGCTTGTTTTCCAACTAAAAATATCTTTAAAACAAGATCATTCACCATTCATTCACACATTGTTTATATTACTTTTTATTTTAGAATTGTTTAAAAATACCATTTGCAAATGGTTTGTCCTTGTTTTAAACATAAACCTTATTATTAATATATCAAATGTTAAGCACACCATTTTACTTTCGACCCCAGTTTCGACCTCAAGTCACACATGGCATTGAACTTAAATGCAACTGCTTTCACCTTCAGCACAGGTCTGGCCAAGAATAGCTGACAGGGGTTGGCTGATTGACTTTCTCTGTGAAGGGTAATTGATTGGCGGGGGATTACGTGGAAAGCTTGGCCCTTGATAAAGCAGGAGGGGAAGCGTGGATGAGCAGCCAAGTGATTTGTCCTGTCCATACATGTCCCTGTCTCACTTCATTACCGTATGGCCCTTACCTCTTCCTCTACCCAGCACAGCACGAGGGTATTTGTTACATCCTGCTGCACTCATTGCTTTCTCTCTTGATTAAAAAGTACCTACTTCACTTTTCTCGTTCCTTTTCTAACCCAGACTGAGATGTATGGCCAGAGGGGGAATAGCCACAGAGGAGCCTGTGGATAAATATTTATTTAATAGCTGCCAAATGCTCTCTTTTATTGTTGGTCACTGCTGAGATGGGCAGAGGGGAAAAGACTGCTTTATGAGGCAATCAGACAAAACGAGCTCATAAATCACATGCCGACCAGCAAGCTGTCATGTATCAATGAGGGGGTCATTGAGGTAATGACATAGACTGAGAAAATGTTTCCAGTATGAAAAAAAATCATCTACAATTACAGTTAATGCTTTACTTTGTTATTCTAGGAAATTACAAGAGCTCTTAAATGTGCTATACAGAAATGGATATTATTTGTATTAAAGTGGCCCTTTTTTTGAACATACTTGAATGAATTCATTTATTTTTCTTCAGGCAATTTATTTGATGGAAGGAAGCATTAACTTGTTGCTTCCAAGTCTTCCATCTTAATGGATGTCAGCACCTTTTTTTATTTTATTATTCTTAAAATCTTTATTATAGACTCATGTACACCTAACCAGTTCTACGATGGGGTCTCCAGCGTGGGACATGGGCTCGCATAAGTTGCTAGCAGACCTCTTGAGGCTAGTGAGTGAGGTTTATACACACACAGCTCTTATTGGCCTATGTTTTTTTGCATACAGCACAGACAAATTTGCGTTTTTAACAATTACAGTGGAATCCGGTTATCTCGATGGCCTCGGGGTTGCAAAAAAGCATAGAGATAACCGATGATCGAGATAACCAACAGCCAATATGGCGATTTGTTTGATGAAGCGATCAGCATGCTATAACAATATACATGCACTGTATATGTTTGCTAACAACAAAAGGCATATGTGCACCAACTAACAGCAGAGATTTACCAGTATACAAAAAAAACCTTCGATTCTCCATACAAACCTTTAATTATATTCTCCAACATAGCAAACACAATTTCGCTCTCAGCGTAAACACAGTCACACCACACATAAACACATTCGCTCATAACAGTCATTTCACTCTGACACAGTTCTGAATAGTATTGCACACGCAGTTAATATGGTTTCTTTACAAACTCTAAAATGCTTTGTTGCTTTTTGCCTTGAACGGTCTGCTTGAAAACAAATGCTTCTAAGCTTCTGTCATTAACGACGTCTTTGTCGATGTAATCTGGGAATTCCTAGACAATGATGCTTCACTGAACACACACTCACTGCAGACACGCTCGACTCACTGAACACACACTCCCTGCAGACGCGCTCGACTCGGCTCAACTCCTGCGCTTCCTCTCCCAAGATAGTATCTAGAAGGCTTTAAACTTCCGCGAGTCTTAGACACCCGCCACTTCCGCGAGTTCTTCTGCGGCTGCGCGGCACTGTGAGTGAAGCGTCACTGGAGATTCACGTGCAATCCACGTGCAACGCGAACTCAGTGCATGCATAGTGAACTAGGTACGATCATTTTTAGATCGGGATTCACGAGTCACGAGATAACCATGTGAAGTGGCGAATTTGTCCCTCTTTTGTTCTCGAGATACTAGGTTTTGGCGACATAAAATAATCGACATAACCGATAAGAAAATGCTTAGACAAATAGGGAGTTTGGCGGTTCCACTTCAAAAACGTTGACAAAATAGGGTTGGCGAGTTAACTGAGGTCGAGATAAGTGAACTCCTCTATACTTCATTTATTAGTCAAGCTAGTATTTAAATGAAAGTACAGTTCAAAAGTCTGGGGTCTGTAAAAAAAAAAAATCTATATTTTTGAAAGAAGTCAGTAACAGTATTAACATTTTAAATAAATGCTTTTTATTTTAATATTTCAAATGTAATTTATTTTAGCCAGTTGTGTAAATTTACATTTATTCATTTAGCACACGCTTTTATCAAAAGCGACTTACAAATTAAGGGAATACAGAAAGCAGTTCATGCTGAAGATGTACAAGTACACAAGAGTGCTTACAATACAAAGTTTCGAACATTAGATATACAAGTAGTACAAGCATGGAGAATAGAGGGCCTAAGGGGCAGTTTTGTTTATCTCTATATATCAATATATTCTATATTTATCTATCTGTACTATTTAAATAAATGTGGTTGAGGTGCTTTGTGCATGTGTGTCATGTTAGGATCTCACGGAAGAGATGAGTTATAGCTGTCTTTTGAATATTGACAAGGATTCTGTTAATGTATGCATTAACTATGTAGTTAATATGTTTGTGGAAACACATTTTCAGGATTTTTTTAATAGAAAGTAAAAAAATTTTTTTTTTGAAATTTAAATATTTTGTAACTTCATAAAAGTCTTTACTTTCACATTTGATCAGTTTGATGCATTATTGCTGAAAGCTAATTTCTTTAGCATCTACTCACTGTGCATCTACACATCATTGTTTGCCATGAGAATTAAACCACAATCTGTAGATGCCAATCACTCGAAGCTTTTTACTGGGAGAGTGCAGAAACATCCTCGAAACATGGCCCAGATTTGTGCTATATTTACTCAAGCGAGATGGAATTCCACATTTACTGAAAATCTCACAAGCTGTTTTGACTCTCTTGAGATACCAGAACTTTTGCTAGTAAGTTTGTACTTTTGTGTGTGAGTGTATGTTCATGTACGTACGTGATGAAGGTGGTATGTTGTTGTAGTTTGCGGTGATGGCTGAGATTTAAGAATCTTGTGAGAATACACCTGCAATTACAGCTTTCCCTAAAACCTGTTGGAAATGCAAAATCTGTGTTCAGATTCCCCCAGTGGCGTCAGAAACATTTGATTCATCTTCATATTAGTGTTAAAGAAATAAGTCACTGTTCAGATTAAAGCTATTCCATTTGCTCAGAAATCTGTGGGTACAAAATGTGGTATGCTGAAAAACATATTGTGAGCATTTGTGTTCGGTGAGGGAAATTTTGCTTTCTGTTTGTGTGCATGCAGCTTTATATACGGTATGTATATTCTTAGCATGTGTCTAATGGCCCAGTCACTACCAACTTTAGCTCATGTATGCCTATTTTTCACAATAATTGCTAAAGTTTTTAAAGCGAAAAAAATGTTGGATGTCAGATCACAATGAATTGCAGCTATACAGCACAAATACGCAAATACAATTACGCACAAAATCTATTGTTGTATCAAAATGTTGTTTGAAGACCGAGATTAGACAATTTTTTAATAAACTATTAAGGGAAGAACAAATTACGGGTCCATAATAACCTATATTTAAAATTCTGTTTGAATGGGTTATTTTTGTAAGGCTCAAGGGTAATTTAACTGAACTAAGCATGAATGTGAATGCCTGTGTATTGGCTGTTTCAATCTTTCAAACAAACATTAATTCTTGCCTGGTACATTTCTTGTCATCCTTGATGTTTCTGCATTGTGACTCACTCAGCCATTGTGGTTTTTATTACCATCTAAGCTTGTTTGCATGCCATTCATGTGATCTTTCATGATTAACATTACACAGTATTAAAAAAAATACCTGCAACACATTGATTACATGCTGTTTGTACTAACATTGGAGTCTACTGCAGGCTAGCCATAATGCTAACACTACAGGCTATACAGTTAATGGCAACCCATTAGTGGTTATTTTACCACTTTGGTTGAAGTTATATAAAGGTCATGGTCCTCATGTAGTGTATGCACAAAATGAGCATTGCAAAAGACCCCTAACCTTTAGATAGCTTTAACCAAACCAGTCAAAACGTGAATCACTAATGGACTGCCATTAACTGTGTGGTCTGTAATATCAGCATTACAGCCAGTCTGTAATTGATTGTAATTTTAGCCGACACAGGCTGTAATCAACGGGTTAGAGGATTTTTTTCTCACACATTTAATTTAATACACCACATCTGGAATAAAAGTCAAGAGTTATGCATTTAAATCAGAGGTAAGCATCCATGTTAATTTTATGAAACTAATTGAAAAGGTGATCAAATATATTGTGTATATATTACTATAAAATATAAAGATTTTGATTCCTGAAGGCCACAGACTTGGAATTGTGATTTAAATTATATAAATCAGTTTCTTAGTCTAGAAAAATCTGCGTTTTGACTCTAGTAGTTGATATTTTAGATTGTAAAATACAAAGATAAACATTAGAGATGCTAATAGCCATCAATGTTATCAGAAACTATCCTTTTTGAATGTACAGTATCTATTAGCATATGTATTTATTACATTAACTACTGATTACTAATTTAATCTACTGGTAATCCATCTAACTAGTTTGGAAGGCTCAAATACTTGTCACCTACGTATAAATACATAATAAAGAAATAAAATATATTTGAATAATAATTTGTTAGAAGCTTAATAACCTCTGTGAGATACTTAAATATATGAACTATTTTGCCATCTATAAAAATAATTTGCAGCAAGTCAGGTAAGGACAATAAAAGGGAATCAATTATTGACTAGCTTTGTTCTCATTGTCTGCAGCCACTGACTGCATGTTAATCGAGATCCAAGTCATGACTAATGCTGCCTTCATGTGCTATCGGAATTATCTTAAATACTAGTTTCCTACTTTAAAAAATTGGACATGAATGTCCTCTCAAGTCAGAACTTGAATACGATGGGCTCTTAATCACGACTTCAGAAGTGGGATGTACAATATTTCTGATAGCACGGGAAGGCAGCAAAAATCACTCAAAGAATCCGAAATATCTGGCAAGGGACAAATAAAAACTCTTCAGGTAGACGTTGCCCTAGTGTCAGGTTATTATTATTTTCCTAGTTTTTAGCAGGAAAGATTACAACTTTAAACCCACATTGGGGCTGATTTAGACTCTATTTTCATGGAAGTTTGATGTCATTCAGACCCGCAGCGTGTCTGAAGTCAGACAGCTTCAGACAGGCTTTAAAACTTCTGCACCTGAATCATTCTCTCATGGGAGCTGGAGGCGGCCTATCGGAAGGTTTAACAGATGTATGCTTACACACACGCATGCACACACACACGAGAGAGAGAGAGAGAATTACAGTGAGTGAGTAGCACGGCATTAGGCAGAGTAAAGAGACATGACACAAACTGGATTTGCATACTGACATGTTTGTGCAAGCCTTTGGGATCTTCTCCATCTAAAGTTTGTTGTTGCCAGGCAGCTGCTATATGGTGGACTAATGGAGAGTGTTGACTGGGGCATAAAAAAGGTTGTCTATGTGCTATAAAAAGTCGTCAGATCATTCCTGGATCATCTGTGTACAATACATTTCATCTGAAATGTATCATTACTTATGACTTTTTCAAAATCTTATAAGAAATGACTATAAAATAAATTTGGACTTGAAAACAAACTTATGCAATTGTCTAACTCAGGGGTCACCAACATCGCCCACGAGCCTGTTCTAAAAGTAGCTCACAATAGCGCCACTTATCAGTTTACTCGTAAATTAACTCCTTCTCCTTCACATAATTTCTGAAACCTTATAGGATAACGCCAGTTGTCGCGTGACAGCTCTGGCTCTGGCTGACAGACAGTATAAATGGCAAAAAGCACAGCAATGGCATCAGAATCATTACCAAACACTGTACAGCTGGTCAAGCGTGAACACAGCGGCTAATGCAGTGTCTCGTTCCCGTCTCTCAGGGAACTGAGGTTACGACAGTAACCGGAGGCATTTCCTTCAGAAACGTAAATACTTGCAGAGATTGTGTTGCATATTGATATTGATCGGTTTCCTACCTTGTTAAACCATTGTTGATAATTATTGTGAGAAATCATTAGCATGATTAGTGTCTCCACATAGATGAAAATCATTAATTATTAGTAATTATTAGTAATTTGAGCAAATTTGTTATTTCAGAAGTGTGAATCAAACTGGTAGCCCTTCGCATTAATCGGTACCCAAGAAGTAGCCCTCAGTTTCAAAAAGGTTGGTGACCCCTGGTCTTACTGGAATATGTGTTGAGATTTTTTTTATTTTATTGTATCACTATGCTTTATATTTTTGCTGGGGTCAAGCTGAATTCAGACAAACACAACAGTACATAAACAGATAAATATATATGTGTATTGAAGAATGTTTGTAACTAAACAGTTCAACTGAGGTACAAAAAATGTATACATTTCTCAAAATATCTTATGTGTTCCACTGAAGACAGACAGTCATACAGGCTTGGGGAAACAGTTACAGAATCTTTTTTTTGGGATGAACTAGCCCTTTAATCTCAAATTACTATTATTTATCTGTACAATTATACAAATAATAAAGTCAGTCTCAACAGAACATGAGGGGTAAAATTTGTATAACAACGTAATCGCTTATGTCATGTGACAATGTATGTGAGGCCACTGCTAACAAGATATTCACTACATTTGTCAGATCAATATTTATTTTGAGGTAAAGAAAATTCACAGCCAGATTTGATATTATATACACTGTCAGCCTGAGTTGGATGTTATCTTTTAATCTTTAAAACTTTTGAATATGGAAATCCTCAGCAGACTGGATGCGTTTAAAAATAACGCAGTTGTGAATCATACAGACTAGTGGGTAAACATCATACAAACAGTATAAAATTATTCAGGCTGGGAACCAATAAAATATTTTAGTTTTTCTATTTTAATACATTTGGGAAAGCACAGATTTAAGGTTGTCAACGTAAAACATAAAATAATTATAAAATAATTTATAATTATAGTGTAAATTTAGAATATAAAATAATCCTACTAATATTATATTTAAAATGAATCTTTACTTTACCTTCAAATTCTTACACTGTTTTAATCCAAACTAAATAGGCAGATATTATAGAAGCATTTTTTCATCTGTTTTACCACAAAGTAAACATGCCATAATAGATTTTCATTCTAGATAACAATACATAAGTTTGAGGTCAATTTGACCCCCAGTAAAACACATTTTTAAAAAGAACTGCCGGGAAAATACATATATCCAGTCAGTTTTCAAAATTCACTGGGTTTATTCATGTCTCGCCTCTTTCTGAATTAAGTAAGACTTCATGGAGGTTAGTTGATATGTGTTATCAAGTTGAAACTTTCTTTACAAGAAGTTCTCGTTGGATAAGGAAAAGCCATTAAATATAAACGGCCTGATTGTTTTGTTTTTTTGTCTCTGAAGGTCATTGTCATATTATATATTGTAACTTCAAATTTCCAGTTTATCAATGCAAATATCTGGTCTATTTGAAAACCTTTTTGGAATCAAATGAGAAATGTTAAATCTTTCTTTAAATGTGGGGATTTTAATCTCAGCAGATGCTTCATCCAGCATTATACCATTCCTGTTCTCTTTTATCAGTGCTGCCAATACTTATATTCATTATTTTGTGTGAAATGTGGTTAAAAAATAATTTATTACATTTCTATCCACAGACCCAAAGGAGGGCCTGCAAAGCTGCTTATGCATTTTTTTTAGTTCATCCTTGTTTACAGTTTTTTTTCTGTTGCAATTTTACTCAGATAACCTGGCAAACAGCCAGTGAGCCATCAAAGATTATTCCCAAAGCAATAAGCTTTATCTGTTCACCGAAAAACAGATTACAAAAGCCTGTAAATGCTTCATCACAGCTTATCACACAAACATTGTACAGATCACAGCCATCGATTCTAATGGAAAGACACTTGGAGAGGCTGAACTAGAGAGCAGAAGACGTCAATACGCGCAGGAGGAAGTAATTAAAACAGGTAATCCCTGATGGCACGAGGTGTTGATTCTTGCTCGAGCATGAATGTGCGGTTTTCACTTGGCTATATTTAGCATTGTCTGATTGTTTTTGAGGCTCTGGGACACTGCTGGCATCGGTTGTATTTGTCTCTGCCTGGACATTACATTTCTAATTTATGTTTTGGCCTCCAGAGACAGACTGAAGATATTTATTAATATGTGAGCTTTGCAAATGAAATTTACCATAACATTGTGTCTAAATCATCCGTGATCTCTTCTGACAAGTACAGAAACTCACTTTTTGGCTACTGTTACGTTTTATGCAGATCTTGTGTTTCTTGGAGAATTCATCCAAAAATGGAATTTCTGTCATCATTTACTTTTACAAATTCCGCTTCTTGTCTTTCCATGTCATGAAAGCCAGTAGTATGCAAAACAACATGGTACCCATTGACTTTAATTGTAAGAATTAAAAAAAAGCTGACATTTTTCAAAATATCATGTTTTGTGCCTTGTATTTTTCATTTTTGCTCTGTTCAGCTCTTCAGATAATGACTATTGCCTATATAACATTACTGGATTTTAGACAATGGCATTAAAGACTGCCTTTATTTCAACTCTGAATATCTGAGAAAAAAAATGCTTTGCACAAAGTAAATATAAAAAAGCTAATTCTTTTAGTATTACAAGATACATGTTTGTTGGATGTCTTAGTAATTCTTTAGTATTGAGAATTTGTTTGCTTGAGTAATTAATGAACACAGACTCTTTTCTCTGTTTTATTCACATCTGTAGATTTTAAAATGGGATCAAAAGATTCTCCATTTTACTGTATCCTCCTGTGTCATTGACCTCCACAAAATGGCTCTTTGCTTTGACATTTGCGCACTCTCAGATTATGTTTTGTATCACTAGATCATTTTTGTAAGAAAAATATCAAGCCAGTAGATTATCATGCCCAAGGTTATCTAGCACTACAAGCAAACAAACAAATACATTTTCCTGTGCGAGGTTGCATATCCTCTACAGAAGCTCGGTTTCATTATGAACCATGGCATTGGGCCGTTCACTCGTTTTTGTTGAGATAGAACAGCTGTACTGCCATGTTCATAGCTGCATTTGAGATAACTTTAGTGTTAATTCCAAATGAGAAATTATAAGTAAAAACGAGAGGGAAGAAAAGGTTGTGTGTCGGGAACTGAAAGAGCTCATTATAACTTCAGTTATTGCTCCTTAGCCCTCTGCTTGAGCTTTAAAACCCTCAGACTCTCCTTTTGTGCTCCGTCAGCGACTTCTTTTTAAGAGAGCCGTGTGTGTTGGCTTCACGGAAGAATTATCGAGAAGAAATTTGTGAACAGACAGTAAAATATCTTTGATGTTGGATATGCACACTTCCCTAAAACCATAAAAGTTTGTTAAAATGAGAGAGGAGAGTCCCAAGAGATAGAGACAGAGAAAAATTAAAGCACAGAGAGATAAGCCTTGGGTAAGAGCTGGACTTTATTGGTGAGAAAATCACTGTAGTAACAGCAGCCGAAGAACGGGAGAAGGTCGCCTCTCAGATCTGCAATCCCTTACTGTTAATCCGCATGGATTCAAAACATGCTGCATCCAAGGTCATTTCTGACAGATTTAGCAATTAATATCACATCTACTGCTGTTCATGGAACTCATACATATGAAGTAATAATGTTGATGAAGTAAAACTCTTCAGGTGCCAAGGGAAATTAAAAGAAATGGAAGTGGGAAGGGAAATTGAAAAGTGGAGGAAAATGAGGATGAAAAAATGAAAGAGAAAATGGGAATGGAAGAGGAAAATATAAAAGGAAAATGGAATGAAAGAGGAAAATAAAATACTAAAAAAGAAGGGAAGAAGACATCAAAATGAAAAGAGATAAAGAAATTAAACAAAACAATGTAACTAAAGATAAAACCTAAAATGTGGTAGATCAGTGGTGCCTGGGCTGATGATTTAAGTTTAAATCTTGCGTTTGCAGATTCCATTCCTATTCTTCTACTCACAATTTCCTGTTCTTTATCCCTTATCAGTTCCATAAAAGTTGCAAACCAATAAACATCAGCAGTGATATACTCTGGACTAGTCAGGGCTATGCATAGCATTATTTAAGAGAAAATGATTTATGAGATTTTAATTGTGTGTGCACACATGCATGAGAGCAAATGAGCATGCTTGTATCTCATTATTAAAGACATCATTTTTCAAAGTTCTCATATTGATTACTGTCGAGCGATTTAATTGTGGCTGTAAAATATGATGCATAATGTTGAAAACCAAAGTCTGAAATCACCAGACTCTATCATAATTCATCTGTATATGACATTTTAATGAAGCAGTAATTCTTCACCAGCTTGGCATTGTTAAAGAGACTTATTTGTTCCTATAATTTGGTGTGGTAATATTACTCTTTCCAGAGAAGAATGGGCCCTGCTACCTGCTGCACAGATGGCTGATCACTTCTCTTCTCTTTCATTATCTCTCCTGCCTTTAAAAAACCCATAACACAATTACAGAGAGAGCAATTAGAGCCACGCTGTCAACATTAAGAAGCTGAAGGTCATAATTACTGCCTTGAAATTTGTGACGCCTTGGATAGCACTGGCCTCCCCCCCCACTTCTGTGTTTTCAGTTCTTTAACATCTATATGTGTAACTTCAGTTTGATAAGTTGTCAAGCCACATAAACGGATACTTTCTGCTCTATCGTTTTAGACAGAAAGTTTTACCTTCACCTTTTTTTTTTAATCTGGTTCAATAAATTGGTTTTGTTCAAGTCAGAAATGTTATTTACTCTGACTAAATCAGCCTGATAAATTAGATTGTCAACAAAAATATTTGTATTTGTTATATCAAGTATCAATAGATTATTAGGGTAACTTTACTTGTATATTCATACTTATGTATTCTACTCACACATACATGATATATTTAATATGTGTGTGTATTTTTTGGAAGTTACTGGGGTCCAAAACAAGATAGGACCCGTCAACTTAAAGTGTATGTAGAAAAAAAGATGACATTTTTTATTTTATTTTATGTATACACAAACTACTGCTCAAGGGTTCTGTTATGCTCAAGTTTTCACTGATCAAAAATCCTTAATATAAATTACAATTTAAATTAGCTTTTTTCATTTCAATACATTTTAAACTGTAATCAATTTATAATATGATTATTTTTATATTTATTTATCCTGTGGAAAATTATTTGAATATTCTGATTTGATGCTCAATAAACATTTCTTATTATCAGTGATGAGAACAGCTGTGCTGCTCAATATCTTTTGTGGGTCTCTAATATTTCTAATATATTCTACTATTTTTTTGATAAAAAAAAAAATATATATATATATATATATATATATATATTCCGTATATTCCTGGAAGATCATAAAAGGGAACACACACACATATATATATATATATATATATATATATATATATATGTGTGTGTGTTCCCTTTTATGATCTTCCAGGAATATACGGAATATATATATATATATATATATATATATATATATATATATATATGTGTGTGTTCCCTTTTATGATCTTCCAGGAATATACGTGTGTTTGACAGAACAGAAGCTGGTATATTAACCAGAACACTGAAGGACCCTAAATCTCTATAATCAGTGGTGTGTGTTTGAAATAGCCCAAGGTGCCCCTATCACCTCGTTAGAGTAGTATGTTTATCAGAACGACAGTCTTTCTCCTTCTATTCAGTGAAGCGAAGGGGCCTCATGTTAAATTTATGGTGCCATTGGTCTCTGTTATGGGCCTAAATGTCTTCTCTGAATGAGAGGGAAGTCACTCCATCAGTATAGGCCATCAGTGCTAACGTTGATTGATTCAAGGAAATTTGCTTTGCCTGCTCAGTCACCCGCAACCAGAGCGCAAAATGGCACCATGTGTTTCTGCAGCCCTCTGCAAGTTCTGTCTTGGCGGGCTGGGCCTCTGAATGCCACAATAACGGCCATTTAAACGGACTTCTGATGGGTTCATTATTATTTATTTTTCTTTGATACTGACAATGTGTATCACAGACTGAGCTAATTGAAGAGTAAGGCATTCATCTGTGCCCACATCTCTCTTTGACTGAATGCTTAAGTGCGTTTGGCGGGGCGATCCTGCCTCTACATTACTGTGAGCTTCCAGTTGAAGCTCCCGCAGATGGTCTCTTTTCAGCTGCACCATTCATGGACAATTGAAGCTGCTATTTTCTTCCCTCACTATTGACACGCTCAATTACTGGCCAATTAGTTGGTTTCTGGGAGTCGACTCCAAAACTTACTATTTACCAGAAACTACTATTTACGGCTCTGCACGCTAGCGTCTTCAGTGTCAGAGCATCAGTCTCTGAGAAATACTGGTGTCAAAGGAAATTGGAGTGTCTGAAATAGATGCTAGTTAGATGAACGCAAAGCTTTTGAAGAGATCTGAATCAATAAGTCTTTAGTAGACATGATGATATAAAAAGCAAAACATCTCAACTTTGTTCAAGTTTTTGTTTGTCTTTACCAAGATCTTTTTCGACAGGCAGAACAGTACAGTTTGCGATGCACTGAAATATTGTTTCCTGAATACAACAGCTGCATGAACAGTCTTATGGCTCAAACAGACTTAGAGAGCGTCATAAATAAGGGAGGATATCTTTAATCTTCACCATAATCTCCTTAGAGCAAAGATGATTGCTACACATGAGATTGAGCTCTCTGATTTTTGCTCTTTTTTCCCCTTTCTGTGGCATCTGTTAAACATGTAAAGATCGATTATTGTCTCTATGCTTTAAATCCCCTGGTTAGTATTCAGGAAGGCAGCTTTAGCTCAGTGTGAAATATTGAATTTCTGTGCCCCGGCAGTTCTGCATGTGATAAAAGTGCTGCTAAACTCTGAGGTAATGCCTCCCTCCTCTCAAAATATCCACAATGCACCCTTAAAGCCTATTTTAAGTGAACAGAGAAACTTTGCTATGGTGACAGGGGACGAGCCTAAGAAAGAGTTGAATGCATTACGCACCACACAAGACAAGGGTGTTTCTATCGTGCAGTGGAAAAAGGAAATTAAGTAAGGCTGAAGCGAGTACACACCTTTACAGATTTACAGGCGGAGAGCTCTGTAATCAATTTACTCAATGATGTTCCTTTATAAGCTCCCCGCATCAGCGAGATAGTCAGTTCTAACTGGGGATGTCAAATTACATAAGTCTTTTGCCTTCCTTTTTAAATATATAAAAGCACACTGAGGTAGTGTGGATGATTCATGTGCCTTCTATGGGAAGATGACCATCTAGGTCAAGGGTCTCAAACATGCGGCCTGGGGGCGATTCTAGGTGGTGTTGTTGAGACTCCTGTGCCTCCAATTCCTCCAAAGAGGTGGAGTCCCCTCTCCTATGCCCTGATCTAGTTCCTCATCTGGAGCATCCAGGTGAGATCGCTGGTCTTTCCCATGGGGGTCCAGATGTCAATTGCTGCATCAGAGGATGGGCTAGAGTCCTTCAGGGATGAAGACTTGGTTGTGTTGCCTCTTTTGGGGAGAATGTAATTAATTGAGTCTGACCCAGAGCTGACAGCCATGCTTTCACGGGCTGCTGAGAGCGTCGTGCTCAAGTGGAGGCCTCCACCATGTACTGAATGTTCAACGCTGGATGAATTGGTATCTTGGGGTAGCTAACACTGACTCTCAGAGCCCTGCCCCAGTGCCCTTCTTCCCAGAATTGCATGAGCAGGTTACCAGTAGAAGGTGCCTTTTTCTGCCCAAAACCGAGCTCACAAATCGCTGCCACCTGGTATTGTATTCCACATCTACTATCCAATTCCTACAAAATCTCTTCCATACTTACGGTCATTGCGTACAGTGCCACTTTACAGGTTGCCTCCATCCTGCATACCATGGCCCTCCTATAAGTGTATCAGGCCAAGGCATTTAAAGAGCTACACAAGGGTAGTTTTGACCATGCTGATGCAGGAGCTACGTACAGCAATGGACCTTGCCTTACATGCATTGAAAGTTACTGCATGTTCCCTTGGTCAGGCGATGTCCACCTTAGTGGTTCAGGAATGGCAGAACATGGCAGATATGAGGGAGACAACAAATATTGTTTTCTTGTCTCCCCAATCTCCCAACTTCACATAGTACATCCTGCCCCAGTGCTACCTCCATCCTACCACCGGCTGCAGTTTCTCTGTCTGCTCATTGCATCAGGCGCTCCCCAGCGGCTACTTCATCTGCTCCTACATGGCCTCAGCAGCAGCCTCCACCTAGGCAGCAGAGTGCAGTTTAAGGACACAATGACTTCTCATGCACCACCTGACCACCCATGGAGCCAGGTAAGTATTGCACTGTGCACTCAGACCCTACTCCCTACTGTGTCCTCTAGGTTGGGTCCCTTCACTCAAGTTCACTGCCCCACTTGCAGGTGTGTCTGTGGTCCCTCTGACCCCAGTTGTCTCTGAAGGCCTGGCTAGTGCTTCCAAGACCATCTCGTTGGCTCATTTGGACCATCAACTATATTATTCCGTTCACCCTAGTGCTGGACAAGGATTCTCCTATTCTACGGCAGAGATCACAGTTCTACTGGTGTAGGATGAGATAGAGTCAGTCCTTCTGATCTCCTGAGAGATGTGTACTTTTATGTCTCGATTATCCCTCGACAAAGACCATTTCTACACTTTGTGTTTGAGGGCATATCAGTACAAAGTCCTTGACCGAACCCAGAGCTTCATGACCTCCGAACAACTCTTTGTCTGTAATGGAGGACAGCAGAAGGGAATGTCTGTCCACAAGTTGGCCCACTGGATAGTGGATACCATAGTCTTGGAATACCAAGCCCCAGATCAGCCATGCCCCCTGGGGGTAAGTGCACATTCTACCACGAATGTTGCTTCCTCCTGGGTGCTGACATATGGCGCCACGCTGGCAGACATCTGAGCTGGCAGACATCTCTGTGTAAGAGCATGTGTCCTCCCATGTACTTGCCACAAGTAGGCAGTATTGAGGAGGCCCCTGCTCTGGCTCCAAATCTGTGAATCTGCCACAGAAACCTTCCATATGTACTGCCTATGTCTAGGTTACTATTGAAATCCTTGTTCCCTGAAGGAGGGAATGGGGATGTTACGTTAGTGTTGTAGTACTCCGGTCAAGACCACAACTGCTAGGACATCACTTAATTGTCAGTGCATTGTCCGATTTATTTTTTAACATCATTAATGTAATTTGATGTAAAACCTACTACCTAAAATGCAACCATGCATCACTGCTGAGAGGCCAGGTCACCAGCTTGGGTCCTAAGAGCAAATTTTAATGTGTGAGTGCATGCGCTCTTCCTAATATACCCACTTTGTGAGGGTGGGGTGTGTAATCCAAAAAAAAAAATTTGCTCTCCAGTGTGCAATACAAATCTTGCAATACAAATCTTACACTCTAAGGTGTTTGGGCTCTCAGGCGACATCCGAATTTGTCATCTCTGTTACAATAGTATCCTGTGTATTATCACATAACTTAACCACTTGCTTAACCAACAAAAAAGATGTTGTTTTAAAGCTTAGAGGCATGGCTTTAGACTGAGGATATGACAATGTATTTACAATTGCTTTTAAATTTGCTGACATTTTGGAAATGCTCTATTTTCAAAGCTTGAAAAAAATTACTGCTTTACATGAAAATGTGATACAGTCAGCAGCCATGTCACCCTGTAGCCTAAGACTGGTCGTCCACTGAAGCTAAACAGGGCTGAGGCTGGTAAGTACCAGGATGGGAGACCTCCAGGGAACGGCTAGGTTGTGTGGGTCCTAATGTCCCAGTATAGTGACGGGGACACTGTACTGCAACAAGCACTGTCCTTCGGATGAGACGTTAAACTGAGGTCCTGACTCTATGTGGTCATTAAAAATCCCAGGATGTCCTTTGTAAGAGTAGGGGTTTAACCCTGCCATCCTGGCCAAATTTGCCCATTGGCCTTGGTCCATCACGGCCTCCTAATCACCCCCATACTCTGATTAACTTCATTGCTCTGTCTCCTCTCCATCATTAAATGGCTGCCGTCGCATCATCCAGGTGGATGCTGTACATTGGTGGTGGTTGAGGAGATTCCCCCCCCCCTTAGAGACCAAACTATACCAAGTTTTTGTATAAATGAAAACATGATGCTTTTCAATCCCATAATGTACCACATTAACGAGTATACAGATTTTTCCTTGCATGAGCCGCTCTCACCTTAAAACTATGCGCTCTAATGATGACTTTTATCGATTAAATTATTATTGACAATTAAATTGCCCTTGATTAATCATTAGCATTCTTGTTCTAAAACATCTTTAGAACATCATAAGGGCTTATTTTGACACCCTTCAAGCAGTTACAGCAGTCTTTATTAAAGTGCGGTCACATTACACCCTTTGAATTAAAGGTTCTTGATTTATGGCATTTATGGTTCCATGATAAACCTTTGACATCCCTATAACCTATTCATTGCACAAAAGTTTCTTTACAGTGGATATTTTTTTAGATTATTAAAATGTAAAAGATAAATAAATAATCTATATAAAAAGAAAACTTCCAGAGGAAACCTTTATTGCTCAGTGGTTGTTTCTCCTAAGCTTCTTAAGTTTTGTGATTCTCATATAGCTCTCATTTTAGTATCAACAGTGTCTCAAATGTTTCTCCTAAAATTTCTTTGGAGAAATAAAAGTAGACACAAAGGAGATATGAGAAATATTTGAGAGACAAAGTCAAAACTGAGAATGTGTTGGAAGAAACAGGGAATCTCTTTATTTGTCTTGCTCTTTCAAGATTGCTACATATTATAGCAATATTGTATTCCTCAGAGTTTGCTTTTTTTAGCAAAGAGACTTAGAGACTTGTGATTATCAAGTACTCTCATTTTTAAATGTCTCAGATGTTTCTCCTAAAAGTGAAAGGATTCCAAAATGATAATAGGCTGTGAGAAACATGGGAGATATCTTTATTGTCTTTTTTATCACTATTGTTTTATGAGATTGGGGTTTTTCACCTTTAATGAACAGGACAGTAGGAGGCGAGAAGGGAACAAGAGCAGGAAAGTAGCTTTAAATGGGGTTCAAACCCGTACTGTCTGAGGTGCAGTTGGGGCTTGATGACAATATGTTGCACACAAGGCTCTGGCAGAGAGTTCTCTAAGCTCAGAATACTAAGTGGTGATTATCTTATATGTGTCATTTAAAGGTATCAGCTTTGTCTTCAAATGTCATCAATTTTATTTTAGGAGAAACATTACTTTATTACACTCCTAATTACTGAGACTTTCAATTGAAAACCATCATACTTTTCAGAATATTAAGGATTTCTAGTTTAAATGTATCTTCAATGCCCAGAATTGTGTATGCAGCACATTTTCCAGACATCACACACTTCATAAATGAGGTTAAATTAACATCAAACACTTGTCTCCTGAGACAAAAACTATAACATTCTCAGAGTGGTCTCCTGTAAAGATTTAGAAGAGATCTCAACATCACACACTGTACTTAGATTTTTCTCCTAAACTAAAGACTCCATTTTTGTCTCCTCCTAAGTTTCAGAAGAGATCTCCTCAATTTCACACATTGTGCTCAGAACTTTCTCCTCAGCTAGAGAAACTAGATTGTTTACATATGTCTCCTTTAAAGTTTAAGAAGAGATCTCAACAACATCACACAATGTGCTCTTATTTTTCTAATTACCTGGAGACTTTCTCCTCTCTGTGAAAAGCAGGAAACTCAAGCAAAAATCATGGGCGCGGACCACCAAGGGAAGGCAATCTGACCAACTCAAGAGAGGCAAGAGAGATGGACTTAACGAGCAGCCAAACAGTTGATCCTGCTTGAGCCACAGGGCCTCAGCTCTGTGGACATAAGTGTCCAGTGCTCACTGCAGATCCTGAGTCAGAATAAAAATCTAATGTGAGACACTTAGCATTACAGATTTATCTGACTACCAATCGCCCTTAGACTCTTGAAACATTTCTTTAAATCCCCAGACGAGGAGAGAAAACTCTTTCAAATGTGAACATGAAATGGACATTTGGTTACTGAGATCTGAGAAATTTGTATACAAGACCCTAAGAGAGGGCACACTTTTAACCTTCTAACCCTAAGCACTTTTTGGTTTACTTCTGTGGGAATGAGACCATTGCATCAGTTGCATTGAGACATTTCAAATGAACCATGTATAACATTGTATGATAATCGTTTACATTAAATCAAATAGGCTGTTGGGTGAGTTTCAGATGAGAGGAGAGATGGGAGAAGAGGGTATGAAGGTAAAAATATGTATATTAAGACAATACTTAGGTGTGCAACTCAACATGGTGTGTCTCGGGAAGGTCCTGTAATTGATTTGTGAGGATGATGTTTTTGCTAAACAATGAAGTGCGTCTTGAGAACGGTTTGGTGTGATGCTCCCGGGCAACCTTGTACACCTTACATACTTACCTGGTTTGGGAGAAAATAATCATACAATACATCATATAATACATTCATACAATACATTCATTGCCTTTCATACAATCTTTCTGTAATATATATCATTATACCAGTAAGTGGTGGTAGGCTTTTACAATGCGATGCGGAAGAACGAGGAGATGCTGGATTAATGGAAACTCTCTTTATTAAACAAAAACAAAAGACTTTAAACATACAAACAAAAGAAGCACGCTTTGTGCAAAAACCTGGGAAACACAGAAAACATGGAAGGGCCAACCACACTCTAGCAAACATAGGTAACAATCAACAAGGGCTAAGGAAAGTATGAGGGTTTATATACACGAGGAGATGGGGAACAGGTGACGACACTAACAAGGAAGTGATTGACACGACAGGTGAAGAAAATGACACAGGAAGTACAAGGAAGGAAACAGGAAGTGAAGAGACACGATAAGACTATTTTTGAATGAGTCATTGAATTTTTTTAAAATAATTTTTTAAGTCTGCCAACTCACCCTGTGCATAAAACAATAATTCAATGTATTGTAGATATTTATAACTTTAATATATCAAAACACATAATCAGCTCCAAATGCATTATTTTCATGTTATGATACAACATACCCTTTAAATGTGTAACTATAAATAGACGCAATACTTTATATTCAGATTTCATAAAGATTGTTGCCCAAAATAATTTTTCATAGGAGTTAACCTGCAATGCCTTATCTAATCAAATGTAATAATTTGCTAATGAGCATTTTTGTCTCATATAAAAATGGCAATACTCTGCAGCAGATATCAAAATAAGTTATATTTATGAAGCTTTTGAGTGAATGATCTGTTCCTGCTGCCTGGGTGTCTAATGTTAAATGCATCAGGGTAATTGCATATTTTATAATGAGGCAATCATGCAAAATTTGCAGTTCAGTTAATGATGTGTATAGCTTTGCCAAGCCTCAAAATTGCAGGACTGACAGAGTTTTAAGGATGAAAAGTTCAAAGCTCAGACCAGTCAATCATCTTCTTTTTTTTCGCAGATGGAGAGAGAGTTCGAGATGAGCGTGGAGATTTTACCCCTCCTCCATTCCTCATTTACACATATTCTTCCATCATTTTCCCCCAGTGAAAATCCAAATCAGTCTGTATTGTCCTTCTGCTGAGTGGAGACTTCTAACGTATGTTTATTCCAGTCACTCTATTCAGTGCTCTCCATCTCTCATGTGTCTTCATAGTTCAACAGATTTCTTTTGATAAATCCCAGGCAGTGAATGAATGTTCAGTTAAAGTAATTCAGTCGCCACTGGAGTGATCACGTCCTAAATGTTATTTACCCAGCTAGGTAAAAATAGAAGAATGATGCACCTTAAAGAATTTTCTTTTTCATTTCTAATAGTTCAGGGATCAGTGCACCTGTAGCTTCATCATGACCTCTTGTTTACCTCCCAACCCAGCAGAAATGTTTCTTTTGGAGTGTACAGGGTTGTTTTATTCTGAGAGTGAAGATTGAAAATGAAATGCACTGTGATGTTTGGTTATAGAGTCAAACCTGAATAAGGAATGATTAGCAGTTTTCTCTGGAATTAATCAGTTATATGAACAGTAAAGAAAATGAAAAATTACAGTAAAGTCAAATGATCTGATATTTTAAGAAATTGTACCCTTGAGAGACCTATTTATCTTGAGATTTTTCTAAGAAATAATAATAAATGTGAAGCTTTTTCTTTTTTAAGAAGTCTTTCTGGGCTTTTCTCTTAATTATGAAATCAGGACGGACTAAAATTGAAAATTTTTATCATGGAGGAGGTGTCAGGTTTGGGGTGAATGGAGGAGGTGAGGATTCAATTGCAAGGAAGAAGGGCTTTATATGCAATAAAAAATCTAATAAACTCAAACAAAAACTACCGCAAAGGGGAAATCATGACTTGACATGGGTAAAGATAACAGCAACAAATGACAACGGAGCAACACATAACAGCAAACACAGGAAGAATACATACGGAGGAAACAGGGCAGATAATGAGGGAGGACAGGTGGGGCAAATCAAACCAATAACAAGGAAAGAATATGGCAGAGTTATACAATAGACAATAGAGCACATGACATAAGAAACACACATGACAAGCTATGTGGTCAGACAAGAACATGACATAGGAAACGAACACTACACCCTCCACACAAGAAATCTCAAAATCACTGGCTCGAAATCGCGCACTCACACAAAAGTCAAGACATTACGGGAGTGTCAGAGCTCTGCCACAAAACCAAAAAATGACTAGACCGAATGTGACAGAACCCTGACAAGAGATGTATTTAATTAATTGTATATTGTTGAATTTTTAAATGTATGAATAGAAAATAAAACGAGTAAAAAAACAATTTTTAACGCAATAAAACATGACCGATATTAGCATTTCATTGACTTCCTCAAATCATTTCACTTTAAATCAACCTACCTTCTGTAATGTTATTTAACAGTCACTCTGTCCTCCCTTGTTTTTCTACGAATTGAGAAATAATGACAAAATGTACCATAATAACTGAATAATCTGAAGCATATTGTCATAATGTTGGATGGGGGCCTCTTTAGAGCCACCATTTGCGTGGAGACAATATGAGCATTTTTGCTGTAATTAGCCATAATCAATTTTGTGTTGTTGTTTCCTTTCTCTTCTTCAGTTCCCCTTATGGACTGTGTAGAGGCTTGCTCATGGGACCCATGTTGTGAAATTAGTTTTTTAACACTTTATTGTATCAGATGAAACAGAAATAAGTGCTAATCAGTGCTTGGTATAGGTAAACATACTGAATCCATTTAGATTCATTGTGGCTCGAATTGTCTGTAGAGGGTTGATTTTATGTGCTCAGTGGAATGTTGCATTAACCTGTTCTATAAAGAGCCTATTAAATCCCATTATTTCCAAACAAACTGCTGTAAATCAATAATAGTATTCAGCACAGTTAGCACAGCCTTCGGTAATCACCACTGCAGGACTGAACTTGGGTGAACTTGAGTTTTGAAAATGAGAAGCAATTAGTCAAGTTTATCAGTATGGTCAAATCAATGAGAACCAAGAGCAATAACCCCCCCCCCCCCCCCCCCCCCCCACACACACACACACACACACTCGCCTGGAGGACCAACTCATTAAGTCTTCCAACTTCTCCAACAGTATTTTACATAGACACCTAAGGTTTTCCAGCAATTGTGTTTTGCGGAAATAGTGAAAAGCACATTTATTTTGGAATGATAGAAAAGATCCTTGCAGTAAACAGTTCTAAAAAAAGTACAACATTTTTTTCTTAAAGGGGCTATATGTATGAAATTTCAACTATGAACATTAAAAAAGAAGGCCTTCCCCAAAACTTCCTAGGTTGTCTATGAAAGTCTATAGACTGACTTTAAGTGAAGGCATAATTTTTGCTAGGAAAATCAAAAGGATATGACGTTTACACTCAGTTCAAAAGCCTCGTCCGTTCTTTGACACATGAAAACAAATGCTTAAGGTTAATGCAAAAAAAGCCATTCTGTACTGTAATGTCAATGTGTCATGCTAAGAAAAGGAATAATTTAGTCTCACAGCAAGATCTTGTAGCAAAATTAGCTCAAAGGAAATGTGAATAATAAATCATAACTCGTCATAATTAATTATAAATAATTGTATCAGTCATTTAAGTTAACCTGAATTCATATGAATTAATATGATGATCAATAAAACTGTTCATCCAGCAAACACTCAGTATTCATCAATTCTTCCTAAAGAATATTTTTCGTCACAGAAAAATATCTTTCTTAGCATCGCAATCATTAAAGTAACATTTATGTACAAGCAGACCAGAATCAACTTGAAGGACGCTCATATGTATTGAAAGTTTTATTTACACACTATATAAATGTAATGAATTATTATAATTATAACACAAAGTTTTATAAACTAAATCATGAACACATATCTAATCTAACACAGACACATACTCACAAAACACGCGTACATAGGAAAAGAGAAAATGAAACAGGAACAAGAAATTAAACTTATGGAAAAAGAGATGTTTAACCTCGTAACAAGAATCACAAGAATAATCAGCATTTCTCACAGCAACTTAAATGTACGATACTTGCAGTCTTTCTTTGTGTCCGAACCCATCTTTGAAGTCCTGATGAAGGATTTCATGGTTCCATGAGTCGAGGGTGTTGAAGTTGCAGTCACTTTCTTCTCCTCCGTGGGTGAAGAAATCATGGTTGATTGCATGGTTAATATGGAGTTGCACATAGGCTGAAAAAGCACACGTCTGGCTGCAGGCCTTAAGGCCTGGTTCAGGCCTGTATGGCCCTAAAGCCACATAGGCCTGCAAACAGAAGATGTACAGGCAAGAGATGCAAAAGAAGAGAGATCCAAGAAAGAGAAGAAGCCACACACCACAGGTTTTTCCAGCACCGCACCCAGTTCTTCTATCCCCACCCCTCTCAACGTATGTTTTCCTTCCTAGCGTGAGGTTGCTTCTGCATTTTTTCCCACTGTCTCAAAACCTCCCCGTTGTTTGTGGCCTACAGCTCCTAGCACGAGGCTACCTCCGCTTGCAATACAGGCCCAGAAAACAATTCCTTCTCCTCCCGTTGCCTCCAACCTTTTAGCGTGAAGCTGCTTCAAGAGGAAAACTGCTCTCCAGCTTTCCTCTCCCTTTACCTTCTCCATTGCTACCCAAGTCCCAGTGGCCGACCCAGTGCCTCTGCAAACAAGTTTGGCTCCAGAGCTTCTCCCTCCTAATTCTTTTTTTCCCTAATTTCCCAGGCGAGATTGTCAACACAGATGCCCATACTACCAAACAGCATTGCTTTGGAACCACTTCCTGTCGCCAGCAACATCAGGACACAGATTTTATCAGGTGATAATGATTTATCCTCGCTACTCTCTCTGCTTCCCCAAACTGAATAAATTTGACAAAATGATTGTGGTGATTTTTCAGTTACCTTCAGTAAAAATTCAGCCTATGCTGGATTATTTTCTTTTCAGAATTTGGTATAGCTTTCAGTCAATACAGTGAGATAATCTGTGCTTTATGTAGCTCTATCGACCATTCCACCACAGCTTGGCCACAAATAAATCCCTCAATTCCTCCATGTCCTAATCCAAACCAATAAAAATCCACTAGTTATGTCCCACGCCCAGCAAACACCAACCTCGATTTTCTGGTACGGAATCCGGAAGAAGATCTTCAGCTTTTTCCTCTCGCAGACAAGTCTTCAAATGTTTTCGCATTAGCCCCATTGGAGTGGTTTTAGGTAAAAAAAGATTAATAATCAACCTCTCTGCCCCACTTAATTCCCTGTTCCTCAGCATAAACAGCCTCATCCCACAGAATGAATTTGCCCTTCACTACCATGACATTGATCAAGCAATAATTTAATCAAAAATGCTGGCTGTGGTGGTTGGCTCACCAAAGTTGACATCACATTCAGTCTCCCATTACCTATACAACTGTACCAAACCCTTCTATCCTACTTCTATCATACTAAAAGCAGAGTTTAAATCTCTTCATGACCCACTTTTCAAAGACTATTCAAATCGCCCTGTTATGCGTTTCTGGTTCCAAAACACCTCAAAATGGTTTTGATCTGATCTGGCATCTCAGCAGAGCCCTTTTCAGGTCACTCCTTTCGCATAGGTACCGCAACCACAGCTGCTCAAAAACGCTTGGCTGTCATAGGCTTTCAAGAGCTATATGATAAAATTTATTTCACAATCATAAAAAGCACATCAGCTAATCAAATCGTCCTGAGTTTTCTCCCCTCCCTTAAGCACCTCAGCCTGTACACCATTTCTACTTCCACGTCCATCATTTTCACTGCCACAGCAGTGATTCAGGCCAAAACAGCCAAAAACTCCCTTCAGATTCTGTGAAAGCCCTCCCAGTCACAATGCACTAGTTCTTTACCTTCTCAACTGCTTGAAGGGCTAACCTATCTGATCAATTTGAGTATTGAACTCCTGTTGGATTGTCTGATCGCTGTGACTATTGAACTCCCTTCGGATACTGTGAGAGCACTCCCAATCAAAAATGGCCAATTACTTTTCACCATCGAGGGCTTGTCCCTTCGATTGCTGTGAATTTTGCCGTGAGAGCCTCCGGGCCAAAACAGCCAAAAACTCCTGTCAGATATTGCGAGAGCCCTTGCAGTCGAACTGGCCTCGCTCTTTACCTGCTCAAATCCTGGCGGGGCTAACTTGTCTGATCGCTTTGAGTATTGAACCCCCTTCGGATTGTCTGATTGCTGTGAGTATTGAAATCCTTTCAGATACTGCAAGAGCACTCCCAGTCGAAAGTGGCAATTTACTTTTCACCATCGGAGGCTTACCTGTTCAATCACTGTGAGAATTAAACTCCTGCTGTGTGAGCACTTCCGGTCCAGGACAAAGCTGCAAACATCAGCCTTGTAGTCTTGACTTGTAGTCTTGACTTTGCAGTACAAGACTGAGTACTCTGGGTTCGGACCAAATCTCCACCTTGGAGCCCCTCCCCTCATGTCAAATATGCATACTTTTTACTCTATCTGATTATTTGTAAGTGTGAACTTGTGAATAGGCATGCGGCGTTGCTAATAAGGGCTTCTGGATTCTACATATGGGCTCTTTAGTGTGAAGAACATTTTAATAATCTAAAGAACCATTTTGGAAAGGTTCATGGAATGTAAAGATCCTTCATGGAACTATAGATGCCAATAAAATTCTCCTAATAACCTTAGTCTAGGGTAGATCTCTTTGGCACCATGCAAAGCCATTAAGTGTCTATATCACATTTATAAAGAGGTGATCATCAGATCAGACTGATATCGTCCCAGCAGGAAAGACAAAGGCATTGTTATCCCAAAAATGTTTAGCCCTTCTTGCATTCAGTCTTTGCAAAGGAGTAGGCAGATGGTTACCAATCACACTGCCCCCATAATCCAGCTGTAATTACAGTAAGAAACACAAAATGCACAAATGTAAACCATTTAACCTGGACGCTATATCTGTCATACAGTCAATATGCCTGTCCCAAATACTGTACAAATAAATGGAAGAGACAAATGATGAAACATACTGGTTGAGGATGAGCAAGGGATTTTAAATCTGTTGCAGCTGATCAAATGAAATGGCAGAACAATCGCATTACCAGGACAAACAATCGGATTAGAGATGCTGAATGACATTTCCTTCTAAACTGATTTATGTTGGTGTCTGCAAGGCCTGTACACACACACATACAGCCGTGAAAACAGGCCTGAACGTACATGACAGTGACACTCCAGTGTGTCTCTGAAAAACGTGCAGTCGTGTTTTATAGCACAGTCAATTTGTTTAGTGATATATCATCCAATGGGGCTAGTCATTTTTACAGTCCTGATTACACTAAATATGGAATACATTTAAATAGATCTAATGCATCATTGTATCTGGCTGTTTGATATTTAGGTTCCAAGCCCTGAAAGGGCAAAGGCCCTATCATTCTCCTAAGTTTTATTAATTATAAGGTTTTTATAATAATAAGGTTTTAAGGGTACATTTTGGGCGCACTAATTGGTCGTACCAAGACTGTTCTAAATGTATGGTCTCGGTACGGTCGTTTAGAGCAGTGGTCCCCAACCCCCGGTCCGCGGCCCCGTAGATGAAATGGTACCGGGCCGCGGAGCACATTCGCGGACCGGTCCGTGAGCTGCTGCAAACGGCTGCAAGCGGCTGTGGCGCTGTGCCTATAGAGGCGTTTGAATAGTCTTGGTTGCGCTTGCACCCCCCACCCGTCAACAATCTCGAGCGGGCAGTCTCGGTTGCGCTCGCACAACCATTGGTTTAGAGCACACCAGAGTGTGGCTGTTGTGTTCACACTGACCCAAACAAACCGTACTCGGGCCAAACGCTCCTTTGGGCTGACTTAAACTGTCGCCGAATTTTAGTGCGGTCTATCTGTGGTACGAATGTTGCCCTAATTGATTACAGGAAGTTCTCCTCTTTTTGAGCCACTGGCGTTCAGTCGTGAGCGAGGTGTTCTATATGATTTCATGCACAATTCACGGCTAGGATTTTCAGCAAATGGTTCTGTGAGAAAGGGTTTAACATAACAGTGTCGTGATAAAGCAAAGAATCTTTTCACGGAGTACATCAAAATATGCGATGCACTCAATAAAACTGGAAGTGATGGGACAGGATAAAACGAATAGCTAGCGCCAGGGTCAACAGACAGGCTTCGTTTATCTCCATATTTTGCAAGCTCTTCACGTCAGGCCAGTTGTCATGGAAACGTGTGGGGGGTCATAGGGGGTCAGTGCTGTCAGTGACCAATGACAGCACTGACAGCTGTCACATGGCATATGGTGCGGTGTTTGGGGTACGGAGAAAAACAACATTTGTGAACATGGAACAAACCAATTGAAAAATTATACAATGTTATCTGGTGTACTCCGCCAGTCAAAAGAAAGTATTCGTGGTGTCTTTCTTCTTATCACAATTTTTTTTTTTTTTTGTGGAATTGTGATGAGTGAACTCTATATATCAGGAATTTGAAATGAGTATTAGCGTAGACATATTATATGGACTACCATTTAAATATTTGGGTTGGTAAGATTATTTAATGGTATTGAAAAAAAGCCTCTTATGCTCACAAAGATTTTATTTGATCAAAAACATTCAGAAATCATATGCTGATTTAGTGCTCAAGAAACGTTCCAAAATAGTTTTTTAATACTTTTGTTAAAAAACCTTTAATGTCACTTTTGATCAAGTTAATTTATTCTTCCAAAAAAGAAAAATGAAAAAGTGGAATGGTTTCATTGCCATAATTTTGTCAAATATATATTTTAGTACATTTTTATTACTGTAATTGAATCAACATGATTATAAAAAATGATATAGTGTAGTGAATTTCCTTGCACAGTTGCCTTTGGATAGCTCATTTAGTGTGCTATAAGGCACAATTTTCTGTTTCCATAACAATATGTTCGGAAAAGCAAGTACAAATCCAGACGAGTAGATGCAGACCCATTAAACAGCCTCTCTTCAGCAAGGTGACTGCTTTTGACTGTGCATTCACCCACTAAGGTCTGATTTGTTCTGTCTCTGCCTCATCACAGCCCTCTAACAATCCCACTCTGCTTGTGGGTACTGTAAACAGTCTGTCCTCTGCTCTGCTCATGCATAGCTAACTGATCGTAGGCAACTGCACATATGAAAAATAAGTTTGACCAGCAGGGGGATAGGCAAAGAGAAAGCCTTCACTCAAACTGCAGGCTGAGTGTAGCCATCACTCTCTCTCTCTCTCTCTCTCTCTCTCTCTCGTTCGTCTGTCTGTGTGGTTCTGATTGGGCGGGCGCTTTGCCGCACACGTGTTGTGATGGCTTTTGTCTCCAGAGGTAACAGAATAAAGGCAGACAGCTGGAAGCTCAGCCCAATATTCACCTGTCACACCGGGCTGCCTGTGACAGGCTCCCCTGCTGCCAGAAAGCCACCGCAGAGAAATGATGCTAAATTAGGATGCTGCTTCGCTCTGTTGTCTCTGTCAGAGATCTCCCAGAAAGCTCAGATATTCTCAGCGAGCTCGGCTCGGATAACAACTTACCTTATCACAGCTCTTAATATTGCGGTAGTATGGCCTCCTCAGGTCCTCGCGTGTGCTGTTAGCGCTTGGCCCGATAATAATAGGGATTCCGCCTGAATGACAGTATCTGTAATTGTATTTGTGAGACAGGCGTAATTGGCCCAGGGTCACGTTTAACTTGGCACTGTTAGTGCCCGTGGCGTTTTCATAATGAATATGCAGAATCACTTGAAAGGACAAGAGAGATAGCATTCTCTCTTAATGGATCCATTTTTAAAGCAAAGATCAGGCCATCAGCAAAGAATACAGAGGCATTATGTCTTATTGACAGTGGCCGTTGTTGGCAGGCATGTTTAGAAAACCGAGAGCGACCGAGTGAAGGTGCGGGAGAAAGGAAATGAGAAAAAGAGAGCGAGAGAAAGGTGCAGAGAGGGTTGCGGGATGTTTGTAAGAGAATTGATTTTGCTCATACATTTTCGCCGATAACAAGGAAACAGACCAGGAACCCAACTAATAAGCTATTAGAGTGGATGCTCCTCCAAGGGCAGTGCTCGGGTTTGAGGGGGTTTAAAAAAAGGATGTGTTAATTAGAGGGTTACACAGAGGAAAAAAACAAAAAGCTTCCATCCTTCATTTGCACACGGCAGAACCATTTCAGTGCTTTTGTAATTCCTTTTTCCTTTAATTTGACTTCCTAATAGAACAAGGTTTAAGTGGTTTAAGATTTATCATGCATGTTTTATAATTTTGCACTTGTAATTAAATATGCAGCATGTTTGAAGGAGGAGTTGAGGAGAGATTTTGACTAATAGCACAATTGCAAATGTAATATTGCTTTTATTTGCGACTGTTAAATAAACACAAAGTTAATAGTGCTGCAGGGATGACTAATTCACCACTGGTTCCCTCAAGATTTTCCTTTGGGGTTTTAAAATAAGGTTTTTAAATTTATGCATGAAAAGTAAGGTCTGTTTACACCACAGGCTTTACTTTACTAATGCTTCACAAATCCTCTCCCTTTGCCTGATGGAATAGAAAAGTATCCATCAGATGTGCACTTCAGAATCTCGCCAGAGTGTGTAGTGTGTCCAGGTACTTTTTGTCTGTTTGTTTTTTAAGAATTTACCCATACTACTCTTTTTAAATGGCAGAATGCAGTTTTGTCTTACTATATTATGAAGTATAATATAGTAAAGATGCAACCATTGTTTTTAAATTAAATGACTCTCCCAGATGCACTTGTTTCATTCCTGAGTTAATAATTAACAGACCTTTTTTAGTGAATGACTAACCATTCAAATATGTAGACAGTCACTTGTTTAGTTCCTGAATGAATCATTGTTTTGAATGAATTGGTTGAGTGAATGAATCAATGATTCACTCACGGTCAGTTGTCGGCACTTACGGAGTAACCATAGGGTCAATAAAACATCTCTGTGGTGTTGGACTGTATATCAATATTCTCGGGAACAGCTGGTTAAATAATTGATTATGATGACACTGAGGAAATGGGTAGCTTTTATGGTACGTTTGGAGCTTGCCAGCCTGTGGTCATTATGAGCTTTGTAAAAAAAGAAAAAAATGCTAAACGGCATACAGGTTTGGAATGACAGGTAAATAATGCTTTATTTTTGGTTGAACTGTCCCTTTAATCTGTCTCATTTTCATGGCAATAGTTCTGTCTTCCCTTAGTTCTTTTTCTCTCCTCACTCTTCATCTCATCTCTCTATAGACCTGCTTTAATTTAACCTTGTTTTCAGTTGTTCTATCACTTTCTTTGCCATGCTTTTCTTTCTCGTCCTGTCAGATTTGTTCCCTCTTTATTTTTTTGTCTCGCTGGCGCACGCATTCTCTCCATCCCTGTCTCTCTTTTGTCCTTTTTTCTCCTCCGTCACCTTTACTGGTGCCTTTAACAATCTTTTTGTGACTCACTGATGTATTTTTCCTGCTTATTCAGATTTAACATTCTGCTCTTCCTTCCCGCATCATCTTTTTTCTTTTTTTGTTGTCCTGGCAGTGTTCTGTTGCAGAGGCAGTCAGTGTGTGCTGTGTTTAAAGATGAAGACACATGGCAGATTCATTCTAACTCTGAAGCATTTCTGAACATCAACCTGTACCTCATAGCTCTCCCTATTTCCAGATGACAGCGAATGAGCAACGAATTAATAGTAAAACCAATCAGCAACTTGGTTACAGACAAGGCTGGACATTTTTATTAATGAATATAATGCATGGCCAATAGAGAGGATAATCAAAAGAGATGTTTTGGTGAGTATCATCCTTTCTGAATCAGTGAAACCCAGGAAAATTCTTTTTTTTTAAATAAAATAGCTGCTTCTAATTTTACTTGTCACTGATCTAAAAAAGCTGCCTCATTACTGTTCTGCTAAACCAGGTTTGCAATTATAGTAGTAAAGCTTGCTATTTGAGCCATTTTATTATTTATTTCTATAAATCCTCTTGACTTTCCCCTGACTTTTCTGAGACTTTAAGTCAAATCATATTGCCTGACACTCAATTGATATTTTCGTTGCTGAAAATAAACCAGCCCATCAGGCTCAGATGGTTTCCCTAGCTGTCTCTCTCATCCCTTTTAGAACGTTTTTCTATGGTAAACCAGCTTAATAGCCGCTTGGATAGGTTAGGAGACCAGCAAGCTTAGACCTGCTAAGATCGGCAAATCACCTTGGGTAAGTTTAAATTGTTCTTTTTAGAACATGTTGCAAACAAGTTGATGTGAACCATTATAAAATGAAGTGCTGTCAGAAAGCTTTCCAGCTCACGTTGTTATTGCAATGATGTAATACATCAGCTATTAAATAAATAAAAGAATGCCTATTTTTACACAGAGCTGAATGAAATAGAGCCCTTTTAAGGACAATATTTGTACCATAAAGTACGGGACATAATGATCCAACATTAGATGCTGCAGTAAAAAGCAAAACAAAAAAATCACACACACACACACAAAAAAACACATCAGTCTGGTTGTAATCAGAAACCCAATTTGGAGATGATTATAAAAAGAAATGTTCCCAGAGTCAGGGTTTTTCTCCATTCAGAAATTAACTGTGGATTGGATTGATGCTTTTAAATTCCAGTTCACTTGCTGCATTTGAAATGTACAAAAAAAGAATATGCAGTAGAATTGCAATTTGAATTTGACTTTAAAATGAACCAACATTCAACGCAATTCATATAATTTCAATATGGAATACAAAGGATATTTTTAATTTACGATGTGGTAATTTAAATCACTTTTGTAGGAGCAAGATGGCATTGTAACTTTTCTATAAAATATGCAGCAAGATTTTTTTTAACAAATAAACAATGCAGATCAAGTGTTATTTTACTTTTTATGTTTTTATATTTCTGCAGGTCTTAATTGTACAGTATTTTCAAATTTTGTACATTGAACTTTATTGTAAATGAAAATTCAATAAGTGTTCCATCAATAGAGACATAGGCTGCTTCTGAAATCATATATTTCACTATATAGTAGGTGAAAAACAGTATGTGACAAAATGCTATTTGTATGTGTATTCAACTCATGGATATGATCTTTCTGACATTACAAATGATGATAACCAGGAGGCCGATAAGCATCATCTCGAGAGATTGCAGAATTCAAGCGACAAATTCAGTTTTATAAACAAAGTTTGGGATAAGCATGTTCAAATAGTCTATCTGATCTGCTCGAGAGGAAGCATATATACAGAGCCTACTCACCAAGTTATCTCGACAGTTTTCTGCATTCTCCTGCCCCCTCCGACTCCTCACTCTTGTCTGGTTCCTATTCCCAGGCAAGAATATGGGCAATACTTTGAGTTTGGGCTTAATTCCAAGCTCGGAGCTTCCCCTTGGACAACACAGCAAGTACTCTTATTGTACTCCGTTCGATCATTAGTGTGAACTCATCGAACATTATTTTCTTTTTTAATTTCTTGTTTATTTTTGCCATTTTGGCTTTTTACTATGGTAAAACAGTGAGTTGAGGCGGTTTGTTGAGTGATTGTTAAGGCAGATTGCCAGCAACAGCCATTTTAGGATTGTTTATGATTTGAGGACTGAGGAGTCCTCTTGACTACCTTGATTTTAGCTTTAAAATGCTTTGTGAAATATTTTTAGACCCAAAATTTAGGAGTCTTAAAATTATACCTAACATGTCCATAATTTCTCCTAAATTGGCAAGTTTTGAGAGACTTTTAGCCTTAAGATGATTTGTGAATATGGCTCCTAAAGTTTGAAGGAATTATAGTCCTTATAGACTCATAGGATGGGGGCCGTAACTCTTAAATACTTTTACTGCTATTTAGGAGAACTCTTATTGTAAGATGTTTTGTGAATATGGCCCCAGATCTATATTTACAGTATGTAGACAGAACCGGAAAGAAAAATAAATCCTGTCAATTTTATATCAAATGTATACTCAATTAGCAGTTTTGTCACAACCTGCTAATGATTTAGTGGAATTGATGTTCAGCTCGCAAACAGTTGATCTGTCGTAATTCTAATACTCATAATAACAGTATAACCACGTTAATTCCTTTGGGCTCAATAATCAAACTTAATTATCTCATTCCATCATTGTACAAGGAAGCAGACACCTTCCACCCAGCACATGTTTCTTGAGGAACGCTCTTTCTTTCTCTCAGCTGTCAGGTGTGAGAAAAGAAATGTATCAAACCCAAACAGTGTTTGAAAGAACATAAATCAAACAGGCTGTGCAATAAGGTGGAACCGTCTCGGCTCAGGAGCTGTTGCTGGGTGTCAGTTTATGTCCAATAGAAGCGAGGCTGCCTGGTGACATGTCGGTTTTATGCGGAGGTGGCTGGTGAGTCTTTTCTGAAAGGTTTTGCCTGTTTCAGTAGTGACTGACCAGGATTCATTGTTCTGTCAGCGTTCACGCACTTCTTCTGGAAGTACCTGTGGATACTCTGCTGTGTTGCTTTTACCGGGTGTCTCTCATTCGACACAGTCACAGCCTCAAATTACTTAGTATCCGAAAGACTCACACTGGAGTGTCTGATTATGTATGCATTAAAACAGCTTGCGGACAACTGAAAGATACAGGACAGCCAGCATGGGAAATCCAGACAGGAGAATCTGATTAAGTTGTCTGGTTTTCTGGAGACGCCACACACATACACCTCGACACAAACAACTGCATGCCTCTGCTGACCGCCACATGACCTGAATTCATGCGAATGTCAAGAGTTGACTCAAAAGTCTGTCCTGGAAAGTTTCAAATGCTTTCTGCTTATACACTGGAAACCAAAGCAGAGACAGTTTAAAGTCACTGTGAAATCCAAACTGACAATTCTTATTCTTATTTTTTATATATATACATTTTTTTATTTTCATTTTTTTATGGAATATTGCAGTATTATTATAAATGATCTAACCACGAACATCATTATTATTTTTATTCATGTGATTATAGCCATAACAAACCAATTTAAATCAATTCCTGATAGATAAAATTTTCGCAGCACATTTTCCTTGTTCAAGAAGCTGTTTCACTCAGAGCCTCCTGAAAACAGAAGCCAAAACATTTTGATCACCCCCTAGTGGCTGGAGTACAGGCCATAAACCCTGTCCTCTCCGTGTCAACATTTATTCTTTTTTGTTTTTTGCAGACGCTTTTATCTAAAGCAACTTACAATTTGAGGCTCATGTGTCAAAGGGTACATGAGCCTAAAAATTAATTACACTTAAAATAACTATTTCCCAAAGTTTTTATTACACTAATGTATGTTCAAGTGTTTATTTTGGTTTTAGTTAGTTATTTGATGCTATAAAAGGCATGTAATGTCACGATTGACAGCTGTGGGAGTATGGAGTTGACCTTGATGAATTACTACTACGCAGACATCATTGGTGCAAGTTTCAGAGGCCATTTCTCAGACATTTCAGCTTAATTTTTAACACGTCAACCCTTTTTACAATCTATGGTCAGAAAAAATTAAGAAAAGACTATCACATTTTTCTTGCTGACTTTAAGCTGGTTAAAAATTGTTACATAATATGTCATTTAAAATAGGGGAGACTACACTACAAAAAGTGAGGGGGATTGGAAGCAGTGCAATTTCTCGTTAAGTTTGGGTTTAGAGCTTAAAATTTATCATTAAGCGTGGGTCAGTTACTGACCCCTACACCAACCCCCCTATTGCCCCCCTTCCCATAGTCTATTGCCCTGGGCACATGCCCAGTAGGCCTATGCGTTAATCCCTGTGTCAGCATTATTCTGCTATAGTTCATGCTCTGGATCTCCTAGGCAACATTCAGGATCAGTACAACTAAACTCATATCTCTTAAAACTGTCAGTTAAATATTCATTCATTACTGAACAGTATGACATAGTCCATTAATACAAGCATCAAAAAATGGAGGGCTGAGGATGCAAAACAAAACAACAAAAAATTCCACAGCCTGCCACTGACAACCTCTTTCCTGCATTTCCTTGTTCAAGGCACAAAAAAAGTTGAAAACAGGCTGTGTTAGTGAAAGATGACTGGGTTGTTCATTCTCATGGATCTCCCGGGCCGTTTATGACAGTTCTTTGTTGGGCCCAGATGGCGGTTCTCTGGCGTCTTCTGTTCTCTGGTTTGAAACCACAGTCTCTTTCTTGTGTTAGCATGCTGCATGACATGAGTACAACTCAACTTCATTTATTTTTTTGCAGTTGTTTTTGTGATACCAACTGCTTTGCTTGCCCTGAATCAAACTAATAAATGTGTATTTTCATTATGCAGCGATGGGAATTGCTGAATGAAAAGATATGAGATGAACTCAACTGAGCATGTAGCATACATGCTGACTACACACTACTGCTAAAATGATTTCAGAACTTGCTGATGAGTTTCATGCATTCGTTTTTTTCTTATTAAATTTTGTTTATTTATTTTTATGAGGGCTTCAAGTAATAAACAGAACAGCAGATAGAGAAGCAGATAAGGTGAAGTGAAGGGGAGAATTTGCTACGCACGATTGGTGCTCCTACAAAGTAAATAACTCAAATAAGTAATCAGAATAAGCAGTGGTAAGAACATGGGGGTGAAAAGCAAGACCCCCCTTAACTATTATGCATAAAAAAAGTAATTTGCAACAACAACAAAACTAAATAAATATATATATATATATATATATATATATATATATATATATATATATATAGACAGTGGTGAATGGACTGAAATAAAATGTTATGCGTAGCCATTTCTAGTGGACTGGAGTAACTCCTAGTGGACTGGAGTTATGAAAATAAATGGGGTGTGGGGAGGGGGCATGGCTTTCCTGGGCAATAATTAAAGGTTTTCAGCTTACCTTTTTTACGGACAGACCCCTCAGACAAAGAGGTAAGTGCAACCAAGAGTTTATTAACAATGAGAGTTCACAGTTCAAAGATAGTTCATTTAAATAGAGTCTGACTGATAGTCCGGCTTACAGGAGATCGTGGAGTGACAGGTGACTGGTATGATGAAGCACACACCTTACCGGTGTAAACAGAAGGTCGAGGGGTTGATAGAGGATGACTGACTTGATTGGGAAGATGATGGATACAAGTAGAGAGGTTCCATGAAGTAAATGAAGGAGGTATTTCCAGGAAGATATAGGTGAAGGTATAAAATGAAATGAAGGAAAGCTCATGAAGAGTAGTCCTGCACATGTCCTAGTAGTGCTGGGTCCAGGATGTCATCTCTGTGTACCAACAATCATTTCTCTGGACCATAGCCTTCCCAGTCAACTATATATGTCCACGATGTCTTCAACCGCATAAGCTCCATCTTCTAGGATCCGAAGTTCATCTAGACTCTGTGGAGGATGGATGACACCTTTGAGGATGGAGAAATGAGGGGTGAATTCTGTGATGGGACTGAATTTTTTTGGTGATGGTGAAGGGGCCTATGAACTTGGGACTTAAGTTTTTGCTTTGCAGGCGCATCCTAATGTCTTGTGTGGATAGCCAGACTTTCTGACCCGGTTGGTGTGCAGGGTTGTTAAATCATTGGTGGTGGCTTGTTGTAACTGGTGATGAGACCATAGACCCTCTCACTCTCCCAGAACCAATAGTTGACAAATAGAATATCTCTTCCAGGTCCAGGGGAGGCTAGTAGCACAGTACGCATTGGAATGGGGCGAGTCTGGTGGTGGGCATACTCGGCCCAGCCTAGGAACTGGTTCCAGGTATTCTGGTGGCCATGACAGAAGGTTCACAGGAATCAGCCCACCTCTTGGATTTTCGTTAGATTGAGAAGGGCATCAGTTGGCCCGTGGGACTTGCTACTTCAGGCGATGAAGAAGCATTGGTGGTGGATTCCGAGGATGGTGGTGGTGATTGCTGAAGAGAATCCACAATCTCCTACGACGGAACGGGTGAACTCATATCGCTATATTTAGTTGATCTAATCTTCTGTTACGGACAGACATTCAGACAAAGAGGTAAGTGCAACCAAGAGTTTATTAACAATGAGAGTTCACAGTTCAAAGATAGTTAATGTAAATAAAGCAGTGAATCTAATGGATAGCCTGGCTTACAGGATATTGTGGAGTGCCAGGTGACTGGTATGATGAAGCACACACCTCGCCGGTACAGGGGTTGAAGGAGGATGTCTGACTCAATTGGGAAGACTATGAAGGTAAGCAGAGAGGTTCTTTGAAGAGCACAAAGATGGAGTAAACGTAGGAAGTAATTCCAGGAAGATGTAGGAGAAGGTACACAATTTATTGTCGGTAAGCTCATCAAGAGTAGTCCTGTGCTTGAGCAAACTCAGACAGTGAACTGAAGTGAGGTGTGTGCTTATGAAGTCTGGTGGTGGGGGTGATAATAATGAACAGGTGTGCGTGATTAGTATTCCGGTGAGGGTGCACGCTGGGGTTGTGTGGTGAGAGAGCCTGGCCAATCCGTGACAGTCTTTTTATTTACTTGAGGACATTCTTGAGGACATTTCCTTATTTTTTGAGGACATCAGATCTGACACTTGACAAATGTTAATTTTGGACTCTGAATGTAAGATTAGGAATTTACAAAGGACATTGTTAATACATTTTATTGAAATTAATAGAGAACACAAGAAAGGTATATTAGCCTATCTTAAAGAAGAGGGGTTTTGCTAAAAGAAAAGAAAATACTGATCTAAAAATAAATGTGTTGATAAGGTTAAAAAATGAATGTGTTGTATTTAGCACAAAACAGATAAAACCAATAACTAATAAATTATGAAACTCACTATTTTTGTTACCACAAAGGAATATGTGAAGATAGGAATGTGTAGTGAGGTAAGTGGAGGAATCTTAATCAACTCCATATTAAGGTCATGTGCTTTTTGCACTAATGTTTATTATTAGCTTGCAAAGAGTTTTGTTTTTTTCTCTGTAAAGCATAAAAGAATGGGTGATCATCACTCATCTCGTCGAGATGAGTGGTTCTTTTCACTGTAGCAGGCTGATCCTACTTATGAAATTATCAACTTATGACAATCCTTTCCTATGATTTTCCTTGAGCCAAACAAATCAAATCTGTTCGGCACACTACAGGAACCATCTTTCACTGGTATAACTTATGATAAATGACTTCTCAATTTTTGCTTTTTTCTTAATTTGAACTGTAGGCTATTTGAAAGTTTTAGCATTTTAATGTCTCTTCAATGTCTTGCATTAGACATTTTGAATATGAATTAAAAAAAAAACGTTTATATCATTCTGACTGACATTAGTTACACAAGTGCTACTACTGCTGGGAATTTGTGTTCTGATTGTAAAAACAATTGTGGGAAGATACAGACATCACCACAGTGGCCTGACAGCAACTTCTGGCTTTGTTGACAGATTCTGGTTATTCACTGCTTTAAGAGGAAAAAAACATTTCATAACTAAGCATATTTATTTAAATCCTTTGTGTGCTTTGAATTATTCCATAGGACAAATAAATGTGCATAGAAGTGCAGTCCAAAGTTTCTTCAGGGACTTTGTGTCTGCACCTTTACCTCTTCCTCAAGCCATCTAACACAGCCTTGACTCAAGAACATTTGTTCCTTATCATTTTAAGTCAATTATTGGCTGGCCTGAGGCTATGCCAATGCATGAACAAGCTCTCTAATGGGACCTGACTGTGAAGAAAAAAACAAGACAGACACAGAAAGAGACCAAAGAGAGGAGAGGGGGGTGGATGAATGGACTATATAAATCTGAGTCTAACTCTAAAAGAGAGTTCTGTTTTTTATTTTTTTGCTTTTTTTATTAACATCGATTGCTCTTGGCTTAGCAAGTTTGTGTTTATGTGCTCCCACATTTACAGCTCTATATAAAGTGTAGACTTCTTTCCAAACAGAGCTGAGAAATTTACATTCATTCTGTTTTTCATGTGTTTTAATGCGGCAGGGAGAATTGTGGCCACTGCAGACACAGCTTTAGAGATCCTAAAAGTGTTAATTATTGCCTCATCATGTTGTGAGGAAAACAGTGACTCATATTTGGGCTCGTGTTTGAATGTTGCATTTGTTTAGATACGTTTACATTAATCTGTTTTACAAAGTTTACATTTACAGTTTGCGTAATTTTCCAGATCTCTAGCATTGAACAAAACGAGTAATAAATGTGATTAATATTTAGTTCTTCCCTAAAAGAGTTGCATTTTATTTTACATAGAGCAGACATATTTTTCAACCAACATAATTTCTTAATTTACGCAGAAAATATAGATTGCATATCCTTGGTTTTTAACATCTGGCCCCATGCAGTGATAGTTGTGTATGAGTCCAGATTTATTGAGCGACGGATGGATTTCAGCATCTTTGAACAACTATAGGAAAGAATTTAGGACTTTAGGACATAAACACACAAACAGAGCTTGAAACGAAAGTCCAATTATCAGCAAGAGCGTACCAAAGGCATGGTTTTGTCATATATTAATTCTATCCTTATTCTAAATGACACAGTCAGCCTATAATTTAAACTGAGAATTCTTTAAATCCAGAAATAGGCCTAATCTGCATCCAAGTCACTTTCTTAACACAAAGAAAGTGTATGGCGTTATTTCAGCCTGTCTTCTCAGCTGAGCTCCTTAATCTTGGACTCCCTCTTTTCCTCCTCTAGCAAAGTCTTCGTCCGATATCTATAGTGAGTAATGAAGTAATTTGAGCCCTAAAGCACTGCCAACTTCCTTTAATTCAGGCTGTTTCAAGAGACGCAATTTACCACATCTCAGCCGATTGTCCTTTGCGAGGCAGCAAGGGCCTTTTACAGAGCTGCTGCTGAATGTTGCTGTCACCCTGATTTGTGGTTCTGCTTTCCGCTCCGAATTACACTGGTAGAATTAGTGCAGGTTTGGCAGTTCCCCATCTGCAGTGTGACTATAAACAGAAGCTAACAATGAACAACAAGAGCTTGGCTACAGAATTTTATTTTTTGTGCATAATGACTATGCAGTCAGGATAGGAGCTCTGCTCTCATAAATACAATTGATTTCTCATGAGCCAGATGTAGTTCGGTATATTCTTGTTTGTATAAGGTGCTCTCATTAGTATGTAGCTTTACAGATCCCCACAGATAAAGACGTAGAGCAGGAGTCAAAAAGGGACGAGAGTCTGCTTGGAAAATTAGAGACAAACATAAGCACAAATAGCTTAAAATGGAATTACAAGAAATACACAAATATTATAAATAATCTTAGAAATAAATATTTATAAGTATAATTTCAAACAAATAGTTAGATTCTGTATTTATTTCTTCTAAATGTGTGTGTGTGTGTGTGTGTGTGTGTGTATATATATATATATATATATATATATATATATATATATATATATATATATATATATATATATATATATATATAAATTATTCATTCATTTATTTATACACACACACAAAGAGAGAGAGAGTACTATTAAAACATTTTTTAGTTTGATTTTTACTTTTATTAAAAAGTAATAAAGTACTTTCGTTAAAATAAAAAAAATAAAATCTGCTCTATTCTGCTCACCAGAGATGCATTAAAATAACTTTTGATGTTATTTTAGCTAACTTTTAATGCATCTCTCATTTCTATTTTAATATATCTTAAATTGTAATTTATTACTGTTATAGCAAAGCTGATTTTTCAGCAGTCATTACTCTAGTCTTTGATGTCACATTGTCACAACTGATGTGGTTAAAACAGAGTTCTGTTATTAAACAGAATCATGACAACGATCAAATACTAACTTGTTTAATGAGCACAGAGAGAATACATAGATTCAGACACAGAGAATTATAACAGCTACTCACATAAAGATTAGTAGGGAAACTTAATGATAAAGAGTTGAACATAATCATCAAACAAGCAGTATAACTAGGATGTGATTAAGACTAAATTGAAGCACAAGAAACAAACACACAGGAATTATTCTGTCACACTGTATAAAGTGTGGAGAAGGAGAGGGGAACATTCAAACACTTTAATTATAAAATAAACAACAACAAAATTAAAGCCCACACAAACACAAAACACAATGTAAAACCCAGTACTCGTCCTTCACTATTGTTGCTTCTCTGTGAGATACGAAGCTGTTGCAGCGCGCAGATGATGATCATTCTCAATCCGTTCTCACGTCCCTCAGCACATAACAATACATAATCCTGATCATTCTTCAGAAATCATTCTAATATTTTGATTTGGTGCTCTGGAAACATTTCTTATTATAGGTGTTGAAAACATCTGTGTCTGAACAAAAGCATTCATTTCTTTCTTTCTTTCTTTCCTAAATTTAATAGGTTTCAGCTCTGAAAAATCATCTGCATCCAACTTGTGAATTGTGCTTTCACAATCAGAGAGGGGGGTTACCCATGCACTGCCTGTCTGCCAAATGAAGAACAAATAAATGACAAAGAGAATTAGTTAATTAGCATCATGGTGAGTAACAGGCTGAGGCACCATGGCTTTCATTTTAAAACAGTGGCATCTAATCAGCATAAAATGCAATTCTTATTGCTACCAACATTACGTGTCCTGGCTGTTTAGTATTGTGCTACTCCTCCTCAGTACACCACCTTTTTGTCTAATCAAATGCCAAAAGTCTCTCATGAGGTCTTGGTAGCATAATGTTTTTCTTAGCTTCTTGAATAAATATCTCCTGAATTTCTCTTCTGCCATGCTTCTAGACATTCACAATCAACCACGGTCAGTCTCCATGGATTACAGACCTCCTGCTTGTAGAGCCACATCCCACCAACAGCCCATCTGGCATTTGCTGCAGAGGCAGAGGGAGCAGGTGAACCTGGCACCCTGCCTGTCTGCACAGACTCTCTCCAACCTCAATGCACCTGATAGAAACTGCATCTAAAGCTTGAGGTTTATAAATAGCGTCCAGCTCACTCTGAGCATTTCGTCCCGGTTGGAAAGTACATTTGTCAAGTGACGGTTTTGATCAAATCTGCATGCAAGACAAATCACAAATGAGATCTATTTCATTCCTCAATTGTTCCTCCCAGATAAGAGAGCAAATTGATTGTTTTCTTAAGTTCAGTAATCTCATGAGTTTCAGATGAGATCTCAATGATGTCTCATACTTTGTTCTGATTTGCCCTGATATAAAAAAATTGAGATTACTATGTGCACATTTTTCAATGTATTCTTTCAAAAATCGAAGTACCTTTATTGTAAAGTTGCACGATTAATCGTACAAATATTGCAGTTTTGATTCAAACACCCATGCAGTCATTGTCCTAAAAAAAACAATATTTCGGCTATGTCTATTAAACCTTCGACAAGTACAATCACAGCAGAACGATCAACTCCGTGTTAGGCAGCAATTAAACTACAGTATTAGTAACTTGAACCTAGTAGTAACCTTTTGAAAGTAACTTGGCACTTCAAATAAACATTGTATCATTTTCATCGTTGCAGTAGGTCAATTGACTGTTTAAAAATATATTTCTCATTGAATCATTCATTTAAATCCCCTTTTCCAAAAAAATAATAAAAAATTAACAGTTTTATGTAGACTGGTGAAATTACATTTTGTCAGAACCTCTAAAAACCTACATGTTATTGTTCAGAATTATGATCTCTTTTTTAAACAAAAAATTGTCATTCTCAATTTTGCAGAATTTTGCAGCTCTACTTTAGTCTTATATGGAAAAAGTAGTGTTATCAATTTTTTCAATTCAAATTTTTTTTGTCCAAGTTTTAAGAAAAATATCTGAGACAAAGTTGATACATTGATTAAAAGAGCCCTAAGCTATAAAATCGCATCATCTGAGCAAGAAATTATCATTAAACATGGATGTGTTTTAAAATGCCTCTGACAGTAAAAGCTTGGCAACATTATCTACCATATTAACTTTTTACTGGCTAGGCAGGAGCTGATGAGTTTGCATTTTGACTCTGGAACAAGTGCTTGTGCATTAACTCACACTCATCAGGATGTATGAGTTGTGTCATAGGTTACTTGATTATTCAGTCTAATATTTTTTTTTAAGGTGATGATGCATTAAACTTTCATCTACCATGATGCTTATATAAAGAGTCATGAAAATTAGTGTAGTATAGTGTTTGTGCTCGGATAGCAGGGTTGGATGGGTCACAGTCTGTTGAAAGCATTAGCAGAATGAGAACAACTAAAGAGCGGGGTGGTTAATAACAGAACAACTGCACAAATTTAATCTGGCAACACTGAGGATTCCTTAAATGGATCCAGCAGAGGCAATTGTATGTACATTTCGTTTCTCCACCCCCAAAATGCATTAGCTCTCTGCATTGTAAACTACAGATCCTGATAAAGGCCCATTAAAAGTTCAATGCTTTTATTAGGTTAAAATATTAACATTGAAATGTTCACAATTGTCTTGCACTCACAAATAGGTTCACAGCTAGCAGCTTTAATGAATATAAACATATGACAATGTTTTTGTCACATGTGCATTTGATTTATAATGGTGGTTGCACTTTCTTTAGCTTTTACCAATATTGTTTATTATAATTATACAAAAAACTAATTTGAATACATTATAATTAAAATGCCTAATACATCACTGATATGTGATTATTGTTGAAATACAAATGCTGGTTGTTATGCGCAAGAATATTGTCCACACTCTCTGCTACAAAAAAATCATATTTGCATTTTATGCTATATTTTCATGCAATTTAAGACTATCTTCTGCTATATTGTGCAGAAATTCTATTTGTGCTTTGTAGTTGCCTTGCAGTGATGGAGGAGTGTTATGGAGGAGTGTTTTATGTAGCCCCAGAGATGTCTCTGTAATGTAAGTTCAATGGCATCGACAATGATATAGAGCGGTGAAGTCAAAGGCCTTATTACCGCACCCCTAAAGTCTAATCACCTAATTGCTAATTAACCACATACCAAGCTTTAAAAGATTTTGAGAGAAGTGAGATTGATCGTGGCTATCACCAGTGTTTTGACCCATAAACTAATGGAGGACTCAGAACACCAACAGAGAGCAAAGAGAATGAGGACGCTGACATTTTGCTTTTGAAGATTTATCCAGTGACTGCCATACTCAGCTGTTTTATTGAAACACCACTTTAATGGAAAAATGAGATGACGAGATGGTACAATGCTAAAAGGAAGCTTCAAACCCTGTACTAATGAATGTACTAAGTGAAGTGATTAAGACAAAGTCAGAAGAAAGAGAATTTGACTCAATAAATTAATAATTTTAGCCTAAAAACTGATGTATTACACTTGCTCCCTTTCTTGACAAGCACAAACATCCTACAGGTGAATTAACTAAATATTTTTTGATGTATAATTATTACATAATATATCAAATTAAATACTAAATATATACAACATTTGAAAAGTTTGGGGTTAGTAAGATAATTTGAAAGAAGTTTAGTTTTCTCACCAAGGCTGCAAGTTAAATAGTAATATTACTATTTAAAATAACTGTTTTCTATTTTAATATATTTAGTCAAATTAAAGCTGAATTTTTAGCAGATATTATTATAGTCTTCAGTGTCACACGATGGCTAAGTTAACGAGTTAAACAAGAGGTGGAGGATTGTGTTTCTACATTATCAAAAGTTGGTGTTCAGATGTAACAACGCTGAAGAAGATATGCTCTCCTAATTTAGAGGCGCACTGTATAAATGGCAAACCCTTCTACTCATCTCAGGAATTTTCCTCAGTCATTCTTGTGAATGTTTACTTGCCTCCAGATGCGTGTGTGAGTGCGGGACTACAAAGGCTGGCTGAACAAATAATGGAAATGGAGCAAAGGTACTCATACTCTCTTTTAATCATTCTTGAGGATTTTAGCAAAGCAAACTTCTCCCGTGAACTGCCAAAATATAGACAGCACATTACCTGTTCCACCAGAGACAGTAATATACTGGATCACCACAATAACGAAAGCATATCAACAAAAGCTCTCTGATCACTGACTAGTTCATCTTATACCAGCCTACAAGCAGAAACTGAAATCAGCTAAACCTGTAATAAGAACTGTAAAAATGTGGACTAATGAAGCAGAGCGGGATTTACAAGCCTACTTCGATTGCACCGACTGGAGTGTCTTTGAAACTGCTGCCACCGACTTGGATGAGCTCACAGAGACTGTAACATCATACTTCAGTTTCTGTGAGGATATGTACATTTATACCAGTACAATCTTATCATTTGATAAAAAATGTAACTAAAAATGTTTTTAATTTTTTTTTAAAGATGGCTGTTGGCCTATCTGAAGAACATCACTGGACCCTTGCTGGATCCCCTGCAGCTTGAATACAGAGCAAATGGGTCTGTGGATGATTCAGTCAACATGGGACTGCATTATATCCTGCAACATCTCGTTAGACCTAAGACTTATGCAAGGATCTTATTTGTGGACCATAGTTCAGCCTTTACGTAGTTCATCATGCCTGAGAGCTGACCCAGCTCTCTGTACCCACCCCAATCTGTCAGTGGATCACCAGCTGTCTGAGAGAGAGTTTGTGAGACTTGGAAAAATCATATCCACGACTCTCACCATCAGCACTAGCGCCCCCCAGGGTTGTGTGCTCTCTTCACTGCTCTGTATACAAATTACTGCACTGCAAAAGACCCCTCTGTCAAGCCCCTGAAGTTTGCAGATAACACAACAATCATTGGCCTTATCCAAAATGGTGACGAGTCTGCTTACATACTGGAGGTTAAACTGGCTGTCTGGTGCAGCCTTAACAACCTGGAGCTTTGCACTGATAACAGTGGAGACGATCGTGGACTTCAGAAGAAAAACCCCTGCACTCTCCCTTCTCACCATCATGAGCAGCACTGTGGAAACAGTGGAGTCATTCAGGTTCCTGGGCACCACCATCTCTGAGGACCTAAAGTGTGACAATCACATAGACTCCATGCGAATAGGTTGTACTTCCTTTGTCATCTGATGAAGTTCAACCTGCCATAGGACCTGCTGAAACAGTTCTACTCAGCCGTCATTGTGTCCTGTGCTCATCCATAACTGTGTGGTTCAGTTCAGCCACCAAATTAGACATTAGGAGAGTACAATGGACAGTCAAGATGACTAAGAAGGTTATTGGTCCCCCCCCCTGCCCATCCTCCAAGATCATTAAAAAGTAAATCACTTTGGACTCCACGCACCCAGCCCACTCCCTCTTTGAGCTCTTGCTCTTCGCTTGCCACTACAAAGCAACCGCCATCAGAACAGCCAGACACAAGAGCTCCCCCCCCCCCCCCTCCCCAGGCTATATTCAGCCTGGACAATTAGACACATAACTGCATATTGTCTACCACAACTGCCCATTTTTATTTGTACATAAATCCAAATTGTACATCTGTAAAATAGCATATCTGTACATTAAAACAATTATTTAAAAAAATACTCTGTCTACTAATGTATTACACACACCTAAAGGATTACTAGGAACACCTGTTCAATTTCTCAATAATGCAATTATCTAACCAATCACATGGCAGTTGCTTCACTGCATTTAGGGGTTGGTCCTGGTCAAAACAATCTCCTGAACTCCAAACTAAAAGTCAGAATGGGAAAGAAAGGTGATTTAAGCAATTTTGAGCGTGGCATGGTTGTTGGTGCCAGACAGGCCGGTCTGAGTATTTCACAATCTGCTCAGTTACTGGAATTTTCACGCACAATCATTTCTAGGGTTTACAAAGAATGGTGTGAAAAGGGAAAAACATCCAGTATGCGAAAGTCCTGTGGGCGAAAATGCCTTGTTGAGGCTAGAGGTCAGAGGAGAATGGGCTGACTGATTCAAGCAGATAGAAGAGCAACTTTGACTAAAATAACCACTTGTTACAACCGAGGTATGCAGCAAAGCATTTGTGAAGCCACAACACGCACAACCTTGAGGCGGATGGGCTACAACAGCAGAAGACTCCACCAGGTACCACTCAACTCCACTACAAATAGGAAAAAGATGCTACAATTTGCACGAGCTCACCAAAATTGGACAGTTGAAGACTGGAAAAATGTTGCCTGATCTGATGAGTCTCGATTTCTGTTGAGACATTCAGATGGTAGAGTCAGAATTTGGCGTAAACAGAATGAGAACATGGATGCCTCCATCATGCCTTTTTACCACTGTGCAGACTGGTGGTGGTGGTGTAACGGTGGGGGGGATGTTTTCATGGGCATTGTTTAAATGCCACGGCCTATCTGAGCATTGTTTCTGACCATGTCCATCCCTTTATGACCACCATGTACCCATCCTCTGATGCAACTTCCAGCAGGATAATGCACCATGTCACAAAGCTTGAATCATTTCAAACTGGTTTCTTGAATATGACAATGAGTTCAATGTACTAATATGGCCCCAACTGTCACCAAATCTCAACCCAATAGAGCATCTTTGGGATGTGGTGGAACGGGAGCTTTGTGCCCTGGATGTGCATCCCACAAATCTCCATCAACTGCAGAATGCTATCCAATCAATATGGGCCAACATTTCTAAAGAATGCTTTCAGCACCTTGTTGAATCAATGCCACGTAAAATTAAGGTATGTTCTGAAGTCGAAAGGGGGTCAAACACAGTATTAGTTTGGTCCTAATAATCCTTTAGGTGAGTGTATATTGCATTATTTATTTATTTATTGTTTCTTATTTATTTTTAATAGACATTTCTACTGTGTAATTCATATGTATGTCTGCACTATCATGTATGTCTGCACTGTCTGTACTTTTTTCTGCGCTGAAAGCTCCAGTAACTAAGACACATTTCTTGTGTGTGTAAACACACCTGGCAAATGAAGCTAATTCTGATCCTTCAGAAATCATTCTAATACTGTATATAGATTTTTCTTATTAGTTTCAATATCTAAAGCAGTGCTTTGTGGAAAACATGATAATTTTGCAGGAATCTTTGTAAATGTTACATGTATTTATATATTATTTGTCAATCTATTAAACATTAGTGCCTTTTATCATATTGCCAGTTTACGAAAACAATAAGCTACAAGAGGCCGAAAGTTACAGTCATGCCTAACAACATTCTGTTATCATAGAAAAATCCCCACAGCGTCTCACAACTTATTACTTTAATAACTTTATGCCAATGGATATGACCTCTTCAAAATTATCTTAGGGACCAACATTAGCTTTGTCCTATGCTGTTGTAACTTTGAAGTCTGCATATGTTATTGAAGTCTGCTGATTACAGTTATTACTCACCCACATATAAAAACTGACCAATATTTTCTTCTGATCTTGGTTGTTTCTGGCACAAAGACTCGTGGTTGAAAACATTCTGAACATTTCCAGAGCATTTCCTGTTTGAGGCCCCAAACCCTAAGATTCCTTCAAATATAAAAACATATTAATAAACTACGAATGGGAGATAAATAAACCCAATCATTTGCTTGTGAAGTGTGCAATGCTTTCCATTTGTTTATATTTTGCAAATGATTGCCCACAGTTACAGTGTATTTTATTAAATTATTTTAATCCTGATCCATGGAAACGGTAAAGGTCAACTAGAAGCCTCTAATCCTCTCACAGGAAACACTTTTCCACCAGTTACAGCCTCACCATGGTGGCAGAGATACAGATGAACATTTACTCAGTTGTTGTTTTGGTTTATGATGCAGGTATACCGTAATTGAGGTCACAAAGTGAGGTCTCCACATATATTTATATGAATCCGTGCAACTGAATCATATGTTCCTTCACACACACACACACACACACACACACACACACAGAGAGAGAGAGAGAGAGAGATGTGGATGTTATTACTTCCTCGGTGTGTGAGAGAGGCACTTACGTAAACTGACCAAAGATACCAAAATAATAATTTAAATTATAAAATCAAACATTTATTTATTTATTTAGAATTATTTTATTCATTTTATTTTAAAAATATTTTTATTTATTAAAGTTGTATTTTTAATTTATAAAAAAAAAATCCATGTTATTTGTATCTACTGTGTTGCTTTTTTAACGTGTGTGTGTTTTGCTATTGCTATTGTATGCAGCACAACCATGCCAATAAAGTACTTAGAAAATGAAAACTGATCTGGAGAAAAAGAGAAAGACGGAAAGTGGGAGTTAGCGAACAGATGCCATTACTTATTTCTTCACGGGTAGTATAGATCAGTTTTTTTAGCACAGTTTGAGGTTCTCTGCGGGTCCATTCTTTCCCACACCCTCTCTGGGCTATTAAATGACCTGCCTCTCGCTGCCCACAGCGGGACGTGGGATGGCAGCGCCGGTATGGAGACATTAAAGCCAGCATGGGTTCTCATAAAATATATGGATTTTTGTGATAGCCACATCGACAGCATTATGTTATTGGCACTGTATTTTATTCAGAAAAGTGTTTTCTGTGCAGCCATTATATTTTGAACACTGCAAAGTGGACAGTGATGGAAAAGAACAATGAAACCGCAGGTCGTCATAGTTCTTATCGGTGGAAGCCATGTAAATAGCAACCGGTGTGTGATAGGAATACTTTCTTTGCAGGGTTAAAGGGAGCATGTCTATTTCACTATCTTGCATGCATTTTCAAATGTTCTCTCTCCCTCTTCTCCCCAGCATTTTGCCAAGGACGAAGGGGAATATGTATACACAAGCTGTTTCAGGTCAGGGATCCCATGTAAAATGCATCAATCAGACAGTGCCCTATTGTCATGCAGATGAACGTTGTATGGAATAAAGGCTCTGCTGAAGTATCGCTACAAGATAGTTAGATAGATGCGTACATGAAGTGCCTGCCAACCGAGAGCATTGAAAACAAGCAGGGAATGTTTGGCATATTGGAATGTGATTAGGTTGAGCGGTTCTGGCACACTGAAAGAGATTGTCCAGATTGTCTCATCAGATTGCACCTCTGTTTTTCTTGCGTGGGGTTGAGCGTCTCAGTTATTACTGTGAGCTAGGAGCCATATTGTGAAGCTGTTTCTACAAATAGCCACCTCTACAAAAAACCTCACAGATGTCACTCTGCGTTTGCACCCTTCCGTCCTGCTGTGTCTGGTTTATGTGTCTGCGGCAGAACGCACCTGAGGAACAGTGAGGTGTCATCGTGGCTGTCACCTTTGGGAGTAGGGAAGCTTTCCCTGCCGTCCTTTTCTGCCTTTAATTGCTGTCATAAGAGTGAGGAAGGGAGGGCTGGCGTCCCCTGACAGCCTAATTAGTCTTCTGTAGTGCGGCTCTGGGCAGTAAACTGAGACAGACTCTGATGCGCAGGTCCATAGGCGCACCGGTTCAGCGGTGGTGGAGGAGTGGGAGAGGCTCCTGGTGCGTTATGGATCATCAGACCTCTAACACCCTTATTAATAGTTCTATCCATCCTACTACTTTGATTTCATTAACACTATGTCACCTCAAGGCTTCAGCTGCAGGCAGTCACTATCCTCACGCACACTTGTGTCCGCTGTCTCCATCCGCTGACCTCCCCCTGTTGTACAAACGTTCATTATGCAAGGGACTCATTACACGATTATTAAATACATGGCCTCACATATGAGAATGCCACGGAATATTGATTAGATCCAAGTACGATTTGTATATAGTTTGTAGGTAAACCATGTGATAAGATTTCAATTAGCATGCACGACAGAAAGCTGCTTTTTTTGTATTTTACACCAGATTGTGTATTGAACACCAACAACATAACAAAAAAATATATCTAGAACATTAGGTTTTAGTGAATTTACTCCATCATATTCCAACCATATTGACATTTGTCCCAACTCAATTATATAGCACACATTATACAATGAATAAAAAACAAATATACACCCACTACAGGGGGGAAGGAAAGGGGGAAGAAAAAACTGATAAAATAATCAAAAATGAAATAAAACATACTAGAAAAAGGTAGAGATGAACACAGAAGTCATTTAGCTCATAGTATAGATAGGCTAGCTCATGATCACTAGAGTATTAACAGTATTAAGTGGACGAACACCTAGAAGGGCTATTATTAAATGTTTTATTAACAAAGTTTGGGAGGATATATATATACAGTGTGTACAGAAAGTATTCAGACCCACTTAAATTGTTTCACTCTCTGTTATATTGCAGCCATTTGCTAAAATCATTTAAGTTTTTACCTCATTAATGTATACATAGCACCCCATATTGACAGAAAAACACAGAATTGTTGACATTTTTGTAGATACATATATACTGTATACACACACACACACAGGGCACAGTGATGTAAAAAAAAGTGTTTGCCCGCTTCCTGATTTCTTATTTTATGTTTGTCACACTCAAATGTTTCAGATCATCAAAAAAATATATATGTATTTGTCAAAGTTAACACAAGTAAACACAAAATGCATTTTTTTTAAGTGAAGGCATTATTAAGGGGAAACAAAATCCAAACCTACATTTCCCTGTGTGAAAAAAGTGTTTCCCCCACCTGTTAAAACATAATTAATTTTTTGTGAGGATTCAAGATATTTATGCTCTGTGTGTGTCTTCTGTTGTGCACTCAGTTTAAAGTTCGCTCAAGCTGCGTGCTTTCTTGTCTGCATGTGTTAACGTATAGACACTCGGTTCATGTTTATATGTTTTCATGTTTTCATGAATGTTATGTCTTGTCTTGTGCGGTGTAGAGTGCATCTCGTGTTTTCACTGGCTGCGTGATTTCATATGTGGACACGTGGCTTATAAGTGTTCTGTCATGTTTTGTTTTGTCCTGTCATTGTGTAACCCCACCCATCTTGTTTTCTTGTTATTGATTTGATTTCCCCCACCTGGCCTCCCTCATTACCTTCCCTGTTTGTTCCCTATTTATTCTGTGCTTTGTTGTCATTGAAGTAAGCATAAATGTTTCTTTATGCTTTGTTGTCATTGTCGCTCATATGTCGTTCATCTCTCATGTCAAGTCTAGTCGTGTCCAGTCAAGTCCAGTCAATCAAGCCTAGTTAAGTAATATTATGTTTTCCCCTCGGGGTAGTTTTTGTTTGTATTTTTGTTTCATTTTTTTATTTTAAAAAAGCCCTTCTTTCTCCTTGAGATTGAGTCCTCGCCTCATTCCTTTAACCCTCAAACCTGACAATTAACTGTAGTTTATCACACCTGAGTTCAATTTCTCTAGAGACCAAAAGATCTTCAAAAGCTAGATCCAAAGATCCAAAGAAATTCAAGAGAAAACGAGAAAGAAAGTAACTGAGATCTATCAGTCTGGAAAAGGTTCTAAAGCTATTTCTAAAGCTTTGGGACCCCAACGAACCACATTGAGAGCCATTATCCACAAATGGCAAAAACAGGGAACAGTAGTGAATCTTCCTAGGAGTGGCCGGCCAACCAAAATTACCCCAAGAGCACAGCGACAACTCACAAAAGACCCTACAACAACATCCAAAGAACTGCAGATTCCTACATGGCCCTGTGTGAAAAAGTGTTTCCTCCACCTGTTAAAAAAAACCACTTTTTCACACCACTGTGTATTTAGTCTGTCTATCTATCTATCTATCTATCTATCTATCTATCTATCTATCTATCTATCTATCTATCTATCTATCTATCTATCTATCTATCTATCTATCTATCTATCTATCTATCTATCTATCTATCTATCTATCTATCTATCTATCTATCTATCTATCTATCTATCTGTCTATCTGTCTATCTATCTATCTATCCAGCTGACTCACCTCCATTCCTCGGCATCCCTCCACCACTCCGACTCCTCACTCTCGACTAGTTCCTGTCCCAGCCAGAGATATGGGAGATTACTCTGGGTTCTTGCCACATTACGAGCTCAGAACCCTCCCCCGGACAGCATGCCAAATACGCTTACTCTTTTATTCTTTTATAATCTAATTATTTGTGCAAACTTGTGAGTCACTGAAATTATTTCAGACATCCTTTTGAAATGTATTACTTGACTTGGTAGTATTGATGAGAATCAATTCAGTCAAAATCAAACTTTCCATCTCCTTTTTTTTGGAATTGCATTTTCACGCTAATTTGCCCTGTTTTGTTTAATGTTTCATATGGTTCATAATATTTAAAAAACTGAAGACAAAAAGTTCCTGGATTACCTAGTACTTCCAATGAGATTCTGAAGTGCGCCTTCAATGCACACTACTTTCTTGTGAGGCCACAGGAGAGGATTTATGGTTGGAACTGAAGCAACGCAATTGATGCTGGTAAGTTACATGACAGTAACAACATGACGGATGTAGTGTGTCCGAATTTCGTTTATACTACCCATATTCATATGCTTTTTTAACGGTTGCAAATTAAATAAATTAATTTTTCCTTTTTAGGAATGTATTGCTGCATGCCAACTCATCGGCTGCATTCTTCTAAGACTGTGTTCGAAGGCCAATTGTGTCACTGTGGTGCGACTATCAAATGCGGCCCCCAAATGTGACCTCATGAAATTAAGGATAAAACAGATGGATCCTTCGCGACCTTGCCCACTCAATAATTAATTTTATGCCAGTGACGATAGGATTTTTTTAGAGAAATTGCCAAATTACACTTTTAAACGTAAATTCTGGGTGGGTTTTAGCTAGTCCAAATATCTACTGATACAAATGTAAAAGAAAGCTATAAATCAGATCAAAATATGAGTTTTTATCTTCCTAAAATGAGATTATATATCATCTTCATTCCATACAGAAATGGACCATGGTGAACATATTTAGGCAGGCTGTGAACACTGGTTTGCAGACAGTTCAAAGGGGTCCTGTTGTATTTTTTCAACTTCAGTTAGTGTGTACTGTTGCTGTTTGAGGTCACAAAGGTCACAAAGCTCAAAGACCACTCCAAAGGAAGATATTCTACTCAACAGAATCCACATTTCAAGAACTACAACAAACACCTTATTTGTACTACAATACATATTTTCCGGATCTGGTTACTCATTTAAATAATCCCATGCCCGAAAAAATTTACAGTGGTTAAAATTTCTTTTAGAAAAAACAGTTCCTTAATATTATGACCTCAATGTTTGTCTGTGGGCTGCAAATTTTACAGAAGACAGCTTTCAGAAACTAAGAGAGTACAATGCAGGCTACTTATGAAAGATGTAGCCGTTCACATTTTTTTTCAGGGTAATCTGTCGTTTATGGATTACAACTTGTTAGTATGTTTAATATTTGTAGTTGTGTTTTCTTTTAACAGTTCCAATTAAATGTTTTATGTAGTTGCTATAATGTAAACAAATGGCAAAGTTTTGCCTCTACTTGCCTGCTAGCTAACATTGCAGTACTGATGTAGTGTTTACTGTAGCGTCTGTAAGCTCTTGTAAGACTCTTGTTTAATGCCCCTTAGGAAGATCATCTACGATTTTGTTTGTATCACCATATTTTTCTGACCAACATCATATTTAGATAACATCATCTTTTTAATCTACTATAAGCAAATTACCACCCTGAAATATCCTTTGAAATCCTTACTTGCAAAGTCCATGCTTAAAATCAGTTCTGCACGATCCTCTTGTTCATTAATGTTGTCAGGGTTTGAATCAGGCTCAAATTGGTTTTAAATTGACACCATCCTTTATTATTTAAACAAGACTAGAACTCGTTATTATGAAGGGGCATGACATTTCCTGAAATATGTGCTGGGCTAGCCAGCCAATCAGAGCACATTTTGCATTTGGAAGGAGGGGATACAACACAACAGGAAAATAACAATGCTTTCAATCCAGTCTTGGGAGAAAGGAGTTATAATAATGTAAATTATGTTGAAAGAAAATCTAAAATCTTTTTTTTACAATCAAGCGTGAAAACATATTATAGATCACCCCAAAAACAAAATCAAAAGTTTGAAAAAAGAATGATAGGACCCCTTTAATATAACTTGTACAATGTCTAGTACAAACGTTACTGTCACTCATCAACGACAGCTGTCACAGTTGCTAGGTGACAAGAACAGTCTTCCATCGGCTAGAGAAAGACTGTCCCATTTAACAGCACTCAGTCCAATCTTCGTGGCCTTCGAAGGCGTGGCCTTTGAAGTCTGAGTTCTTCAAAGGATGAAGCCTTTGAATTGGGACACAGACATCATCTCATTTTAAAGGCCGTGTCCACCACAGGTTGCATTTGTCGGCTGCATACGTTATCAAGGTATCTCATTTCAGAAAGTAACTATTATGAAATTGTCCTTTATTCCTTGTGAGGTGAAAATTGTTGCCATTTCTCTATGATTCAGAATGTAAGGGCTACTTGACTGAAATGAGGCAGCCTCGATGATATATGTGGCCGACAAATGCGACCTACAGAGGACACAGCCTTTGAAATGAGACACAGCATAAACCCTACAGGGTTGACAAGTAAAGTTTGAATCTCTTGATGATTCTTGTAAGCTGGTTATTTTTTTGTGAAGCGAAAGCATTCAGCACAAATAGTGAAGTCAGGTTATCGAGCTAATGCCTCTAATGAGTATGTTCGTTTTTGTGACGCATATACAGTACTGTGACCAGTGAAGTCTGATTATGACTGAATGACTCTGAGCTTGTTATATTTTGAGAATCAAAAGTGGACAACATAACTAGTGAAGTTAGATTCTGGAATGAAAGAAACAAATGAGCCATTTTTTATTTATGCAGAAATAAATATGAATCTGTTTTGAATATGAATCCATTTCCATTAATCTATCTGACTTACTGAGCCGCAAGATATTAATTTAATGAAACAAGAACTTAAATCAGGGTAATTAAAGAACTGGTTTAGTCATATGACTAAAGATGCACATCATGACTTTTGACAGTGATGTTTTATAAAAAATAAAATGAGTAAAGAAACAGAAATGAAGTCTGTGACTGTCTGGTCTGAAAACCCCACTACTGTGTTTTTTTTTCTCAATTCTTTTGGAGAAATGAGAGCATCATTTTGCCATCCTTAAATTGGCCTGGAAAGACTGCTCAACCCATGGCAGTTCAGGAACAGGGCAGCTGATGTCAGAAAAACCCTAGTCGGCTCAGAGACCCAGAAACTGAGAGCCAGGGTTGAACTGACCCTTTCTGCCCTTATGTCTTCCAAAAATGTTTCTTTATTATCATTTATGTGCTTCTGGGTTCCACAGCCCTGTCAGAGATAGAGTGGGAGCTGGAGACACATAGATTCAAATTGTTTTTAATTCACTTAAACTAGACAATAATGTGTAGTTTTTCCTAGAAAAACAATGTCCATGTTACCGAAAGCTGCATTTAGATGACAAATAAGTGCAGATGCAGGAAAATGCCAATGCTGTTTAGTCAAATGAAGAAGATCAGCTTTGAGAACCACATAGAGGATGAAATTTAATTTTGACATTGAGAGATGAGGGGAATTTAGATTTGGTCCACCAAACTGCTCTTCAGGGTCAACTAATTTTCTTCAGCTAAGGCCTAGCAGGATGTGAACACAGTACATGTGCAGAGCACGTAATTTAATTCCATACATCCTAACAGAGAGTTGAAGGTGACAAAACACAACTAGTGTTTATGATCAGTTTTAACTTAAGACAACACACATCTAACACACTTTTTCTCTGTGCTCAGGAACAAAGACAGAATTTGTATTAAGATAATTGTTTATGAACGCTAAATAAAGTTTAAAGTATACTAGCTATTTGCCATTGCTGAATCATTGGTTGAGCAAAGTCAAAATGGCACATCTTTGAGAGTTTTAGATCCTGCTAGGAGAGTTATTTTCCATGTGGAGCTGGCTGCAGAATTGATGTTTTATGAATTGTGGAAGCAACAGTTTGGGAGCAGATTTGACTTGCAGATGGCACTGAAACAGTTGCACCCCACTGGATGATTGACAACTTCATACAAGGCCGTTTCTCTTCAGTAATGCTCTCAGAGCTTTTGGAACCAATCAAGGATATACTGTATACTATTGTGAACCAAAGAAAAACAACCAAAAAAAATGAATAAACATAGTAGCTACTGTATTTAGTTTTAGCTTCCTATCTGTGGTTTTATTCAGTTTTATATACTCTAATAGATTTATTAAGGTAAGCAACACTGAAATTATTTACAGATCTAAATACATTTTCCAGGTATAATCTAATAAAAAAGGTTTCAGTTTTATTTTTAGCTTGGACAGTGGCATAAATAAAATGCCTTATAATATGTCTTATTTCCACAATTTTTATTGTAGGCTTTGAAACATATTTTTGTGATTTCTTTTTCTTTCTTTAATTTTTCCATTTTGTAAAGTTAAATATTTTAAAGGGGCTATCTAAGAATTTTCATGTATTAGTCGTTTCTTGTATTGCCCATTTCTGAACAGCTTGTAACAAAACTTTAAAAAACAAGATCTTCCCTGACTTCTTAGGTTATTGTAACAGAGGGACACTCAGGCATGAATCCAAATGCATGTCTTTTAATAAGAATAGTCGCACAGGCGGGGAAGTCAGGGCAGGCAGAGAACAATCACGAGCAAAATATCAGGCGCAGATAAAAACAGGGTCGGTAACGGGAGATCAGAAACATGTATTACAATGCTCGGAAATGTTAGCTACAGCAAAACAAGACTTCGCCATGTGAGTGTGAGGGACAGAGTCTTTTATATGTAATGGTGTCCAGCTGGTGCAATAATCAGTCCAATTTATGGGCTTGTGGGAAATGTAGTGTGTGTGTGTGTGTCAGTGTAAGTGTGATAGCTCCCTCCGGTGAAAGTCTGTAGATTGATTCTAATGTGATGGGCTAGATCTGCCATGAAAATACAAAAGATGTAACGGTTTTGCACATCATGTTTCATGCAGCGAAAAGGGATCAGTTCAAACTAGTCTTATATAGTCAGATCTATAGTAGTCTCAAATATAGTCAAACTATCATAAAAGTGTCATTTTAATGACCTCATCTGTCGACATGATGCCGATGAATTGCAAAACTAGTTTGCAAAACAAAACTCATTTTTGTTTATTTTGTTATTGAGAGGAATGTCCGAAAACACATTTTATTGTGTTGTTCGTCTAAACGTTGCTCTTAGCAGCATGAACAGCATTTGGATTTTTGTTGCAAATGTATTTCTAACTTTCTACTTTCAAGCGAATTACAAAAAAGAACTTTTTCATGAGTGTATTAGGCCTTGAATCACCTTCAGTGTGCATCTCAATCAGCTCTCTAGTGCAGTAGTCAGAGCCCTGATCAGAGAGTCTGCCATTTTAAGGGCTGTGTCAATCGTAACATTATTCGAGTGCACTGAAACGTTCACTCCCTAAAAAATTCCATATCGCACTAAGAAAAACCAGGGACCAAATATGTTCCCTTAAATTTTTCTAAGCTTGAAAATAAATTTGTCTAAAATTCTAATGTAACTATTCCCGTAGGGTTTAGATGCTGGATGAACCCTCATTTCCGATCTCTGTAATTTTATTTTATTTGAGCTGAGCTGAGCTGAACAGAACCACAGGTAGTGTCACATTTGTTCCATATTTTGAATTTAGAACTTTCAAGGTCAGACCAGCTGCTTCACGCACTGCAATTTCACTGTGCACACATTTGTAATAGGCTTAAATGAAATAACCATAATTATTGAAACACAGCAAAACTGAATTGCTGTACTGATGAACCATCTGCCAGCTCAATGTCACTGAAATAGACACAAAATACAAGATACAACATAGAGGTCCTATACAGAACTGAAAATATCCTAAAAGAAAAGTGAGTAGAACTCATCGTTTGAAACTCTCTTGTCTCAGATGCCCTTGGGTGTCTTTGCTCCCCTGAAGCCAGAAGAAATGCACAAGAGATCACCAGGTGAATGTTATATGGTTGCTACTTTGTTCATTGCACATGTATTTTTAGACTGGTCCTTGTGTAGTTTTATGTGACTATGAGTATATGCTTGGTCTGACACTTAATCATGGATCTAGTCAGGAATTAACTTTATTTCTTCCTAGCAGATGCTTTCTTGGTAAAGCATGCTCATTTAATTCCAATTTAAAAGTAAAATAGAGTCTATAGTTCTGACAACAATAAAGCACCACCTAAGAATATAATGTTGTAGCCTGCTGCATTAACTGATTCTGACCAAATGTATTTCTGTAAAGTCGTTTTTTAATGTCCTTGTCTGCTAAATAGAACAAGGAATTAAGAGGGATTGAAGAGGGATTAGAATTTATAGAGTAAGTTGCACTGCACTGAGATGAATGTGTTCAAGTTGACATGATAGTTAGTAAGATGTCTAGTTGGTGGAGATTAAGGTGTGTTGTGTGCTAATGTCATTGGTTGATTCCTTCGGCACTCTCCTTGCTGTTGGGATGTACTTCAAATGTCTTGTTATTTAAAGTGCTGCAATCACGAGGAATCACATTCTTCTTGATCTTTTGAGATGAAAGAGTTCACTATGAAAACACACTGTAACGTTCAGAATACAAAACTTCCTGTTTTGTGGGGGAACAGTGGGGGAAATGGCATTTATTGAAAAGGAGAAAATGGCTCATTCTGTATTTTCACATCTTTTTTATATTTAAGACAGATAGATTCACCTCAGATACCTCAGTATTCACAACTGCTGCCTGTTCATTGAGGGTGAAGTAGCAAGAGGAAGTAGGATAGAAACGTTTAATCCAATATAAGAGTTTAATGTGGAAAAATCTGACAAACATTGTGCTTTTCCTGACTATTGTACGTGTCTCTCTACACTCCCATCTGAAGAAGTGAGATTTAATTTATTAAAATAAAATATAAATATTTAAATAGGAACTTAAACACTTAAAATCTTTTTGGAAAAAGTAATTAAAATTGAAATAAAAAAAATAAAGCTAAATATAAAGAAATAAAAAGAAACAACAACTAATAAAAATGACAAAAGCACAAAAAGAAATTCTTAAAACATAAACTAAAATTGAAATGAGATCCGAAATATAAAAGAAAATTTTATGAAATATAATTACATTTTACAAAATAATACTAAAATAGCATTGTCCCTTTATGGATGCAGCAACATAAAATGGTATGTTTAAAGGTCAAAGAGAGGCAGAAAAATTGTCATAAAAAAGACACAAAAAGCCTTTACTAGCATCATAAGTGGACATCAGGGAAAAAATAAATGGTAAAAATGTATGACCCCTTTAAATCATAACATTTTTATGTTTTTATGAGATTAATGTGGAAATGCGCTACTGCACTATCACTGATAACTGTGCAGTTTATAATATGCAGATATCTCAAAGAGACCTTTAATGTTCTGATCAAGGCACAATGTTAATATTCTCAGTGGCTGTGTGCGTTTCCAGGAACAGAGTCGTCTGGATCACAAACCACAGATTTGCTACAGAGATGATGACAGCTACAGGATGTGTAGCCAGAGTGTCTGTGTATGTTTGTGTGCCGGAGTATAAACACAGTGTGGGTAGGTCATGTGATAGACCACATAGCACTTTGAGGTTTGTGTCCATGTTGTTAATGGTAGTGAAGAGTGAATGTTAGAAGGAATGTTAACATGTTGAAGTTTCAGTAACATTTCATGCTTCAGATGCTTTAGTCTATTTACACAGAGAGAAGAAAATACTACTATAAATTCTATTTGTTTGTATGGAAATTATGAGGTCAGAAAATCGACTATATATCTATATATCTATATATATATATAGATATATATATATCATGGCATTTTAAATTTTCTGAATACATTTTTAAGCGTAAACTGTTACAGTATGAAAAATGTCTAAGTTTGAGTCAAACAGGACAAATCTAAATTCAAATCAGATTCTATAAGAAATTAGTATTCAAGAACCTTTGTTTTGATGAGCCATGACATCCTCTGAATCAGATAAAGTCGAGACATAAGGATCAAAAGAAACAGAAGCAATTAAAAGGGAATCTTTGTAAAAAAGAAGAAAAAAAAGTCCTGCATTGACAGCTCACTGACCATGATAGCTGGTTGAGAGGAAGAAAGATGGAAAACACGTTAAAGATTTTGTCAACAACCATTACAGAAGAGTGAGCAGTCAAAAGATGTAGTATCCGCACTGAATGAATTTGGATCTCTTTCTTTTCCAGAGAGCTCACCACAGTTACTGGGCTTTTAGCAAACATCCAGATGCCAAAGGAAATTACAGATAAATCTGTCTGTAAATATGCCAAACCAACCAAAAACCCACAGAGTCCATGAAAAGCATGACAAAGCAAAACACAACGATAATTTCACAGTTTGTTCTTAAACATTTAAACTCTTTGCCATGTTGGGAATTATTAATGTTTATGTGTTAACTCTTCTCTTCTCTTTTTTACATATTGATCTTTCATATTGCCTACTGCATTTCCCTTATAAGATGGATTTTAGAGCTATAATCTAGCCTAAGCATAGCGACTGTGCATGTTACTTTTCCCTATTAATTTTTACTTATGGCATAAAAATAATAAATGTAAATTAAAGGGGAAAAACGTGTTCAACATCACATGGACGTGAACTTATGTGTCTGACCACTGCAGAATGCCCTGGTTTTATGGTCCATGGCTAAGCTCTGTTGGAAATCTCCTGTCAAGGGAGAACTGAGCTCTCTAAAAGTGTCCACTGAACCAAGTTGATCTCCACTCAGCTTTAGTCCAGAGAACCTCTCTGACCAAAACCACACGACTTTGTTTGTTCTTCAAAGTATATACCTATAAGGGTCATAAGGTAACCAGGGCACAGTTCAAAAATAAATATACAGTATGTAGTTATTACTTAAATTAGTGTTTTAAGTAAGGTTTAGATGATGATAAAGTTAATTTAAATATAAACTGTGGTGAAAATACAATGTACATTTATGAAGGATACTACAGTGATCCCTCGTATATCGTGGTTAATTGGGACCAGAACCCCCTGCGGTAGGTGAAAATCCACGAAGTAGGATTGCCCCCCCCCCCCCCCCCCCCTAGGAATTTCCGTATATGTTTGTGTAGGTGCCAGAATGTTTAAAATATGTACATTTATACATTAAATATATTTTAATTAAATCTATTTAATTATAAAACCTTATTATTATACATTTACTCTCTCTCGCTCATATGATACGTATTATGGTGCTCTACACTCATCAAAGACAGTAGTATCTTGAGACTTGACTAAAGTAATGACGACGATGACAGACCTGTGCGGTTCGATGAATGTGATGATGATGATGATGATGATGGTGTTTACTGCACTGGTATAATGAGGCCTTTAAATTAGTTCGGGAAGCTCCTCATCGTCGGATATCGGCACTGGATCGTCAACATTTGCTTCTGAAAGAGGTGACGAGGCTCCCACTCCACTCGTGCTCTCATTCGTCGATCTCGTGCCGGGAACCAATCAAATGTCTGAGTGCCAGTGGGTGTGTTTCTCTCTTTGTCTGGCATCCTGGGAAACGTTTCTCTCGCGCATCACGATGAAGCAATGCTACTTTCCGCAATACGGCAGCCGATATGGCGGTATTTTTGAATTTTTATTGTTCGACGAATATTTTTTGAAAAATCCACGATGCACTGAGGCCGCGAAACTTGAACCGTGAAGTGGCGAGGGATTACATTACTGTAATACAGTGAAGACCAATATGGTGCCAATTATATATATATATATATATATATATATATATACATATATGTGCAAAAGTCATAAATCATAAATCATAGTTGGTTGGTTTGTAATTGCTGTGATCTCATGTGAGTGACAGGCTACCCGCCTTTGTGCCAGTGAACAGGTCATTAGAGAAGAAATATCGATTATAATAGGGTATGAAGATTTTTATGAAATATTATGAGGACACATTAATTAAATCAAAATAATGATGCACAGACAAATTATTTATAATAAATACTACCATATTCTTTAAAAAAGAAGAAGTGTCAACTTTTAATATTGTGATGACTTTAAGTATTAGACATAGTCAATGGTCAACACCATGTTTTTGCAAAAAACAGTTAGCAAAAAATCCCTTGAATAGTCAAATGTCAATGAAAATCAATAAATACATTATCTCATATTTGTGTGCTTTGGAACAAACTGCTTCATTTTATGAGGTAACTGAAAATGCTATTACCTCATACTCTACTGGCCGTCAGACTCTTTCTCGCCAGCTGTTTTGGACATGTAATGGACTGTTAGTCATGTACAAGGATCTACAGTTCAAACAGTTCACATTTTGGGCGGGCTTATGAGAAACTTTTAAAGAGAACCATCAAAACATCTCGGCGGATACTGATTGGACAAGCGACCTGTCACTCGAATACCAGGGGTGTGGCCTGGGTGCGATCGTTCACAATGTAATAGAGTTTTAGCGCAGTCTTGCCTTTTCATAGGCGTGTGTCAACTGTGTGTGCCAAGGGGTGCTCCGCACTTACCAATGCGATTAATGAAGACAATGAACCAATTGAGGGAACACTAAACTAACACCCTGCTTTTCCATTCCCCTCTGTGCTTTAATACGGACGAGCTTCGCCTCTGCAAGGAATCAACCCTCTGTACGAGCACAAAGGAACATTTAAAAAAGGAAGCAAAGGTAAACGAGCTGGTTTTCTCCTTTGTTAGAAGTTTTTTTTCTCCGTGTCTGTTTATAGGATTTGGACTCAGTCCGTGACAGCCAGCGAAGTTTGTGGAGGATGAAAAAACACTGCGATATTTTTGCACAGTTTAGGGGGAAAGAAGCAGGTATCGTTTCTAAATATTGCAGTCAGCGCCTACATGAAGGCAGCCTTTATTGCTACAGACAGTCCGTTTCTGGTCTGATTTACTGCTCTTATTTGTTAATTCTGCTCGTTTTAGGTGTTGTTTAAACGTGTATGCCCTATAGGGCATGGTAGTAGGCATTGGTTTTCATTGCACACCTAAATAGGAAACCCGCTGGGTTGTCCACATACAATATTTCTAATGCTGTGGCATAGTTGTTGACAGCGTAGAACTGCATTGTTCAACATTGAGCATGCTGATGAGACACACACATGACACGCGAAGTATCTTCGTTATCCAGTTAAACCTGTAGTGGTTGCACGTGAAACACTTATCGTGTCTGCGGTTACAAGCTCTGCACGAAAGCGGTCAGTTGTTTAGATAACACGCGCAGCACTCAGTCATTTGGATGGTAGGACAGATAGAGAGAGAGAGAGTGAGTAACTGAGTGAGAGTCGCATCCCGGTCGGGAAAGATGGACATACTGTTTTTTGGACTGCTGGTCGGTGTTTTTACAGGAGTTTGGCCTTGGGCACAGACCTCTTTCAGCGTGTTGCGCACCTTTACCAGCAGCGTGGCGGACAATTATTTACGCTTACGAACATTTACCGTGGCGATAGCGCAGGAATTAAACACCGAAGTGATTGTGCCAGTTATAATAAAAAAATGTCATATCAACATTCGAACCCATTTCTGTCGTTTTATTTTTTTTTATGACTGCTTTTGACCCGAAATACCAGAGTTTTACTATTTTGTCACGACACCTAGATTTCATTAGTCTTTACAGTTATGTTTCTATTCTTGATATCAGAGTAGATCTAATTTGTTATTGATCACGCTACACTTTTTATATACTTATCAAAATATCAAAATGGGAATGGCACGTAGCAGCTTTTTCAGTGAAGTTTAACATTATTTCAGTAAGACGAGTGAACAAAATGAAGACGAAACAAAGAAACGCATTAGGAACAAAGAGTGCGTGACGTTTTCCAGTATAGTGTGCTTATTAATGTTAATGATTAAAGGTACCCAGATGAGAGCACTGATTGTCCTTTTTTGTTGTTGTTGTTGTTGTCGTCGTCGTCGGTATTGTTAGAGCATTATTAATGACATAATGGACTGCGGGAGTTTTAGACTGCAGGAACTAACTCACAAATCTGTTTTGACACATCAGATTTTTCCCCTCCCGTCCTGTCTGTGTACATTCGCTTGAGACAAAGCTGACTTTGTCCAATATCCAAGCCAAGAAATGCATTTGACCGCGCAGTCGAACGCGCAAGTGTTCGGAGTGCACGCGCACCAATACGCGTGAGCGTTTTAACAGCAGCTTTATTACTTGTATTTTTGCCACACTTAGTAGTTAATAATGTATTTCTGGCAGAACGATACTTAATATAGTCAGTTTAAAGGTTGCCTTTGGTTAAATTGAAACAGAAACCTCTTTATAATATAACAGCTACTTAGCTATGATGTTCGTAGCTCCACTAGAAATTAGCTATTTTTTAGAGGACAATATTTGACCACTGGAATCGATTCTCTAGGTTATTTTTTGAACTATTAAGAGGGTATATTTTATAACGATATAAAACGCGCAGTCTGTCGTCCATTTATGTCCATTAAGTGAATCAATCAATAGGAATGAATTCTCATTCTGAGCAATAATGGCTACCATTCATCAAATAAGTATAAAATACAAAATCATCTGTTGTAATGCAGAAGATACAATACAGGGTTTACTTGTTGCTGGTACCTTTGTTATAGATCAGTTCACTACAGGCTCATTTTTGCCCCCTCATTTTAATCTGGGGCATGTTTGTCACTTTCAATGGTGTTTTTGCCCTGAGCATTGGTTAACGTCTGACCCTGGTTTCTTAAAACATTTTTGTCCCTGATAAAATTCAATCGTAAGCAAGAGAATAGCTTGAAGGGTTCATTCCTCCGGGTGCAAGAGATATATTTCTGGCGTCTACCCCGAGGTTATTGAATAATAAATAGCTCACTGAGCTATCATTAGACATTTTCCTATGGTATTTTTTTATTTTTTTAAAGAGTTTGATAACTGTTATTTAATAAGTAGTTTTGGTCCAAAATTGCAATACAAGTGCTCTTAAAATATTCAACCAGTAATTCTAAAGTGGCCCAAGTAGAATTTTAATGGGCCCCAGTATTATGAATGCAGTCAGAGAGTGTGATGTTTTCCACTTAAACAGCTGTTCTCTTTGCTTTACTTCACTGATTTTAAGACTTTTAGATTTAGCGTAAACACAATGACCCTTGAATATACTGTTGACTTTTGTATTGTCTGAGGCCAACGCTCTCTTGTTATGAGGAAAAGGTCTGTTTTTCTTCCTTGTATTTAAAGGGACAGTTAGATCAAAAAAGTAAATTCTGTCATAATTTACTCACCGTCATGTTGTTCCAAGCCTGACTTTCTTTCTCTTGCTGAATGCACTCAAAAAAGGAATGTATTTTAAAGTAAATTGGGCTCCAAACAACATTGCTCGCAGATTGTTTTGTCTATTTTACAGTGTACATTTCTCAGTCATTTAACTGTAATTTTGAAGCAAAACACTATTGCAGTCAGTTCTGTTCAGAATAAGCAAAGACACAGATATCTGAAGTCGTTGTTTTGGTTAAAAAAAAGCCTGCTTTAAACCCTAATGATCCTCTATAATCATTAACCTGCTTGTCTAGAAGTAGATGCTTGACGTACACAGGACACAAGAGGCATTTTCCCTTTGAATTTACCCCTGGTTTTGTCTCAGCCCATCATGGCTGCCTCTAGGTAGGGTAATGATGCATGTAGCCTGGGTGTAATTTTATTTCCAATTTCCATTGCTGTAGTTTTGCCCTAAATGATGTTATAGTTGTGCACCGTGGATGGCTGTGCGTTCCTAATGGCTCTTTGGGTAATGAGAGCTAAAATAGCCTTGCTACTACGATTGGATCAAAGCCATCATCTTCCGTTGTAGTTTTTTCCCCCTATTTCATCAGATGAGGACAATTTACTTTTGAGACTTGTTACCCTGCTTTAGTTATTCATAGACATTTTTGTGATGGAATGAAACTCGAATGGAACAAATGTAATTCAATTCATTCTCTACATTTGAATGTGGACTAAACAACCATCCTCTACCTGTTCTGGCCTGGCTGTGAAACACAATGGATCGCTTTCAATTAGTTACTCTAGGGAGTTCACTCTGCACTATAATGGACCCTCATATTTCATGTTGATTGTTGTAACCCGTAGCAACAGGGTAGGCAATAGCTGAAAGATGCACCTGGAGAGGAGGGTTATGAGGCAGTTGGGGTGCAGTGGAATGAGAGCTGTTGTTCCTGCCTGGCTGCCTAAGTCCAGTGAGGGGTCTCATACCCCTGGGGAGTGAATTATTACCTGTCAGACCTAGGGCCTCGGCATCATCCATTACGCAGCCCTCTTGCTGGGGCAGCCAACCCCAGCATGGCAGTGCGATCAGTGGGCCTTGGCCTTCAAACCTGGCTACTTCTCTGTGGGAGGGCACAATTTGGGGCGTTCCAGCTATTATGAACCTCTTCAGAAGTTGGGAGTCCAGGAATGCTAAATAGCTGTATAGGTTTAAGACTCCAGCTGAGAGGTCATGGCATCTCTGTCAGGCCATAGTCTGTTGTAATGAATGGCATCCTTGTGCTAATCTCTGTTATGAAGTAGTTGGCGGTCGATGATGCTAATTTGTCACACGTTCACACTTGCAATGATTCTGCTGAAATCTTCAACAGAGTTCAAGTATCAGTCCTATTCATACTGTAGTCTGAGGCAAGCCGGGACACCTCCAAGAGACAACAGAAAGTCTGTAGCATGGCTGAATTTTAGGATATGTAGGGACTTTCTGCATTTAATTAAGGTCAGTCAATCGGTTCATTGCCTATGCATGTTTTTTTCTGCATCAAAAGTATTTAGGTAGCCAGCTGCTTTAAAACGTTCACATGAGTGCAGTTATGTTTAAGTTCATACGAATCCTTCTACACCAAACAAAATGTTTTTTGTTAAGTGCGAGTTCTGCACTCTAGTTAATCCTTTCATTTTAACTAATAAATAATAAACACTATGTCAATAAGACATTCATTGCACAGCAATTAATTATAATGGGTAGGGGTGGAACAGTTCAAATTACTTGCAGTACGGTTTTTATTACAGTTTTCCTGTCACGGTGTCAGTACGGTATGCGCTATGTTCAGGGGAAAAGGACTACTGTCAAAGAAAAACTAAGAAATAAAGAACAAATAATAAAACTATAAGGAGCAGCACAAATAAACACAATAGAGCAAAGATAAAAATAAAACAAACTGTGTTTTTCATGTTAGGTAGGTCTAACAGTAGTTTTCAGGTACAGTAATTGAAGGCAACCAAATGTAAAATAAGATTGCATTAAATGATTGCCTTGTCTTTTGTTGTTTGATTAACATTAAAACATAGACATCAGAAATATTAGGCTGCTGACACATTAAGTCTAATGTTCAGATCCAGTACACTGATACTGTGCATATGCATTGTCTTGACTGTTTACATTCATTTAAGACGTAACTTACTATATTTGCTAGGATACTCACCAATACAAACATATTGACATGATTTTTGTGTAAATTTGTCTGTTTAAGCGCAAGACTTGAAGGAGAACTCAATATTTTTGGTGCATATGAGAATCCTCAAACGGCAAATGAAATAAAACCACGCTACTCATTTGAGCTGCACAGCATGGCCCGTTTATTATCTCGGAGCAATAATAGACAGTGCAGCATGAGTTCATTGTGGCCAACATCGTTACTACATAGCTCTGGGAAATCCAGTGAGAGAGCATTTGAATTCGCTGTTGCATTAATAACACGACCATAAGATCTATTGGGAAGTGTTCAAATTTTCCACAGAATTCTGTTATAAACCAAATCAGTTCAAACATCCCTGACTTGCAAACCAGGAGAAACATTGTGACATGAAGTATAGAAGGCATTTTAAATTTAAACCCACAAGCTGCCAACGTTCACCATGGATTTAATGTAGCAACGCTAACTGTAATCATGGTATTGTGGCAGAAATAGTCATATTTTGTTCTTTTTTTTCATTCAGATACATCTCATGGTTCGGACCACCTTTTCAGTGAACTTCAAGCACTATAGCTTAACACTTTTTCCAGAAGTTCATACTTCCAAATATAATCTAATTTTAATGTTAGTTTTAATGTGATGATTTGTAAAACTAGAAGTTTAAACATACTAGTTTAAAACCAACTTTGTGGCAAACAAGCACTTTTACTTAAAACAAAACAAAAACATGAACTTACCACTACAACCAGTAGAAGCCTGCAGATGAGCACTTGTTGACTTATTAGCAATTTTCATAATGTATGGAAAAAAAATTTGTGAAGTCACAATTTTTTTTTTCAAATTGTGACGAAATTAAAGAAGTAACAATCAAACTTAAGTCTGTTTGCTTAATTTCTGCAAATAAATTCTAGAGTGAAATATCTGCCATGATTTTATCAATGTAATGTGACCGCACAAACATAATTAACATAATGTGTCTTATAAGGTTAAAACCCGGTAGTATCATATAGATGGGCATATGGAAATGGTGTGCAGCTGAGATTATGCATAGAAAACTAGGTGATGTATGGTTAATTTGGGGATCAGACGGGGTGAGAATGTATGTATGCACAATCTTCCGCTGACTAGGATTTCTAAATTGAATTTTGTGCAGTCTTTGATGTACTGTACAAATCTGAAAACGTTTCTGCACATATAAGGCTCCTGATTTTTCCAGTATAGATTTCAGCACATAATCGGGAAGAAATTCTGTTTGTATTGTGGCATAAAGTGATTGATGATTGTCTGAAAATGTGTAGACATTTAAAATTCTTCTTAACTTCGTAACTGGGGAAAATGGGGGAAACTGGGGAAAATTTGAAGGTGTTAGTTGAAGCATGTGCTTTTAAGTAGCAAAACTAGCTAGAGATGTACAGATTGTCATTTTCTTGTCCAATTTTTGCCTTTCTTCAATGCCAATGTTTTATTTTCATAAAATAAACAAGTAAAAAGTTAGTAATAAAACAAGAACAAATGGCAATCAACAGCACAAATAAATAAAATAGAATAAAGAGAGTTATGAAATAAACATGGCTTTACGTTTTTCAGGTGGGTCTAACAGTAGGTCATTATTCAGGTAAGAAATACTAAAGAAATTAAAGTAATCAATGTAAAAAAACACTGGATAGTCTTAATAAAAAAAAAAGTTTAATGATTGCAATTAAAGGGTATTCAGGGATTTTTTTTCATTTTGGTACATGTGATTCACAAGCTGAGTGGTGGTTTGTGTGCTTATCTATCTATCTATCTATCTATCTATCTATCTATCTATCTATCTATCTATCTATCTATCTATCTATCTATCTATCTATCTATCTATCTATCTATCTATCTATCTATCTATCTATCTATCTATCTATCTATCTATCTATCTATCTATCTATCTATCCAGCTGACTCACCACTTACTTGACTTGGTAGTATGTCCAGAAGGCATTGATGAGAATCTATCTATCTATAAAATATATCTATATAGCAAGTTATGTGCAATACAAGCACTATTTAACCGGAGTGAATGAGACAAGTGAGTGAGAGAGTTTGCTGCTGGCAATAAAACAGACCGACTTGGAATCGGAAAGACGTGAGACTGAACTGCCGGTTACCGGTTTTCTGGTCCCAGGCCAGTCGATCGGTGCATCTCTAGAACTAGCACTATGTTGCACAGCATGGGTGAGTAAGCACTGAGACCAGTTGAAAAAAAAAAAAAAGTGTGATGCAAAACTGAGAGGGAGAACCAGTGTGTGTTGAACGTCACTTTGGACGAGTTACAGGCCTCAGCCCTCAGCTTCCTTCTGCCCTTGGACACACTGCCCTGGCTTCCAGCAGATTTGTAAGCCATTTTTCTGAAACTTTAACCTCTTGTCAAACATCACACGCAAAAACCACAGCAGCCACAGATGGAGAGAGACAGAGATCTGGCCACTCCTGCAAAGCACGCTGAGATGGACTGTGTCCAGACACTACACAAAGACAGAGATATGTTTGCAAATTAAGAGAGATTACACATAGAAAAAGGAAAGGCCGATTGCTTGCTGAGTACAGCCGCTTTGTTCATTACAAATGTAATGAGTTGCATGTAGGCGCTGCAAGTTAATACAAAATAGATTTGAAATTCCTCATCAGCAACAGATGTCTGATGATATCCAAAGCGAGGGGCTTTTGCTCCTTCGATGGCTATTTTGCCAAAATGGACATGACAGCGATTTAGTTTTTTTTCTATCAAAAGCTGCTGTCACTTAGACCGTTATTACAAGGATTACCTAAATAATGTCTTTATCTTATAGTTTTAATTGAATTTAATAAGAATGTAGGAATAAATGCACCAATAATACAATTCAGAATCAAATTTTATGTTATTTATTTTTTAACCTTAAAAATAAAGGTAGAAGGTAGGTATTATAATGTACACTATGAAGAATGGCTTATTTTGAGATTTGCTCAATATTAAATTCAGTAGGGTAATAACTTGTGTGTTTTTTAAGTAAGGTTTAGATGACAAAGATAATTTTGACGGATACTAATACATTTAAAATAATATTTAAGACTTTGTTGTCTTTAAATAGGTGAGACATTTGACCTTGTAAATGTCATTACATTCATTTTCTGTCTGTTGCGCCACAGTAAAAACACCATGTGGATCACGTACTCGAGCACTCATTGTGATGCATAAGGGAAAAAAGTGTCTGCCTACACAAACTGTCATCTTTAAGAATGTAAGGCTAGCTGAGTAATGAGAGCTAAATGGAGACTGAGTGATAACCATGTGAAATCGCTGAAGTGTGTCATTGTTTTTATTATTTCTTTTTTCTAGCGACTCTTCTTTCCACACGATTATGGAGTCACGATTACTCCGTTTACCTCATTTGAATATTCAACCATACCCTCAGCCTCCAGACTCCACAACAGGCACCTTTTTGTACTCGTCACATTGGTATTCTAAAATTCAAAGCTGAACTCACTTCCACGGGCAAGTGTGTCCAGAACAGCTTTCCTCCTCAAACCGCCATCCAAACCCGCCACCACCACCCCTCCTTCTCCCTCCCTCCCACCCTAACCTGCATTGCGAACTGCAGCTCTCTGTTTTAATTACTGTTCTCCATACATACAGGTTATTGATTGTCTCACTCCAGGGTGGTGGGCTTGGGGTTGCTCCAGATTGTGCTTTAAATGATCTCTTAATCACTTTATAATGGAACAACTCTTCCTGCTGCATTGATTAGCTGCTTGTGTTGGAATTGTTGTGAGCCTTCAACTTTCTAATCTGGTTTTAAACTCTCAGGGCTCCTTTATAATATGTTTATTTCCCAGAATGCCTCAGGAAGGACGTAATGTTAACGATTCTTCCCACTTGTGGTGGAAGATAAAGCATTGTTCATACATGGATAATCTGATATAGGATATTATGAAGCCATTTATGTTGCTTTCATCACCCTCTAATGAATTTAGACGATGCAATCTGATTTAAAGAGTTTACTCCCAGGGATTTGCAATACTTCACATTTTTAATATCAACTGGTCGGTTGGTGGGTTGGGTTGACTGAACTGGAAGCCCTGGATAATTAACCTGCTTTTGGGCTCACCTGATGGAAGATTGGATGGGTTTCTTAGGGGGTGTTTACGTAAGACTGGTTATTGTATTGTGCTCAACAGAAGGGGAGCAGGGGTCCCGAGATGTTCTTTTAAAATTGCGGGGTGAATTTAAAGACCCTTTTCCATGAGGGTTTAGTTGTGCAAATAAATAAAGTACATCCGCTATAAAGACATGTTGTTTATTGTATCGTTTGGTATATTCATTTAGGTATGTTCATGTTCAATAATTAAAAAAAAACCTTTTAATTGTAATGATATCAAAATGTTGTGATGCCTAAGTTCACTGTAGCATTTAAAACAATATATGTATGCTTGTGTGTATATATATTTATAGAAGCATATATAATATTTAGAAGCATATTGTATTGGTATAATTGGCATATAAGCTTATTGGAATTGGCCAGAATTTAATATTGTTATCCGTAAGATAAAGGAGTTATTTTCACTAAACACCTCTGGGTTTGCTTTAGTGCTTGAACTGCTGAATGTTTTTCAAAAAAGTTCACAAAGCTCCCAAAACCCCAAAATGGGAGCTAGTAAACTCTCACAAATTGAGAGTCAATAACATGAAGCAAGACAGCAGGAAAGCAGAACTAAATCCCTTATTCTCAGGTGTTTAGCATTATTGACATTCTCTGAAGGAGGAAAAAAACTTTTATATATGTGTTTTATATTACTCGCATGACAGTGACCTTTAAAAGTCTGAGTGTTTCAGGTTTGTTTGTGTTTTGTTTTGGTGTAACTTTTATAGGCGACTATAAAGAACATCTGAAATGCACTCACCGGAGTTAGTGCTGGATAAATGACTTGACTGCCTCACTGCATGTTTTTAAAATGAAAATTTTTATGGCTCTAAAGAGTGAAACGGAGCAGGAAATTACAGCCTGAAGATAAGGAGATTCTTCCTCTCACAGAGGCCGTGGAATCTCAAGGTGCCGCAACACCACCCGTCACTCAACCTGGACTAACTGCATTCATCAACCCCAAAACAAAGCTGAAGTTGAAACCTTGTATCGTGAAACTGAGTGTGTGTGTGTGTGTGTGTGTGTGTGTGTGTGTGTGTGTGTGTGTGTGTGTGTGTGTGTGTGTGTGTGTGTGTGTGTGTGTGTGTGTGTGTGTGTGTGTGTGTGTGTGTGTGTGTGTGTGTGTGTGTGTGTGTGTGTGTGTGTGTGTGTGTGTGTGTGTGTGTGTGTGTGTGTGTGTGTGTGTGTGTGTGTGTGTGTGTGTATATATATATATATATATATATATATATATATATATTTACACGCACAGTAATCCCTCGCCACTTGGCGGTTCAAGTTTCACAGCCTCAGTGCATTGTGGATTTTTCGAAAATAATTATTGTTATGAGAGGCTGTCATTAGGATATTTCCAGTAAAAATGCACTCGACGATGCTGAGCATTAGGACTTTTCCACACAAAAATGCGCGTGGGTAAGGGAAAAATTTTTGCTCGCACTCCGATACAATGCTCGTACACCGATTTGACCCTCCATGCTCGTACACCGATTTGCTCGCATACCAAGTCGCTCGTAAACCGAGGTATTACTGTGTGTGTATGTGTGTGTGTGTGTATACATGTGTGTGTGTGTGTATACATGTGTGTGTGTGTGTGTGTGTGTATGTATATATGTGTGTATATATATATATATATATATATATATATATATATATATATATATATATATATACATACTATACAACATATATATATTCTGAAATGTAAAAATGTAATAAATAAAAACACGATAAATGCATGAATGTCTTTTCATTATAAGCCAAGTCACATTTATTTTAGATCAAGAACTGGAAAACTGTGTCCAAGTAAAGTTAGTTGGAATTATAAAACAACAGATAAATTGTAATTGTCACAGCGTGTTTGAACACTTTTTACTTTGCCAAACATTAGTGTAGAATATATCCACCTAAAGTCACCTTGATTGATCCAATGGCTTTAAAGTAATTGTAAAATTGGCACAGAAAAAATAAGTGACTTCTGAGAAAAGCATGTCACTTTGCATCTAATACACTAGATATAGTTGTTTTAGCTGGAAATTGATAGGAAAATGGTTATTGTTGAACAAACATGCTTTAATGCCTGTTTTTAGATTTGTTGAAAGTCATCTCATTTCACTTGATTTATTTGGACCTTGATGGATGTAAACCAAAAGATAAGATAATTCAGTCTGTCTTCAATGCAAAAACAGCCTCATGTTATGTAACACTTGAACAGTAAATTTTTTCAGGTAAAAATCTGATTGAATGAGCCGGATGAAGTCTTTGTACTCTATCCAATATACACACACCTGTTCCTGCATATCAGCTGAGTTCCACATTAATGTGGCTTGTCAGCCTTAAACATCTGTCCATCTATCATAAACATCACCCAGAAATGAAAATGTATCATTTACTTTCCCTCATGTCGTTCCAAACCTGAACGTTCTTTATTCTGTGTAACACAAAGAAGGTATTGTTGAAAAATTTCCAAGCAGTTTTTTCCTCCCATGTAAGTCAATGGGGTCCAGTGTGGTTGTTTTGGACCCCACTGACTTTCATTGCATGAACAAAAACAGCTGAATCATTCTTCAAAATATCTTCTTTTGTCTTCTGTAGAAGAAAGAAAGTCATACAACTTTGAAACCACAAGGTAACTGAAGGTAACAGAAGTGAAATCTTTGTGTGAACTGTCCCTTTAAGAAAACTCTGTTTTGTCACATAATAATGTAAACCAATCCTACCTAGTAATAGCTCTGCAAATATATTACTGTACTATAATCATAGTGTATGCCACCCTGTTTGTGTGAGTGATTCATCCTCAAGTCAGGTTAGTCGGTGTGAACCGTAGTGTACACCACTAGTGCCATTTGCGAATCCCTCCAATTTCCATGCCCCCTATAAATAGAAATTCTAGTATGACCTTTGTAGATACGACGAAGACATTTTCGTGCAATTCTGATAAAGAAGCCGATCTGAAGGTTTAAAGCTCAGTCTTCTTTGTACATCTGAGCCAATTTCTGTGAGCGTGTGCAGATAACCTGGGTTTGGTTTGGACCCTGTCGAGTTTTAGATTAAAAACAGACGTACCTCTCTCACTGTGTTTCTGCAAGCACTCTTTTAGAGACTGGGGTTATTTTTAGGTCTGGCTGTGGACGTGGGGCCAGAATTGAGACTTGGGGAAGGGGTATAAAATAACCCCCTTGGCCCTCAGCCAGCGTGCTCGCTAACTCAACCCCACCCCCAAACTGCCTCACATTCCTCAAGTATGTCCCACTGTTAACCATATGATGACTCAACTGTGCATGTGGGATGAGAAATGCATGTACATCAGTCTTTTTTGGTCTTTTATCCTTTCGAGCTATTTGTGATATAACAGGTACCAGCAAATATCTCTCTCCCACAGACACGCACACACATATTTCTGGTGTAGTGCTTCCAGGCTGCTTCATTTGATCTCGCTTTATTGCTTTCTCACATTATCTGCGTGTTGGCCTGCAGCTCATCCCTGCGGAGCAATCTCTGATGTATGAAAAACAACTCACCATAAACACATTTCAACCACAGAGACTGATATTACCCCTAATGCATCTTTCACTACAGGCATATACCCAGATTGTCTCCCCTGTCTTCTGCTCCTCTTTTCTCTCTCTTTCTATCTCTCTCACACACACTCTCCATTCCCTCGTGCCATCATATAGTGATCACAGTGGATATTACTGGGGGGAGTTCAAGACTCTATGAAATAATCAAGTCTACCCCCATCCCATCTACCTCTCCCTCCAGACACACCCTCTAAAAATATCTTCAGTGTATCTCATAATCATATACTAACAGTAACTGGACTTCTTCCCTTGGGTGTGTCAAATGGAATATATGAGCTTGAATACAGGGTGAAAACGGGCTTACAAACGTATGTAGTTGGATTTTGAGGTCTTTTTTTGCTCTGCAAAGCCCTTCTTCTCACACTGTATATGGCTGAATGATTTAACACACAAATGCTATTATATTTTGGGAAATAATGCAATTGCAATAATGCAATTCATCTGATTTCATCAAAATATCTTAATTTGTCTTCTAAAGACGAATGAAGGTCTTACGAGTAATTAATGGTAGAATTTCATTTTGGGGTTAACTAACGCTTGAAATACCAATATGATATTTATATATTATTTATTTGCTTGTTGTTATAAATGTGTTTGTTCATAAATACAAATAATATATATATTTTTTATTGAATATTGGAATTTTAATGGGAATGATTTTACATAATTTCTTCTGTTATATTGCTGACGTCTCTTCTCTATTTATTTGTATAATGACTCAAGTTAAGCAAATTTGTGAATGTCAATACACATTATAAGCAAATTTAATGCACATTAACTCATATGGCACGAAAGCAAATTGAAATTTGTTTGGAGAATTCAGCTCGGAGAATGCTTAAATACTCTATCATGAGCTACTTTATATTATTTTAATATAATTAAAATAATATAAAGCCTGTCTGTCAGCTTCCTGACAGACAGGCAGCAGCTAGTGAGGCTGGGAAAATACACATCCAGCACCCGTACAATCAGCACCGGAGCTCCCCAGGGCTGTGTTCTCTCCCCACTGCTCTTCTCCCTGTACACCAACGATTGCACATCTAAGGACCCCTCTGTCAAGCTCCTGAAGTTTGCAGACGACACCACACTCATCGGCCTCATTCAGGATGGTGACGAGTCTGCTTACAGACAGGAGGTAAAAGAGCTGGCTGTCTGGTGCAGTCTCAACAACCTGGAGCTTAACACCCTCAAAACAGTGGAGATGATCGTGGACTTCAGGAGAAACCCCCCTGCACTCCCCCCACTCACCATCATGAACAGCACTGTGACTGCAGTGGAGTCATTCAGGTTCCTGGGCACCACTATCTCTCAGGACCTGAAGTGGGACATCCACATTGACTCCATCGTAAAAAAGGCCCAGCAGAGGTTGTACTTTCTCCGCCAGCTGAGGAAGTTTAACCTGCCACAGGAGCTGCTGAAACAGTTCTACTCCACCATCATTGAATCCATCCTCTGCACTTCAGTAACTGTCTGGTTCAGCTCAGCTTCTAAATCTGACCTCAGAAGACTACAGAGGGTAGTCCGGACTGCTGAGCGAATCATCGGTTCAACTCTCCCATCTATTCAAGAACTGTACTTATCCAGAGTGAGAAAAAGGGCTGTCAAAATCACTCTGGACCCCTCACATCCAGCACACTCCCTCTTTGAACTGTTGCCATCTGGTCGACGCTACAGAGCACTGAGCACTAGAACGACCAGACACAGGACCAGTTTCTTCCCTCAGGCAATTCATCTTATCAACAGCTGACAATAATGGCGAACACACTACACTTTATATTTATATACACACACACTTTATTTATCTAACACACATACTTAGTATACACTTAAATTTTGCACACAATATATATGTACATACATAACTTCACTTTGTAATATACCTGCCTACAATTGTCATTTGTATATTGTCATCCACTGTCTACATATTTGTATTTTTTTATTCTTTTATTATGTGTTTTATGTTCTGTCGCTGTCATTCTGTTGTACTGCGGAGCTTCTGTCACGAAAACAAATTCCTCGTATATGTAAACATACCTGGCAATAAAGCTCATTCTGATTCTGATTCTGATTCTGATTAACTGTGCAGCTCTAAATGGGTAGTATAATTTATATATAATGATCTGAAAAAATAAATGTCTGCTTTTAAGGTTAGAACATGGCCAAGACCTTTCAGAAAGATCCTTTACCTTTTATGGATTTTTAATTAATAATAATAATAAAATGATAATTAACTGGTGGCTGTAGCAGACATGACCATTGAATGTGTCCTTCAAAGCTTGCTAAGCAAACCATTCAGCCACAGTTAACCACAGCACTTGGTGGTACAGCAACGCTGTTTTCAGTTTAGATTTAGATTAATATATATATTTTTGGGTTCTTTCTCAATTAGCATGATAATAGCATGCAGATAGACGGGAAGAGCTAATCTCATTCCTCTGTGACGATCGGCAGCTGATTATTACACAGAATGCGCCATCAGTTAAACTAACATGCTGAACTGCTCTATAAATCTCTCATATCACACACCACAAGCAGATGGGAAAGGGACAATGGCAGATTGTACTTCACTTTAATAATATTATGTTTCTTTAGCAAAATCGTTTCCACAGCTATTATTCTGTCGTAATAGTCTCCTGGTGAGTCTCGAATTAAAAAAAGAAGAGCGAGAGAAAGATAGAGACACTGTGTGTATAGTGTGATTTCAGGTTAGCTGCTGAAGAAATATGTTCTAATCTAAATGCATGATCTCCTGGAATGACTCTAATTTAAGTTTGATTTATTTTTTCCCAGTGAAAAGGAAAGTGCTATACTTTCCTCCCAGGGTGCATCAAGACCACCATGCAGTGTATTAAGTTTAAGATACTTTAAAAAACCATTTGACCTCTTTTGGACAAAGTCTACATATTCTTCCTGACACAGCCTGACTGGGTTGAAAGGTCAGAGGTTAAACAGGAGCAATGTGTGTTGAATACCAGTCATTGATTTTTTTTTTTTTTTTTTTTTTTTTTTTTAATTCAAGAAGGAAGTTGAAGGTGGAAGAGGGTGAAAATAGAAAAATGGAAGGAGAGTGGGGAATGGTGCCCTGACGTTCTCAACTGGGCTGAAATAGAATCCTGACCTACATCTTTACCAGTTTTTGCCAGGAAAAGCTTGGCAGTAGTTGTTTCCATGTCCTAAAAAAAGCTAAGGATTTAAAAGTGGTCAGCAATATCAGTGGATGGGATACAGATGACAAATTGAGACTTTGATGACATTTTGTAAGTTTTGCCTGTTTGGTGTTCAGTGAGGACCAAAATGTTGTGGTGTGTAAATTCTTGTACACCTCCTGTACACTTGTAGCATTTTAAAGGGTTTGTTCACACAAACATTACAATTCTGTTCCAAACCCATAAGATTTTCGTTTATCTTAGGAACACAAATGAAGATCTAATTTTGATGGTGAACAAATGAAGGTCCTAATTTTCTTAAGAGACAAAATCGCTTTATACGATTGAACAGATTGAATTTAGGCTTTTTAATCCCATATAACCATTGATCAGCTTTATCATACTTGCTTGATGTGCGAGAACAAACCTCATTGGTTCTCACAGAAGCTCCTGAAAAGCTCAAGCTAACATGAAAATGAACCTCATTGGTTCTTGCACCTCAAGCGAATATGCTTGAGCTTTCATTTATTATATCTGATGTGTGCCTTGATGTATGATTATATGTGAATAAAAGCCTTAATTCAATCTGTTCATCATATATAACTATCAAATCTCTTCAGAAAAGTTGAAACTGCTCAGTTCATAAACTGCTCAATTCATATGAATTATTTTTACAATCTCTTTATGACGGTTTTGAAGCCTAATTGAAAATGGTTGTTGTGTAGAATGTGAATGGAGGGATAGAAATCTCTCTTATTTCATAAAAATTCATTTATGTTGTGAAGATGAATGAAAGCCTTTCGGTTTGGAATGACATGAGGTTGAGTAATTAATTATAGAATTTAAATTTTGGGGTGAACTAACCTTTTAAAAATTATTGGTTTTAGTTTAGCAGTTTAAGTTTAATTACACAAAATTGTATCTAATCATGTTGGGCTCAATCAGTAGAGGATTGGTGTTTACAACTCCAAGGTCATGGGTTTGATACCAGTGAAAGCAAGAACCAATTCACTATGTTCCTTGAAGTCGCTTTGGATAAAAGCGTCTGCCAAATGCATAAATGTAAAATGTTGGGCCGATTCAATGCATCCTTAAAGACAAGAGACTGAAGCATTAGTTAGTCTCAGCATTACATTGGTCTTAGTTGTGTGTGTGTGTGTTTTCTCCCCCCTGATCTGTGTGTTTTTGTGAGATGATGTCCATGCGTTATTTATCATTAGTAAGACTCCCTGGTGATCTCCTCTCTCCAGAGATTTATCTGGGATGATGAGACCTCCCGCCTCAGGCTCTCTGACTAAATCAAACTTCAGCAGATCAGCGAATCAGACGTTCCTTTCAGGAACCTCTCTCAGCTTGGACGAAACTCAGCTTGTGCACATTTCCTCGCGGTTTGCATGGATTTGGTTTGTGTCTTTAAATAGATACTAAGGAGAAGCCAAAAAATTGCATTTGCCGTGAAAGTTAAAGCTTAGCGTGTGCTATATATTATTGGAGGGTGATTTAAATAAGCAGCAGCAATCGAGTACAGAGCTGTAAAAGTTTTGAAGTAAGACCAAGCCAAGCTGTAGTAATAAAATCACTCTCTTCAGTTAATCTAAGCGCATAGATGCTGGAACGCTGCCTATGGCTAACTCAGATTTGTTTTGTCAAACGTTTCCAGCTTGTTCTTTTCCCCCCCACTTTTTTTCCTCCTTCGGCTATAAATATAGACTTGGGTGAGATTCTTTCTGAATGACCACATGCCCACTTTTTAAAGGAGCTTGGGTTGTGAAAACTGGCTGATTTAAAAGGAATAAGAAATAAAATAATGACAATTTATAAAGAGTCTATGATATTCCTTTGGTTGTTATGTCTGGTAATTCAGAAATTCTGGACCATGTGGTGACCAGAGAAAGATCTACAACCTGTTTTCCTATTTTTCTAAGCAAGACGCTTAACTCGAGTTTATTGCAAGACAACTCGCTGTCCTGTCCTTTTAATTGTCTCATTGAGTCTCTTTGGAGAGAAATTATCTGGTAAATTGCAAGCTTTTAAGTGTTGTGAAAGACATTTGGATAATATAATAGTGGTGTTTTCTTTTCAAACAAACTCCAAATGTATGCTGAAGTCCACAATCGTACATAACTCCTGTTTGTTTGTCCTGCATTTTTACCATGGTAAAAAAAACAAACATTGCACTTCACTCAATATGGGCCAACTGGCAGGAAGGCTCTGGCTGAACTCCTAAAAAGCATCAGGTAACCTTTAAATGTACTGTTATTGGTGCGCTTAAGTTGTTTTTCTCTGGTTCTATTCTATTTGCTCCTGGCTGAAGTAATGCGAAAAAAAAGAAGAAATTCAGCATCGTGTACACTGACTTTTAAGCATGAGCTTTTTAGATGACTGTGTTGGAAAAAAACCCAGGATGGATGGTTTAGCTGTTAGCCCTTTCCTCTCCGACAGCCTTGTACTGAACTCTAAGGAGCGAAGGTTGACCAGCTGGCCAGGGTTCTTATCAGGGTTTGTGCTTTAAAAGCCTTTGAGGAATGTTGGCGGAGCGCCACCCATATTCTGCTCACTGCAGACTGTGGGTTTACAAGAACTGTGCTTGGTGAAAGATTCTTGTGTTGAAATGCTGATCTAAGATCAGGTTTTCTGGTCCTCAACATTAGTCGAAAACTTTCCCTTGTTCCACACGTGATGTCCTTTTGAGGTGGTGGCTCTGAAGGTGTAAAGTCCATTGTGCCTTAATTAATTATACTTTAAAAACATCTGCTGGCTAAATGTAAACAGGATGCTCATGAATAGTTTACTCAAATATTAAGGTTTTCTTTTTCTTTTTTTCTTTTTTTAATCACCCTCATGTGGCTCCAAAACCATGTGCTGAAGATATGATGGAGGCTGTTTCCATACAACAATTATAGTGATTACTTAAGCTCCAAAAGGGACAAAAAAGCACCATAAATGTGTCTTCTAGTACATATAACCTGTGAAATATGTTCTATATCTTTTGAATTCATACAAAAGATTTGTGTTGGACTAAGAAATGGAGATGGAGTCTAAAATGAACTGTATTTACTAATAATCTTGAAGAAAAAATAATAATCTGGAATGAGTCTGAGTCAGTGATTTGGAATCAGTCATGAACAAATTGTTTTGTTTGATTTGTGGAAAGGATGGATCAACTGGTTCAGTGGAAATAACTGGATCAAAAGAATAAGTCATGAAAGATTAGATTCATCCGGTTCTTGAATCCAACTCAATGAATTGGATTGGGATTGGAGTTATTTAGCTCATTGGAGAGAAAGATGGTTTGTGAATAATGTCCTGTGTTGAGGAACCGTGTTGGTCTGTTCCTCACAATATGACTTAAATGGTTAGTTCACCTAAAAATGAATTTCTCTCATTAATGAATCACCCTAATGCTGTTCCAAAGCCATAAGACTTTCGTTCATCTTCGGAACACAGATAAGATATGTTAAGTGAAGTTTGAGAGATTTCTGTCCCTTATTTGACAGCTCCGCATCTTCTATTTTGACTCTTCAAAATGTTCATAAAGAGATCGTAAAAGTAATCCATGTAAACTGAGCCGTTTTTGTTATTTTTAAGAGACTTTGTCTTTAAGAGATGAACCGTTCTAATTTCAAATCTTAAAATTCTTAAATTCCAGTCATTTTTTTTCAGATTTTTGATAAGCCATTATGCTCTGATGTACATTACAAGTACAGAAGAAAAGATCTATCACTGTTTCTGTTCAACCATAAATTTAACAGACACGATAACTGTGTGAAGATGCTCCAAAAATATCTCTTTTTATGTTCCACTGAAAAAGTAAACAACATATGGGTTTAGAACAACATGAGAGTGAGGAAAAATAATGGTAGAATTTGCTTCTTTTTTCCCTTTCTTTTATTTTCTCTTTGAACTGTCTCTTTAAAAAAAAATCAAACATTTTCCACACCAAGTTTTGGATCTCGCCCAAATCCAGTCTTTTGCCTTGAGAAGCTTTGAGAGTACACGCAGAGAAGATTTGTGTTCAGCACTGACCAGCTGATTGTCTTCGCTCTTCAGAGTGTAAATTCAAATTGAAAAACAAATGTTTGTATAATTTCCACTTTCACACACATGCTGTTCATTATTACTTCTGCCATATGAAAGCAGTTTAATAAATGCAGGTAGCGCTGTAGAATTTGCTGAATTAAGAGACCGCTCTACATGAGCATAACTAATTCACATTGCCCTGGAGGGGATTTGCAAGTTGAAGATCATTTTGCAATATTAAACATGGCTGTTATTAGATCAATTTTTCTTTTTTGTAATTCATATTACTCTCTGGTGATGCGAGAAGTTGGAGTTCTGCATTACTGCATTTCCCCTGTGTCTGCAGCCTGTCTTGTAAAATGGGGTGAGACAGAGGATAAGGTGAGTGTAAAAGAGATTGACAGAGAGAAAGATAAAGAGAGACAGTCATACTGACCAAGAGAAATAAGGAAATGCCGCTAAGATCTGAGATTTGAGGAGACTCTGTGTTATCAGGAAGGAGCTGGCTTGAGCTACTGTCTCATTCTCACACAGCAGATTGGAAGAGCAGATTGTGCTCTGAGATGCCCTGAGATTTGGGCAGCTTCCGATGGGGGATTTGTAGAGATTTGGTTAGAAATCTGCTCATAATGAATGTTAAGTGAAAAGCGTCTTCATCATCTTCTCAGCAAAGACATTGTCTTCTCTAAGCGCTTGTTCTGTTAGTTTTGGCTCAGTGTCTTAGTGTCACAGTCCTAAGATGACAGTCTATATTTTTATTAACTGATATGTGCAGATCACACAAACAGAAATTTTTTTCAATGAAAAGGCTTAATTTGTGTCTGTGGAGACCATAGATAAGAACACCTTCTTCAGAAACTGGTATGATGCCACACACACAAATATTTAGCAGTTTTCATCATTTTTCCACCCATGTATTTAAAAAAAAAGAAGAGAAATCTATCTCTTTAGTTCAATTTCAACCACTTCTGTCCTGATTTCTTCAATGAGAGGGTCTTTTTTCAGATCTTTTGATCTAAAAATAAGCTTGTGCAGTTTTCAAATGAACGCACACCGAGATAACTGAAAAACATACAGAGAGCAGCAGTTTATGTTTCTTCTCTGATAGCCAGAAGACAACAATAAATGCTGTAAATGGTAAGTGTTAGAAATCAGGAACGATGAGAGAATTGTGCTTCGTACCTTTTTTGTCTTTGAACCAAACTCATGTCTTCAGCTGACAAAGTTTAAATCCCATCTGCCTCCATAATGTGTATGTATTAAGTCAGTAGGCGGAGAGTAGGCTGTCTTTTGTGGCTGTTTGAACACATTCAACCACGTGAGCGTTTACACTATGAAAGCAATCTGGCAGAATGCATAGTCGAAAATTGACATGCTCAAAACATTCTAGACCCGTTTACACCTGTATTTAATGTCAGCCACTTGTGATCTGATCGGCTAAAACGCATCTTAATTCCAGATGTAAACATGGCCTTTCAGACTCCAAACCTTTAAGCCCTGGTGAATTTATTTATTTTTTGCTCCCACAGGGCCAAAAGTAAGCATTTAATCTCCACAATTGTTTGGTCAACTCAAAACTGGTGTTCTTCACTTATTTATTTTTGTTGTCTTTGTTCTTAGGGCGGTTGTGGAATGTCACAGCTTTCTCAAGCGATCCAGACCTTAATCATCTTGACCTGATTGAATCATCTTTTGAGGTAAGAACCTGTGGGAAGAAGTTTATTGAACTGTTGAAAGTCGTTCAAACAGTTTATTTTGTTTTCTCCTCACGGCCTGCTCTTTTGTTGAAATTTGCTTGGTGAAACAGAGTTGAGCCCCTCTGAAGGACAATGACTTGATTTGACAGAAAATTGAAATATCATCCAACTTCATTATTTTGGCTGGACCATTCACCCGAGGCCATCACGTGGGGGACAACGTCTGTCGATTTTTAGAGGAATACAAATATATTTTAAAAGAAACATCTGACAATCTGTCAGACAATCTGTTTAAATCAAGTCTCACGGTGAGCAGGCGACAAATGATAGAAAAGTATCACAGTTGGAGAGGGTAACGGGGAGGTGGGCAGATTTTCAAACGGATTGAAAAAAGGGAAACAAGCAGACAACAAAATCAGAGAGAGATCACTTAAGAGAAGACAAAACAGATGAGACGGGACACTTGACTTGAAGAGTAAGGAAAAAATCATCTGGAAACGCATGCATCATAGAGCACCTGTGCAAGGCCCTTTTACTCATGCCCCCTGTCTACCCAAATATCCCTTAGAGATCAAGACGCTTCTCACTACGCTGGAGAGCAAGGCTGGTGGTGACAGGCTCTGTCGACCGGCTGCAGGGAGCAGATGGCTGGCCAGATGCAGGGTTGCGTTTGACCTTGGGCCCCGTGGAAGGCTAAACATCATAGGCGTCCTCCGGCACTTCCACCTTTCTGCCGCTCCATGGAGCCTCTGTTCTGCTCTGACAGCTTATGGTTGTTTTATTTAGATGAGCCATATGGAGCCATTATGTGCTTCATCGTTTAACTGCTATCACTATTCCCAGTGTAGTTTATCACCCGATGTGTATTTGGAAAAAGACGAGTTCAAGTCCTCCAGACTGTCCATGACAGTAGAGATGTATGGCATGAGATGTGACTAATCGCTTTCAGCTTTGTGCACAGACGGAAAGGGGTGGCAGAATTGTGGTCAGCTGATGCAGAGTTGATGGAAGAGATCTTTAGTTAGTCTGTTACTCAAAGGTTTGTAAGCACGCGTGCCAGCTTCCGCTGCCATCTTGACAACAAATTGAGTGCGGGCTGTGGAATGCAGCTTAGATCTCCCACTGCCCAATTCAGGTGAAAACTGGATCTCTCTAGAGACGTCTAGAGTTACGCAGTACTACAGAGCACAAAGATCTTGGGGAAGTCCCAGAGTACTTTGTTTGGATCCACCGTTTTATTCTAAAATCTATTTTTTATTTTCACCTTTATTGATGACTTTTTTGATTATTTAAATTCCTTCTATGTAAAGCACTTTGAATTACTTTTGTATATGAAATGTGCTATATAAATTATCTTGCCTTGCCATTCAATAGCTTACCTTACATTGTGCTTCGTACACACACCATGTTGTATGTGGATAATTTCTCTCTCTAAAAGTGCATGAAAATTTCAGTTAGTGCTGCACGATTAATCCAGAAGAATTATGATTAATGTATTAATTGTTTACACAATTTTTTTCTATCACAGCAATGCACCAATATTAAAATGCATTTAAATTTTACATTTTTAACAAGCCATTAACAATTTTTTTTAGAACTGGTAAATGTTTGATTATTAATATTCTATACTATTTTGCTTTAAATTAAGTCTAAACTAAAATCAATCATTTCAAATACATTCCATTTCAAGTGAATTTGTTTTGATATTTGCTAAACATTGTATTTTATTCCATTATTAGTGCTTGAAAAGATTCAATATATGACAGCCATGGAAATATGTATTCTTAATATATATCACCAATGTTGTGAAATATATCACACTATGGTAAATGTATTGCGAGGCCGCAGAAAATAATTGTAATAACTACAAATCAGCATTAATAATCCCAATCACAGTGACAAGAGAATTAATTGTCAGTATTTATGCAGTTCTAAACTTGCTTTAGCGAGTTATACCACTTTATTTTCTCACTAAGGTCATTGTAGTGTTATCCTTCAGGAGAGCGTATGTTTACTAATAGCTTAATGGCTTTTAGTTCACTGTTACCGAGAGCAATGTCTTGGGAATCTTTTTTTAACTCATTTTCCATTAAGCGTCAGATATGTGCCCTGCTAATGGTTCCTAGTCTCACAGTTTTCTTCAGTACTTCATAGCGCCATTCATTCAGATTTTAACCTTCAGATTTGACAATAGGTAGTGACTTTAACATAAAAAGGGATGCTGATAGACGTTCTTGGATCTCCGTGCAGACACTGAGGCCATGTTCTGCTCCTCCATTTTTGAACCTTCATTAATATTCATCAAAGAACAATTTACTCTCTAATCTCAGAAGATAACTGATCAAAAGAGAGCATTTTTCTTTCATTTTTTGAATAAAGTTTGAGAATATTTGATGGCTTTTCAGCAGTCTCAAAAACAAGAATTCATCGCAACCTCAAGCCTACCTGACAATGGAAATGATAACCTTAAATGTCTTTTTTTTCAACAAATACTTTCCTCTCATAAGAGGTTTATTTAACCACAGGTCAGCAGAATGGGCAGATGCCAGCAGAGGGTTTGGTCCACCATAGCTTTTTACTGATTTATAAATTCTCTCTCATGGTTTATCACTCTCATTAATGTCAGCACCTGCTGAAGTGGGGCTCTATCTGTCTGCCCGCAGGCCCTGCAGCTGTGCACTGAGCTCAGGCAAACTGCCCATCAGTCCTGCCCCCTCCACCCATCCACTCCACCAATACGCATTCGGCTGAGATGGTTGTAAAAACCTTGCTATAGTCAGGTGCACTTGGTCTGTTGGTTGTAAATATGCATTTATCATGCTCTTAGTATGCACATTAAATATATATTTAATATTTTCTTAATATTTTCATGTAATAACAATAAAATTGAAGCCAAAGGAAACCTGGGAAACACAAGCATATGTCTTTTCTATCGTTATGTGGTTGAATTAAAGGGATAGTCCACCCAAAAATAAAATTTTCATCATTTATTTCCCCCTCATGTCTTTTCAAACCAGTATGCACTTCTACTGAACACAAAAGAAGATATTTTGAAGAATGTTGATATCCAAACAGTTTTTGTTCCCAATGACTTCTAATTATTATTATTATTTTTTTGCCCATACAATAGGAACCGAAAATTTTTAGTTACCAAAATTCTTCGAAATCTCTCTTTTATTTGCCATAGAAGAAAGTAAGTCATACATACATAAGGCTTGGAATGACTTTAGTAAATTATGACAGAATTTTCTTTTCTTTTATATTATTATTAAAAATAACAAAAGTAAAAAACGACCGATAGTGTCTCTGTGAAAAAGTAATCACCCCATAGTCTTGAAAACAACAGAATTTTAGTTGGAGTCAGAGATTCTTAGTGGTACAAATATCTCATTCCCACAGAAGTAAACCAAAAGGCAATTAAGGTTTAAGAGTTTAGAGATATTTAGCTTATTATGGTGGATGTGCCCTTTCCCAGTGTCTTTCAGTAAGGTATAAACTATCCAGGTCTGGGACCGTGAATATTCCCAAAAGCAGTCAGAATTTCTCAAAGGGCACAGTGACACCTCATTCTGAAAGCTTCAAAACATCACAGAAAATCTTTCAAAGAACTACAGGCTTCTCTCGCATCAGCGAAGGTCACGGTCCATGACTCTGTATTAAGGGACTGTGTAAAAATGACTTTATGGAATAGTAGAAAGGCAAAAACTTCTGTTCACTAAGGAGAACATCAAAGCACATATCATGTTTATTAAAACGCATGTGATTATCATATACCTTGGTTTATTCTCTTGACAGATGAGTCAATGTAACATTTTGGAAGGGAGTTGTCTACCTATGTCAATTATCAAGCAAATACACCAATTTATGATGTCTGTGATGTCTATAGCCTGATTGGCCTTAGTGACTTATCATTGAAAAATAGCTTATATTCTCCCATAGACTAGATAACTGTTTAAGAGATTGTCTGAGCATCTAACTGTGAGCTGAAGCTTAAGTGTAATTGTATGAGACAGCAAGACAGTAATCCATAACACAGTCAAGTTGACATCTGAAGGACTGTAAAGACCCATATCAAATGAAAGGGGCTTGCCATTTGTGGTATTAAATGTCGTCTAGACAGATATTAGATTTAAGAGGGGAAATTTATTTCTTTATATTATTTTTATATTTGCTTTTTGGCTTTTTCAGGGGTGATGCAAGTCTGTGTTTGCCAATTTTACACAATGATTTTTTTAAGGCAATATCCCTTTGTGCAATATCATTTTTGTTCTCAAATTGTCAATTGGGGGCCACTCAGTGGCTGATAGATCCAAGAGCTTCTATCAGCACCAATTTTTAAAGTCACTACCTATTGTCAGAACTGGAAGGTTAATACTTTTTACACAGCTATGCATGTCAATGATAAAGCAGAAACAAATGATTGCTTTATTAGCTTTATAAGAAGCTCAAATTACTGGCTTAACTGTATCGGCAAGAATATAAATATTAGTCATTTTAATCTTCAACTAAAACACAAATTCCTGTGTAATATTTACGTTTGCATAATTGTTTGCCTGTCGTTCAATTTATGGATGAAATGTCACAAAAAGAAACAAATTAAATTATTCAAATTGAGTTTTTTTCCCCACTTTCGGGGTGCAGAACTGAATATTGTGTTGAAAGAAGCAGAGGAGGAAGAGAAGAGAAGGGTCAAAACCAGCATCTACCCTCCTTCTGTTATTATTCACAAATTGATTTCTTAGGACCCGGCGCTGCATTACACTTTGTTTGTGCGTTGTGTGTGTGTTCTGCTGCCTTTAATTTCACTGTTGATCCATCAGCGCTGGCTTTGGGGGGAAAAGCTTGTGCATTCTGAGCCAGGAAGCTCCTCCTGGCTCATCTGTGTCCCTTAATCCTGAGAACAGCCATGCTGGTGAGATTGCAGGCCCCTTGGAGTCTCTCCTTCTGGAAACTTCAAAGTCAGGTATTGGCGATTTGGAATACAGGGAGGCAAAGTCTGCAGGGAGCCTTCATGCAGGTCAGCCCAAATCTTTAGCTGAGAGCCCCTGGTTCAGTGCAGGTGGATCTGAGGCCTGTGCTGAGAGAGGGAGAGGTATTGTTAGGCAGATGGACAGGGATTAACCCCCTCTGCCGCTGCCACCATACCACCACCCATCTTTGAATTATGAATGCCCCCTCTCTCTTTATGTCTGTCAGGATTTCAGAAGGCAGAACTGTGAATACAACCCTTTTGTGGCTCTCAGAATTTCTCTATGCCGCTGTGTCATAAAAGACGTTTACTGTCTCTGTAATAGTCAGAAGTCTTTTTTTTATGAAATATTTTTGTGATAAGCAGAGGGTAAACCAACTTGAAGTTAAAGCTATGAAATCTAGATGGTGTAGGTGTGAAACCATCATCTATTTCTAAAGTTTTCTGTCTTAATTAAGGACATTTAGATTTTTTTATTAGCTTGCTTGTTTTGAGAGAGTCTAGAATTAAGTGCATTTTTCTCATCGCATTAGACATTTTTGTTTCAAATTTTTTTCTTGTTTGAAACAAACTTTTTTTAATGTATAACAAATAACTTTATTATTATTTAATAATAATAATAAATTAAAAAATAACTATAAATTATTATTATTATAGTACATTATTAAAATACACTACTATTCAAACATAGTGTTTTTAAAATGGTTTTGAAATTCTCTTCTGCTTATCAAAAATACAGTATAAAACAGTAGTGTTATAGTTTAAAATAACACACTTCTATTACTCTATACTCTAGTCACTTGATCCTTCTGAAATCATTATAGCGTGCTGATTTGATGCTCATTGTTGTCTTAAAAAACGTTGTGCTGCTTGATGTTTTGTGAAAACCGTTGAGGATTCTATAAATTTTATGTAAAAAAAAAAAATGTTTAAGTAAAACTTTTGTAATATTATAAGTGACTTTACTGTCACTTTTGTTCATATTAATGCATTTTGATTAATAGAAGACTTTAAAAAAATATTACTCACCACAAAAGTTTAAATATAATTAATATACATATAATATGATAAACTGCCCGGATTGGATTTAAATAGGCAAATGCTATGATTGAATGTCTGTGGTTTTATCGTTATTGCAGTGATTATGGATGTTGAACTGTTTATCAACAGTACTGGAAATTAAGACTGATTAATTAACATTTGAACTCTCTCTTGCAAGATTAGCATCCCCATCCGGGTTTATCGCCTCAGTATTGTCTTAATCTTAATCTTAATCTGCTTCCCTTTACACCCTCTTCCCCCATTTCTCCTCTGTTGCAATGACCTGAAATTCCCCCCAAAATCTATATGGTTTAATGTGAACAATTATCATAAAACACTATGCATCTTTAGTACCATTTGAAAAGTCTCAGTGCAATTGGTACAAATATCTAATTCTCACAGAAGGAAACCAAAAGATTTAACAGTTTAGAGCTATTTTGCTTGTTATGGTAGATGTACCCTTCCCCAGGGTCTTTCAGTAAGGTATAAACTATCCAGGTTTGGGACCTTGAGTAATGCAAATTCTTATTGTTAGCTCATACTTCCATTTGAAAGAGGTTTCTGTCTTGGTCTGAGTATTTTTAAATAAATGTTTCAAGATTATCAGGGCGATTTGTAGCCAGATCAGCCTGTAATGCCGAGGTTTTTCTACGGTCAGGTATGCATCTTTTACTCTTCATTTCAGAACATTCAATGTTTTGTATTGATTATCTTAAAATTATGTAATTGGCATGACGCATATACCTGACTAATAATAAATTGTTACATTTGATTTTATTCTGACTTGCTCTGAAATTATTAACTCTAGTAGATTGTGTTGTATCCATTGTTACAGAAAAGTTGAGTCAGGTTAGAAATGGACTAAAGTCTATTTTGAGTGAAGCATAAGGCTGAGAATTAACTGAGATTTTAGAGTCCCGGCTAACACTTGGCACTGTTTCAAGTGTACTTAGACTGTAAAGGAGAATTTCTGTTTAGGACAACAAAATGTTGATCGACCAGCCTAAATAGGGTGAGCCTTACCTCTGTTTAATGTAATGTTACTCTAGCTAAGTGTACGTGGGGAACTATGGCATGAGTAAACCAAAGCTGCTATCAGAGAAAGAAAGTAATGTTGGTCAGCTTATATCTGTAGTAGTGGTCACGACCTCTGACTAGAGATAGTGTTACTTTAATTCAAGTGCATACAGATCTATGTGGACTAAATAAAGTACTTTCAGAGAGCGCAAGCATGGGAGCAGCCCTCTAAACTGTTCAAGTCAATTACCTCCATCCAGTGACCAAGACTGGGAAATTTGTGATCTTGGACCTGCATTAAACGGCTGGCAAAAGGTCCTTAGCGACGTTGGTGTCAAAATGAACGAGAATAATAAGAGTTAAGAGTTAAATAGAATAATCAAGTGTCTACTACATAAATTATCATATAAATGACCAATAACCAATTGGCATTTCAACCTAAATTCAAGGTTGTGATAAAATGGAGTCAGATAAAAGTTTAATTGGAATTAAAGTACTTTGCCATACTGAAAAGACCGAAAGCACAGTAATCCTTCACCCGCATTATTGGAAACCGCCGTTGGGCCGATTGGGCAGGCCTTACACAAACAACTAATTTCATCGAGCTGTAGCACTTGTGTAACCCAGAACTTGTTCACCTTTAATACCTGGCCAAAAAGAAAGTTCGTTCTGAACCTGAGGATGCACTGTGATGCTGATGTTTGAACTTGTGTTGTGCTCAGGGAGGCAGGGACTCCACATCGAGTGCTGTGAGGATTAACAAACACACAGGAGTGGCAAATTCTTGAAAATGAAACGAATGAGGTTAATACAGCTTGTTTTATGCAGAGATCCTTGAGGATGACATTTGTTGTGTTGCACTAAAATGTAAATGAAGAGGAAAGCCTTGCTTCAAGATGTCTCGGAGGGAGGCAGGCACTGTGTTCATAGAAAAAAACAGCAGATCTGGGATCAGATTCCACCTTGTCTTCCCTAATCACAGACAGAAAATACTACAGAGCATAACATATCTAGAAATATCTCTTGGATGATGTTTCACATTGTTAGGAACTTCATTAATATAGCACAAAATCTTATTCTCTGCCTTTGTTTTGTTTTTAAACATCAATTTTTTTGGTCTTTCATTGTTAGTGTTAGCTCATGGTCTTGCAGTTTGTTTTATATTACAGGCTCAGTTCTGCCAATGAGATAGATGGTTGAAAAAACATTGAAGAATTGACATTGTAGATCTGCCTGTCTCTACATGACAGAAAGAGAAGATATCGCTTCACCAATGAGATTCTATTAAGGCAATTAGCTTAACGGCGACTGTGTTGACAAGGCTTTGGCTCGCTTAGGAGATTTGAACTGCCCTACTGTGTGTGATTCACCTCAGACGGAGAGGACACCTTGGGAATTTAACGCTGTACTTTTTAAGAGTTTGTTAAAGTAAACAACTCTTGTGCTCATTAATTTTACTCTTGCCCTCAGTCATGCAATGGACTCTTTAAATTTAGCAGAATATTCTGCTTGTCTCATTCTGATCTTATTGTGAACAAATTCAAGCATTAAGATTGGGACATTACCAGCATTACATTACCAGATGATTACCAGCATCACAATTACAAGATTTATGCATTCATTGTAGCGGGTATTTTTCAATATTGCTGTAACTGTAAATTTTCACTGTACGTGAAGGACACTGTCATTATGTTAAAAAAAAAAAGTAAAAATGTTTAAAATGACAATCTGGAGATTAAACATATCACAGCAAAGCACACCATTCGTTTTTCGATTTAAAAAAAAAAGTGTTTATTTATTTATATATATATATATTTATATATATATATATATATATATATATATATATATATATATATATATATATATATATATATATATAATTTTTTTATTTTTACATTTATCCATAAGTCAATATTAAATATGTAATTGTGCATTTTAAAGTCCGTTTTACATTGACTACTTTTAGCATTGTCTAATGCTCACTTAATAATTTAAGACCTAATTTAATATAATAAAAGTGTAAGAATAAATACATTTTTCATACTGTACATAGTAATTTGTAATTCATAAATTCACTTTACGCTTTTAAAATTATTTTAATTTAGTCTTATTCTTATATACTTTTATCCTTGTTTTAGCTTGGTTTAATATCAGCCATTTATTAGTTTAACATCAGCTTATGAAAATAATTAGCAGCTTATCTGTTTTGCACTTTTTACACTGGAACATTTAAGCAAGCATTGTAAACATTAATTTAAACGTTTAATTAATTTAACTTATTTAGGCATGAATAATTTTAATATGAACCTTTTAATGGCCATAACTTAAAGAATTATTGGCTTAACAGAATTTTTATATTGGTCTTTTATAGCTAGTCTTTTTAATCTTCATCTAAAACACAAATTCCAGTATAATAGTTAAACTTAAGTGTTTGTTGTTCATTTTAAGGATGAAATATCACAAAACAAAATGACTGAATGACTTAAGAGAGAAGGAATGGTGTCTTTTTCTAGTAAATAAAATAAGCCAATGCTGATCTGATTCTGGGACATTTCTCTGCACTGAGTTTGACAATGGGACTGTCTGGCCAGTGCACTACTAAACTGAATTAGAGAGCGGATCAAGACACAATGGATGCATGAATATGACCTATTCGGATCTTTTCCTTCACTTCTAATTCCTTCCTCACTCACTTTCTCCTTCATTTGCTCTCAAGTCATTTGTCTCAACAACCTAATTTAACAGTGCACTTCGCCGTCTTTGTGGGGGTGGTCTGGCTCATTTAAAGGCCTGATTGGAATAAGGAGATGATGGTGGTAAAGGAGCCATTTATATAAGATGTGAAGGAAGGTGGTCTCAGCTATTTTGAGTACCAACCCCTGCCCACAAAGCCTACCAATTAGCTTAAGTGGCCTACTAGCGAGCTGGATTAGACCCGTACCTTTTCGAGAGAGTGAGAAAAGCCATTTCTTACAAAAAAAAAAAAAAGTGTCCAAATTGGTTAAGCTTCCGTAGTCTAATTGCAGGTCTGGTTGCAAAATAGCATGTTACATTACAGACGCCCACATACAGACATGTTTTGTGTTGAGGTGAAATTACTCCTTGGTTTAACTGTGCAACACGACTGGTGTTTTTCTATACTTTCTACCTGTTGTGTTGCAATGTACTTTTGTTCTGCCAAGCTGGCTGCCTCTGATAAGTTTTTTTTTTTCCACTTATGTTCTGTTCCATTTATTTTCACTTTGGCCACATTGTTTCTCTTTAAGGGTGCTACATCTTAAAAATAGCCTGTGTTCATTTCAGTCCCTTGTGTGTGACCAAAAGTTTTAGCCAGATTCCAAAAAAGTGGTTCCCAGAGTCTCCGCACCACAGGCTGGACAGACTGCGTGTATCGATTAGGGTGTAAAGTGGGGTTTCGCCAGAGATTAATACTGTGCTCAGCAGAGCTCATGAAGTTGTTAACGTAATGTGGAAAAACCGGTGTGATCAGCCATATTGACAGCGCAGGGCAAGGCCGCTGATTAAGTGAGTGAAGTGCATTTCATGAGCTCACTTTGGTTCCCACATCAACACTACATCATGTCTGAATTCTCTGCCCAGAGAAAAATGTGTTTTGCCCTTGTATAAGCCGGTGTTGGGGAGTAAATAACTAAAATTTGTGGCAGAGTAACATAATAAAATGCTACTTTTATGCGTGCACATCAGAGTACATCCTTTCCCAGGGATAGCAAGAATGGCAATGTGTATCTTGAAAGCAATGTAAAGGGCAAGTCACACAGCCGATCACGCACGAATCACTCACAAATCATGCACATATTGGGTTTGTGCGTAATTGTGCGTTGAGTTATTGACCAAAGTATTCCACGAACATTCGACGCACGCCCAACGCATAAGTCACTGACGGAGCGCGTCCAAACACGCACACTTTGCGAACGTTCCACATACAAGCACTTTCAGTATCCACATTGTCAGTGGATGTCAGTGGAATGAACGTGATACGTGCGCGGTTCATGCGGTGTCAGTGGACAGACGTGGACGTGCACGGTTTCGAACCAGCACTGACGGCCGACGCGTGTCCCGCGCATAGTCACGCATACTCGACGCATAAACTACGCACACCGACTCATGAATAACGCACCGTTGAATCGTTCAAAACTCAAAATCACGCACAAACCGCCTTCGACGCACATCCACTTACAATCACTGACGGTCCACGTTTGTTCCACAGACGAATTACGCATAGGATGCACGCTCCGCGCAGAAACAAAAATCTGTGCGTAATTCGTGCGTGATTAATGCGTTTTCGCTGTGTGACTGGCCCTTAAGTCGCTTTGGATAAAAGCGTCAGCCAAATGCATAAATGTAAATGTAACCAAGTATTTTTGTTTTCATCTGTATTTTAAGTCTACTTTTGGTTGTCATATGCAAAACATCATAATATTTATTACCATAATCGTACAAAATTGTATAATATATGGTTAAATGTGGATGTTTTTGCCACTTTTTGTTCGATTAAAAAATAAAAAGGAACACAAAAGAAAAAGAAAGCCTTTTGTTTTAAATACGGAAATGCTCAATCTTTATTGCAGTGGCTATTATGCTCATATATGTTTGTTTTATATGTTTGGTAATAGTTCTTCCAACCCTAATTGGTACAGTTTGTAGTTGTTCATCTCTTATACATGTAGGAAAAAAATGTCATGACCATTTCCCAGGATAACAATGGCATTTTGGGAAAAAAGGGAGCAATGAAGAATCATTTTCACAAATTTGAGTCCATACCTCAAATTCAAGTCTTTAGGATGTGCTGGAGTAGACTTTACAGACTCTTGCATTGTCAATACAAGATATTGACCAAACATTTAAGCACCTCCTGATGCTTAACATCACAACATTTATTTCCATCAAGAGACTGTTTATATTTAGTTTTAGTTGCATTTGTAATATAATTACATTACAAATTACATAGTGTTAAAATATCCTCATTGTGTTTATGGTGAAAATACTGCTCTGTTTTGCAAAAAGAAAAACTGAATCGTAAAAAATGGTAGTAGTCAAACATAACTACCAAAACATCCACTCTCGTAGCATTGGGAAGTCTAATTCATTAATGCAATGGTTAATTTTCAATGCACCAGTTTATTAAAAAGATGAAACGATTCCTCCTGCAGAATATTCAGGGTTTTTTTTAGCAGTGATACAAATTAATAAGATAATATTTGTTAAATAATCTTATAGAGTAATAATGTTTAGGAAATACTGCTGGTTGTCCACTGTTTTACTCAAATACAGGGGTAATTGACTCTGTTTTTCAGTTTTATTGGAGGCATTTAAGGCCTGGGTTTACGCCGTCTCACTTAAAGTTGCGTCCATACAGCTTTCATAATATACACAACTGAGGATAGATGAGTTGAGCTGCTCTTTTATTCTCTACCAGACATCAGAGGGCCGCATTGAGTTGTGTCAGGTACAGGTCATTTGCTGCTCAGAAGGATGGAAGTAAAAAAATAAAGACATGCTGTTTCCTAAATCCCCCCCACCCCATACCCTCATTCACTATTCCCTACACTACTCCTCTTATAAAAAGAGTGATTGAAATCAAGTGAGCGAATTCGAACACTGTGTGCGCCGAAAGTGCTGCTGCTGTTTTTACAATCAGCATGTGGTTGCTGTTTTGAAACTTGGAAAACTGGATATAAAATGATTTATCTTGAAATCTGTCATGGAAACCATGTACAAATCTTAATTAAACAAATAATCAATTAAAAAGGGATTTAAACTTGCATGATATTAGAATGTAACTGCATTGGACCAGCAGTTTGGAAATGGATATATGAAAAAAAAAAATGTTTATGCATTTGGCAGATGCTTTTATCCAAAGCCATTTACATTGCATTCACGGAACACATTGAATCAGTTCTTGCTTTCCCTGGGAATCGAACCCATGACCTTGGCGTGGTATAGCTCAATCTACTGATTGAGCTATAGATGGTCAGATGGGTATTCTCAAGCCGTTGAGCATACATTGGTTGTTTAATAATAACACTCATTATTGCGGTGCATTTAACAGATACCACTACAAATTGTTGTCTCCTTAAATTGAAACCATTTCGGATACATCCACAGATCCACCATTTGCATGCAAAGTTTAGAAAAAGAACCAGAACTAAAGTGACAGAGAAAGACATGCTGCTCCGTTTACTGTTTTGTGTCTTAACGTTCACCTTTGTCCTGATGACGAAAATTATCATGTGGTTAATGTAGTGCGTGGACCATCACAGAGCGTGGATGGCCAAAGTGTTCTTTGGCCTTTCTGTGTATGTGTAGTGTATTATTGTATGCATTTAATGTGTTAGTAGCAGCTGGTAGTATAGCTAACAATGTTTGAAAGAGTAGCTTGACTGTTTAGCCACTGTGTAACTACTTTATCTTTTTAGCTTAAGCTACAGTTCAAAGCATCTACCCCAGCACTTCTAGGGTAGGAGGACACTTCCAGGAGATCGATGGTTTAATCCTTCAAGTCTTAGCCGAAGAGAAATTTTAATAGGAAGAATATTAGTTATGAATCTTTATTTCAAGCTGGGCTCTTCATTGTCAGCACATTTGAAGGCTTAATGAATGCGTATGTGTGGTGTCTAAAGCCTGAAGAAATTGTTCTATATCTTTTTATTGGACATGAAAGGTCACCTTGAGAAAGGGAAATTAGACATTACATTTTTCCCCTCCTCTGCCCACTGAATGTAGCTGACCTGCATTGGAGACATGTGTTAGTGAGTTTTTAATCAGCATGGATATTTATTTATTACCCTCAGCCTGGAGCTAATTTACTTCATCTCACTCACTCTCCTGTTTCAGGTCATTTACATACAGCCCTCCCCCAAGGCCTGCTGGGACAGGATTACTGTACTAATTGCTTTTTGGTATGATGGAGAACAAAGCAGTCTTTCTCTTCCTCTTCCTCATATCCAAGCGACTAATGCTAAGAAGTTTACAGGAAATCAGCCACCTGGGACCGAGGCCTTGACCAAAATGTATTTCCGAATTGCGGCTCATGGACTTGTCCGTTTGTAATCATCTGTGAATCTTGTTCCTCAAGGACACCGTGAAGTTGCACAATGACTTCGATAGTCGACACACGTACACAAATGTACACAGGTGAATTGATTTTTTTATATGTGTGTGTGAGATCGCAAACACCAATGTGTGATTGAGTGTCTTTTTGTAATCATGGGTCGCGAGCCAGATGACCCGCACACGCGAATGTGATGAATGGCATCACGATGAGGCCTGTGACTGGTAGGTAATGTCACTAAATCTCCCACCACAAAGACCACTGAATGTTCGATAATATCGACTGTGTGTGTGTGTATGTGAGCTCATCCTTTGTTTGGGGTATCTTTACTTTCATCTTAGTGTTATGGGATATGTTTATCTTTTGTGCTTCTGTTGTTGGATATAGAGGTCTTCGATGGCCGATCCAAAGAGCAAAGTGGATGGGCTGGACTGATAAAGATCGAGATGAATAGAAGGATTATGGAATAATAGGCTTAATAGATGAACAGGAAGAAATCCCTTTATCTGGAGGGTTTAACATTTTGCTAAAGGGTTCATTGTCGGATCGCCTACATGTGCCTTTGGGGCAATATTTCAAGTTGTACATCCATTCAGATCCTTAAAGGCTATGGCCAGGTGGTCAGCAGGTTACTTCATTCTTTCATTCATGATTTATACCTACTGTTTGATTCAGGTCTGATTCATCGAGAGTTTCTGTCTTGTTTTCCACCCACAAATAGAAAGTGATCTCTTTTATGATACATGCGTTTTGAGTAAGTGAAGCCTGCGGCCTCTATTACCCAAGATCTCAGAGCATTATTACCTGTTTAGAGTTATACCAGCTCACGGCCGTTGTAATGACGGCCTTAGGACAGACGTTTGAGGCTTGAGAGAAACTTTTCTCTTTCTCCGTCTCTGAGTCCGGAGGTGCCTTCTGTAGCTTGATGCTTTTGATAAAAGTGTCTCAAATTGAAATGCTCAAAACTGTAGACCACCATCTGTGTTACTATGGATACCAGATTTTTTTCTCTCTGCAGTGGAGAGCATCGGTTTCATGGCACTCTAATTGCCCTGTCAGACAGTGGTGCGGGAGGTTTAATATGGAGTTTGGCACTCAATGCCAGGAGTAGAGAACATCAGCTTCTTTGTGAGTTTGTTTAGAGTTTAGATGGAGAGAAATATTTAGTGACTATGAGAAACCTGAATGCACATCTTTAAGCTTTCGGTAAATGTGAAAGTCTCTTTAAAAGTCATTCTTGTTTATTTAAAGACTTTTATTTGACAGTTCTTGAAGCCCCATAAATAAAAATTGGATTTTTACTTGGGAAGGCTTTTTATTTTTATTTTATTACATGTAGTGTAAGAATGTCCACAATTAACAAAAAGGAAAGTTTTCTTTAAAAAGGTTAATTTAAAAGAAATTAAAATATTTTGTGGTCAGTTTTCTTTTTTTTTAAATATTTTTTTAATATACTAAAATGGATGGATATATAAAATATTTTTTATTAATAGTTTTGTTCAGCAAGGATGCATTCAATTGCTCAAAAGTGACAGTAAATACATTTTATGCTATCTTAAATTGTAATAATAGTTTTTTTTTTAAGTATTTTTTTTCTAAGAAGTGACGATGCATTTTTCTACCACAAACTTTTGAAATATTCCAAAGCCTTAGCAAAAGGTTTCGGTCAGCGTTTCATTGCCATTAAGTAATCTGCTGTCGGTCTAATATCTGTTAGAGTAGATGTAAAGTGCGGACCTGAGATTTGTTGATGTAAAGCATTTTTGCTGTACGGTAATGGGGAAAAAACGGCCTCCGGCAGCGATTGCACAATACTCGAGCCTGTGTGAAAGAGCAGCGGTGATCTCACCTGCCCTGAGGCTCCTGCTCTGGGCTTTGAGCACATTGTGTTTCCTGCAAGGCCACGTGTGCAGCCCTGCGTCTACTGTCGATCTGCCCTTGACTCCGAGGAGTAGCCGGCAGACAGACAGAACATGGTAATCAATAACTTCCATTTAGCGGTGAGTGAGCGACGTTCACACGTCCATCAGTGAGAAATGGAAGTGAAAGACCGGGTGAGACTGACTTGCCATCACAGATCGACAGCGTAGCATTAGGTCCATTTCACAGCATAAGCCAAGCAGCATAACTGCAACGTCAGGCCCACATTATGCTTTTATGCAAACACTGTTTATGCAATGTTTTACAGAAAATTAAGTCATTTCTATCTTTATTCATGGCCATGTGGGGATGCATGGTATTGGTACCATGTTGGTTATCAGTCGTTACAGTTTTTTTTAAATTATTATTATTTTAATAGGATCCGTCAATTATTATATATTTAATTATGTGTGTGTGTGTGTATCAGTGCACATTTTTTCCACAAATTTTATACTTGGATAACTTTACCGCAATCTTTAAAAACACTAATAACTAAATAACACTGTTACATAACAATTAAAAATATGAAATAAATGAAATACATTATTCATATTGCCCACTATTAGATTTTTTTTAAGACTAATTTTATATTAATAAATTCTACAACAATTTTTTTTATCAATAATAAAAATGAATTAGTTAACTTAATTAACTAATTTTTATTACTAATCTGCTTATCAGTACTGAGCAGAGTTTTAATGCTTGTATCTATAATTGCCGCCAAAATAAGCACAGGATTTGTGTGCGGTGCTAAACAAGACTTTGAAACTCTGTGTTTTATGATGAGCTTTGCCTGGCACTATTTCAATGGGATTTTTAAATTACAAGTTTATGGTGTTTTAAAGGCAGTGCTTTAGGGGACTTGGCCGCTGCGTTTATGATTTTGTCAGACAGGAGTTTGACCTGTAGGTTTTTATTCTCCTCAAACACACACACTCTCAGAGTAGCTGAAAATGCTAGAGGAGCTCATGATTGTGTTGCTCTGTGTGTACAGAGGAAGATAGTGAGAGAGTGTCTTCTGTTGACATTCAAGCCAATCAGAGTGCCGGGTTCAATAAGTCTTCATCGCTTTCACTCCTCACTCTACCTGGCATTAATATGCGTTTCGTATCGGAGAGTATCTAAATATTCTCTAGCTTGCATTCCAATGTGTCTCCACTGTGGTTGGATAGAGATATGATCGCTAGAATGGTTTTCATTAGATTTGCTCTATTTTGAGAAATTACGGGCGAAATTATGCTACTTGCTAAATGGTGCTTTCATTAACCGATGTAATTAACCGAATGACTAAAATATTCCTTTTGCGAATTGCGTGAAAAACCACCTCATGTGAGCGTAAAAACCTTTTTGCAAAAAAATGGGAGTATTTGTGAACTTTCCATTGGGCATGTTTTCAATTCGCAAATTGAAGGGTAATGGAAACGCAGCTACTGTTACCCAAGCAAAATGGAAAGCAAAATACTGACAGATAATTCAGAAAGCTTTCCATCTTTCTGATGTTCTCCTACTTTAGAAACATTGCCACATACTAATAGAAATCAAAAGTGAAGAAAATAGGGGAAAAGTATTGTTTTAAAATACTCCAGTGAAAAATAGACCAGGAAAAAGATGTGACTGGATTTGGGGTGAGGAAAAAGGAGATTCCTGGTGAAGTACAGCGGAATAATTCATTGGATACTGTTCAATAAATCAGGTGACCAGATCAAAATGTTTCTTTTTCACACCATGAGAGCAGAATAAAGAAAAAAGGCAAGAACTTACAACACAATGCTTTGACCACAGAAATAGAAAAATAGGCCATAACCAAAAACTTACAACCTATTCAATGTTGTTGATTCTGGTCAGAATCCATCCCTGACAGGACCACCTCCGAATGTGGTTTTAGTGATTCAGTGGTATCGGTGACTAGCTTTTAATATGACCAAATCCATTCTGACTGAGATCCAAGGACCAAAAACCAAAAAAATCAGACACTGTCTCTCAGAGGAGGTGAGGGGGATATTTAGAAGGTGTAAACGTCTGAATCTGTTCTCCTGTCTCTGACAGCTTTCTTCGCTTTGCTGTGTAAAAGCTTGCTAATGTCACTATGCTTCAGGCGTCAGTAAACTGTCAGCTGTTTGGGCTACTTAAAGATAGCAGTGAGTGTGTTCCCATAACCCTAGAGTGCCTTAGATCTTGGGAAAAATGCAGAGGGTAAACAAACGCTAGCGTGTGATTGGGTGTTTTCTTTTAGTCCCTGGAGTCTTCTAAAAAATCACAGCGACGACTGAACATACTTTTGGCATTAATGTCTTTAGTGGTTGGGGCCTGACGTGGAACTTCCAAGGTCTAGTGTAAATATGGGCCTTCAGCTGGTCATTGTCACCTACAAATTCTCTTAAACAATAAGTTTCAGTCGTACACCCTGGCACAAGGGTTAGCCAAAGTGCACTCGCAGCAACCACAAGTTTGGTGATGACATGTCTTCATTTCATTCTATCTCTGGGTTAATTTCCTCACACTTGTCTTATATATCCAGTAAAAAGTCAATTCCAGGGAGTTCAGGGCTTTGCAAAAGAGTGGTATCAAAGTTTTATTTTAATTTAATTGTTGGTCATACTTTACAATAAAGACTCATTTGTTAATGCATTAACTAACATGAACTGCCAGAGAGGAAGAACCTTTATTAAGGCAAATTATTTGTGTTCATGTTAGTTTACAGTGCATAAATGTTATCATACATCTTTGGATCTTGAAAATGTCTTGGAAAATGTTGAGATTAACATTAACTAAGATTATTAAAATCTGTAGGAGTATGTAGTTAATGAATGCTAACTACATTAAATCTTATCGTAAAATGTTACCGTTTGTTTTATTATAAAGAAAGCGGTCCACAGGAGTGTAAAATTAAACATTCTATGATTGAGAATAACCAGAATGTTTTAGATGAATATCAGTTGCCAATCACGTTTGAAAACGCTGAATATTCATATGAGCCGTTGAATATTTAACATGCAAGGTTAAGTACTGTTACAGCCCTTGGGTAGTCCAGGGGGATGTGAAACTTTTTTTTTTTTTTTTTTTTTGTCTCTTATCTCCCTGTATGTTTAACAGACTGGATTTCTCCGCATGTGTTTCAAAACCCGCTTTTCCTTTATGTTAGTTAAGCTAGTCCAAACCCAAGCGAGGGGCTGTCAGTGCTGTTATAGATCTGTTTAACACCAGCCGTTTCTTCTGGAACTAAATACAAGTGATCAAAAACTCTGGTCTGGCACCACCACCCACACACTCTCCCCTCATATTCAGCCCTCATTATCGCCACATAAATAACTAATGAAGGATCAATGAGAAGGGACATCACTGGAATGCTGGATGGAGCCCACTTAAATTTTGAGCTTTGCAATTCTCTCTTTCACTGTTACAGACTCCCTCTGCTTCTCCGCACCTCCTTTTTTCTCTCTTTGGTCTTAAATGAATGTCTCATAATGCAAATTGCTCATCATTTATGGATGGGCCATGATGTAGATGCAGGCCACTCAAAAAAGCGCCGGGGCCGTGAGAAGCCTTTTCTTGCCGACTCTTACACTGCAGATGATGTTTGGTTCATTCTGTAGCTTTCCCAGGTGTGTTCTTACCTGTCAAGTTTAGTGGAGGGCCCGGCAAAGTCTCCCCCTCATTACTCACCTTGGCATCTGTCTTCACAAGCCTCTGAAGTCTCTAATTGACTTTTCAACCGCGTACGGAGTAATTGGGTTTTAATTACCATTTTACATTTTGTTTTGATATTTAAATCAGTCTTGTCATCTGAGAGAAAAGCAAGTCATTCTCCGTTCCCTCCACCATCGCTGTGCCACATCACCGAGTACGCAGGCGCTCAAGGCGTTCACTGACAAGGTCTCATAGACAAAGACCCGCTAATGGCATCCTCACTTATTCATAGTAAATACTAATTATCTCCCATCAACTGTGCACTTCACAGAATCGCTCAAACAGCTGTGAAGTTGTCTTATGGAGGTGTTTCATTTTTGTCCTTTTCATCAGCACGCTTTTACTCCAAAGAAGGCAGATAAGATGAAGATATTTTAAAGCACACACACGAAGGTCTGTGGGCTGTTTCAACAGATGTCTGAAGAATTTCCAAAGTACACCGTAGCTCCTTATGTAATGAAATTGTTGGCCCCCAGTTGGAACAAGTAGTCATCTGTACGCTCTCCAGAGAAGATGCAGATGTGAAATTATAATTTGTCATTGGCTTGTGTGATGCGGTCCTCTCACTGGCTCCTTCACACAGTCAGTTGCTGTCAGTACGAAAACTGATAGATGCCTTGGGAGGACGCATTCCAAGGTAGAAAGGCATCAAGGCACATCTAAATCGAAAGTTAGCTTTGCTTCCTGTCTCCTAAGATACCTTCATCTGATTGATTTTTGAAGGCAACATAGATGTTGAGACAGATGAGTAATGTTTTACATCTCATACTATCATGTGAGAATAAATTTCATCATAGCTGTATAATTACCAGATTATTGATACCAGATTACCATATTGTTGCATATTTGTACTGATTGAATTGTAATGATTCAAATCTTTTGTTAGGAAAAGTTCCCATTCAAAGAAAAATCTGCATATTATTAGCAATTATACCAACTTCATAAATGTTTATATAGTTGTAATTGACGATTCTTTTGTTATTAAAATATTAAAGATGGTGATTTCTGTCAACGTGCAGGCACTTTAAAAATTCGTTTTGATTTTATGAGAGAAAATGTAATGTAGTCACTTCAGTTGTCACTCTTCTTTTTAACTGAACTGCGTATGTATGTAACAGATGTCAGAAGCCAGTGATCTCTGAAGATTACTGTTCTCATTCCTGACCACATAATCTCAGATAATCAAAGTTCTCTGTCATAATTTGTGAGATTTGGTGATCTTAGATAACGGTGATCTTGGATGAAGTTTAATCTCAGTGGGTTTTCAGATTGTCATTTGTTCTGCATACTTATGTGTTTTTGAGATGTGTAAAGACAATCATCAGCCTGTAATGTCACACACCCTGGAGTTTTCTCTTTTCTCAAACGGATGCATGCTGCACTGACTGCCTAGTACCGATTATGCACATAAAAAGCACAGGATATTGCCTAAATTATTTTATTTTAGGAGCTTAAAAGCAAGTAAACTAGATATGCCACTGTTGTGTCTGTGAGTAGTCTGTATTTATTACTTTGGATGGACCGAAAATCTTTTCTCTGGATCTTTTTACATTTCCATTTTGTTTCTGAACAGCCGTTTACAGACTGTCATTATTTGCGTGCTGGTCTGTTGTAGCGGTGTCATGGATTTCAGATTTACCTGCCCCTTAACAGCATATACAAGGATAATGAACTGTGAATGGTCTCTACATGCCATTCAGACAATCTCTTTTTGGCTAAGTGGATGATTTCTGGCAAAAATAAGCAGCAAAGTGGATTTTATGCAGTAGTGAAGAGTCTGACTAGTGCTGGGTTAACTGGAAGTTGCAAAACTACTTTGAGGGTTAGTTCACTCAAAAACAAAAATTCTGCCATTTGCTCTTCACACCGGTCAAAAGACGTAAAACTTTTGTTCATCTTTGGAACACAAATGAAGATATTTTGAATGAAATTGAAAGATTTCTGATTTGTGTGCTTCCACTGACAGCCCACACAACTTCAAAAAGTTCAAAGACGGTTCAAAAAGTTCATAAAGACATCATACAACTAATTCATATGAATTGAGCTGTTTAGTGTGAAGAGGCACAATCGCTTTGTATGACAAACAGATTGAATTGAGGCTTTTATTCACATATAAACAATGATCAGCGAACATAAACCCACGCTTGCTTGAGGCGTGAGAACACTTCTTGATGCTACGTAACACACAACAATGAACCTCTGGTTCTCACACCTCAAGCAAGCATGTTAGAGCTTACATTGTGCATTGATTAATGTTTATTTCCTAAATTAAATTGGTTCAGCATGTAAAGCAATTGCGTCTCTTCAGATTAAATTTGGATTAAACCACTCAGTTCATATGGATTAGTTTTTATGATGATATTAGATTATTGCCCCTTAATGTACTTTGAAAAAGTTTTAGAATAGCTTGACTATTGACTATAGTTTGGTAGCTTTCTTAACTCTGGCGTACATACACACACACACACACACACGCATAGGTGGAAGTTTATCTTTCTCTGAACTTTTCTGGGTGGGTTTGTGGACTGTGAATGTCTTTTTTCCGGGCTGTGTTGTGCACAGCTGCAGGCCTTTGCTTGAGGGAGGTGAGAAATGTCTGCCAGGATGTAATTGGTGTGACAGAGGCCTGCAGTCATTCTGTACTTCCACCTAACCGCTGGCTGTTAGCTTGCATTAAAGGTCCTGTGGTTCTTGTTGTAACCCAGTACATATGTGAGGACAAGCAGAATTCTCTACCCGTTTCCCTCCATTGTGACCATTGAGTGACTTCACACAGACAGAATGCAAATTTTGGTGGGCTTTAAGTGGTTTAAAGGCTTTGCGGTCAAAAATCGAACATATTGACATGGTCTCCTTTTAATTTAAAACCTTTTAAGCACAGCCTGCTTTCAAATGATTAGAAAATATCCACCGTTTGTGTGAATTTGAGCTTTTGTAATCGGCCAAGATGCCGACGGAACAGCTGTATCCGTGGTAACCACTAAAGGTAGCGTGTGTTATGTGTGTGTTCTGCGTTAATGATATTGCATTTATCTGTGTCTCTGCCCTTTTGCAAAGAACGATAACGAGCCATTTGAAAGGCCAGAGTGCTCGTACGGCCCCCTCTCTCCCGCTCATACTTCTGCTTCGTATAACAATGGCGCCTCTTTCCATATCTCTGCCTGCCAATCTGCATAGTCTGTGCTTTTTTTTTTTTTTTTTACTTATTTTTTGGTACATACCTGTCTCATATGTTGTTATCATACTGTGTCATCTAAATTTATCTCTTTAGGGCTGGTATTTTGTTTTACGTTTTCTTTTTTTATTCTACTGTATTTATATATTTATTTACTTGGTGGTTTATCAGACACTTTTTCCACAGAAGTTTGTGTGGCATGTTACATCAGGATTTGTTTACAATATAATTAAGGGAACAATTAAATTACACATTGTGAATGAAATGTGAAAATCTTTATATACATTCTAGAATTTAAGATCACAATTGTGAAACCAGTCAATGGAAAACAAACATCAACACACCGAGCTGGATATAAAATTATACCAAAAATCAATGTTAAATACTGATTTAACTGCTGTTAGGTAACAGAATGAAATCCTCAGGGTCATTGTCAGACTCCAGTCTCATGTGGCTAGAGTGTGTAGGCAGTTTTTAGATGACGGAGGCATTAATGCCATTGACTGAGTCCAATTGAGAACCTCTGGGACATTATGTAGGAGCATCCGAAGCAACAAGTATGACCACGGACTGTCTAGGAGCTTGCTGATGCCCTGATCCAGGTCTGGGAGGAGATTCCCCCCCCCCCCCCAGGACACCATCCACTATCTCATCAAGAGCATGTCCACATGTTGTTGTGAGTGCATACATTATGAGTTGCTGTGATCAACTTCATGCAAGTGAGGAAACCATTGACTAGCAAGTGTACCATTGACCCTCCATATATATTCCTCCTCAGACCGTTACTGACCCACCACCAAACCAAACATGTTGGATGATGTTGTACACAGTGTGACGTTCCTCACAGCATCTTCAGATCCTTTCATATCTGTCCTGTGCTCAGTGTGAACCTGATATCATCCATGAAAAGAACAGGGCGTCAATGGTGGACTTACTGATTCCGGTGTTCTCTGGCAAATGTCAATCCAGCCGTATGGTGATGAACCATGAGCACAGGTCCCACTAGAGGATGTCGGGCCCCCACCCTCATGATGTCTGTTTCTTACAGTTTTTTTTTCTCAGAAACATCCACACTTGTAGTCTGCTGGAGATCATTTTGTAGGACTCTTGTGTTCCTCCTCCTACAAAGGAGCAGATACTGGGTTGTTGCCTTTCTATGTCCCTGTCCAGCTCTCCTCGTAAAACAACCTGTCTACCGGTATCCCCTCCATGCTCTTGAAACTGTGCTGGGAGACACACCAAACCTCCTTGTGACGGCATGTATGAATGCGCCATCATGGAACTGCCTGCATAAGCTGATTGGGTTGCAGGTACTTCCTCGTGCTACAGACAGTGACAAGGACTTTTTACAAAACTTAAAACTAAAAACAAATCAGTCAGGAATAATAAGGAAAGCAAAATATTCTATGGCCACCACCTGAAAAATCATTCCCTTTCTTGAGGTTTTCTTGCTGTTGACTCTCGAGTACACCTGTTGTCACTTTCATTTGCACCAAAGCATGTGAAACTGATTCACATGAAATTTAATTGGATTGGTGCTATATTAAGTGTTCCCTTAATTTTTTGAAAACTGTACATCTAAGTAAACTTTGTCATCACTGTAAGAAATTACATTTTAAAATTCTATTAAAAAAGGAAAGAGTTATTTTACTTTGTAATTTTGTATATATACTTTAGATTTATGGTTTATAAATATACTTTATAACTTGATTTCTTTCATTTCTTGTTTTTTTGTGTGTTGATTTTAGATGTTGAGGAAAAACAGGTGAGGGAAAAATGCAGACATTTTCTTGTCCGCTCCTTTCTTACTCCTTTCTTGGACGAAATCCATTGAGTTTCTGCTCAATTGCACAGATTGTAATCTTATTCTGGCAGAAAGACCTGCTGGAAATGAAGCCATAGATCACACGGAGGGGAGCGGACTGAGAGGTTGGGAGGGGGGGAGAGCAGGCAGAGATGGAGAGGTGGATGGAGAGATTGAAGAGGGCAAGAAGGAATAATTACATGAAAGTGAGCAGGGGGGAAGAGAGAAATAAATAAAAGTCTGTATCCATCACCTGGCCGAATCCACAGCGCATGTTACCCATATTCCCTTGTTACAGAAGATGACATTTAGACAGAGGGGATGTTCTCTCTTCACTGTCTGCCCGCATTAACATTCTGATTCTGCAGTATATGCAGCATGAAGTCTCTCCTACAACACCATTCAGTCTCACAGAGACAGCTCTGTCTTTGACTCCCTCTCTCTTTCATTCTCACTCGTTCTCTCTCTCCATCTCTGCACTTTTGGCAGTGTTCAGAGAGGAAGCAGAAATAAAAAGGGTGCAAGGAGACGGGCTATCTCTGTTATGGAGAGCTCTTTAGTGTCTTTGTGCTCTGCATGTGTCCGGCCTTACCCTCACATGTACCCGCTTGTGTTTGGACTAGCATAAAACTGCCCGTTCAGCCCTGGCAGCCGTTGCTATGGAGACAGAGTGATGATGAACCCAGAGAGAGACTGCAGGTAACTGAGAAAGAAACCGACTTGAAACGGTGAGAGTCTCACTGGAGGTAACATCTACTTTGAGCAGGGCCAGTTGAGAAAAGAGGTGACAAAAGAAGAACTTAGCTGCTGCCTTCCATCTGTAGGCAATTTGATTACGTCGCCGCAATTCAATGAATCAAAAGCTTTCACATTAACTTTGATTAGACTTTCACTTTTGTAAGACTAAAAAACAATCTGCACACACGGCTGACTTTTTTTTATTTTTATGAATGAATATATATTCTGTAATGCTTTAATTGTGCTTTTATAGTGAGAAACAAACAGCTTTGCCCAAGACAAGGCTAACAGGCATTGAACATTACTCAGTAGAATTTCATTTTAATGATACGCTAAATAGTGTATTCCATTTCCATTCATGTGATGTAAATGGGATATGTATCCTGGTAGGTGGCACTTATGGAACAGCAGCAATATATTGTTTCCCTGGTTGCAGCTGTAAACAGCAGCGCTATGCTTATAAACACTACGTTGATTGGCATCATACAGAGGTAAGATGAAAATAAAATGTCATCAATGTTGTGAAGTCTCAGAAAGAGTTCCTTTCAGAAATGTATTCACAAAAATAAAAAACCCTCACCCCAATTCAATGTGTAGATTTTTCTTCCAATATTCCGAGCACTGCAACGGTGAACTTGCTCTGCTTAGCACAATATTTTCTCTGCTCACCTCTTTGCATCTGTCTTCAGCCTCTCTGCCCTATGTTAACATCGTAATATTTCCAAACAAATCACATTTTGGGAAATGATTGCAATGCATTTTGTGTGCAAGTCCGGAACAGAAAGCGACCGGAATGAAACGGGAAAACGGTCGACCTACCATCAGTCAGAACTGGCAGATTCTGATTAATGGTTGGTCAGCCGGTATCGCTCTACAACTGGCAACCCTTCACCTGGAGCTTGAATGAGGGAAAGAGTTCAGAAGATTTTGGTAAAGGATTTTCTATGCAGATACCGGTATATAGCAGCTCGTTTGGTTGGGAATTTTTTATTTAGTTTAAATTATGCACACCTTTTCACTGCTTTATTATCAGGGTTTGACATTAACAGGGTTTGACTAGCCACTGTGGCTTGGGAAGTAGCCACTAAGCATTTTCACTGGCCACAATTTTGATGTTGAAAATTACCATTACCATTACAACTGCCATATAGATATTTTTAATATCATCTCAAAATTTGGGATAAAATATATTAGCCTGCAGTCACTTTAAGACCTGATGCATGGATCCATTATAGTGTTACACTTGCGTGAATACTCACCAAAACCGCCATATTGTCATTATTTTGTGTGTATTTGACTGTTTAAGTACCACAATATATAGTATAAGCACCGAAAAAGAACAAAGCTTTATATGCAAGCTCTGGTGTGAGCTCAAGTCCTGTTACACAAACAATATTCATCTGGAGCAAATTAAACGAGTGAGTAAGGGAAGACAGGTTTGTGTGTCAATTTGGAGAGATGAGAGCATCAGAAAGCGGCAATATCGTATCCTCTATTTGGCGGAAAATGAGAATTGGAAGCATTTATTTCAGTATCGATATGCATCAAAAATAAATATTTATTACGAGACTACAATGCACAGAGATCATTATTTCAGATGCCTTTTTAAAAGACTACAAATGAAAAATACACATACAGTTGAACCTCCCTATGTGGCTTGTAGAAGTGACTGCATCACACGGTGTTAATGTCAAAGCCATGTACCAGTACTCTACCCTAGTGAAGACTGAGACACCGGTGCTGCTAATCTTTTCATATTTACCATACCTCTCACAGCCGGTGTTAGTAAGCTTGCACCGTTTGTGTCCAAAAAATGTGATTGTTTAATAAAAGCACGTATAGAATCAATCAAAGGAAGTCATTGTTATCTTGTATTCGTAGAATAATGCTTCAATTGATATACTTGACCTCAAAGCATATAAGCTCTCAACCCCCCCCCCCCTCCTCCAAACTCTGGCATCCCCCTAAGGGGGGGGGATCTCTTATATGTGAATTTATTTTGTTTTCTTCTATTTTCTCAGTTGAGCAGCTGTGTTGTTCTATCTGCAGGTGTCTATTCTGCGCTGTGATCTTCTCAGGGTTAATGGACCTTTGTGTGAGACACATGCAGGAAAGTTATCAACTGTTGCTAATCTGGAAGCTAATGAGTAGAATCACTTGTGATTTTTGATTATTTAATATCACTATTAGACATGCATTGCAGGTATACTTGGTATATCTGAGTGAAACTGCTTCTCTTAAAGGCATAGTTCACCTATAAATGAGGTGAACATTGCCCTCATTTTATGACTTTATTTTTCCATAAACAACATTGGAACCCACTGATGTTCATTTTATAGACAAATATATTCATTGCTAAAGATAGCTTTAGTCTATCTTTTTATTAACAGGTGGGTTTATGTTTTTTTTTTTCTCATTCAGTAATGAACAATAGCCAAGGAATTTTGGTGCCAGAAAAAGTGGAGCTTTGACACTGTGACAGATAACTATCAGAAACTAGGACAGTTCTCAGAGGGACAGTAGGGGACATGACAGCGGGGACAGAGACTCATGATGAGGACCCCTCACCTCGGAGTTTGATTTGAGCCCCACACACACACACACACACACACTAATAGACTTCCATTCCTTGAAGTGTCCTTCAGTCTGAGCAGGTGCTGTTACATGGTGACCTGTTTGGAGGAGGAACAAAGACTCCCCGCTTCCTTTTTATGGCTTGTATTCATTGTAATTTAAATCTTTGTGCCACAAAGTCTTCTCCAACAAGCAAATTTGCGGCAGTTGCTTTTCTTAGCGACTGCTTTTATACCGGATTCATTGATCGTCCCGATTCCACGTCAGTACTTCTGTCTCTGCATTTTCCATCGTCCTCATCAGCCCAGCCTGATAGACCTCCTCAAGGGGGGCCCTCGCAGGAAGCCTCACCAGGCGAGTAGGAGTATTCATTAGATGCATCCATCCATCCATTCCTCTCTTCCTCTCCATGTTCTCCCTGGGAAGCGTTAAGGTTAATTAGCACATTCGATTAAATAGACGCCTCAACCATTTGCCCTCGTTTTCCATCTCACTCCTTCTTTCTCTTCTCATCTAAACTCCGTCACCTTTACCAACACTTTTGAAACCCACTCTATAGTCCAGTTTCCCAGACCTAGACTTGTCCTAATTGCTTTGAATGGTGATCAACTATTTGCAGTTTAGCATCTTGATGAATGGAGGGTAAGGGTTTATTGGGTAATCACATAATTATACCTTAAACCAAACCTCATGGCTCTATAAAGAGTTTTGAGTAAGGTTGACACCATCCAATTCAGAGCTTCTTTTGGAAAAAATCCTGTAGCTGCCATTTAGTCATTAGCATCCCTGACTATGTGCAGCTATTTGTTTACTGTGATTCAAATAAAGATAACTGGTAAATCAAGCTCTCTGCAAGCGGTTTTTGTCTGAGAACCCAGTAGTACTTTCTCCAACCTGCCATATAAACACGCTTAGACCTGTTGCATACAGTTGTTTTTCTCGAGAAAGCTCATAACTCTTGTTGAAGCTGTGGCACTTGTATGTGTGGTTGTTTTCTGGAATGTGACCGGCTAAGTGATGAATTTAGATATTCAGATGTCAGGATTATGTTAGCTCACCTTATGATGCACATTCAATCACTCATCGCGGTTAATGTGTTTGCATACACCTCTAAGGGTGTGTTCATTTGCTGTCTGTTATTGTAGCTGTGTATAATATAGGTGAGATGCTTTTTTTTTAATGCTGTGCTTAGTCCTTTAAGAATTTTCATGCTAGCCTAGTTTGGACTGGTTATTGCTGCAATCATGTTAGTCTAGCTGGTGGATTTTTATAATAATGTTATGCATTATCAAAATAACTGGCGATTGTTGTTAAAGGGCGTTGTTTTCATAATATGCGAACTTAAAACGATTATAAAAATTTCTTGTTTGCAAAGCTTTTTATTGACTCTGATTCAGTGCAAAATCTAGTAAATGCTTTCCTGTAGCTCAAACAGTAGAGGGCGGTGCTTGCAACACCAACGTCATGGGTTCAATTCCCAGGGAAAGCAAGAACTGATTAGAATGCCAATGTGTTCCTTGAATGTAATGTGAGTCGCTTTGGATAAAAGTGTCTACCAAATGCATAAATGTCAATGGTTCACTAAAGATTTGTCTAAAGATTCTTTGATTAAACTGTGAGTCTCTGATACCCATTTATTTGCACTGATTGCACTGTATGTTTTTGATCCACTAAAAAGAACCAGCTAATAAGAGTCATTCGTTCTGTAATCAAACTGCTCTACACTGATTGTACTGAATGTTTTTGAAGAATAGTTTTTACAGAGAGTCATATATTTGAGAATTTAACATTATATTCTGCTTTTGATTCACTAAATTGAACTACTCTGGTTGCACTGGTTTCATAGCTCAACTGGCAAGAGTCATTCATTCAAACGAATCAAACGAAACACCAGTGTCTGTGTTGCCGTCTTTAGCGTATTCTCTGCCCAACATCCCTGCAGCTTTACAGCAACAAAAGATGCCTCACTGCTGTACACAATGTTCAAACTTCAGTCTTCACACTTCTTTTAAACAACTTCCTGCTGTTAGATGAGCACACAGTTCCTTTCCATTCACACGACAAAGGGTAACCCGCCCAGGGCACAGCCTATTCATTATAACCTTATATGCAACCCATAATCCTCTGTTTCTTTGCAGCTGCATACAATGCGTGTACCCCAGTGTGATGTGCATCCACAGTTAAGCCCCTCTGGATATGATCTGTCCCTTCCCTGCTCCAAGCCAGTCTCTGCAGGCCAGTAAATAACACCAAGGTTAAACACCTCTTGCTCACTTCCTCACTGCGAGGAACGAAAAGGGAGAGAGAGAGTTTTCTGAGGAAGGCTGGAGATGAGCCTTGGCGTGAATAAGGATGGATGGTGAGATGAGCGATGGGAATGATAAATCGTGTGCTTTGGAAGTGCCTCTCCTTTATGTAAAAGAGGTGCTTTCAGACCTGACACAACCATAAATCAGACATGGACTTCTGTCTCTAATTTCATTACAATGGCAGGCAGAGAAGCGCACAAACACACACTCTTTCTCTCACACTCCGTGTGGGATAAGCTGTCTGGGGGTCTGTGTTTTGGCCACAGGGGGTTTTGTAATATTCACCTGATGGGTTTGTTTATCATTTAACAGCGGTGCTTCATCGGTCACACCTTTTCCACTCAGAGTGTGTAAAGTGCAAAATCTAGTAAAACTCTTTCTCAGTTTGATTTTTTTTTTTAAAGCAAGTCATTTTAACCAGAGTTTAAATGTTGCCTGAAGAAAATATATATTTATATTGCATAAAAAATGCTGGATGGATATACCAAGATAGCAATTCAGAGTTTTTGGAGTACTATTGTTTTTATTATTTATTGAGTCAGTATTGGATTCTTTATTTTTTTGCTTATTTAAATTTAATGAATGTAGTTGAAGCAGTAATGATTTATTAACACTATTAAATGTTATCTTGAGCAACTTTCAAAATGAATATACATTTTTCACACTGTCCGTTAAATTATATTTTGTGACGCTCACTTGTGACATTTAAAATGATTTATTTATTTTTCATTCAGGAAAAAATAGTGTAGTATTTAAATAGTCGATTAATCTTTAATTAATTAGTTTTCAGTAATATGAAATTAATGATTGGCTTGTTTTCTAGTTTAATATTGGATTAATCCCATGCATGGGATGGTAACAAATGTGTTTGCATATTGTTTTAACATTTTTCACGTAAGTTTAATTTACAAATTAATTCTTGTTTTTATTTTTTATTTTACCCCTTTGAAAAAGTCATAAACCCACTTTTAAATAAGTCAACATTAAAGTGATAGTATCTCTTCAAACAACTTAATGTAGGAGTCGTTGTTGAAAAAACTTTAACCTTAAGGATAAGCGGTGACTTTTCAAGCACCACTAACTCTCAATGTCCAGTTATTCTGCAGCGCACTATGGGTGTGAGACTAGGTGTGGCGAGGTTGGACAAACTATGGTTTCAAAGCAGGTTTGGGTTGGTTTTGAGACATAAAGGGTGTGTGTTTTACTTGCGTGCAAGTTATGTTTGTCTTTCTCTTTCTCTGTCTGTATAGCCTAAGTGACAATCCTCCTTCAGGTGGGAGATGCTCACAAATATTTGTGCGTATGTCCTTTCTCTGGGAGGTGCCGAGGGCTCCAGCTGTTTTGGCAGATAAGCTGTTGTTGACGAGCTCCTGGCTTCCCACCGTGCATCGGCGGAACAGAGCAACTACTTTCACCACACACACACACTTGCAGTTAGCCAATAACACACTCCCAAGCGAGCCAACTTACACTATCATGGCAGACTGTCCACCCGCTCTAAAACTGTCCACACAGCACAACATGCACGATTCGACCCCATAAGCCCCAGTTACTATGGTTACCTAATTACCTCCTGGTCCCAGCACACTGGCCTGTACGGAACGTAAACAACTATTCAGCGGAAACACGCTCACAGCTTTTCAACATTAATGAAATGTACACGCAATCTTGGGACAGTAATGATTCATAGACAAATATCCCCACGGCCTTGAACATAATTGCATTAATGAAGCCCGACATTCCCTCTGTTATTTTCCTCGCTGATGACTCAGACTGCCATGTTTAGCAAACGCTAAAAATCTCTCCCAACCTGTCCGCCCGTCAGGGCGTTCCGCAACTGTCAGCCTTTAACTCAGTAATCACTGCCTGAATCAGCTGAGAATGTTTCTGTCAGATAGCACTGACCAAGCATCGCTGTCAGCTCAGGTAAAGAGAGCTGCTGAAGCGTATCCACTGCCGAGCGAGAGGCCGGTCTTCTTCCAGCTTATGGAACCTTCAAACTCAGTGAATTTTTGATGTTTCCTTAAACCTGCTTGCAGATGCTCTTGGGGACAATGATACGACTGCAGATGGAAAAATGTAGAAATGGTAAGAGATGGTCGCTCGTCTGGGTAGAAGAAATTGTGAAATGGAGGTAAATGTTGATGATGGCAGTGTAATTTACATTGGGTAAACAGTTTTTTGGCAGGCTTGGTGATTCAGAAGATGTGTGCTTGAACTAGTGATGAATAATAGAGGAACCATTCATAACTAACACTTTATAATCACTTTCAGTAATGACTCATTAACAAACATTTGTTTTGCATATTCAGTCGGTTAGGAATGTCATGAAACTTTGTTTATATTTTCAAATCTGAATATTTTAAAAATGTTAACTAAAACTAAAACCATATTTTATATGTATCTACTCAGAACCAGAAAACAACCAGCAAATATAAATCTATAGTAAATGCACCAAAAATGTATTTAATGTTAAATGTCTTAGACACTAACAGTTTGTTTGGCAAAAAAAGAAAAACATTTTTTTAGCAAACTGTTAAGAACCAGATTAGAGCTTGCCAGTTTTAGAAAGTTATTTTGTTAGTCTGACACTAACCATTAGCTTTATCACGTGTCCCTATTAATCCATAAGCATAACAAGCCCAGCTAACTCACTGTAAAGTCTCAAAAACAGGAAACGATCAGTTTCAAACATATCATTTAAAAATATATATGTCTCTGAACATATTTTCAGTAACACGATTAAATCTCTCAATTTGCTGAATTTTCAGGACGTTCTGTTCCAGGACTGGATTTATAAGATTAAGCAAGGCTGACAGCGTCTTGTGTGTTCACGCATATTAATTGAGCTCCATCGTGCTGCATTCATAGGCATTTGTGTGTACAAATCTGTTGGCACGAAGATGAGTTTTTTTTCAGATGCTAAAGATGTCGAGAAGCAAAACTTCTGGTTTCAGGCATCACTCATTTAGACTCATTCAGTTTATGTTTACTCAGCCCGCCTCATAAAAGAGCTCCTCACATGCCCTATAATGTGACGCTGTGGATGTAGTCGGACTATTTATGAGTCGTATTTCTCTGAGTAGCAGTTGTTTTTTTGAAGAGGCTTATCATAACTGACTTAATGAAGAGATTATGGCTTGTGAAGACCGAGACGACTATCCAAAATGATCTTTTCTTTTGAGAGGGAAAATTGAAATGCTTTAGTGTTACACAAAAGGAGCTGAATCTCTCGCTCACCTTTTCTCTCCTTCTCTCTGTATTGATCCGTTTTAGTGGATTTTTGGTGGCATTTGCTCATTGCTTTCTCATTTTAGAGTTTGGATGACTACCACCACACGTTTTGCAATAGAAGAAAACCGCAAAGCCGTGAGAAGCTGACCACATTATGCTTTTTCTATCCAACAATCCAGCTTTCATACTGCTCTCTGACCCATATTTCGACAATGCCTCTTTGCTGCCATGTGTTCAATTTAAAGTTGATTTGATTTAGAAAAAGAATTTGTGAATCGGTTGGGTCCTTGTGCGCAAAGTATTTGTTTTTTCGGTGAAAGGTCATTTTGGAGAGATGGCTAATCCTGGAATATCCTTTATGAACTAGAACTGGGGTTTTTTTCTGTAAGCAGCTGTTTTCAGTGAAAGATTTTCACTGTAAATCTACTCAGCTGTCGTCAAAGAGGGTGAAAAATACCTGAGCTAATCTAAAATCCAGCAGCAGCACGATGAAATCCCTCAGAGCTCTCTGGTCAATAAGCACCACATTCTGCAGAGCAAAGCAGCTAATTTAACCCACATCTATTCTGGACCCAGTACAGCAGGATCTTTTTGTCCTAGAACAATGGCCCAAAAAATTGACACGTAAGCCACAGTTCATGTATAAATGTCAGTGTATTTAGTTCAGTGTTTATAAAAATGGTTTTATGTATCCCTTCCCATCACAAAGTACCCCTAAATCGGTACATGTTTATATCAAAGTTACTAATAAATCACATCTCAAGTAGATCATTTCCCTGTGATTACATTCAGATTTTGCTGGCATCTAATGCTCACTAAAAGTTACGTTTTAAAAACACTAATAATTATGTATCAAAATATGACCCAGTGTACTGTTGATATGAAGGAATTTAGAATTTTGCATTGTGTTTTAGGTTAAAGGAAATGTCTGTAAACTTAATGGGTAATGTTCTGTTCAAAGCATTTAAAATAATAGATTTTTACAAACTATTACTATGTTTTTTCCTGAAACAGCATGATATTTATGTCACATTGAAATGAATCGATTTAAAAAAAAAATTGTAAGAACTGCTGTAATGAAAAGAAAATTCTAATTGATTTAATCATTTTTATATACTGTAGAGTGTAAAGAAATTCATACTTTGGTGTGATTTAAATGCTCAGACTGGTTTTTATTTTTTGTGATGCCAATATACTCTGTATTTTTGTGCTTTCGCCGATAGCAGAAAAGTATAAAAGCTTCAAGACCCTGAGCAAAGAAGAGGATTCTGAATCTAAAGCCTTTAGTTCAGATGTTTAGAGAGTGAAGGAGAATGAAACGGAATGTTCTTTTGTATCTTTGCAAATCCATTGAAGATTAACCTGATTTCACACAAAAGCGCTAAAGTTTGCAGTCAGATCATTCATATTTTTCAGTCAAGTAGCACGCAGCGTTCTCCTGGATCCAGCAGTCTTAAAAAGAGAGCTCCCACCGTTTTGTTTTTTGCAGAACATTACCACTAGACGTTTTCGTGTCATGTTGCAAGAGTCCGTCCAACAATATGTAATGGTTTAAGGTATGGATATTCAGACGATGTGTTCCAGATGAACTCTTTCAAAGTTCATTGACATGGGAATCCGAGCCAGGTAGTAGGACTGATTTTTATTTTTTTCTCTCAAAGACTAATACATGCAAAAATATAGAAAGGCGTCTGATGATTTCACAAGAAATCCATTGGGCTTTAGTTTTGGGACGTTTCTTTTCTGCAAAGCAGAATTCATCATTTTGAAGATGAGTGAAAATCAAAATTTAAATATTTCTGTTTCTCTTTTCGTCCCTCTGTGTTTTTAGATGTCACTTCGTAGCTGATCAAAGGCATATGTGTACAGTCTAGTTCAGCTTTTGTCAGTCGGGGTGTGCTGTATACTATAGTATTATACACAGGGAAAGATGAGAGAGATAGAAAACGACAGAGACTTCAATGAATTACAGTAAAAATGCAGGAAGGTAATGTCTGTTACGTGCAGACAATTTGGATAAACTACAACGGATAAATGTCAGCTGTGTGGGCATGAACTAATCGTTAACAATGAATGTGTTTTGTTAATTTTTAGTAAACTGTACACTTTCAAATTCTGTACATTTTCTCTCAATCATTTTAATCTTGGTAAGAGCTTGTATAAAACAGCTTGAGAATTATCCTTTCACATAATGTCACATTTATGTCAAAAAAGCCATTTAATGTTTATAAACTTGTTAGTCGGCTAGAAAAATGACTTTACAAAGGGGCATTTTGCTAAATATATAGACTATATCACATAATCCTTATATTTGTTTCTTATCCTGCTGTACATGAGAAAGAATGGAAGGAGCTATAATTATGCCCTTATAATTGCTTGTGACAAGCTTCCTTTCACCAGATATACCTCTCAGATATTAGTAATGAAGAAAAATAGTTCAGGTGTTTGCAACATTTATAGGATGGATTATGAGGAGCCCACACATTCATTGATCTTTTGTGTAAAGAACAGTTCTTTGAGACTGTATGTGGTTCTCAGGTTGGAAAACCTATTCAGTTCCTACATTAAGGGAATCTTATCTTAATCTTAGTTCTCAGGGCATCCACGAGATGGATGAAAATGCTGATGCTGTAAAATGAGGGCAGACATGACAACACCTGAAAAAATTGAAACATGTTTATTTTTTTCTGGCACTTTAAAAAAAATTGCCGCCTATTGGCCAGTGGCCAAAGCGACTGATCTCACAAACCCGAAAGTCTACCCCACAGTAATGTACCCAATTCATTTCGAATCGGACAATTGAAAAATAACACGTCAATTGTGAACTCAAAACCGGCTCTGAACGATTTACTGGCAGAGTCTTATTCACAATGTCAACTGTGAAGTTGGTTTGTCTGCATCACTTTTTTGTCGCGTTTGCGCCATTTTACTCTCAGTCCGGAGCTCTGGTCAACTTTCATAGTATGTCTACTATAGTTTTGAGTAATGGATACATTTTCACTTCCAGCTAATATATATGAAAGCATTTTTTCCCTTTCCTTGTTTATTTTCCCTTTTATTCTGTAAAGAAAGTGTTGTTGTCCAGAAGGAAATTACTGGTTGCTTGAATTAATGACTTGGGCAGGCAGTTTTTCTTGCTGACAGAAAAGCTTCACCTGAATGAGCAAAAGCCTTCTGTCTCTGCTTCCTCTGTGACGTGTCGTTGAGTTTTTCATTCCTTGCTGCTCTTCGCAATGCAAACGCTTTCTTCCATATTGACCATTTGTGACATCACTAGCATTTTGTGCCATACTTGAGTTGATGTCATTATCATTAAATGACTTTAAATGTCAGGGAAACTTAAAATAGGCACATTTTTCCCAGCCTCGCTTGAATAGTGGTGATGACATGTCATAGTTCAATTTAGTTGTCATGCCGACAGGCGCATACATCACCGAACCCCCAACTTCCCCCTTGCTCCGTCCATAAAACATAGTCTAGTTTAAACATTCATCATCTCTCCATCTCTTATTCCATCATTCACCCTTCTTTCTTTTTCACCTTGGCTCCTCTATTGTTCTCATTCCATTTCTTGGTTTCTGTTCACCTCAGCCCTCATTGCCAGGACAGGGGTGTTTGCAGGCCCTGAGTGATGGGGTATTTAATAAAGACATGCAGTAGGTTGCCAGATTGTCAATTTTTATGCTGCTTGTGGCTTTCAGGGTGATTAATGTCCAGAGATGCCATTATATTGCTCTCAAGCCTGGCTGCAGTGCTGGCCACTGGCTCAGGGGTGCTCTGAGTGCCTTTTTAATTCGGACAGAAATTGTTACATTTTGTTACCACTGCCATTGAACCACCAACTACTTTTTCTAGTGTATTGCTATATAATGCTTGTTGTTTCCTTTATTGAACATGGTGCAGATTCAGCTTCTAGTAAAAATGTGGGGAACCTGAGGGAACAGTGATTTTGTTGGGTCAATGATAATGTTCTTTGCTTTTTCTTGAAAGTGAGTTTAAAGGGTATGTTGTTCACTTTAGAAGTATTTATTTTCATTCCCTGAAATCTAATTATAATTTAATATTATATGTCAAGATATTTAGTTTACATGATCATTTTTCTCTTTTTCTTTAACTGATACTTTTAGGTAAATAAGCTTGTAATTTAGGGATATTGCATACTATTCCGTTATCATGTGAAATAACTAGTGAAATAGTGAATAATATATCATATCAGTTATTGAATGACATTATAGATGTTTCTTTTTATGTTTAGATAACCTTCTAAAACTCGCTTTTTAAAATATGAATAATGTAATGACACTGCTAAATCTTTAGTCAGTCTCAAAATTATTGTTATTTTAAATGTCAGGGAAACTTTAAAGTCACATTTTTCCCTGCCTCTCCTGAACAGTGGTTACGACATGTCATAATTCGATTTAGTTGCCATGGTGATGGGCCCATAGATCACCTCTTGCAATGTCCATAAAACATAGATATTTTTCATACCATAAATTGTAATGTGTGATGCCTAAATTCCTTGTAATGCTTAAAACAGTTGTTCTTAGTGTTTATTGATAAAATGGTTTAAATGCTAGATTTGTATTATTGGTGCATTACTAGTAATCACATTGGCTAAATGCTGAGTGAGCATTGGTTTGTAAATATGGGGTCCTGTGTAAATGTTCTCATGGTTTTGACATCACTCATTTGACATCATTCTTTGTGTAATGAATGCTATAACATGTCTATAGTTAGGATTAGGGTTTAAAAATGTGTTTTCTGTGATATTTTCCTTTTAAAGTAAGAATACAATATTAGACATCCTCTTACTGAGGAAACCTAGAGAGAGGGGGGACATAGGTGGTCCAAGTTGCAGCTAAAAGGCCACTTGTCACCTGACAGGAGTGAAACAGCAGGACTCCTATGGACACTGGAGAAAGGACATGTCAGGGTCACTGTGAACAAGAAAAAAATGAAAAGATTAGAAGAAAGAAGCATAAGGAAAGGTGGTACGAGATGAGAGAGGCAGCCTTGACTGATGTTGAAAATAAGTTTTCGGTTGTAGAAGTCAAAGCTGTGTGTGTGGCATCGTTTTGATGCTGTTTGAATTTCAGTGAATTGAGTAGTCTACAGTTCTAACTGATTGCTATATTTTTTACATTAAAAACAAGAAACATACTCACAATAGATCCCAATGGAGTGTTGCATTAGCATGTTGCTAAGCTAACTTTAATAATCCTAAACCTAAATCATTGTGTTTTTAATCACAGTCACTAAATTTAATTTTATAATGTTGAATGAGTCATTCCTTCATTTAAAGGTTCAACATTTCTTTCTAAATTAAATTTTTTCATCATAACACATTCTGGACTACCTTTTCTGACACTTGATTCTGCTTTATTATTTAGCAGAAATAGGGCACTTGATAGGCATTTTTAAGATTCCTAGCTTTTGGAACAGCATGAGGAGCATGTCGATGACGCCTTAAAATGCTCCTGCTTTAGGCAGCTAGGTTTTGGAACAGAGCGAAGAGAGAGATACAGTGATCCATTTGTGCCTTTAACCCGTCTATCCGTTCCCACGGTATCAGGAGGAGGAAGAACTGACCCTGTATGAGCTCTATACCCCTTCATCCCTCTCTTTCTCTCTCTCTCTTTCTTTTCACCCACACATTCACATACACAAGGGATCCGTTCACAACATCAACAACATCAGTTGCTTGACTTTGTATTGTTTAGATCAGCGGTTCTCAACTGGTTTTGCTTCTAGATGCAAATAGTAGATATCAAGGGGGAAACCAACACGGAACCAAAATAGTAGATCTTACAAAAGTCTATCCATGTTGGCACCTACCTAATTTGACTAGTTTCCAACTAACATTGAGTTTTCACAAATATACCTTTGATTCAACACAGCCGTTTGATACCAGGAACGAAAAAAAGTGCAAGCATCTTTTTTTTCCCCTTCCTCCTCTTAAAAAGTTTATTAGCCTAGTTGTTTTAACCATTTTATTATAACTGTGAATGACTACACTAGCATTACAATGTTTACGGTCAGTAAAATTTTTGTTCGTGTTTAAAAAAGAAAATAAATTAATGCTTTTTTCAGCTAGCTGAAATTATCAAACATGACTGGCACACACTGGCTTCCAACAATGATAATAGAAAATGTTTCTTGAACACCAAATTAATTTATTAGAATGATTTCTGAAAGATCATGTGACTGAAAATCACTGGATTAATGACTGCTTTGCCATCATTTATGATTAATGGATTAATGACAGCTTTAACATCAACAGGAGCTTTAACATTACATTTTAAAATATATAAAAATATAATTTTTTATCATAATTTCTAATTTTGGTGTTTAATTTTTTTTTTTTTATCTGTTACTGATAGGTAAAATCAGATACCATTTCATCATTCCATCATATCTGATGCTTCTTTGTTTTAGCTTTCATTTGTTTTCCAGTCACGATTTGTTAGAAAGCTATCCTTTGATTTCAAGAACAGAGGCTTCTCAGTATCTTTAAACTCCATTTTTAGAGCTCAATTTCTTTATTTATATTCTGATAAGAAGTGAGTGGATAATGAGAGACAGAAATCCTCTGACTGAGACTGGGGCGAGAGTTCATGTTTAATAACGCTGGAGTTGACAGAGCATGGGGTAACAGTTGACGCTTGGTTAGCAATACAACAGGTACTGCGGGGCTAATGTGGCCGCAAAAGGAAAATTCCAAATGTCGGGTTTTATTAGCTGAACAAACAATTTAAAGTGACGTCTTGTGTGATTTGTGACGGTTTGTGTTTTTAAGCTTGAACTACAAGATTTTTACCCCTGCTGTGATATTTGGATTGGATCCTGGGTATATTTGTGTTGTATATTTTGTTTTTATTCTTGCTCAATCTTGTGGTGTTGAGTTCAGCGTCTTTAAGGATCAGCGGCCTTATGCAGCTTGCTTTTTTTCATGTGTGCGTGAATACCACATTTAAATCTCTTAGAGGTAGGGACAAATTCTCACTCTCTCACCCTCTTTCGGTTTCTCTGTGATAAATTATATATGAATAGTCAGTGAATGTTGCCGTCAGCCAGACCAGATCAGACTTTTCATGGCAGAAAAAAAGAACAAAAACATCAGAGTAAGTCAAGAGAGAGAACACAACGCTCTGAGAGAGAAACAGACAAAGAGACAGACAGGAAGAGAAAGAGAGGACAGAATTGGAGCAAAGTTGTAGAGTTGGATGAACTTTATTGTGCCTGAACAGTGTTAAAGTATATTACTGAATATATATATATATATATATATATACTACTTTTATGCTCTCTGAAGATTTGAAATCCGCACGAGACATATGGGCCAGTTTTGATGGTGTTTACTTGTTGTTGGGTATGGATCCGACAAGAGTGTGAGTAAATGTTGACAGAATTTGCAATTTTTGGGTGAACTATGCCTCTAAGCCTTGCTAGATGTTTGGATAATCTATTGTCAGAGCGTGTGTATATACGAGATTCACAGAAGACTGTGACTAATTACTCTTTCCACTCCATGGTGAACTCCTAATTTGTGTAATTCACCTGGCATCAGCTCAGTCGGACACACAAATCACCTCACCAAACACATGACTTTGTCATTAGCCGCTACGGCTGGCAACATCTGTATGTGAACCCAGGAAACAATAACATAATTTTGCGATAGTATGGCCTTTTTTATAAATGACCTGTGCTCCTGAGCTCAGCTGGAAAAAATACATACTTGAGACTATGAACACTTCAATTAGAGTCAAATTACAGCTGTCGGACATGAGTTGGATGTACAGACGATCGTATTTAATTGTATGGAGTTCCGACTAGTTTATCTCGCAATATATATATGTCTGAGACGGGCATTAGTTAGGTCAATTTGTGTACAAATTACTCAAGCGCATCTTATGCAACACGCATCTAGTAGGATAATATTTTCACCGTGTTTGGCTAATGTTAGGATTGCTGCTTGAATACTCAATCAAGGGCAATGTTCTCTAAAGCTGTAGGTGGTTGCTTGCCGTAATTGAAAGCGTTTGCTGGTGAAGTGTTCTAGAAGGTCCAGTATATTACCATGCGCTGCGTGGTCCCTCACTCCATTTCATTTCCCCACTGAAAGACAGCGATTAATCTGATTAGTGATCTATCAGCTGAAACTTCTGCCTCTCGACTCTAATGGTCAGTGCCAGAGCCTGTTCTGAATTATTAACAGATCCATTCCTGGAGACCAGGGACAATTCATCACCAAACAGAGAGGCGAAATGAAAAGAAAAAGAAAAAAAGCGATGGGGTGGCTGAAGAGCATCTGAAAAAAAGGTGTAAGTGGGACACATGCACTGTAGTAAAAATGGTTTTGTGTAGTGGTAAAGGGAAAACGGGTTGTGTGTGTGTGTGTGTGTGTGTGTTAGATTTAAACGAGCAGTTCATCCAAAAATTTTAAAATGTCCTCATTTATCTTGGGAAATGTTGAAGTAACATTGGCTATTTTACTGGCTATTATGAAAGGGGAAATTAAAAGTGGTTTACATGACCTGTGCTCTGTATTTGCACTATATTTTCAGTCATCTAAAGTACCCGTGCCACCAATTATTTTTTTATGCAATCAACAGACCCAAATTGAATGTTATTCACTGACAATCTTCCACTTTCACTGTATAATTCAAATTTGCCACCATTGATATCAGTAATGTTTTGTAGTACATAACACTTTTATAGCTAATTTGAAAGCTTTGAAAGATTATCAGTTTAATAACTAATAATAATGCTTTGTAACTATAAGTATATATAGTATATATGTATATTTACTCTTTGAGAGTAGCGGCAATGAGTCCAGCAGCCATGACTCCAAGCAAAATCAAAATCCTCAATGTCCTCAACCCTAAATCTAACCAATAATCATAAAGCTACTGTATGCATGTCTCTACTAATAATCATAACCTAATCTTAACACAACACTGTACCTCTAAATCTCTTGTTGCCTAAAGTTTTATCCCAGTCTAATCTTGATCCTAAGCCTAATTTTGGTCAGCAGTGGCTCTTGAGTGCATTTGCAACAACAACAACAACAACAACACCAACTGTTTGTGTAGACCAGCCCACTTTAAGGACACTAATCGCATTGTAGAACATAAACAGCTGACACTCAGCTGAGATTTATTTATTACAAACACGCAAACACAATTTACTGGATTAGTTGTCTGATCTAGTGGTGATTTAAAGGTACATTGTACCAAAAAAGTTAGAAATGTTGTTATTTACTCATCCGGCCTGGACTACTTCTATGGCCATTTTAGTTTTGTGTTTTTTGATTTGCAGAAGATAGTCAAAAAGATGAGAGAGAGTGTAATTATGGTAGAATTTCATTTTTGAGTGAACATACTATCCCTTTAAGACCACCCTTCGCATAAGCTGTAACAGGTGCAACTATGTCACAATAAAGAGAGAACTCTTGAGAAATGCTTTATGGACTTTGGATGGAATTGATAGAATTGTATTCTTTCAAGATGCAGTACAGCTCGTATACTGTCATGACCATTAGATCACTGACCCAGAGTTAGTCCGTGAGAGGGAATGCTGGCACCAGTAAGACTGCCAGTAAATCACAGCGCACACACAAATACTGAGATTAAATGTGTAATTTAACCAAAAGGGTATGTACTGGCATCATAGAGTTTCTACATTGTTGTCTTTTTTCATCCTTGACTTCATATTTGAAAACTGAAACACTCCAACCATAGTCTGTATTGATTTTATTCCAGTGTAACTTCATGCTTGGAGAGTTACATTAGCTTCATTTCAAATGAACTCTGTTTGATAGATTGGCTTATTCACAGAGCCAATGACAACCACCGGGCCAAACAAGAATGAACTACGGTTGTACACTCCACAGTGTGAGGCATAAACACAGGGCAAAGTAAGTGTGTGTGTCCGTGTATAAATCCAGTTTAGCTTTGACAGAAGCTGAAAAATATCCTTAGCTATTATGAATGACTTGTAACTTCCCCAACGCTTATAATTCACATCGCGGATTGGTCAATACAATGTTCTAGCGGTGTTAACATACAATACTAACTATGATGTTACATGCACACTCAATTAGCTACTATGTATATCAGTGCACCCATAGAGGTTCACTTTTAGCCTTAGTGCTGGGTACGATTACATGCTTGGCAATGTTCTTTCTAGATCCTTAACAAAGGATCTGTTCTAGATCCTTAACGAAGACCACTGCACAGACCCCTATGGTCAGCTTCAACGCCCCTCCCACCAAATGCTAGCATAATGTATCATGATCTTCAAGCAGAAGGAAATGGTTGAAATAAGAACCATATTTTAAAAACTAGACAAGCCAAGTCAACTTTATTTATGTAGCGCTTTATCCAATACAGATTGATCCAAATTAGTTTTATTTAGCCTGAAAATAAGCATTCAATAATGTAAACAGAATTCAATTGGTTTAATAATTGTGTAAAGTTCATAAATTATGGAATGAGTTCAATTCCTTTATAAAAAAGGATTTCCTTCATAGAAAACAAGCTCCTCTGGCTAGATGAACCAACATGATGGGGAATAAATAAATGTTTTTATGTTAGAGTAATTCTTACTTTTATTTTTTTTTATAAAAACAGTAAGATATAAAAAGTTACTATTTCTTGTAAATTTATATCTGATAATTGTTTCTTTATATCTCACAATTGCAAATGGTTTCTTTTAAATTTACAATGACATTATTCTGTTTATTTGTTGACTTTTTCACATAATGGGAACTCTTTCAAATCACAATATAATCTTATTTCCCATTTATGACTTTATATCTCAAACACTTTTATCTCACAATATCAGATTTACTTCCTAAGTTGTTATGTACTTTTTTTAAACAATCTTAATGAAAAACAGATGGCTCAGAGAAGTCCATCCAAACTGTATCAGATTTCCAGTGCCATATATGTACAGAAAGCTTGATATTGATGAGATCTGTGTGTATTTTGCCATGTTTTTGTTCATCCTGTCCTCTGTAGCGTAATATAAATGGTTGAGTACAGGCACAAGTTTCAAGCTTGTGAGCAATGACTGTTCCCCCCCCCCCCCTCCCTCACCCCTCAACCCCCGGGTGGGACGTGAGTGATGGAAAGAGAAGGGTGAGAGGGCTAAATGCCGGAGCCACATGCGATAACTCACTAGCGGTTCGAGGGGCTAACTGCGGTCAGAATGTGATAGCCTTGCATGAATGTGTTCCGGGAAATCCAGCCAGTCGCCCCCGAACCACACCAGGGGGTTTACAAGATGCCGGAGTATGGAATTCCACAGCCGGTTAATTGAATCCGTGATTCGTAGTCTCACGAATTGTGCTTTTTTCTGTTTTAGTGCTGCACAGCTGTATAAGAACCATCTATTAAACTTTATAATGTTCCCTTGCTGAAGGAACCACATGAGGTTAATGGCTGGATAGATAGATGCATATAGAAATTCATAGAGTTCCAGTACGTCTTGTGTATTAAACACAAATTGCCACCATGATTTTCCTGCCATTTTTTTTACAGAAGCGGGTTAATGAATGGAAAACTTTCTTTTTTCCGCACACAGATGGGAGTTCAGCTCCCAAGCAGAAACATCTGGTCCTGTTTAGAGTTATTCCATGTGTGTTTATAAGAGAGTGTTTTTAAAGCACAAGCATAAGAGGGGTTTTTTTTTCTTCCTTTCTTGAGCAGTGGTAAGTTCTGAATCTTCCTCTGTCACGGGTCACTGACCGGTTCACATTTCCTGCCAACATGAGTCACCTACAAACCAATGGTTATTAGTCTACAAATCTCTACCACAGCCAGATCCAAATATATTTATGTTTTGTCTGTTTCCCCTCTGTCTCTCTCACAGGATCTAATCTGAAAATATCTTTTTGGGAGTCGCCATCTACCCTCGTGGACACCAGTGAGAGCTAAATCGTTTCCACCACTACTCCTCTCCTGAAAGGATAACAGTGAGTTTTTAATTCATCTCTCTCTATTTACAGTGATTCAGGTTTCCTGCCTGTCATCATGGACACGCCAGTTCGTATTTCCTCTCTTCGTCATGGCAGACAAAATCAATTGTAGACACAGCAGTTTACAGAGACGCAGCATCAGTTCAAAATCAGCAGAACTAACAAACGCGGATCAATCTGTCAGATCTGATGCAACCCACGCTAGCTGGATCGCGTCCACTGTTAAGGAAACGTGACTGACGGGCATCTGAGATACAGATCTGCGTGGATCCAATTTACTACATTAGCCCATTGTTTTAGAGGACTGGAGATATGACAGGATATCGGTAGCTGTTATGCTCCATTATAAAAAGTGTTGCTTGCACTTCACTAGATTATTGAAGAGATATTACTGGATGATGTGGACATCTTTTTCCAACTCTGATTAAAAAAGTATTGTAATTTGTCAAAATTGTGAATTTGTTTTAAATTTTAGCTTTATCTCACGAAAATTACTGTACACAAATTTCACGATATTATATATTATATTTTAATATATTTCTAGTAACTGACTTTAAAAACACATTGGCTTTATTCCACAGTTGTGACTACATCGCAATGACTTTTTCTCTCACGTTATATCACACTATAATATGATTTTATTGATCATAATTGTGACTTTTTGTCATTTATATCATTTATATTTCTCATAATAATAATAATCTTACAATTATTAGAATTACTATTTCTAGTATTCTAATATTTATTTCTTGGATCTCACAGTATATTTCACACTTTTATTTTATTTTATATTTGTAATAATTGCAACTGTATTTTTTTCCTTTTCAATTGTTTCTATTTATCACAATAATATGACTGATATGACTTTATTTCTCATAATTCACATTCTTATTTTTCACTTTGAGGTGGAAATGGGATATATTTAAAAAGGTTATTTTATAATTAATTAATTTGGGGCTGAATTTCTTTCGCAAAAATGTAAAACATGAGACTACTACCATGATGTCAAACCACTTGTTTAAAATAAGATTTTGGTCATACCATCCACCCTTAAGAGGAATATATGATGGATGTTTGACGTACAATGAAACAACCTTTGTTTTTCTGGTCAAACACTTGGCTCAGACTAAAACTGACATACCATCACATCATTTGAGCTGCACCATTGTTCATTCACTCCTACTTTCTCTTTGCTGCTGATGCCCTCTGAGCAGAAACAACAGTGTAAGCATTCTCATTCTGGATTTCTCTACATCTTTCCCTTTTGTCCTGGATTCTACATTTTCATCCAAAGGTCATTGATGGCCACAGAGAATCACTCGGAGTGGTATTCAGTCAAATTGCATCACACTGTTTATCCTAGAGGTTCTCTGTAGTATTGTGAATGATATGGTGTAGAGCTGAGCCCTGCAGGAATGGAAACGTGCCACTGGAAAGGCCCATACCAACTTTGTGAAAGGTCAGGTGGGATGCTTACAAATGTTCAAATGTTATTTTTCCAATCTGAAGGAGTGAACGCCAATGATGAACTAAGAACAAATGGGCGCTGAGTACATGATTAGTTTGGCTCTTCTTCTTTTTTTTTTTTTGTTAAGTATACACAACTGTACTTTGTACTATTTTGAAATCAATTCTGACCCTCTTTACTTTTATATTCCTGGTAATTTTAATTCAGGCCTGTTATTCCAAATCTTATATCAAAATATAATCATTTTCTCTGCCACTAAAATAACTGCTGATATCACCAAGGCCATTAATGTTTCATATATATGTATATGTGTGTGTGTATATATATATATATATATATATATATATATATATGTATATGTATATGTATATGTATATATATGTGTGTGTATGTATACACCTCCATATATCTGACATTTCTCATTGAATTATCTTCTTATTACATGTCATGTTACAGAAGTAAAATGGGTTTGTGACTATAATTTCATTGTGACTTTAAAGTTATAACTTGATCAAGAAGAGTGTCTTCCAACATGTCTTGCAGTGATTACATTTTAAATGAGTCCTTCGCTGACTGCATGCATTAGTGTTTACACTATCCGTGTGGCAATGATCTCCTCCCAATGCGTTCAGTGAACCGATTGACCAAGATGCATTGGTCCCCTGTATTACAGCTGTTTACCAGAGATGGATGTTAAAACCAGATGTAAACAGGGTCTATGAGATGGATGAATCCCTTTTCTCTTCATCTCTAGCACCACATACTCAAACATACTTTACGTGTGATTTTTTTTTTCTGCAATGTGAGAAGTGTGGCTTCTCAATCTTTTATTGCTGTGATCAGCGGATAGCTGATTCTCTGACTCATTGGCTTTGTGACATTATGACTCTGTGACCATCTAATACTCTGACTCATTTTGCCTCATTGTTGCCCACCACAGCGGGACTATAGTGAAAAGCAGAATCTCACCCAGCGAATAGGAAATTTCAGAGCAGTCATCTGGAACAGCACTTTAGGCTTGAATACAATGATTGGACTGTTTGTCTGCTGTTTAAAGTCCACAATGGCATATTCCGCATATTGTCTCTTGTTCTTTAGAACTGATAAACCCTGTTAAAGTGATTTGGCTCAGAATGATAATGCATAATTGAAATAATTAGAGATTCGGCATTTACTTAAAGCGATAGTTCACCCAAAAATAAATGTTATGTCATTTATTTAATCACCCTCATGTTGTTTGAAACTTTTTTTCCATACAATGACAGACCCCACAGAATAAATTATGTGTTCGACAGAAGCTAGTCATACAAGCTTTAAACTACACAAGCATGAGAAAATAATGACAGAACGTTTTTTTCCTTCTTTTTTTAGGTGATTTATCCCTATAAGGGTGCATTTTAAAGTGCCTTACATACAAGATTCATGTACACTCTAGGTCGGCTACACAAACCTAGTCATTGGATTGGTTCCTCTACGCTCCAACAGAGAAACACTTGGCTGCGTAGGAAAAGCTTGGGGTTAAATTCCCATTTTAACCAGCAGATTGGCACTCAGGAATCACTTCCTGGTTCCTAACCACTTGTGTGTAGTTATTTTCGGTGTATTTGTGCATGTGTGTTTGTCCCCCGGGGCCTGTTTGAGTTCTGAGCTTCACTGCCCTGAGACTAACAGGCAGGAGGAAGCAGATGGCTCCAAGGAGGGGTGACCCCATAGCAGAGCTCTGACTCTGACAGAATTATATCCTCCAGAGTCACACACATCTTGCTTCTGTAATCCTAATAGATACCCAAACAACTCACACACTCAAACATTGTACGTCTGCAATCCACATTGCTTCTCCTCCTCTTGTCTTGTAATGACAGCTAGTGATGGATTTGAACTAGTCACTTTCACACATTTCATAATTTAGACTGAAAATATAATATTATAAACCTTATTGTCCAAATCCACACTGACCGAGAGCAAAGTTGTTAACGGATCTCATAAAATACCTCGAGAGATGGTGAATTTGATCCAGCTATAGATTTTAGTCAAAGTAAATGAAATGGAGGCCTGCAAGTATAGAATGTTGAAAATTCCATATTGTTGATCATTCAGCTGAATTAACAAACGGTGTTTTCAGTGTCTCATTGGGTGAATGATCAACATCTGTTATGACAGCAACACTTTTGAGCTTGCTGCACTTGCTTCCCAACACAGCCTAATTTTCATTTGTGACAAATTAAATGGTGTCAATTCTATATATCTGGGATCAACAAACTTTTATGATATGCTTAATTTAGATAAGTCACATAAGAATATTTAATTATCTTGTTCCCATATGGAGTTCTAGTGGAAAAACTAGTTAAACTAAATTTTCCTGGTAAAAGCTGATAGATGTGTGATTTATGATTTATGACTTTAGTTGATGGCTTATGTCTATATTTGTGCATGTAACAATGTAACTAAGTGTGACACTGTCATGCTTAAATTCTCAATTCCCAAAGTACCTGCAAATCCAAAGCCAATTTTATTCATTCTTCAGTTGTTGTTCATTTTGGCTCACAACTTCAACATAGAAAACTAAATGAAATTACAATCACATAATATTCTCCTTTCTTTTGTCAGAGTTTGCCCATCTACGTGTGCCTGAGGTTAAAAGCCCCTGATCTATGGTTGAATGTTCCTGTGAAAAGCTTGGTAGTTCTATAGCTAAATAACATTGACTATTTTAGTTTATTTTGCATCAGGCCATGCAGTACATTTGCAAAACCTTCTTGAGACCTGACTGAGATATTATTGAAAGCTCTTTGCAGCCTTCACACAACATCTTTCCTGACATCTAGCACCCATAACAGTCTGCTAAAGTAATTATGGGTTGTAGCTGGTATCAGCTGGGAGGTGGCGAGTAAAAATTTCTAAAAGACCCATTGTTATTCACCAACTGTACAGCATTAAGTGGTATATTGATCTTCTGATGTGACGCATCCGTCGAGATTCACCCACTGCTGATCCAGGATCAAGTCTGTCAGTCCTGGATGTCTCTCACAGGCCTCCTTTAGGGCATTCTCAACCACCACAGAGACAAAGACAAGCTGTGTTGTGTGTCGATGTGTGAATCTAGCCGAAAACCAAATTCTCAACTTGTTTTCAATTTTAAACTTGCCTGGATATATGTGCCCTCAGATGTTTGTCAAGAGATGCCGAATGCAGGATTCTGTCATTACTCAAGCTCTTCTGCTTTATTTCAAACATCCACAAACCTCAGTGAGTCATTAGTGTCTCCTCTGGTTCTAAATCTCACCATAAAGGACAGATAATTCCTTTCTGTGAGAAGAGCACCACATCCTAAAGTTATTCTGCCTGATGTGTATCCGATAGGACTGTCTCACTCTCCAACCCAGACAGAACCTGTCTCTCACTCTACAGGTGGAAGGATGTCTGAAGACCTGGAGAACTTTTCTGATTGGTTGATCTCTCTCTTCTTTGATCTGTCATGTTCGCTTCACTGCTTGATTTGTCTGGCTTCCTCCTCTACTTCGTGTCCATGGCATAAAAGCTTCATAACACACATATCGTGTCTCTCATATACACTCAACAAACAGAACTGGCTAAATGTTTGTGGTCGAAGAAAAGCTGTATTTTTTTTTCTTCAAATGCAAATTATAATTAAAATGATGATTTTCTCTTTTAAAATATTTTAAAGTTTTATTTATTCCTGTGATGCTGAAGGGTTTCCACCAAAAAATTGAGCCATACAACAGTACATAATATGAAATAATAAGCATCAAATCAGCATAATAGACAGATTTCTGAAGGATCATGTGACAGAACACAGTATAGAATAGAATACCGTAATGAGGACCAATAATATTTTAAAATATTACTGTAACATTCCAACCAATAAATGCTCATGTGATCGATAAAGGTAGTTTTGGTGAGCTTTTCTTTCAAAAACATTATTTTTTAAAAATCTTATCCCCAAACTTTTGAGCAGTACAATATCTGATGGGAACTTGACAGTTTACTGCATAACAAGAATGACCCGCATATCGGCCCACAAAAGGATCGCTAACACTCGCTCTTGTCTGATCTCGCCTCAGCTGTGTGCTTGAAAAGCTGCCAACTGCAGATAAATGCATTTAGCTGGATGTCCCTCCCCTCCTCTCCTCCCAGGGATTCAATGATTCTCAACTCCTCCTGGTCTTTGGCGAATACCGTGGAAGCAAAGCGAGATGCCATTTCAGATGCCTGCAGAGGGTTAGATGGCAGCCGTGATACTGCAAATTGAGCTGTGTTGAGTGGGGAACGAGTACACGCAAGAAAGCTGAAATGCTTCGTGTTCAGCAAGTGCGATGTATTACATAAGGTTCATAAACCACCACAGAGTGATGTATTATTCATTTAACGTCATGCAACTAATCAATCATTTATCATTTAAGTGTTTTTCACATCTACCATCATGTTAGTCCGCTTTAAAACAGAATTTTTGAAGCTCCTTTGTTAAGTGTAAAATGTTAACTAAGGGGCTCAAAAGAGCAACAGAAGCTTGTGATTAATGTGCGTATTAGACATGGAGAAGTGCTTTTTATTCGCTAAGGGTTCTGGTCTGAGTGTGAGACATTCACACCCTCTCATCTGATAATTGTACGATAGAGACACAGTGAATCACTCTTACCTCCTGCCCTCCCCTTATCTCTCCTCTGTGGGTCTTTTTTCAATTGCACAACACGTGAGAGCAATCGCAATCACATTCATCTGCACACATTGACGCACACTTGCTGTCAGGCCTCTGGCCCTCGCTGACATGCTTTTGCCAGTGCTTTCCCTGTCAGCACTATTCAGATATCCAAATAAAAGCTTCCATGAAGCGATGTCCATGTATCTGGACCGGACATTGAACATCGAGCTGGCAGCCAGGCCCTTCATTCTGCTGTTACTCTCACTGTGTTTATGCCCCACGGGTCACATTATAATATTCATGGAGCCAGCGTATGAGTGTGAGCGAGTCGAAATGTGGACGCACACTGTTTAATGTAATGTTAAATCTTGCAGCAGGTAATGTGTGATGCTTCCATTGACATTCTACTTCAGTCACAGCGCTGCTTTAATAACGCTCGGCTCCCTCGACCTAGACCCCAGATAAATGTGGCCTGGGGCATTTGCATTATTCACATTTCACACCAAAGGAATATTTTTTTTCTCATAGAATGTCAATCAGGCCTCTATTGTGGGCTGGATATCTGATTGACCTGAACTGTTTCCACAGATAAGCAGAATAAAACATCCACTTTTAGACTTTGGCCCTGGGTCCAAAATAATTGGAAAGAGATGAATTAATTCTATTTAGGGCATAACCAGACCCCTGGATGCTTTGTGCACATGTTTTATTGAGCTTTGGAATTTAGTTGTACAATGAAGAGATGCAACTAAGCTTCTTTGATAATACACAAATCATTAATCAAATATTTTGGCAATATTCAGATTTTTCAGTCTAGTTTCTTTTTAGTCTTGAGAGGAGAGATTTTATTAGGCATGTCAAGAAGATAAAACCCATCTTCTTAAAATGCCACTTAATAAGCCTTCACATATGATGTTTTGTGGTTTTTCATTGTTGTTTTTTTTATATTCAAATCTATAGGGCCAGTCACACAGCCGATCACGCATGAATCACTCACAAATCACGCACAGATTGTGCTTGTGTTTCGAGAAATTGACCAAAGTATTCCACGAACATTCGACGCACGCCTGACGCATGAATCACTGACGGAGCGCATCCAAACACGCACGCTTTGCGAACGTTCCACAAACAAGCACTTTCAGAATCCACATTGTCAGTGGAATGAACGTGATACGTGCGCGGTTCATGCGTGATATGAAGGTGGAGCGTCAGTGGACAGACGTGGACGTGCGCGGTTTCGAACCAGTTCCCACGCATAAGCACTGACGGCCGACGCGTGTCCCGCGCATAGTCACGCATACTCGACGCATAAACTACGCACGTTGACTCATGAATAACGCACAACGGAATAATGAATAACGGAAAAAATTTGAACCATTCAAAACTCAAAATCACGCACAAACTGCTTCGACGCACATCCACTTACAATCACTGACGGTCCACGTTCGTTCCACCGACGAATTACGCATACGACGCACGCTCCGCGCAGAAACGAAAATATGTGCGTAATTCGTGTGTGATTCATGCGTTTTCGCTGTGTGACTGGCCCATGTAATTGAAAGATTAAAGTTGTAATGTAGACTAATTTCATACTTGGCCTGCAAAAATGAAGTCATCAAGTTTTGAAGTTTGGGATTTTGCTGTTTTTCACGAAAGTTTAATTTCGTATAAGGTTTCACATTTACTTAGTTTCACCAAAGTATTCTGACTCTTAAGTGGACTGCAATTTCTGTAGATTTCCCTACCCTAAATATAAAATATCTACTAAATCTAATGTATCTAGTAAATTTAAAATATTTAAATATTAATATTTAACCAGCTGCATTTTTGATAAAAAGGGTAAATCCAGGGTTGTGTTTTTTTAAGATGCTGTAACATCATGCAAGTTGTTCGCTGTAGAACATGTAGTGTACCCTTTGCTTTATTTACATCATTTGGGCTGTGATGTTTTCTTTCGACCATGTCTGGACTACATCCGGCTTGGGTTATAGCACTCAGAATTATTTTTAAATTGTATTGCTTGAGTTGTAAAATATTTAGCATGAGGTCACATGACATTTCACATGAGAACTATTTGACAATTTAAATACCAACAAATTTTCATTGTCGATAATGACAGCTACTTGCTTCAGCTCTAATTAACACTGAGAGAAAACAGAAAGGAACTATAACAATAGAGAAAGTTTGAAAGTCTTGAAAGTACTTCTTTGTGGTCCCCGCACTGCACTCAGTAGCACAGAGAAACCCTGAAGTAACATCTGACATTTTAATGAGAAAATATAATTGGCTTTACAGTGTGAATATGTAACATACACTGCCCTCATAGCGGTCTCAATTGGCCTGTTTCGTTTTCATCCACTGGTCCCTCATCGCCTAAGGGTGTGTTGTGGAAGACTCAGACTTTAGATCTGTTGATAGGACCGGCACTCTTGAGATCTGAGTGTTTCTTATAGTCTGACTGTACACCGATCCCCTCCTCCTTTCTATATAATTAGCTCTGGACACTGAGGATGACATCCATGGGACTTAGCAAAACCTGCTTGAATTGTCCTCGCTGGAAAATATATAACCTCCAGGATGTACAATATTTACTGGCTGAAACATCCATCCATCACACCTGAGAGTCTGGAAAATGTCTCAGTGTCTCATAACAGTCTGCTCTTGACTCAACAGCAGAGGATTGAGAAATATCAGCCGAGCCCTAAATAACCTCTATTTCTAACCACAGCACCACGCTAGGCCATTCTCTGTTTCTTTTTCTTTTTTTTTATTTGTTGCTCATATTCTTTGGTGTTCCCATGCCATTTTGTCCTCTTTGTGTTTCATAATATTTCAGGCTTGTATCGCCAATCGCTGCGATTTCAAAGCATTTTCCGGGCTCGGTTCTCATTGGAAATAAGCTCTGTGTTGCATGCAGCGTGAGAGCCAATAGATCCGAGCTCCCTCTGGGGAGAGCCGTATCTGAGGGTCGTAAATGATGTTGGTGGTTGTGGGATATGGGCTTGTATCTGTGTCAGACTAATGTACGTGCAGAGTTTCTGTGTGTCTGCGGTAAGTTTCATGTTACAGCAATATGGTGTCAGTCTAAGCCATTGTCTTAAAACTGCTGCTGGTATCTAGATAGCCAGTGTGTGTGTGTCTGTATGTGTATATAAACATGACTTCTGGTGCCACTACTAAAACCCCAGTCGTGATCAGACGCTGCCATGCTGCCTTTGTTTTGATTCAGTTTGGATGATTCTATACAGAGGGATTCTGCACTCTTATTAGATTGTGCCCTGTTTTCTCTCTCTCTCTCTCCTTGTCTAACACAACATGGTTGCACAAAAGAATTGAAGAATGGGCTCCCTCCGTTCATGAGTGTTCAATTGAATTGACCATACCCCTCAAAATGTTGAAATGGAAAAGCAGGCAGAAGAATAAAAAAAAAAAACAGGTAATACTTTCTAGTTAATTATCTTTCATTCTATCTATTGATCAATTGTTATTTCACTTATTCATTTCATTCATTCATTTGTACTTTCGTTCATTCTTTTGTTCTTTCATTCATTCATTATATATTACTTTCTGGCATTCTATGTGAACTTCTATAACTCTTTCTATCTTTCCATCTATCATATGTCATCCTGTCTCTTGTTCTGGACTATGAACCATCAAAATGCTTGACAATTATTTTGTATTTAAATTTAAGTTCATTTTTATTCTACTTGCATTCAGGAGTAGAACTGGAAATAAAAATCAATTCATATAATTCCATAAATTTTATGTCAACTCATAACCCAATAGTATTTAAACAAAATAAGTTTGTCAAAATAGTTTTCATTTTTAAAAAAATATTATTTCAACACAGTCTTTGCATACAGAGGCATGGACCAGGAGGGAAGAACACTTAATTTCCCTGTGCAATTTTTTTTTATTTGATATCAGTAAATTCCTCTTCCTGTCAGTGCAATTCAACTTCCTGCAGGATATGACCAATTCAATTTAAATTCACAAATTCACTGGTTCTTACTAATTTATTATAGTTAGTGTTTTGTAATTGCATACATTTCTATGTGACTTGGTTTCTATGTAAGCATACTGTAAATATAAACGTATTATGGTATTGGTTGCTAGTTGAGAAGTGTGCCTCCTTGTTTCAGAAGACCACTACATGTGTGTGCACACGTCAGTGAGGCAGAAGAGTAATGGCCTCTTGCTGCCTCTTGCTCTGACTAATGAGAATCTCAAATCTGACAAGCAGAGTGCATTTATCACACACGCACACGCCTACTGACGCAAAGGGCGTTAAACACACAACACTCTGTCTGTTCCATGCAGACACACACAAACAGATTAACATATACTGTTCATGTGTTTGTAGCTCAGGAACCTCGAGGAGCAGAACATCAAACAATAACGCTCAAATGAACAATTCACCTAAAAATGGATATTCTGTCAGCATTTACTTTCTTGTTGAAAAGAGAAAATGGTACCATAATCTAGTGCATAAGGCTTACAATAGCTTAGCTTTTTTACTCCATCTTCTTTTAGAATCTCATTTGCGCTTGTGTATATTCATCCCTCAATGATGCAAAACATGGTGAGGGTGAGTAAATGATTAATTTTGTTTTTCTCTTTCTTTTGTGTTTGAAACTAGAGGTCGATCTGGTTGAAGGTTCTTTCTGTAGCGCTGCTAAAGTGTGTTATGAGTCTAGATAATTAACTGATTCTAGAAGAGATGCAAAACATTAATATACAATGTAAATTGATATGGGATGCCACAGTGAGGGAGCCTTAATTAGAATGCTTTCTGAGCCACTTTTGATCTTTTAATCAGGTCTGGGATTGAGATTAATGGTTGGAGATTGAGATTAGGATTAAATGTGGGATTATCCCATTGTAAAACCAGAAGAATCTGTGTCAATGTCATTATTCAGCATGTGATAGCAATGCCATGTTAGCACATCAATAGGCTTCACAGACACTCTTGACTAGGTGCCACCTCGTATAGTTTCCAATTAATCAGATTAAAGGCAGGAACACCAGCTGGCATCTTGTGATGAGAGAGATCACACAGAAACAATCTGAAGCCATTAAGATTTAAGTTGAAATTAGGTTTTTGTTCAATCTATACTCACACATTCAGATCACAGAACTGATAAATTGGCAAAAGAAAATTCTTCAAGCCTGATCGGTATATTGATATCTGACTGATTTAAAAAATAATCTGTGATTGTACTTCACAGATTTATTAGATTAATAATAGTGTATGATGCATGATTTCCAAATGTACTCTAAATCTGCCCCACAACATCTTGTAATTTCTCTAAAAACCCAGCTATCACAAATAATTGGAAGGTCAAGGAAAACTCATGGAAAGTCATTGAAAAACTTGTTTTTCATATAGCTGATATTGGAGCTTTCAGATGGTGTGTTTTAGATGTTGAGCTGCTGACTGGATGTTTATTAAGGGGAAATTGACCTTGTGACCATATGGCCTGATGACTGGTTCTGCAGGGGTCTCTTGCACAGCTGTGTGGTCTAAGCCTTTGAGAGGTCTCTGTAAATGCTGCTCTTGTAATATACTCTTTGGGCGAGAACTGGATGGAAAAAATGGTAGCTTGGTCTCAGTTCAAAGTGCACAGGCTTGGATTGGTGAACGCAGCATGAGGTGGAGAAGATATACTTCAAAGAAAAGATATACTCGCCTACACACATACACAACAGTACACAACATTCTCCACAGAACACTGTGTAATACTGTCCAAACCGGGAATCAAGTACTACTTGCATGCACAGTGAAAAGCAGTATATTATTTATGGAAATAACACTGCAAACAGTGCCTTCAGAATTTATTTAATATTTGAGTGAGTCGTTCATTTGGCAAAATAAGATTTTGATATATATGTGTGTGTGTATATGTGTATGTGTATATATATGTATATGTATATGTATATGTATATATATATATATATATATATATATATATATATATATATATATATATATATATATATATATATATATATATATATATATATATATATATGTATATGTATGTGTGTGTGTGTGTATATAAAAAAAATATATATATAAAATAAATAATAATAAATGTTAATGTTAAGGTGGTAATAGCTTCTGAAAATGGCGTTTTAAAATATTTTCAAATGTAACTTTTATTTTAAATTGTACTACTATTTAACAATATTACTGTTTTTACTGTATTGTTTTTTATTAAAGCAGGTGGTGAACATAAAAGAAACTTGTTTCATAAACATGAAATCTTACATTTAAAAATAAATAAAAAAACAAATATTTAAAAGGCAGTAACAAAACCATTATCCTACAACTGTAATATGAACCAAACTATGAAAAAGCTAAACTGATGCTCCCCTGATAGATGTCTGGTTAGTATAAAACTCAGATTAACTTAAAATAGATGTGATTTATTGCCTGTCTTTGTGACGGAGTGTCAGTGTCTGAGTGAACCACAGCATCCTTAACTCAGCGCTCTCTGAGATCCTGTAAATTAAGGGCTTGTGTGTGTTGTGTCTGTTTCTTGAGCAGAGGACAGTTTGATGAAGAGTTTAATCTTCTAAAGAAGAGAATGGAACACTGATTTTGTCTCTCTCTCTCGCTCTACTTTTCTTTCCAATTCCCTAACCTTTTCCTGAAATGGCAAACTATCTTTTGTTGTAATTTGTAAATAACATATTAGAATAGTGAAATAAATATGATAACACCCAGAGCTATTTGTGTGGGAGCTCAGGTGAGCTGGGTTGCTGAGCACTGAAACATAACAACTGGGTTCAGACCTGTCACAGGAAACTAACCATCCTGAAATGACACAAGTCTCCTGCACTCTGTGTGTGTGTGTGTGTGTGTGTGTGTGTGTGTGTGTGTGTGTGTGTGTGTGTGTGTGTGTCATGTCAGTCCAGAACAGCATGGTGTTTGATCACAGCTGTGTGTGTGTGTGTGTGTGTGTGTGTGGGGATGAGCATCAGTGCCCTGTAAAGAAACTCAACCTCCCAAATCCTCTTCTCCAGGCACAGAGGCGCTGAGCTCGGCATGTCTTAGCTGAGCACCCGGGGGTCTTTCTGTCTCTCTCTCTCACACACACACACACATTCTTTGTGCATACTGCTGGTGCAGATTATGAACTATCCATACAGAGACACATGGGAATATTACATACTTAAGTATCACACAAGTAAGAGTGCTGTTGTACTAAATTTGATAAACTGAGGGTGTGAATCTTTTTTTCCCCCCTTCATTTCTTATGTTTGCCTTTTCTTTCATATGCAGAACTGAATTACCAGAACGTTGTTATGTGGTTGATTTAAGGTAATTTAAGATTAAGGTAGTAATAGGTAAAAAAAAAACACCCTTAGTGGATTTGAAAATCTAGTCTCTGGATTTGACTCAAGTCCCTTTTAAAATTGAGTTTTTGGCTGTTTTCTTGTTTGGAGATCTTATTTCATATTGCTTAGAAAAATATCACACCTTTCTTCAGCAAGCTGCATGAGTCTTATCAAACACCATTATTGACAGAGGAGTGAGATTTCTGTCATCGGAGCATCTCATTCTGTTCTTTACATCATTCTGTTCTTCACATTTTACATTTATGCATTTGGCAGACGCTTTTATCCAAAGCGACTTACAATGATCAGTTCTAGCTTTCCCTGGGATTGAACCCATGACCTTGGTGTTGTAAGCACCAATGCTCTACTGATTGAGCTACAGGAAAGCTTAATACTTTAATACCGTTATATTTTGATACAGGACCGGATTGTAACAAAGCAAACTGCTCAGTATCACAGATCCCACTGTGTTTGTAGGAAGTCAAGTGTGTTGTGTGACTATCATGCATGGTGTCCTGATGTCTCCTTTTGACATCAGAGTTGATCTTTTGTTCTCTCTCTGGATCCCTCACTAATTGGAATGGTTTCATGGTGTGCTTGGTTAGAGAAGGAATGAGCGAGAGGAAGAGTGTTGGGCAGCTTTTGACAGCCTACACTGCATTTCTTTGATAAAGACTCTTCCAGTTCCTTCTCCCGAAATCTTCACTTACCCCTGCACACAACCACCCACTCGATTCATTCCTCTGGGAGTCTACATGTGAACAGGTATGCGTGATGACTATAGCAGGCGGTCCCTGGGCTGTTTTTTTTATCCTGAAGAAGCAGAATTGATCATAAAAATAGACCTGCACATAAAAGGTTTGAGGGAAAAACATGTTTTGCTCCCTTCTTCTCCAGCAGCACATACACTTCACCCTCCAATTATAATACCCGCCGGGGGACAACGGCTCCAATTTCTGTCAATACAGACAGGTAATGCCTCTAAATAACAACCTTAAATATTAATGAGAGAGGAGAGGGATCAAGAAAAGAGCGCATTTTACATTCATAACTTTAAAAGTCAAAGAAGAAAATGAGACAATTTGAAGGCAAAACCGCATAATTTTGAGCTTTCGTTTGAAGAGGTTGCCGTCAGGTCATCTTCGGGAAAGAAAACACGAATTGATTTTCCTCTGTCTAAATGACTGATTTGCAAAATTAATGTGTGTCGCAGCAACTCTGAGGGCTGATGAAAACAGACGCAAGCCAAGCTGGGGACGGATCGGTGCCGCTCCACTAATGCCGCTGCCGTCTGCCTGGCTTGGCGACAGAGAAGGAGAGTCTCGGCGGTTCTCGTATCGATCCGCTCGGCCACTGTCTGCCGGCTGGCACAGATCCCTCTCTCGTGTCTGGTGGACATCTGGCTGGGGATGTCGTTTCAAGAGAGAGAAACGTCAGTTCAGCTGCAAGTTTGTTTGATGCTTATCAAGATGTGTGTTGCCACAACACGTCCATTGGAGAGTAATTGCCGCGATGTGTGTCATATGCATCACTGAGCGGTACGTGGTAAAATGTGACACACCACGTGCCAACTTTCATGATAATCTAGATACACATTGATGTCTGCTGACAGCCAGTCCTCTTGGAATTTCAACAGGGAATGGGATGAGCCGAAATTGTCATCGGAGCCTGAATGAAGACTGATGGTGCTTCTTTCAAACATCATTCCCAGCAGAGGCAGCAGTGCAGCCTGCTGTGGCCCGCCAGGGTTGTTCCTCCCATGGTCTGACCTTGTCAGAAAGGCAGAGCCCTTGTGGCCGCAGCAGATCCCATTCTTCCTCGGGGATTGGCTGACTGGCATTGATAGTGAGAAGGTCATGACCTCTCGCTGACAGACCAGACACCCACGTGACACCTGATGCCTCTGATTCTTTAGTTATTCATGCTGCCAATCCAGTGAGCAAAATACTTTTGCAATGTCAGTGTAGTTCATTTTAATAATGTATAAGTAACTTCATGTTCTTAGATTTCTATATTAATAAACAAATATTTTTATATCTCCTCTTATTTAGTTACTCTATTTTAAGTTGTCCTTGTTACTGTACAATTATGACAATAAGTTGTTATTATTATTAACATGTACTTACTACTAGTACTGGTTAGGCTTTGGTTTAGGGTGCGTTGCTTATTATCAAGCATAATTTGTTATTACTATTGTAAGTGTATGTACGATGTCCAACGTACACTAAATTAATTGTTACTGTTTTTAGAGGGAGCGGTTGTTGTTGTTGTTTTTGTTTTTCTTGAGATGGACACACAATGTTACAGGCATAACTTTTTTCTTTAATTACTATGTTTTGTTTTCATACTAATACAGTTCTACCCTGTATATACTGATTCTATACTAAATAACACTTAAATTTAAGATGTATTTGTCAAGTTATCAACAATACAACACACTGCAATGCTTTGTGTTAATGAAATGAGCTTTAAAATTTGCCATTACTGCTACATCTAGCAAATGGCATCTCTGAGATAGTTATATATAGTTATAGATAACTTGTCACGGTTCTGTCTCTGTTTCCAGTGTTATTAGTGTTTTAGTGGACAGAACCGTGGCACTGCTCTCTCTCCCGTGTGTGTGTGTGTCTTGTTAGTGTCTGCCCCGCCTCCTTGTTTCCTGTAATCATTCCCAGCTGTCTCTCATCACCACCTTCCCTCATGTGTTGCCTATTTAATCCCGGTGTGTTTGCTGTCCTTTGTCGTGTCATTGTCGGATGTCTTCACGTTGAGTTGGTCCCTGTTCCTAGTGTACGCTTGATCTGATTTGTTTGTGTTACATTTAGTGTTTATGTTAGGTTTCCCCCTCGTGGGTTTTTGCTTTACGTTTATGTTGGTTTATATGTTGATAAATAAATCCTCCTTTACCCCTGCATTTGAGTCCTCTCTCATCCGATCCGTGACATAACTGGATTCAGCAATATGTCCTGGATACACTCAGATCTTGTGTCAGATGACCCACAGCAGAGAAAAAGCAATACTTAATAGTAGAGTACAGTAAAACCTGGGTTTACCAGTGACTTTGTATACGAATAAATCGGTGTACCAGCATTGTATCGGAGTGCAAGAATTCCCTCGCCCACACGCATTTTTTGTGTGGAAAAGTCGGAACGCTCAGCATCTTTGCGCGCATTTTTACTGGAAATATCCTAATCCATATCGACAGCCTTTCACAAAGCCTATCACCCCTTAACTCGTTCATTCTCTCAGCGTTGTTCGGTTTGGTTGCATCATTCACCACAGTGCATACTTTGATTTACAGCGGTTTTACCTCCTGTTGTTAACATCAATTGTGATCGCTATTGTTCACGTAGTTCACTACGTACAGTACAGCATATAGACAATGGCCCTCAAGATGAGTGAGAAAGAAGGTACGAATTTCTCACTCTAAGCAGTAAAACCCTCCTCTTGTCTCCATCACACCAGCAGCGACGCTACTCAAAGCTAAAGTGCGCGTTACAGTAAATTGTCAAGCATTTTTTGTTTAATTGTTTATTATAAAGTAGTATTTATATGAGATCTTAATGGTTATAATTGTATCTGTAATTAAATTAAAATATTTAAAATGGGTTTTTATGGTCATGTGAAACGAATCGAGTGATTTTTAGTGTATTCTTATGGGGGAAATTGTTTTGGTGTACGAGAATTTTGAGTTACGAGCTCTTGGAACGAATTAAACTCGTTAACCGAGGTATTACTGTACATCTAAATATCTATTGAGTTTTTTATTTTACTGTTTGAATCAACTACATTTTATTTATTTTTTTACTGGCAGGTGGTCAGAAGTCAGGCTCTTGATATTAAATCATGTCACAAGCATTCATTGAAAAATACGTTATTTTCTTTGTATTTATCATTTCAGATGTTCGGTGTTCTTGTTGATGTTTTTTGCAAACCCTTTTCCATAGATTTTTCAGCTTTTGTCTCTGTAATAGTTTCACTTGACTACTGTAACCTTGGCAAGCACTCAGAGAGAGAAAAGACTAGCGAGGATTCTTCCATTCCATTTTTCATCTAATCCCAATTGAGGGTCAGAGTGTTTCCTGTCTGTCAGCTGTTTGTCATTCTCTCTATTTCTCTGTGCTCTTGAGAAGACTTTTCCCTGCTGCCACTCTGGTATTGTCTGCATATTAATACCTTTCTGGGTTACTACACTTACCAAAGTTCCCGCTCTTATCCCATCATACACTGATATTGTTCCGAGTAGATTAAAACTTAAATATGTGGCTTGGGATGAGGGCGAATGTGTCTATTTTATGAGAGATGATAATGGCCTCTGTACTCTGTACTGTCAGATGCGTTGCTCTCCCTCTCTCTCTCTCTCTCTCTCTCTCACCCACCCACCCGCCGTCATTTGTTCTGCAGGGGCAGACCCTCAATAATTGCCCGACACTCCTTAAGTCCAATTCTAATTTAGTCCAGCAACAGCAGGGTGGTCACTCACTGGAAATCTAATTAGGGGCGCCTGTGTGTGCCCGTCCGCATATGTGTGTGTGTGTGTGTGTCTCCTGTGAGATGGCGAATGAAATGAATGATAGCACGGAGGAAGCCATTTGGATCAGTGTTTAAAACACAGGCAGAATGTGTGCCAGGAATATCTGGCTTTTTAAAGCCTGCTCGGGTTATTCCTACCTGAATACTGACCTAATTGATTTCGATTCAAAAACAAAACTGGGTAGAGGCTTTTAATCTGTTTATGTGCATGTCTGCCTGCTAGGTCACCCCTGGATCATGTGACGATATCATGGGACAGGTCAGTGATAATGATTGGTTGTTTTGGCATAAACAGACCAAGGGCTGCGGTCTCAAACCAACAATGTCGTCTTTGTGGGCAAGTCACACACACTCACCGTGATATGCTTTCCTGCTTGTTTTTCCCTCCTCAAACCAAGAGCCCTTAATTTTTTTGTTTGTTTGTCTTTCTTGCAAGCTGTTGATCAGTTCCTGACGTATATTTGCCAGACTAAAGATAAACCAGAGACTAGGTTTATGTCTTTTTGTATGTGATTCGCTTTCTCTTTCAGCCTTTTTAGCTCATCATTTTTAGAAAGAAAACTTGTGTGCTTTTCGTTCTTGTAACTCAAATATTAGCACAAGGCCCATGGTCATGGATGTGATTCACATCAGAAAGTGAATGAACAGATTATACTTAAAATGTGTCCGCTAAATGTAAATGTGAGCATATTTGTTCCATTTCCTATAAGGGACATTAGGATGGAATTGTGGATTTTTATACCAAGTGTTTATTTGGCGCCTATTCTCCTGCCGAGAGAACCCGGATGCTCGATTCAGCAGCATTTAGCCAAACAGGCATTCAGAAAATCTTTGCAGGGTTAAAGAGTATCATTTAAACTGCAAGTGCATTAATGTAGACTGATCATCTGTGTTTATCTAATAACAGGACCTTACAGAGCCCATCTCACACCCCTTTATCACTGAAATTATGCCGTGCGAGGTGCCTGAATGTCACATTTCCACTGACTTGAGAGCCTAAGGCTCTCTACAGAAAGCAAGATATAGTCTGTTTCTTTTTTACAAAACTTATTTCTAATTTAGAAATAATTTTTAAACCATTTTAACATTCAAATGGTTTATTTATTTCACTAAGACCTGGTTGTAATGTAGCTTAATTATTTAAATATGAATTAATTTTCTTTTTTTATAGAAATAACAATTATTTAATGAAATAAATATTAGCTGTAAAACAAATATTAGTTTAGTTAAAATTCTGTTATTTAATTTCAAGCGGATACCAATATGCAGATCATTTTATTACTTTATTACTTCAAAATAAAAAATGCAAATTAATGAATTTAATCATCTAAACATAAAGTAATGTATATTGTAAAACAATATAATGTACTGTATTAAATACTTGAGAAACAATAATTAATTTTGGATAATTGGCAATATGATACTGATATATTGAACTCAAATACAGCTTTCCAGCCCAGATCTGCTTTTTCTTTAGTGGAAGCGCTCTGAACAGGTTCATACGGGACACATATTGGTGCAAAAGGCTTCCCAGGGGTTCCAAAATGCTCATTGAACTCACACAGGGTTTTTGAATCTTATCAACTCAGAATGAAGTTGTAGTATCTTTGACTCAGTTGGATTCTATACTCTATAAGTATTGTGAGGGAGAGTCTGGCCTCTGCCCCTGTTCACATCTACTTGTGGGTCCCTGACAGCGGGGTTGTTGGGTAATGGGCCGTGGAGAGCCGGAGCACTAATGTGCTTAATCGTGTTTGAAATGACAGAGGAGCCCAGGGACACCAGACTTTATTATGTTGGACCATGTATACAGAGAGGAGACTCATTCAATTTCTGCTTCTGAGGGTGTGAAAGGGTCCCAGTGTGGAAGAGAATGGGAGGGAGGGGGAAGGAGCAAGCGAAGTGTGTCCTTTTCATCTGTCACTTGGGACAAAAGGGGGTGAATCACATTATAAAGCGCCCAACTCTTATTTGAATTAAAAATCGTGTTTCTCTTTCCCTTCTTGGCTGGCATGATGTTTCCTTAAGCAGGTATTAAACTGCTGATGGAATTTAAATTCATCCGTGTTAGATTTTAATCATAATTTTTATCGTGTGCCAGCAGTAATAAAATTCAGCCTTGTTAAACAGAGTCAACCTGTAAATGAATATAGATCTTTTAAAAGTGATACGACTGCCATGGGTCACGCACTATAAAAACGCGTTGTCCTCTTCCCATCAGGGTTTCCGCGCTGGTCTTGGCAAGTGTTTTTTTTAAATGCTTCAAGGGAGGGAGGGATGCGTGTAGCCCACGGCAAGCCAAGGAGCTGTTGGTAAATCCAAATGAATGTCGGATAATCAATCCTGAGCTCAAGAGATTTCTCCTCCTCAAACTTCAGTGCAGCCTTTTTCCTCCCGCCGCCGTAACAACTCTTCCTCATTTACCAAGGACTCATGATGGGGCCCACCGCCTTTCCCACATCGAGCCAACAGAGAGCTAGCGCTGACCCTGTGGAGGAAGCAAGGGATAAGCAGGGGTTTAGTCAAATATCGACAGCTGTCTGCTCATCAGTGCCTTGCGTCTCTTCGAACGCCACATGAATGCACACTGATTAGAAGAATGAGAGAGACGCGAAGAGTTTGCAAACACGCACACACATTTGTGTGGCCACCTGCCTTGAAAAGGGGGATAGACTACTTGGTGAACTCTGTATGGGATCATATGTTTGTTTTGGTTTGTGTAGGAGAGAGTGTGATTTTAAAGGGATGGTTCATTGAAAAATGAACATTTTGTCAAATATTGAACCCTCATGTCTTTAGAAAATTGCTTGACAGACTTTCTCTTGTGGAACACACAGGGTGATTTATGCACTACTATTCAAACATTTGGGGTCCGTATAGAGCTGCACCATTAATCGTTAAAATATTGGCATTTCAATTAAAACACCCATACGATCTTATTCCTAAATGACTGCGATTTCACCTGCCAACCTGGACTTTTCCATACAATACAAGTGAATGGTGTCCAGATCTGTTAAATTAGTAATTTTCAGCCTGTTCCTCACACATATGTATGTACTACATATGCTATGTTTCTGATTTATTTATTGCTTGCTTTTTGGAGATGTTCCCCATCCACTTGATGGATTATAATTCTTTGTTAAATCACAAATATAAATGGATCTGATTTAGACCAATTTGGTTTTATACTCAGTAGTGTGACCCAGCTATTGGAATTAAAAGATTTTTGTAATTGGACCAAAATATCCTGAGATTTGAATGTAGCTCAATGGGGAATTTGGCTTTGTAAACCATCAAGCACCCACCACTTTGTGCAGAAAAGGTTATATTATTGGATCTCTATTATCTATTGGTTCCAACTGTGCACTTCAAAACTGACGTCAGTATGTATTGAAGTTCTGAAATTGATCTAGAATCTATAGAGCAGTTTCTTCGGTAGTGGGTTAGGGAGTATTATATAAGTTTGCAAAGAGAATTAAAAGGCTTTTGAAAGATTATCTACCCAACAACTGCGCTCTGTGGCTAAATGAGATCCTTTAGCTGTAATGTCAGATTGTTATTGATTAGCATTTAGTGCACGGTCCACCAAATAGCTGAAGTTTTACGCAATGGGGTGATTGCTTCTTTGAGAACAATACTCGCGATTCCGAAACTTGGCTGAAAACATCTTTCCTGACTTTGAGAATCGTTGTGCCAAGACTTGTAAACCATTGTTGGAACCTGCATTTGTTTTAGCCTGGCTGTGATTTGCAGAGCTTTACAGAGAGTGAGCTGAGGGGAAGTAATTAAGTCCAAATCCATTTAGGTCATTTAATTAATTGAGGGACACGTTCACTGGTTTCCCAGCCCTATCAGTGTTCACATCAGCCTTGAGTGCTGATTGAGATGCCATTTGGAGCATATATTAATGGCAGCAGAGAGAGCAGCTTGGAGGAATGGGCTGTCTCGTCTTATCTGCACAACACCGCTGAGGTCTTAAACTTTTAGGTCTCTAAAGAGTCTTTTGCCTTGAGTGAAAGGGACATCTATATATTAAAAACAATATATTAGGATGAGACTTAAAGGATTAATTTGACCTAATTCCTTTGAAGTTTTTTGAAGTATATATTGAAATATACAGTGAAAATCTGGTTATGTCGACGGCCTCGGGGGTTGCAAAAAAGCGTTGAGCTAACTGACGATTGAGAAAACCAAAAGCCAATATGGCGATTTGTTTAATGAAGTGATCAACATGCTATAAAAATGTACATACACTCTATATGTTTTCTAACAGCAAAAGGCATATGTCTACCAACTAACAGCAGAGATTTACCAGTATACAATTAAAAAAACTTTGATTCGCCATACAAACCTTTAAATATATTCTCCAACACTGCAAACACAATTTTGCTCACAGCGTAAACAGTCACAACACACATAAACACATTCACTCATAACACAGTCATTTCACTCGGACACAGTTCTTAGTATTGCGGTTACTATGGTTTCTTTACAAAGTCTAACATGCTTTGTTGCTTTTTGCTTTTAACAGTCTGCTTGAAAACAAATGGTTCTATCAGTAACTACGTCTTTGTCGATGTCAATGTAATCTGGGAATTTCTGGACAGGGAAAGCAAACTCCTCCGCCTCCTTTTCCAAGCGTCTGTAAAACTTGATTTTTGCATGAGTTCTTGTGCAGCTGTACGGCACTGCGCCGCAAGAATGAGTGAAGCGTTATTGGAGTGAGCGACTATACAAATCGTGATGCACGTGCAACACAAACTCCGCGCATGCGCAGTGAACTCGGTATTATCATTAGTCACGGGGATCAAGATAACTGATGTAAACTGGCAACTTTGTCCCTCTTTTGTGCTCGAGATATCAGGGTTCGGAGACTAGAATCGGCATAACCGAAAAGAAAATGCTTAGAAAAATAGGGAGTTTGGCGGTTCCACTAACACATAACAGGGTTGGCGAAATAACCAAGGTCAAGATAAATGGGTTCCACTGTATATATATTTTATATGATAATATAAAACCTTAAAGTCGGCATGAAATGCATGTTATTGATCTTATTATTAACAGCTCACCCATGCGTGTGTGTTGTTTTTTTTTTTTTTTTTACTTAAACCCCACCCCTAGCAATCACTGCAAGCTTGTGTTCAGATCAGTCACTCTATTGCGCTCTCTTTTTTTGGGGGGGGGGGAATGATTTTTGACATAACATTTGTTTCATTTGTTTAGCACAGATACTCTTTCCCTCTAATTTTTGTTTTCCTTCTGCTCTTCTATTCATCAGTTTTCACATGATCTCGCCATCATCAATTTCTTCTAAAGCAACACAGCTTTTTGCTTTGGTTCTACAGTCATAAGACATCCGTATGGTATAGCTTGTGCTCATCTTGTCCTGATGTCTTGTTTGTTTGTGTCCATATGAAAATGACCTCATGATCCTTTCAGCTTCAATCTGGGGAAGATGATTTCTCACATTTTGTGCTGTATTAGTTCTAGAAGAGAGCATGTGTATATACTCCATTAGGAGTGTACTGCCCTGTCCCTGTACTCAGTTCTCTAAGTATAGCTAATCCATCAGACATAATGTCCCATTATATAGCGCTGACAGAGTGTATCTGTGTGGGCACATGAGGTGATTAATACTGATCGGGCTTCATATAAGTGCTAAAGTGAGATGTTTATTTGAGTTGCTGATCCAAAATACAGGCTGATCATTAAAATTTAAAGCACACAAAGCAGTGTTTCTAAACTGATGGGTTGCAACCCAGAAATGAGTCACAGGTTTTTTTGATCACAGTCAGGAGGGAAAAACAAATAATAAAATGCAGCTGATCATTTAATCATGCATAATTATAATGGAAAATAATCATACTTATCTGCTTCTAGAAGGAACAGAGAATGTTTTTTGTATCTTTTTATGAAGTCAGAGGCTGTGCACATTGGCACAGATCCATGTCGCTCGGTATAAGCCAACTTGGGCAGAAATAGATGGGTTTCAGGACTTCGGTTCAGAAGAATTTGACTCAGACTTCATTATCATTATCATTGCACAAGGAAAAATGTAATGTGTTTTTGAAAAACAATCAACATAAAAATAGATTTAGATTTTTTTAATTTTTTTATTTATTTATTTTTTAGATGTGGGGAAAAATTTAGAATGTTTTAGATCAGTGAAGTTTGTGGTTTAATTAATACCGGGGTTTTCAAAGTGTGTGGCGCGCCTCCCCTGGGGGGCGCCAGAGCATGCCAGGGGAGGCGCGGAGAGTGGTAAAAAAAAGATAGTCTAATAATAACTCGCCGAACTTGTATTTAAACTCTTTCATTTTACATTTCCCTGTGATGTCATTCTGTTGCGGCTGCAAGCGCGTCGTTCAACCCTCGCCCCCCGTCAACGATCGCACATCGCGTCCACTTCCCCCCCCCCCCCCCCCCCAACGTTAACGATCGCGCCTTTTGGAGGGGGGGCGGCATTGGGTGAGTTGTGTCAAAAGGGAGGCCCACTGTCTCAGACTTTGAAAACCTCTGAATTAATACATTTCAGTATTTGCTTTTAGGTACTTTAAGGTTTTTCTTTTCTTTTGTAATGGGTCGCCACTTGATTTCCAATGTAAAATATGCATTTGAAAGCAAAACTAGTTTTCTAGAACGTACTAGAGTCCAAGTCCATTCTCTTTTTGGCAATTGTATTGTGTTTAATAACCTGATGCCAAAACTCACTCTATAATGAATTAATGCAAAGACTCAAATTGATCATTAATTTTTCAGCCTATTTTCAATAGAATTCGTTGGCAGAAGATTTACAGTTTTTCCATTGTAAGGAAAAAAATGTTTTTTTGATCCATCCCTGTTGGCTTCATGTAAAAGCTGACAGACTGAGACGGCATCCCAGCAGCCTTTGCGGTTAATTGAGTTAAGTCACCTGTGAAAGACTGTACAGTTTGAGTCAATGAGCCAGGTGTCCCCCAGGCTGAGGCCTTATAATAAAACCTATTGTGCTTTTGCATACTCAGTTCATCTCTCTTTCTTTCCCAAGCTCTGTTTCTCCATTATTACGTTGTGGATGTTAATAAGAGCTATGCTGGCACTGTCTTACTCAGTTTGACTGTTGGAATATTAAATTACATTAAAGAGGTAGTTACATGTGAAATATCAGTTATTATTTAGGGTGAGTACTTCCTTCCAGAAAGGAAAAGTGCGCTAGTTGCCATACATTTTGCAGGCAGTTAGTCTGCATGGTGACGCTTTTAAGCTTTAAAAAAAATGATATGAAATAGCCATGACAGTACCCTAAAAGTGGTACAGTACATGTGACTCATTATGTGCTGCATTAGTCTTCTGAAGTTGTATGAGCCATTTAATGCCACTTTCTGAAGCTTAAAAGCCTCGCTCCCCATGTAAAAGTGCAATTTTAAACATTGCTCATATTGTGTTCTGAAGAAGTCATATGAATTTTGGAAAAACATGCCAATGACTTTCACAATCATTCAGTAATATGTACAAGTTGTTCAGTCGGGTAGAAGCATACAAATTGATCTTTGCAGTGACCGTTTTTAAAACAGCAATTGTCGTCATCGCCTTATTTCTTGTCTTTTCAGGTGGTGTTCAATCTACTCTGGGTCATGCTGTGTGGCTGACTTCTATGCTCTAGCTGAAATGAGGTTGGTGATTTTGGGGTCGCGGCCCCTCTTGGCCTTGAGCCTCACGTTCACCCTCACCCTCACCTGCCTAAATCATCAGTGCCATGGTGGAACGCCCTTTCCTCAGGACCTGGAGCCCATCAGCACCGTTGGTAGTGAAAGTAAGTATGTCACTATGAAAGCTACTTAGCACTCACCACTTAGCACTGCAGTTCTCTGGATAAGTGTGACGTTATTTAACTGATCTGTTTTTAACTTCGAGCATACAAAGAGTTTGTTGTCCTATGTTTACAATTCAATCATGACATTTGAAATTATGAATGCTTTATCTTGCATGATATATAGCAATAGGCCCATTAAACTATACCCAGAGTTTAAAAGTAAACCGCCTGCCAAGCAATCAGGTTTTGGCAGGCGTAAAGCATTTCACACGCCAAATACATATATCAGCAGCCATGGCTGCCAAGTGCATCCTCACTCCACCTTCCGTTCCCAGCCCTAATCTACCCCATCCTGATTTTCCACCCCGTGCGACTCCCCAGCTTCCAAATGTATTGGGTCTGAGAGACCAGCTTCAATCGGAGCTGCTGTGAAAGTTGTTACTAATTGGCAAATGAAAAGTCCTCAGTATTGGCTCTGTAGAAAACAACATGGTGTTAAGAGGCTCAATTGCAAATGAGGTGTGATAGAAATGTTTACAGTTTTATATTTATGTTTTGTGGACGATCCATTTTTATACAGTCCCATACCATCCAGCACTATAGTTTTCATAATCCTTAAAGAAAACAATTTTCAATATAAATTAAATTACAAATTCAAATCAATATCATTTTTAACTATAAAAGCTACATTTGTTAATACAAGTTTTGAATGTTGACTTGAGGAAAAACTTGTTTGAAAGTTTTGAATATAGATAGTGGATGGGTGGGTGAATAAGTGGATGGATGGATGGATAGATTCCAAATTTTTCAATTCTGAATAAATGGTTAAATTCTGAATTGTACTGTTGCTTTAGATATAAAGTAATGCAGGTTTGAAGTTTAAATCTAGCCTGTAGTCCCATTTCTCTTTTCAATCATGCTACAAGAGCTCTGCTGGGTCTTTTGTTCTGCTGAAACGAGTGGACCACATTTGAGAGGGTTGGACTCAAAAACACATACCAAGCCTCAGGGCCATTGGTGTACAGATAGCTGGGCTAATAGAGCTCTCCAAAAAGAACATCACACAAGTAATGAGACCCATTTATCAACCATTTCCACCTCTGTGTGTGTTATGTGCTTACTCTATGTGTGTGTGTGTGGTTTTACATCTTGAGACTTTGCTTTGTGGTAGAGCCTTTAAACATTGTAAACTTTAAACCCATTGCGTGCAACTACGTTCACACTGTGGGTAATACGGTTGTCACTCCTCTTCTGAGTGAATAATCCGGTTTTGTTCACATAACATTGTTCACTTATTTTAGAGTGACAACTGCAACATTCAACCAACCAACTGTCTTGTTTATTTTACTTAAGATGAAGGTTTGAAGCAACATCTTGGTCTGGACTGTAATATATGGGTTTCTTGTGGAAAGCTGGGCTGGTGGGAGTAACTACAGTGTAGAGAGACCATATCAAAATATGCAAATGAGGCAAGACGGGTACCTCAATTTCTGTGATTTTTCAGCACAGCAGCTCAGAGGAGCTGTCAGTGAGTATCATCACTGCATTAACTAGTTGCTCAGTTTGCTTCAGTACATGATACATTTAATATATAGTTTAAAAGCAATTGTCATCTTAATTTTCATTAGTAAATTTAATTATTGAATGTAATTGTCATTGTTCAGAAGTGAATTGAAAAACTAGTTGTTGACTACAGTTTGATGCCTTTGATATTCTGTCTCTATTTCAGTCCTGTAGTGTTGGTGCAGCCCACACATTATGGGTGAAGAAAGCTGTAGCTTAACAAGCTTTAACAAAATATGGCATCTTTGTTGATTACACCGTTGGCATCAAAAAAAAATTTGTCATGAATTTTTTTACTGCTATATGATCAGAACTACACTGGACTAATTGTCTCTCATGTTGTCTCAGTGTGATCATTTTTGATATGTACTTAAAGGGATAGTTCACCTAAATATTCAAATTTTCTGTTAGTTTACTCACCCACAGGCCAGTAACAGAAGATTAAAAAAGAACAATAAAAAATAATTTTTGCTGAAACCTTGGTCCTTAATACGTCAATGGCTACTGCCACTTTGAGAGTTATATCACCCATAACATAGAAATATATGTTTTGTATTTATTGGTTTTTAATCCATCATTATGGGCCTCTAATGTTGATAGGAGATCCCTAGTTTAGTGTTATTCACTGCTATTGCGAAAATAGAAACGTTGTTATTTGTTTATCTAGTCAGTATGTGAGACTTGGCAGACTGAAAATATATATTATTAGACTTGTTAGTAAATCCCTTCAATCCCAAATACTGACTTGTTGCCATAAGGCTGGAATACACTGTCCAGATGTTTGCCACAATTTGTTGGAGTTGACCGATTTCCCAGAAAATATTGTAGTGTATGATGTATGAAACATATTTGATATTTTGAGGAGATTTTACAACACATTTTTTTCATTTGTTATGCATGTCCTAGCAAGGAGGCATATGTTCCTGCAAGAGTTTGTTGTGTTCGGAACAACATGAAAGTCTGATAGTGTGTGAACTTCAGTTAATTAGTGTAAGATGCTCGGCTTTTCTTTGTAACCGTTTACAAAGTCTGAAAGTGAATGATGCTTAACGTTTAAAATCAAAAGTTCAGACACCGAACTTCAGTTTGATTTGATTAATTTTAAATCATTTTGAAGAATGAAGCGGAGCGTTCTAGAATATTCATGCTCATGCGGTGAGTTCATGGGGTGATTTTCAGACTTTTGAGAGTCATGTGGATTCGAGTTTCTCTCTCATATCACTGGTTCATTGGCTCTGGCTCTATGTTGAGATGCAGACTCTCTGGGTGATCTTTATTGAGGGATGATCCTGCCGAGATCAGATGATGGTGTTTACCCAGACAGTATCTTTGAGAAAAGAGTGAAATTTCTGCTCCAATTTAACCCTTACATGTTTGTTTACTGTAGCTCCTGAACATCAGAGCGAGTTTCGGTTCCTGCTGCGGCCACCTGTGGTCTGCCAAGTTTAGGAGAAACTCTTAACAATCACCGGATTCATAATCATTTAAAAGTACAGCTTTTCTTTTCACCCCAAGGTCAAGTTTGCCACCCTGTGTCTGCTACTTTTCCAAACATAGCTGCAAATTATAGGTCCCTGCAGGTCATCGTGGACGTTTTTGCACGTCTGAAAATGTTGCGTAACGCACTCGACCTCTGTAAAAAAGAGCATGCCAAAGTGAGTTGTGACTCATCTTTGACATTCTGCTAGAAAATAATCTTTTTAAGTGTAAATGAGATTAATTAGCAAATTATATTTTTGAGTGTAAACACACTTTCACATCACAATTGCTCAGAGCAAAATTAGATCTTTGATATAAATCGCTATGAACATTAAACAGTTTTTGGTGTGAGTTTAGGGCTTATCGAGGCCTCCAAACAAAATCATTGGAACCGACAGACAAGATTTTGTCTCCATCCACACTGCAGAATATGTCATTTTTCAGTAATAACTTATGTACTCAGGGTTCCCTTTCAGGGAACTCGAGCTGCGTCTAGCGCTAGGGGAAATAGCCTTGCGTGAGTCACGTGAAGATCTGTGCAACCAATGAGAAACGAACGCGTGTGAATGCGTCACTGCCGGCGACTGCCGGTGACGTCATGAGCTAGAGCATAAGAGCGCGTCCGAAACCCGGGCGCCTCAGCTCTGAATGCCTTCAGCGTGCTGTGTCTGTGTGAGAGTGATTTTGAGTTGAGATAGCTAAAAATCATCAGAATGAGTGTGAAAATGTGGCGAATGAACAGAGGTTCACACCGTGTGTTATCCTTGCCCACGTTTCATAACGGGCAGGGATACACATGTTATGTGTGTAATCTGTTTGGGAGTGGAGCACGGTCGGCACTTGAGAATGCCGGTTGTAAAGACTGCGAGAGGTTCTTTCTGCATGCTCACTGTGGTACAGTGGATAGTGTGTTTACCTATCATGCAGGAGACCGGGGTTCGGAGCCCCGGTGGGATGAACTTTTTCATTGCATGATCTCCGCTCCCGCCTGGCGGTCTGTAACGAGGCCGCCCAGGCTAGTGTTCCCCGCGATTCGGGACCTGCAGTAGCCGAGGCTTTGTGGCGCTCTCGGTCCTGGGGATCACAAATGGATCTCGCTGAGGCTGCTGGGGTGGGTTCGTCCTTACCTCAGCCTTCACGAGATCAAGCGGGTCCCAGTCACGAGCACTCTGAGTGAGATGCCCGTGCTGTGACTCCAACACTAGCTCTATCAAGTTCAGAGAGTGAGATCGATTTTGCTAGCGTTGACCCGGTCGAGGAGGATTCGCCACTCTCCTCGCCGGCGTTTGAGGAGCTTGTTGAGGTTGTGGCGCGAGCGGTCTCACGTCTGGGGCTTGATTGGCCAGCAGAGACCAGAAGCGCTCGTCCTAAGTATGTTAGACGAGCGTTATCTTCTGACTCGCGTCATTTCCCCGCGCCGAGCAATGCCTTTCATACCTGATTTACATGCCGAGGTATCTAGATTTTGGGGAAGGCCAGCCTCTGAGAAAATTTATACACGTAATATTACGATGTATAATAATCTAGTAGGGGCTCAAGATCATTGATATGGAGGGTTGAAGAAAGTGGATGAGGGCGAGTTACCTCGTCCCTCAGTCTGCGTCCTCCATTAAAGCTCTGGCGCTCCCCTCCAAGCCGATGCGCGTCACATCGTCTTTGGTGGGGAAAGCATACTCAGCATCGAGTCATGCCGCAGCGTGTCTGCACGGCACGACACTGCTGCAGGCATATCAGGCGGAGTTGCTTGGGGACCTCAACGAGGGCGGCGGTATCGGTCCGGAGGCAGTGGCAGAGCTGCGCCGGACCGTGGATCTGTCTCTTCGGGCCACTAGGGAGATGGCCTACTCTGTCGGCCGCTCCATGGCAGCTCTGGTGGCTACGGAGAGACAACTTTTGGCTCAATTTGTCAGCTATGAAAGATAGGACAAATTTGTTTTGCTGGACGTTCCTCTGTCCCCTTCGGGCTTGTTCGGCGATGCCGTGAAAAGCGTCGTCGACGAGTTCAGGAGGCTGCTCGACAGCAGGTGGCGTTTAGCGAATTTCTTCCCCGCCGCCTCCAAGTGAGACCGCCAGTCAAGCACGGTCTCAAAGCTCCTCGCACAGGGCCGCTCAGAAACAAAGTGTCGCCACCCATCTTCCTCCGGTAATCCCCGGGGGGGTCGGGCCCACAAGTTCAAGTTCATGCCGCTGGTAGAAGTAGTGATCTGAGGGTTATCCTGAACGCCAAGCAGGCTTAGACTAAGCGGCCCTGATTACAAGCCGCAACAAGGTGGTGTCTCCCAGGAGCAGCTCTAGAGTCAGCCCGCCATGGGAAAACCACCCCCTCTAAGGAGGGTCCTAGAGCAATCCACCCGGGTTTCCGGTATCAGCCCCGGCTCAGTGGTGGATATGTTCGTAGTACCAGAGACCGGCCCGCAGAGGCCGGTTCCCTTAGTAGAATTCACGGGCTGCGTGGTTACGACTACCCGGTATCTCTCAAGTGGGTCCTGCACGCGGTAACCTTCGGGTACGCCATTATCTTGGGGTTTCACCACCCCGGTTCTCGGGCAGTGGTAGGCCCTCAGCAGGCTCTGGTCATGGAGCAAGAAGTGGACACTCTGCTGGCGAAAGGGGCCATCGAGTATGAACCCCTCGTGAACAGCAAGTCCAGGCTTTTCAGCTGTTACTTCATAGTTCCGAAGGGAGGATGGAAGGTTGCGGCTCGTTCTGGATTTTTGTCTCTTAAAATTGATGCGAAGAGATGCGACGCTCAGGCGGATCGTAGTACAGATTAGGTCCTATAACGGGTCCGGCACGATCGACATCAGAGACATGTAAATCCCTCATTCCCATCCTTCCACAATAGGAAGTTCCTGTGGTTCGCCTTCAGGGGGGAAGGCGTACCTGTATCAGTGCTTCCGTGTTTGGTCCGGCTGCTCTAAGCTCCTCTGTACTTGCAAGGTACTATCGTGTCCTGAACTATGTCGACAACTTGGCTTACCCTGGCCAAGTCGCCGCAGTTAGCAGCACAACATCGAGGTGTTGTGCCCGCACACAGAGGAGCTGGGGTTAAGACTAAGACCAGGGGTTCTCCCTGAGGGGTACCCGCTTCGCAATCAAGGTCACGGGGCGATGCCCACGCACCCTGAGCATGCGGAAGAACTCTTGGTTCTCGTCTCACGATGCTTACGGCTGAACACCAAGAAGAGTGTACTTTCTCCTACTCAGAGAACCACTTTCTTGGGGGGTCATTTGGGACTCAGTGGCCGTGTCTGCTCGGCTCTCCCCCGAGCGCATTAAGGCCGTTCGTCTAGCCGTGAGGAGCATTAAGCTGGGCCAGCCACTCATGGTGGTGGCTAAAGACCAGGGGTTCTCCCTGAGGGGTAACCCGCTTCGCGATCAAGGTCACGGGGCGATGCCCACGCACCCTGAGCATGCGGAAGAACTCCTGGTTCTCGTCGATGCTTACGGCGGAACACCAAGAAGAGTGTACTTTCTCTCACTCAGAGAACCACTTTCTTGGGAGTCATTTGGGACTCAGTGGCCATGTCTGCTCGGTTCCTCCCCGAGAGCATCCAGGCCGTTCGTTGAGCTGTTAAGCGACGAGTGACACTCTTACGCTGAACACCAAGAAGAGTGTTCTTTCTCCCACGTAGAGAACCACTTTCTTGGGAGTCTTTGGGACTCAGTGGCTATGTTGGCTCGGCTCTTCCCCGAGCGCATTCAAGCCTTCGTTCAGCCGTCAAGAGTATCGAGGGGCAGCCACTCACGTGAGACACTCTGAGGTGTTAGGGTCCATGCAGCGGCTCCAGCGATTATTCCATGGGGCCGACTGTGTGCGAGACCCCTGCAGTGGTGGCTGAAAACCAGGGGTTCTCCCCGAGGGCTGGAACCCTTGGTCCCCTTCTTATTTGGAGCAGATTTGGGACAGATACGGCAGGCACAGGTCTCCTGTTTGCCTCCGTAAGAATTTCTCTGCCCTCTGTGGCTTTCGTTTAAACATCCAGGGCCTCTGGGGCGGGTTGTTATGGTACAGGCGTGGCCGAGGCTACGCCTGTACGCTTTTTCCTCCCATCACTCTGCTCCCGGGAGTTCTGGCCCAGGCGGAGGGTTGCTGACCCCGCCCAGAGCTAATGTGTCTGGCCCCTTAGGGGGTCCAGCTCATAGAATCCGGTCTCTCAGCTGAGGTTGTAGAGACCATCTTTCAGTCCAGAGCTCCCTCCACGAGGAAACTCTACACCTTGATCTTCATGTCTTGGTGTAGCGAAAAGCAGATGAACCAAGTAACCTGTCAAGTCGGCAAAGTACCGGAGTTCCTGCAAGAAAGATTTGCGGCAGTGCTGTCCCCCTCCACCTTGAAGGTCTTCGTGGCTGCCATAGCGGCTTGCCACGTACCTCTGGGTGGGGTATCCTTGGGCAGGGACCCCCTAGTCACTCGTTTCCTCCGTGGTACACTAAGGCTGAGACCTGCGGCACAGACCAGGGTGCCGGCTTGGGACTTGTCCGTGGTACTCCTAGGCCTGTCCCAGCCACCCCTTGAACCTTTAGAGGAATCTCTATTAAGTACCTCTCTCTTTAGACCCTTCTTTTGCTGGCAATCGCCTCGCTCAAGAGGGTTGGGGATCTTCAGGCCCTCTTAGTGGCCCCTTCATATCTAGTTTGTGCTCGGGATGGCATTTCACCACCCGTGGCCAGGCTATATCCCCAAGGTTCCCACTAATGTGGCTCGGTCTATTACGCTGCAGGCCTTCTGCCCTCCCCCCATTTGGCGATCATGAGTAGGAGCAAGAACAAGGTCTGTCCAGTGCGAGCACTGGACGCTTACGTTCCAAGACTGCCACTTGGCGTAGGTTGGACCAACGGTTCGTTTGCGTTGGCTTTAGGACCCCTAAGGGGGCTCCAGCTTCTAAGCAAACACTAAGCAGGTGGATAGTCGAGGCTATCTGCTTAGCTTACGAGTCGGCCGGACATGCTTCTCCTTTGAGGGTCCGAGCCCACTCCACCAGGAGCATGGCGGCATCCAAGGCACTCCTCTCCGGAGTGTCCTTATCCAATGTTTGTGCTGCGGCTGGCTGGTCTTCGCCGCACACTTTTATGAGGTTTTACCATTTGGACCTCGATGCCGCCCCGGGGACTAGGGTGCTCTCTCAGTGAGCTGGGACACACCCGGAGGCCGGCGTCACTGAGGTGGCGTGGGTATTGCGTTCCCCTAGCGCTAGACGCAGCTCGAGTTCCCTGAAAGGGAACGTCTCGGGTTACGAATGTAACCCTGGTTCCCTGAGGGGAACGAGACGCTGCGTCTTTGCCTCAGCTCCTTGAGCCTCCGTGCCCGCTTCAGACATTCATGCTGAGGCGCCCGGGTTTCGGACGCGCTCTTATGCTCTAGCTCATGACGTCACCGGCAGTCGCCGGCAGTGACGCATTCACACGCGTTCGTTTCTCATTGGTTGCACAGATCTTCACGTGACTCACGCAAGGCTATTTCCCCTAGCGCTAGACGCAGCGTCTCGTTCCCCTCAGGGAACCAGGGTTACATTCGTAACCCGAGACGTTTGTACAGTCATGGAATTTTAAAATAGCAATTTCCAAGCATGCAAAAGTCATGGACATTTGTTTCAAAGTATTTTTACGATAGAATATGTTTAATATAATATGATATTGGTTAAACAAACTACGATGCTTAATGATCCATTCGTATGTGGCATTTTGTCAGATTTAGTTTTGCAGCGTTGAGAATTATAACCAATCACACACACACACACACACTCTCTCTCTTTGAGCTTATGAATGTGATGGAATCAGAGGTGTTTAGATTAGTCATCACTGAAACTAAGAGGCTTGATCAAAGTGCGTGCTCTCTGACTGAATTCTGACTAAAACTATTAAGTTTTTCCATCATAAACAACAATGTTCAGATTTGATGTAAAAGATTTAAGTCGCAGTGTCATCCGCTTCCTTGATTTTAACACAAGTGTTTGTGAGAGTGCTTAAACTCGTGCTAGACCCAAGTTATGGAGAGCCTTATGATCAGTCACATTCTCTGCTCCCTTTCTGTATACAGTTTATTCCATCCAGTTAATATAATTTATTCATCAAGCTGTTAAGATTATGCAAAGTCTTCAATTTCTAATGCATAAAAAGCATTAAAATAATTCATAAATGTTCTGTGTAGCCAGAATATGCCGTGCAGTTTCCCTAAACACAAAAACATTTTGATGTATTCTTTTAATCAACATTAATAATCCCATTACAATATCAAGAGCATTAATTAACTAGATTGACCCTATAATGAGTTCCTTTTAATTCTATAATTTATAAGTAACATTAAATAGTCTGTGTGAATAAACACTTTTGTAATTTCTGTTCCACCTTTGTAGTGAAAAAAACATAATTTCTGCCAGTCGTTAACCTATGCTAGGGTCAGTTGCAGTTTGTACTTGGGTGTAAATTGGAGAAATGAAAAATAAACTTGACTGGTTTTCAGGAATGCAAATAGGGAAGTTATCGTGTTGATGAAGATCCAATGAGATTAATAGTAAATATGAGGCAAAACTGTTTTAAAATCTTAGTTGGTTACCAACTTTTTGTATTCCAAAAGTTTGTCTTTGGCACTGCCACCTTGTAAAGTTACTGTCGGTGTTACTGGACACTTATTTACTTATTTAACATTGTTGTCTCCCATTGATGTATGTTAATCCTTTGCTACACAGTGCAGTTTTGAGGGTCAGACAGTATTAATCTAACCGTCTTAGAGGTGTGTCAGTGTTATTTAAATGAATGTTTATTTTGTATTAAACCACAGCTTGTCATTAATAAGTTAAGATGTGCTGTGATTAAAAAATTTTGACCACGGATTGAAAATTTACACAGCCGATTCATGGAATGTTAGATCATGAATATTTGCCGGAGTTATGAAAATGTATAGACATAAGTAAAAGACATAAGTGTACCTTTAAGATATAAAGACAGACTGTCTGAATTGTTGCATTTAGGTTCTAATGTAAATTTATATTATTTTAAGGATGTTTTTCCTCAACTTTTTTGTTCTTAAAACAATAAATTTGAACGATTTTACAATGGGGTAAGATGCTAATATTTTGTATTTATTCTTATAGTTTTGTAGTATGAGCTATACTAAAAATAAACATGAGATATTTAGATATTTCTTGACTTAAATAAAGACAAAAAATTTGAAAATGTCTTTATCATATGCACCTTAACAGCTACGCCATGGCACTGACCTCTCAAAATCTTCTCAAAATCCTAAGCAGTGTAGTTGGGGGAAACAAAGTGAATATTTCTATTGTTGCTTCTGATTTACTTAAGACTAGACAAGAAGACTTCATACTGCATACAAAAATTGATGTGAAAATAAGAATAATCCTTCAGGTGCTAGACTGAGAATTTCTAGTTGATTTTAACTCAGTCTTTTCTCTTCCCCATCATGAAGACACCTACCTGTACCCCAGTTTCCAGGGGAACATGTCAGATAATGACACTGCCAGACTGGGCCTGGATTTTCAGAGGATGCTGCGGATTAACCACATGGTCTACATTGCTGCAAGGTATGTCGTGTCAGTTCAATGACATGCTCGTACTACACATAACACCACAGCCACACACATTTCAAAGGATGCAACATCGACTGGGAATTCCAGACCTCCGGATCTGTACACAGTAGTGCTGTTTCTCCAGACGCCTGCAGCGATAAGACCCACACACTAATGATAAGGGTGGTGTGATTGGGCCAATCAGTCTCATTCAGACCTCGATTGCAGACAGATGGATGTTCGCTCGCTCTCTGACACCTCTCTCACCCCTTCTATTTCTTCCGTCTGTCTCTTCACCACTCTTGCTCTCTCACTCTCGTTTTTCCTGTCCTCTGCCCCCCTTCAATTCAGCTGAAGGTGTTATTGACACGGTTTTGTTACTTATTGAAAGAAATGCCAAAAGGAATCTCAGTTGCTTAAACACTTGATAACAATATTGGCATTTCTAACTGTCTTTCTCTGTGTCTCTGTAGAGATCACGTTTTTGCCATTAACCTCAGCGCTTCAGCGGAGCGGATCATCCCCCAACAGGTAAGCTCACCTTTTGCATAACTTTCTTTTTCTTTTCAGTTATTTCTAATGTTTTTCTTTCTCCCAGATCAGTGATGTGAGTGCATAAAGTGGAATATTCACTTTTATTCGTCTTTGGGGAAGAACCATTCAGAGATCCTATTTTTCAAATGAGCAATTCTGTTAATGGTGGCTTTAAAGGACACATATTCTATGCTTTTATAGCATTATCTATTTTTCCCTGAGGTCCACTTGAAATGTTATTCAAGGTCTCTTACACAAAAAACAGCCGTAATTTAGTTCCCTGTCAAGGGAACTCGCACTGCGTCGAGACGCGATTGGGAACCTTTCAGTTTATATGTCCTTGAAGCACAATCAAACTCAGGTGCGGGAGTGTACGTCGCCGTGATGACGTCATCACGTCATGACCCGGGAGTATAAAGGCACGTCGCGACCCGGAAGCGGGTTAGCTTTCAGTGTCTTCACAGCGCTCTAAGCTCAACGTGTGTGTGTATTTGCCGTGTGTGTGATTCAGCCCAAGTCTAGTTTAAAAGAAAAGGGATTTCACCGTGCGTCTGTTGAGTGTTTGTGAAAAAAAAAAAAAAATGGCGGAGCAAGTCCCCGGTTTCTTTCGGGAAGGGATACACACGCCTTATGTGTAGCTTGCATGGGAGAGGAGCATGCACGATCAGCGCTCGAGGGCACTGATTGTGCAGACTGTTTGCAAATGAGTTTGCGAACACTCCGATCCCGCCTGGCAGTTTTCGAGGAAACTGCCCGGGCTAGCGGCCCTCGTGGTTCCGGTCCCGCTGCGGCTGAGGCCCAGCGGCGGCTGCGATCATGGGGGTCGCAGATGGATCTGTCAGAGGGGTCGGAGACGGGCTTGGCCTTTTCTCCACCTTTACCTGGCAGATCTAGCCCCGTTAGGGAGCCGGAAGCACGCCCTGTGGCGGTTTCTTCCGACCCTGACGAGGCGATACTGCAGCTATCCAGTTCCGAGGAACTGGACGTTGTTAGTATCGACGCTGATGAGGAGGTTCCGCCAGCCCCCTCACCAGCGTCAGATGAGTTGCTGGAGGTGGTGACTCGCGCCACCGCTAGGCTGGGCCTCGAGTGGCCGGCTGAGCGGACGCATGCTCGTCCAAAGAGCAGGCTGGACGAGCGCTTTTTGCCGTCCAGAGCACCACCTCAGCGCCGGTGTCTGCCTTTCTTCCCCGACCTCCACACTGAGGTGTCGAGGTCCTGGAATAGGCCCGCCTCCCACAGGGTGCATAACAGCGAGACCGCTGTTTATGCCTCCCTAGTGGGAGCTAAAGAACGCGGATACGGGGCGATGCCTAGAGTAGAGGAGTCCTTGGCTAATCATTTGGCTCCTCACTCACCGCAGCCCCTAAAGGCACCGGTGCTCCCCACCAAACCTCTCAGGGTTACGTCATCGTTGGTGGGGCGAGCATACTCATCGGCTGGTCAGGCTGCAGCATGCCTCCACACCTCTTCCATGCTGCAGGCCTACCAGGCGGAACTCCTCGCAGATCTTGATGAGGAGGGAGGTATTGGGCCAGAAGCAGTCGCAGAACTGCGGAGGGCGACGGATCTTTCTCTCCGGGCTGCTAGGGAGACGGCCGCCTCTATTGGCCGATCTATGGCAGCCCTAGTAGCTACGGAGAGACATTTGTGGCTAAATCTAACTACCCTCAGCCAGAAGGATAAGAACATCCTCCTGGACGCCCCTCTGACGCCTCCTGGCCTCTTCGGCGACGCGGTTAAGTTGGCGGTCGAGAGGTTTCAGGAGGCTGCTAAGCAAGAGGCGGCGTTCAGAAAGATCCTTCCACGCCGCCCTCAAGGTTCGCAAGCAGCGTTCCATCCTCAGCCCAGTACCTCCTCGTACCGCGCTGGGCAGAAGTTGAGCGTTGCGACTCGCCAGCCTCCCCAGAAAAAGAGGGAGAGGGCTTCTGGTCAGCAACCTCAGCCTCAGCCTTCTGGCCGGCGAACCGACCTGAGGGTCGTTCTGCAGGGCAAGAAGGCTAAAAGTAAGAGGCCCTGACAATCATGGTGTCAGGCCTCGCAGGGAGCCCCCCGTTGGTCTACCAGCATGCCAACGCCCTGCAGAGGCCCCTGCGGATCTGGTTTCTCGAGAGAGCCAGTCCGATCAGGGACCAGGTGGTCTATCCCAGTTGTCACCCCGGCAGGGTGCACTGGGCAGATTGCCCCCTCTAAGGAGGGTCCTAGAGCATCAACTCCAGGTCCAGCGGCCTGGAGTGGAAACCCGAACAGAGGCTGGTCTCGAGAGACTGGTACCCCTAGTAGAGTTCCTGGCGGCGTGGGCACGTCTGCCAGGTATTTCTCAGTGGGTCCTGCGCATTATTCATGTGGGTTACACTATCCAGTTTCGGTCGAACCCTCCCAAGTTCGCGGGGGTTCTTCGAACAGAGGTAGACCCTGGGCAGGCTCGGGTTTTGGAACAAGAAGTCGAATCATTGCTGAGGAAAGAGGCCATAGAGTATGTACCTCTCTCAGCCGCAGATTCAGGCTTTTACAGCCGCTACTTCATAGTTCCGAAGAAGGATGGAGGTATGCGTCCTATTCTAGACCTTCGCCTGTTGAACAAGACTGTCAGGCGTCTGAAGTTCAGAATGTTGACTTTGAAACAGATCGTATCCCAAATCAAGTCCGAGGATTGGTTTGTGACGATACATCTCAAGGACGCATATTTCCATATCTCCATCCTTCCTCAACATCGGAAGTTTCTCAGGTTCGCCTTCGGGGGCAAGGCTTACCAATACCGAGTACTTCCGTTCGGCCTAGCGCTATCCCCTCGCACCTTCACCAAATGCATGGACGCAGCGCTCGCCCCGCTGCGGTCCACTGGTATCCGTGTATTGAACTATATCGACGATTGGTTGATTTTGGCTCAGACACGAGAATTAGCGGTTCGGCATCGAGATGTCGTCCTCGCGCATATGAAGGAGCTGGGGCTGAGACTCAATGCCAAGAAGAGTATCCTCTCTCCTGTGCAGAGGACAACCTTCCTAGGCGTTGTTTGGGACTCGGCGTCAATGTCTGCACGGCTGTCCCCCGTGCGCATTGCCGCCGTTCTGTCCTTAGTCCAGGATATCAAGCTAGGCCAGCTGCTCACTGTCAAGCACTTCCAGAGAGTGCTGGGGCTCATGGCGGCAGCGTCCAGTGTTATCCCACTCGGCCTGCTCCACATGAGACCCCTGCAGTGGTGGCTGAAGACCAGAGGGTTTTCCCCGAGGGGCAACCCCTTCCGTCTGATCGAGGTTTCAAGGCGCTGCCTTCGAGCCTTGCATCCGTGGAAGCAGAACTGGTTCATTTCCCAGAAGCTCGCACTGGGAGCTATCTGTCACCGCGTCTTGCTGTCGACAGATGCGTCCCGCGCGGGCTGGGGGGCGGTCCTGAGGGACCGCTCGGCCAGGGGTCTATGGGACGGGCACCTCCTCTCCTGGCATATCAACGCCTTGGAGATGATGGCTGTCTGGATGGCGCTACGGGCGTTTCTCCCCGACCTCAGAGGCCATCATGTAGTAGTCCGGACCGACAATACGTCAGTGGTCTCCTACATAAATCACCAGGGAGGTCTCCGGTCTCGTCGACTTTCCAAGTTGGCGATCAGGATCCTCCTCTGGGCCCAGAGGGAACTGCTCTCTCTTCGAGCAATATATATCCCGGGGGCCCAGAACCTGGGGGCAGACTTCCTGTCGAGACAGGGGCCGAGGCCCGGGGAATGGCGACTCCACACTCAGGTGGTGGAGCAGATTTGGGAGAGATTCGGCCAGGCTCAAGTGGATCTGTTTGCGTCTCGAGAGACGACTCACTGCCCACTCTGGTTCTCCCTTTATCTTCCAGCGCCTCTCGGCCTGGACGCCATGAGGCAAGGGTGGCCAAATCTACCCCTGTATGCCTTTCCCACCGTAGCTCTGCTCCCAGGGGTTCTGGAGAAGGTTCGCCGGGAGAAGGTCCGTCTCACTCTAGTTGCCCCGCGCTGGCCGGGCAGGGTGTGGTTTTCGGACCTGGTGTCCCTCCTGGACGGCACTCCGTGGGAGATTCCGGTCAGGAGGGACCTCCTGTCCCAGGCTCAGGGGAGGATTTTCCATCCTCACCCAGAACTGTGGAAACTATGGGTCTGGCCCCTGAGGGGGCCCAGCTCATAGAGTCTGGTCTCTCAGCCGAGGTTGTAGAGACCATTCTCCACTCCAGAGCCCCGTCCACGAGGAAACTGTATGCTCAGAAGTGGAAAATTTTCACTTCTTGGTGTTGCGAAAAGCAGCTGAACCCAGTTACCTGCCAGGTTGGCACCGTGCTGGAGTTCCTGCAAGAAAGGTTCGCAGCAGGGCTGTCCCCCTCCACACTAAAGGTTTACGTGGCTGCCATAGCTGCTTACCACGTACCTTTGAGTGGTGCCTCTTTGGGCAGGGACCCCCTCATAGTTCGTTTCCTACGTGGCACTCAGAGGCTGAGGCCTGTAGTACGTTCAAGGGTGCCTCCTTGGGACCTGTCCCTGGTGCTCCAGGCCTTGTCCCAGGCTCCCTTCGAACCGCTGGACGAGATTTCAGATAAGCACCTTACTCTTAAAACACTCTTTCTTCTCTCCATTTCTTCCCTCAAGAGGATTGGTAACATGCAGGCCCTCTCTGTGGCCCCTTCATGTTTAGAGTTTGCACCCGGCTTGGCAAAAGTTTTCCTCTATCCCAGGCCGGGTTATGTACCTAAAGTGCTTTCTAGTCCTATGCGCCACATAGTACTACAGGCTCTCTGTCCTCCTCCATTTGTTGATCATGACCAGGAGTTAAAGAACAAGGTTTGTCCAGTGCGAGCACTGGACGCCTACGTCCACAGAACTGCCACGTGGCGTAGGTCAGACCAAATCTTTGTCTGTTTTGGGGCCCCCAGAGGCTCCCCTGCTTCTAAGCCTACTATGAGCAGATGGATTTCAGAGTCTATTTCTCTAGCTTATGAGCTGGCAGGACAGCAGTGTCCACTGTCTGTCCGAGCTCATTCTACTCGGAGCATGGCTGCCTCGAAAACCTTTTTCGCAGGGGCTTCCCTCGCGGACATTTGTGATGCGGCTGGCTGGTCCTCACCGCATACCTTTATTAGGTTCTACCAGTTAGACCTAAACCCCGCCTTGGGATCATTGGCGTTATCGTAGTGAGCTACGTTTCGCTTGGCATACCCCGTATGCTGGGGCGGCGTGGGTATTCCTCGTTCCCAATCGCGTCTCGACGCAGTGCGAGTTCCCTTGACAGGGAACGTCTCAGGTTACGTACGTAACCATAGTTCCCTAAGAGGGAACGAGACACTGCGTCTTGCAGCCTCAGCTCCTAGGCATGCCGGCCTGTTCAGACACTGGTCAAGCTAACCCGCTTCCGGGTCGCGACGTGCCTTTATACTCCCGGGTCATGACGTGATGACGTCATCACGGCGACGTACACTCCCGCACCTGAGTTTGATTGTGCTTCAAGGACATATAAACTGAAAGGTTCCCAATCGCGTCTCGACGCAGTGTCTCGTTCCCTCTTAGGGAACTATGGTTACGTACGTAACCTGAGACGTTTTTCACAACCATTTTCCACCCTCAGTGTGACACTTTGATTTAAATAGGCTATTTGTGCTACTGTACCTATTTTTTAAGATATCTTTGTTAATTAGCTTTATTATGATTGGCTAAGCTCGCTGCATGTAAAATGAGTTACAACATTTCCTAGAAAAACTCTTTTACATGTCTATATTACGATTGGCTCACAGAACAACCTGTGCTGAAGTGTTGCATACTGTTGGGATAAAAGTCATACATTTTGGTGTTTCGTGAATATTTTATTTTTTTATTTTTTCATCATGTTGCACTCTGGGTGACTCAAGTTCAAGAACTGGCTTGCAGACTTTTGATGTTTTTTTACTTGCAACACTCAAATTAAATGTAATAGTGTTGATGAAGCTGCTGATATCTGCTTATGGCAAGATCACTCACTCTTTCTGCCTTTTATCCTTTGGGTCTCACTGACATTATTATCTTAACTGTTGAGAGTAAGATGTCACTGCAGCAAATAGTTGTGTTAGTGAGAGTGTTTTTTTTAGCTTGTCGTGGTATGTGTGTGTGGGTGTTGATTGCCTGCTGAGCCTGTTGGGTGGGCAGACATGGGGCGGCCCAGTAAATCTCTGAAATACAGCCTGACCTAATGACACCAACCAACACACACACACACACACACAGAGAGAAAGAGACACACAGACACAGATTGTTAACAATGTATCTCTCTTCCTTCTTGTTGCTCAGTCCTGCTTGTCTCTCTCTCTCTCTCTCTCTCTCTCTCTCTCTCTCTCTCTCTCTCTCTCTTTCCTCCTTTTTATGTTTATTATGTGTGATGCTTATTGAAGTAAATGAGATTTTCCCATTGCAGCTGTTGTGAATAGCAATGAGCCCATGATTGTTTGTTTGTTTGTTTGTTTGTGTGGCAGAAACTGACATGGAAGACAAAGGATGTGGAAAAATGCACAGTCAGGGGGAAAAACAGCGTGAGTACACAACTCTTTTATTTCTCCTTCGCTTTCTCCTGTAATTGTGTGATAGAAGTCAGCAACTGTTGAATTTAGTGGTTATTAGTCTCGCACAGACAGACCGTCATCTAAACGGCAGGTCTGGTACACATTACAGTTTATTCTGGAAAAGAACAAGAAGAACGTAGACGGGAAGAGGCCATCTGACTGACAACCACGTTTTATTTATGTCGTTTTTGCAGATTTATCTGAAATAGATCCTACAGTAATAGACTGGTGAGGAAAAAAACAGCCCTGTAGTGTGTATGAACAATTCTACAGTAAATATCGGGGGGAAAATGTATAGATTTTTTTTAAGAAGTATTATTTTGTAGACATAACTGAAAACCAATCAAATTACATAACCTATACAAAAAACGACATTATGACATGAAAACAGGGATGCCCATTAATACTGATAATGGACAATATATTTTTTAATTAAGAAATCATTTTTCAATTTATCTTAAGAAATGTTATTAAATGTCTAAGTTCACTCACTTTATTTTGAATTCAGTTTATTTGAACAAAACAGTATTGAATTTTATTATGAGTCAATACGTGAAAATAATTATCCTCCAGAATTTGTATGTCGTGCTTCTCTGCCAAGCCAGCATAGGCGGAGTTTCACTTTTGTGCTTGGGGGGGCACCTACCAGGCCAGCAGACCACGAGCTCAGATTTTTTTAATATCATATTTATATATCTTTCATTCTACATATAAAATACATTTACAATGAACAATGACTTTATACCAGTGCTTCTCAATTATTTTCTGTCACGCCCCCCTAGGAAGAGGTAAAAATTTCGGAACTTTTTTGGAATTTTTGGAACTTCCGCCTTATTGTTTCCATGGCAACGCGTCATGCTTGTCACCTGACATACCGCAGTCACAAAAAACGCTGTATAATAGATAATTCAAAATAGTCACCAACTTTTTGGCTCAACTTGTTGAAACCTAAAAGAAATCTTATGTGGTTGAAAACACTGAATTGTTGTGATAAATTACAAGCTCTGCGCGTCTGTTTTTGGATCAGTGCCAGATATCGCGTGAAAACACGTGTGAATTTAGTGGTTGATCATGTGACACATATGAACACCGGTGTGATCGTCAAAGGATTAGGAGACGGTTATCTGAACTTCATATAGGCTATGCTGCTCTTGTTCAGTGCAAGAAAACCTACTCCCTGGCAAAAAATAAGCATGTACCCCTGGCATCGCTCCGCGCCCCCCCAGGGGGTTCTTCTTCGTTCCGATTAAAGTTCATAAACAGAGCCTCCCTTGACCTTCAGACATTACAATATCTTACCTAATGCAGAAGAAGCCGCCTCTTTTTCCGAGATGTGTAGATGTCCACTGTCTTCTCTTCTGATTGATTTGACACTTTTAGTAGTGGATTTTATTAAAAAAAACGACTAATATCTATTTTGTTTATTCAGCGTGTAAAACAGAACGAGAAGAGCGTCCACTCACGTACCGCGATACTTTGAGATTTGCAAATCGCGGGAGAATGTAATAAAGCTACAGTAATAAAAAATGTAATACAGTAATTAAAAATTAATTAGCCATATCTTACTTATTCTATACACAGAACTAATAAGATAAGACAAATAAAACGAGAAAATATGAATTCTGTAATAACTAAAAAATATTCAAAGCACAAGGCAGGCATTAATTGGATCTGGTCTGGGGGGGCAGTGCCCCCCCCCCCAGCCCCCCCCAAACTCCGCCTATGCAAGCCAGCCAATCAGTTTAGAGTTTGGTGGATCAAAATGGCACTTGTCAGTTTTGTGATCAGTACATGTCAGATGGTCAGTATAGGGTCTGAAGCTAAGACTTAGGTGGCTGTATATATATATGAAGATATGTGAACACACACACAGGTTTTATAATATTATTGTTGGTTGAAGATTGAGTTGCAGTGAGCGAGTCAGATCCTGGAGCTCAGCATAGGGATTATGGTAATTTGTGTATGGAAGTGAAGGAAAAAAGGGAGTCAGTAATGATTTTCGCTGAAAGCTTCAGGATGAGTCAGTCTGTGTGTGTCTGTGTGTGTCATGTAGGAGTTATATATAGTGTGAGTAAAAGCCAGTATCTTTTCTTTTATAGGATGAGTGTTACAATTACATCAAAGTCCTGGTGCCACGTAACGATGAAACTCTCTTTGCATGTGGAACCAATGCGTTCAACCCCACCTGTCGCAACTACAAGGTATGATGATTCTATTTCTGTCACGCAGACACACACACACACTCACACACTTACATGCAGATATTACCTCCCACAAATGCGTAGATTTCTGAAGCTTCCCTTGAAGAATCAAAATTGACAGTCTACATGCACACATCTATCTAAATTTGTGAGCATTTAAATTAATTTGAATAGTAGACCTGTTCAAAAACGTCCTGCTCTTTCTCAGTTCTCCTGTCACACCTGTTTACAACCTAACATTGCGTAAATGATTTATTTGGTATGCTTGTAAACTAAGTTGAAAACGCATATACAGTGGGACCTCGAGATACAAAATTAATCCGTTCCGAGGCGGCCTTCGTATAATGAGTTTTTCGTACCTTGGAACACATTTTACATGTAAAATGGCTAATCCGTTCCAAGCCCTCCAAAAACACCCCATTAAATTTCATAATAAAGATAAATTGACCTATAAACAATGAAATAACGTAAAATGTCGAAGCTTACCTTTTGAGTGAGGCTATCTCCGAAAGTGGCGGCAGAGGAGGAGGAGGACAAACGGCAGATAACGTACATACATACGTACGTACGTACACTTAACTTTACGAAGACACATAAAAAAATTTAAGTTTCGGGTGCGGAGTGGCTGAGCTAAAGCACGCCAGCACGTACGTATAGAAGATGCATGATGGGAGGGATGCTGTCCAAATAGAGAGAAGGATCTCATGGCTTGGCTAGCATCAGGAACCAATGGGAGAGCAGGAGGATGGTGGTGAGTCTACTATAACTAAGATGGCGGCGTGTGGCGCGAGTTTCAAATTTGTTATGGGGCGAATCTCGGACTTTCAGAAACCTTTCGTATCTTGAAAACTTTTCGTATGTAGAGCAGTAAAATTTTTCGTCTTTGCTTTCGTAACTTGGATTTTTCGTAAGTTGAGCCTTTTGTATCTTGAGGTACTACTGTACTTAATAAAAACCTAGATGTCGTGACTGTCCTTCAAGTCACGTGAAGAAATAATTTGCGTAAATGACTGGCTGCTATTATTTTTCTCAGATGTTTGAGTACTATTATTTTTTTGGTAAGAAGATATGCGCATAAACTTCAATATAAGTGCATTTACTGAATACATTCTTAGATTCATGTCAAACGTCATATACCTTCAGGTAATATGATTAAATAGCCATATAGTGACTAAAATATTTAAATTTCTAGTTTACATTGTTATCAGTTATTATTGTCACGTCACTGTTCATTCGGGACTCTTATTTTGTCTTTTTTAAGTCACGTGTTCTTTTGTTCTAGATTGTCACTCATCAGTTGCCATGGTCACTAATCATCACAGGTGTTTGTCTTTTGTTCATCACTACTAGTATATTTAGTTCTCCTTCTCCACCTTTCAGTGGTTGTTTGTGCTGCTCACATGTTTGTGGTGAATCATATGTGTCTGCACTGCTGTTACGCCACCCTTGCATTCATTAAAAGTTCCATTGGATTCTCATCTTCATCCTTTGCCTACCCGTGACAATTGTCAGTTATCAGTTTTCCCTGAAGGCAATGCTTTTGTTCTTTTAAACACATGGGAAATGCCGTTTTATTAGCTAGTTTTAGTTTTTTTGCAATTTTTCATGTTGTTTTTTTTCATGACGTATGACATTCAAAGTCAACTTGAAATCAAAATTATCCTTTTTTTTTCTTATTAAATGTCCCTAGTATTAATATTTAGCAATGGTATTATATATTTTCGAAACTTTTCATAATCCAATCAAATACCATTGAACAAAAGGAATGCTTTAATTTGAAAATGTCATAAAATGTTAAAAGCTGTTTTTTTTATTGCATTTAGGAATTTTGCTCCTTAAAAAATATTTTATTTAGAACCTGCAAAACTATTCAAAATATCACTAGTTTAGTTATTTGGAATCAGGCCTGCCCTGCCATATGATGGTCTTCCATCAACATTAGCAGATCTCTTCCTGAGCGGTGTGTGTGTGTGTGTGTGCGTGTGTGTGTTTTTGTTTGCCAGAGAGCATGTAAATCTGACTAAACTCTGGAGGAGGCCAGCAGGGAGTCAGCTAAGCTCACGGATGAGGCTCTGCTCTCAACTTTTCCATTTGAGGCTCTTTGGAGATCCTGATTTATGCACCTTACCCTGAAGGCATCTTCCTTCCATATTCCTCTTTTTCCTCATCCTTTCCGCTTCGCTCTCAGTCTGTCTCCATTTCTCGTGCTCACTTTTCTGTATCTCTCCGAGGAGAAGGACGTTCTGTTAGAGCCCTGGAGAGGGACAATATGTCATGTCTTGCAAATCATGTCGCTCAGTTCCTCTGCCTCGTCTTCTCACGCATTCCTTCACTCGCAACTCATAGCTCGAGCTGTGGAGAACTTTCTGGAAAACTGTGCAAGGAGAGGTTGAGGAGAGATTGTTATAATATATTGTTTTAAGAAAGTTTGGTTTAACATTTGCTCACTATTACACTTTCCCATATTGTTACATTTAGATTATCTTTGCTGGCCTCTTTGCTCGTTTAAAGTTGTTAAAATATTTTTATCGTTATTATATTTTTTTATTATCTTATTATGTTTATTATGAGTCTTATTATCTTATTATTATTTTCCTATGTTCTTTAGTGTATAATGTTGCTGTTTGAGCAACAGTGCGAAGTTCACTTCAAATATCAGAAATGTCTCAATTTTAGTCTTGAGTTATCTTCTGGGAATGTACACATCAAAATATTGCTCATTTAAATAATTTTTGCCTAAGGCGTGCACACAAAAAAAGAGGGTGAGCTGGGGCGCCAAATGGTTATAGCAAGATATGGTGGTTGCCACAACATTTGTGGCTGTCTGGCTGATTTTATGAAAATTATCTGGCATTATCATTGCATGCCAGATATGACGTGAGCTAAACATGTAGTAGCTATAGATAATGGCTGAATAAATAAAATAAACAAGAAACAAGTAACACTAGACGCATACATCATGAAAATCAGAGTCATAATCCGAATCAGAGGTGACTGTCAGTTCATTCTTATAACAGCTGTACTGTACATAACTCTCAAATTTCCTGCATTATGAACAAAGTTAAATGTGATTTATCTTTGGATGCGCTGCACACACACACTTGTCATATTTAAAGGCTTGTGTTGTTGCCAACTGCATTTATTTTGTTATTTTTCTCTCTGCTGACGCTTACCTTTGCATGAATTTCAATGTCATGCGACTCAGTTTGTCAAATGGCTTCAATATACATTTGAACTGCTCTTCAATATATTATTTAAAGTGTATATAGATGCGCTCTGTTGTGATATTTGAGGGTGGCTGCTGAAGCTGCATGTATGATGCTGTCAGGAATTAATTAAAATATCTTGGACTGTCACATCAATGTAATAAGATTGAATGACATCATCAGAGTCTGCCATACCTTAATATTTCACCTGGTTTAGGTGCGTTAGTAGTGTGAAAATGTATGGTTATGGCACACTGGTCCAGCCAGCCAATCAGAGCACATTGTGCTTTTCAGAAGGAGGGGTTTCAATGAAGCAGAATCTATACAGAGCAATACTGGCAGACTAGAAAGAGAGGTGCTGCAACTTTGTCAAAATATGTGGAAAAGTATGACTGTTTTTTTACATTCAAGAAAAAAAAACTATTCTAATAGACCCCCAAAACAGAATCAACTTTGAAGAATGGGTCCTCTTTAAATAAATAAATGTTATTTTTGTTATAGCCTAACTCAACTCGCTTAACATTGACTTAAAATATATTAAATTATATTATTATTTATTTACTTGGAATAGTGCAAAATTTTAATGATCCATTGCTTATCTGTATCAGCCAGAATACTGATTTTGCCATTCTGTTCTGTATGAGTAGGGTTTAGGTTCTTCATATTTATATTAAAGGGATTTACAGCCACATAAAACAAACAAACAGACATGCTTTCCTGGACGCAGTTGTGCAGATGGTCAACTTTAACATAGAACCGATCCAATGCAGCTCCTGCTTAAATTCCCCTCTATTCTTCTCTATCCCTATGAGCTACATGGCAGTGCAAGTGGTGGTGAGCTTCAGCAGGTTCAGTAGGTGTTAATCCGGTGGGGATGACACACAATGTGACCCTGAATACTAGAAAGCCCACAGGACCCTTTCAGCCGCATTGCTAAATGTGTTTGTGCGTGTGTGTAATCCAGCCGTCTTTGTGAGGACATCTCAAGCCCTGCAGGTTGAATATCTGTGGATTTGTACACATGTATTTTTCTGTGAACACCACAGGTCGGAAGCTTCTGCTCTGACTCTGACTAACAAGAGAAGCTGGCACACTGTTCACACCTACAGTTCCCAAAGAGGAACAAAACAAAACAACCATGGAAAACACACCTCCCACCGGTCCACAAACATTTATACAATGTTAAATTCAAGCTCCCAAAAGCTTTTGCAAAACCACCAACCAGCTTTTAAAGCATGTACTAAATTGTCAACAATTCAATAGTGCATCTCTAATCTTTCTTTCGATTCAAATAATCAAGAATTTACAGTATTAAACAATATTAAAGGGGTAGGATAATTTACTCCCCCTCATGCCAAACCTGTATGACTTTAATTTTTGGTTTTTGCCCATACATTGAAAGCCAATAGGGTCCAAAAATAATGAATTTTTCAAACGGTTCATTTGCTCAATGTGTGTAAGGGGTCTTTTTTCTTCCTCTGGTCAGATGTCGTCTCTGGAACAGGATGGAGAGGAAGTGGTTGGTCAAGCCCGTTGCCCTTTCGAATCCCGCCAGTCTAACGTTGGTCTGTTTGCCGGTGAGTTGGCAGAGCACCATCCGTCTGGCAGACACAAAATCTCCTGTAATCTCACTAGTGAGATTCCACTGACATTTTACAAAGTGCAGGAAGTTGCAGTGAGACAGCCGTGATCACAGACGCACAGAGATTTAAAAGAGGCATGAAGGAGATGAAACGCATCTCTCATTTTCACTTTCTGCCATATAAACACTGAACTGAACTGAGCTCTGCTTTGGAAGGTTTTATGTTGATTCATCAATACTTATCTCACCTCACTTCTCAGGCGGCGACTTTTATTCAGCCACGATGACGGATTTTCTTGCAAGTGATGCAGTGATTTACCGAAGTTTAGGAGAAAGCAGTCCTGTCTTGCGTACTGTAAAATACGACTCAAAATGGCTACGAGGTAGGTCGCCTTTTATTAAGGTGCATCAAATAATTTTATCTATAATTTCTGTTCTTTTTTTGATCGTGTATTTGTTTACTTAGAGCCTCATTTCCTTCATGCCATTGAGTATGGGAACTACGTCTACTTCTTTCTCAGCGAGATTGCAGTAGAGTACACCACCCTTGGCAAGGTCAGACACTTCAAGTACACTGCAGAAATCAATTTCTCTAATCACTATTTTTGTCTTGTTTTCCAGGAAAACATGCAAACATCCTTAAACAAATGCAAAATTGCATAAAATATTAATTCTTTAATCAAGAATTCTCATTTTAAGATATGTATGTATGCATGTATGTGTTCTTTTTAGTCAATCCTAGTGAAGAGATTTGAAAGAGGTTGCACAATTCATTACATTCCTTATGTCTCATTTATTTAAACCAGGTGGTGTTCTCTCGAGTCGCTCGTGTATGTAAGAACGATAACGGTGGTTCTCCACGGGTTCTAGAGCGCTATTGGACTTCATTTCTGAAAGCCAGATTGAACTGTTCAGTTCCAGGTGATTCGTTCTTCTACTTTGATGTTCTTCAGTCATTAACCAACGTCATGCAGATCAACCACAGGCCTGCAGTGCTAGGCGTCTTTACCACTCAAGCCAACAGGTACCACAGTCCCACCACAGTACATTTTGTATTTTCATACATACTTCAACGACTGCCTAAATTTATTTTACTCCAGTCCATTTCGCCTATTTGTGTAAAAAAAGATAGAAAGAACCAAACAGAGTTTTCTTTTCACAGCATCACCGGCTCTGCTGTATGTGCATTCTACATGGATGACATAGAGAAAGTGTTTAATGGGAAGTTTAAGGAGCAGCGAAACAGCGAGTCAGCCTGGACACCAGTTCCTGATGAAGTGGTCCCCAAACCCCGGTGAGTAACGAAGGGTTATTACAATACTAACAATCCATTTGACACAATCATCAGTACATTTCACTTTTCTCTTGACCATTCTCAACCCGGCAAAAAGAATACTATTGATCACATTCTTTTTTCTTAATTTCAATATTAAGATCAATATTGTAAATACCATTGCTGATTATAAATATATAAATATAATACATAAAAAGGGGGAGTAGTAATCCATTAATTAAGTGCCGCTTTAAGTTCTCAATTAATTATTCATGTAAACATTCAATAGAAAATAGACAGCAATTATAAACAGCAGAGTTTTAAAAAATGTAATACCATTCAAAATTGTGGCATTCGTAATATGGGTGTAATCAGTAAGGGGGGAAAAAAAATGTAATTGCTTACACATTTCTGAGATTATGGCTCCATTTCTCAAAACTCTACACACACAAGACCACAAAACATGCACACAAGTGGGAAAATGTCACACATTTCTTGCAAAACCAACCAAACTCTTCTAAAAAAATTTTGGCTTCGTAACTCTACACAGAAACCATTCAATGATAAGCCACATACACGGCAAACTACAAAATGAGCGTAATACCATGTACTAACCAGACGTGACGTGTCAGGCCATATTTGGAATCTTTTCCGTGTTAATCAGAGTTTTTATACTAGCCAGCTGCAATGGCGACACACGGCGATTCTATCTTAGAAACCATTTCTGATTTCACGGCTGGAACAATAACCCAACTCGCATCTTGTAGTCGCGTCGCGTCTGATATGGACAAATTGGTTTGTCGGTGGAATCTTACCGCATTGTGTTTGGTTAGGGGACTGTGTAAAGCAACTAATTTGCTTGCAATTTTGCAGACTTGGTCTGAAGATGAATGATTTCACTGATTGGGCCTCAAGTACTACTTTTAGTGTGTAAACAATTCTAAAAACCTGTAATACACGACAGAGGCAAAGAAGCATCTCATTGTGAAGCCTCCATGGAGTGCATTCAAGTTGTTGTTGATGTTATTATTGGTTTTGCAGTGCAATATTTGATCGGAAGGGTAAAAGGAATGGTTATTTTTTAACAGTTATAACTTGTTAGTTCTAGCATTCTATTGACTTAAAATCAGACACAGAAAGGTGTGGTGTAGGTGTACATTTATTGGAATTGATGAACTAACATTTATTTTAATTAATTATCCAGAGAGAGATGAGAGATGTGTGAATTAATAACTAATAAATTAATGTGTGTGTGCAGCAATAATAACGAAGCTGGAAGTTTAATTACTTTAAAACCAACAATTACCACCTTGGTACCACCTTGTTGCTGAGAAATTATGTAGTGATAGCAAAGCCTTTTTATTAATAAAATCCATTGGCTGGCGTTGATAAGTTTCTGAGATCCTGAATGCTTCTCTCCAAGCTCTCTCTCTCTTTCTCTGTGCGTGTGTGTGCATGCATGTGTGTGTTTGCGTGTACGTTTGTGTGCATGCAGCCTTCAGCTAAAACGCCGCATTAATATAGAATAGTGAGTAAACTGATTTGGAACTATCTGTGCATTAAACTGCCAATCAGACTTGAATATTCAGACTGACCATAGTATAATACTTAAGTAATTAATCATTTTATTTAGCATGGATGCGTCATATTCACCTAAATAAATAAAATTTAAAAAGTCCTAAAAAAATTAATCTGTTTCCAAAAAATTTCAAACAGCACAGTCATTTTCAACATTGACAATAATGTTTCTTGATCACCAAAATCAGCTTGTTAGAATGATTTTGAAGGATCTTGTGACATTGAAGTTTGGAGTAACCATACTGACAATTAAGTTTTTAAAAGGTATTAAAATACAAAACAATTTCACAATATTACTGTTTCAACTGCATTTTATCTACATTAGCTGCGACATACTTAGAGTAACATGAGAGCATCACACCAAAGAACATATTAACAAAACAAATCTGACCTAAAACACCACATTCATACAAGTGCCAAAGAATAGACTTCCTTTTCATCTTGCTCTGCGTGATATTCCTGGACCTGTTATCTGAAGCTCAGAGACCAGCTTGTTCGGCCTGATGGACTCTTAAAACAGCTTTTATTTTACCATGGCAGATGGTTGGAATGCTTCTTGTTAATTGCGTATCTGTGAGCTGTTTTTGTAGAGCCTTCATGGTAAAATCTGCGCAGGTAGAAGTTTATTTTTTTCTTTCTCTCTCTGTCTCTCTAGGCCGGGTTCCTGTGCTGGTGATGGCCCTGCTGCTGGTTATAAGTCCTCCACAAATTTCCCTGATGAGACTCTTACATTCATAAAGTCTTATCCACTAATGGACGAGGCCGTACCATCTGTCAACAATCGACCCTGCTTTACACGAACCACCAGCAGGTGCGCATACGCAAACACACATGTTCCAATAAAAATTAGACTCTCATTATTTAAGCACTCTGCCTCTGGAAACGGTTATCAGTGCTGCAGAATATAGAAGAATTTAGTGTTGTGATGAAAAGACTTTTTGGCTTATGTTCCTCATGTAGGTTCAAGCTGACCCAGATCGCAGTGGACACAGCAGCTGGGCCATATAAGAACTACACCGTTCTGTTTCTGGGTTCAGAGAACGGACGAGTCCTGAAGATTCTCGCCAGCACACATCCAAACTCCACCTACAGCACACAGGTTTTGGAGGACATTGATGTTTACAACCCCAACAAGTGAGTTATATTGCACACACACATACTCCTTTGTTACAACGGGATTTGTTGTCTTGTGCAGCAATAAGTAAAAGTAATAAATAAAAGTCCTGTTCATTTTCTCCATAGGAAAATAGATTTTTAATGATGATTACTTATAAACCGTTAAATACAGACGTATTAGGTTATTAGTCAACTGCATGCTTTTGTTGAAGCATCGTATGCATATGAAGCAGCCATATGCATATTTTGCACAAAAAAAAGAAAAGTATATTGTTTGTTTAAGTATGATCAACGTCTTTAAATCAATGTTATTCCATTATTTTAATGCAGTTGATATTAGGATTGGGATTGTAGTTTTTTCCCTCATTAAAGTACACAGTGTTGTACCTTTTGTCTTTTTGTCTGGTTTGATTTTCCTTCTGCTTGTTTTTAATGTAGGGACTTACCTTGTAGCTTGTTGGGTTTTTTTATGGTTTAGGTCCCTATGGGAAAAATTAAGGAATACTTACAGAACCAAGGATGCTGAAAACTGGCAAGGCACTGTTATATTCTTTAAGATAGTCTGTTATCAAAAATGAAATATTTGTACACATTTATTCCTTTATTTTGATAGGACTGTATGAGACAGACAGGAAGGGGAATAGGAGAGGAGTGAGGGAAACTTGAGAATTCAAACTCTAGTCGGCCGAGGTGCTGCTGCACCATATTTAAATCCCTGCCCGTGATGGCAATCTGCATTTTAATTGAGTTTTCTTATTCTAGAATGCACATGAACTGGACAAACCTGAGTAAGTTTTTAGTGTGAATTGAGTTGAAGATGCAAAGACTTGGTAGATTGAATTGATTATTTGACACATTTTATTGAAAAGAGCTGTGGACTGTTTAGGGCTACCCAATGAAATCAAGCAAGAGATAAAACACCATTTGTCTGAGCAAACACAACTTCACCTAGAAGTTTCTTTACAAAGGAAATAGGGCGGATGTTACGTGTGGAGCTGTAATTGTACTCCTGGGATCTCGACGATGTTTGTTTTCCTCTTGTGCATCTGACAACTCCAGCTGAGACTCACAAGTTCCACAACAAAATGTGACTACATCTTCAGGCAGCATTGCTCATTTTCCCTCTGAAACCCCCCCCCCTTGTATCAAAGTTAACCTTTGGGAAAGACTCTTTACGTGATGCAAAGGATTTATTTTGATTACAGATACTGAAGATGAATTACAGTCAACTTTTATGACATGACCTTCTTCAGCTTAATGGGAGTGACTCATCTGTCTGATACATACATCTTTCTATATTGGGTTTTGGTTGGGATTTGCTTTTATTGTGGATTGCTTTTTCCTTCCATTAGAGAGAAAGGTTTACCTTAACCTACTTTAGAAACCACTTTCATTCTCCTTTTGAACACATTTTTAATGTTCAACCTTTGAACATTAAAAAATAGCTGAGCTGCTCCTTTCCATAAAATGAAAGCATATTGTGAACAGGAGAACATATACAAGAAAAGTCTATAAGACTTTTTTCAAGGCAGTCTATATGACATCTATATTTAAAGTTTTAGTATTTTTTGTTGTGTTTTTGTCTTTTTTTATTATGTTTATAGAGTTTTTATTTAAAATGTTTTTTAATTAATTGTGTGAACTATAATTGTGTGTGTGTGTGTGTGTGTGTGTGTGTGTGTGTGTGTGTGTGTGTGTGTGTGTGTGTGTGTGTGTGTGTGTGTGTGTGTGTGTGTGTGTGTGTGTGTGTGTGTGTGTGTGTGTGTGTGTGTGTGTGTGTGTGTGTGTGTGTGTGTGTGTGTGTGTGTGTGTGTGTGTGTGTGTGTGTGTGTGTGTGTGAGAGAGAGAGAGAGAGTGTGTGAGTGTGTGAGTGTGTGAGTGTGTGTGTGTGTGTGTGAGTGTGATAATACCTTGATACAAGCATAATCAGTTCCAGGGCTGAGAAAAAACAGAAAAAACATGTATCCGTTCCGGTCCTCTAAAAAAACTCCCTTATTAGTGTTAATAACAATGGAAAAAAACTTTTTTTTAATTGCTATAGAGACATACACACACACACTCACAAGAAATTGTAGTATGTAAGGATTCCTGTTATATAAAATAAAATGTGATTTTTAATTATGAGTTCTTACCTTCAAGACAGACGATACAGTAGCGGCTAATGATGGCATGTGTGGAGGAGGAGGGAGGGATAATGTAGATAATACAAACACAATACGGAAGTGTAGCGTTTCTTCTCGTGTAGTGTATTGGATTAGACTACACACAATAATGTATGCCTCAGAACCTCAGCGTCTGCAAGCATGCTTGTATTGCAAATATTTACTCGTATCTTAAAGCAAAAATGTGCTCGAAGGCTTGCTCATATCTCGGAATACTCGTATTTCGGGACGCTCATATCTCAAGGTATTACTGTGTGTGTGTGTGTGTGTATATCTATCTATCTATCTATCTATCTATATATATATATATATATATATATATATATATATATATATATATATATATATATATATACTTACATTCCTATATGTTGAAAAAATTAGTTTTCGGTTAATTTGTACACACCTTGTGAGAAACAGATACTTTGGTTGTATACTGAACATTTTGTGAAAAGAATTGGATAAATCTAGGTTTTCAGAAAATGTTGCATTTTTGCATTAAATATTGCATTCTTGTCGGAATAGTATGGTAGTATGCAATTTCAAGCATAGCATTTATTAGTATTAATATTTTATGCACATATACTTTTGGATCCTCTTTAATAACTAAAATAACATTCAATCCAACATTTCTCTCCTCAGATGTAATGCACGTGGAGAGGACCGTAGGATTTTGGGATTGGAGTTAGACAAGGACCATCATGCCCTGTTTGTGGCATTCTCCAGCTGCGTGATCCGTGTTCCTCTCAGTCGCTGTTCTGACTACAGCAACTGCAAAAAGTGAGTGATAATGCACCTAGACCTAGACCCACAATCATTCACATTAAATATGAATTGCATGTAAGAATTGCACTTAGTACAATGTTGCACTACACCTTTAAGTGTCTTGTACTGTTTTAATCAAGTGCACTCACAGGGATTATTATTTTACAGCATTTTAAGACATTTACTGAAGATGGAGCCAACATTACAAACCCTATAGACATCAGTCTTCAGAGAATAATCAAGACAGTCATGATAGAATCTTCTAAAAAGTCCTGTGCCAATTCTCCTTTGATCTATTATGGAGTATATTCTCCATAAGTGCAATGAAAGCAGTGTGTGTTTCCAAAGACATGCATTCATAAATGCATTCAAATTTAAACACAGATGCCTTTTTAGAGGGCAAAAGGTTTTAGCTTGCATCCCAGTCGTCATTGATGTAGACGTGTTTCCTCCTTCGCATGCTGCAGTCCTCCAGCCAGCATCACCACTTGCTTTGACTACTCACACGCAAATTAGAGCCATCTGATTGGCCACAGGCCAATACACAGCAAACAATTCCTTTTTTTCCAAACAGCTGTAGTATGAGCAAGCTGAAAGACTGTGCTTCTTTTTAAAGAGAAATATCTCCAAATCCTATCAGGGAATTCAGTCCTGATTTCTCTCCAAAAACAGTCCTGATGTCTGATCCAGCCATGTCTTAACGTTTTACCAATCTGTTAGCTCATGCCTGCTCAGCCTCAGGAGAAACGCTCACATGTGATTCTCTGTGGACTTGTGAGAAAACATCGCTCTCTTTTTTTTTCCCCCTCTTTTTTTTTACTGAATTGTTTTCACACACGCTGAGTGCTGAATCCAAAAACAGCTGTTTTTTGTTTAAATTCAAAAAGTTTTTGTATAACAGAACAAAAGAAGTTTGTCGTGATCAAGGAGAATTGGTTGTTTTCTAACGGATTTCCCTGAACTATCTTTAATGGGTTGGTCAAGCAGAAGGCTCCATCCCAAATTCACACTGTTGGTTGAGCCTCTGTTGGCATATCAGGCTGGTTGCATTGTCTTAATAGCACCACTATGTTGTCATCTATAGTTTTGAATTTAGCTTATGCACAAAATTGGAATATCATATAGAACATTGGCAAATAAAGCTTTCAAAATATCTGAAATAAGAAAGTTGCTGCAATCGGGGAAGACATTGTGGCTCTTTTATCCTACATTATAAATGGCTTGTGCCTCAGAGCATGCAGAAGAAACACAATAAATGTTGTCATGTTATCTTGTGTTCGGACGCCTGATGTTTTTGAACACAATCATGTGAGACGGTTCTGGGAGGTCATTATACCAAATCATTTTGATGACAGACTTTATTCAGGCCTTTCAGAATGACTAAAACAGCATTTGAGTTTCATTTATTGCTGTGCAATAAATGAAAACTGATCTGCTGGTTATCCAATCACATTTTCTGAGGCAGAGTTGTTGTTTTTTGTTGCAAATTGTGGTAAATGTGTTTTTTACATTTTTAAGTATGGAAGTAAGTAATTTTCTATGAATGTAGAAGACTTAGTTTGCCACTATAGGTAAATAAAGTTTAACAGTGTAATAAGCAGTAAGGCTGTTTGCACTACAAACCAGTATGTATATGAATATAATATTTGAAATATGATAACAACTAGAAGTTAGTAAAGTCCGGCAGCATAATAAAATGTTTTTGTACAACTAAAATAACTGCCAGTATCTTACATTGGAAGTTTTGCACATTCAGGTTTAAAATTGTCCAAATCCGCTCTTACATTAAAAATAAAGTGGTCATTTTGTCAGCTTTTAGCTGGTCATTAACATATAGAAAAGACAGCATAAAAGCCATTCCACTCCATTTTGAAACTTTTTGAAACTGGAATAAGGGAAAGTGTTTTACCGTTTTAACACATCTAACCTTTTACAATCTATAATGTTAAAAAAACTGTGACCAACAGGTATATCATAGCGAAATTAACAACCTCTGAGAAGGGACAAAATTGCAGAAAAGTGGAAATGACCTCTCTCTTTCACTCTGGCTCACATCTAGTCACCTCACACATGCTTTTTTGTCCTTTCTACTGTCTTTCTCTCTTTCTGTCTCCATTTCCATCTGTCTCTCTCACATTTTGGAGCAACTCACCATTTTCGCCATGTATATGAATCTTAGTTGGCCGCTGGCAAACACAACACACCTGTCAATCATGCAACACAAATACACACACACACACACACACAAACACACACACCTCTGACTCTACAGCAGTCAGTCACTTTTTTTCTCTCTCTCTCTCTTTTTCTGTGAGTTTGACTGACTGTCTGACCAGTGAGAGGCATTAATGCTTTGTTATGGAGATGCTGTGTCTGGCTGTCCCTTCCAGCTTGTCACATACACTTGGAGAGAGAGGGGAAAGGGAAACTGGGGGGAGTATGGAGACAGTGAGCAAAGAAAACACACACACAACCTTTCCAGGACATGTGGTATGAGTTAACTCTGTATGTGTGTGTGTTTTAGGAGTTGTCTGTCCTCGCGAGACCCCTACTGCATCTGGCTGAGTGCGGGGAACTGTGCCACAGTGGCGCCGGGATTCAAGTGAGTTAAAGCTACATCACGCGACCCTTCTATTAGTCCTGCCACAGTAAACACTTTTACGGTTCATTAGAATAAAAGAGCCTACACAGCTACTGAATTCTGGACACAAGCTTTCTGTGCAATCGACGATTCTGTTTCTATAGCGTGCATCATTGTTAAAGGTCCTTTAGGGTTTACTCTAAACATCCTTAAAACATCTGGTAAAAATCAGATGGCCGTTAAATGTCTTCAAAATTTATAACCAAGTGCAGTTGGAGATTTTTTCTAAGCAGTCTATCCAATGAACAGGATGACTTCATAGATGACATTGAAAAGTAGTTTTATAGTAAATTATAATAGAAATCCTATAGAACACTTTAGAATAAAATATAGATTTGTTTACATTAATATATTCAGGTGTCAAACAGTGGAACAGTGTCACACTTTTACAGCATTCATTAACCCTTTCACATGGACGATCACAATGGAGTGTTTAGAACTTTCGTGCGTCACGTGATCAACTGCTAAATTCGGACGCGCTCAGAGCTTGTCATTTATCACAACTGCTCAGTGTTTTCAACCACATAAGGTTTATTTTCGCTTTCAGACATTTAAACAATTCATAAAAACAATTCATTTATAGTTTGAAAAATAAATATTATATTTAAATGTTATATATTTTTAAAAAAAAGTCCATAAAAGCAGAAATAGCAATTATAAATTGATTAGATAAATCAGATAGATATTGCATAAGTAACTATAAAGTTCACTGTATTCTTCTCCCACTTCACTGGCCATTTAGTGTCATGTTTTTCGGGAGAAGTTACTGAATTTGTGTTCAAAAATCAGACCGATCAGATTCTCCGAACTGCGGCGCAAACAAACATGGCGGCGTCCATCGCGCATCAAAGATCAGCTAACTTGATCATTATAAAGGTTTTTAAACAACAAAACACATTCACTTCCATATATTTGAGAATCGGAATATCAGGTAGTTGATAACATAGCCAACAAGTTGGTGAATTTTTTGAATAAATAAGACAAACACTAAATAAATATGATGCACCTGTCATGCAGCGCTTTTGAGTCTGTCACGTGATAAGCATGACGCGTCGCCATGGGAACAGTAAGGACAACATTCTAAAATAACGGTCGCCTAAAAAAAACTCACGCTGGAAGGGTCAGAGAGAATATTTAGCGAAAGGGTTAATCTCAGTTAATGTAAATTTCTAAATATACTGTATACTATATGTTATAATAACTATACATACTATAAGTTCTATAACTATACATACTATACGATTTTTTTATGCATTTAACTGCTTTTAACAAATTGAACCTTATTATAACGTGTTACTCTATCACTTTATCAATGTTTTAGTGGGAATTACTTTCACCATCTGATTAAAATTATAGTTTAAGTGGGAGCCAGTATCCTTGTGATCCTTTCCCGATCCTGTCCCTGATCCTACATTGCTTCCTGTCAGTTGTCTCTACTGTCCTGTCCCGATTAAGGCAAAAAATGTAAAAGAAATCTTAAAAGATATTCTCATAGTTATTTTACATTACATCTCTGTTTGCGATGGCGTCACTGTTACTCTCATTTACCCGGTCTGTTGTTAATTTAATCTGGTGCTTCAGATCATATATGTGCAGATATTTATCTCAGATAAACTAATGTAAATGATATATTTATTAACACACTTATTTATAACACATTTATGAGACAGAAGACCAGTTGTAATAGCACATTGACATTTACAAATATTTTTGTAATGTCCCCAAGTAAATGCCACAAGCCCATGCAATTAATAACAACTTCTTTTTTTATCAAGGATCATTTCGCTTTTTATAGTTTGGGACAGTAGAGAATAGACAAGAAGCTGGAATGACAGAGAGGCAATAGGACATGTGTGTTCACTGCTCTTTAATGTCCTGAGCATACCGTATTTTTCGCCACATAAGACGCACCCAATTTTAAAGGAAGAAAATCTAGAAATAAAAGATTCTGAACCAAATACTGTAGTAAAATATTTTATATCAACTGTATAAAGTTAACAGCAGTTTAAGAACAATTTTAAACTGAACAAATTTTTTAAATTTTTATCAACCAGCCCAATGCATTTTTTTCCGATCGGACGTGACCAAAAGAAGCCCAATCTGACAACACTGACTGAGAGAAGTGAAACTAAACCGAGAGAAAGAGGTGTGACTCACAGAGTGTTTTTGTTAAAATCTGAGGAAATAAAAGAGCCTGTGATTCTCAGCACGCTGACCCTGCCTCCTTCTTTCCCTGTGACAAAAGAACATTACCACACTGCTGCCGAAACCCGGAAGAAAGAGGTAGAACGAAGCATGCGCGTTCGGCGCTCACGCTTCACTTTCTGTGAGTCACGCCTCTTTCTCTCGGTTTCAAACGCCTCGCGTTCTCTGCTTCCGTGGTGACCGCTCGTCTCCTGACTCTCTTCCGCTGCAGACCTCGCCTAACCACGCCCCCCTCGCCACAGTCATCACTGTAAAGCCCACCATTGCCCCTCACTCGTCATCACCACGGCTACGGCCGTGGCCGCGCCCCGCGGATTCTTTATATTCATCGGATAGGACGCACCAACTTTTCCCCCCCAGTTTTGGGGAAGAAAAAGTGCGTCTTATGCGGTGAAAAATACGGTATGTACTTACCACTGTGCGACAGCTCTGACAAATTCATGCAACTCTCTATGAATAAATTCCAGACATTAACAACGTTAACATTGTACATTTATTATGCATTTAGTGGTACTTTAATCAAAAGTGACTTACATTGCATTCAAGATATAATTTTTATAGCAGAATCAAGATATACATTTTTTTTGTAGAATCAAATCATTGATTCTAGTGTTGCTAGCAACATGCTGTTTAGCGGTTGCAAAGATCTCTGACTAAAAGGCAATATTGAACTCCCCACCATTTTATGAAATCTCAGTTTGTGTCAGGGCTGTATCTACAGTAATACAGCCTATCCAATTGTTAAGCAGAAGTTAAGTGTGTGTGTGTGTTATAATGAGTGCAGATTGAGAGATTGAATTTGTTGTTAATGTTTTGCTGAGTGGTCGCTGCGGTTGTCATCAGTTGTGGAAAACAACAGCGGCAATATTCTTCCCAGCATGCTCTAATCTTTCCCCGCTCTGAATCACATCCACTGACGTACAGCTGCAATTTTGGTTTATAAAAAGAAGTTAAAATGTTACTGAGATCAACATCTTATTCCTAACATACTACTGCTGATTAGTACATTTATCTACACAGACACACACACACACACAACTGAGTGTAGTTATTTTATAGCTGAATATATTTTAATTTAACATACACTTTCTCTATAACCTGTTGACAGGGGTTCATTTTATTTTCTGGCCATAAACTTGTTTATTGGTTCTTAATGTGCCTTAATTTGTCCTAATGCGAGTATTGATCTCTATAAACAGAGATGGGGAATCTTTTCATCTTGAACTCATGAACACAGCAGATTTTCAGACCGCTGCCAACAAAACGGACAAAACTTGTGAGAGTACTTATCAGTGTCCCAGAAGAGCTTTGGTTTACTCCAACGTTCAATTATATGCTTCCATAGCCAAATGTATGTCAGAGTCATACATCTTCTACTGTCAGATGCCATAAAGTATTCTGTAATCATAGAGCACATTAGAATTATAAAGATCTTGGCTAGAATCTAGAATCTTTGGTTTTAGTTATAGAAACCAAAAGCAGCAGCACTGTAATTGTAAAACTGATGTAGATTGAATAATCAAATAGTATAATTGAGTTACACAATAAACAAATGAAATGCACTACCATTCAAAAGTTTGTTTGGCAGTATGTTATTTGTTTCCTGAAATAAATTAATACTTTTATTCAGCAAGAATGCATTACATCGATAAAAATGACCAACAAGGACGTTTCCATTTAGACTAATAGACAATTCATAATGAATCTTGAAAACAATTGCTGCAAATCAGCATATAAGAATAATTTCTGAAGGATCATGTGACGCACTTGGTGTATGCGACACTTATGATCATGTGATTTCATGTGAAGTCATTTTCAGTGTGCACACGTCACGTTAAAATAATCTGTGATTGGTCACTTTACATGTTAGGCACTTTCCAATAGTCTTTTTCCCCCGAATACGCTGAGAAAAAACTTTATGCTGACTTTAAGTCTGGAAATGTGAGACTTCAGAGAAGCAGAACAAGAAATAAGACATGAGAAACTAGCGCCAGAGCGAACTATGCATTTAAATGTTAATCAATGAAATCTAATGAAATTCTGCTAGACTGAGAGGGTGAAATGTAAGAAAAGAGGGCAATAGATGTACGATGGTAATACTTTGGCTTTCTCATTTTTAAAATAGCTCTGCGGCTTGTTTTTTTGCAGTGTACTGCGGGTAGGAGAATATGAAGAAAAATATGACTTTATTATCTTGTGGGATATTTTCTCTTTGTTCTCTTTTTCCCCATTCGCTTTCTCCCAGGGGCAATTTAATCTCCATATGATGAGAGAGCATGTTTGTGCTAATGTGTGTGTGCAAGCGTGTTGGCCAATTCAGGTATAATGAAAAGCATGCATCTCAGAGGCATATTGATGTTCAGATATTATGCACCTGCAAGATCCCAATTTACCACTTTATGCAGGAGATTTTTTTTATCTTGTCCTTCCATTTATCCTTCAATATGAGATGAAGTCATCCCCGCTCTCTCTCTTTCACTCTCCTTCCCTCTCATTCTGTCACTCTCCCCTCTCAGGTTAATGGAAATAAGGACTTTAAATCATGTCAGGTAGAGAGGGCTGATTCACAGATAGATTGAATATTCAGGGCAGGGCGAGGCAGGAGAACGGCAGGTGCCTCGGCAGGGGCTGAAATGGGGTGCAAGCATTAGATGACAAATTGTTTGTATGCTAGTATGTTTTGGGTTTTTTCTCTGAAGCTTTTTTTATGGGGTCATGACATTTTCTTTAATGTTCTTTGGGGTTCACTTATATTGTTAATAATTGTTTTGCACAAACAAAGCAAATATATATGCAGAAAAATCATTATTTACAACCTTCATACTGACCCTCTGGCAAGACATTTTTGGTGCTTGATTAAATGCTGTGTTTATATTGAGCAGGACGTCTTTGTTACGGAGGGACGTGGGGATCCAACTGAAAATACTTTATTAGGAAACGAAAACAGAAAACAACACTTCTTAGTGCAAACTCGTAGAACGCTCGGAAACAGGGAACATCCGCACACGAAGACAGGAACACATACAGATAAAGTTAACAACTGACAAAGACAAAGGAGCACAGGAAGGTATTAAATGACAAACACGGGATTGGGAACAGCTGACGAGACTTTGGCAGTTATTAGAAAGGGTTTAAGAGTGTGCAGGACCTGGAAGATACATAAAGGGACCTGGAAGGGAACAAAGCGAGACAAGACCGTGGCAGTCTTAAGCTAAGCAACTTGCAGGATATTTGAATGGTACAAAGACCTTTTATATGTCAAAAGATCAAAAACAAATGGATTTCTCTTGTCTTTTCATTCACCCCTTTAAAATTTCATCATTGTACCCTTAAGGTTAAATAGATTTCACTCAAATAGATCAGGTATACTCAAATTAAATCAAGTGAGTCAAAATATTTGAATGAATTAAGTTATTTTCTAGAGCCATCTGTGTTAAACATCTTGATGCCAGTGACACCCAAATATGACAATTCAGTGGTCTAAGGTATACGATTGCAACATTTAATAATTGCCATTTATTATATCATACTAAAGTAAAAAATGACATTTTTCTGCAGATTAATTGCACAAGGCAAATAGCCCCTTTTGTGAACCTATAGTAAACATAATTTACATTACAATCAAGGCATCTTTGCCCTGAAATGAATGATTATAGTTATGCACTAATAATTAGGTCAGTGCATTTAACACCTGAACTTGATTACAAGGTGCATAATGAATAAGGTACACGTTCTTGCACTGAAATACCACACACATGCCGTGATTTTTGGGAATCCTGATTTTGCACTTTCACATACAGAATCGCGTACTTCATTAGACCACGGTCCTGCTGATCTCCATGGTAACACTGAGAGGAAGCAAAAACTGACAGAACACGTTATGTATCTGTGTGCGAGATGTCACTCAGGTGCTCGGCAATGAGCGGCAATGACACGCTTGGATCTGTGATGCCAGGAGCAGTGGAACATTGCAGTCGCTCAGAGCAACATGTCACCGTGGTTACGCTGTTAGGCTGCATGAGTCAGCAACGTCCCTCTCAGTAAACATATTCATATTAATATGCTGTTTTACCCAAACACTCATTTTCTTCACACAAAGGTTCTTGCATCTGAAGTAGTCAAAGCTGAAGGCGCTTTAATTTATTGGCACTCGTGTACTTGAATGAATAAAACTCCCTGTAGCTTGTTCCGCTAATTTGACTTATGCACATTGATTACATATGTGCACATATTAAATACATTCAGCGTTTTTTTTTTTCATCGCTTGGGAATAGCATTGGGACTTGATATTGGAAATGTTCAAATTGTAGCTAAATTCAACTAGTTTTAAAAAAACAAGTCTTATTGTTTTTAATTAAATATATATATTGATAATATACAATAGGATGGAAAACGATTCACATCATTGTTAAATGTGCAGCATTATGTTGAAGATGGGTCAGAAAATGTCGCAAAGACATACTGTGATGGCATTCCTGCCTCCATAATTTTATTCTAATGGCTTAATATATTTCATGCAAATGGTGTTCCGGACGTGTAAAATGTACTAAACATAGTAAAACTGTCAAATTTACTCTCATTTGTCACTTAACTTGGATTTCTTGCGCAAGTATGTGTATATACTAATACATTTGCATTGGTTTCTCATCTTATGGCCATGAAAACATGGCTGTCTCTGTAGGAAGTGTACTTGTATGGCAGACACTCGATCCTCAATCATATTGTAACATGTTATTTCCCTTTACAGTTGCTCAGAGAGGCAACAACAGACTGCTGACAGCACAACTAATTAGAAGGATCATTCATGGAGAGGCTTACAAAAGAATGATTGTCACTCCCTTGTCCTCTTTCTCGCTCCTTCTCCTGCTCACTTTCTTCTCCTCTCTGTTCTGTCGTTCTTGCTCTCTGTCTCTGTCACAGGTCTGGATTTGAGCAGTATGTGGAGAGTGGATATCCTCAGTACCCAGACAGCTGTCATGGTGAGTCCCAGACAGTCCGAGCTAACTTGCTCTCAGAGATCGTAACTCATTCACACTATGTTTACATCCCTACACATTCCTGCTACTCCACTATTGTTCTGAAGACTTCCAGAACTCTAGAACTCTTCTGAGAGAATCCGATGGAACATGTTAGGAACATGTCAAGGTCATGTTTCTCTCAGAGACCAGAAGAAATCACATCTTGCAACATCTTTGAATTGTGCAAGATTTTTGAAATTATTTTTGACAACTAAGCACATCTCCCCATTCCCAAAAATTATATATTATTTAAATGCTAAAATATATTTAATGAATAACAATATAAAATAACTTACACTACTATATAAAAGTTTGGAAACAGTATTTTTTGGAACAAATTATGATGTTATGGCATTAATTTGATCAAAAGTTATTTAAAGGCATTTATAATGTTATGAAATATTTATATTTCAAATAAATTCAGTTATTTTAAGGTTTTGTAAAACTGTTCTTCAAAGAACCGTGTGTCATGTTTCCACAAAAAATATTATGCGGCACACACGTCTTCAACTGTGAAAATAAGAAAGTTAAATGTTTTTTCACCACCAAATAAATTGAGCATAAGAGTGTTCTGTTGCATTTGAATAATATGATGTAATATAATATAATAAATTATCCAGACAGGGTGGAATGTATTGTACAAACAAGGTTGCTGTTGTTGTTTTCACATTACAATAATGAGAACTTGAAGATGAATTGTGCCTCATTGTCATGAAATTGATGCCACAATGCAAAAATATCTATCCTAAAATTACACTTACATTTTCTTTTTCCACTTTGAGGTTGACATTGAGATGTTGAGGTTGAGATTTTATTCATTTTGTTTTATTTATAAAGGATAATGTACAATATTAAATGTCAATGTTACCATTTGATGCATGGTACAAGAATTGAATCTGCAGTCCCATATATATATATATATATATATATATATATATTAGATTCATTTTTCATGTAATTTCTTGTGCTGTAATTGCAAAATCCTTAATAGTACTAAGAGTACTATAGTGTCTGGCCTTGAGTTCATCAAAACGAGGCACATGCAATGAATATGTACGTCAACACTGTTCAATAAGTATTTGGTTTATTCATTGTAAAAACCACAATAAACAATTATTTTCCCAAGTATTATTGTTCATTAGGCTGACACTAGACCTACTTGATTTTCTTATTCTTTCTATAGATGTCTTGGCCACAACTCGCAAGCAGAACCCTGCGGTGGACTCAGCGTACGGTCAGTGCACTTATTCAATCTCATAAACATTAAATTCAGACATTCAAATTGCTTTTAGTAAATGATTAACCTTTGTCCAGCCATATTCACAGTCATATTCATATCCATTGACCATTTTAAATCTGAAATTTTATGGCCAGCCATTATATCCTGTAAAGTTGGACCTTGCTTTCAACAATAGGCACAGATTGCTATTATTTTTCTGGTGTGAGTGGTGGGAGTATTGCGTCATGTCTTTTTTTTTTTTTTTTACATCCGACCGTTTGCCTTTCACGCACACATGAATAAATCTTGGGTCTGTCCCATTTTGACCTCTTGCAACAGCTCCCAGAGAGGCATTAGTTTCCCAGATCAATAGAGAACGTTACACAAATGACCCGCAGTGAGGCTGTAGGCTGCGGATCTGGACAGCAGACAGAAATGTGCTGCAGGGCTCTGGGCCATATCAGAGAGCTCTGGGCAAGAGCTTTGGAGGAACTACTGAAAATCACCATCTAACAAATTAATTTTCTGAGTGGATGTGTGACGATATGTGTACGCATGTGTGTGTGATGGAGAGAGTGATAGAGGGTGAGTAATAGACAGTGTATGTATATGAAAGATATTGAGAGAGAGAGAGCATATGTATGTGTGTGTGTGTTTTGGAAGGAGAGAATGAAAGTGTGTGTGTGTTAGAAAGAGAAATAGAAATGTGCAGTTTGATATTTCAGACAGTCGTGAGCTAATACTAGCTGACAGCTGGCCTGTGTGTGTGAAAGTGTGTGTTAACATCCCTGGGTGGTGTTGTCTGATTTTGCTTCTAAAGCGTGCCAGTGGATGCAGTGTGATCCGGGTCAGAGCATAAAGCTATTGTACCACACACAATACTCTCTGCCTCTCTCAAACACACATCACAGCTCCTAGTCCTCTGTGGATCCTGGAGAAATATCCAATATATTTCTCATAATCCTTGTGTTACCATTTGGATTAGTCGCATGAGGTTATTGGCATAGATGAGTTTTAGTTAATAATAACATTTCCAAGTCACCTGATTTGTTCTGTTCTAATCTCCAGCTTATGAATAAGATCTGATTATAGTACTAATATATTTGTAAGATGACCTCCGGTCTGTCCATCAGCCAATTGGAGAGAGAAGATTAACTCCTTAGTGACTATGTCAATTTTGTTTCTATTTGTAAATGATAATAACAATAATAAATTAAATTTATATAGCACCCTTCCATAGCTCATGGATGCTTTACAATGTAGATATAATAATAATAGCGCAGAAAATAATAACTGACCAATATAATGCAAAAAATTACCCATTCAGAAAACAAATGGGTTATTACTCCAACAGATCGACCAGGGAAGATAATTCCAGTGTTTGGGTGCGACAATGCTAAATGATCTACCCCCCATAGATCATAGAGAGGCGATACCTAGAGAAAAAGAGAATGCCAGATTCAGAAGAACGAAGTGATCGAGTCAGTATGTAGGTGAGGTGCAGGTTACAAAGATAGTGGGAGTCAAGCCATGCAAAGTGAGCAGTAGTATTTTATGAGGGGAGAAATGGAAGGAGAGGAAATTTAAAGAAGAAAGGGGAGGTAAAGCAAAGAAATGAAGGGGAAAGAAGGAGATTAGAAATAAGATTCCGAAAAGAAAGAAAGAATAGATTAAGGAAGGAATGGAAAAATTCCAAGAGGAAAAGTTTAAAGGAATGGAGACATTAAGAAAAGGAAGAAAGGACTGAGAAGGTTTAAAATGGGATGGAGAAGGATGTAAGATTAGAGCAAAGACGAAGGTAGAAAGCAAAGGGGGAGAGAGAGATCATGGAAAACAAATGGAGGATGGCATCTTGGCATTGGGCTGTAATGTCATGGATGTGTGGGATGCTGGATGGCGTGTCCCTGTGCTCCTCTCTGTCTGTGGTGTGAAAGAGCACTCAGTGGGTGCACACATTCAATGAGCGTCCCCACTGCTTCATTCAGCCACCAGAGCTCCTCTTCCAGCCACTGGAAATGACATGGCAGTGCAGCTTCTCACCTCACGCTGAGACAAAGCCTCCCACAGCACCGTGGCATGGTAATTAGAGCTCTACCTGCATTCAAGAGGAGTTATTACATCCTCACAACTCTCTCCGTCTTCCCACTGTGTGATAAAGCCATCCCATTGTGAAAGGTGGACGAAAAGTCCCACAATGCACCACTGTTTTCTGACGGCTCTTTTCTTCCGGCACCCTTTAAATAGAATGGAAACGGAATGATAATAAAAGCATCCCGTGTGCCAGCCCCAAGCTCCCCTGATGAGCAGCCACTGTGTGGCACAGATGGCAAGATGACAGGCTTTATTTAGAGGTGGGCAGGCGGAGGATGGGCTCTGTGCTTGGCCTGGTCAAGCGGCGGCTGTTGATGAGTACTGTGTGCCACTACATTAAGCATTAGTCCGGTGATGGAGCTCCTCGCAGCAGCCTGAGCCCAAGGACACAGAGTCTTTCAGAAAGAGACTTCCTCAAGGTCGCCAATACTTAGTCGCCCGGGGAATGAGGAACGCTCAATCTCAGAATCAGACTTATGTGGATATCCTCAAAGTATGTGGTCCGTAAGTATGTTAAGGATCAGTGCATTGTGGGGGATGGATGGAGGAGGAGAAAGGGAGGGGAATCTGTTCAAAAAGAGGCTTCTGTGAGATTAGCTCAGTTCAAATAAAAAGCCTCCAAGTCTAAGTTTCGATTCTGCCAACTCTGGGGTTTGAAATTCATGTGGTATCACAACAAAACCAAGAAAATGTATTATTGATTTTACTGCAAGATGTTTTGTTTTTTCATGTTTTACGTGATTTGTACTGTGATTTTTCTATAGCATTCTTCATATAAACTTTGTAGCTTCTGAAATCTTTTACTAAGCTATTTAAATGGATGGTTCGCCCAAAATGAAAATTTGATCGTCATTTACTCACCCTCACGTCGCTACGTTCTTTCTTCAGTGGAAGGCAAAATAAGATTTTTTTTAAACTATTTTTGTTGCTGTTTAATGTTGTTTTCGGTGTTAATGTAGTTCTATTTATATAATATTTTAATCTATATGTATACGTATGTGCGTGCTTGTGTGCTTGGGTTTGTGTGTGTGTTTGTGTGTGTGTTTGTGTGTGTGTGTGTGTGTGTGTGTGTGTGTGTGTGTGTGTGTGTGTGTGTGTGTGTGTGTGTGTGTGTGTGTGTGTGTGTGTGTGTGTGTGTGTGTGTGTGTGTGTGTGTGTGTGTGTGTGTGTGTGTGTGTGTAAAAATTATTTATATATTTTCAATATTTTGAATTAGCTATTATTTCTTTGTTTTCACTTTAGTTTTAAAACAATAGGAATTTTGTATTGCTTTTTTTCATTTTTATTAGTTAGTTGTTGTTTTTTTGATTATTTACCTTTTAATTAATAAAAAAGTTATTGTACTTTTTTTTTTTTTACATTTATATTTCATTTTATTTCATCCTTTTAAATATGTGTAAACTAAACTTTAAAGTTTTAGTTTCCTTGTATGGACAAAAACAGATATTTCTTTAAACCCTAAAATAAAAACTCATAAATCTGTCATCACTTATGTTGTTCCAATCCTGTATAATGTTAATTCATCTATGCAGCATGAAAGAACATATTTTTATGAATGCCTTAGCTGTTGTTGTTCATACAATGGGGTCCAAAACAACCACAACCCATTTTTGTAAACAAAACTGTACAGGTTGTAAATGACATCAGGGTGAGTAACTGATGACTGTTTTTGGTGAACAATGCCTTAAATTATATTATACAGAATGGTAATATGCTGAAATAACATATTTAAATGGATGTTTTCCTGATTTAAAATGCATTTTATGGATACTTCTGATAAGTAACTTTGTCACCCCCTTCCAATACAACCACAGGAAAGACCTCACCCACAAGCGCCAGCACAACCAATCAGGGGCCAGCTCTGCCTAAAGTCAAGGGTGTCTCTGAGACAGGTACCCACCCCGAGGAGGGGAGGCAGGGAGGGCAGGGTTCTCCTGACTTGGAGCCAGGCAGTGTGGAGATGGAGGGTAAGGGGGTGGGGAGAGGCCCTTGGCCCATTGTCTGTCTTCTAGCTTCCTTTTATCCCAAGTTTCAACTTTTCTAGCGCTGTATTGGATTCCGCTGCATGACCCCACAGCTGCGCCCAACACAAAATACACTCACAAAGAAACAAAAGTAAAAGAATCAAAGTAAAGTGCACACACGCCGACTCAGAGATACAAACAAATTCTCTGTCCAAAAAAACCCTTTGAGTCAAGCTATCTGCTAGTCCGTGCTCATTTCATTCGACCTTTCCCGTTGTTCAGTGTAGACAAACAAAGGAACAAAGCATTCATCTTTGTTGCTTTAATCCATTTAAGTCTGCCCTACATCTCGAAAGCTACTTTGTCTGGTTTCCACTCATGTGTCCCTGACCGAAGTTTGCGAGAATGCAGCAAAATGATCATAAATCCTGTGCCTGCTGTTATGATCATCCACTCAGCCTGTAATGAGAAGCACCAGCAGTCGATAAATAAGCAGAAACCACAGACCCACAGGCAGACGACACCTGATAGAAATTTTCAGCATGCAATCTATTCAGCCGCTCGGTCAAGAGCAGTCACACGCTTGTGCAATCAAACGACCCGCAGACAGGTGAGGTGTGCTGGTTTAGTCACAACTCACCTTAAATTTCCCTCTCTTCACCTCCCAACTCAACCCTCTACTTCTCTATCCCTGTTGATAAGAGGTAATGTGTTTTTACGCACATAACCTCAGAGGACTGATGGTTTTTCACACCTTGCCTCAATGTGCCATTTAGTCATGCTGATTCATTTATAAAAAATGATGCAACCGTTGCATCCAGTTTATGCAACAATTCCTTGTCTGTTTTTTCGGCATTCTAGGCCAGAGTGTGTGAGAGGTGCAGAGTGGTAAATTATCCTTTAAATGTAGTAATTTAGTACAGATATTTAATTCTAATTTACAAAATTATTAGTTTGATGAGAAAAAATGAAAGTGTTTATTTAAACAATCTGAATATTAATTGATTTTTTTTTTCTTTTTGCGAAAAGAGCACAAATTCACAGTGTGACTTATCTTAGTTTAAGTTTACATGTGTATTTGTTTCTTTTAATAGAGATGCAGGCTATAATATTACATTCTCATGTATACACTGATTAATCTCATTAATATGATGTATTTTGGTGGCTCATTAATTCCTCTAGAAAAGCGTTTCAGTTTCATAACGATCATATGCAGTCGTATATTAACAAATAACAGACCTCAGTGCACTAACAATGTTTATGAAGAAGAAAAACATGATTAAAATGTTCAATTAATTCAAATGTTAGCTTCTTATCAGTCTTTGCCTTGATTCATTCTGCATCACTACGGTTTATTTTAGCAAGCAGGGTCAGATTCAAGAGATGCGTTCCATTCCTACAGACTTTGGTAGTGTTGACTTGAGCATACATGCTCGAATCTCTCTCTCCCTCTATATATATATATAAAAGGAAAGCGATAATGATGTCTGCCGAAACAAAATCTCTATTTGTTCTGAGGTGGCTGCTGCAGAGTCCACGCCGCTCGTTAATGTTATTTTAAACACACCTTCTCACAGGTCATTCACACACTCAAATAAGTGCTATGATGGCAGGAACTCTGGCCTCTAGATAATTTGCGTGAGTGTTAGAGGACGGACTGCCATGAGGAGGGGTGGGCGGATTCTGAAACTCATTAAAACACAGTCGAAGATGAACTGACAATGAACTCCGGCTGAACTCCAGGCTGAAGATGCATTCGGTCCTGCAGAAAGACTATTAATACCGCAGTATGAAGAGAAAGAGAGAGACTGAGGTTTGGGGAGTCAGCGAGGAATGGAAACATGTTGAAATTGGGTGGAAGGCATTAAGGCATTCTCATCGAGGAAGTGGAAAGATAATGGAAAAAGACAGAGTGCAAAATCTGCTGATTTTCAATTCAATCACACACCCAAACAAGACTCCAATACAAACCAACGAGAAAAAATAGATGTGGTAACGGCTTTAATCGATTTTATAGGAGCTCTGATCCAGAAAAGAGCAAAGTGACGTCCTTCTCATTAAAGCGTTTCACTTGTAAATGTCACAGTCAGCCTTTCACCCGTGTAGCCAGAGCCAGGTAATAATGTCCATCACCAAAGGTCACAAAAAATAGACTCTGTTTTCCACGAAAATTCTCTTTATATCAACCAAGCGAATGCCCTCATACATGCAGACTCAACACACATGCTATTAAGTTGTGTACACATACACAAGCGCAAGTTATTTCTTAAGAACTGTGGGCTCATACGGTGCTCGGATCCACATAATGCGCCTCCTAAAACCCTCTGTCCCCCTCTCCTGTTCCTTGCCCCCCTTCCTCTCGTCCTCTGGCCCTTCTGACTGGAGAGATGTAGTGTTCTGTGAACCTGCCTGTTTTTTTTTTTTTTTCAGACTAATGCTTCACCTTCTTATGTTCTAAAGCCTCCCTTATTTTCTCCCTCTGGGTTTAGTTTAGCCTGAGCTCTGTAGTCCGACTTTAAGATTATTGCCTTCAGCTTTTTTTTAGTTTCTCTAGAACTCTGTTGCCTTTTTTGTCTCAAATAGTTCATAATTTTCTTCTCAGGATTAGAGATACTTGAACTAGACATGCAACTCAGGCTTCAGAGTGAGACTGTAGAGTTCGATTGCTTCCCGCATGCTTGTTTTGCTTCTCTAAGGTTATAAGATATCGAGCTGGACCAGCCGCTGGCTTCCCTTGAGTTTTTTCATTTACTGTATTTCCTTATCTGCTGGCGTGGTGTGTCAACAAGTATGTTTGAACCTGCTGCATGACTATAACCTCATCTACATTCGGATTGCTTAAGAAGAGTCGCTCTCTAATCAGAAACCTGCTTTTTTTTTGGTTTTGAATGCATGATGCATTGAATTATGCATGTTGTTTTTAAATGTGATATTCTGTAAAAATGTGTTGACTTCTATTTTGATATGATTCGCATCAACCTTAACTAATGCATTGAAGTCTACAGCATTACCCCGACTCTCTTGAAAAGTGATGCTCAACCTTGCTCACTGCTGACCTTTCAAAGCACAGCCAATGATTACTTTTACAATTTGCATGAGGTATCATTTCATAGAATTTATCGTCATGAAAGTTAGTTATACAACAGCCTCAAAAGACGTTTTTTTTATGTTATTTAAACTTTATTTTATAATATAATGTATTTATTTTAATATAAAAATATATATATGATCTAAAGTGCCTTTTTTATAATAAAACAATTGCTGGGTTAACTCATTTGTTTTCTATCAATACTGTACCTGTTTTATATATAATAAAAAATGGTTTATATATATAGTAAACCATAATATTTTTGTCTTGCTACCTAGCAAACTCTTAAACCCCTCTATGAGTATATTCACATAATTTGCACTTAGTGGTAAAAGCAGCGGATATCGCATATTGAGATCAAAGACTGATGAGAACTTATATTTTAAAAAGGATACTAAACATGTTAAATACGTTTTCTATGACAGGAGACTCTATCAAATACTGTATTTAGGAAACAAGAGCGCTGAGCTGAAAATGCAAATCCATTTAGGCCCCAATATTTTTCCCATTTTCTCATTTCCTGCGTTCACGGGTTCAGACGCGCTCAATTATTTACTTTTGTTTGCTATTCTCTGTGTACCTGCTCATATTGTCCATCATAAGATGAAGTAATACTCATTCATGTTCAATTTTCCAGCAGAATTTGCACTTCTGTGTGGAGATCAGAAGATGTCAGTCAACTTTTGACTGAATTAATTTGCTCTCATTTCCTGATATTTGCTTGGGTCGAACTAGATGCAAAAAGACTTGATTTCAACTTCTCATGATAATCTATAAAGGGGTCTGAAAAGTCCTACAGAGAATTTGCAAAAACCTCTCACCTGAAACCAGTTTTTGAAGGCTGATAATATATAAATGATTTCTATTTGAAGTTTTTTTTACATTTCAAATTATAAATCGCCTGAGCTGCACAACTAGTACTACTGCTAAAGAACCTCTTTATTCTAAAAACCAATATCAGTTGCTTGAGCAAAGCCTTAAAAGCATGTCTGCCTAATTACAAGAACTACATCGCTAGATACAGGTGCTTGGTATGTCCTGCCTATTCCATTTGCAACCTGACAAAGCTGATTTATGACAGCTTTTCTGCATCCACATCCACAGCGTAAAAACGCTAGAGGTAATTTTGTAATCAAGAATCAAGACTATTGAATGCCTTCGAAAACCATAAAGGGCAAATTTGTGAGTGCATGTGATGGGTAGGGCATTTTCACACCGCTTTTTGCCAGTGTTGATATTGGCCCCACAACATTTTTGCGGCTATGGATGTACCCAATACAAAAGAAACATCTCCATTTGATTAGCAATTTGTTCATTTGTGTTAAATAAGAGGCGATCTGGTGTTGGAATCTGTTGTTTTTGAAATCATGCTGAGTGTTCGATGCCACTGTTATCAGTGGCGGAAGGCAAGATTGTTCTCTTGGCACTTGTGCACACAGATGAGCGCTTCAATCTATTGCTTAAGGCTGTTGTGGAGACTTGCTATTCATTCCAGCGAAATCACAAAACAAAATACACACAGTTGGTCCCTGCTCTTGATATACAATCACTGATGAACATCTTTGGTTTTAATGAGGAAAACAAAATATTCCAGGGCGGTTTAGAACCCAGAATCTCTGGCACGCTTAAATTCTACCACCCATCCATTAGGGCATACAAATGTTTTATGCGAATCTACGGATTTATTCACTAATTTAAATACATTATATTTGAGAATAACAATATATTGTATTAAGACATAAGGAAATTAATTAATCTATCACAGTAAACATGAGTTCTGTATGTGCCTAACACAAATAATCTACTAAGTATAAGTCTACTAAAGTCTACTAGTAGACTTATAAATAAGTCTACTAAATACACAGTCAGTGATGGCAAATTATGGAAGCCCGTTTCCACCAGAGTTGAGGGGGAAAAAAGATTATTTGTCGAAATAATGACTTGTATCTCGAAATAGCGATAAACTTTCTCGAAATAATGTCTTAGTTTCTTGAAAAACCGAGAAACTTTCTCGAAATAATGAGAATTGAGAATTTATAATTGATGTTACTATAGATTGCATTTTATATATTACACTGACTTTAACTAAGACAGCTGTTTTTACAGAACGTGTCATGTTTGCTGTGATCTCGCATTTACACGCTTTGACCATGCAAAAAAATATGAGAAGTCATTATTTCAAGAAAGTTTCTCATTATTTCGAGATACTAAGTCACTATTTTGAGAGTTTCTTGTTATTTCGAGATACTAAGTCATTATTTCGAAAAAGTTTCTTGTTATTTCGAGATACTAAGTCATTATTTCGAAAAAGTTTCTTGTTATTTCGAGAAAGTTTCTCGTTATTTCGAGATACTAGGTCATTATTTCGAAAAAGTTTCTTTAAACTTAACTTCTTCTTTAAAGAATCAGTCTTAGTTGTCAAATACATGTTAATAATCTAAAGGACCTTTTTTATTATGAAGAACCTTTTGTCAAGTGGAAAGATTTCATGTATGGCAATAAAGAATAAAGAGTGTAGTCTGCTTACAAATGAGATTCTACCCCCTCCTTTTATTGAAAGCAGACACAAAACAGAACAAAAACAGAGAAGGTTTAACTCTACTTGGATATAGTCCCTAAGGATGAGGCTGTTTTCTTCTCGCCTTTGTTCTGAGATACAGTGCATAAACTGAACTACAATAACCGTTGAATCTCTTTGACTCCTAGTGTCCCACTATCGCCAAATGGGCCTGAACTATTCAGTGATATCAAATTTATGGTGTATAAAAAGTACCATTCCCGTGCCTTTCACAGGCAATCAGCCACACAGAGCACAAAAGAAAGAGAGACCAAAAGTGCATTTAAAGAAACAAATGTTTGTGTGTGAAAGAATTATAGACGATAGTTCACCCAAAGATGAAAGTTCTTTCACTGTTTACTCCAAACCTGTATGACTTTTTATGGACAAAAACAGATAAAGTATTCTTCAAAATAGCTTCTCTACATTCTACAGAAGAAGAAAAAAAATGACATGAAAGATGACAGAATTTGTTTTTGTTTGTTTTTTTAAGTGAGCTATGGCTTTTAGAAGTTGTTCAGTTTGGTTAATGTTTTGGAGATTGAAATACACATTTATGTCATGTCAAGGCTTTTTACAATAGAGATTGTTTCAAAGTAGCTTTACAGAATGCAACAAAATATTGTTTTGGCTGTACAATCAAGGCCAGTCAAAAATATTGGTAAATATTAAGTGTTAAGTGTCCCAAACAAAACAAGCCAGATGTGACATGTCATTTAAACAAATCTTTGAATTGCTAATTAATATTTAATCTCACAAACTTTGCAGGCTTAGTCGAATCCATCTGTCAGATATTCTGAAGCGCTCATTTGTCCTGCATGATTGTGTTACTCTGTGCATGACGGTCTGTGTGAATTGAATGTGGACAAGAGAGTTCAGCTTCGCTGGAGTCGCACCCTTGATTACAAACTATGCTGCACAATATTCAGTTGTCCACTATGTCATATTCATGTAATTTTCGCTATGTGCTGTGGGTAAAATTAGTATTACCTTGTTAAACTTACTGTAAACGCCGTAAAAAATGTATTTGAGGACAAAAATACTGTAATACGTTTACTGAATCAAAAAGTTGCCCTCTAAAGTCTGTTTAATTTAGAGATTTAATTCCTTTTTAAATTATTTATTAATTAGAAAGGCCTTTATGCGACAAGTGTCTCCATATTTTACAGATAAAACAAGCACCTGGTTGAGATTGATTTTGTTGAGCATGGAGATTAAGGTTCCAACGATTTCAACTAATCTTTTGAATGAGCGCAAAACAGAAGCAGTTTTAATGTTGTTATATAAATGGTGATGACCAAATCGTTACAATGAGCATGTTAACTTTGGCAGTCATGGTGTGTATACACTTAAAGCAGAGCTTTGAGAGATTGCTCAAATGTCTGCTTTCAATTAAACACACTTTTTTTGCCCTTCAGCTTTTATAGATGTCTCCAGCACTTCGTTCTCCCACTCTCCAACTCTTTGCGAAGGAGTTACTGGGGTTTTGACAGAGGCCTACACAATCCCTCACACAGCCGAAAGGAAGATTGAAAAACTTAGTTTTCACCACTGAAAAGCTGTCACTCATTTCTCTTCACCACTTCACTCTATCAACCTCTTTTCTTCTCACCCACTCTCTTACTCCCAGCGCCATTCATTTTTTTTCCCCTCCTATCCTTTCTCAATAATCTGTCATCCTCTTTTCTTACAGTAGTCATCTTCCTCAGTTCTCTCTAGCCCTTTCTCTCTTCTTCATGCTTGTTCTATCTTTCTTTAAGTCAATGAGGAGTTATTGGATTTTTGACAGAGGCAAAAATCCTACACAATCCATCACACAGCCAGGAGAGAGGAAAAGCACCTTCCTTCTCTTCTCTTCTCTTCTCTATACCTCCATCAGTCTCTTTTACTCTCACCCAATCCCATACTTTCATTTTTAACCATTACATTTTCTTTCTTGTTTTCATTATATATGTAGTTTGTGCATATATGTACATTTTTGTATTATTTTTCTTTATTATACACACATACATACATACATATATGTGTGTATTTATTTATTTATATATATATATATATATATATATATATATATATATAAATAAATAAATACACACATACACTTTTAGTGTTTAGTGTATTAAAGAGGTTTGTATATTTGTATGTGTGTATGTATGTGTATGTATATATATATATATACATACACATACATACACACATACAAATATACAAACACACACACACACACACATACATACATAATATATATATATATATATATATTGTACTTCTCTCTTTTCTCTTTCTCTCCCCATTATTTTCCTACAATAGTTTCTCTCCATCCTCTATGCCTCTGCTTTTTTTAAATTGTCTGCCTGATTGTCTTTTGGCAAAGCGAGGTCTGCCTATATTATGCCTGTGTCTGTTCTTCTCTGTTCTGCCAGCTTCCTTTAAAAGGGAGATGGAGGATAAGCCGGAAGCCAAAAACTCTCATATACCGTTTCTTTTTTTCTTTTTTCTTTTTTACACACTGAAGATCATCTTGTTTGCATGGCTGTGGAAATAACTGACCCAATTACTAAGTCAACTAGGTCTATTTAAAGTAGCACTTTATCCATGTATTTATTAATTTATTTTGAGTTTTTGTTATTAAAAACTGTACTTATTCCAGTGTTAGCCTAAATCAGCTGCAGAGCTATGACATGTTAGCATGTTTTATTTTGATATTAAGAAATTCATATAAATATTTGATATCTAATTTGTGCTTTTTAAATATATAGAACTTGTCATTGTTTTTATACCAGTATATTGTAGCAAAAGCTATTGAGTCATGAAAGAGGACTACAAATCTGCTGTGACACTAAAAGTGTATGCATACGAGTCACCCATCGCGTACCATATGCCGGCCCTCAGTGCTTCCCAGGGGCCAAAGACCTCAGTTTGTAGACCAACAGAGAGCAGAAGAATGAGTCAGAGAAAGATAAAGGTCCCTTCTATTATTCATAACATCTACCAGTATATTTGCAGATAAGTCCGTTATAGCTTACAAGAGAAAAAGCAAACTCTGGTCTATTAATAGTTTTATTCTGGGCTGTATGCAAACATTAAATAAGCCAGTTATGATGACTTGGGGTGTTTTCACACCTGTACATCATTTTCTTTGTTTCGAAGCAGGGATTTAATTTGTTAAAGTGTTGAATTTTCTTCTTGGTGTGGTTTGCTTTCACAAGGTTTGCTTTTAAAAGTGTACTAAAATGTGTTTATGCAAATCACCTGTGAGTAAAACTGTCCCTTTATTGGTCATAGTTCACCTGTTTGCTGCCTTCTGTATCATCCGTCAAGATGGATTGACAGGTTCGCTTCGCTGGTTTTTTATGGCTTTATCTGTAGCTGTTATGACGTACTGAAACGATTATACAAATGTAGCCTTAATTCCTGCTCTGACTTATAAATTATACATATTTAATTATATTTAAAATATATTAAACTTATATTGCAGTTAGAGCTGGAATAAAGGCCTCGCTGGGACAGCATTCTTGCAATGCACAGAGAAGAGCAATTACTCAGATGAAGAGGCGCTCTTTGAATTTCAACCACAAAAACTAACAGAGAAATCACACCAGGTTCTGAAACAAAAGCTCCAAACGAGCAAGGCGTGAAACTCCATCTTATTAAAATTAAATGTTAAGAGCTTGCAATAACTGTGAGATGCGTGCGCACTGGGCGACTCTTTCAGAAGTTTTCTTGGCTATAACTCATTCTGGTTTGCATCTATAAACAGTGAGGGGAAAAAAAATACAGTAAAGAATTGAGTTGGCGCAAAGCTTTCCTACTCCTATAGCTAGCAAAGAACATTTGCTGCTCAGCTAATGTGTTTGTATTGATGCCTGAAGGAAGATTATCCTTGTTTTTCTCACATAGTTATTATGCATTCATAGTTGTATTTTTGCTTGCAGCAGCTAGAAAAAGCACAATAGCATCTCTCTCCCGGTCTCTTCCTAACTCGATAGCTTGCTAATGGTGGTCCACCCACTCTGTTCTTATACTGTGTTGTGTTTGCCATTGCTGTTCGCTGACGAGAGCAGCGGTGAGACTTCACTGGTCTTGCCAAAAGTCTTAAACCGTTATTGCAACACATATTTTAATCTATTTTTAGTTTTGGCTCTCTGCAGTCTGCAACAAATGTTTCCTTTAAGACATTTCATTTGATAAGATAAAAAGTGAATTAAATTTGCTTGCCATGTTGCAAAGTGTTCTCACACTTATAAATACCTTTTTTAAGACTCAAAATAAGACTAGAGTGGCTTTTAGTTCCTGTATGTTATCTTTGATTAGCTATTCGCAATTAGGAAATCATTAGAAAATCATATACTGCATCTGAAATCAAATATTTCCCTATTATATATGCAAAAAGTAGTATGCAAAAATTAGTAGACCAGCAGAGTAGAATGTCTGAATGTATAGTATTCAAAACAGTAGGTCTCCTGGTTAACTGGACCTTTTACCTTCCTATGAGGCCATGGGAGAGAATTTATGAATGACGCAACTGATGCTGGTAGGTCACGTGACAGTAACGACATGGCAGATGTAGTACATCCAAATTTCATTCATACTACACAAATTCATACTCTATAGAACATCATTTTTTTACAGGTGTAAGGTAAGCTCAAATTCAAATGTTGTACCTGCTTAGTATATGATTTTGGATGCAGCAATAGTTTTATTCATTTATTTTCATCTCTCTATCTTGCATTCCCCTCTCTTCACTTTCACGGCTGTGATGTGTCCAAATTGTGATCTGCCCACATTTTTGAAAGCCAACACATCAAGGAATCTGTGGGGGTTTTTTTGGTGGTTTTGTGGCGTCTCTGATGTTTTATTCAAATTAATTAAGATTTAACATTTTGTTTCCTTGCAGAAAATTTTTACCAAAGCAGCTTACATTTTAAAATTTCAGTCTATGTAAAATATCTCTAACGGCAGGTTTTAAGTAAGGATGAAACAGAAAAAATACAGATAAAGGAGAAAAACAAGGAAGGGCTGACTGTGCAGATGGTAGTGGGAGTTACTAATTATCTAAGTGTGCACATGTTAGCAAAATCACCTCTACCCTCAGCTCATTAAGACCGTAAGGTGGTCTGTGCATTCATTTTAATTTGTAGTCAATGAAAACATCATCATGTCATTTTCGCACCACCTTAACGTCATATGGAGCTCAGTGTAGAACAGCACAATCAGCTGTGAGTCAAGTACATGGAGCTGCTGCTCTTGAGACGGAGGCTAATGAGAGTACCACTTAGTTCCCTCCAAGACCATAAGAAATTGTTCTTGAGGCTCTGGCATTATTTGATGTTGAACCAATGAGCATTTGCAGATTGATTCAGCCAGCACTCTGCTTTGTTTGTCAGCAGTTTCTAACACAAATAGAAGTCTAATAAGAATTCTATAGTCTTGCACACTGTTAAAAGCTAACCTAACTGGCTGCTTGCTGTTTCTTTACAGTGCACTCATCATACTCTCTTCCCCTCTCTGCAGGAGTGCGCCGACTCCCTGAGGTAGATAAGTCCAACCACAGTGTTCACTACACTCTACTCATTGCGTGTGTCCTGGTGGCGTTTGTCCTGGGAGCTTTCCTCTCCGGATTCCTTGTTTCCTGTTACTGCAACCACAACGTTAACAAGACCAAGAGGCTGTCGAAAGATCCAGAAGCACCGATCCCACATGCGCTATCCCTGCGCAGCCTAGCCAAGCTAAACGGCTTGCTGGAAAGCCAAAACAAGGATGAGAAGCTGGAGGTATCCTCGCCCAAACTCTACAACTCTTTCTTTGCTAATGGAAAAGAGCAGGCACATCGCAGGAATGCCCACCATGCTGCCATGACAGAGCTTATTCACCCACATCATCACCACTCTGCCGAACTTTCCGGCCTTCCCACCCCTGATTCGACGCCAGAGCTCCCAATCAAGAGCATGAAGGCCTTCAAGAACCAATGGGAGAAGAATCAAAACTGCAATAATGCTAAAGAACCCAAGTCCCATAATATGGGAGCATCTCGGCCGACTACTGGGATGCAACATCAGATGTTTCCCTTTTCCCATGGACTGACCAACGGACAGGTACTAGGCAGCTCGGCACACTTGGACGAACGCAAAGTCCACAATGCAGAGCGTGTGGTAAGCCAGCCGTATCACTGCTACCCACACAAAATCGTGGACGTCACCTCACTCGACGAGCTCCTGAAACACATTCATGAAATCAACGTGGCCACAGGCAAGAGTCCCACTGTGCTCACCTCTTCCATGTCAGCTAACGCAGGACAGATGGCATTTGCAAATCGTGTACAGCCTCATATCCCAGAAACAGAGTCTGCGCCCTACTACAGTTCCTCCACGCTTCCTCGGGACAGTCTCACTCGCCGCATGGACGTTCCACCAGAGATTCCTCCCCACCATCAGTCCACCTTGGAGAGAGTGTCCCGTCACCCTTCACAACGCCACTCTTTGATAACCACCCCCAAGATGCCCAGCGGGGGAGTGGTGCCACGGCAGCACAGCTTCAACCAGCGCAGCTCCCATCAGCCCCTCCTTCTCTCCCGAATGAACTCTAATGGCAGCAGTTCAGGTTGCGATGTACGGCACCCTCTCATCCCTAATGGATACCTAACTCGCCAGCATAGCTACAGCGAGCAGCCGGAGGTCCACCGTGGAGCTATTGTCCGTCGGACAGCTTCGCTCAAGCCTGACGTCCCTCCAAAACCGCTGTTCATCCCTGCTAGCTCGCCTGTCAACCAGGCAGGGAAGTTCAACTACTGAACACTAGAGAAGAAAAGCCTGTGGTTTTTCGTGAAAGGCTTCTCAACCTCTCAGAACTGACTGTGGTCAAAAACGAGTGAAAAACTGGACAAAAAACTTGCCTTTATGGGGAAAAAGATTGGCTGCCAGTGTTGTCGACTTTACATTTGAACTGTGACCTGTTTTTCTCTGTTTCATGAATATATCTGTACCATATTGGTATTGCTCAGCTATTGGCCATTAGGAGGGGAGGAGTTGCAAGAGTCCACCTAGATTTAGGCTGCCACAGTGATAAGTGTGTGGCTTTACGGTGTTACTTTGAACTGTCTAGACGGGTGTCACTGATCCTAAACTCCAGACCTGAACTTTTATCCAAACAAGTGTACACACCTTGTTTGATACTCTGATCTTTCTTGCTTTGGCTTAACTATTATGTTGATGTAGAGTTGATGAACTGTGCTGATCCCAATTAGAAATGTGTATATATGCATGTGTGTGTGTGTGTGTGAGAGAGAGAGAGAGAGAGAGAGTGTGTGTGTGTGTGTGTGTGTGCGTGCGTGTGTGTGTGTGTATGTATATATATATATAAAAAAATATATATGTATGTAAATATACATACCCAGTGTATGTATCTAGATTACTAAAATGGTTTAGCCCCCTCAACGAGGTCCTTCGCCTTATTTTGAAAGCAGATGTGCTGTGAAATACAGCCTGAAGAGATCTCGGTAAAAACCGTGAGCAATAATATCCACCCCATCCTGTCCACTCAAGTGTAATGCACTAGACCTCTCAAACTCAATAAAGTTAAAATTCAGATGATTCAATGTGGCTAGAGATAGTTGCATCAAAATACCGAATCCCCAGTGAGATAAATTGGCCTTAGTATTATGAAGGAGAAGTATGTATATACCTAGGAGGAATGTATTCTTTCTCAATACACTGCAGAATCAGTGTAAGGTGCTCCAGTATTTATCCTCTGTCTCCTCTGTTAAAATCATTTAATCGGTGAAAGTGAATCCAATTTTTTTTCTCCCACAGTGGAATTATTGAACATTGTGTCCTAACCAGGTGTGATTAAGTGATTAAAGCTTTCTCTACTATGTAAATCTTGTCTCCAACCATGGCCACTTTGTTTTCTATTATGAATAGCACCACCCACAGTGAAATCTGATTGGTCTATACTTCTGCTCCATATAGCAGTGTTTTAAACATCAAATACCGGCTGATTTGTTCTGCAGTGAAACCGGTCGCACCTAGCTAGGACACACCGCATAAGAGTACAGAACAAAATTATTTCTTACTTTTGTCCTGAGCTATCCCTGTATAGTATTAAAACAATGTATCATTATTAACACTAAACATGTTTTGTGTAAATAGATGAACAATAACTAGCCAAATTTTAATTGTGTAAATTTGTGCCTTATTTAATATGATGTGTTATGGGGGTGTGGCGGCAGAGTGAGAGAAGGGACATAAGAAAAGGGCAGAGAGGCCGTCATTTATCTTTTTATGTTTAATAATTGTATTTTTTTTAAGCTTGGTTGTTTGTATGTGTCATCACTATTGTAGATATATATTTCTAGAGACTTTTGATATCCCCAGGCTGTGTGAGGCTTTTGCATTTGGATCTGCATCTACATAGTTTTCCCTCCAAAGAGATCTGTCTGTCTATCATTGTTCCATCTTTCCATCATTCTATCTATCCGTCTGTCTCTCTATCTCTCTTTTTGTTTTGTTTTCTCCTTTCTTTTCTTCTTGTTTAACTCGAGGCTAGATTAAGAAAACTTTGCCCTCTGAACTGATGAGTTTGTTCTGAGATGTATGATGTAAGATACATGAACTTTTACACTACAGCATATCTTCAGATCTTATGTTTAATGGCGAGCGAGAGTAAGACTTCTTACGCTTTGCACTCTATTTGGAGGAGAGACTTGTGTGCGTGTGTGTGTGTGTGTGTGTGTGTGTGTGTGTGTGTGTGTGTGTGTGTGTGTGTGTGTGTGTGTGTGTGTGTGCTTCACGAGGAGACCATATCAAGTTGGCTGTAGTTCAAACACATACCTCCCTTTGCTTTTCCCAGTACTTCAGTCTGGCAGAGTAACTCAGAACAGTTCCTCTGCTCAAAGTCATCTTCATCATCTTATTCTGTGATGTGTCTGCTTTTGCATTTTGGTGCTGGTCTGAAATACAGTTTTTATTATGTACACTTGAATGAACCTTTCATATTGGATGCCTGTAACTATGTGCTCTGTTGCTCCTCACAAAACCAAATGCAATGTCACATTTTAATAGATGGCTACCGCATCATATGCATCCCACGTGGAAAATGGACTGAGGATTGAATCCCTACATCGTACTCAATGGAAAACCGGAGCGAGTAGACTAAGTAGAAAGAGACTGGAGTAGTTTCTTTGAATTTCTATAGATATTATGATGGAAAGGGAACTGCGTGTGTCTGTTTAATCTGCTTTAACCATTGAGGTTTCTGTTATTGCACAGTGTAAATACAGTCCTGGAGTTTCCCAGGATTCAGTGCTCTGTTATGATTACTATTGGGCAAAGCCCCATGGATTCTCCACCTCTGCTTTTATGGAATACTGTTGTATTTTCCTTATAACAGAAATAAACGAGAGATCATAACATGCACATTGTTTGACTGATTGTGTGATTTGATCTCTTTACACCGTTTACATGTATTTTCTTTCTCTTCCACATGCACACTTCGTGTGGCACTTTTCAGATGGCTTGTTAAAATCTTTTTTTAGTGATTAAATTAAAATGAACATGTTTGGATGTAGTCAAGTAGAACCGGGAGTCTGTAAAAACACAGCTGATTCTGGTGTTGTTTGCCAACTGCAGCTGCACTACAAGGATGCAATGGGTGATGTTTTCCAATTAGTTCCTCTGGGCCCTTGAATTGAAGGTGAATATATATTAAAAGTAGCGTCCATAGCTCTCTCTTCAGTTTATAGTGCAGCTCTACAAGAAAATGAGATGCACAGGCCCTGATTTCTCAGCACTATCTTCCACAAAGAGAGAAATGTAAGTCTGTGTTGTTATTTGCGCTTTGGTTGTGTCTTCTTTCTCCTCTCATGTGTTCAGCTCAGCAGTGCCACATTTTTGTAACGTTTGCACTTATCTTTGCTTTTTATCATTACTTTCTCTGAAAATGATGAAAATGCTATTCTAACTAAGTTGCTTCCGTTCCAGAAGCGACTGCTGATACTCCCAGCCAACAAAAGCAAGGCAGAACCTGTTCAGTTTCCCACAGTTACTTGGGAATGGACTTCCCAAAAACACATCCCACACCACTGCTGTGTTAGGTAATAAAGTAATGTGATGTTCACTTCCCCTCTTTCTATCCATAAAGACTCTGGTGCAGATAAGTGGCTCTGGATTCAGTGGACACACTAACTGCAGGTTATCTTGACAGGCGGAGCTGAACAGTCTCGGTTATTACCCACAGTTCTTAGTTCACTACTCATCAGGTGTCATCAAGAGTGCTACTACCTGATATCACCCACATGAGAATCATCAAATTCACACCAGAATACACTTTTATGTCTCCCGGTTCTCCCTCCATCATTTTCTTTAGCCGTCTCTCGCTTCCACTGGCTCTTTTTCCCTTGCTGGTTGTCAGTGCTCTGAGAGTGATAGAGCATTAGAGAAAGGTATTCTGGGAGATTCATCTCAGAAGGCTCATGTCAGGAGCAGCCGAATGTTTCTGTAGATAAAATCACATCCATTTTGTTGTTCAATGTATCGAATTGTATCATCTCATGAGCAGTGTAGTCCGCACATTGGCTCCGAAGGAGAAGGGGACCACCCAAAAACATTTCAGACCCTGTGAATTTTAGCGATGACCCTAAACCTGCTTAACATCTGCTGTTCACTCAACCCAGAAATGTAAAAATGTGAAAATGCTGTGGTGGTTTGTAGCGATATATTTGGCTGCTTGAATTTGTTTGTCAGCGTATGGTCTGTTGTTGTTGTTTTTTGGGGGGTTTTATGCCTGTTTCACAATAACACAGCTGAAAGGATGTATACAGAATAGTGTATGACAATAGACACTGCTGACTACTTGTGTTCGTGTGTGGCTCTGTATGTGTGTACTCCTAAAGCTCATTGTGTAATATGGGGAACTATTTAGCTGTTGATGGGTAACATTATTTCGCCCCTTTATAAAGTGTGGAGGCTTTTCTGATATTGATTAATGTTTGTATCAGTTTCAAAAGTTACGTTTTCCAATATGTGCCAGGGATGTTTTTTGTTGTTATGGGCTATTTTTCTAGTCTTCTCCATGCGGCTAATCGAATGCGTGTCTTATTTTTGTCAAATACATACATTAGTACATTTGTTAACCTAATTTCTCAATTTGAACAATTAGACTAAGAATGTATTGCCTCTTACCACTAAAAATTAACAGAATTATTTCATGTGATATGTGCCTACAACAGAAAAAAATATAAAATTAAATATTACTTTCTTTTTTTCTTAATTTTGAGGCGTATTTATCACTTTTTTTATATTTCTGACCTTGGTTGATTATCTTAATTCAAGAAAAAAGTCAATTGGTAAATGCCTGTTGTGCTCCGAATCCTTCATGTCTCTTTTATAAAGAGTTTTATCTTCACTTCTTTGTCTCTGTATGCTTTCTTTTACTTTTCGGTCTGTTTCATCTGTGAGATCATCTTGAAAGATTTAGCTGATAGTCATGGTTATGATATTGCTGCCGTGTTGGGCATACATATGTGCTACACTCCTTCATTTGCATTATTTTGATTACAAAGAGATGGATGGTTCTGATATTAAAATGCTTCCCATTTATTGTTTGTTATTGTTTTCTGCTGAGAATATGGGTAGTATCATTCATGTTGATATTGTTTACTGTAAATGGAAAGTTAAAAATAGCCTACTCCAGCTTATGCTTTATGAAACTGAACTTGCAATTTTTTTGCTGAGGTATTTCACATGATGTCAGATATTGAAAAGGCATATTTGTCTTTTATCAGACTTAATTTTAGTAGAAATAATAATGTTCAGCTATAACTGCAGCAGTATTGAATCACTCAAACGATTAATTCAAAACCTTTGATTTGTTCATTAAAATAACAAGTAATATTCTATATGAGTGAGTCACTGATTCATTTAATCAACTGACCTGTTCAACCAACTAACCCTGTTGCACCGGTTCTCTGTAAAAATAAAAAATAAACTATTAAAAAATGGTTCGGCACGCACTTGCACCACGGTTAATCTCAAATCTGACAGCGCATCTGTAAATCATCTGGCTTGTTGACAAAAGAAAAACATGTAAAAAAAGATAGAGTTTAGAGTAAGAATATTTTTCTATCTGTGGATACGCTCCGAGCGAACTGTCCAATCAACTGTTAGTATGTAAATCTGTTGTTGACGTCCCAGTTCCTGATTTGCTAGTCTCAGGCAGCGTATGAATATTAAATTGAGTTTGCTTCCAAGTTTTCTTGCTCTTCAATGGACAAATTCACAAAATGTGAAAATGTGAACGTAAAATGAAAATGAACGTAAATAGTCGAGAAAGACGATGATCTGTGCATTGTCTTAATGACAGCAGCTTAATATTCCTGCAGCTGTCCTTGTTTTTAATGTTAATCAAACAACAAATGACAAAGCTATCACTCACTGCTCTTGACTGAATAGCTTTTGTAACTTTAATAAGAACTAATCTTTATTTAATTTATTCAGTGAAGATTAAATGCAGTGTTATTTTACAGCTGATACTTTATTCAATTTTGGTGCCTGAAAACTACTGTTAGACCTACTTTACCTGAAAAACATAGTTTATTTTATTTGTATCTTTGCTCTATTGTATTTATTGTGCTATTGCTTGTAGTTTGATTATTTGTTTTTATTTTCTTTCTTTTTTTTTTTTGACAGTTGTCCTTTTTCTCTGAACATAGCACATACTGAATCATACCAAATCCGTGATCCTAAAACCATGACACAAACCAAACCATGAGTAATTTGAACCGTTACCCCCCCCCCCCCCCCCCCCCCCCCCCCCCCCCCCCAATCAACAACACTGATTTTAGTTTATGAGTGAGTTAATGAATCAACCTAATAATTTGAAGCATTTATTAATTCCAGAACAACCACAGTGTGTCGCACTCATGCTGTTATAAATATCAAATTATCTTATTTATTTTGCTATCCTAACTGTGTACGATTATGGTTTGTTGAATCGCACTGCTCTGGAAGTGTAAAATACACAACACTGGTCTGTGTTCAAACTTATCTTTAATGCAACATGCAAGCATCTGTGTCTATCCTGAATGTTTTAGCAGATTCTCGGTCTGGCTTCCCTCTCAGAGAGAATTTTACATGCTACAGCACCGCAAACCTCACAGCATTTGGATACATTTATACAAACCATAAACTAAAAAGAACCATATGGCTCCATGACTGTACTGGGAGACTAACTGTGTCCTTGCTGCGTACATGGCTCTTCAGAATTGCAGTTACAGTGGCGTTATAAGACTGTTCACTGCTGGCTGCTTGCCTCATTTATATTTTAATAGTTTGAGTCAAAAGAGTCATCACCTCTTCTGCTTCATTCTGAATGATGATAAATTACATATGTATGTGACAGAGTAAATAACCTCATAAAGTGGATGTCCCCCAAAGATGTAGCACTACGGCATATTCTCTTCCTGTTGTCATGGTAATCTTGTCCCACTATGTCCTCTGTCCATAGATTTATAGGCCAAACATGGCAGAGAAAAGCCTTAAAATCAACAAATGCTTTTATTTGCCCTCTATAACACACCTCTGGCATCTCCACAGTGATGCTCAAGGATTCTGAGTCTTTCTCTCTGAAAGCCAGATGGATCTCAACCAGAACTAAGGGATTCCTGGACTGAATGACTAGAAGATAATGTAGCCAAGTAGAACATTTTCCTGAATTTACTGAAAAACATTTACTGATTCTTGAATATAATTTCTATTAAACAATCAAAAGCCATCGCCATAACCAGCCCCTAAAAGCAGAGGGAAATATTGGGTTGATAAAGTTCTTGTAGCTCCTAACTGTAAATCTGATTCACAAAACCAACAAGGAGACTGATTCAGGAAATCCCATTAAAGTCAGAATCTGATGTAAAGTCGAGTGATCTATAGTCCTAAAGCATAATGGAGAAAAAGTTAACGTTACAGTATATGTAAAGTTAACTGATGATGATTTCTGGGTTAAATACCAGAAACATTTCTGAAAAAATAGGGATTAACTGTAAATGTCACTGCCCTGTACATATGAACCATTTGGCTATACTTGTGAGGGCCAAATACTTGAAAATGTCCTCACAAATATAGAGAAACATGGAAAATGAAAATTTAAACTATTTCTATTATTAGAATTTTTTAACTGTATCGGTCAATATTGGATATTTAATTAATCATGCTAATTTCCTTTATTGTTAAATTTAGATTACATTTGCTTTCAATGCTCCCTTAAAGAGATAGTTTACCCAAAGATGTAAATTTTGTCACTTTCCCTTCAAGTTGTTAAAAGAATATATTTAAACAGTTAACGGTAGCCATTGACCAAACAAAAACACTATGGAAGGCAATGGCTACCGTTAACTGTCTGGTTACCAACATTCTTTAAAATAACTTAAATAAAATAGCATATGGGTGAGTAAATGATGAAAATTTCCATTTTGACAAATTTCCTTAAACACTAATAATTTAATAACTCTGTTGTATTCTCTTGTGAATCTTAAAATGAGTACCATATTTCATACTGTACATTATAATGTTGTGATTTTTGGGTTTTATTTATGTACATTTCAAAATAGCATTTGTAACAGTAGTTATCAGTTATGAACCATAATAATCGGCTTAATCATTTTAAGGGTTTAGGGTTAGGTTTCAGCAAATACCATAACCTACATATAAAAATATCACATATGCGATGTCCTTACTAATAGTGCAAAGTCAACACCTGTGTGTGTGTGTGTGTGTGTGTGTGTGGTTTGAATGGGGAAGTCCCGCAGTAGTACAGTAACTGTTAGGTCAGTGGAGAATTATGCGCTTAGGGTTCAGAATGTCCAATATGCCAGACAGCCATGGCGCACTCCCATTACAGTCAGGACTGGTTTCAACCAGTTTTCTCTGGTGCCTTTACTCAGCACTTTTACATAGAGACACAGTAACACATCTGCTACTGCCTGTCACACTGGAACACATGCACGCATATATAAATATACTCTCCCTGACCATCTCACACTAAATTGGCAGCTTTCCCTGCCTACTTGCCCCAACCTGCTCACCATGTTCACCCTACATTTGTCCCCCAGAAGCTTGAATTGTTCCCAGCCTAATTAGCTACATAAACTCAGTCCACACACACATATATACACATTCTTCATCTCTCTACCCACTCCTAATTAACCTACAAAGCATGACCCCCATTCCCGAAAACCACATACACTCGGAGCTTGCCATAGAGTGGCATCCGTCAAAGCACCAGACCCTCTAAATAACTTCTGCAGGGCACACGTACATCACCAGCTGTCACAGAACATCTGTTCTATCACCTGATGCTGGTGATTCTTTGAGTTAATACAGACTTTTCATTATTTGGGACAGTTGCTCCACTTTTTAAACTGCCGTAATACAATAGAATCTTGAGATACCGTTCCAGGAGTGAGCTCGTAACTCGAATTGCTCGTATCTCAAATCATTTTTCCCGTAAGAAATAACAGAAGAAAAATTAATCCGTTCTGGCCCTCTAAAAAACTCCCCTTTTTAGTGCTAATAACAATGGAAAAACATGTTTTTAATTGCTATAGATGTCATCTCAAGGTGATGAATAATTGTGAAATTCGTGAATAATTTACATTGTGAACATAATGTATGAACATAAACAAGAAAAATAACTATTTACGAATGCACAATGTCTTATACACTCTTGTTAGTACTGGGTTGGACCCTCTTCTGCCTTCAGAACTGCCTTCATTTTTTGTGGCATACATTCATCAAGGCGCTAGAAACATGCCTCAGAGATTTTGCTCCATATTGACATGACAGCACCACACAGTTACTTCAGATTTGTCGACTGCACATCCATGATGCGAATCTCCCATTCCACCACATCCCAAAGGTGCTCTGTTGGGTTGAGATCTGGTGACTGAAGAGTATTTTGAGTATATATCTGAGTACAGTGAACTCACTGTCATGTTCAAGAAAGCAGTTTGAGACGATTTGAGCTTTGTGACGTTTGTGTTATCCTGCTGGAAGTAACCATCAGAAGAGTGGTAGTACATTGTGGTCACAAAGTGTGCCAAGAAAATGCCACACCATTACCACTACATTGTTGTGCCTTCAGAGAGGTTTCTTCTGCATACCTTGGTTGTAAAAAGGGGTTATATAAGTTACTGTTGCCTTTCTATCAGCTCACCATTCTCCTCTGTGCTCTGGAATCACCAAGGCATTTTTGCCAACAGAACTGTCGTTAACTGGATATTTTCTTTTTTTCTGACCATTCTCTGTAAACCCTAGAGATGGTTTGTGCGTGAAAATCCCAGTATCAGCAGGTTCTGAAATAATAAAACCTTTCCTGTCTGGCACCAACAACCTTTCCATGTTTTATGTCACTTAAATCAGCTTTCTTCATAATGCTCAGTTTGAACTTAAGCAGATTGTCTTGACCATACATGCCTGTATGCATTGAATTGCTGCCATGTGATGATATACAGTGTATGTGTGTGTGTATATGTGTGTGTGTATATATATATATATGTTTACAGTAAATTTTATGACTAATATTTCCTGCAATTGAAGAAAAAGCTTCATAAATCAACATATATTTTGGACATTAGTTAGTTTGCTTTGACATCATAAAAGCATAAAACATGTTTATCACTCTATCACAGGTTTCTGTATTTGATGAAGTCATCATAATTAAAGGGGTGACAACTTACCCACTGACACATTTTCCCTACTGTATTGATTGGTGGGGAGATGTACTGTATTTTAAAAAGTGCTTAGAAAAATAAATTGATTCAGGAAAAAAAGAACAGTATCAGTTCAGAGTCCAAACAAGCAGTGAGTAATGGCCTCTGTGCCAAGTTGTTGTTGGTTCTCGCAGGGTCCTATCTCGTACCCCAGATCCGGTGTTAACTCCTGATACCTGTAATCACTGTTTGCCTCTTCCCTCGTTCCCATTAAAGCTCAGACTGGACGAGGGGGATGGAAATAAAAAAGAGTGATCTGATGAAACGAGACCAGACAGATTGAATGTTCCTATCGCAGGTTTTTAGAGGCAGTCTGCAGTGCGGTGGTCCCAGAGGCGGGCCCTGTTGACGACGCTTTGAAAAACAACCAGGTGTCTGGACTCGACAGACTGAAGTAATCCAGAAGCAGCATGAGACTTTCTAGGGTGCTTTTGCTTTTGCGCCCAATTAGCTTGAAATTCTAACAGGCTAAAAATGGAACAATCTGGTTGCGTATTCTTGAATATGAATTGCAACTATCAGTGAAAGATGGGGAGCATCTGGAGAAGAGTTGTCTTCCTGCTGTGCATGTGTAATGGTGGAAGAGGGCCAAAAAACATATCGCAGGGAAGACATAAAGCAGAGAAGATACTGCTCTGAGACTCCCTTTCCGTATCTGTGGACAATGCAGGCTGGATTTCTAGTGAATGAGGAAGAAGGTCCAGACAGAGAAAGATAATGTGGTGTGTGAGGGGGCAATAGTTCACACCTCCTCTTGTAAACATTGTTCTTGCATTTAAAGCTGCACTTGATCCAATATACAGAGATTTTTGTGAACTGGCAACCACATAAATGCACAAAATGTTGAAAAAAATGAACATTCTGACATTATTTACTCACCCACGTGTGGTTCCAAACCTGTACTTGGACCCCACTGACTTTTACCGCGTGCATTAAACTAGTACATTCTTTTGTGTTAGAGGTAATAAATAAATTTAGGAATGCCATGAGGCTGAGTTTTGGACAAACTATTCATCCGCCCACCTGGTTTTGCTGACACTGCACCTGAGCTCTTTCTCTATGTCTCATGCTGACATTCAATTAGTCCCTTTAACCAGTGCACCTCCCCACAGTTAATGACTCAGAACCACAATCTTCCACAAGTATCATTTCTTTCCTCTTTTTTCAATTGAATCACTTGTCTCCAAAACGGAGGCCAGAAAAAAAAGGCCTGAGGGTCATTGCAGTCAGTGCAAGACCGTGAATATGATTTCCCCTTCTCTCCTGCAACCGCTTTCTCGCTTTCCTCTTTCAAAAGATTTTACTCTGATGAAACGAAGCTAAAATATTTCAAAGTGGCACGCACACTTTTGTTCAGCTAGAGCTGCATTTGAGTTCTCCTCTATAAACACATCATTTATCCAGCACTTTGATGGTGAGGGAGACGTGTTTAGGACAGTTGATTGCAATGAACACGAGTATCAAGCATCAGAGAGGTTTGAGCTTGAAACATTTGGAAAAGAAGCAATTATTTTGTCTTTCATCACCCTCTTGAGAGGAAATCCATCAAAGGTCACTGCAGGCGTGTCACACATGGACATTTGTCCATGGTTGTGGCTAAAAAGACAAAGAGATATGGAGAACAAGAAGTAGCCACCACAAAAATATTGTATGCATTACAGAGCTAAAAACTATAAATGTGGGTCGTTAAATGCAACACATTATGGTGTTAAATGTTCCTTTCTTCTGTTTTCATTTTAGCATTCCGCATTGAATGCCTCACACCTCATTAATTCAGCACTCTCGGCTGAATAATAGCAATCGATAAGATCATTAATCTTTGGAATATATGATCAAATATCTGTGAGCTACCCACGCTTTTCCGCCATTTGCATTCATATTAGTATAAATGGGAATGAATCAGTCAAATGTTTCATTACTGTAATATTTCTGCTGAGGATGTACAGCAGTTGTGTCTCATTGCGTTCATAGTTTAAAACAAAGGAGTCTGAGAGAGAAAGAGAGAAAGCAAATATTGAAACCTTTCTGTTTTTTTCTTGTTTTTGCCTTGGCTGATGAGAAGATGTTGATTAGTGGTTACTTGTTAAAGTCATAGTAGTAGTAGTGGACCCCTTACTCACCTTTAACTGATTAGTTATTGTGTTTATTGTATTATGTTACCACGAAAATCTAGTTAAATGCAACCTTGGTTAATTGCCTAAATGAAGACTACAACCTTATCCAGCATACTTGTTTTTGAGATATAAATATGCTTTCGATTAAATCCGAGTTTGTTTTAAAGACTTGTGTTTTCACGTAGTTTTTATCCTTTTGTCTTTGAAACACGATTCTGGCACAATGGTAATCCAGAGCTATAGAGCGCCATCTACAGATCTACTTTTATAAAATAATGAGGGGAGGGGGGGGGGGGGGGGGGGGGGTGGGAGCCTTAAAGGTGGTGCCCTGCTGCCACCCAGCGGTCACAAACGGGAACGTCATGAATTGTTCTCTATACTTCATTATAGCGCTTGTTTTGATTTGACACATTCATCTAGTTGTATCAGACCTCTGGTGAGTTAAATACCATTTTTCTGTTACCAGCATGAATTAATCTTACAGATAGGTTATTAAAAATGAAGGTAGAAGATAAAAAGTTATTTACTTATATTAAAACGTCAATATGTTGACAAGCACAGCCAAAAAATAGGCTAAATATTGTTTAGACGTTCTCTCGTATGAAACTACGGTAGATGTTCGAATGCCGTAAACTACAACGGACAACAGGGGGGTGGCGCTATTTCAACATATTTAGATAAGAAAAGACCAACATTTTAGATGGCCATTCTTTTACTGCTTTTTTCTGGTTTAAAGGTTTACTGCTTAATTCACAGGTATGTTGCATGGCCCATGTTTACACAATTATTCCTATGTATTCCCCCTACAAATAGATGTAATGACATTGAAAGACTACTGTAATACTTATGTAGGTGTTCAGTTTCATTTAATTGCTTTGATAATATTAATCTTTTTTTAGAATTACTGTAGTTTAATTAATTACTGAATTTAACTAATCTTATTGATTTGTGTTTTTTGCTAGGTTTTCATTTGGGGATTCTACGTATCCTAACTTATCTAGTGGAATCTTTCTCCTGGTGCTTGTATTGTTGCTGAGTATAAATATAAAAGTCATCTCCCCTGTGACCATGATAAAAAGCTCATAAAAGCTTGTCGTTACATCATTTCTGTTCTCTGGCAATTCTCGCCTACCCGAATGACCAGAATTCTGGTGGTTCACAGAACCACGGTTACCTATGTAACCCCGAGTTCTACTTCCTTTCATTCTTGACCGGCAGAGCTGCATCCTAACTTATCAAGTGGAGGCCGTATACCAAAGCAGTCACGAAGCTTCCATGGCCCATCAGGTACATTTGAAACAACAATACAAAAGGATCATCTGTTACTTATACTCAAGTGTTTCTGAGTAGTATATATAACAGACACTTTGTCAATGCTGAAAAAACCTTTATTCAAGTTGAGAATCTTTTGTAAGCATTGCAGAACGCACTGGTGCCAATGTGGCCACATTAAATCTGGCAAAGATTGATGGAGTCTTCCACGTTGCTGCATCACAGATGTCAGATAGCTGCATACCACATAGGGCTGCCCAGGATGTTGCAACTGCACGCACTGAATGGCATTTCACAAAGTCCTGGGGTCTCATTTATAAAACTGTGCGTAGGATCCCTACTAAAAGTATATGTGCACCCAAAAGCCAAAAATGGCATACGCTAAAAAATATTCAGATTTCTAAAACCTCACCATCTGTGTCGCCAATTCCCTTTGTCTCCACAATGTGCATACGCGTGGCTTAAAGGTACGCACATTCTCTCGTCAAGTTTGTTTTTTATAGATCACAACCTTTGAGTGGAAACTGGCGTACGTACGTTTCCAGTCCCGTTTTGTGCGTACGCATGCTTTATAAATGAGACCCCTGGACTTCATGACCTGCATTAGAATAAGCATGCATGATTACCTCTGTCACCCAATGAGATAATCTGTCCTTAGACATAGCCAAATCCTTTCTGTGATCACCTTTAACACAAACAGCTTATCAGTGTCCCACCATGATGCTGTCACTTCCACATACTACCGAAGAGCCCTGACTGGATACAGGACTGACCTGTGTTCATTTGTAAGAGCAGAAAAAGTAATTGGCTTGTTCATGTACTGTGGTGACAATACATTTTGAAGAAATACCAGGTTCAGCCACAGCGTTACCTGTTTACACTCAACGTGACAACGCGTGCATTGCACTAACAGGCCTTGCAGTGGCTAGAGCCACAAAAAAAGCTGATATGAAGGAAAGCCATTTAATACCTACATCAGTTAGAGGAGATTCTTCTCAAAACCAAATTTAGATCCCATTGCAGAACTAAATCCTTTTGTTTTCTACCACAGGTCAGAGTTGGCTAATACCTTTAATAAAGATTCTAGTTCATTTATGTATGCGTATTTACACACCTTCAACTGGTCCTCTGTGTGCGGGCAATGTTGCCACATAAATCTTAACTGTGGAGCAAGATTCCATTCTCAAGAGGCTATGTAGAAAGTCAAAGATGTTATTTATAGTGAGAGAATGAGGGTCAGTTGTCCCTTTTTCACACCACTGAGAAAAAGCTCTCCATTTGACTGCATATACCCGACGTGTAGAAAGTGCACATGCACATGTAGCGTGTGCTCAACCCCTTGGGGACATTTTAATATGATTGGACTGCCACTAGAAGCCAAACCCATAACTTCTGTGTGTAGGCCGTGTTGTGCCACAATGTCCCATCCAATTGAGATAATAATTCTGGTCTGATTGGCAGTGCCCAAGGCCTGCCTGTCAGTACAAGCAACAATAGGTGAAAACACGGCCTGATCGGCCAGAATGGGGGTATTAGCAGAATGGGTTGCCTCATCTAATTGACTGAATCACTTCCTTGTGAATCTGAGTGTCCCATGGTGTGGGATTGGTGTGAGATGGTGAGTCCACTATCTGATTGTAAGTTCTGGGAAGATATATGGCTCTCAGAGAGAGGAGATGGACATCTGCCTATTTCCAAAACATGCGTGCCAATTTTAGCTGGCTCTGAGATCTTATGTCTCCTTGGTGGAAAATTACTTTAAAAAACGACTGTAGTATTGTCTGTTCTTACCAGGACATATCTAGCCTTTAGCTGATGGGGAAAATGTTGCAGCACTAGCCATACTGCCTTAATTTTGAGAATCCTAATGTGCTGAGACATGCTCTGCCACACACCCTTTACTTTCTGGTGCCTCCAAAAAGCTCCCCAGCCTCACAGGGACGTAACTGTTGTTACAGCTTCCCTTCCACCTGTTGTTATAGGACTCCCAAGGGGTCACCTCTGAGGAGAAAATCTCTGCTGGAGATTTTGCTAGAGAGTGTGAACATATGCTACATTCACTTTCACTAAAACATGTTTTGGGATCATGGCTGATAGACGTTATGAATTTAGCCAGCATTAGAAGGGTCTGAGATGAAACATTCCCAACCTCACCACTGGTGTTGCTGCAACCAACAGGAAATCTGCATATGGTAGGTACCTGCCCATTTGAAACTTTGTCACTGTCTTTAAAATTGCCTGAGATCTGACTTCCATCAGACATAACATCTCTGTGTAATAACAACGACTTTGTCTGCTCTCGCACCTGGTGCTGAAACTGGTCGCACCAGTAGCCAGTCATCAAGATATATACGTACACCTTGACTAGTGCAACTCGTACACATTTGGTAAAAGTTCTGGGTGCCAGGGCTAACCTGAAAGGAAAAACTCTGAAAAAACACTCCTTTAACATGAAAATGAAGGATTTGCCACAATTGGAACATGGTAGTATACTTCCTTCAGGTCTATAGTAAAGATCCAATCGTTTCTGTTCACTACACGTATACCACCTGTTATTCGTACAATGTGAAATGGTAGACGCTTCAGAAAGACATTGAGGTCTCTTAAATCCAGAATAGGAAGAATCCCCCCATCCTTTTTTGGAACCGGGAAGTACCTGGAGAAAAATCTCTTCAACTCGTCTGAGCCATGCACAATTTCTATGGCCTGTTTTTGTAGCAATGACTCTATTTATGCTGCTAGTGCAATCAGATGCTTTGAATTCCGCCCCATTGTAGGGCGATCCCTGGTATTTGGAGGTGGTCGACCGCAAAACTGCAATTTGTATCCTGTTGACAGGGTGTTTAACAGCCATTGGGCTGCGCCCTAGATGTGAAATTGCACTTTGACAAAGCATTAAACCGAACTGCTCTGCACTGGCGCAGTGTTTCCAACACCTCCTGCGTTCTGCCCTGCACAAAGACAGTACTATATTGTTGATAAGGAGGATAAAGGCCTCTGTTGGAAAAGTACTAGGCTAGACACTTGAAGGCAGTTTGCCGCTTTAAATGCTTCGAACGCATTTCAAACACAAGGAGATGTCTGTCTAATACTTCCTGAGTCTGTGCACCAAACACCTGCACCGAGTCGAGAGGAAGCTAGCGCAAATTGTTCTTAGATTTTAACAATGGAGTCTGGGCTAGCAACACCTACATTGATGTGCCAGAAGACCCAGAGACCTGCCTCATTCTGACGCAGCTGCTTCAACTGCTTGGAGTGAAGCTTATAATACTTTGGCACATCCTGAATCGTCCAATGAAGGTAGTGAAGCATTGAGTGCCAACATTAACTGTGCCAATGTATTAGATGTATCCAATATTCACTACAGCACTATGTCATACGCACAAGTCGTTTATATTCTGGCTCTGGGAAGCACTGCTCAGTGACTCTACAGTTTCTTCTGGCGGCATTGAATCCAACCCGTCCGACCCTGCATCTGCCGTACTAGACAGCATGCACGTTACCTTATCAGCCCACATGGTCAACACATTCTTGAAACCAAATTATAATTCTTTAATGAGGTCACCACACTCTGGGAGAACTAAATCATTAACATGACCAGAAGCACAACAAAACAGGTTAGGAGCCTGATTAGCTTCAATAGGGGGAATATCAAGGTTGATTCTTGCCAAAGCCGCTGCTGATATTGGCTCACCATCACAATCTGAACTTTCTGCACTACTTCAACAAAATTATACTGCGCTTACAACTCTCTCTGTCATGACAGGTTGTTCATCAAAAAAGTAGTCTGATTCAGACACTGAAACCACATCAGAATCTTTCTCCACACAAGCAGCAACTGTAGTAGGTTGTGTTAAACAGAAGCGAAGAGCGCCTGAATCTGGCCTATACCTTCAGTTAGCTGATCCACCCTGCGATCTGACAGAAAGACAGAGTTTTTGCCTCTCTTTTTTTTCTTAGTAGAGGGATTGATTGCCACCACCACCATTACCCTTGTTCTGAAGAGGTTGCACCCATGGTGGGTAATAAATAACCGGATTCAGCATTCCAGCATGCAACCACTGTGCCGTGAGAGATCATCAGGTGTGCTGTGGAAAACTATTAAATTTCACCTAATTGGTCTAAAAAGCATTTTTTGAAAATTAATTAATCATAAAATTATTTTTTCTTTGTGTTTATTTGACTCCCATTCAAGACACTTTGATAAGAATTACTGTATATTGTTAATATAGGTGGCTTCCGCCTTCACAGAAGCACACGTTTACACTGCGCTTTGGCTGGATCACACTTGTCTCTCACCAGCTCAGCTTTGCTGAACATACTTGGAGGGATTGCTATGGCTACAGAGTTTAATTTTTTTACATTTTTGGTTGGTGGTTTGTATTCAGTGAAAAAATTTACCTTGGCTCAAAAAAGGTTGAAAAACACTGGCATAAACTGTATGTCAAAAAATAAAGGTAAGTGAAATTGTACTGTAAAAAAAGGTGAAATTTACAGTTAAAAAACTGCAGCTATGGTTGCCAGGGATTTATCGTTAAAACTACCGTAGCAACATTTTAGGTTTTTTATATTTACTGTAAATATAAATTTAAAAATCTGTTTAATTAATTGATATAATGTTATTCAACCTATTGAAGTACTGATAGGCCTATCAGTTTTGTACCTTTATAATATACTGACAACCACCAAAATCAGGTGAATCATGAAATCATCACATGCTGGGAAGGTAAATGTTAATACCTTGAGATATGAGCGTCCCGACATATGAGTATTCTGAGAGCAAGCCTACCAAAATATTTGAGATACGAGCACGCTTACAGACGCTGACGCCAGGTTGTCGAGGACTCAGAGCAGAGGGTCACCTTGGCTTTACAGCAGGGGTTAGTGGGGCGAGAAGTGATTCTCAAGTATTATGCTGTGAGCAGCACGAGTTATGTGTGTTCAATAATAACAAAAATGAGGTTTTGAGGCTATCCAATACACTACACAGGAAGAAACACTACACTTCTGTATTGTGTTTGCATTATCTACGTTATCCCTCTCTCCTCCTCCGTTGTTGTTGTGGGACTTACCTAAAAAAAAATAGACATATCAATATGCTTTCCTACTTAATATTCCCAATTTATAATTCACATATTGATCTTCCTGCCCTCATAATATTTATGATGATGTGTGTATATATTCATGATATATTCATCAACACCAGAATCAACAGAATCAGTTTCATTCATAGCATTCAGATTATGATCCTCTGAGGCCTTTACAGATTGATATTTAAAGATTTGATGACTACAAAAAAAATCACAGAATTATAGTCAAAGACATGCACATGAATTACTATCTTTATAATAATAACAACACCAAATAGTCCTACTCTATCTTCCTCTTGTGACTTACACACTATATATTCCATCACAAACATTATTATTTAAGATTATGTGCATCCAGTTCCATCGCACATGAATCTGAACATTTGGCATTTTTAAAACATTCTCTGTGATCAAGAAGCCTCCCTCCACCATTCAGGGCTGGATATAATCCACACTTCACAGTTATTTCTCCACGGCCATCAATCACACAATAAATATTTCAGTCAGTCAGCTCATTTATCAGTAATGTTTAAATATATACAGTTTACAAACACAGACTGTGTTTCTACTGACAGTGCTGAAGATTTGGAGACTGAGTGTGTATACACAGACATATCAAATGACAGCAGCATGTCTGGAAGCATGACATTCCCAATTTAAGCTGATTGGCTGACATTCATGAGCAGCTTGTAGTAGAGACCATATTAAAACATGTTAATCCTGCAAAGTTAAAAGCGGCCACTATTTATAGCGCCGTTGTTATCACACATCAGTGGGTCTGTATTAAATCTTCCGCCTTCACAGAAACACACGTTTACACTGCGCTTTGGCTGGATCACACTTGTCTCTCACCAGCTCAGCTTTGCTGAACATACTTGGAGGGATTGCTATGGCAACTGGTTGCTATGGGTGATGTGACACCACTACATGCTCATCTTGGTGAGGGAAAGAGGGAGTTGGACCACAGAGGAGAGGAATGGCAGCGGAGAGCCACGGATTTTATTTTGATTGCTGAACAAATCGACGAGCTGGGTTTAAAAAGTTGTGACAACCATCTGTCTCTGGGCGGACAACCGTGATGGAAGACGTCTCTCTCCTTGCTTATTTTGGGTCTCCATCAGCCTCCCACTGTTGAATCCTCTTCAGTAACAACAGGTGAGAAACTAATGCTTTCATTATATTCACAGCCCTGTGTGTATGTGTATAGACGTCACAGGTTCAACTGTCAGAGCGTTGAGAATGCAATTTAGCCTCTTTTAGGTGGGATCGATTGGATATTTACATCTGGATGTCTAAAATCACAAATGGAGACGTATTAGTATCGGGCACTTTGTTTCTGTAATCCAAACCACAGGTACCCAATGCTCAAGCGGTTGGATTTTGAACAACATATTGCCACATCATGCGTGCAAATGTTCAAGAGAAATATTCACGTGAGCCAGGCTTTATAGGGAGTGCCAGGGCTGATCGTGAGCACTGGCATCAAAGAAGGGTCCATTAAAGGGTCAGTGACTACCACAGAAACCAGCGTTTTCAGAGAATGAATCAGGGGGCATGACAAAAATACGATTCGATCACCTTAAGATGAGAGATATAATTCACTCAAGGCTGAATCACTTCACTGACGTGCATCAATACTGTAAGCTGGAGGATTTAATTCTGTAAAACATGTAGACAGTAATCTTATATAACACAGTGGTGGGATATGCCTTTAAACGTGAGGCCTGCGCTGGCTGTCAAATTGTTGTTGTGAATCCTCAAAAATGTTGTTAGGTCCTCAAACTGAACAGATGTGAGGTATTTGTTTAGAAACGAATGCAATGTTGAGGATAATTCGTGTGAAGAAATGTATTTTCTTGTGTGTTTCCAGAATGGCTCTAAACAGGAACCTGTTGATCACGAATGTGGCGAAAATGGCTGCGGGACCCTGACCCGTGTTGACACACTGGAGAGGATGGCCGAGCATCTCCACAGCAGCACGCTGTCTGCGTCTGGGGCCACCCAGCCCATCCCTTTCCTCACGCTGGAACAGAAGGCTGCCTTCGTCTTCGTCCTCCTCCTCTTCATCTTTCTGGGGCTTCTGATCGTGCGCTGCTTCCGAATCCTTCTGGATCCGTACAGCAGCATGCCGAGTTCCACGTGGACAGACTATATGGAAAAAGACACGTTCGACTACCGCATTGCCTGAGCTGCTAGCCAGATTTCGGGCTAGGAGACATGCGATGATTACCTCACACGCACGCACACACGCACACACACACACACACCAACACACACAACCACCACCACACCCCCTCCACCTTAGAGCCGACTGTATCCCTCAAGTGTTGTTGTTCTGTGATGGTGGTTTTGTGTACTTGTGGGTCTGGATTTTCCATCTGAAAACTGCACTTAAACCCACTTTCATGTCTCATGTGTTCTGACAGGGTTTTTTCGACTCCTAGCTTCCACCACTGATGTCACATTCAGCATGGCTGAAGAGTCTTAGCGATGAATCTTTTATGTTCGAAACCAGCCAAATAGCTTTATTACAGACAAACAAAATGGTTAATTATTTTCCATGTCCAAAGAATGACAAATTAACAATTCTGAAATTGGAAAATAAAAAATTAGGTTAATCCATTTCTCACTGACTCATTCCACACTTATCATAAAAGCACAGTGCATTGGTTGCAGGATGATTACATTCTCTGAGCTCTTCGGTTTGGGACTATTGAGCTTTGCGCCTTATAAATCAGTGTGTTTACAGAACAGCCAGAGAAACTGGCTCTGCTGTTATTCAGCTAAATGTCAATCAATGTACTGACCTACCAGCCTCTGTGGGCAAATTGAATGTTTGATTTGCCAGGGCTTTTCCCCGCCTCTCTCTACAGTGTTCTTAATAGGATGAGTCGGATTTCCTCTCTGTTGTTCTTCAGTATTTGCTGATGTTGAAATGGACTGTTCTATCAAACGTTTGCCGTTCTGCCCGGGTTCTATCAGCGCAGTGTTTTTTTCCTTCTCGAAGTCTGGTTCACCTGTGATTTGCTTGACTTACATGTTCAATAGAAATGAAGCTGAAATAAACAGGTGCAATATGTTGTCTTGCGTGCAGAGGAGGTTGATATTGCCATTTAGGTGCAACTTAGCTATTGCTTTCGAGTCAGTACTGCGGCGGTGTTATTTCTCCATGACACCGACCTGCTGTTCTCACGATGCACATTGTGTCTTAGCTGAGTGGCGTGTACAGTATATTTGAGCCTTTAAAATGCAGAGAGATGCCGGTGACTTTATTCCAAGAGAAAATGTGCCATGTAGTTTACAAGTGGCTTTTGCATTTTAATGTGCTTTTATATTTGTTTCCAAATAATAAAAAAGGACATGTTTACATCTCACCCTAGTGAGTGTCTTAATACATAAAACAACATTAAAATGGAAATAAAAACATATGTGCGTGACAGGAATTGAGGTAGCAAACAAAATGCAGAATTGCAATTCAAATTTATTGAAGTGAAATTGAAACATAACATTTATAACTAAAAAAAGCAAACATTTTTAAATTGTCGTCAAAAGTTGAACAAAGAAAAAAGAAAGACATTTGAAGGTTTATGGGCAGATAGAGATACATTTTGTCCGATTCAACATCTTTGGATGGAACAGATTTTCACATTTTTAAATTCAACAGAATTTGAATGGAATTGGATGTTGGATGTTCCATTCAAATTCTAAGTCAGGTGCATGAGAAGGGTGCATGAGAAGGGTTTTTGCAAGTATCAATTGATTTGAGTAATTCTATGCATTATTCATAAAATCTATTTACTCCACAAACCACACATATAACATCATTAAGTTCCATTTCAAAGGCCTGATGAGAAGGCAGAGGACTCTCATCTCTTCACTCTGACTCTTGTTGGTCCAAAAACATTCTCTCCTGTTGAGAAAGACATCGCCTCAACCCTCCAGAACAGCCTTAACCCCTTCATTAGCGTTATGCAAACAGCAGGCAAACATGCTGGCAGCAGCTTTCACAGGAGGGAGTGTGCAGCAAGAAAACATTTCAAAGTCATCTGTCTTCATCTTCTCATGCCACCATGTACAGATGTGCTTTCACTCATCCTCAGTAAAGCAGTGACGGCTCCATTTTACAACACCACATCCCACAGGGGCTCTTTGAGCTCAGAACAGCGTACTGTGGCGCAAATGAATCAGGCCCTATTGCAGAGGGAAAGGTAATGAGACATGTAATGTAGAGAGAGGAGTGCTACTTCATCAAGCATGTTGTGCTATTTACGGTCATGGCTTTCATTGACATTATGTTCTCGTTGTAACGGTGCGGAATTGAATCAATCTTCTGCTATAGTGTTCAGCCTCATTTGTTTTCCCAAGTTTCAGAATTTATGTTTACATGTATGTTCTCAGTACATGCCAAAAGATTACCAATGTCCCTTTTGTCTTTGGTACAGGTATAGTGTTGTTGTGACACTTTCTTCAAAACAAACACACTGACTAGTGCGACAAAACTGTCACGTACCAATGTGGTGATAGTACCTAAAGAGGAATGACCTGTTACATTTATTTTTAAATAAATGATCAACCTAAAAGTCTCCATCACTTTCTATATTTGATTCTCTTGATGGACTTTAAAGAAAACACTCTTAAAAGTCTAAAACTAACAATTTTCCACACCTGCCAATGGCCAGTGACTCAAGAATTTTTTTTTTTTTTACCAGCCATGTTTTTGCAAAACTAGGCAGTAATGACACCAACATTTTATATACCACTGAAAATTCCAATTTCGATACCACAGCTAACACTTCAAAGTCTTTACAGTATTTAAACATAATCCTTCTTAAAGGTTTATATTCAGTCAAAAAAATATATACTTAAAAAATATTAAAAACACTTTAAGACCTAATGCATGGATCCAGGGTACTGTACACGTGTGTTTACTTTTTCTAACATTTACGTCCAATTAAGACTTAACCTACTATGTTTACTAGGATACTCATTATTTTTGACATCATTTTGTGTGAATTTGTCCGCTCAAGTGCAAAAAGACGTGAAAGAGAGCTCAGTTTAGTATTTACACGTTGTCTGAAACACCACTTTCTGGGCGCGCTTCATATGTGCCTGCACAAAAACGTTTCAACACAGCAGGCAAGCTTCCTTTTGTGTCTTCTTGCACTTTAATATTAAATTGTAAAGGCTTAAATTTTGTGGCAATGCAACGCTGGCCCGTCAACTGTCCCAAGTGTCGTTCATGTTTGTTTAAGTTCATGCATTGTTTGAATTCATACAAATGCTACTGGCCATCTGGTGAGTGACAACGTTTCATATAGGCTACTCACCAAGCGCCAAATGCGAAACTGTTACTTTTAGGCCCTGAATACTCTCAATGTAGCCTTACAAAAATGTACAATGTAGTCTTTTTTTCCTTAAACTAGCTTAAGGCGGTTTTAGCCTCCCAAACTCTTCGAGACGATTAAGCTTATCTATTTTTATAGTTTTAGAGGGGTTTCTGGGCACTTTTCTGCCAGGAGACCAGCTAGCCAACCAGCTTACTTAAGACCAACAAGCAAAGATAAGCTGTTTTCAGCAGGAAATGTACAGGTATGTATAATTATTTTCTGTAACTGTGCTGAACGAACTTGTTGCAATCTATAATTGTGTAATTGTATAATGCAATAATTAGAAACCTAATATCTCACATGCCCAGCTCTTTGGTTTGCTTTGGATATTATCTATAAAGATTAATAAATAACATAAAATTATAGATTAAGTAATATACTGAGGAATATTAAGCTATATGCGTATCCGCTTCATTTAAAGAGTGAGACCCTGTCTTTCTACTTGCATACAGCCATTAAGTGCAGTGTGTAGCCCTGCTGAGAAGTGTGTACAAGTGCGTGCAACAAGTGACATACAGTGACAAACTTCCCCTTTAAGAGTATGTCCCTTTAACAAACTTCACCTGGACACACCTAAACTTCCACTACGGGAGTTTCATTTCAATTGAGGAAAAACAGTCCTGAAAACTAAAAAATATCCTGCGCTGAAATCTAGGTGAGTACATTGGAATTTTTTAGCGCTTTTACACGTGATACATGTTTCACGGGCGCGTTTTGAGCATTTAGACTGTTTAAATACAAAATGATTTATAATTTCGGCCTGGTTAAGGAATTTTCTTCTTCTCGTTGTTAAAATAAGGCTAGTTGGACATAATGAAGATCAGATGTGTCCTGGAGACAATAACAGTCCGAGAATAAGTGCAGTCGTTTAGTGTTGTTATGTGGTTCTTCTGAACTCGCTCTGTTTATCCGATCATGTGTCCATGTTGTTTTGTGGCCTCGCTCGCGTTGTCTCGGTTTTCCGTCCTCTTTACTTAATGTTAGTAATTTTAAGTTTTTGGTTCTGTATACAATTATTCATAGCAACTACCATGAAATTATAGTATGTATATAGTTGTGTATGTGTGTGTGTGTGTGTGTGTGTGTGTGTATTAGTATAGTATGTCTTATTAAAAATATTGAAAATTTTACTACCATTTCATAAACATGAAATTTTAGTTAAATTAGCGTCTCTTTTTTTTCTTTTTTTTTTCAAAACAATGCCCTGTTGTATTTTAAGTTGCTGGTAGTTAAGACAGCTGAAATATGCCTTTTAGTCTGGGACTAGACTTAAGGATATTGTTCACTCAAAATAAAAATTCTGTCATTATTTACTCACTGTCTAGTTCCAAACCAGTATGTTTTTTTCTTCCTCTTCTGCTGAACACAAAATAATATATTTTGAGAGCGAGAGAGAGAGAGAGAGCAATGGAAGTCAGAAATTCTTCAAAACAGCAGATTTTATGTTCAACAGAAGAAGGAAATTCATACAGATTTGGAACAACTTGTTTTTGGCTGAATTATCCCTTTAAGACTCTGTGAAACTGTGCAGTAGTTTCTTTAATTTGTCTGTTAATGATCCATGATTTAATTACTGCTTAAACTAGTATTTTTCAGGACAACATTTGTCAAAAACATTGTGATCTAGTTTAATCAGAGAGAGAGTGGCTTCCAATGCTTTTGGGATACACAGTCATGGTCATTAGTTGATTGAGCAGTTACCATGTTCCCAAAACCAGCTTGACCACCTTAAGCTTGAATTGCCAGCTACCATGATCAAGATGGTCTGCAAACACCAGCTAGAAACAAAATACATTAACTGTATTTTCCATAAAGTGTTTTTTAATGTCTTGAGTTAAATATCACAGTTTATAGGTCTGCAGTATGTATTAAAATCTTATATTTTTATGTTACTAACTTATCTATTTTTTTAATGTTAATTTGTTTATTTACAAGAGAATATGGTAATCCTGTGGTTTAGACATTAGGGTCTTTGTTCGAGTAACTTCTTGCTCTGCTTTGCTGTAAGATGAATACATTTCACAATTTATTCTCCCTACAATTAATTACACATTGGTTCCTGTAGGAGATGACCTTTCACAAAATGTAAACCTCTTATAAAATTACTCTGGCTGTTTTCAGCTTCTCCATCTTTCACTATCATATTTTCTGAATTCAGAGCCAGGGACAATGGACACGGGCCCTCCTGGACCAGCAGTGAAGCTCCAAACCCCTGAATGGGTAGCAGATGTGGACAAGTTAACAAAGGATGTGAACAGCAATGAGGAAGAGGAAATGGTAAAGTCTGCAAATATGGAACCCAGTACTCTACAATGGCCTGAAAATAAACCTGAACCACAGATTCTGTCAGTCCAGAACGGAGAGAGTACAAGCATGAGGTCAGATTGCATCTCGCTCCGGGGCGGAGTGAGCCGGACTGAGAGCGAGAGGGAGGAGTTTGGGATGGGAGAGAAGAGGAAGATGGGTGAGGAATGGAGAGAAATTGAGACGGGGAAAAAGTGCATTTCTGACTTTGAGCTAAGAAACAGAATGAAAGGCACTTGTTCAGAGATAGAGTTGGAGGAGGTGAACATAATGCCAGAGAACGCAGCCAGAGTCTTCAGCCCCAGCATCACCATCCTGCGCTCCACCAGCCAGCAGGAGGAAGCAGACCACTGGAGAGATGAAGAAGGAGAGAGAAGCCCCTTCCTTGGGAAGCAAGGGACACATGGAACACCACTTGAAGACTTTTACCAAGACTGGCCAATCACATCCCAATCACGCTGCTGTAAGTTAAATCATGGTGTTTCCTAACTATATAAGCTCTGTATAGGGTGATATACATTACTGTAGCTCAAACAAAACGGCATGGATAGACCAGACCAGATATAGTTATTTTATGGTTATGAAAAACCCCTTTTAGAACCCTTATTTTGGATAAGTGCTTAATTTTCTTGGTTATCTAATTGTGCTTGCACATTCCCCTTATTTATCATCTAACACTCATTTAAAACTAATCTTTAAAATGACATTAATTTCACAAGACTAATTTTTAAACATAATCTTTGGCAAATCTCAAAATTAATTTAATTTATACTATATATTATAAAATTGTGATGACTAAAACAATTGTCAAATCTCACAAACCCCCCCAAAAAATAAAAATCTTTATAAGCCTAAAAGGGATGGAAGAGGGTTGTAAGACAAGAATGTTATTTAATTTCAAACTTTGTGTACAGTTTTGTGTGTGTGTGTGTATACGTACAGTATCATACCCTATCAGGTAACTTCAAAAGTAGCTCTATCTCATTTGAGCTTGTGCGTAATCAAAAGCAAGTAATTGACACAATTTAGAGTGAATGGTCAAGGTGTGGTCAAATTACGGACAATAGTTCAGAGAATTCTCACAAGAGAAATCCAGTCACTTCAAAAGGAGCCAGCACATGGGAATTTCATGTAAGGGACAACGTGATTTCAAGTTGATTGTACAAATTCTCCATGTTGACAACAGTTGCTTGGTTTGAAAGTGACTTTTGTGTGATGCTGGTTATAGTTTTTTTTAACCAGTTTTTTTTTTTTTTTTTGTCTGTCAAATGTTGCTAATGTGACCGCTTCCTCATACAAAATAGCAAAAGAGCAATATTGTGATTCACACAGCTCTGACTGAACTGCAACTGTACTTCTACAAAACTAAGATTTAATCTTGCTTATTTTTTTCCCTCCCAGGTAACTTTGAATCTAATCGTGATGCTCTTAAACTGGGTGCGTCAATGTTCACTTCAGCTTTGATCTTCCCCTTGTTGGTGTGGGGCGGGTACGTCTTCCTGCCCTTTGATGCCCCTCTGCTTGACGGTGCCCCCCTAAGGCTGGTCTACACTCTGCGTTGCTCTGTTTTTGCTGTGATACCGATTGTCCTTGGTAAGCAGGAAGCACCCAGACTGATGTGACATTGATAGATATGGTATATCTTTGTGTTCATTCATTCGTTTGTTTATTCTGAGCTGTTTTGAAACTGTTCTGTTCTCTCGTTCCACACTTAGGTATGTTGGTTCTAGGTGTGTCTCGTCTGTGTCATCGCTCCTTGAAGCCACGATTTGAGGGGGAGAGAGAGGTTAAGCAGGTGGCAGTTCACCAGCGCTATGTGGAGGACTCCATCTCCCTCTTCCTCCTTTACTTCCTTCAACTGGCTGTCATGGCGGCTTACCTGAATCAGGATCTGCTGAAACTAATTCCTCTTCTCACCATCGTCTTTGCCTTTGGCAGGTACATAATCCCTTTGAATCTTACTGTGCCGAATCTCTGATTTAGAAAAGGCTGCAAACACATGCTCAGATATGTCATATCTAGTGATTGGAAGGGACTAATTCACTTTTTCCATTTTTGTCATGTCCATGTTAGTTGTTGATGTTTTTCTTCATCGTTTTTACTTATTGGCTTTAGTTAGATATGTAGTCCCAGATATTCAATGTGTATTAACAATACTTTTTTTTTTTTTAATTGTATGTGTGTGCGCCTATCACAGGTTGCTGTACTGGGTCGCGGCGGCATGTGGCAGCAGTTTGAGAGGTGTCGGCTTTGGGTTCTCGTTTCTGCCTATGTTGGCTATGCTGGTGGCCAACCTCTACTTCATCTTCATCTCTGAATCCGCAAGCTCCATCTTCGCCCAAGACATCCCAGACCCACCTGTTCCACAAACCAAACAGAGGTTCTGGGGCTAAAAAAGCCACATCTGACACGTCTGCTACTGCCAAATGTAGACCAGATCTCTTAGGCTTAAAAGCCAACTTGAATTGGACTTATGAGACATTTGTGTCTGAGATTGTTTAATCCAACTGTGATTTAATTCACCACTCCTGTTCTTTGCTTTCCTGAGCACTTCTATATCATGACCATGTGGGTCAAAATTGCCAGAACTCCAGTCAAAGGAGAGAGAGAGGAGGGGTGGAGAGAAGGTGGAATCTTTTTTTTTTTGTTGCTAAAACTAACTTATAAATAGAACTTGTGTAGTGAAACTTTAAACTGCAAATTAAAGCGAACTGTCCTTTAATATAGCCAAACATGAACAAAGCAGATGTAGAATAAGCTCAGCGTGATTCAAACTCAACAATTTTGAGATGTGAATGTCAACACAAAAACAAAATTCCCCCAAATATCTCTAAATATTTATTTCACAAGCATGTAGTTGGGTTTTTTTTCCCCCGATTAGGCATTGTTTGCTTATTCAAGTCTTAAATTGTGTGGTGTGTGAATGTTAGTGGCATGCCCAAACTTGTAATTTTCCACAGCCACTCCTTCATCTCGCTTAACTCATTTAAGGGCATTGTGATGTTTACTTTGTGCAAAATGTAGACTTTTTTTAACAGATTTGTAAAAAGATATAGAAAAGTCTAACTTTAGTTATCTCGGAAAAGAGATTGTAATTATAAACTTGTAACTAAATCAAAGCTTTAATGGTATAAGAACTGTGCTTAGCGCAAATGAATGTATTAAGCTGGAATTAATTCCCGCGTGTTATTTTTTCATAAACATTACTTAATAGAACCAATCCTGACTATTATTTCTGTGAATGCATTTTTGTTCCTTAAGTCAATAACGCAGTTCCGCGTTTGCGACGGTGGTCGTCTCTAACCTGTTCAACAAGTCGTAGTACAATTTTTGTCGGAGGGCAGAAAGTATTTCCTACTACCTGTTGTCATGTGACAGTTCGAATACATGTAAAGTTGACGGCAGACCACCTGCACGTTTAATAATTATACATTTATATCATAATATACAAGTCTGTCAGAATGTCATCTCAAGGCAGGAGGAAACACAGCGCTTGTCTGTTTCGGATTAGGGAGAACTGCCCATTTCGAAAGCTGAGGAGAAACATGAGTACTGGTAAGACCGATGGCGTAATTTATCAACTAGTGTGTAATTTAGTCAAACAATTAAAACCCATAACATGTATAAATAACATTTTAATAAATAAAAATGTGTTTTGGAAGAGATGGTTATGTTTTAACATGCGAGGCATTTATCGTAACATACGTCTGCATTTGACCTCAACGATAGTTGGAAATTGAAAGTGTATGTAGTTTTGTTGAATTGCTTACGAGTAATTTTATCGGCATCAACTGCCTGTCGAAAGTTGCAAATAAAGTTATGTAATGGCTCTTGTTTTATCAACCGTATTGCGCAGACGTCAGAAGCCCGCTCGTGCCCACTGGGGGCCACTGGAGAACACGTGAAACCCCGCCTCAGGCAGGACCCTCCGTTTCAAACTGCGATATCAAAAGAACCGTCGAAGTCGAGACCTTCTCCAGACCCCCACTGTCTGCCTCCCACCTTCTGCAAGAAGAGTTCTCAGGTCAGCGTGAATGGAACAGCTAGTGCGCAGTTTATTTTTAATCAATATATATATATATATATATTCAAGATAAAATATTTTAAACCATATAATGTTAAACATTTAAATAACATTAAAAAAAATCTAGTAAGTGAGAGACTTGTATATTGTCCAATTTATTTTTATTTTTTTATAAGATGTGGTCCCAAATGTGACTTTTATCAGCAAAAAGTTATTGCTATGCATGCATTGTTTTCAAGTATTATTCAAGCTATAGTCCCTGCTCCATCTGAACAGCCATGGACACCGATATGGATGCACCACCTAGTCCGAGTCAGAGTTACACAGTATCAGACGACTCAGGATCTTCCAACTTCCACCATGCAATAAATAATCAGCAATGCCACCCATCCTCTGACAGTACAATCACAGGTAAGAGAAGCAGACCTTTGTGTAAAGTGACCACTTTATGTCCTGATACGTATTTTGTAAAGGATATTTTTTTATTCTTTGTTCTATTTTTCTGTCAGATCTGGGCAGTGGAGTGGACCCAGAGACAGGAGAGCGAGCCCAGCACTGCAGACAGATTCAATACTTGTGGTGACAATGAAATATTGCATGTAACTATGCAGACTTGCAAATTAATTTATGGGTGTTCTTCCCTTCTGGATGATTTGTAGTTAAGAGAATCTGAACACTTCCATTGGACTCAGGTGTTGTCTGTTTCATGATAACGTCAGTACAAACCTGAGTCCAATGTACTTTAAGGGTTATGATTAAGAACCCTAAGAATATTCAATTGTTACACTTTATTTCGGTGGTCCACTTTTGACATGCTGCTCACTGTAAATGCAACTAGATTTCAATTATTAGTAGACTGTTAGGGTTCAGGTTAATAGAGTAAGTTACTAATAGTAACATAATATAACTTCATGGATATTGATCGGAATCCCAATTAATAATGATTTCTAATTGGATAGTTTCTCTTGCTTTGGTGCAAATGAGAGTGACAAAAGGTGCACTGGAGAGGCAACTGCAAGAAAACCTTCCAAAAAGTGAATGATTTTGCAGGGGATGGCCATGGACAATTGTTCTCTCCTTATTCTTCATGACTGATTTGTCTTTAGTTGTTTGTTTTTTTTGTCAGGGTCTTTGTCACTGTCTGTAGCACACGGCAGTACCTTCAACCCTATCAGGTTGTACAGGCAGTCCTGCTCCACCAAGATGGCACATCCATGCATGCTGTTGCAAGGAGGTTTGGTGTGTCTCCCTGCAGTTTCAAGAGAATGAAGATACTGGGAGACAGGTCGGTTTGGCAGTGGGTCAGTAATGGTCTGGGGAGGAATATCCTTGGACCTCTATGTGCTAGTCAATGGTTCCCTTACTACTGTTACTACAGGGATGAAATCCTGATAACCATTCTCAGTGCTGATGTAATGGGCCATGGGTTCCTCCTGTTGCATTATAATGTCCTGCCTCGTATGGCAGCAATTTTTTTTAGATGTCGAAGCATTGATACCATTGACTGGCCCCCAGATCTAAATCCTATTGAGAACTTCTGAGAGATTATGTATCAGACCATCCAAAGCCACCAAACTGTCCAAGAGTTCACTGATGCTTCGATCCAGGTCTGGGAGGAGATTGAGGAGAATTTTTCTTCTCAACAAATAATAGAATGTATATAAATAATTTTCAAACTGAATATTTCATTGAGCTCCAATGTGTCCAAGCGTCCTTAATCTGTGTTAAAAATACGCACCAAAATGTACACAGCTGGCATTAACAAAGGCAAAATTGTCAAAAGACAAAACTGTAACTAAATACTCTTAATGATTGCTAGTTGGCATGTAGTTAAAGTTACTAATGTCTAAAGTGGACCATCAAAAAGTGTAACCTATTCAACTGTACTTTAATTTTTTTATTGTACACTTTTACAGCCAGTTACTAACATACTGTAAAAACTGTGTTAGCCGAAAATTGTCTTAAATTTGGTCAAGATTGTTTCTATTAATGTCTGGTGCCTCAATATCAATATTAAATATGTAATGCAGAAACAAATGGTAGCACTTCACAAGTCTATATACACTAACCAAGATTTAAAGCATCTATTAAAGTATTGGTTCTTTCATGTTAGCTTTTAATGTTGGTATCAACATTATAGAATTTGTATTAATATATCATGCATGAACAGTATATTTATATGAACCTATATTAACATAGTAAACTTCATTATTAAAGTTGCATTTGGGAAAATAGTTGAACTTTGTTTTTCATTTTATGTATAACTAAAATCTTAGTGTTTTTGTTTGCAAAGGTGGTTGCAGCAATCTTAATTTTAAATACCCTACAAATCATATTGGTAATTTACCATTATTCTGTGTTATAAATACCTTAATTTATATACAAATTTTAGGGGTTTCAGGTAAAAGCAAAAACATTCAACAACATTGTTAGGTTTTGAAATTTATCACTGTTAGGAAATACAAAGTAACAATACAGGTCAAGTGAAGCACAGAGATACTGGCACAAACATATCCTAATCCAATCCAGAGCTGTTTCTTTTGCCAGAGGAAAAAAAAAAAAAGAGGAGGTGAGAAGAGCTTCTGGCCTAATGACAACACAAAGCAACAGTGCAAATGCATTTCTGATGAGAACATTGTGTTGAAGAATGGTGTTTTGCACAGATGCCACAGCTTGTGTATATTTGCTCTTGCTTTGCCGTTACTGTCCTTTCTGTACTCTTGTTCCTTCATCCTCTGTATCTCCCGTGTCTTCTACTCCTTATCTCCCATCGGTGCTCCACCTCCCTGGTTATCGCCCTTCTTCTTGTGACCAGAAACGATGTCATCAATGCGCAGTAACAGGATGGCCGTCTAAATTGGGGGGGGATTTGTTAATAGTCATAAGAAATCCTTCCAGAGTTTAAATCATGGTATCTGTGGAGTTTTGCACTTTCCCTGATAGCATTTTTAAAAAAAAGAAAGTTGCCAACCACTACAAGCATTTTTTAAAAATAATTCTCAAAACATTTTGTTGTATGAATATCTGAGCATTCGATAATTGACAGAATTAATAGCTTGATTAAAGCACATTGGCTTCTTGTTGATCCACTAATTAATATAACACCATGGTTATGCTCCATAAATATATGGGTCAATTATTGTATTTGTCTGAACTATGGCTCCAAAATAATTGTTTGATTAGAAATTATAGATTATGTTAGACTAATTGAAAAACAATTGATAGAATAATCCATTAACCAAACCTTGCACATTAGGCATTATATGAAGGCAAGATGAAAAGAAAATGCCATTGAAACACTTCTGAAGACAGTTATTTACCTTCAAATATACATTCATAGAATGTTGAAGCAGCATCTTTGATTTAATTAAATGTAAGTGCAAGTTTTAGTCTTGTTAAGATAAATAAATGCATCTAATTTTTAATACTTTTTTAGATTAATAAAATCACATGTACTTAAATAATTAAGACTTTTCTTATACCATTTAAGATATTAAAAAATTGTATGGGTTTGAATTTCATAAAACTAAATGTAAGACTTGAGGACCTACGGTGACCCAGTTAAAGCAGTTTTTTCCCCCCTCAGTTTGTCTTTACCTCCACTGCAGTTTTGTAGGTCTGGGCTTTAACTGCCAGAGGTTCACAGATCCCCAGCTGCTCCATATCAGCAATTGTTCCAGTCTCTCCATTGACACCCCATGAGGTGTTGCCCTCTTGAGTGTGCTTGGCCTGGAAAAGAGACAGGGACGTCAGACACACTTTAACGCCAATTGAGTTTAAGTTCCTCAGGAGAGGCAGCAACATGCTGACAGAAAAATACAAGAATCTAAATTTGTGCTTTTTGATTCAATGTACCCGAAGGGAAGTGAGCACACGTATTGCTGATGCTCCACAGTTCTGAATGAGCGTGCGTGGGATGACCTCCAGGGCATGAGCCACAGCACGGTACGGCCACTGCTCCACACCAGTCAGCGCTCGTGAACGCTCCATCAGCCGACGGGACACATCCATCTCCACTGCTCCACCGCCTGGCAACAGATGCGGGTCCAACATGACATTACGGCAGACCTGCATGGCATCCTGTAGGTTTCGCTCCACTTCCTGAGAAAGATCAGTCAAACGGTGACAAGTCAATTAACCTGCGCAAAATCCCCTGGTGCCAGAGAACTCTGGCTGAGCTGATCAAATATTCAACAAATGGCCTCCTACTGAATGCTGCTCTGACTAGAGAGACCTTTGTGAGACTCTTTATAACAATTAAAACACATTATCATTCATCTTCCTCAGAGAGTTGCACTGTCATGAATTTTTAAACAATGGCCCCAGACTCATCTCCTCTTTAGTACCCTCTTCTTGTCGTCTCTTACCGCTAAGATCTCCTTGCTGGCTCCTCTAAGCAGAATGGTACAGGCTTTGGGGTCTTTACACTCTGTTACAAAGGTGAAATACTCATCGCCGATCTTCTTCACTTCAAACAGGCCAGCTCCCGTACCCACATCCTCTTCACGGAGCTCATCTGTTCTGCTGGCAATACGCGCCCCACATGCTCTGAGAAAGACAAGCAGAAGTAGACACTTTGAAAAATACATTCTTATAAAATCACCAGTAGTTTCTGATTACTGGTTAATGACTGGTTTTTCAGTCATTTCGATTCAGACCAAGACCCAAACTATTAAAACGGTTATGGGTACTTAAAATTAAATTTAAACGGATGAAAATTGACAATTAGAAATGTTGCCAAGTTTAAAGTACTAAAAATAAATGTAAAGTTATACAGAGAAGAGCAAAAGGCACTCAACCAAATTATTAGAACAAACAAATTAAAGGGATCCTATTATGCCCTTTTATGAGGTTTTTGTATTTGGGGTGTACTAGAATATGCTTTCATGCTTGATGGTTTATAAAAAAAGCTTTTCATATTTTACATTATAAAAGCACCCATCTCACTTGAACGCTTTGTTAGCTCGTTTCAATGAATCCGCTCCTTTTGAAAGTAAAAGTGTACTGTTATTGGTTAGCTGGCCTAGTGCATTGTGACATGTTCGGGAAATGTCACGCCCCTTACCATAACTGCAGGTTTCATCTGCTCAGGTGTAAATATTAACAAACAAAAGGATCCTCCAGATCAGATTTCATGCAATATTAATCATATTTGTCAAAAAAACTCTTGTATTAAAAGTAATCCATCACAAAAACATGGTTAATTTTAAGGTGCTGAATAATCTTACAATAGCAACAGTAAACACTACATCAAAACTGTTAATTCATATAATATTAATTTGTTATATTATAAAATAAGACAAAACCATTAAGTGATGAATCAGTGCCGATTTGCAAACAGGCTTGTCCAATGCATTTTTTTTTAAAAGTGACTCATTCGCAAAAATAGCCATTTACATTTTGATTTTTGTTTCTATGAACCTTAGAAAAAAAAAAACTGTTCACTTTTTGCATGCAAATCTGTCAAAATAAACAACCATTTATCTAATAAATTACAGAAGAAAAATGTATATGTATTAACAAAAGCAGATATTTCTGCACCTTGCAATGCGGTTGTTGTCCGTCTTTCTGACTCGACGGATCGCAGTGATGTTTGCTTTCACCAGATAGTGCTGAGCCAGATCTGAAGACATGACAAAGACATTAATAACCTACACGCGATCTGAAAGGAACCACCAACCCTCAAACAATACTACACAAGTGCTCATACATACCAGAGATGCCCTTCTCAGTGAAGATCAGGTCAGGTTTGAGACGAATTATGTCTTCACAGATCTGCTGGATATACTCTTCCTCCATCTGCAGGATGCGGGCAAAGTCTTCCTCACGAGTGATCTCAATATCAGTCTGATGGGGGAGAGAAAGGGTTAAAGGTCAGGGTTTACAATGTCTTCAAACATACATTCATAGGAGATTTATGGATTTAGACAAAATCTCACCTGACTTTCACCCTTCTTGTACTCCAGAGAGCAGTCCAGCAGAACAATTCTGGGGTTCTTAATTAGTCTTCGCATCCGGGGATGAGTAACATCCTTGTTTACCATTACCCCCTTCAGCACACATGAGTCCTCAATGAAACCCCCAGGCACCTATACACGCACACACAAATACAAAAAAATAAAGTACAATTAGATACACAGACACTGCTGAAAAACTTAAATGATTAGTTCAAAGTAAAGATAAATTGCCATTTGTAAACCATTAAAAATGGGCTTAATTTTATCCATTGGGAATCAGATCATCTATTGGTCTTCATTGGTTATCAACTTAAGTGAAATCATAAGTTTCTCAGGTGAAGAATTTTCAGTGACCCAACAAGTTCAATTAAACCATCAAAATATGAGGAAAATATAAAAAATAAATTAATTAAATGCAGAAAGAACAAAACAAACTTGGTTCTGACAAAATTTGACAAAAAAAAATTTCACATTACAGCTACGGGTTTTATTTTAATGAGAAAAAAAAATAGAAGAAAAAAAATCTCATAACAAAAAGCATTGACTACAACAATCAGTTGCTAATATTTCATCAGTGCTCTCATTTAAGCATGCGTTCATAATTTCTTTGTATGACAGTCTGGCCAATTTCTGTTCCTCCATTTAAAGTCTGTTCCTCTAAAACCGTCAAAGGCATTGTAAAAATAATCAATCAAGGAGTCTAATCTAATCTTCTGACACAATGGCTTTATATGATGAACAGATTTTCAACAACGCGCTTGGCTCGTCTAAGAAATCCAATGAATGTCTGCACTTAAAGCAGGAGTACTGCGTGAAAAAGAAAAGAAAGCTTATGGAGTTTCAATGACATTATTGCGCTAAACTTAAAATATCATGACTAGATCGTGAGTTAAGAATCACGATTTTTATCCAATCATGACACAAGTCTACCGTCACATCCGTATAGACAATGTCAATTTTCCAAGCCTGGACATCCCTTTTGGCCACTTCTGTATATGATGCTTTTTAATTTCATGTTGACTTTAAAATAAGAGAAGTAAACCCAACAGGAAAAATGAAGAAAAAAACCTCAGCTGTGTCCTAACCTTCTCGACTTTGGCATACAGCTTAATGTTGATCTCCTTGCGTCCATTTTCCTCCAGCTCAACAGTACGGACAGCATCCAGAGCAATGTTACAGGCCAAAGTGGACCAGCGACTGAGTGCTTTGGTATTGATGGCAGAGTTTATTATCTTCAACATCATGTCACGATTATTCACATCTACTGGGGTGCTGAGAGGGAGAGATGAAGTACAACAGAAACTATCAGACTCCAAATCACTGGAACATCCCAGCCCACGACAGCCAATCATCCACCTTACCAATCCAATGATAAACTCATACAGAACAATTAAATCAGTTGTGTGTGTGTGTGTATGATTACCTAATTTCTTTGAGTATGTTCAACATGTCATCCAGAGCCTGTCTGTATGCACTGATCACCACAGTAGGATGCATCTGCTGTTCCAGAAACTGCTCAGCCACAGACAGCATTTCACCCGCTGTACACAATGTAACGTTAGGATTTGAGTATGTCAAATGCTATTAAAAAATGTGTTAACCGTTTTAAAAGTGATATAAATGATCTACATCTCTCTAGTACATTTACACTCACACTCGTACATTTACTCATCAATACATTTAATCCAACAACTAATTATTTCTGTATTTTCATATGGTTACAAAAACTCTGTCTGTACACAGATAAATTCAACTTTACTACACAGATGACCCTCACCAAGAATGATTACAGAGGTGGTCCCATCTCCAACCTCCTCATCTTGTGTGCGGCTAATCTCAATCATGGACTTCGCAGCAGGGTGTTGGACCTGGATCTGAATCCCACAGAGAGACCATTATGATATTTAATAAACACAAAACATACATCTTAGTTGACAAATTACAGTTAATGGAGTAATCACCTCTCTCAGAATGGCATTGCCATCATTGGTCATCACAATACCACCCATGGGATCCAGAAGCATCTGTACACAAAGAACAAAACGTGTCTTCAAACATAAAGCAATATCCCGTCTCACCTCTCATAACAATGTACTAAAACTAAAATGTGGACTGAACATCAGAAACACACCTTCATCATAGCCCTTGGTCCCAGACATGTCCTGATGACATCTGCTATTGTCTGAAAGGAAAGATGAAGCAGAAGGTTAGCGATAGTCCAATTTGACATGGCAGCAAGCTGTTGCAAAATATACATTTTAAACTCACTTTAGCCGCAGTGATGTTTCCAATCTGGACCTTCCGTCCAGATTCCCTCTTGGTGTTCTGACCTGTTGTGAAGAGAAATGGAGGCAGTGTGCATTTAATCTTTAACTCAATAAGAATTTATGAAGCACACACCGCTTTATAATCTAACACAAAAACAATAATAGACCTATGCTAACTGAAAAAATATGAATAATGTTATCAGTCCATTCCTAAAAATGAAAAGGGTGCAGCCTTGGTCAGCACATCCTCTACTCCGTTAGCTTGCTGCTAACTTGTGCGTTACTTTAAAACGTCCGTTAGACAGAAGCTACAGCCCGATAAAGTTAGCAAATAACATCGAATTAAGCAGCGTTCCTTTTATTATCAGCTGTGTGAAATGTGGTGCAATGTCTTAAATAATACTATTACTATTGAAAAGCAATGTTAGCTACAAGGCTAACACAATGACTAATCTGAACACTGACATGAGCTTGTCAGACACGCGAGGCCCCCGTACCACACTAGTTAGCTTAGCATTCTAGCCGCTGCATTAATAAAACTCTTATTCAAACTGTTACCGAGTCCAGTAGCGGGTCACACGAAAACTGCAATTGCACATTTACAGATGGACTATTGTTTAAAAAAAAGCAGCACTCACTAAGCACGAGAACCGGTCTGCCCATCATGTTTGCGGCGTGGTTTAGATCACCGGTACCAGACAACGCGCACAACGGTAAGAGGAGAGGACACACGAGGCGTGGCGGGGGATTCAGCCACACGGTGGACCAATAAGCAAACGAGACGCACTTGACATACACCTATCTCCGCCAATCAAAGACGGTCCACCAATGCTTGTAGGCGGGTCCAGACTGGAGCAGAACTGAAAAGTTCTCGAAAGATTCCATATAAGAGCTGCCAAGACGAATTATTCGTTTGTTAATGTAAGTTTTAAATCAAAATATACATTTTAAACAATCGTTCTATGTCATTTATATTTGCATATATAAAGATATATATTACGACATTTTAACATTTATGCTAATAGATGACACAAAAATATAAAGAAAAATTAAATGGGAAAAAACGCCAAAATATTACCGTAAAAAATATTAAATGGTACCCAAGCTTGAACTGCATTTATATATTTTTCAGACAGTTTCATCCAAAGCGACTTTACATTCAAGATACACATTCACATTCTAATTAGCTTGCTTTCCCTGAGATTCGAACCCATGACTTTGGCGTTGCAAGCGCCACACTCTACTGTTTGAACAGATATGATTTAACCTAAATAGCGATAAGATAGAAAGTTAACATTAAAAAAAACTAATGTACATCATTCTTAATATAGCAATAAATATATATATTTATTTTTTAAAGTAAGAAAATTATACAAAGGAAAATATATTTAACAAAACAATACTTTTCTATTTATGCTACAAATATTTTATGTTTTTAAATAGTTAAAACTACATTTTATAGACAACTGTTTTTGGATCATAAAATTTTCAAGCAAGAAAAGCTAATCAATATCTATACAACAAAAATATACAACAATACACAGAGTAAGGTGTCTGTCCATTTCTTTATTGTGCCTGCAAGCACAAAACACTCTCCTTTGTGATTACATAAGTGAAGTATGTGTCAAACTTCTAAAGATCACTAGCCTTGGAGTAGTTGATAACATCTCACTTCCTCACATGTGTGGATGGAGGATGTGATCCAAGATAAGCCCTTACAGAAGATTGATTTGATAAGACAGACATGAGGAGGTAGTAGAGGCACCCCAACTCTTTTCAGCCTGATATTGCACAGTCATCAACTGCTTTCAGAATCTCTAACATCCTATAGACTTGAAACAAAGTTTTATAGCAATATATGAATGGACTATGAAAAGATTGTGCAACTAAAGTACCAACACAGTAACATTTCAACATTTTGAAAACTAAACAAGCCAACGAGTAGTGAATCATAACTAAGTGACCTATAAACAGTCTCTCTTTAATAAAGAGACAGGGAATTAGCATATTTCACATATGCAGTGCATTTTGTTATAAAAAAGACAGAGAATAAAAGAAAACAAGGGCAAATTGGCAGCAGATTGTTAAATAACTGATGAAAAAAAACAGCATTTTAACTATAAATATTGTAAACTACATTCCTTATGCGTCTAGTTGTATGTATTGACTAACATTTTACAAGTGATGAATTTTATCATGTGCTTTGATGATCCCAGTGGATGTGATGAATAGCTGCGCATTTCTCCATCTGCAAAATTCAGCTAAATGTCTGTTTACAGTTCATCCCTTGATTCGTCTAAGATGAGCGGATTTGTGGCCTCCTTCTTCAGGTAGGCGATGAAGTCACTAACCTCACGACCACCCTGCAGGACAAAAATGCTTAAGCAATAATGTAGTAATTTGTCTTGTAATCTGGGTGTAATGCGTGTATATTCACCTCATATCGCCGTGGCTGGTCCTTTTGTCCAGCAGGTACAAAGTAAATGGTTGGAAATCTGCAGTTAAGATAAAACAGAACAAAAACAGCTTAATATCACTGTTGAAACGAACTATAATTAGAGATATAAAGAGACACAGAATGTTACCCTTGGACATCATAATTTGGAGGCACATCATTAGCTGTGGTGTCCATCTTAGCAATCACAATGCTGGGGTCCCCAGAGAGCTAAGACACATACACACACAAAATTGAAATGAGCATGAGGTCCACGGTGGCTTTATTTCTTGACATGTACTATAGTTCAAAAGTTTGAGGTCAGATTTTTTAAGAACTGAATACTCAAGGCTGAATGCATTAAATTGGGTAAAGTGTTAAGACATTTAAAATTAATGTTAACTTTCTATTCATCAAAGAATCACGGTTTCCACAAAAAAACTAAGCAGCCCATTGATAACAGCAATAAATATTTCTTGAGTATCAAATCAACATATTAAAATTTTGTGTCAAGGATCATGTGACACTGAAGACTGGAGTAATGATGCTGAAAATAATAGTTATTGTAATATTTCACGCTACAGTTGGTGTACAAATACAGCCATGGTGAGAATAAAGGTCTGTCCACGCAAAGAACGATAACTACAAAAAATAACAGACGTAGTTCTAAAGGCAATCAGAATCCAGTCTGTTTTGAAGTATTTAAAGCGACAGACAACAAAACTGCAAATCTTACTAACTCAAACTTTTGAATGGTAGTGTATGCCTGATAAAAATGAGTTATAAATTCAGTTAAAAACCTTTTCTCCAAGTTCCTTGTATTTGGGCTCCAGGTTCTTGCAATGACCACACCAGGGAGCATAAAATTCAACCAACACATCCTTGTCTGGATCATTCACAATCTCATCAAATGTGTCAGCAACTACCACCTGTGGAACCAGAAAATATTATCATTTTCAAAAGAAAAGAAAAAAAGGTTACAAAAACACCTTTTGTAGGCCCATGTACCTTCACAGGGCCATCATTGGACTCTGGAACAGGTTCAGACTTCACATATCGTTTCAATCTTTTAGCAAAGTAATCCTCCAGGAACCTCTCCAAAGACTTGCCATCTCGCCTGCAAAACCAAACGAAGAAAAAACTTGTAAAGCCTTTTTAAACCTTTCTAAAACCAATAGATTTTCTACTGGATGCAAACACCATGTGGAGACTAGAGGGTTGCAGGACTCACGTGAATTCTTCCTGCATGGAGTATTTGTGTCCCGCTCTGGTCCGGATGGTGACAAGGGGAATGTCTCCTCCCTCAAACGAGCCCACGCCAAACTCTTCCTCAAGCTCATCCTGGAACTCCTGTCGATCTGCCACTGAAAAACTCAGACCTCGATCCTGGAACTGTGTAGCCACTTTCATTATTCTAAGAGGCAAAGAAAAAGAAAAATATATAAAGAGAAAGAATGCAATGATTTTCTAATAATTGGGAGCTCACCTGTTCCTCCAGTAGTTTGTGCCCTTGAGATTGCGTACATAATCTACATTGTAATACGCCGTAAGCAGGTCATCACTTCTAAGGCTGTCCCTATTTTCTGTGGTTAGATGTGGACATAGACCAAATCTAAACGAAGAACAAGAGGAAAATAAAATCAGGAATAGGAACATATAGGCAAACAAATCACAATATATGAAATTGCATTTGTAAGTGGAATAACAACCGTTTGACCAATCACCCTCAAAATATACAAACATGAAAAACATACACATTGTCTTTGATGAATGCACGGAGAGAGGAAATCGAAACAGATTCTGTGTATTTCACCACACTGTCCTCAAACTTGCTGTTTAAACGAGGAGGACGAAACAGCAGAACACACCTGCCATGCAAAAAAGACAGAATCATATCAATAGCATTACAACAATGCAAGTAAAAGGTTGTACACTTTCTGTCATACTCCATTTTGATCAACTGGTGTTTTAATTTGGTCTAAATTATATAGATGTATTCCATTCCAAATAATATCTTAGATGCCCCACTACATGGAGAAATCCATTTTTTGGACAATGTCTTGTTCTTAGTGGAAAAAGCGCAATCTCTGAGACCCTGATGAAAAATTACATTTCATATTCATATACCAAATAATACCATTTCCAATAATTAAAAAGGACATTTCATAGCTTACTTGTTTACAAACTTATTTGAGATACCCAGAGGTGAATAGTTTAAGGTGGTACACATCACATATGATATGGTACAGGAAACATTTTCCAGACTAAATCATTTTCAAGTTTTATTAAGAGACATTTTTGGTCAGCAGAATCTCTGACAGTAAGTGGAAAAAGGGACATAGAGGACATGCTTTAACATGAAATACTGATCATAGTTGCTCAGTTTGACAAACGGATGTTTCCATCACGCTCTGTGTCATACATACTCTCCATCTACCCCATATTTCAGGCCTGTCCCCACATCAGTGGAATGAGCAAATCGATAGCTGTCCCTCAGGGCACTGGAGACCTTCAGAAACTCTGCAAGCTGTGCACTATCTTCCACAGAGAAAAAGCCTAAGATGAACAAAGAGACAGGTGGGTAAAAGAAGAAAGGAGAGAACTTCAGCCTCTGTCAGTTCCAAAAGATTAATGCAAACATCAAATCTGATTTGTTTTGACCTTCTGCAGTCAAAGGAGTGATAAAAGATGTTTTGGCAGGTATTACAAACTCAACTCACCCACCACACTGGCCTCGTAGTTGTCGACAAAAGAATCTAAATCTGCCTCACTGTGCAGAGCCACAGAACTTGGGCCTGCTTGCTTCTTCATGTAGCTCACAATGCCATCTATTTCAGATCAAGATATAGGTATGCAGGTAACCAAAACAGTTACAGCAACAACAAAATAAAAATAAATAAATAATAAGGGAACCACAAAATAAAACATACAAAGCCAATACTGTTTAAAATTATATTTTTAAATTGACAATACAGTAAAACAGTATTGTGAAATATTATTACAATCAAATAAATGCAGCCTTGGTGAGCATTAGAGACCTTGTTTAAAACAATCTTGCCAACATCAAACTTTTGAACAGTACTGTATGCATGATGGACACAAAGTCTCAACCTGCTGTTCTGGGTCCATCATAAGATCCAGCTTCCTCTCCGTTGCGGAAGATTTTAAGGGTGGGGTATCCATTCACTCCAAAACGTTCACAGGTCTCAGAGTTCACAGTGCAGTCAACCTGATCAAATAACAGGAACGAGCCATTTACTACAGAAATATAAACTGCTCGAAAAAAATGAAGGGAACCCTTAAATCACACACTGGAACTCAGTGAATGAAATAATGTACACAATTAAAAGTACTCTTATTTTACTGTACACAAAAAAGTAATCTTTTTTTTCCTTCTTCATTCTATAATTTGTTAAAAACAAAATTATGTGACAACAGTCAATGGACCAATGGAAACCAGAACAATCAACACACTGAGGGCTGGATTCAAAATCATACCAAAAATGTATGTAAAAATCTAACTCTGAAAATAAGTAGCGTGTACCGCCACCACGTGCCTTAAAGCACTCATGACCACATCTGGGCATGCTCCTGATGAGATGGTGTATGGTCTCCTGGAGGATCTCCTCCAAGACCTGGATCAGTGGTGCTGCTTGGCGGCTTCAAACGCTTTCATACATAATGTCTCAGAGATTTTCCATCACTGACCCATCATGATGATGATCATTTGCACAAAAGCAGGAGAAATTGATTCACAATCACTTGTGCTTTCTAATTGGACAGATTGACATGCCTGAAGCCTAATTGACTTGGTGTTATACTGTGATGATTAAGTGTTCCCTTCATTTTTTTAAAGTAGTGAATATAAACACATATTCTTGCAGACTGAGTCAGCTGTGTAACATAAAGAGGTTTGAAGATCCAGCTAAGTAACAGGACCTGACGGGTCCATCACACCTCACCTTCGCCAGAGCCAGTGTCCCTTTCAGCTTTGTGGCAGCAGCCTCATATTCTGGAGCGAGACGCTGACAATGACCACACCTGTGGTAACATCATATGAGGGACGTTAATGATACTTTGTGCCATTGTACCATTTTAACTGACAGATTCGTTAATGTTTAAATACGAGAATTAGGAGTATGCATCATAATTTAGCTTAATGCACAGCATGCCATTGTCACTCTCTACACAAACCTAGACGTAAACATTAAGAAAAATCCAGCTTTAGTTCTTGTCGCTGTACAGATTGCTCGTTACAGTCAATCTACATTCAGGCTCTAGCTAAAATAACTATAGTTTTCTGCCATTATAACATATCTGGGACTGGGACATACCAAGGTGCGAAGAACTCCACTAGCAGAGTATCGTGCAAGCCTGCGCTTCGGTCAAAGTCAGAGTCTCCGAGATCGAGCACATCGCTGCCCTCCGCACTCCACACGGTCAATACTAGACCGATGATAAACCATGGTAAACGCATTTTGACTGGTGTCAGCGGCCGGAGACTGTGAGACGCGTGAATGAGTTAGCCACGCTGCGTGAGTTGCTGAACAGAGCAGCAGCAGATGTATGGATCGCCTTGAAGCCCATAAAAGCTCCGTTCTACAATCAGAACGCGTTTGATAAATTCAGCGAATTAACGAAATATAACCTACAAATTCACTAGTAATAAAAACGTTTGTTTACTATATTTTTACTATAAACATCGTTTACATTATATAATAAAATAAATATTAAGTATAAAATAAATAGAGATATAGAGTTTAACCTTTAGGTGCATTTTATTAAATAAAATTATACATAGAAAACATCAAATCCAGCGAAACATGCACCACAGAATTACACTAAAGAAGCTTCTGAAGGAATAAATGTATCCATATCTAGCTTAGCATAAATTAGAAATTACTGATGGCGTTTAGGAATAAGGGATTTAAATGTTGAATGATTAATGAATGATTGAATGAATGAACAGCTGTAGGAAACACAAACTGCAGATACTATTGGGTGGAATGTGTGGGGGTCTTGGTGATTGAATAGATTGGGGCAATTGAGTTAACTACAAAGAAGGTATCGGGGGATTTAACATAACATATGGGCATTTGGTTTGTGTGTGTGTTGAGCGCCCTAGGGTGCCTTGCTGTATGTTAATTTATGTGTGCAGGAACAAATCAGGAATCAGGATTGGGGGAGATCTCTATTGGAGCAACAACTACCAGTGACCATCTTTCAAGAAAGGACAACCCACTTGTGTTTAAAATGTATAAATATAAGGGTCAGGGAAAGGCGAGGTTGTCGCAGAGCACCTGGGCACGAGACTCGCATAGTATTGTGTAATTAGGGAAAGCTGTGGACCCAACGCGTTGTACTCTTTATTCATTTGACTCAATTGATTATTAAATACTTAAAAGAACATCCGACTCTGCTCTCCTCATTAAAAGAACACGCGGACTTGAGGAATTGATACCAAGTCCAACAATTGGTGACCTCGACGTGATGAGGGAGAGTGGACAATTTTCGATCTTCTCTTGACATCAGCTGGCCAGAATTAAAGAAAAAGGTAAGCAGACGCCTGTTTTATATATCAAAGTTCTGCAATTGGCTTATTTCCAAATTATGATGTCAAGAGGGGGGAGAGATTGAAAATTTTAAGTTTCACGAATAAGTTATATGAATAAAGTGTAAAAAAAAAATATATAAAAATTAAAATAAAAAAAAATTAAAGCGTCAGGGACGCTATAAAGAATAGGATATTGGAAGATAATAAGAGGAATAATAAAGGGGAGAAAAACGTCCCAGTGACGTTAGTGTCAGAGACATTAGGACCGGAGGCCTGGGGGCCCGTTTCACTGACGAGTGAACAAAGGACCTGGGGGAAGGGCCCTGGAGACTGGTTCGACTCCTAAAGATTGTAAAAGGGGGCGTCTGAGAGACGCTAGTGTCAGGGACACGAGAACCAGAGGCCTGGGGGCCCATATCACAAAGTGTAAGAAGGACCTGGGGGAAGGTCCCTGGAGAGTGGTTCGACTCCTAAATATCATAAAAGGGAGCGTCTGAGAGATGCTAGTGTCAGGGACACTAGAACCAGAGGCCTGGGGGCCCATATCACAAAGTGTAAGAAGGACCTGGGGGAAGGTCCCTGGAGAGTGGTTCGACTCCTAAAGATCATTAGAGGAAAATGTAGAAAAAGTAGGGTTGAAAAAAAAACAAAATTTTTTGAGTAGAATTTAAAGAAAAAGAAAAAAAGAGGTTATAGTGCATGTGATTGATTAAAAGAAGACAAGATGAAACAAAAGTGAAAACAAAACAAAAAACACATTCAAGTCAATCATGTGCAAGTGGTGAAATAAAGGAGTCAGAATGGAGGGAGAGTCTGATAGAGAATGTATAGAGTATGGGACATGTGGTCCATTCAGTGAGTACTGGAAGAATGTAGTGGGACAGGTAGTAAGTGGGTGCTCTCGGTGCTTATGCTATAAAATTATATTCATGCAAAAGGCAAATAAATAGATAACCAATTGATTATATAAAAGTCAATATATAGAAGAGGAAATTTTAAGATACAGGAGGAGTTAAGAAAAATCAGATAATAAATTGATGAATAAATAAATATATAAGAAGAATGCACATGTTTAAATTGTTAAATCTTATATTTGAAGAATTTGTATCTCATTATCCCTGGAGGCAGTATGTAAAATGATTCATGGCAGTGTAAACTATAATAACTTGTGCGGAGTGTTGAACGAGAACGAGAGCGAGATTGGGTGACCAAATGAAGAGAAAAATAGTTTAAAAGGGAATTCTTTGATGATGGTTGAGGAAAACTTTATTCACCACCACTAGATTATTTTGAACACTGCATGCAAAAATAGAAAAATTATGACTGATTTTATGATAGGGAAAATTATTGAATGGTATTATTCTGATGATTGAAGGTAGATTATTGCTGCATAATGCAAAGAAGAAATGGCTTGCTTTTTCCTGCAAAGAAGAACTTGCTTCACTAACAATAGAATGGGGGAACTGCTGTTGTCAACCAGTGAGATTTTTAGATAAGGAATCATTGAAAGAGATAGGTTAAAGAAGTGGAATTAAGATAAAGAGCTGATTGCTCTGACAGAATCTATTTAGAGTTTTTGAAAGTTCAATTTGATTCATGCGGATCTCTTGAGTGTTCAAATTTCAGATGCTTCTGGAATTCTGCCTTGATGAGGGGAAGCAACAAATGAGAAGATAAAGACATGTCTGCAGAGAAAAGAAGAGAGAGTGGGTGATGGGATTCCAACCCCTTCCTGAAGAAGAATTCAACACTGTCTGAGAGGACATCATGGAGAAAGACTGATCATTGCAGGAGAAGGTGAAACTTTCACTTGAGACTTTTCCTGAGGACAATGAGAACATCCTGAGATACAAAACTGTGGCAAGATACATGAAAAGCCAAAGCTAAGAAGAAACAGAGGAAGAACAACAGGACAGAGAAGAGACTGTATTCCACTTTACAACAGGCAATTGAGTGAAATCACAGCTTGAGACAATGCAAGAGCCAAATGGCTTCAACAGACTGATGATCAAAGCAGAAGAACTGACACCCTTACGGGCAGAGGTGTGACATCTACAATGATCACAAAAGGGACCGCTTCAAATTTACTTAATTATTATATTAACTTAATTTATTTTGATTATTCACTGGTCTCAAAGCAATTCTTTGTATTCTCTGCTAAACTAACCTTTCTGCTCTTTCAGTAGGAACCAATCCAGCCCAATATCTCAAAAAAAAAAAAAAAAAAAATTCATTGAGAGACAGAAGTGGGTGCTCAACTCACCAAACAGATCAAACTGAGGCTGGATTTGGTATAGTGAGGGTTTAGATTACATTAAACACTTAAGGTTAAAAGTATAATAGAATTATTTTCTGAACATAGAAAATATTGTTACAAGATCATCATAAGAAGAAATGTGGTTAGAAAAATGCCTTTACTGGTCACTCCATCTTGTTTAAGGGTAATTTTCTAGAACTAGATTGAATAAAAATAATAACTAACTCTAAAGTCTAAATTCATGAAATCATGAATGCTGTCATCACTGGGGTAATGAGATGGAAATGCTGTTGACCATGGATCCATGATTAGGCAGAAATATACAATTTATTCTTAAAAATAGCTTGGGCAAAAACAAAAAGTTTAGGAAAAATCTTAGACTAATAATAGAAAAAATTCACTATCGTTAGGCCTACAATTGTAAATTATGATAAAACAGAAAAAGAGTAAAACAAAGGTTCATAAGAGTCCAAAATGAAGTGTAGGGCCTTGATTCAGAAGGATTTGACGAAGTTGTGTTCAGATTTTGTGGAATTCCAAAGCTAAACTTTTATGTTTCCCATTCAGATCGGAACCGGCTGATCAGAGACTCAGAGAAAATGGCCAGTGTGAGTGTGAATGAGTATGAATGGAGTGAGAGATGGTGGTTGAAGGGACATGAAGGCAAATCAAACATTTTGCCAAAAAAGCTGTATTTAAATTTAAATTTGAATATGTGGGCCCACAGGGCAAATTATGCCCAAGTAAAATGACCATGGATGAATTGGATGAAGTTTCATGGTCAAAACATAGGTTAATACTGTTGTGGCAGAAACAAACAACAGTGCCACATTTGCGCAGCGAATAAACTTTAACTTTTTTTCAGATTATCAAGAAGGAGCTGATTTGTATCAAAAGTATTAAATGTTGCCTTGTTACTATTAACTCGAACAATGTGGGTTGAGCGCTGTCCAAAGACTTAAGAAATTTTGAGATAATGAATACTAATTGTAAAGAATAAAAGGGAAATGTGTTATAGAGAAAATGCTAATCATTAAAGTTTGGGAAAGATAATATAAGGGGATAAGGGATTTAACTCTGCTGTTAAGAAAGCAGAAGAGCATCAGATAGGGACCAGGTCAGCATTCAGCCCACATAAGTTTTCCACAGGTCACCAGAAGGACAATGAGCCTGATAAGCAGATGGTATCACTAACAACAATAGTTAAGGTCTCATTCACAGGAGACACCTGGAACAAATGGACATGCCTTGAAGCAACTGATCCCCCATCCAGAGCTCTACAGGAGACCAGGATGGACCTGCAGGAACTGCAGGACCAAAAGGGGGAGGATTGATTATGCATATAAAAACATAAAATATCACCTGACAATTCAAATCGCATTTGTTAAGCTTGAGAATGTTGTGGGAGAATAAGAGGTTGTTGGGGGCATTGAGTGATTTGAAATTAACTATGAGGTAGGGTCAACCACTTTATTTACTTTTCAGCTATGCAAGGTCATTAATTGCAAAGGGATGAACACATCCTGGAGGGGGTATGATGTATACATATGTATGGATCAAGCAGTAAACACGCAGTGCAGAAAAAACAAATACAGTGCAGATAACTGGTGCAGCACCTGGGTCCAGGTAGTGGGGTACACAGGGGCATGGGTACCTGAGAGAGGGATTTTAGTAGATTTAGGGTCAAAACCAGGAGTTTGGGAAAAGTTTCAAATACAAAGGGACTATAGCATTAGTCAAAATCCAATAACGATGTCGATAGGGAATTGGACAGACCATCCCACTAAAGGTAAAAAGATCGAACACTCCCTCTATTTGGTACTAGGAGTAGACGTGGTAGGAAACGACCCTAAAGGGATAATAAAGCTTAATTTTTTAGAGAGACAGAAACCCAACACAGGCGTGACCTTGCCTCCAATAGAAAATATGACAAAACTAGGTGAAAGCAAGGTAATCACGATGGACTATACAAAACTTACACCCGAAGGTATCATTGAAAAAGCTACTGGATATGGTGAAAGTAATTTGTGGTTAGAATGGATAATAAACACAGCCAAAGATCAGAATATGGAAAATTGTGTAGGATGTGCAAGGGCAAGACCAACGCTATACATAGAACCCGCTCCACTATATAATAACGATGAGTGGGGATATGGGTGTATGTTGAATTTGACCCACATGGAAACACCACCTAATTGTACCACCTTAGCTTCTATTTTTCCTCCTGTCAGTAATGAATCTCGCACAGGGCCATTCACACCTCAGAAAAGGAACTACACATGTTTCAACTTCATTAGATTACAACCAAAGATTTATTTAGGGGCAATAGAGAAAGGCTGGTGTAAGACAATAATAGAGGATTCAGGGCAGATCATAGGCCCTTGGGCAAGGGCAGGGATATACTATTATTGTGGGGATAGAAGACTTTTTGTCAGAATCCATGAACAGGCCCAAGGAGTGTGTGCTATGGTAAGGCTAGGAGCACCCCTAGTGTTAGTAGGTGAGATAACTAAGAAATTGGAGACAGGAACAATGAAGTTAACCAAAAGGAGGAGAAGACATATTTTGAGTAGAAGAGACACAGGGTCGTTTGATCTAAGTAAGGATAGCCCAACCTACATGGACGCAATAGGGGTGCCCAGGGGAGTGCCAAATGAGTATAAGATAGCAGATCAGGTGGCAGCAGGGTTCGAGAGCATCCCATTGATTTCAGCTATATTCCCTGTAACTCCAAATAAAAATGTGGACCGAATAAATTATGTGCATTACAATGTTCTTAGGTTGGCGAACCTGACTCGAGATGCCGTGGAGGGACTGGCTGGACAGCTGGCCCCAACATCGCTGATGGCAGTACAAAATAGAATGGCATTGGATATGTTGTTGGCGGAAAAAGGGGGTGTTTGTGCTATGTTTGGTGATCTATGTTGTACTTTCATTCCAAATAACACAGCTCCAGATGGATCTGTGACCAGGGCATTAGAAGGGTTGAGGACTCTGTCTAAAACAATGCATGAACAGTCCGGGGTAGACAATCTTTTAGAGGAATGGATGACTAATATGTTTGGCAAGTGGAAAACAATGGTGATGTCATTATTGATATCTATAGCAACCTTCATAGGGATATTGGTCACTTGCGGATGTTGTTGTGTTCCCTGCATCAGATCTCTTTGTAACAGGCTCATTGTAACAGCTGTGGAGGGAAAAGGAGCCCCTCCACCTTACCAGATGCCCTTGCTGATGGACCATGATCAGGAAATTGAAGAAGATGAGGAGGTTGTTCTGTAAGGTGTTGATCTCCTGTGACAGGAGATCAAAAGGGGGATTGAAGGAATAAATGTATCCATATCTAGCTTAGCATAAATTAGAAATTACTGATGGCGTTTAGGAATAAGGGATTTAAATGTTGAATGATTAATGAATGATTGAATGAATGAACAGCTGTAGGAAACACAAACTGCAGATACTATTGGGTGGAATGTGTGGGGGTCTTGGTGATTGAATAGATTGGGGCAATTGAGTTAACTACAAAGAAGGTATCGGGGGATTTAACATAACATATGGGCATTTGGTTTGTGTGTGTGTTGAGCGCCCTAGGGTGCCTTGCTGTATGTTAATTTATGTGTGCAGGAACAAATCAGGAATCAGGATTGGGGGAGATCTCTATTGGAGCAACAACTACCAGTGACCATCTTTCAAGAAAGGACAACCCACTTGTGTTTAAAATGTATAAATATAAGGGTCAGGGAAAGGCGAGGTTGTCGCAGAGCACCTGGGCACGAGACTCGCATAGTATTGTGTAATTAGGGAAAGCTGTGGACCCAACGCGTTGTACTCTTTATTCATTTGACTCAATTGATTATTAAATACTTAAAAGAACATCCGACTCTGCTCTCCTCATTAAAAGAACACGCGGACTTGAGGAATTGATACCAAGTCCAACACTTCCTAAAAGCAGGCAGTTTTTTTATATGTCCTTTTTTTTTGCATACAATAGGCCCGCACTGTTAATAGTAACTAATAATACTTTTTGTTGTTGTTGTTGAGTTATATGGATTATAACTCTAAGTCTTACTCTAAGCCTTTGGCTTAGTGTACAGCATCTTTTTTTAAATGTACTCATCCCAGGTACAGCAGATGAAAATCTGTTTTAGCTTAAATTGGCACTTTTATATAATAGTATTGTGAATTATATACATTCATATAAAATGTGTACAAACAAAACAAATATAAAATTTTAACAAATATACAAAAAGTATGTATAAGCTACACACAGCAAATTTAGCTAAAATTATGCTCCATGTGAGGGAATATGCAAGAACCTTTGAGGCAGGCTGAAGTGCTCTCTGTAGTCTTGGTAGGCATGGGTGTTTCTTGCAGGGACAAGGAGGGAATAGGTGCTCCCTGTGAGGACCCAGCAGGCACAGGTGCTCCCTGTACAAAGGAAACCTTTTGCACGTGCTTCATCAGATGCTCAGGGATATTGAGCTTTCCTATTTGTTGGGACCTGTCGGGCACAGATGGTTCCCAGAGGGACCTAGCTGGCACAGGTGCTCACTGTGTAAAAGAGGCCTTTGCAGGTGCTCAATCAGGTGTTCAGAGATCCTGAGTTTTCCTCTTTGTTGGACCAGGCTGGCACAGTTGTTTCCCTGTGCAAAAGAGGCCTTTGGCAGATTCTCAGTGATCCGAGGCTTCTTCTGTGTTGGGACCAGGCAGACAGGTGTTTTCTGGGGGTGTTATCATTGGTGTTATCATTTTGCAGATGATTAGTGATTCTGTGTTTTTCTCTTTGTTGGGATCTGGCAGACACAGGTGATTCCCGGTGAGACCCAGCAAGCACAGACCCTGTGCAAAAGAAGCATCTTGCGCATGTTTAATCAGATGCTCGGGGTTAATGCGTTTTACTCTTGGTTGGGAACCATCAGGCACAGGGGTTTTCTCGGGGAACCAGCAGGCACAGATGTACAAAATGGCTTTTTACAGATGCTCATGGGACCCTGAGATTTTTTGGACTCAGGAAAAACAAAAAGCAGGAAATTGGTTGTAATACAGTATTGTAAGCTACTAACGAACGGAATGAATTTCGCAGTTCCATCCAATTTTAGTTCTATTCAATGTGCCATTCATTGTCGTAATTGGGGTTTGTCTGTTTGTAATAAATGTTCTATAACTGCTACTTGTTGGTAAACAAAAAGGTAAGGATTAGAACAAATGAAATGTGTGGCCAATAAACACAAATTACTATGCGGTTCAATTTCTGCATATTTTTCATATCTTTATAGTGTTTGATGTAGTAAAAAAAGAGAAAGAAAAGGTTTGTCCTCATGACATGACCCCTCTACACTTCAGATCAACGTTTGACATGTTTTAGAGATTTAATTTACATCAATGAACAAAAGTTAGTAACAACAAAACACCAGTTGCGGTTTTAATCTTTTCACCTCTCTACTTTAACAACCAAAATAGCCTACTTTCGTGAAGAAGATGAAAACAAAGCAAAGGGTATGCAGTGATTTATTTTAGCACTAGGGGTCACCATAAGATCCATCATATCAGAAGATGCGTATTTGGCAAAAGGATGCTCCTTTGGGAGTTTGACTTGGCAGTTGAGACTGTACAAATATTAAATAAGATTATAATATAATAAGATATATCACGAGCAAGAGTACTGTTATTTCGAGTAAAATGTTCAACGTGTTTTGAATGTTACTGTGATATTGCTTTAATGTAACATAAGTCAATATTGGGTCATTTAAACAGTCACGTGTGTCCTCATACTGGCGTAATGATGTAACCTAAAGACATGGTCACTAAACTGGTCTAGAACTGTAATGAGCAATAATTTAATTAATTAATTTTTATTATAAATTAGGGATGCATTATTCCTCTTTAGAAATGCAATAAATCTTACACATAAAAATGTGTTACTTATTTAAAGATTATCAACAATAAGTTGTAACAAGAAATGGATCACCTGGGGGATTTTAAGATCTACAATGTGCAAGTGAAGTTCCTGTCTTCAGACGATAAGTTGATGCCAAAACTGACTCAGCCTATCTTTTGCTGAGTGTCAAAGTAAAACGGAAACTCTGTTTTCCTTCATTCTCTATTATTTCCTAAATTACAGAGTGTTATCTATTAATGCAATGCCATATGGGGAAATACACCCTGGAGCATTTACTTATCATTAAAGCCAGCAGGAAACTATTCTCACGGACCCTTCAGTGCAGTGGCTAACCAATCATAGTTGTTACCCTTCTTTTGGCCATCTATTTTAGAATAGACATTCTGAATAGTACTTTAGAAAGAGGGCTGCTTTGTTGATCTTCCAGATCCTGAATTTTCCATTTTACACCCCCATTTATATTCCTAACTGAACTTTCCAGACCACGATAAAACAATTACTTTGAGTCAACTATAACCATAACATAGTCCTGACAGTCCTTTCTTTTATTGTACTGTTCAGCATTGTTTGACCCCAAACAGAATGAAAAGTCCTTGAACACTTTGTGGTGAAAAAGAGGGGAAAACCTTCAAGAATATCTGCCTACTGAAGTGTAATTAGGTTAAAGAAATGAACTGTATTAAAAGAATTTGTAAAAACAACAACAACAACAATCAAATTCATTTCGTAAAATCAGTCCCATCATTTAACACATCAATTAGGCTTTCTGGGATCCCAAGCATACAAACAGTGAGATCTCAACAAAACATGAGGGTTAACACATACATTAGTGTAGCCTATGAAATATGACAATGTACTTCAATTTCTTAAGATTGCGTTAACTGCATAATCTTTTGGGGAAGTTCTATATCAATATGTTAAATAGACGATAAGCTATATTTAGTTAGAATCGAAAACTAAACAGTGGGAGGAACAGAATACAGTAGGCGCAAGCGCGTGCCCCCTCCTCGCGCACTGGCGACTCTATTGTCTTGCCGTCCTGTCACTGTCGCGCGCTCTCCGGCGCACAAGATAGAGATACAGCAAACGGTTACGCGAACACTGGTTCAGCGATACCTTTTGGAGCAAGACACAGCTTCACAATCTAAGTACACGTTTATAAAGTGTGTCAAAGGACGTAAGAGAGTCTTCGTTGTCCTCGGAACGCAGCACCCCATACTTTCGGTTAATAAAGTCCAATGCCACTTCTCCAGTAAGGTAAGAAAGTTTACGCTACTCACAATACAACTGCAATGCAATTTAAGACCTTTCATCAGTTTTGTAAAGCCCACTTTTATTCGTGTCTTTGTCTTGAAGTTTCCATATTCTGCCCTGACCTACTTCTTGAAGTCTGTTTTTGTGATTATGTGATTGCTTTTTCTTAGGGTTCACTTTTACATTTAATACAGTTCAGTCAAACTACATAATTCATGCAAACCAAAGTTGTATAATCAATAGTGTTTGTTGTAAATGTACACTTCAAAACAAGATAAACGTATTGGCAGTTTTCGTTAGCTCCCACGTTATTTTTACTGTAAAAAAAAAATCAGAAAAACAGTTTTCTTGTATTTATGATGCAATTTGACTTTTTTATTTATTTATTATTATTCAATGTTCTTTCAGAACAAATCAGAGACAGATGTGATCTGGAACAGGTGCAGAAAGACTGATTGTGCTTTATCCATCATCTGTTTTCATTCTAAAATAAAATAAACGAATACATAATCTGTATAACAAGACAGCAAATATTTGTGAAACATTGCATGTATTTAACATGCTATATTTGCTTGTCATAATACAAATATCTGAATCATGGCTGTGTAATGTGAAGGACAATGGTGGAATGACACACTGGCCTAATCACATTTGATCTTTTGTGTGTCTCTGAGTCATATCATTCATAATGTTTTTGTTTTATTAGCTTTTGGGGTTGATCCATCAGCATTGTATCCTATTTGTGTGTTGCTTCCCCACACAACACTGTGGAGTTTTAATAGCTTGCAGATACAAGCAAATCCCAGCATCACAAAACTGTATTTGCCCAAAAGCACATTAACTCAGGAGATGCTGACCTTGAGCTTGGTTCTACATGATTCCAGACTATTAAAATGAGTCCACTATTTGTTTCACCATCTTTTTGTTCCAGACCACAATATCCCCTAGAACAGGTTAGACTTATGAATAGGAGCGCAGGGAGTTACTAGTACCTGCCAAAGGTTCCACATCTGGAGAGCAGAGACTCTAATTGATTTCCACAGGAGAAACTTTTCACCTTGACAGCAGCATACTGAGGTCCTCATAAAAAAACCCATCTGCTGTTGATATGATTGCTCTGTTGGGTCACGAGCAATGGGTTGCCACAGTCTCTTTAAATTCTCTGAAATTCTTTGCGGATTAGTTCATTTATGTCATGAAAAATAAATGAACAGCTAATGAACTAAAATGTTTGCTGTAAATTAACTGGTTATGTAAACTTTCAAAAAGAGAATTTATTAGTTGTTTTTTTATATGTCTAAACTATCTTTAAATTGACTTTATATGAGTTCAGGGAAAAATATTTTTTCTCGAGAAGAACATACAGAGGTCAGTGGTGATGAGACGGGGGTGTTGTGTTAACAGATGAAGACGGTGGATAATATTTCTTCCACATGCTTACATAAGCTTCTCTAACTCATGCATTTTGCTGGCAGAGGCCAGAGGTTGCCATTACACAAAAGGTTCTTTACATTTTTCAAATGTTCATCACACTATGATTCTTTTAAGAACTGTTTACTGAAAGGGGAACCAAGTAAGTTTTTTTATTTTTCTAATGGATCAAGCATTTTTGTTAACTCATTTTGGACTTTTGTTTGCTTCTTTTTGCACATCCCTATTTATTTTCACTACAGAACCACCACAGAGTTGTAGAGTCAGTGAGAAGATCTCTGATCTTTGCTCCAATCTGTAAGTTGGTCGGTCTTGGAGAGGTTTGAAGCACAGCCGCACTGCTGGCTGCTGGTAGTCATTAGGAGAGGGGAAAGTGATGTTGTTGAGCAGGGCCTGTTTGCATGGAAGAAAAGACAAACAACCCATCTTGGGTGAAATAAAAACATAGCTGTGTTTGTAAATCTTCTGCAAGTGTTTAAGTGGAGAACTCTTGAAAAATGATGATGACAACCAATAATAAAACTTGTCTTGCGATTGTTGTGATCCAAAATAAGGTTATTATCTTAAATCATTATATCTGAGGAGTCATTCTAGTCATTGTTTATCATTATATCATTTGGAACAAAGTCATTGTTCCCTTAAAATCCAATCCTTCATATTTGGGACTGATATTTGAACCGATTGATTCTCCTGCCATCTCAGAGTTGTATTTCAAATCAGGTAGACGATGGGAAAAATAATAGCAGTCCTCATCTTTTCCTTTTGCTATTATGGAAAAGGCATTTTTGGAGCTATGCTGAAATTTGTCCCATGAGATCCAATTGGAAAATTCATTGTGGTAAAATAGGAGGTCAGGACAAACTGTCTTTTTTATGTATATAAGAGACATGTGTGTTGTGTATGAGTGTGTGTGTGTGTGAGAGATAGATAGATAGGGTCTACTTTAAGGAAATGGTAACTGGATGACAGACCTGTATTTTCTCTCAAGATGTTTCCTTTTGTTTGTTTATGGTAAGCTCCCTGGTGTTTTGCTGACCGAGTGGATACAGTAGAGATCTGAGGAATCGGATACTATTTATCTTACAGACAATGAATTGTAAACACTACGTACATTAAATCATGGATCCTTAAACACAAGCACATCCGATGCAAATGGAATCGCATGTAGATGGAAAAAGCTTTCATTTAATTTTGATGTGGATTTTGTTGGCAGCACAGGAAATTACCCCTCTGTTTCCTCTTTTCTTCTCTTGTGCCCAGGACATCCTGAGTCCAAGCATCTGGTAAATACCTGCCCTCTTTCTCTGTCTCTCATCCTGTTATTTGTCTGCCTTATTGTCATATATATACACCAACCTACACATATCATGAAGTTCATATTCTTCCGATGCGTTAAAAATAAAGCATTATTACTTCTATTCAGCAAGAACCCATCGAACTTATCAAAAGTGACATTAAAGACGTGACACTAAAGATTTCTATTTCAAATAAATGCTGCTTGTAGCAAAATATGATGTTCTGATAAGAAGTAGGTGGGAACCGGCGAACATGTAAGAACTTTAATATATAAATAAATAGAACACAAAATGAAAGTAAAAGCGTCAAACCCTCATGGACAACTGCCACACACATATAAGCCAAACACAAAGTAAAATCCAGACCTGGTCCTCTCTCGTCCTTCACTGTTGTCGCTCCTCCTTTTATGCTCCTTTGTGAGATCATGAGACTGGCCTTGCGCCGTTCTCACTGCTTTCAGCCTTGTCCTGCTCGCCACATACCCCCATTGCCTCTCGCAGACTGGGGGGGGTCTGCCTCCTTGAAACATCGCACTACAAGTAAGTACAGGCGAGGTGAGAGAAAAGGACACAGAGGCACGAGGACAGAGACGAGAGGAGGAAAATGGGCACTCGGCCCTCAGCCAGTCGAGAGGCTCTTCCTCGTAGTGCTACACGATGGTACTGGATGCTCATCCGCCTCCTGGCAGCCAGCAATGGCTCCTCCAATGAGTGCAGCCGTCAGCTTCTCCCCCAATCCCTGCTCCTCCCCAAACATGGTGGCCAGTAGGGCGACGACTCCGCTCTCTCGGACCTGAGATAAGAGCTCTCTGCCACTCATGCCACTGGCCTCGTGCCGGTCTCTCGTCCTGCTTGCCACACTGCTCTGTTGAAGTTTCACAAAAATATTAAGTAACATTATTTTCAACATTAACTTTAATAATGTGTCTAAAGCAGTGTTTTTCAACCAGTGTTCTGTGGCACACTAGTGTGCCGTGAGAGATCGTCAGGTGTGCCGCGGAAAATTATTCGAATAAACACATTTTGAGCGGCTGCAAGCGGCAATGGTACGCGTCTGTCCTCCGCCAACAATCGAGTATCGCGCTCCACCCCCCCCCCAACAAACGAGTATTACGTTATTTTTTCGGTTGGTGTTGTGCCTTGTGATTTTTTTCAATGAAAATATGTACCCTGGCTAAAAAAAAGGTTGAAAAACTACATTTGGTCTAGAGCACCAAATCACAATGATTTCTGAAGAATCATGTGACACTGAACACTGCAGTAATGATGCTGAATTCAGCTTTGCAAACAGAGCAACAAATTAGGTTTTAAAATATATTAAAATAATAAAAGTTATTCGAATATTTTATAATATTTAAGGATGTTTTTACTGCATTACTGCCTTGGAGAGGCTTGAAGTCATGACATTACTAAGCACACCTTTAAAGTTTATATTATTCAGAGTACCAATACGGCACTTGACCAAAATGGCAAGGGACTGTTTAACATTTGAGAAACCCCTGGATTGAGGTTAAAATATCGTCTTCATTGTGATGGAAGTGAGAAGAGGAGGAGAATTTAGAAGCATTTCCATGGAGTCACTTTAGGGGCAGACAGAGAGTGATGCGTTTCTTTTCCTCTGGTGAAAACCTTTTTACTCTCAAATGCTCAGATTCAGAAACATCTGGTTATTTTTTTAGCTGTGAAAAAAAGGCGATAAAAAGAGGGTTTTAATAAGTAGCAGGCTTTCTCCTCACTATCCAGAAGGCCTCTGCAGCGATGGCCAGTTGAGTAAATCAGACAGCTTTAGGAGGAATGTACTGGCAGCGAGTGGACTTCCTCTAGAGAGATGAGTGATGGCAAATGGGTGATGCAGTGATATTGTGTGGTACCAAAATTCTTGAATTCACTCATTCAAACATTATCTCCATACATTCTATCAAAATCTGAGAGAGAAACAGCAGATCTTTAAGCTGGCAAACAGAAAAAATATTTTAGCATTGCTTTGCAAAGATATCCTGTTGGAAAAATACGAGCTCTTTGGTTTCATCACGCACCTGGATTCTGTCCTAATGCTTTTTCTGAGTGCTGCACTCCTCTTTGCACTTAGGGGAGGCTTGGCATTGTATGTCACACTTGACTGAATGGACCCAGGCCTAGTCCAAATCTCTGAAAATACAATAAATAAAATTGGGGAAAAATATTAATAAATATGGATGTAAGAATAAGGACATGAATTAATTCATCACAGCGCTGTGATAGCTTGTCTGCTCACCTCTTTCTGATCCAAGTGTTTGCTATTCTGTATCATAAATAAACGGGCCTCTTGAGGTAAATTCCTGCATGGGACAGCTTTACTATACCCTGGACATAAAGTACTGCCCAGACACGTACAATAAAACTACACAGAAGGTAAAAAAGCACACATATGAAAAGTTCCTTAAGCGAGCAAAATGAGCTTGAGTCCATATTAGTGTTTGCAAATAAATTTGCCAGCCAACAGCGTGTTGATTTAGACCAGATGCTGGGGAGGTTTGAGTCTGTTATCTCACTCCACTTTTGTGGCAGTTCATTAACCAAACCAAAGCAAAAAGAAGTGGTGATCCTCAAAACATAGTGAGAAGACTTTAGTGGTACTGCTGTTATATGATGCCTCCTCTCTCACGGAGATGACAAAGACTGTCTGAGCAGCTGTCAACAGAGCAGCGAACAGCTAATGTTAATTAAACGTTTTTTTCTGAATAGTGAAGATAAAAATGTTTACACTGTGTGGATGAAATGATTATATTTACTGTAAAAAAAATTAATTGCTTAAATTTACTAAAAATTAAAAACTTAAAAACCTTTTGAAGGATATAGTAACACTTTAGTCATTACTATCCAAAAAAAACAGCTCACATTGACTTTTTAGTCTATGCTTTTCTTTTTACAGTGTTGTTAAATTAACCGCCTAACAATTTTTTTTACTGTTTGTATATAGTTATATTGAAAACCACAAACAAAAAACACTATTGATTATACAACTTTGGTTTGCATGAATTATGTAGTTTGACTGAACTGTATTAAATGTAAACGTGAAACCTAAGAAAAAGCAATCACATAATCACAATATATATTATATTGGGGGGATATATTAAGATTTATCTCTTCAATTTAAGTATCCAGATTTGAAAAATATTTTTTAACATTTTATTTTATTACATATTTCCATGTACTATGCTAGATTTCAAAATATGTTTTCCCGTTAATGAAAAACCTGGAAAAATAAGGGAATTTTAGAATGGTTTCAAATAACATTATATTGATGACTAATGTAATCTTTAAATCTTATAATAATAATAATGCAAAATAACTCTCTATAAAATGATTTTTAATGCTTTCTATTGTAAATGTCCTTTTTTCATGTTTGATGTCACTAAAATTCTATATTTGAGCTCATATTTCTTTTGGTCTTATTATTTCACTGCATAATTCCACATTTGTTACGTATATAGTGCTGACAGAAGTTCTTTCAGGAAAATGTCCCTCACTGAGAGGTTGCTCAGCTGACTGTACAGCTGTGATTTTGGGTCTCCAGCCTGGAGTGATGTTCCTTTGGGTCCTATTGGGACCGCGGCACTCTTTTTCCTCCTTTCTCTCTCTCTCTCTCGCATGTGTTCTGACAGTACGCCCAGACTCCTGAGGGCCTCACACACAAGCCAGCTCTGCACTCATGGAAATCTGCAATCAATTTAGCCAGCAGAATAGGGGGTGTCACACTAGAGACCCCCCATTTTAAGTGAGCTGTGTATATAGTCATACGTGCACGTGATCGAGATCGAGTATGCTCATGTGTGCTTGTGTCGACTGGCTTAGCTGTTTCTTTACACACATACACATTTGTTCAGCATTTCCTCTCTATGGATGACATACTGCATGCTTTGTTGTTCTGACAGGGGAAACGCAGCTCATCTTTGTCCTGCAGTCTACTGGCCAATCATTCATGATATGTGATTGACATGCCAACACAGCTGGAGCTAAAATTAAATTCAATCTTTTCCCTATCAGTCTTTCGGCCTAACAATCATTGTGACAGAAATTTCAGAGAGCAATTAACTAAACTGGGTCACAGTCCCAAGTGCAATAAGTAAAATATTATGAGAGCATAGTTTTTAGAGTATCCGGTTTTCCTTTAATCCCTGTAATGGAAAAATATTGTCCATACTTGTTTATGATGTGTGTTTTGGAAAAACAAGGGAGAGAAATCATGTTGAAGCAACTGTCATGATGTCATGTTTGGCTGTGTCATTGAAATTAAGAGGGGAACCTCATCTATCCCTTTGGGAAGAAACAAAAGCTGAAAAACATCCTTGTAATTTCAGTTTTTAGCCCTCTAGATGCCCTGAATGTGTTTAGATTGAGAATGACTCACATATCTTAATACTAAAACCTTGAAGTTTGTGGTGTTTTGATGAAGAACTAACAAACAAGCCCTTGTTTGTATGTCTTGCAGTACATTTTTCATTGGGGATTGTGGGTCGTGGGATTGTATATGAAAGGAGAATATTTACATGTATGCATTTAGCAGACACGTTTATCCAATTCGACTTATAATAGACTAGAAAACAAATAAACTGAAATTAATTATGTTTTACAGTTCAGATTATACTGTGATTATACTACTCTTTCTGTTCAATTTCCTCTGAAGACCATCTTTTGACACTAATGTGAAGTAATTATGAAATCTGCAGAATACGTTAAAAGTGCCCACTAATAGTGGGCAGACATAATTTGTGCATCTGTCTTGATGTTTCTGGGTGGACATCTCTGACCACACTAGAGGCGGAGAGGAAGAGGAGGAGTGGAGGAAGAAGTGAGTAGGAGGAAGAGGTAAGCTAGGAAACATTTCCGATGAGGATGTGAATAGTCATACTGCAGTTAATCAACATTCCAATGAAATTATTTTCAAATTCCTGTTCGGAAGAAGCATTGAGGAGTAAATACTAAGGATGTCATAGTTTTGAGTCATGGAGGTGGATGTTTCACTTTACACCTTTCTGTTTTTCAAGAAATCTACAGGAAATAATAACAGTCATAGTCGATTAAGTTTCTTTCAAATATAAAATTGACATTACAATTACTTTTAAAACAAAAATACTTGTTTTTTCTGATTTGGTTTTTGCCTCTACATGTTCTGGGGCATATAAATTATGGCCCATGTAATTATGGTGGTGCTCGGTCATGTCTTTTTAAAGAGTGCAAACCTCAGAAGTGCCCATCTCTTTAACTTCTCAGCTTTTGAGGGTTTGGTTTAGCATTGCGACACTCACCATGGATTGTGAACGCGATTTGTGTGCTTTTATGTGAATATAATGTGATTTTGTGTGGTTGGGTTGTGTGCACCTATACGTGCAAAAACCAAGCATATGCGCGTATATATAAAAACCCTGTATTTTTATATAAATGTGTTTTGTTTGTTTGGCCACCACGTGTCGTAGGCCCCAGTGAAGCCACAGTCATGTATTTTGTGGTTATATGGTCTACAATGTCTAGCAGGAACCAGCTGTCAAACTGTGAGGTCCCCCACAAGGCCTCAGGAGCTCTCAGCTCCATGCCTTTAAATGGCAGAAAACTTAACACCACTTAAAACACTCAGACTGGAATATCACAACAGACAAAGCCAAAAATAAAGCTTCATCTGTCCATTTTTGGTTGTACTGACCGGGCTCATATTTTATCACAAAACACGCCCTGATTAGAAACTTTAGAGTCATTTTTTTCTGACTCTCAATATATATCAGCATGACCACAACACAACTGTTGCGATGACAGCAGCCTTATCAAAGTGTCTGTGGGACTGTAGTCCGGGTGTGAGCTCATGCAATTACAGCGGGTATGACATAAGCCAGCTGGGCACTACCCTCAGGACTAGAAACGGTTACCGCTCACCAACACAAATACACAAGGTCAAGTTTTCCTCAGAGATGCATGAAGCGGATGCAGGAGTGTGGTCTCTGATGGATATCTGGAATCAGGCTCTTTGATGTGTGCCGAGCGGTCAGGTCGGATTTTTCAGGGCTGTGCGAGTATGGAAGAGTGGTGTCTGACCCCAGAGAGATGGCGAGTGTTAAGAGAGAGCGATAGAGAAGGAAGGGCCCCTGCATATCCTGTTTTTCTCTTTTTAGAGAAGCTGCAGACCGGCCACAGAGCAGAGCATGACATAAGCTTCTGTTCCATAGCCAAACCCAGTGAGGACATTCACTCCTAGATCTAGGTCTCAAGCAGAGTGTTAACTGAATGAATGTAAGTAAAACCTGTTTGAATTTCTTTTGTGAAGCACAAAAAGAGGAAACTTGCAGTTTTCCATACAATTACAGTGGGACTGAAGCTTACTAAAAGAACATAAAAACATTGTTTAGTAGCTAATTATTCAAATTGATTGGCTATCATACATTTATTAATTGAGTTCAAACAAAAAAGTTTCAACAAAGTAAATAACTTAAATTTGCTCTGTTCTTCACACAAAGACCCCTAAATATGATGGTCCCCTGTGAAAGACCATTTTTCTATAGGCATATGTTTCATGTATAGTATTTATACTGTGCATTGTACAAAAACATAAATGAATATATTATTATAATTTAATCTGACAATTATTCTAAATGATAAAAACACTTTTTTCTACAAAAATATTGGCTTTTGCATATACAAAATGTTTTGAAATAGAAAATACATAGTCCTAAATGGCACAATTATACCCAAAAACTTGATGGTTACTTTAGGAGGCACATTTAGTCATTCAAATTTTCTTTCTCAAGCAGTTCTTTCCAGCAGTTTATATGGTTTCCATCACAATTACTTGGGCAACAGCATGTGAGAGCCGGATAGGGGTGTTTTAGCCTAAGGGTTGGCAAACAGCAGCCAACATGTCACTTCATCTGCTAAGAGTGTTTGGGTTTGAGACCTCTGGTACTCGTATATTAAAGAACAGTATTACAAATCCATCTGTGCTGTGAACGGCCATTCCCCTCAAAGCTCTGTGTTTTGTCTTTCAGTTAAAAGAAAAAACAGAAATGTGCTGCTATTTGCAGAGAGAAAATGTTTACAGTATATTATAACCTTACAGCAATGTAAAAATAGACAGTCTAAAGCGGAGAGAAGCTTGGGAAGAAATTAGTGTATGTGAAAATTTAACAGCTTTAAACAAAGGTCAGAGTTCAACATTCCAGCTATTCCTATACAACAAAATTGATTCTTCTGTTGTTCTCTTACTTGATGTCACGGTGTATTTCTGCTAAATTGTAAGATTTGTATTCTTTTTGTATCAATAATGTATAATGCTAATTTTAATTTACCAGTAAATGTAAGCACTTTAAGAATTTATTTGAATAACTAAATGACAGAAATAAAATAACAGAATCCCAGGGATATATTTATATACACATTTGAAATGTGTAATTCTTTGAATTATATACATTTAAAAAAGTAAAGGATGTCATAACATTAAACTTTGAATTTGTATTAAATATTTTAACTCAACCGATCTATAGGTTATGGGGAATAATGAAGATATTAAAAATGTAAATATAAATAGAATTATACAGAATTAAATTATGTTTGAAATATTATAATAGTTCACAAAAAACACTTATTAAATAAAATAAAAATTTAAACCTAAAAATTACTCTCTTCACAAAGTCATATTCCAACTGAAACTTATCCATTATCACTTGAGATGCATCAGAACAGCCTCTAGCTGCCAGTTTATGTAATTTTCCAGTGGATCGTATGGCTCGTAAGTGGATATTCTGGCGGTTCAGACCCGGCCACCATATGACGCCTCTCACAATCCCACCAAACTCTGCTGTTCCAGTGTGGCTACAATGGTTTTTATGATGTAGGTAATGTACGTAAACAAAATTGCACCAAGCTGCATAAAACCAGCAAGCAAAAATCGTGAAGCGTTTGGCATGAGAATTATTTTTCTATTAGAGACATAAACAGTTTTTTTACAGTATGAATCTGAAATGCATAAAATACAGTCGATTTGCCAAACCCAAGCCTTTACCGTTAAAGTACACAACTCCACAGTCTTTGAGATTGTGAAATGCTTAAACATGGAAAAATGGGTTGGGTACAATATTGCACTGACTCACTAACCCCTGGTTTATTGATGAGGGGTTCACTACACCCCCACCCCCACACTTAAAGAAACACACTATGTGGCGCTACACTGAACCCATCAGACCACAGCCAGCTAAACACTCTGTGGCGTGGAGGCTGAGAGAGTGTTTTGAAATTCAGCCCCAGATGTTTTATATTATGGGGCTTTTATGCCAGTTTACCGTAACTGAGATTTACTGGTTTAACTGGAGTTAGTATGTCTGAGCCAGGACTGGGGTTTTGGTCAAATGACAGTCAGCTCTGAATTACTCCTTGATCTCATCTCTCTGTCTCTTTCTGGCAAGGTAAATAACGGTGTGGCAAATAACACACCGTTTAGCCAGAACAGGAGCTGCTCAGAGGCAGACCATTGTTATAATAGTCTGTAATCGCTCACTCACTCTGAGTCTGTTCAGATGTTTTTATAAGGTTGTTTTTGCTGAGGTTGAAAGTGGATGTAGTCATGAGCTCTGTCTCTTTCAAACTACATGTCTATGAAAATTAATTTACGGTAACCGAACATAACAGTGACAGTTTCCCTCCCGGAAAGTGCGACTTTGTGCCATAACAGAAGAGATGAAGGAGGGAGGGTGGGGGTTTAGGAGGTGGATGAAGAGCAGGTGAGGGCGGGTCATAGGAGGCAGGAGAAACCAAGGAGGAAAAAAATGGAGGTAGCAGCCATGGGCGAGATAGGAGGAGCGGCCAGGTGGTGTTTAGCCAAAGTGCAGCCAGGATTGCGCTCCACGGCGGAGTCAACGGAGGTTGACTCAGCTGTCGACATCCAGTGGACGACTGACAGAGGTGTAGCTGATGGAAGAGGACCCCTAAGCTCAGACGGAAGGCAGAGAAAGCGAAGGAACGCAAGTCAATGAGACCGACCGCAGTGGAGAGACAGAGAGTGGCGGACGGCCTGCAAGTCCGCAGTGGAGGCGTGGCGACCCAGGTGGAACCGATGGTCCGAGGTGTCCCAGCGAGGCCGAATGGCCGATGGTCCATGCTGGAGTCGAAGGAACTAGGAGTGCAGGCTCCCAGTAGGTCCGAGGTGTAACCATGCCACTGAGAGAAGGTAGAGGGGCCGATGGAGGACAATGACGACTGGGTGACAGGATCTGCTGAGGACTGATGAGAATAGACAACAGCACAAAGTACACCCCAAAATATTTCTAATGGCTGTCTGAAGAGGTCGGGGGAGAGGGAGGCTAGGTGGGGTCAATGGGGCCGAAGACGATACTCATTTTTGAAATGTACTTTTCCAGGGCCCAGCAGGGATTACTTTGGGGCATGAGAAAGCAGATATCTTCACCTAAATCCCTCCATCAAGCAGACGTCGTCACAGGCGGCATGTTGACTGGTGTCAATGAACTCTTCCACAAACTCCTCCAGATTTCTGCCTCTTTGAAAAATAAGAACTGTAGTTTCCTCCAAAAGTCTATTGCCTCTCATTGGGGAAACGATGATGGACGCAATGGCCATTAATTTACGTCTTAGTCTGGTCATCCATCCCATTTTGGTTGTGGGAAGCACAGGAAGATGAAGAGGCGGTTCAAAAAAGCTTTATTAATACATACGGATGAACAAACAAACGAGATCCATGACAAGTGCAAGTGAATTTAACAGAACATGTGACAACATGGAGGCAAACCACCCCCCGATGTGAAGCTAGGTGTATATTAAGTTCATTATCCCACCTATGTGGTCACTTGCCAGCATGGAGAAGTTGACAACACGTTTGTGTATACAGTATATATATATGCTTGTATGTGTGTGCTGCAACTGACTAATCAGAGTATTAGTATAGTATTATTACAGAGGGCAATACACTTCTCTTTTGTGTGCAACAAACTATTGTGATCAAATACAATCTAAAGATTGGAATTTCATATAATCTGCAACAACAAATTGTGTTTTAACTGACAATTTGAGGAGCAGACGCATGACCTCACTCAGAGATAGGCACCCCTTTAGCCGAATATATGGTTACTGTTGTGTTCCCACAATATTTCTTAAAACGGAAGGGCAGATTACACTGGCTTTCCAGCTGTATTTTGCTCATTTTCCGAATGGTCATGAATTTGTGTTCAGTCCTGCATCTTCCAAGTCCTGATGTCAGCTTTGGATGCTCTCTGGAGGAACAAAGAGGTTTATGTGTTATTTTAACGAATAATACACAAATCTCATTCTTTGTTGAAGTGGACCTCTACAAGAGTCGATTTAAAAAGACATGTTGAATGTTTAAGAGCTTATTTTTCAAATTTTCCCTAATTTACTTCATTGCAGGTTTGGCAGTTTCAGTATACGTTTCTTTGCTTGAATGAGCGCGTGTTAGTTGGATCCTGCCAGGATCTCTGCTCTTTGCTACATTTGTCAGTGGTCTGTGGAATTGGAGGAGAACTGGAATGATTATTATGAGTTGTTATATGAGAGACTATTTATGTATGCGGGTCCATAGGGTCCAGAGCTATTATGCAACCTTTCTCTCTCTCTCTCCTTTTTTGTTCCCCTCTTTTTCTGGCTGTCTTTTTTGATGGCTCATTTTTCTTATTTTCCTTTTTTGTGTCCCTCCGTTCCAAATAATGACTAATATTTTCTCCTTCAATTAGAGTGCAGCCCCAAGCAGTTGAGGAGAGGGACAGGAAAGGAAAGAAGGAAATCTGATCAATGCCATGAATTTCCTGTATATGAGATACCCCTATGTGTCAGCATAAAAACCTAAAGAGATTTTAATCCAACTTTAATTCACTACAATCAGAGCTAAAATAGAAAATAACTGCAATGTACTATTGTTTAAGTTTCGTCTAATGTAATCCGGACACGTTTGAGGGGGCTGGTGACAGAAGATACTAAATGGAACGGAGCAACGGTCTATTTTTAAATTAAAACCACATGGTGAGATGTTTAAAAAACAACGATATGCAACATTATGTCCAAAGCTGGGCTCCACACATACATACACACACAAGAGAAAAGATTCAAGAGCCAATAGCTCCTAAAATTAAATAAAGAAGTTATTTTTTAGTTGAGGAATTACAGAATCCTTTGATATAGATGGTTGTTCAAAAGGGTTCAGTTCATTGAATGTACAGCACGGGGGGTGGGGTGGGGGGTTAAGCTTTTTACAACAAACACTGTTATGTGCTGTATTGAAGGATTTATGCATTCGGCAGGCGCTTTTATTTATAGGACAGTTTATATAAACTGTTATTCTTGTATTTGTTCCAATTTGATACTATAGCATGTCTGTTGCACACAAGTACAGTCTGCTTTGTAAGAATATTTATGTCTGCTTGGACAGAATAAAACAGCGTAGACAGGAAAGAGAAAAAAAACATATAGGAAAAAAAATTAAGGCAGAAATAGTGATAGGTTCCCTATATTATTCTGAAAAACCTAAAATATAGATCCAGAATGTTCCCATTCATGTCAAATCAGATTTAAAAGACAAAGGACTTGTGGTTCAGTGATGAAGTCAGTTGTGAAATCTGTAATGGCTCTGAATGATTCACTGTCTGATTCAATCCATTCATGGCAATGGATATTTTTGACTAACTCAAAAAGATTTTCATATTCACTTAAGCACTCTTCCCAAGCACAAGGACACCGTGTTTTACCCAGCCAGTGGCAGATGACTACATGTGTTTTCTTTCAATTTCCATTATGCTCTTATCTTCACCCAGGAACAGTATTGTGGTGTCTATGAAATGACAGAACATCTTTGACTTGGGTCATCTTTGACCCTCTCACTCACACTAAGATGTGGAGCATTTGACATTCGTGAGATCCATTAGTGAGCGTGTCCCCTAAAAATATCCTGCCGTATGGTACTCATTTTTAATGTGGCACCAATCCTTGGTGTCAGATGCAAACAAAATGTTGATGAAAGAAAGCCCACTCTCTCTCCCTTCTTGTTTGTGCCATATATGCGTCCTCCCTATAATTTGTCCACATGAAAGCAGTTGAATGCAGGCACAGCATCTGTTCGGCTCATTAAAATCAGCGCATGGTTTAATACTGCACCTTTTAAAGTTTTGCAGCCCTGCGAAAGATTAGCAAGAGTGATCAAACTTCTGGGTTTAAAAAAAAAAATAATTCATGACAGTAATTTAAAATCAAATCTACTTGGTGTAGGTGACAGTCAATAAAACTTATTTTCCTGCAAACAGCAACAAGCAAACCCAGCACAAGTCAGATTATCCAGTTTGTGCACAAACAACTCTTATGAACCAGTTATTTTTAATGAATCACTCATTAAAAAAAAGATTCACAAAACGCTCGTAAGTTTGTGGCTTGAATCAGTCAGTGAATCGTTCTAAAAGATTAATGAGGCCATAACTGACTCCACTGAATCCTTTTCTGTTTGTCATTTTTTATGTCAGGAACTGTTGCTGTGAGTATTTACATAAGTAGTTATAGTTATATCAGTATATTTATATGACATATAATTTATTGTCATATAAACATACAGTATGTACAACTGTATTTTGTTCTACTTCCTGCTTTGCTACTGTTCGGACGCTCTTGCTTACAGCTCTGCGCTTTGCTCTATTGCTTTTATATTTTATCTCCTAATTTTAACTTCAGCAAATCAGCACTGTGCTCAAACGACAAATATTGGCACCAACAAAGTTTCTAACTGGAAGAATTGCAACAAAAAAGGGGAATTTTTCTCAAACCAGCCTCCCATTGACGGCAGCCATCAGCTTACATTCCGGAGAAGGGAAAACACAGCTGCCTACACTAAATAATATGCCTCCTCTGGTTGAAGAATCTACCTGCTGCACAAACTGCCACAGACTTCTACAAAGGATTGCAGTTCTTGAAACAAAGCTACTTGTGGGACTACCAAACCAGACGGAACACACAACAGAGCTTCATCATGGACGTCCTCAGCACAAAGCCGGTGAGTCCCATGAATCTAATGCTCCTAAACAGGCCATACTGAGTGCCGAAATTGATCAACATACTAATCGATGGCACAAACAGGGAGCGAGACCCAAAGGCACTCGAGACATCAGATTGTCACGAGTATCGCATTTTGTAGCGTCCTCCACCCCAAACACTAGCTCCCTACCACCGCCAATACATCTGGAGAACAGATTTGAAGTGTTAATGAATGTGAGTGAGGAATCTCCAGACATGATAAATGTGGTTGAGGAATCCCCAAACATGATCGGACACAGATCAAATCAGCCAGCAGCTAACACCGATGCTAACTGCCGCTCAAGGTGGAGCAGACAGCGACACTCAGCTCTTAGAGCAGCCGAGCCCAGGACTCTGATAGTGGGTGACTCTATTATCAGAAATATTAGCAGCAGGGATACAACTACATGCTGCCTTCCACAAGCAACAGTTTCTGATGTAAACAGGGAACTTAAGAGCATTCTGATGAAATATAAAACTGCAAACCGACTAATCATCCATGTGGGAAAGAATGATATTCGGAAGGAGCAGTCAGAACTCCTTAAAAGGGATTTCAATGAACTTTTTGAAATGCTCAGAAGTCTAAAAGTTCAGTCGTTCATCAGTGGACCACTCCCAGCAAGAGGAACAAATAGATTTACACGTTTGCTTGGGCTTAATACATGGCTGCAAAAAACCTGCAACTTAAAGGGACTGAATTTCATCGACAACTTCAATCTGTTCTGGAGTCAGAGACAGTTGTTCACACATGATGGCCTGCACCCAAACAAACTGGGCTCAAGAGTGCTAAAGGACAATATCTACTTCTCCCTCCATCATCCTTCAGCAGTGTGTGCAAATCCACCTAATCTGAATGGCACAAACACACCTGGACAGAGTACAGCTGACCACAGGACTTCATTTCAGCACCTGAATGGACATGCGGCTGACACATCCCACAAGGACAGCGATAACACCACGCAGCCACAACAACCACTGTTCACGGACACAATCCTGACTGAGCCCTGCCCAGAGAGCTCACCGATAGACAGTGACGTGTTAGAACTGCTCCAAGTTTCAACAGCCAAGGACGACTTTCGGGAAAACAGCCAGGGCCAGGACAACATATTACAGCCACCAGTAACACCAGAGCAACAGCCTCTCTCACCGGATACGCTATCCCTCTCCCCAGCATCCCCCCTGCTGTGTTTCTCTGAGAAAATGGAGGAACTGGTGTATGCTGGAACCAAACTCGCCCACTCTTTTGCTGCGAGCCCCCAGACATCAACAAAAAAGCGGCGAGCTCCACAACCACCAAAGCCTGTGGGCCCAACTCAACCTCCCATTCCTCCTGCGAGAGCTCTTCGGTCGCTACCACAACGCCAGGGCCCTCACCATCCTCCATCTGTTCTAGGTGAACCAAAAACAACTGATAAAAGCTCTCAGTGATGTGTGCCGGGTCCCTGCTATGATAACAGTGACTTTGTCAAATGTTTACAGAACAAGCGGGAACCCAGTGTGCCTGTTGCTTTCGCTATTTCAGTTTTATTACGTGATAGACAGCCAAAGGTCTTCTTAAACCGTTTGGCAAACCCACTTAATCTGTTGCATATTGCACGCCAAACTAAGATTACTGTAGAGACAGAAAGTAAGACTGTTAAGTTAGCACTTTTAAACATCCGTTCACTTAAAAATAAATCACTTCTAGTCAATGATTTAATAACCACAAACAATCTAGATTTTATGCTTCTAAATGAAACATGGCTTGAAGACAGTTGCAGTTCAACAATCCTGAATGAAACAGCCCCTCCCAACTTTACTTTTATGAGTGTCTGCAGAGCTGTTAGGAGAGGTGGAGGTGAAGCCGCTCTATTTAAAGATGTCTATCAATGCAAGCAAGTGTCACTTGGTGATTACTTGTCTTTTGAATATTTGGGTATTGTATTAAAAGGTGCTCCTCGCATTCTACTTTTAGTCATTTACAGGCCTCCAAAATACTCTCCAGCCTTTGTGGAGGACTTTACAGAACTGCTATCAGCAACTTCCTCAGAGTTTGACTGTTTTGCCATTACTGGGGACTTTAACATCCACATAGAAAATGCAGAATCCAAAATGGCAAAAGAATTTCTATCAGTTTTGAATACTTTTGATCTGACTCAGCATGTACATAGACCCACACACAATCGAGGACATACACTAGATTTAATTATCAGTAAGGGTCTAAACATCTCATCCATTGTCATTAAGGATGTAGCTCTATCAGATCATTTCTGTATTTTCTTTGATATATTGATCTCTCCGACTGTTGAAGCTAGATCTATCTCGGTCAAAAAGCGATGCTTAAATGAGAATACTAGTGCTCTGTTTATGAAGGCTATATCTTTAACACCAAGCATATCTGCAGACTCTGTTGATTTTCTTCTTGATTCTTTTAACTCAAAAGTTCAGAATGTTATTGATAACATTGCTCCTGTGAAAGTCAGGAAGAAGAGTGGCAGACAAAAATCACCCTGGAGAAATTCAACAGTAGTGCAAAATATGAAAAGACAATGCAGAAAAGCTGAGCGCATGTGGCGAAAGACAAATCTTGAAATCCACTATAACATCTATAAAGATAACCTTCATGCTTTCAATGTGGAACTAGGCAAAGCTAGACAGACCTTCTTCTCAAATATTATAAACAGAAACTTAAACAACACCCGCACTCTTTTTGCTACTGTAGAGAGACTAACAAATCCCCCAAGTCAGATTCCCAGTGAAATGCTCTCAGACAGCAAATGCTGTGAGTTTGCTTCCTTCTTCTCTGAGAAAATAAATAATATCAGAAAGGCGATCAGCACATCCTTGAGCTGCACTGGGGTAAAACAGATCAGACCACAACCTCAGAAAGTAGCTATTATGTCTGTTTTCGAAGCAATTGATGGTAAAATTTTGGAAGAAACAGTACAGCACCTTAAAACATCAACCTGCGCCCTTGACATACTTCCCACATCTTTTTTCAAAAGCGTGTTTAACTGTTTAGAACCAGATATCCTAGAAGTGGTAAATGCCTCACTTCTTTCTGGGACTTTTCCAAATTCCCTAAAAACTGCAGTTGTTAAGCCCCTTCTGAAAAAGAGCAATCTGGACAACATCATATTGAGCAATTACAGACCAATCTCAAATCTTCCTTTCATAGGCAAGATCATTGAAAAAGTTGTTTTCAATCAGCTGAACAAGTTCTTAAGCTTGAATGGATACTTTGACAACTTTCAGTCTGGTTTCCGACCACATCACAGCACAGAGACAGCACTCATAAAGATAATAAATGATATTCGTCTTAACACAGATTCAGGTAAATTATCAGTGCTGGTTTTACTCGACCTCAGTGCTGCGTTTGACACTGTAGATCACAACATTCTCCTTGACAGGCTGGAAAACTGGGTTGGGCTTTCTGAGATGGTTCTTAAATGGTTCAGGTCATACTTAGAAGGGAGAGGTTATTATGTGAGTATCGGTGACCATAAGTCTGAGTGGACATCCATGACATGCGGAGTCCCTCAAGGTTCAATACTTGCACCCCTCCTGTTCAACTTATATATGCTGCCACTGAGCCAAATAATGAGAAAGAACCAAATTGCATATCACAGCTATGCAGATGACACCCAGATTTACCTCGCGTTATCACCTAATGATTACAGCCCCATTGACTCCCTGTTTCAATGCATTGATGAAATTAAAAACTGGATGTGCCTAAACTTCCTTCAGTTAAACAAAGACAAAACTGAAGTCATTGCATTTGGAAACAAAGATGAAGTTCTCAAAGTGAACGCATACCTTCACTCTAGGGGTCAAACAACTAAAAATCAGGTCAGGAATCTTGGTGTGATTTTGGAGTCAGACCTGAGTTTCAGTAGCCATGTAAAAACAATAACTAAATCAGCATATTATCATCTCAAAAATATTGCAAGAATTAGATGCTTTGTCTCCAATCAAGACTTAGAGAAACTTGTTCATGCTTTCATCACCAGCAGGGTGGATTATTGTAATGGGCTCCTCACCGGCCTTCCCAAAAAGACCATAAGACAGCTGCAGCTCGTACAGAACGCTGCTGCCAGGATTCTGAGCAGAACCAGAAAATATGAACACATCACACCAGTCCTTAGGTCCTTGCACTGGCTTCCAGTTACATTTAGAATTAATTTTAAAGTACTGTTACTTGTTTATAAATCACTCAATGGCCTAGGACCTCAATACATGGCAGATATGCTCATAGAATATAAACCTAACAGATCACTAAGATCATCAGGATCAAGTCACTTAGTAATACCCAGGGTTCACTCAAAGCAAGGAGAGTCTGCTTTTAGCTGTTACGCCAGCCGCAGCTGGAACCAGCTTCCAGAAGAGATCAGGTGTGCTCCAACAGTAGCCACATTCAAATCAAGACTCAAAACACATCTTTTTACCTATGCATTTGCAGATTGAGCACTGTGCTATGTCCGAACTGTTTGCATTTTATTTTATCTTTTTATTCTTTTAATCATTTTTAATGTTTTATTTTTATCATTCTTCTTTATGTAAAGCACTTTGAATTACCATTGTGTATGAAATGTGCTATACAAATAAACTTGCCTTGCCTTGCCTTGCCTATTGTACTGTACTGTAATTACTGTAATGAAGTTAAATTGTAATGTTGAATCAAAGGAAACTTATCCTGGGAGTAAGACCAATTCCAGTTTTTTTCCAGAGTTCAGCTTTTTGTTTCACACGTCTTTAGATGGAGATGTAACACCTGCTTTGTGGGCTAAGAAGAATATGTTTTTTATTTTAATGTTTACCCAGAAAGTTCTGGTTTCTTTCTTTCTGTATATGTCTAGTTTGATGTAAGAATTGTGTGTGATGATGAACTGACCCTTCATTTGACTTTTTCTTTTTATTTGTTCCCCAACCAAAATTGACAGTGCTGATTCATGATTTAATATAATTTAAAAAGGTTTCCTCCACTCATAAGATTTACTAGACCTGGGGTTGTAACATTATTTTGATGCCATGGACCCCCAAATTTGATGGTCCCCTTGGAAGAAACCCATTTACTAAAATATAAAGCCAGTCATATAATTTTATGTATTTCTGTTAAAAGTTAGAACCATATCTGTCTGTAAAATAAATACAAATATTATAAGTCTAATATTATTTTCATAATGTTACATAATGCTTATTTTTAACTATTTATATTAATAATATTTATTTATTTTCTCTTTGAACCTTTCCCAGACCTTGTACTTACTAGACACAATTTCAGGTGTCTGAAAAAGGAAGGTTTCTGCCTGACGTTGTGACAGAGTTCAGAGTTTTCCTATACTAGAGGAAGAGACAGTATACTGAAGACTGTGTGTGTGTGTCCTCTGTGTATGTGTGTGAGAGAGCTTGTGCTCATAAAGCTGGTGTTAGTCTCAGAAATGTTCACCATGGGAGACTTGTCTGTCCCTTTCCTACAGTGTGCCTAAAGCGTCCTCATAAATAAAACCAGATGGCTTCAACATGTCTTGAAATGGAAGGAGAGCTTTGCACTGGCCTTGCAGTGTCACATCAACAATTTTGAGGGGCAGTTTTAATGTTTTATAAGACTGTTTTTCTCCTTAAAACAGGATGAAGACGGTGGAGATCTGTGTGGTCCTGTTTGTCTTGGGCTGTGTGTGTGAACGATCATTGTCTTTGGACCCCCGAGATCCAAATGTTTGTAGCTTATGGGAAAGGTAAGCATCATCTCCAATATAGAGCTCAGAAACACTGTGGAAATACAGCTGATCTGCTACACTGCATGATGTCAACCAAAACTGCTATTGTAGATCATTTTTTGCAAGTCAAACAACACTGGAAAAATCCATTTTCCACTCAATAAAATAAAAATAAAATAATAAAATAAAAAATAAAATTACTATTTCCCTAGTAAAACTAACACTAAAGCTTCTAAATCTAAATATAAAGATAAAATCACCTGCATCAGACAATATGCTTTAAGAGTTATGAGAATGTCTTTTATACAGTAAACATAAGAAAATGTGTCTATGTCTTGTTCCATTGTGTTTCTGTGACCTTATTTCATTTAAACTACTCACCTTTTTTGGTGATATTTTCTGCTACAATAATATTTTTTTGAAAGATTTTTAAGGTGTTAGTCATTGTGGATAAATTCAAGAAAGTAGAAAAAAATGAATAAGAACTACACTTACTTCCATTTATACATGTGCAAACTACAGAGAGATGTTTTCAGAAGTAAGAATTATGAGTTCATGTCTCACAATTATAACTTTACAACTCACAATTGTGAGCTTATTTCTTGCTATTCTGACATTATAAATTGCAATTGCATGTTTGTATCTCACAATTCTGAAAAAAAGTCAGAATTGCAAGATGTAAATTTGTAATTGTGAGGGAAAAAAGTCAATTATCTTTTACTTTCCTGATGAAAACAACCTTCTATAATTTTGTGACTTTAAGGACTTTATTTTTAGAACACAATGGTTTCAAAAGAAAATAATATAAAGTAAAAATACCTTTTTTCTCTCTCTGTGATCTTACATAGAGAAGGGCAAGCTGTTTGGAGAATGGATGGGAATTTTCAAACTGTCAATCATTTTTAATTGGAAAAAACTGAACCGAACTTAATAGCGAATTTTTTGAGAAACCCATTTATGGTGTTGGGACAAAATGTGAAAAAACTTAAGTAATCTTAACCACAGACCTTATTTTTAGTCATAATTCCCAAACTGTCATTCTAAAAATGCATTATAAATTCCAGAGGCAACCCATGGCTCAAAAAGAAGTTAATTTGTTTCTTGGTTTTATCACTACAAACTAAACAGCTCTATAAAACCCTTTAGCAAGACACTCTTCTACGGGGACAGTTTCTGCATATGTTATACATCATAATGCACCATAACAAGTGACTAGTGGGTATAACACAATCTTTGTTCCTTTTCAGTTTCACCACTTCAGTGAAGGAATCATATGCTCAGCCTTTTGACCAAGTGAATGAAGAGACCTGCTCTGAACCCTGGAACGCTAACAAATGCACCCGGCACAGGTGACATACAATGACAAACACACATGCACTCAAGCATTTACTCACAGTTACACTGGGCTGACTTAGACTAAACGCAGCATGAATTCTTTCATCCTACTGATCTGCAGAGGTTTTCAGTCTTCAGCTTAGGTCATTGGAGGGATTGTTTGGTTTGGCAGTGGAGGCTTAAAATTGCTTCGAATCCAAGTAATTGTGATACTGGCGTGCACACATGCTCCCTTTATTATAAAGCTGGCATGGAACTCACTCTCCCTGCCAATCTTACGACCGTTCCCAGAGGCCTTTTTAAGTTTAATCTGAACTAAGGCGAAGGGGAAGGGCACTGAATGTTTAATACCTTTCTAAATATTATACGTTTATGTATAAAAGGTGCCAAAAGTTGATCCGAGACAACTACTGAATCAGAAGTTTTACTGAGGGACTTTATATTCCAACTACAGCTGATCTGTGATAATTAAATAATAAATATTGTGTGGTCTTGCTTTTAGCCTGAGCATTTTCCAGTGTTTATAATGGAGGTTATTAAACTCTTTCTCTTATTCACTCTCCAGGATCACCTATAAAACACTTTATAGGCAGGTGGTGAAAATGGACTATCGTAGGAGATACCAATGCTGTCGTGGCTTCTATGAGAGCAGAAATAAATGTGTCCGTGAGTATTAAATTGACCTTTTACCTCTAACTTAATGGTTTTAAATGGGTTTTTTGTATTCTTCATCTCTCTTTTGTGTTTATTTTTCCCTTCCTGCTCTATGTGTGTGTAGCACGCTGCACTAAGGAGTGTGTCCATGGCCGCTGTGTAGCACCTGATCGCTGCCAGTGTGAGAGTGGCTGGCGTGGAGACGACTGTTCCAGCTGTGAGTTATGCGTCACACTTTCTCTCCTCTTTCTGACACACATAAACAACCAAAAACTGCGGCATTTAAAGGCATTTTCAGCGTGAAAGCGGTTAAAAAAAGTAACGTTTTTAAGATACTTTATGCTCGATTCAAAGGCAGCAATCCCGTAATATTTCAACAACAAGCTATGTTTAAAAAAAAAATCCAAGTTGGTGAACAGAGGTAGAGCAATCTGGATTATAAATAAACTTACAATTCATCCAATACTGAAAACTATTTTTCATTCTTTCTGTATCACACATGGCCATGCACAGGGTTTCAGAAGGAGAGACTTTTCACTAGCGAGTGTTCTGGCTTCGTTTTTGAATGTGTTGTCATCTGTTAGTGTTGCTGTGCATATTTTTATTGGGCCCCATTTTCTCCCTTTTCTTTTTCCTCTTGTTTTCTTTTCCCCTCTCCTCTTTCTGCATCTGTTCTCTCCGTAACTCTACTTTTCTTTTAGCATGTGTGTGTATTATCAAAATGAAAATAAAATAAAAGTTTGCACTGCAAAGTTGCACTGCATCTAGTTTTTTTCATGTGATTGGACACATTTCTCCAAAATAGCTAAAGATAAATTAATTTACTTTTATTAATTTTTATATTTTCAGCTTTCATTTAGTTTGTAATTTTTGAGTGTCTAGTACATGAATGTGCTTGTGTACGCCACTGATGCCATTAAGTGTTTAGATTCTATAGTAAATAGAAAAACTGTGTCTATAGTCTGAAAAACTGTGGTTTCAGAGGAGTACAACACGGTATAGGGTCCTGAGTGGAGTTTACGTAAATGAAATGGAAACTTAAGACTCTGGTTATAGGCAGAAGACCTTTCTCTCTAATTTGGTCCTGCTCTTTGTTTGGTTGGACTATGAAACCCCATTATTAGCTTGCATTGGAAGGAGGAGGCTTGACACGTCCTGAATGCCTGTGTGATAGGAGCTTTGTGGGAAATTAGAGTTCTTGCCTGTTTAAAACCCTGCAACCAAGTAGAATATACGTAACAGCCTTTAGTAGATACACTAAGCAAAAACAGCTTTTGAAGGGGAATGTCCATAATGTTCAGCATTTTCGCATTCAAAAGAAATTCATGGCTAACTATTTAAGTAGGGGCTTCTGGGAAAGTGCCCTTCAAGACAAGACCTTTAACCCAACAACAACTTTTCCCTCGTGACTAGAGAGGAATTTTCCCACATCTCAAAGTAATTCCATATCTTCTAGAAAAATACTGTTTGATAAAACTGTTCTTATTTGAGTTTTCATCTTCGTACAATATAAACATGTGACTAACGTGGACAAAGAGAGTGAAAACGATTGTTTATAATATTACATCACAAGTTTGTAATTTCAGATGATGCCGATTTATCCAGAGGGACATGGGGGCTTGGGAACAAAAAACTGTAATTGTAGTGTAGTTCAATAAAGTGTCATGGTCAAGGAAACTGCTTTGAGCTGAAAATCAATCAAGTTCTGAGGCTTCCTCTTGTCTTTTTAAAGTGGTATGCGTTTGCTTGGAGTATTGGTTGGACATCAGCTCAGTGTCTGAATCAAGACAGCTGGTGAGCTCCAGTTCCTAAAGCCTGACATGTGAACGTGGGGTGTTGGAATCATTCATGTCCCCTGTTGTCAGTGTCAGATCCCAGGACTCTAAATCTCTGCCCTGAATTGAAAAGACAGAACAAACCTTTCTCAAACAGCAGAATATAAAAAGTATAGTTTTATATATATATATACCTATGTGGGAAGGACACATTAAATTGATCAAAGGTTGAAGATTTCTATTCCAAATTAATGTCAATAATCAAGCATGGCTTTCACATAAAAAGCAAAACGTTTCTTAACCATGGTAATAAATGTGATTAAGTGTTTCTTGATATTTTTATGATTTACATTACATGAATAAATTACATTTTAAAATATATTAAAATAGAAAAGGTATTTTAGATTTTAATAATATTCTACAGTAATACTGTTTTTACTGTATTTAAATGTAGCATTTACAACATTTAAAAATCTTACAGACCCAAACTTTTGAAGTAGTTAGTATATATAGTATAGTTGTTAGTGTGTGTATACACGCATATAAAACACCGGTATTTAAATCAAAATAGAATGAAACCCTTCAATACATTGAAATACAGAAGTGAATGAGCATTGCTGAAAAGAAATGAGTGCTGAATAATGATCTCTTTAAGTTACAGAGAATCTTTCTTGGTACTAAGCTTGTCATCCTCTTCATGAGTGTGAGTGTGTGTGTGTGTGTGTGCATGTGTGTCTTTCTGTGATGGATTCCTCTTCTTAACCCGTAAAGGGTACGTGTCATCAGTTTAGGCTGTGTCATGAACGAAATCCAATCCCTGTGTGAGTGCTGGCCTGAGCTGTCTCTGAGGTCCGGCCAAACTCCATCTGTTAAGTTTCCCATTTGAAACTCATTCCTTTTGTTGAGCTCCGTACAAATTCTCTGGTCAATCATGCTATCAATTTGTCATGCTCTAAATGCCAGAGATGCTCAAGAGAATCTCTAAAGTATTTAGGAAGCAGGATTTTGTCAAATGACCAAACACAGTCAGGCTACCTTAATTCAAGAAAACCTTGTAAAAGCATTGAAACAGATTTTATAATATGTGTGTTTGCTGATATCTCAGATTTAACTGAATTTGTGTTTGTGTTTAGCATGTGATGCCCTGCACTGGGGTACAGACTGCAGGCGTCTTTGTGAGTGCCAGAATGGGGGAGAGTGTGATGTTCTTACAGGAACTTGTCAGTGCCCAGCGGGACACACTGGTGAACACTGCCAGGTATGGCCACACAAACAGCCTCTAAATTGATCCTGATATTGTAACGTAAATAATTAACTGGTAAAATATATTATTGAATAACATATTAATATGAAACTAGTAACAACTGCACATTTTCCATTTTTACTGTGTGATTTTGGAGAAGATATATAAGATACAACAAGCTAATGCAACAACACATAATGTATGAAGTCAAACCATTTTATTTAAACGCATTTTGTTCCTGTCAGGACCCCTGTCCCGCAAAGTCATTTGGTCAGGGCTGTCTGCAGCAGTGCCAGTGTGGAACAGGAGGATTCTGCAATAAAACCACTGGAGAGTGTGTTTGCAGAGATGGATTTACTGGAACTCTGTAAGTACAGGAAGTACTTTAAAATAATAATGTGCTTACTGCTCTCTGTATATTATGGAGGGATTTCAAATGCTAAATTTAGTTACATAAGCCTATGCATATTTCTATTTGCATTATTCTCATATTCAAATATCTTGTAGATGGTTTATATAGTGTGTGTATAGTATACGGTGCAATGCTGATACTGTATATGCTCCAGGATTTACTAATGACACGCAGTGAAAAGTTTGTGCTGAAAAGGTGTGGACAGCTATTTTGCGGCTGACATTATGGCATATGCATATGTAGATGTTTTCCTTTTAGACTCAAAATGTATGGCAGGAGAGCATCTAAATGAATCATGCAAGGTGGTATATATTAGTAAATGTATTTACTAAGGTTTGCGCTAGTCAATTGCCTAGTATTTTCTCAGTTATTTACCACCCAAAAAAGTCTTAAACCAGATGGTAACTTGCGTTCCTTTTGGTAGATTGCAGTGGTCATTATGGAAATGATCTATGGCTTATGATCTTATGGCTGCGTCGGTGTACTTTCATTTACACATCATCAGTAGATCGTGTTCGGAACATTTCACTCCTATCGGCACTTTTTTGAACTTGCGCTCTAAAGCTAATTTGCCCTGTTACGTAAATGTGGTCTTTTCTGTATTTTCAGCCGTGCTTTGGTGTAAAATATAATGTATACCTGTGCTATTTTATGTATTAAGTTTACTTCTACAAATTGAATGACCAGCATAACAATTTGAACGAAAAATTGAGTTTTACAATTTATTCCTTGAAGGGATTACCATGTGACCTTTTGTCACAAACGTACCGTCCGATCTTCTTGCTATTGGCCAAGAAAGTGTCCAACTAAATTCTTAAACATTTGAATCAATAATGTTTCCTTGTTTTACATTTTTACAATCCTAAAACAATTTTTGAAACAATTTGTGTCTCTGCTGCTCAGGTGCGGAGAGCCGTGTATGAGGTCAAACCGCTGTCCTGCGCGCTGCCCATGTCAGAATGGAGGCATCTGCCAGGGGAGAGGGGTGTGTTTGTGTCCACCCGGCTGGATGGTGAGAAATCTGTGTCTTGGTTTTCTTTTCATTTATTATTTGTTGGTCATCCATTTTCAGCCTCTCTCTCTCTTTCAGGGTGCAGTGTGTACTGAGCGGTGTCCACCAGGCCGTTTTGGTTCAAACTGTGCTAAAGAATGTTTGTGCCATAATGGAGGTCACTGTGATCCAGAAAAAGGCCAATGTCAGTGTGATGCAGGCTACACTGGAGAAAGGTCTGAATAATATACTCTCAGATTATACTAAGATAATTTATGGCTGAAAATAAAGCATTTATAGGTTGTATACATAAAAAATAGATTAAAGGGCTGTAAGGGCTTTAGGCCCATAAGTGTAAATCCACATTTCTACCATCGGGGCAAACCAACAAACTGTGTGTCAATCCAGGCCAACTGATACGGACGGTTTAATTTTTTTTTATGTGGTGCTGATAACTATTATCATATAACTCTCTGCATTTTATCTACATTAAACAATGCAGTTAATTGTGTGATTTTATTGATTGTATTTGGCCATTCAAAGTATTTGGTAATGTAACTATGGATGTGCAACTCTAGGAAAACTGGAAAAAGGCTGATATCCACAGTAAAACCTCTGATAGTAATTTGAGCATTGTCGTTCTATGATTGTGTCTCCTGTGAAGGTGTAACGAGGAGTGTCCAGTGGGTACGTACGGCGAGGACTGTAAGAGTGTGTGTGACTGTGCTAACGGTGCTCGCTGCTATAACATCCACGGTGGGTGTCTGTGTGAGCCGGGGTTTAAGGGTCAGCGCTGTGATCACAGGATGTGTCCCGATGGGACCTACGGCATGCACTGCGAACACCGCTGTCTCTGCAACTCACAAAACACTCTCAGGTGTGCTTTTTGCTTCAGTGTCTATAACTGATGATCACTAGCTTTGAATTGCCAGTGTGAACACAACTACGACTAGAAAAATACATCCATATTTGTTCTCAGAGCCAATTTTAATTTAGTATTATTAGATATTTTTTATTCATAATTTGAATGAGCTTTTATTTGTATATTTAATTTTTTTATTTTACTCTTTGTAATGTAACATTTTTAGTATTTGTATTATGTGCTCTCATTTATTCATTATGAAAAATATTTCTAAAGTTTAATTTTAGTTACTTTTTCAGTTTCTTTGAATGTTTATATTTTATTTCAGGTTTATTTAAATGAACAAATGTAATACTTTTAGTTGTAGTTAATATTTTAGTTAACAACAAAACTACTGAGAACAAAGATTCACTATTTGATTCAACTGATCATTCTATTAACCATTATTGTTTGATAACAAAAAATGATCTGCAATTTTCCCATGTTCTGACTGTGTCGTGGATGTTACAGCTGTCACCCTCTGAAGGGGGAGTGTACCTGTCAGCCTGGGTGGGCAGGGCTGTACTGTAATGAAACCTGTGCTCATGGTTATTATGGTAACGGTTGCCTGGAGCCCTGCCTCTGTGTGAACGGAGGGGTGTGTGACACGGTAACCGGCCAGTGCCACTGTGCATCTGGATATACGGTGAGACAGACATGGTCACAAACAAAATACCTTTTGTAATCTCTCACAATACAGGTAGTAACTAATGTGACCTCAGATGTTTAATATTCCTATGCGTGCATGTGTGTAGGGATTGCACTGTGAGAAGCTCTGTGAAGATGGATTCTATGGGAAAGGCTGTTCGTCTTCTTGTACCTGTGTAAACTCTATAGCCTGTTCTCCCATTGATGGAACATGTTTCTGTAAGGAAGGTGAGTTGTGGTACACTACACATTAAAAGAAAGAATGAATTAAGTTGTGAATCAGTAAACAAGTCAACAGTGAATAGTCAGACAAAAAAAGGGATCAAAGCTGTGAAATACAAATACCCTGTTGATCTTTAAAAATACAGTAGTGTGAAAAAGTATTTGCCCCCTTTCTGTTTTATTCTACCTAAAACATTTACGTATGAGAAACTATGAGAAACTCTTTTTCACACCACTGTATTTCAAATAAATGCTATTCTTTTTTTAAGCCTGTAGTATTTGCTAATGAAAATGCTTTGCTATCAATTACATTTATATTACATTTTAAAATACACTGCTCAAGATTCAGGGGTACAATCTGTACAATTAGGAAGCACAAGTTATTAAAAATCAGTTTCACCTGCTTTGGTGCAAATTAAACTGACAACGGGTGCACTGGAGAGGCAACAGCAAGAAAATCCCAAAAAAAATTGCAGGTGGTAGCCATAGAAAATTGTTCTCTCTTTATTCTTCCTGACTGATTTGTATTGAGTTTGTATTTTGTTTGGGTCATTGACACTGTCTGTAGCATCAGGCAGTACCTGCAACCCGATCAGGTAGCAAGGCAGTCCTGCTCCAACAGGATGGCATATCCATCCGTGGAGTCACAAGGAGGTTTGGTGTTTCTCCCAGTATAGTGTCCAGAGCATGGAGGAGATACCAGTAGGCAGACCATTAGATGGGGAAAGCTGGACAGTGACATAGAAGGGCAACAACCATGCAGCAGGACCGGTATCTGCTCCTTTGTTCAAGAAGGAACAGAAAGAACACTGCCAGAGCGCTACAAAATGACCTCCTGCAGGATACTGGTGTGCATGTTTCTGACCAAATTGTCAGAAATAGACTTCATGAGGGAGGCATGAGGGCCCAACGTCCTCTGATGGAACCTGTACTCACAGGTCAGCATCGTGCAGCTCGACTGGAATTTGTCAGAAAACACCAGAAACCAAGACTGCCATTGCTGCTCTGTTCTTTTCACAGATGACAGCAGGTTCACATGGAGATACCATGGGGAACAATACGCTGTATGCAACATCATCCAGCATGACCAGTTTGGAGGTGGGTCAGTAATGACAGGGTAGGAATATTTTTGGAAGGTCGCACAGACCTCCCTGTGCTAGTCAGTGGTTCTCCTATTACTGTTACGTACCAGGATGAAATCCTCAGAGCCATTGTCAGACCTGCTGGTTCAGTGGGCCCTGGGCTCCTCCTGGTGCATAATAATGCCCAGCTTCGTGGGTAGAGTATGTAGACAGTTTTTAGTTGATGAAGGCATTGCTGCCATTGGCTGGCCCTCACGTTCCCCAGTTCTAAATCCAATTGAAAACCTCTGGGGCATTGTGTTTCGGAGCATCTGAAGCTGCCAAGTAGCACCAGACTGTCCAGGAAAACAATGATGCCGTGAATCAGGTCTAGGAGGAGGTCCCCCCCAGGACATCATCCACCATCTCATCAGGAGCATGCCCCGACATTAAGGAGCATGCCCAGACAGAGCATTAGGGCACGTGGGGGTCGTACACACTACTGACTTACATTATGACTTGCTGTGAAGAACTTCATGATGATGTTGGATCAGACTGTAACTTCAGTATTTTACATAGATTTTTGGTATGAATTTGAATCCAGCCCTCAGTGTGTTGATGTCTTTGGTTTCCATTGACTTTTGCCACGATTTTGTTCTTAACAAATTATAGAATGTATATAAAATAAGACTTTCAAACTGAATATTTAATTCATTGAGATTCAGTGTGTGATTTAAGTGATTAAGTTAGATTTTTTCCAAGCAGTGTATATTATAACAGATAGCAGTTATTCCGTTAACTTTTCAAACATATTTTCCTTCTACAGACTCTCCGCTTAAGTAATTTTGACTGTCTGATGGGAGAAGTGAGAACAGTGTCACCCCCAGCAGTGTTTTATTTTTTTAATCTGTGTGTTTAGGGTGGAGAGGACTTGACTGTTCCATTGCATGTTCAGAGGGCACATGGGGTCCTGGTTGCAACTTCACCTGCCAGTGTGCAAATGGAGCATCCTGCCACCCTGCCGATGGTTCTTGCAGGTGCACCGCTGGCTGGAGAGGAGATTCCTGTGATGAGCCCTGTCCGGCAAGTCAAACATCTGCTTTATCATACAGTGCACATGTATTTGATTTATAATAACCTGTTCAGACTTTGTCCTTCCATGAACTGAATTTGATATTTGTGGTGTTGTCGGTTCAGCATATCGGTCTCCTAAATCAGCTGCAGTAATTTTTACACAATCAGGATAAGTTAACCGGATGGCAAATGCATAACACGTATTAGTATATGTTGCATGGCCATCATTTAAAGTAGTAATTTTGAGTTACTTGATAGTTCTGAATCAGTATTTCCATTCTGGTTTAAACAGATTGGGACGTTCGGTCCAGGCTGTCAGCACCAATGTGACTGTCTGCATGATGAAGGATGTGAGAGCGTTACAGGCCATTGTCTGTGTTTACCTGGTTGGACAGGTAGGACTTCACTCAAAAACATATATACCTACTGTATATACATGGCCTAATAAATAGTAAGCAACAGCAGTGATAAAGGTTTAAATCAGTAGTGGTTTTTGGTTGATCAAACAATGATAATCCATCATAATGAAACTAGAAGAACAATCAAAGCACAGTATCGAGTGCAGCGGAGTATCGTGTACTCCTCATACTGTCTCATACTGTGTTGTTCAATATCTACAGAGCCCCATGAGACATGCGGAAAAGAAAACAATTATATCAAGGCCTTGAATTAACAATTCTTTCCCACATTTTACGAATACGTCTGCATATTTTAATTGGCTCCCTCGTAAATCGCACAATATAATAATTCTTATTTGTTATGTAACTATGTATTAGTTCAACGTGACCACAATTTATAAAAATGAGAGATCAAATTAATGTCTTAATTCTTGGCCACAATATATATATTTTGTTGGGTTCATGTCATGTTCCTCTGTATTTAACAGCAAACGCGGTATGTCATCCAAGTTCGCATGCTTACAAAATATCTGCACAAATCTCTACAGTACGTATACTAGTCAGAGATTCATAGAAATATATCTGATACTCCAAACATAAGTTTTTTTTTAAAAGAAAATGGTTGAAGTATGTTATCAGTTTTGTGTGTGTATTTAATCAGTTCTCACAATACTAGGAAGACTCGAGTGTGCGAAAATGATTAAATTTTTTCCAAGCTATTAAAATAGAGCTTAACGCCTCAAACAGCACTCAAGAGTTTAAGCAATGATTTATTATTTTCTGTAGGTCTGCGCTGTACAGAGCAGTGTCCAGAGGGAACGTGGGGTCATCTGTGCAACCAGACATGCTCCTGTATCAACAGCGCCACCTGTCAGGCACATACCGGAACCTGCCTGTGCAAACCCGGATTCTGGGGCGCTCAGTGTCAACACAGTAAGTATACGCAGTCATCCTCACCCCTGATTCTCTGACACCTCAGTTCACATTAGAGCTAGTTTTGAGAGAAGCTCCCATCTTTTCCCTGTAGTGTGTAGCACTGGTCTATTCGGAGAGAGGTGCAGCCGTCAATGCCCACCATGTGTACATTCCTCCTCCTGCCATCACATTACAGGCGATTGTTTGTGTCTGCCTGGATATACCGGACAACTGTGTGAACAAGGTTAGATATACACATGCACACTCACTTAAAGTGATTGGTCATGTAAAATTCTTTACAAAGGTTTTGTCATTATTTGCGCAACCATCTCATATAATTTCTGACAAAACAAAAGGAGAATTTCAACACAGTAATTTTACATGCAATTACAGTTCATTGTGACCTTATGTCAAGTTCCAAAAATGTCCAAAAGCTCAAAAATTTGCCAATTTAAGCCATTTTTCCATCAAAAATACAAATTATAAAAAAAATTACAGAATAAATATTTGAAAAGACAGGAGTGAGAGCACATAATTCAGTAATTTTCATTTGTGAGTGAACTATCCATTTAAACCTACTATACTCCTCAGTACAATATTCTATTTTAAGGCTTGTATGAATGTATTGTCGTTTTATGCCTTATTTTCTAGCCTGCCCCATCGGTCGGTATGGAAGTCATTGTAGCAATGTGTGCAAATGCACCAACAACGCAACATGTCACCACCAGGATGGATTTTGCATCTGTCCCGTGGGATGGACTGGACCGGACTGCTCTTTATGTGAGTTTCTGGACAACAGACCTTCTCTATGAGAGACTTTTTAACTGGTTTAAATTTAGATTTTCAGATCTGATGCAAAATATCATAAGATATTGTTTGTTTTCTAAAGGTTTATTAAAAAGGAAAAAGGTTTGTTTTCTCTCTGAATTAAGTTTGTTCTTGTAAGATTGTTCTTACACCATTAGCAGATATTTTTTTATTGTTTTAAGCATAAACCTTGGTTGATTTTGATATATTTCTCAAAAAACAAAACTATCATCAGCTGCTATTTTGCACCTCAAGTAAATATATCTTGATTTAAGAATGATTAGATATTTGTACTGGAAAACCAGACAACAATACTGAATAAGAAAATTACTTTTTATTCACCGTGTTACATTGATTTCATTGAAGAATTGACCGAAAACGACCATTTGCCAGTTTTCCTGGATGTGGTTTCGGAAGAAATAACTCATATTGTGATTCTCAGCAGAAAATAGGTTTTTATTCTTGGATCAGGCTCTGTATGTCTCTCACACTCTACAAGTTAATCAAACATTTGCTAAATGTCTGTCTTTGTAGTGTGTCCGGCTGGGACGTTCGGCACTAACTGTGCTCAGACCTGTTCATGTCCCCCGAACCATTCCTGTGACCCTCACACCGGAGACTGTGTATGTATACCTGGACCAGGCGAGGAGTGCAAGTCAGGTATTAAAAGCACCATAAAGACAAATTTACTTTCAGTAACACAAATTTATTTTGTTATGTTGACATTATCAGTGCTGTTCAGTGTGTGTAATGCGGACGGTTGTGTGTTTTTCAGAGCAGAAGCTGAGTATGATGGTGCCTGTGTCTCCGGTGGAAAGGGACTCGTGGGGTGCGATCGCAGGCATTGTGGTGCTGGTGATTCTGGTTGTGCTCCTGTTGACCGTTCTGCTATTATATCGCCGCAGACAGCAGGACAAACAGAGCAACACACCCGTCGTGTCTTTCTCCTCAACCCGTACAGTCAGCTCAGAGTACGCTGTGCCAGGTAAGCCACAGGAGTTTCAGTGGTTTCACGGTGAATTTCAGTAGTGCCACATTTAATTTGACACAAACTATTGTTATACTGAACAATGATAAGAACAGTTTTAACAGTTATAGTGATACATTTATACACTAATGTTGAATTTTTTTGAAACATTTTTTTTGAAAGAAGCCTGTTAAGCTTGCCTAGTCTGCATTTAATAAAAAAAAAAAAAACTGTTATACTGTAAATAATTATTAAAAATTTTTTTTTAAATTCTGTGATGGCAACGCTGGCCCTGATCAGAAGCCATTACTCCAGTTTTCAGTGTCAGATGGTCCTTCAGAAATGACTCTAATATACTGATTTGATGCTCAAGAAACATTAATTATTATTATCAATATTGAAAACAGTTGTTCTTATTAGTATTTTTTGTGACAGCATTTAAACTTTTTAGTAAAAAGACCAGCATTTATTTACTGTATATGCAACTCTTAATGTCACTTTTGATCCATTCAATGCATTCTTGATGAATAAAAGTATTAATTTCTTTCCAGAAAAGAAAAAAAATCTTACTGACCCCTGACATTTGAATGGTAGTGCAGCGCCTCCATTAACGGGCGTCCGGGCGTAATTTACGTCCGAAAATCGCCAGCGTACGCCGAAATTTTAAGTTCAGGAAGTCCGTGGGACGTCCTGTTTAATGGTTTTACGCCAGATCACAGAGCGCTTGACGTACATGTGCATTGCAAAGTGACCAAATGCATTGTAAATCACCACATGCGCCGTAGGCGTGTATGCTAAGCGACTCCATTGATAAGGACACAGCAGGTCACTTAATCTCTTTCGCCATACAACTCCTGTCAAGATGTACACTAGTGATGTAACTATGGTAATTCCCGCGAACTACTGAAACTCCGCCTACTGCGGGGATCGCGAAAGCCAACAGCGAGAGCTACGGCCATAAATTAATAGATAACTATGCACAAACGTGCTGGGATCGCGAAACTGTGAGATATGTGTTATATTGACGGGTAAACTTTCCCGAAACTCCCCAAAATAGCCTGGTTATCTGTGCATGATACAGAATGCTCCGCCTCCGTGAAATTTGTGGATATGTTAATAATTATCTACCACTACGGATCCTTCATCTACTACCGTATATGTATATATATATATATATATATATATATATATATATATATTCGATCTTACGAGAACGTCTACGCTTCGAAGAAATGATAGACCAAGCAATAATAGTAATGGGCGGAGTTTATGCAAATTAACCTTGACAAAGACCTATGTATCTTTTCTAGTATATTTTATATGTAACAGGCATAAAATTATTGTGCTTTACGACGTAGTTGTACTGTAACAGGGACTTCCAAAAATAATACCTGGGACTTCCAAAAACTAACATCTGGAAGTCTGGACTTCCAAAAAAAAAATCTTAGTGGAAGCGCTGGTAGTGCATATGTTGAGCTGCTTGTCACCTTTTTCTAAATAGACAATAGCCATTTGTTTGTGTGAGCCAATAAGCCAATATTTGCTAATTGACATGGATTTTGTTTAAAGAGTAAAGCTCTTCCTATTCTATTCTCACAGCCTAGGTTTCATTTACATCAGATTTAATATGGTTTATATGTTTTTAGAAGCAGCATTTTCAAATATTACTATTTGATTTGACTTTTGAATTTTTCTTACAGATGTTCCACACAGCTACCATCACTATTACTCAAACCCGAGTTACCACACACTATCTCAGAACAGACCTCCACTGCCACACCTGCCCAACAACCAGGACAGAGCCATCAAGGTAATAGTATGGCTGTTCTGAATATACCATCTATACTATTAATATTGTTGGCTTTGTGACAAACTGCTTATGTTTTTCATTTGTAAGTCCCTTTGGATAAAAGCAACTGCTAAAGTAATACATTAGAGCTTAACAGTAAAATGTTCAGTATCCCAGTCCACTTGTTTTGCAATGTGATGAATAAATCAGAACTGATATACAGTTTTAAACAGAATCTACAGAAGCTCATTTGCGCAAGAAAAAAAAGATCATGCTTTGAGATATCAGAATTATGCCATTGTGCAGTATGTACTCTATATTAATTGAGTACATGTATAACAGATATTTTTGGGGCAAAGCAACAATTTTTTTAAATTTTATTTAAAGTACAGTAACATCTCAATTTACAACTGACTTTGTATTCGAGCAAATCGGTGTATGAGCATGGAAAGTCAAATCGGTGTATGAGCATTGTATCAAAGTGCAAGAAAAATGTTCCCTCGCCCACGCGCATTTGTTTTCTTCATGTGCATTTTTACTGGAAATATCCTAACGACAGCCTCTCACAAAGCCCATCACCCCTTAACTCGTTCATTCTCTCAGCGTCGCTCGGTTTGGTTGCATCATTCACCACATTGATACTTTTATAAGTGATTTACAGCGGTGTTACCTTGTGTTGTTAACATTAATTGTGATCACTATTGTTCACGTAGTGAAATATATACGTACAGTACAGCATATAGACAATGGCCCCCAAGATGAGTGAGAAAGACGGTAAGAAAGTCTCCCTGTAAGCAGTAAAACCCTCCTCTCGTCTCCTTCACGCCAGCAGCGACGCAACTCAAAGCTAAAGTGCGCGTTACAGTAAATGGTCAATTACTAATTAGCATTTATATGAGATCTTAATGGTTATAATTTGAACTGTAATTAATAGGGTAAAACCCCCAAAAAAATTAAATGGGCATTTATGTTCATGTAGAATGAATCAAGTGATTTTTTTTGCATTCTTATGGGGAACATTGTTTTGGTGTATTTGGTGTATTGGAGAATTGTGAGTTACGAACTCGCTCTTGGAACGAATTAAACTCGTAAACCGAGGTATTACTGTATATGAAAGCTGACTTTTGCACATGTAACAGAAATTACTTTTGTGTGTGTCTCGTGCTGTTACAGAACACCAACAACCAGCTGTTCTGCAGTCTGAAGAACATGGAGAGGGAGAGGAGAGGTCTGTTTGCGGCTGAGACTAATGCAACTCTTCCTCCAGGCTGGAAACACCAGGAGCCACCTAAAGATCCAGGTAATGGATACGAGGAAAATTTTCCACAGTACGCTTGCACTGAGTTTGTTTTGTGCTGTGCGGTTGTCTGAGTGAATTGAATGTGGTCTTAATGTGTTTGCAGGGGCTTTTGGGATTGATCGAAGTTACAGCTATAGTGCTACACTTGGGAAGCACTACAACAAAGGTACAAGTCAATCAAATATTATTTTTCTATATATCTTTAGTGTGTCTAACAGCCTGTTGTGGTTGCAGAGTTGAAAGATTCATGCGTGGCAGTGAGCAGCAGCTCTCTGAACAGTGAGAACCCGTATGCCACCATCAAAGATCTGCCCGGACTGCCACCATGTCCTCCAGAGAGCAGCTACATGGAGATGAAGTCTGCAGTGCCTCGTGAAAGAGCCTACACTGAAATCAGCCCACCAGTCGTGACTGCCTCCAGTCTGCCATGCAGAGGTATTTTTATTAAAAAAGCCTGGATGTTACTCTGCTGAGGGATTTAAGTGTTGACAGTATCCATGTGGGGGTTTAAATGTATACAAATGAAAATTCTGTCATCATTTACTCACTCTCATGTTGTTCCGAAAGCGCAAGACTTTAGGATATCTTCTAAACACAAGTGATGATCTTTGGATGAAATCTGAGTTTTCTCTCCCTCCATAGACATCTACATCTACACAACTACCACTTAGATGCTTCAAAAAGGTTCAAAAGAGTTGAATTGTATTGAGTAGTTTAGTTCAAATTTTCTGAAGAGACACAATAGCTTTATATGATGCACAGATTAAATGCAGGCTTTTATTCACATAAAGTTGCATGGGTGTCTATGTAGGGGCAGAAAACACTTCATCTTCTAAAATACTTCATTTGTGTTCTGACGATGAACGAAAGTCTTACAGGTTTAGAACGACATGAGGGTGATAGCAGAATTTTCATTTTTGGGTGAACTATCCCTTTAAGGGGCAAGAAAACATACCCAATCTTAAAATAGATTTTGGCTAAATGTGTTTTTAAAACATATCTAAATTTAATGGTCAAAATATGTGAGGAAATACAGGTAACTAATATTTCTCAAAGTATATGTATGCAAATGTATATTAACAATATTGTTTAGAATCTTTTGCATATTGGGTACATGAGAAATGGCTTGTTTTCTCAGACTGGTGTGTCACGCATCACATCTGGTGTAAAATGTGTTTGTTCACTGTATTACAGAACATTGTTCCCTTGGAAACGCAGTGGAACAGGATCCTCAGAACCATTATGATATGCCCATCAACAGTCACATTCCCGGGCATTATGATCTGCCCCCAGTGCGAAGACCGCCCTCCCCATCGCCACGGAGAATGCCCCATTGATCCCCTTGACAAAAACTTAAAGACTTTTGATTCTTCTCTAAAAATCACTGCCAAAGACATAGTCAGCTTAATGTCTGCTTTACAAGCTGGATAATGAAAAACAAATACTGCCCACCACAGACGAATGGATGAATGGATGGATGGCATCAAAACTGTGCAACACTGCCATCTACTGGACAACCACTGAACGTTCATGGGTGAAAATATCTCTTTTAAAGACACTTAGCCCATTCAAGCCTGTGGAAAACTAAGATTGCACCGCTGTTTTTCCATCCGACAATATTTTCGGTGGATAAGCTATTGGCACACAAACAGACTACCAGAGATTTTGACAACTTGATGGATGTCATCTGGTGACTCGTGGAATTTTCTATACAAAGATTTGTGCCCTTCTTATGAGAAAAACTGCAAAAAAGAACTACACGTGCTCATAAAAAGACGCGCAAGTTAAGACTTTCTAAGAAATATCTGGACATTACTGGGTTACATGTCCCATCTATTTCTGTTTAAAGTGTTATTCATGTTTCTTAACTAGTCTGGACATCAGGGTGTAAATGAGAATATATTTTTTAACAGCTACAGCACAAGCTTTACTTATGTTTGTAATATATCAGCGTTAGGAACATTTGCTATGAATGTCAGTTGAATACAACCACAAAAACTGTAAATAGTGTAAATAAAATCAATTTCCATGCACACCTTGTCATGAAACCTATTAGGGCTGTTTGTGATACTCCATGCAAAAATGCAGATTCACTAATTTACTCACCCTCATGCTGTCCGAGATGCATGTTTGCACGCTTCTTTCTTCGGTGAAACCCAAAACAATCTGTCTCTGTGAGTCTGCGATGCAAGTGCAGAGGTCCTTGGTTTTAGAAGTTGACGCTTCAAAAACCACGCAAAATGAACACAAAGCTAATCCCAGGCGATCAATAAATATCGTCTGAGTGAATTTATAGGTGTGTATGAGGAAAAGTACTAATATTCTCAACTTTTTCCAAATATAAACCATCACTTAGTCATATTAATGTAGCGTGTTGTGGAACTCGCGAGACGTGACTGTTCTCTGTGCTTTCGCATCACTTCTCGCGAGAGTTTCACAACGCACAACGTCACGTGTAAATCATGAGTAGAATTTTCGTGTCTGGATGAACATCATCAATATATTTAAACAACAGTCTTTGGTTCAACGCTATCTAGAATTTAATTCAAAAATTGTATCCATGATAAATTTATATGATACTAAAAAAAAGTCAGAAAATGTCTTTAGAATGGTTTTATTTGTGTTAATTGAAAACAATTCATGGCATCATTTATAACAAGGCTCTGGGGTATTTCAACAATAATGAAATTCCTCACAAAACTAAATATTTATAAAGACAAAAAAAAAAAAATCAACAAAACACTCCCTGCATTGCCCTGCAGTATTTTTTTATTTTTATTTTATTTTACAAAACCTTCATGAAATTTGCCATCTAAAAAATAATAATAATCTAAATAAAGAAAATAAAGCATTTTTAGATTTTTATTTGGTGATACAAATGTGTACTTAAACAGAAAACTCTAGAATTGGATATCAATGCATTTTTCTTTGCATAAGGCAACACTATCAAAGATGCCATTACAAACAACTGAAACCAAAATCAGTTTAAAAAACAACAACAAAAGATATGGCTTATTACAAAAATGCCAATAGCTAAGCAATAGAAAACCAAAATTTGTAAGTGTGTGTAGTATATAATAGATATACTATCCCAAAACTTTCCTTTAGAAACCCAAAGCTATGCTAAGCAATAAAATAAAAGTTTAATGACAGCAATATCCAGTCCTCTTTCTGGAGAGCTGCGAGTGAGCTTCTAATTTCAGCTATTCAGCTTTCTGAAACCATTTTTTTTTTGTTTCAGTCCACTTTTGTTCTCAGATTGCCCTAAACAGACTGGACATCAGTGCAGTGAAGGAAAGGACTGCTCAGATTACTAGAGCCTACAGCTGTCCAGGTGAGGAACTGGATCATCTACTGCAAGAGAGGAGTGACAAGAGCAAATCAACACTCAGCTCCATAGAGAAATACAAATGTTTTAGTGTACATGATAAAACTCAAACATTTCAAGTACCACCGTAAAAAAAGGACATTAAAGCTGGGAATGACGATGGTCATTTTGCATATTTAAATATTCTGCCTTTAAGGCTGAAAACAAAAATACATCTCTTTAAATGCTGCAATCATTTAGTACTCAGTACTTTAAACACAACACGATTCTCTGGTAACATTATACATCAGATATGTCTTTCTCTGTAAGTAAACTTCAAAAGGTTTCCTTCTAAAACAATCAGTCACCTTTTGTTTAAAATGTTGACAACGTCTTGGCAAATGCAAACTGCTAAGATGATTTTCTTTGGATTAGTTTTACAGTTGCTTCAAGTCTTTCAGAAACGTCCCATAACACTAACACAAGACACAACATACTGCAGTCTAGTCCGAGCTTGCCAAAAGACACAAAGTATCCATTCAATTGTGCAAGCAACTGTATGAAGGTACAAAGCCATTTTACATCCAGAGCATTTGTATTTGGAATCTGGAGTCTCACTGTAACAAAACTGCATAGAATTTCTGACTGTCCTTCCCTTTTGTAGGTTCATATAATTTTGACCATCTGACTGCGAGAGGTAGCAAGAAAATACCATAAACCCTACTGACAAATAACTTTTGGGACAATATAAAAATCCATCTTTTCCTGTTAAATTAAACGGATGCTCATTGTACGGTAAGCTTACTTGTCCTTGAATGTGAGCTAAAGAACCAGCCTGCAGTACAGCTATAGTCCAGTTCACTTGCCACATGATTGAGAGGATTTATTAAATGTGCGTGTTGCGTTCTGACAGCATTCCTGTGGAGAGCTCATGGTGTGAGTGTGAAGTGCTCTGTTCGCCTCTCTCCCTGAGTACAGTACGATTATTCTGAATCTGAAGCTGCTGCCAGGTCACCATGCAAATATATTAAGAATAACACAATGTACATAATAATAATAATAATAGTCGCAAACTACAGCCTACAAGCTGCCAGCAATAAAGCCTTATGCCATACAAAAGCCCAAAATATATCCTGTAGATTATGATATACAAAACAAGAAAGACTGAAGTACAAAACATATCATGTAATAAGACATGTAATCCAAAAAGAAAACTAGTTAAATTCCTAGTTAAAGGATAAATTCCTCCCTTGTGTTAAAGGATAGGTTGTCTACATAATGGAGCAGTTGTCAAGTTTTGGTCCAGCCTGAGAGAGAAAAGAGAGATGAATGGAAACTTAATGACAATTTCTTATGCTTTTGTTTTATATCAATATTAAAGTAATCACAGCAGTACATTAATAATGAAATTTATCACAAAACATTAAATGATAATTTGATGATTGTAAGACTAAAAGCATTAACAAAACCATCAAAAAATGTTTTTTTTTTTTACATTTTTAGATGGTTTTGTTAATTTTAATCTTAGTAAAAAATTATAAAAGCTTTTAAAATAAAGAGAAAAAAAAAAGTAAATTACTGTTGCAACTGAAGAAAAAAACTAAACAAAAAATACCAACCTGTCTGGGTTTATCATTGCTCACAATGAAGTGTGAGGGTGACACAAAAGCTTCGGGCAGCCCCCCTCCACTGCTGAAAGAGCGGGTGGCACTCGACACTCCAGAGCTGGCCGACACACAACTGCTGTTTCTATCTGACGGCTGGCCGCATGAGCCACAGAGCACCGTACGGCTGCGGAGGTTGTATTCACCCTCCCCGCATGTGCTATGGGCGGCCTGCAGAGGGAGATAGTGAGTGGAGAACAACAGAGGTAACTGAGATGGATACTGGATCTTATTATAGAAGTAGTCTGACTGTTCTCGGTTGATTTTAGTGCTATGATTCACAGCAGGAAGGCTACACCCAAATAACCCATGAAGAAAAGAATACTGGGTAACGAAACAAGATGATGTTCATTATCACATTATATAATGGTTATGTAACGCAATATACAAAACATATTGTGAGAAAGATTTGCTTACATGCAAAAGTTTCTCAAAAGTAAAGTTAAAGTTAAACCAAAAGTTAAAAGTTAAACCTGGCAAAACTAAAAGATAATGAGATTACTGCATGAACAGATGTACTAGTGAATATGTACCATCTCTTCATCTTCCTCATCCTGGAATAGAGTGCGTGTGACCTTCCTCATGGCCATTTCCTGGAAAAACAAGCAAATGAGTCACTTAGCGACATTAAATAAAATAAAACATAATTTAAAAAAAGCTGGTTGTTTAACATTATCCCACCTCTCCACTGGCGCTGACCAGGGAGGTCTGGAACAGATCTCCACTGCCCCATGAGTTCTGGGTCTTCCACACCAGGTCAGAAGGAGGGTTGTGGGTTCCTCCAGCTCCTGCGGCCCAAATCTGGAAGCAGAGAGACACAAGTAAGTCGGGAAGTAAGTCGGGAATTTAGATCCAAGCTAAAGGAGACTATTACGTTGGAAATCGATACGTACTGTCACAGTCTGTCCTGCCTTCAGATTAAATTTTGGTGGAAACTTGTAGACGATGGGAGTGCCGGAACCAATCTGCCTCTTTACCTGCCAGTGGCCCAGAGTTTGATCCTGGGTGGAGGAAGAAGATTAATTTAATAATAAAAAGTAAATAATACTTAATTCCTCTGTATTGGTCGCTGAAGTTCCTTCTCACCTGGTCGGACTTGTTACTGAGCCGTACATATTTCCCTTCCATGTCAACTTCATCCACAGTCACACGGCCACTAGCAGAGGCCTGCTGGGCAACGCGTGTACGAGTGACAGTTCCACCGACCACGCTGGAGGCATCGCTGTCATTATCATTCAAGCGCCGTTTTTTAGCACTGCCAGAAGAGGTGCGACTGGTGCTGCTTTGGACCACACGTGTATGAGAGCCAGAACCAGAGGAGCGGGTCACAGTCACCCCACGAGCAGGAGGGGGACTCGGGGAGAGACGCAGCCTAAACAGAGAGCGGGATGGTTGGGAGTTGTTCCATGAGGCTGCCATTCACAAGAAGTCCTATTATAATTTGTGTAATTACCCTAATTTGAGGGGTTTACTCAGTAAATATTGGTATATGCAATTACTTTGATTAAATAATAAGAATATCATTAATGCTTTTAGAAAAAAATTATATTAATATTATTGTTATTAATTGTAATCTATAAGTTGTTTTAAATGTATTAAAATAGATTAAAAGTGATTGTATATTTTCAAATTAACACATATTTTCTTATATCTAGACATTAACAAGACATTTGGAAAATTAATCCAGCAAAAAGTAATATTTAATCAATTCTAAAATATATTTAATTAACTTATTTAGAATACTTACTCAGTAAATACTGTTGTAAACTATTAGATTAATCAGAATATCATTTTAGTAATATTGATCATTTCTTAACGATGAAAAAAATATCTAAATGTAACATAAAAACATTAATTAAATTCTAAAATAAATATGACAAATTGTTTAAATCAACTTTTCAGTATTTAATAAGTACTTCATTTTTTATTAATCAGAATATCATGATATTTAAAACTGTGTTCAAATTTTAAGTGATTGAAAGCTTTTATTAGTAGCGTCTACAAAAAAGGCTTTCTGCATGTGTGCAGAAAGCAATATCCCATCTCTCACCTCTCCTCCTCACCCTCCAGAAGCTTCCGGTAGGCGCTGATCTCCATGTCGAGAGCGAGCTTAATGTCCAGCAGCTCCTGGTACTCATCCAACTGTTGCTGCATGCGCTGCCTCATTTCAGCCATCTCTTTCTCCTTCTCCTCCAGACGACGGCGCATGATGTCCCTCTCTCTGGATAGAGACTCCTCCAGTTCACGGATCTTCGCCTCACGAGCAGCCAACTAATCAACAGAGTACAACCGTGCAATTTAAATACTGTACATTTCAAATGTACATATCCTGTATAGTGTATTTGCAGGAGTATTAAAAAGATTTGAATTTCCTGAAGAAAACACCACTGCTTGCAATGCAGCAAAATAACATTTTAGGTTATTTGATCTATTAAGTTGTCATTTTGCAAGTGAGACTACATGCTAGTCCCTGGATGAACGTCTAGTCACTATATATGTAAGCAACAGCATTTCACTGGGTAGAGTTATTCTCTATTAAAAAGTGATTTGCAGGTAGTTCTATTGTAAGAGTGTTACTGTCCTGGTATGAGGAATTGCCAGCACTTTAATAAATACTTAGTCACCATAAAATCAAAATGGACAATTCTTAATTTTAATGGAATATTACAATATACTAGTATTTATTTATTTTTAAATCTGTGCACATACAGTATATTTTTTATTCACAGATGCTCATAATCTTTCATTAAAATAGCTTCCCCTCCCTTTTGCATCAGCGACAAGACGGGGGACAACCTGTCACTCACGTGAGACCACAGTAATAGCAAACAACAACAATCCAACGATCCAATCAATTTCCGATTGGCAAAATAAAGTCCTACCCTACTTTTTTGTCATTTTATTTGGATATGGGTCACAAAAAGGAAGACTATAGTCACTTCCGTTTTCATTCTGTCTTTAAAATGTATGCCTGTGTATATGTGTGTGTGTTTGTACCTGTTTCTGCAGTTGAGACAGCTGAGTGGTCACACCCTCCATCCTCACACGTGTCTGCTGCAGTTCCTCATGGGCGGCTCCCACCAAGTGACTATTCCTTTCAGCCGAGTGACGAGCATTCTCCAGCTACACGTATAACACAGGATGACATTTAACTGACAGATATGCTGTATGTCTTTAAACAAAAATATTTCAACAAATAAGACCAGGGACTGATCAGTCAGCAAATATGTATGCAGGGCGGGCCAGTTCGATGGTTTAACAAGGTGCCCCAGGGTAGATACAGAGACGTAGCTTTTCATACTATAGTCATTTGTAAATCCACCACATTTAGCGGTTCTCTCTTTGATTAATCTATTACCTTGGAGTTGTAGGTCTTCTCAATGTCCTCCTTGTAGATACGAAGCTGCTCTTCGTGTTGTCTACGAAGTTCAGTCAAAGCTTCAGAGAGTTTGCTCTCAAAATCCTGCTGCCGGCCGCTGTCGATTTCCACCACACGTGACTCATACCTGCGCTTAGACTCACGGAGCTCCTGCAGAAAGACATCAGGGTAGGTAGAAAAAAATCATGAATGTCTTTGATTGTTTCAGAACTAGTAAATCTGTTAGCAGTAAGCACTTAATTCTAAGAAATCTTGAGTAAAAATGTCCATGAGAGTATCATTATTTTCATAGTAGAGCTAAGCTTAAGTAGATTTGTTTGTGAGACCTCAGAGTATATGTTCTTCTGGAATTCCAGCTCCTCTTTCAGGGTCTGGATTCGGTTCTCAGCATCCACACGTCGAAGCATTTCATCCTGTAGCTGCTTCTTAGCATCGCTCAGACTGCCGTCCAACTGCAATACACACATTCTCTTTACTAACTTCTATATAATAAGCAATGTACTATGTAAAATAAAAACTGTAAACCTATTAGCATGTTTGTCTTGTCGTCCTATAAAAACGTCTAACTAACATCTTTGCTGAGACCCCGTATTGGTAGAGACCCATTCATCTAAACAAGATGCATTAAATTCAGAAACAAAACAAACATTTTTACGATAAAATATGAAAATATACATTAATTTAATATTTTAAGTATTTTCCCCATTTTAAAGCTTTTGTGAAGATTTTGTGAAGTTTATGCTGAAAACAAAACCACGAAGGTATGAAATATACACTTAAAATCAAGATAAATATATATTTATGTAGTCATCACCTTGGCCAGCTGGGCTTTCAGGTCTCTGACTTCAACCTCCAGTGATCTCTTCTCCCCCAGTGCTGTGGAGAGAGACGCATCCTTGGAGTTCAGCAGAGCTTCCAGATCCTTCAGCCTGGCCAAAGCCGATTCCAGATCTGCCTCTTTCTTACTGTTCCTACAGTCATAAAAATACAAAGACAACATTAAAGCATTTTTTCAAAGAACACCACAATTACCTCAATAACATTCTGAGTAGAAATTCTCTTATTTGAGAAAACTGGAATCTAAACTACACTAGCATCCTCAGGAGAGGATCGATCTGGTGTCAGAACGGATCTAAGACTGTAAAATATGAATCTGATTTAGATGCATAAACTTGACTGAATATGTTTGCCAAGTAGCAAGGCTGGAATAATCAGTTCAGGGCAAATGAACATCAGCCTACAACTTTTTTCTGGGACTTTGTACAGAAAGTAAGGAGCCTTTTAAATCTGTAAACAATAACCTTAAAAAACCTCTCTCTGAATCAGAGCAGGAGTTGGGACTCCAACAGTGAATTTAAACCATATGTGCACGATTGCAGGGTTGTTCATTTCAAAGTTTCAGAAAGGAACCACACAAACCTTAATAAAACCAGAATGGTACACACTTTAATAAATAAAAGATGACTGGTAATTGTATTATGGTTTGAACTGAATTAAGGCAAAGTGAAGTTTAGGTTTGCAGTTTTTAAACACAGAAGGATAAGGTGGCCAGAAAATGTTCTCTCTCAAAACAAGTCTTTAAGTTTAGAAGAAGTCTTTGCACATTCCCAGATCAGATTTTACAATGCCTGTAAAATAGCTTCTCATAGTCCTGTGATTGACAACTAAATAGGGCTTGAAACAATTAAAACTTTACCACACTTTAGTCCCTAAATCACCTTTCTCAAACACACAACTCTGCATGTACAACGTTTCTGTAGTCTCTGTGCACATTCATATGTATATTACACAAGTTTATTTTGTCCATTAGAACAAAAGATCTGGAACAGACTACAACTAAACTAAAACTGAAACTACTAAAGCTACAAACTTCTAGAATTCTGCTCTCTTTGAATGATTAGAGCATTCCATCAGGCCTCCTTCCTGAGAGGTGTTATTCAAGCAACTTCCCATTCACAACAACAGAGGTTTTGTTAGGTAACATTCTCCACTTTACAGACAAATATTTTCATGAGCCTGAAAACATGAAAAAATAGTAAATGTATGAGAGTTAACTGAACTAACTAGATAAAAGTACATGAAAGTGGAAGGTATGATTTATGAGAGAGGTTTGGAAGAGAGGCTTTTGAGACGACATCACTATTTTTGAGTGTAACTGACACTAAAAAGATTTTACAAATCTATGTATTTTAGCTGTTCGCTCTACAGAAATAAAAACAATCTTTGTTCCTCAGGGAATCTTTGTTCTTATGTCCTAAAGCTGCTCATTAAAACTTTTAATGGACACAGTGAGAGGACAGAATGTACTACTAGAGTGCAGAGGGGTGACAGTCGGAGTAGGTGGGTTACGGTGAAGGCGTGTAAGCAGTGGGTGGGTACATTCAGAAACATAACTTCTTTCATAACATAATTTCTCAATTAAAAACCAGCCCGTTTCTGTGAGCATCCTAAATGTTCAGTTTTGTTCACATTCACTTTAGAGCAGGCCACATTTAGCGGAAACAATGTATAAGAGCCTTCTGTGGTGGAACTTTTTAAAGAATATGTTTGTTATTTATTCTATTATCTTCTATATTTGATGTCATTTTATTGTACTCATTTTCTGTTTTGTTTCCTAACATCTTCAGGATCCGTCCACAGGAAGCCAAACCAACCAGAGGCTTTTAAAAGTAGACAATGGAAGAACACGTGTAAATGTCACCTCTACTTACTGGGCCAACCTGGTCAAAGGTTACACTGCAAATGGACAAATCTGAGTGAATTCAGTTTTGAGTCATGGCAGCTGAAGAAAAACAACTGTAAAATGAAGCGTATTATAGCTAATCTGTTGAGAAAAATACTATAAAACTACAGCATTTGGAAAACTGGAGTCCTTATTAAACAAATCGCTTCAATAAAAGCATCAATTCCAGTAAGTTTTATTAAAAGTGTGTATTTTGTGTGCTGGGTTGTATGTGTGTGTGAGACAAGTAAAAAGGGTTTGGCTTGGCATCTTAGAAACAGTGGAAACATTTCAGGCATAATAAGAGCCAGAGAGGGAGAGGGAGAGAGAGGAGGAGAGGAATGTACCAGCTCCTCTATGAATCACAGCTATCTTTGTCCTCTTTTGTGACGAAAAAGAAAACCACAAAAAAAGCCCTCTAAATGTTTGCTGTAGAGTTACCATGGCAAAGCAGCGTGGAAATATGGTACATGAGGCCATCCCTGAGAAAACTTGGACCACGAACAGAGTATACCCAAAAAAGAAAAAGAAAAACTGGATCCAAACCCTCCATTTTTAAGGCTTTAAGTCAAAAGCAGATCCACATTTTCCACAGAATAAGTACTGATAAAACTCATAGCAATTCCTTATAATTATGAGTTCAAACCACAACTTGCATGTGGACTTGCATGCGCACAATGCAAACACCCTCTGGGCAAAGTAAATGCCCTGACTAAATTACCTGACTAGAAGTAAATCACCTGAACTAAAGTCTACAAGCACATTCTCAGAATTTTGGTCATTGTAGTGTTTCTTTAACCCTATATTTAACTGAAAAACTACAGCCTGACGAGTCTCTCAAAAAGCCCCATATAAGAGATAGCCTTCAACAGCAACAGCTGGAGGTTTCGAGAGGACAAATGACATCAAAGCACTTGTAAAACCATAAAAAAAGCACATGGTAAAACTACACTCTGACACAACACTTTACCAAACACTTACACTTACACTTGGTAACCAAAAAAATGCATATTCTAACTTCTTTATTTTCAGTATTTTGAAAAGCAGATGAACTAGAAGATTTTGTTTCCTGTAAGTCTATTTGTTCCAAGGCAAGTTCAAGTTTACTGGTTTGAAATACTAAGTATGATTGCAAATGAATGCAATTCAACTCCTTATCGCCAAACCCCAAGCTCAGCCTCCTCATCCTCCATTCAGCTCCACAATACACCGATTCACTGCTTTTGACGTAAATGTGAATCCAATTTTCCATTTCATGGGTGAAGCACACACGTGAGTCTTAAAGCAGGCACGTTTCAAACAGGGGTTCCCCATTTTCCCACTGTACTATGAATAAACGTTTCCTTTTTAATTGTTGAGGCGATTCTGACTCACTCTCGTCGGCTCCAGTTCTGCCATGAGGTCTCCATGGAGACAGAATGAAATATACAGAAGGAAAAACGTATGTTCAGGAGGAAAAAGATGGTGACATGGTTGTAAAATATGCTCTTAATATAAATAGACTAAAAATAGAGCTTTAAATAGACCACTGCATAACCAGAATAGAGCCAATTTGAAAATAATGTAAAAATCTCCTAAAGACAAATCTTGACCTACTATGGGTATTAATCTTTACTACATTTGTTTTTCTTTTCTTTTTTTTGAAATCCGGGATGAGTCTACGTTTTTCTCTAACACTATGTGTTTTTTTATATATACAAGTACCAGTTCTGTTAAAGGATTTTCTGTTCCAGATGGTTGAGAAATTTTAAAATCAAATCATATCTAAAACATCAAAGGGTGTTGAGCAGGTTTTTGCAGATACCCAGAGGCGTTTTAGTCTTAACGAATGATAATGGATTGTCTAGGCTATCAAAATCTAGATAAATAAGCATGTCCATATACATACATTTTCAGCATTTGTTTGTGCAGTACACAACACTGACACTGGAAACAATAATTTACCAATCAGTATTTTGTCTAGATCTTCTGTAAAAATGATGAAATGTTTTATTTTTACCTTTTACCTTTTTTATCTTTGAGTTTTTTACATAGGCACAAAGAAAAAAATCCAACAAAACTAACTTTGCTTATACAGAGTGCAAAAATATTTTTCCGTATGTAAACAAATTATGGTTTTTACACAAAAAATGGGAACAATTAAACGGAAATGTTTGCCTCCATTTTCCTGGCTTATACTACTCCAAGCAATGTCTGAAACTTTGTATTGTGAGCACTTCTTGTGTACTTTTGCGTCTCCTTTAAGTCGCATTGGATAAAAGTGAATAAAAAAAAGGGGGAATCAATTGGAAATGTAATAATTGTTTGAGGTATATATTTTGAATTAAAAAAAAACATTTAAACAAAATAGACAAAAACTTATTTTTTTCGAAAAAGAAACGCGTTTAGATGCGTTTTTGTTCGAAGTCAATAGACAAGGTAATGTTATGTAGCCTCAGGAAAATGATTATTATGAAAATGCATGATACTTCCAAATCCTGATGGTGGTTATAAAAGGGTGTGGTCCTACAATCAGACGAGATCCTGTAACTGAAACGAAGGACCCAACACAAAGAGAACATTATTCCCGATGTCTGAATCATTTGCACATGACAGATTCTAAAAGCAATTCCCTCTGAGTAAAATAGTGTTACATGATTTAACTGATCATTTTGTCTAGTGTTGCACAAATCACAATCTTTAATGTCAATTCAAATTGAAATCCCTTTTGTAGGGATTCTTCAGGAATTCTGGGAAAGGACCCTGAATTAAAGCACAGCTAGGCCTCCCCTCTCACTTTTGCTTGAACAAAAGTGTGGCCACTCTTATATTGGAGTTAGGATCACAAATAAATGCCTACTTCTAATGTGCTATATGCATAAATATGCATTTTGTTTCATACTTCGCAACATGGTGGATAGGCTGAGGGTCTGCCAGCGTGGCAGCTCTGGGTTTAGGATCCGATGATGACTCACTCTCTCCCTAACGCCCATGGCTCGTACACGCCACCAGAACACCAATTACAGCAACTTTCTCTCCTCCCTCTCTTTATACAAGCCCATTCTAACATAACTCCCATTGGAGGGTCTCCAGTCTTTCAATCTAAACAGTTTTCCACTGAGTTTTCCATGAAATAAACATAAAGAGATTCCACTGTCATCTCCGGTTCTCCAAATATCATGTTTGCCTGTTTGCAGCTGCCTTTGGTTAAGAATGGGATGGAGATGGAGTGTGTATGAGTGTTTGTGTGTGTCGTACTACTCAGCCAGTGTTCCCCATAATTAATGATTTGGCAAAAGGCAAACATCAGCTCAGGCTATGTTCTGAGTCACATGGCCATGACACGTGACAATTCCTTCTCTTTCAAAACCAGTTTGAACAGTTTTACACAGAAAATACTACTGGGCAATTTACTGTTAAAAAAAACGGCAAGGTCTTGTTTGTATGTAAAGAATGTCAAATGTATTCCTTAAAGGTGCAATCCAAGTATAAAATAAGTTTTTATTAAGCTGATATGACTGGAGTCATACATGTCTATATCGTTTTACAATTTTTTTTGTTTTTTTAAGGTAACAATTTACTTACTGTGTCTTTAACATCTTTTATCCTGTTTCAATCTGTTAAGAATCAAAAACATGTTTATGGCTTTGTTTAGAAATAATCGCAAAAGTAAATGTGTCTTTCAGTAACGGTTTGGTGTGTTAACAGAACTTTACGTGGAAGCATCTCTGCACACAAGCTCACTCTGAATTCTCAACAAATCACTTGCAAATGAAAAACATTTTTGATCTTTAGTTTAGAGTCTGTAGATGGTGATTACATAACTGACCGAATGAGTCAGTCAGCCCAAAGCCTTTCCAGATCCAACCACAACCAAACGAAGCATCACTGCATGTGCGTGCGGATGAAGTGTAGCCCGCTTTGTGTCCGCATTTTACATTTGACATTTAAGAACAAAATGATTGTAGAATAGAGCTGAAAAAGCCATCAAAACTGAGTGTGTGTCTACCCAAATATGTATGCGTGTCTAGGCAAACTTATAAAAAAAATTATATGCCCATTACTTAACAATGATTCATAATTTAAGACTTAAAGGCCTTAAAACATGGATACACACACACTCCAGTGTAGCATGGAGTAGCTCTTTAGGTTAAAAAAAAGTTTTTACTGACCATCATCACAACTAAATCTACTTGAACCAATGTAGAAACTTCAAAGAAACTATAATTTATTCAATGCAGAAAAATATCCCTCCAAAAGTTCTTATTCAAATCACCTCTTTGAAGGATTTCAACACACAGCAACAAGACTGAACACATATATTACTCAGTGCCTCAGAAAGCAATAGCTGAAATAACAATAAGAAAATAACATCTAGAATCACTCCTCACACAATTGTTATTTATTATTGTCATGACATCAAACAAGCTAAATTACATTTTCCAGAATGTGCATCTGTTATGTTCTAGATTAAAGAACAAACATATAATCTAGGACAGAGATCCGGATCCGGACTGAGAATCATTTCTCATAAATTAATGTAATTATAAACAAAGATACAGCGGGAGGAAAACGAGCTGTACTAATTGTCATGACAATGGAAAGCCACATATCGCTTCCAGCATAATCAGCAATGCTGTGTACAATGTAAGCATGCTTGCTTCAGAATCACAACTGACATTTAACACATTTGGCATATACTTTTATTCAAAGCAACTTCTCGTGTATTTGCCAGGTATGTCTGTTGCCCGAGAATTTATTTTTGATCCTTGCAAAGAAATATTTAATACAGTATGTCTGCTGAATATATACAATGCATTAGATATAGTTTCCTAAGAAAACTTTTCTTTCTAGAGAGACTTCTGTGACTACCTAAATATTTACAACATAATTTAGCTGAAGTGGACCCTTTTAATAGAATATCCCTAATTTAAAACATTTGTGGACACCTGCTAGCAGAATTATACTCCAACTAAACATGTTCATTTGTTTTTTTTTACCAGTATAACATTCACAAATAGTGAATGTTTTAAAGCTTTTTTACATGCCAGAGAAACATAAATTGATGTTCAATAGCTGTTTTTTTTTAAACATGAAACAAATGTGATGTAAAATATCCTCACTGCATTCCCCTATGTACTGTAACAAGAGGCAGTAAAGACAGTTCATTTTCAGTGAGGTCAGGATAGCAGAGATCTGTCCTACGGCAGTGATCACATCACGAAAAAGAAAAGAACAGAGAGGGAAAGAAAGAGAAAATGAGCCTGCTTCTCTCAAGGAAAGAGATACTCACTGGGAAAGGAGAGAAGGCTCTATTCAGGTACATTTGGTGTGCTGAACAAACAGCTATTCAACTAGAAGGAAGGAGAAGAATAGCCTAATATAGGAAAATCCCATTTTATTCCTTTTTAGGCAGGAAAGTCGTGAACTAAACAATATAACTCTGTAATGTCAAGCTTTTTTTGAAGAATAACCCTCAAAAATACACTCATTGGGTATAATTTTCATGGTAGACACTATAAAACTCCCAGTGAGAAAACCACAGGGGGATTGTCTATTATAAACATGACATGTAACTTGTGCAGGAAACATATTAGAAGCATGTGATAACTGTTTACTGCCATATGTTTACTCTGATAATGGAAACACCAGAGGATAATGGGAAAATATTTCACATTAGCAACTAAAAGTACTTTGCATATACTCGACAGACCAACGAGGTAATAGAAAAGGTAACCTTAAAGAAGGTTATAATTACCATATTCGTGAACCATGGTAATTCCATGATACTATATTTAATGCACTAACAAAAAAGAATCCTACACATCAGTACACATGACAGATTCCTACACAAACAGTCATGTTTAAAAATTTATTTAAAAAACATTATCATCCAAGATACACAATACACTACATAAAATGAGTTATTCTGCTATCCCGGCAACAACAAAAAAAAACTTTAAAAGATCACCACACTGCACCATACAATACATTATTTGAGCTGAATGAGATTTGTTGGTTTAGGGGAAAGAAAAAAGACAGAATTATCCTGTCATGCATATACTTTTTGGCATTGTTAGCACCAACAATGAACTAGTGAGAGTGTGAAAAGTGTGTTTTAAGAGACCAAATGGCCAAAAATTCCCACAACTTAAGAAACTCCCATATATAATTGGAAAGGGTATCCCTCACCTAAAGCCTTAACACTATGAAACTAAAAAAATCTCAGAGAAGGAGCACATGAGCTGAAGACTTGTTAATGTTTTACAGTGATAAAACTCATAAAGACTCAAGATCAATGCTCAAATCTTTTTAAGAACTTACTTGGAATGGAATGACTTGGATGATAAATATGTCCTGATAACTCAAGCCTGAAAAATCATTGTATGAATGGGGGCTGAGGACACGCCTGAAAATGCATGCAGAGTGGATTAGAGATAGTATTTTAATTAGTTTAGACAAATACTGACTCAACTCACAGGTACCTATTCTGGACCTTAACCAAGTAGAGTTAGTTTGTACTCCCTAAACGAACAATGAGGGGATTTACAGCATTTTAAATTAAAGATACCTGATGACATGCTTCTCTTTTATGAATTGAAAGATGCATCTGCTCATTTTCCAGCTGTAGTTTTTCCACATTTCAGTCATTCACTCCTACACTGCAGCTATCAACAGAGTTCAGACAGCGACACACACACACAGAGAATACAGTCTTCTGTCTGATAATGCCCACAGAAGCCAAATGTTGTAACCGCAACAGCAGCCACAAGCACATGAACTCTCTCAAAGCATGTGTGCAAACACAACTTCTGCCGGCCGAAACTGTGTCTGTACCTGCTGCATGACCCGGCATGACTCCCCATTCAAGAACTTGCCTGATCCTTCATTATTCTGAACAATAGCTGTCAAAGTGCATAAGTGACTACTTTAAAACAAGCCTCTCAATAACTTATTTATAGAAATATTATTTTATATATTTAAAACATTTTATATATAGATATATCATGTTATTTTATATAGTAACAGTGCAAAAAAAATTCTCTCCAGTGGCTGTTTGCGGTACTTCTCATGATTTTGTTGTATGGCATTTTAGAGTTAAGCTAAAAGTTTCTTTAGAGATTCAAATGTTCAAACATTTTAGGTACTTCACTTTACCATACTGGCTAATGGGTATTTTAAAGCAACATGAAGAACTATCAATTAAAGAGTTCTTTGTGAAACTTCTCCTGTGGCATTAGAGCTATACTAGAGCCCCGTTGGCTTTCTAAGTCTAAGTTCTAAGAAAAAAGCTGTGCATAAGTGTAATCCAAATCTATTGAATTCACTAGAATAAAATAAAGCTACTGTTCCAACATGGCTTTCTTTCTGAGGTGAGAGGTGAAAGTGAGAGTAAACAGTGCTTCCCCCAGAGATACTTAAAGCTCATGAGTCACCACTCAGTCCAGTCAGAACCTCTCACACACCCTGGCAAGGCCGTGTGGTTGCTGTGGTAACAAAACACTTCCAAACAGCTCAGTATATGCGTCCATCTGCATTCACAGATTGAGGGACGCTTACAGGAACTCATGAGGGCTACTGGAACCCTGGGACTCTCTGAAATAAGATCATCTCCTTCTGCCGACTTCCCCCATGAGTACAACCACAGACCTTATGAAATGAATGAATATGACTCACATTGCCTTTGTCTAAACATTCAGCTTGTTTCAATCATTCAATGAAGGCTGGCCTTGAGATCTATTTGTCTTTGAACCACACCTTAATGGGTCTGAACACGCCTCTTGCCTAAACTGACTAAGTCTACTGCCATAGAGACAAGATAAGCAATAGATTATAATAATAATAATCACTGTGACTGGATGACAAATACATTACCTTTAAATAAACTATGAGGATCTACAAAGTGGAATTGAGTAGTTTGAAATGGTTTCTCTGTGGAGTTTGCATATATTTAAAGAACAGTGATATCAGACAGTGCAAAGGAAGCATGATCATTTTATGATGGGCAGTTTCCTCTTAGTTTTATTCAGATAATCTTTTCTCGTACATTATGCGATCAGTTATTGCCGAACTATGTTTGAAAATAAAACTGTAAAAGCGTGCAACATCTTAAATTTAACTTTGAAGATTTATTCACTAAATACTGAAAACTATAATTATTACATTCATTTTGAAATATTAATTAATTAATTATTTGAAATAGAATATTTTGTAACTTTAAAAACAAAATTGAATGGTAGTGTATGTTACAAAAGCTTTCTATTTCTATATTAGAATAATTCCTGAAGGATCATGTGAACCTGAAGACTGGATGCTGTAATGATGCTGAATATTATTTTTTAAAATAATCTATTCCATATTCAAATAGAAAACAGTTTTTTAAAATTGTAATAATATTTAACAATTTTACTGTTTTTCTTTTGTATTTCTAATCAAATAAATGCAACCTTAAGCATAAGAAACTTCTTTGAAAAACACTTAAAAAATCTTACCAATCCTAAAACAAAACCATTGCAAAGATGTTAAAAAAAGAATTTCCACAGAAGACACAGGAACGATATAGATCTCAAATCGCAAATCAACGAGAAACCGTGGGACTAAACCTGTTGTAAAGGGTGCGGTGCCATTCACATTCCTGAGATGCTACAGTTGTTTCCACCACCGTTCAAATTTAAGTAGTATTTTTTTTAAGGAAATTAAAACTTTTGTTGAGCAAGGATACACCTAAAAACGACAGCAAAGATATTTATAACATTACAAAAATGCTGTTCTTTTGATCTTTCAGTTCACTAAAGAATCCTGAAAAAATGCATCACAGTGCCCAAAAAATATTAAGCAGCACAGCAGTTTTCAACATTGATAAGAAATATTGGCATACCGGAATGATTTCTGAAGGATCGTGAGACACAAACTAAAAATTAAGCTTTTCCACAAAAAAAAAAAAAATTTACATTTTAAAAATACTAAAATAGAAAACTGCTATTTTAGATAGTAATAATATTTCACAGTAAGGTATTTCTGTTTATTTATTTTTTAATAAAAGTATAAAATCATTGTGTACACTACAGCACAATACTGTTTCTTGTTTGATTCCATTATAATTGAATTCAGTTTCAATTTAATTTATTTAAAAATGCATCAAACACAGCCTTAGTGACAGGAGCAATAAGCAGATGTTCAGTGCAGAAAATTGCCGTCATGGTTCAGCTAAATTTAGCTGAGGACTAGGCTGAGAGCCCAGGAGTCGGCACCGTTCTGCTCTTTAGGGTTAAACTTATCTCCTGGATGTGTGAAAGACATTTCAGAGAGCAAATCAGGGCAAGCCCTCATATTAGCCAGTGTCTGCAGCTCTTTGGTGTCTCAGTTTTATGGACTGAAAGCTGCACTGTTCAGAAACTAAACCTCATGGAAATACAGTAGGTTTCTGGAATGAATCATGGTAATTGCTATAACTCCAAACTCAGATTTACTCGCTGGAATAGCACTGGTTTCCAGGATTAAAAGACTTGCTCACTCAAAAACAAAGGGTGCTTTTAAACTTCAAAAAATGCTGATGAACTCAGTATGACGGATGAACCATAATCTGCACACATACCTGGCCTTCAGCTCCTTGTAGTCCTCGCGCACCTTGCTGAGCTCTAGTTGCAGTCGGGCTCGTTCTTTGGCCACCGAGTCCAGAGTCTTCCTGGCGTCCGCCAGCTCGGCCTCGTATGCTGCTTTCATGCCGCTCAGCTCCCGACTGATCTCCGTCTCCGACTCGGTGATGCGCATCCGCAGACCTGCGTTCTCCACCTCCAGAGAGCGCACTTTATCGATGTAGACCGCCAGACGGTCGTTCAGGTTGCATAGGTCATCTTTCTCCTGCAACCGAGAGATGCGGGTGGGGGAGAGGATGTTGGTCGCCCCTCCGCGGCTGCTTCGTTTCTGACCTGGAGTCTCCATAGCTGATTGAACCTACTGCTGCTAACCTGAAACTGTACAAGCAGAACAGAAGAGAAGAGAATGAGGAGAGGCATATTTCAGAGGTGAAATGTTTAGACATCTATTACAGTCACCGTATGACAGTTTGAAACTGATACTGCAGTTTATTTATAGAAATAAAAAAAATTGAATTATTAACTCCATCCCTCTCATGTTTCCTCCCTAACTACCAACCATCCTTCCCACCAGTCCCTCACTTTGTGCCTTACGGTTTCTGCCACGCCCAACTTCTGATCACATCCAAGTTTGTTCGGCACAAACTTCACAGAAAAAACATTTAGTTCAAATCTCAACATACCGTCCTGAATAGACTAATCTGGGTTAGATCTAAACCTCATATGGGTTTAATGTGCATTCACTGCAATTTATCTTGAACAAACTACCAGACACACTCTTTGACACACTTTTAAGCCGACTGGCAAAGTAATGCATGTCAAAGTCCCTTTCATACAAACTCTGATCACATGTTTGTTTTGGACGTGGAAGTCATTCCAAACATTACAATGTGCTTAGACAGCATATATGACACTCCCCCTCAACACAATTACAACAGTAACAGGTCTTTTACTGTAGAGATCAAAAAGACACAAATGAAAAATATATTTGGGTCCAATCACAACCTTCAGAACTGCTAGTAAAAACGCCTGAATCACTGACCTGGTAAAGCTGAGAGAGAGTTTGGGCTGGTGAAGGCTCCTCGGCTGTTGTGTCCTGTTGAAACTCAGCACAGAGTGTCTGTTCTGACTTGCGTCCTCCTGGCAGAAACTCACGCCTCTTAGGGACGAGAGAGGTGGAGGAGGAGGAGAAAGGAGGGCGGAGCTAAGTAAAGTCTGACTCAGTAAGTGCACACAAGAGAATAGAGCTTTTACTGTATTGCACATTGTCACATAATCATTTAGGCTTATCATTTTATTATATAATCTATAACTTGTGAGATAAGCCGTTTGAAAAAGAGTCAATAAAACACCCTGCTTCATAACAACTAATCCGCAGCTAGATAAAAAACTGATTTATTCTATACTCAATAAAAAATATATGAAATTAAAAATAATATATTAAAATAAGTAAAATATAATAATAAAAATGAATCCATATTTCCAAATTATTAAAATTAGTCCGAAGAGCTAATCCAAATGCATGAGGTCAAAGAAAAACATCCTTCATTCTTCCATCCTAGAAATCCAGAATACATCCATTTGTTGTTGCATAAAGCTTAAGGGGAAGGTCACAGAATTGTAATAAAAACTGGTAACTGCCTAGTATTTATTTCAGAGGGGTGGACATCCGAAAAATGAATTATCCAATAAGGACTCTTAGTAAAGGAAGGCTGTGCTTCGATTTATTTAAAAACTACTAACTAGTCACCTCCCATCAACAGAATCAAACCTGCGCATCGGTGTTGTTATTGAACACTAAAATGAAAACTTTTTCAAACAAATCTGGAATCAAATGAAATATAGTTATTAGACGAAAAACTTTACCTAAACTTAGAAATTAGACATTTTGCCTTGCAACTAACTGAAATATTTTTTTAGACTTAAACAAAAAAAAAAAAACTTCAAAGTTTAAGTTAAAATACATTTTAAAAAATTAAAATGACTAAAAGTAAAACTAAATCAAATATAAATTAGAGCTAATACATATATAAATAAATAAAAATAAATTACATAAGCAGATAACAAAATTACTACAACTTTACTTAAAATTAAGACTAAAAAATAATTAAATAAATAAAAGCCATATAAATAATAACTAAATAAAAGCTATATTTATTTAAATCACTATGTGCACAAACACACTTCTAGAAAAAAATAGAAACCTATGAAAGAAAAAGCAGACACTCCTGGCATAAGCGCATGGGTGGATCAGTGGGAAAGTCCCGTATATGCCAGTCCAGACACTTGACAGCTAGAACATACAGTTGTAATTCTGCAGGATAATCTGTTCAGCACCTTTTCTCCTCCTAGACTGTCTTTCTGTGCCATCTTTGTTGCATTAGCACACACAACCACCACATTCCAGTAACAATGAGATTCCCTAGGGTAAATGTCTCTCCACCCTGAGTGTTACATCACAAACTTGTGGGCACTGATGAGTGATCGTGTCATGTAGGAGAAATCTTTGTGTTTGTTTACTGCAATGATTTAGAATGATAACCTACAGATTTTGTGCAATTCTATTGAGTTTTGATGGGGCAGATTAGATGGGAGTCTACACTTCTGAAAGAACATGACTCAGGAATTGGGACACATGGAACCACCTGGAATTCAGACACACTCACTTGGGTCAAATGACACTCCTACAACCTTCTTTTAATTACATAGCATTTCACATTACATTAAAAAAGTCATCAAAAAGATTAGCAGTATCTGTAACCTTTAATTCAACACACAAAATATGTCCTACTGCAGTCCAAAAGGCTAATTCGGGATTAAAGAAGAGAATTCCCTGGAATCAAGTAGGATATATTTAAGTAAAATTACAGGTTATTAAAACTGTTGAGTCATGCATTGAGAATAAACGTACAAATCGTTATATTCGTAAACACACCACAAATGCCGTTGCTATGGACCAGTGTAACCAAAAAGATGAAATGTTTGAGCAAAGACTCAGTCAGGGAAATAGTGACTCACAGTTGCCGAATCCCAAAATCAGGAAGCGTTTGCTGGCGTTCAGGGATCCACCATACCCTCCTATTAGCATAGCAATGCAGATGGACGGTGCAGCGCCATCTAGTGGCCAGTCAAGAGAACAGCAGATTTCATACTTTGACAGACATTTCCCTTGGTCACCACAAAGCACAAAATATCAAAGTTAAAAGGATAGTTCACCCGAAAATGAAAATTCTGATTTTGTATGTATTTCTTTCTTCTGCTGATAAAAAAGAAGGTACTTTGTAGAATATGTAGAGTAACCAAACAGTTTGATGGACCCCATTGACTTCCATAGTATGAATTATGGAAATCAATGGGGCCTGTCAACCAACGTTCTTCAAAATATCTTATTTTGTGTTCAGCAGAAGAGAGAAATTCATACTGGTTTGGAACAGATTTTTTATTTTTGGGTAAACGGTTTCTATTGTTATTGTCCCCTGCAAAAAAACAAAATGTTATTGTGCTGTTGTTTTAGCAAATAAATTTGTATTCATTCAACTTTATTCAAGGTGCGGAAAGAAAACCATATTAAATTATTTTGTCAAAATTATTTTGTCATTAACAAAAACTAAATAGTAAACATTATTTACTTTTTCCCCTGAATTCTTTTAATTATTAATAAAAAAGTTTTTTTATGAAAAAGTCAAAATAATAATAAAATAAATAGATAAATAATCATGAGCATAATCTAAAGCAGTGGTTCTCAACCAGGGCACTGGGGCCAACGAGGGGGCCACATCAAACTTCCAAGCCTCACAATGACTTAAAATGAGTAAAAATAAGACAAATCAGTTAATTAGATAAAAGTATTAAAATTTTCATTCAATCACTTTTATTCTTGAATAACCAAGATTCCTGCCGCCTTGGTAAACTGGGATATACAGTATAATGTAGCGTTTAATGTGATTTCTAGACCTGGAAAAGTCATGTTAATTAATGCAATCATAAAACGCCATGATTCATGTACATTTTAACAATGAATACATTTTTACATACATATTTTTATAAAAATTGTAAGGCTTTCCTGGAGCTCAAACGGTTAATTTCTGATTAGAATGTTAATGTGTATCTTGAATGCAATGTAAGTCGCTTTGGATAAAAGTGTCTGCCAAATGTATAAATGTAAGCAATTTAAAGAAAAAATCGATTAAATTAAGAATAGCATTTAAAAAACACATGGGAAAAAATAAACAAATAAATATATTAAAACGACATTTATGCTGGTGATCACACTAACTTTAATTTGGTGGACAAAGTTGAGTAAATTATTAATAGACCTAATAGCTCACTGCAAACCTTTGTATTAATAGCTACTCCAGTGACCTCTGCTGACAATGAGCAGTCTCTCTCAGGAGGTCAAAGTCAGACCACTGGCCAGTTTAATAAACTGCTTAGGCTAGTCTTAAAAGTTAGTCATCTAAATGTTTTCTTCAAGACTGTTCATAACGTTTTAAAACCAGTAACATAAAAAGGTAGATTTGAAGTAAGAGGATTACCCCTGGGTTAACTGCTTTTGGTCAAGTTCTTAAGGCAAAGTGTCCCCAGCTTCGCAGGTTTGTGTCATCACTCAGTATCTGTATCAACTTTCTCCAGGAGGTGGCAGTATTAACACAGAGTCTCTTACGAATCTTTGAACAATGACATGTAATTGTTTTTAATTAAACTCTCGCTTCACTGAAACGCATGTTTAGAAAGAATGTAACGTTGCAAAAGAACAACGTAATAGCACTAGATACTAAAGTCTGACAAGATGAACTTTGATTCTGGCTTGAAAACGCCTTTAGCCAGAAAGTTAGAAGTAGTCTTAAAAGAGATACAGGCAGACAGTCAGACAGACAGACAGACAGACAGACAGACAGACAGACAGACAGACAGATAGACAGACAGATAGACAGACAGACAGATAGACAGACAGATAGATAGATAGATAGATAGATAGATAGATAGATAGATAGATAGATAGATAGATAGATAGATAGATAGATAGATAGATAGATAGATAGATAGATAGATAGATAGATAGATAGATAGATAGATAGATAGATAGATAGACTCAGAAAGTTCTTATTCAAAGCAGCGCCATCTTTCTATTGTTATTTAATGTGTTTTTGGATTCTCCTGTTTACGAAATACATCAAAAATGTCTATATAAGTAATAGGAGCTTTATACAGGTTTTTTTTTTTTTTTTATACCGCGGATGCCTTTGAAAACACAGTCTCGCTTTTATGGCGCTGCTCCGAATAAGGTCTATGGCAGCTTAGTGGAGTTCAGTTCAGTTTTGACAGTTGGAATTTAAATATTCTTTCTATGTAAATATATGGGATTTTTAGAAAAGACAGCACACAAAGTCAGAACAGCCTGAAGGTCTGAGTCTCAGAAGAAGAAGAAGAAGAAAAAGTAGTAGATCAAGTTGTTGGCCTTTTCGAGCCAACATAATTATAGGACAGATTTGCCTCTGTCATGATAATATATGCTAATGAACATTTATCAAGTACAAACCGTGCCTTATAATTACAAGTGTGGTGCCTCACCTGACAGAGACAGTCCACCTGCTCACATAGAGTTCATTGCTCTTTAATCATCACTCTCATTCAATAATCCACTACTGTTCAGGGTTTCTAACTTATTTTATAATGCTTTTAATTATGATTGTGAGGTAGAATACATTTTGAAAAGTCTTTGTTTTTTTACTTCCAGTAGAGATGGTAATGATGGGTGTTCAAAATGAAAAGTTATACCTGCACTGAAACAAAAGTTTTGTCAGTTAGGCTATACTTAGAAAATCTACTTTATATGGTAAAATATACAATAATTTGTTTTGTTGAAATTAAATACATGTTTTAAGGTGACTGATTGTAACTGAATTTAACCAACCTGATAAAAACAAGGTTTTACTGAAGCATAACTGTCAAATGTAATCTGATTTCTAAGACTTAAGTTTGATATAATCAGTTTTTTTGGTGTTTTTTTTTAAATGATGAAAGTTCCATCTTGATGTATTTACACTCAAAACATAATCCATTACCTTTACTTCATTTAACTGAAGACATTTTTCCCACACAATTTAATTTAGTTCATTCAAAATAAATCAGTTTAGCTGGGTCGCACAATTTATTTGGTTTATGTTGGTCCAACCTAATTTTGAACTTAATTTTCAAACAAGTGGTGTCATTCATCATTATACACAATGTATACAATGAATCACTAAGGAAAGACAGACGTCAGTACTTCTTTATCCTTCAGAGCAGATGTTATAGGCCTACTGCTCTCTATAGGTCTGGTACAGTCGTAGTGCGCATGTCGAATGTGATCATCTTGAGTCTTTTTGGAAATTGTATATTAGGTCAATGTAAGTCAATTAAGTTAAAACAGAATGTTTATGTTACATTAAACTGATTGAATTTGGTTAAACAGCAAAATTAGAATTTGTAGAATTAGGTTACCTCTTTCAAGCAATAACTGCGATGGTTAGTTCCCTTTTTACAGTGTGGGAACTTGTTTCTGTATGTTTAACCTTGCTTTTTTAGACAAATGTTAATTTGAACTAAAACTCCTTGATTGTTCTTTTAAAAAACAGTGAACAATGAACTAGCCACTTCAGCCATCATTGATGAGAACAGCTGTTTCCACACAGATGCAACATACGAGTAACCAGGTTTGATAAATAAAGGGTGTTGGGGAGGAAAAGCCTTGCGTTGTGCTTTACTTGGAACATAAACACAAATGGTTCACACTGCCTTGAGCATTCAAGGATACACAAATACACACAAGCATGACCACGCATGACTGTTCTGGCTGTCTATTAACAGCCAGAACAGAACTTTTCCGGTGCCATGAGACTGATGTCTCTGCGACATTCCATGTGAAACTGAGGAAAATCCCTGTGGGTGTGTTTGATGAGAAAACGGTACGTGAATTTATTAGAATTGATTAGAATAATACAAATATTATATAATTTGACACTTAGTTTATCCATTGGGATCAATATTTCTGTGTTCAGAGGGTCTTAAACTGTCTAAAATTGGGCATGAGCTTGATATGGATGAACAGAAGTTTAATCGTAAGGAATGTTGGATTTTTGTAAACATATGAAGTTTTAATCACTTCTTTCAAGTTCTAATTATGGTTGCTTTTGAGCTTGCATAACAGGAAAATGTACAGCACATTTAGTGGGGAAATACATTAACAAATAGTGGATCAAACAAAACAAATTAGCTTTTGTGTTTGATGTTTTTATTTGATCCTTGGTGTGAAATGTTGTTCAGTAATGTTCTAAGAGGTAGAGGCTTAAATAACAATTTTTTCTTCTTCTTTCAACCTTTACTTGGAACAGCTTACCGTTTCAGTCCAACTAATGATGTAGAAAACGTTAAAATAAAATACTGTTTTTGTATAATTCTCTATCTTTTACATTTTCAGGGTTGGAAAGCTCTTCATGAAACATTATTAGAAACATTTCTGAACAACATTTTCATAGTTTATGGTCATATTTGTGAATTTCTTCGTAAAGGAATAATGCTCCTCAGGGCTCAGACGTGTCATTTAGAGCAGCGGCAGATTCATATCAGAATCAGAATCAGAAAGAGCTTTATTGCCAAGTGTGCTTGATGTGCCATATAATGCACATTATTGTGACCCATGGGCTCATTAACACTAACATATTCAGTACACACATATTCAGAAATAATAGCAAGTTTCCTTTCTTCACACTGATTTAAATCAATACATTTTACGTGTATTTATTTACGTGTTTTTTTTTTTACCAAGGTAACATTTTTTAATAAAAAGTATAGTAAAAAGGTAACGTTTAAAGAAAAGGATTATTAGAATTTAAAACTGTTTTCTATTTTGAAATTTAATTTATTCCTGTGATGAAAAAGCAAGAAATCATTCAAATATGACAATTTGGATTCTTTGATAAACAGAAAGTTAAATTTTTTCTATTGAAATACATTATGAATGCCTTTATTGTCACTTTTGATCAATTGAATGCATCTTTTCTGAATAAAAGTGTTTTTTTTATAGCTGGAATTAATGTGCAACTGTACAAATTAAATCCTTTCTATCTTAATAAAACATTTTTCTATTTCTCCAGGACAATTCAAATAAAATCTTCAACTCATCCATCAAGTGTGATCTCCATGTGATCTCCATGTAATCTGCATTAAGACAGTGATCCATCTATCATGCACTCTAACACTGAAGCTCCATTCACCAACCTCACAGACTGCGCTGAGGTTCAGGTCCCCAGTCAGGTGTTTCTGGCCATCGCAGTAGCCAGTCTGAGCGAGAACCTCTTGGTGATAGTGGCTGTGATTAAAAACAAAAACCTTCACTCTCCCATGTACTGCTTCATTTGCAACCTGGCTGTGTTTAACACCATCTCCACCATCTCTAAGGCACTGGAAGACATCCTGCTGTTGTTTAAAGATGCTGGACACCTGAACCCCCGTGGCCATTTCGAGCTGAAGATAGATGACATTATGGACTCTCTAATCTGCATGGGCTTCCTGGGCTCCATCTTCAGCATACTCGCCATAGCCGTGGATCGATACATCAGCATATTCCACGCTCTGCGCTATCACATGCTTATGACCATGCGCCGTGTGGTGGTTATTTTGTCTGCTATTTGGGTGTTGTGTGGGTCTAGCGGGGCACTCATGATCGGGTTCTTCGTGGCCGCCACGGTGAAAATCTACTTCGTGGTGCTCTTCTTCATAGCTCTGTTCCTGATCCTCTTGCTTTACGTGCATATGTTTCTGTTAGCACGCCATCACGCCAACAGGATTGCATCTATGCCAGGCGGGCAGGCAAGCCACAGGCAAAGCGGCTTGAGAGGAGCACTGACGCTCACCATCTTGATTGGAGTGTTTGTGGCCTGCTGGGCTCCTTTCTTATTTCATCTGCTGATTCTGATGATTTGCCCAAAGAACCCTTACTGTGAGTGCTACCGTTCACTCTTCCAGTTGCATGTGGTACTCCTGGTGAGTCACGCGGTCATTGATCCAGCCATTTACGCTTTCCGTAGCGCTGAACTGCGCAATACCTACAAGAAAATGTTTCTATTCTCAGCTGCAAGGATCTGTAAACATTGTGAGTGAAGGCCCCGATATACTCACAGTTCAAGGATCTTTAATCAGTGTGTCGAAGTGAAGGCCCCAATGTAGTCACGGTTATTTTTCTTTCTTCGCTGAAGGGTAAAAAGAAGTTTGAAATACCTTTGCACTGTTACAGAGTTAGCAAACACCCTAACACTGCTGAGAAAAGCGTTTAGATGAATATGTAAACATGTGCTGCACTTCATACAATAGATAGGTTTTTATACAATAGTGTAGATTTCAATTAGAAGTACAACCTCAGTTTCTACTTTTAAACAGCTCTCCAAGAAGATTTCTATATGAATGGACACGAGCCCAGAGTAAGCATACCAACTATATAATCACCACAGACCAATAGTAGTTTGAGGGTGTACCGTTTCCAGAAAGTTTCAAGTTTCAAACTCCAGACAAACTATGTTCAGGCCTTATTTTCTTCGTAATTAAGTCACATCAGCTTATTCTTCAATTTTGCTTGAAATTATGGCAGGGCTTTAGTGTTTCACACTTCTGAAAATAGAATAAATTGAAATCACAGGTATTAAAAGACAACATTTATTTAAAACAAACTATCCAATAACAAGGTTCAATCAATAAACATGAGTTAAATCTTTAGGCATCATGAACTGTAACATTTACAATTTTGGTCACACTTTAGTTTAGGGTCCAACTCTCACTCTTAAATAACTATTAACTGTATTTTGCCTCAGTAAACACCGAATTACTGCTTATTAATAGTTAAAAATGAGCTGTTAAGTTTAGCTATTGGTCAAAATTAAGGGAAGTAGAATATGGTCATGCAGAATATGTCATTAATATGTGCTTTATAAGTACTAATAAACAGCCAAGTATCTTGGACCATGAACCGGTAGCATAATTTTAATTGGTAATCAACAATTCAAATCCCAATCAACGTTAATGTGTAAAATGTTCATCAAATTGTTCAGAATTTGTTTGTTCACATGAACCTGTGTAAAATTTTAAAATGTATTAGTATACAATATAGAATTTTGTAGAATTTATTACAGAATCTATATTTAGTAAATTCTGTAACAATAAATACATTTTCTGTTCATTTATTATACCCAAATACATTAACTAATGTGAATGAATTGAACAGTATTGTAAAGCGTCACCAAATGTGACAATTGAAACCAGTTTTTAATACAGGCTATTCTCATATTTGTTCATAAACACATTAGCTCATTAAACAGTATGTCATTTATCAGATATCATTGATTAGAAATCCTAATAAATATCACATACAGTAAGTTCAACTGTACAGCAATTGTATAGAACAATTACCAGTCTTTTTTTCTTGTGCAGTAAAAGGACAAAATCAGAAGACTAGAAAAAAATATGTCCACCATTTACACGCATAAATTACACCACTCATTTGCATAACACAATTTTACTTGTACTTTTTTTTCATGCTTTTTTTTAACTTAAGACAAAGGTTATACAATTTAATAAAAAGGTAAACAAAATGTACTGTATATTTTTGCGATTTTTTCTGAATGAAATTTTATTTTCAGTTATTTTACTCTTATAAAGAACATTTTACTATCTTCTCCAAATGAAGTGTATCACAAATGCTTTCAATGTGTTTATTGTTTGTATTTATAATATTGATGTGCTTTTATTCATTGAGATATGTTTATATTGTCCGATGTACTACAAAAATATTCTCAATAGTTAATGATTAAGAATTTCTAAACTGCAAACATGTGTTATATTTGCATTATTGGCATGGTTGTACAGAAAGGGCTTAGATTAACCCAGGGTTAGGCCTTAGTTCAATTAGGACATTAAATTATATTTTATAAATATGCATTAGAAGAAAAAACAATAGTCATGTACATTTTGAGACAAAACAAAACACTAACATATTTTACAAAAACAGCTCAAACATGCATTTTAGTCAGGGACTATGCTTAAGCCTTGTCTATCAAACCAGTGGATTATATTTTTGTTTGCTATTTGCCTGATTATTGTTGTGTTTCTGTCCTGTTTTCAAGTATTTAAAAACAAGCACATTTTTACTCTGCATATTAATATTCCAGCCTTTTTATGTACAGAATATCACTGCATTGACCTGATGACAGCCCCATGCTCAGGAAGATGCATAGATATGTGTACCTAGATGCCACAATCACAATCACAGGAAGAATCAATGAATCAATCCACAACATTGCAAAGCTTCTGGTTGTGAAAGTGCCGAGATTTAAATTCATGAAGAAATGGGTATAACCTTTCACAGGAGTGAATGCTTCAACTAATTATTATAGGTTTTTACTACTGTACTTTTTAATGTGTTACTTTAACTATGTATTACTTTTACTATGGTAATTTATGTCATGCCTTCGTCTTATGTTTGTTTAGTGAAATCATTGACTGAAATCTATTGAAGATACAGATTTGTCTAACTATGGTTGCTAACTATGAGTGTTCACGGACTGACTTTGACCACTTTGGACAGATAACATAAAGTGGCCCATAGAAATAGCTTACAGAAATAGCTATCCAGCATACTAAATGCGGTATCTATGTACATAAAGTCTTTGGGAAGATGCAAGTCCTATAATAAATATATATATATATATAAGTCTAAGATGTAAGTCTTGTAATAAATAAGTACATAAAACAGAATGCCACATTTTTAACTTTTAAATTCAATATTGTACAACATAACATGAAACTTCCACTGGAACATCAAAACATTTCACATGATGTAAGAGAACCATGAAAAAGTTTGTACAAACTGTATATACTGTCTGCAATGAAGGGGCTTCACTTCCCCTCCCCCTATGAAATGATGCACCAATCCATCTATCTATACACTCTTCAGGATCTTCTAGGAACCTTGTTCAATATTTGCTGACCAGGTTGCAGAGGCTGCGTAGTCCGTCAAAGCAGAGGATCTCTTTAAAGGTCTTTCTCATCTCTTGGCTCCTGAGCGCATAGATCAGTGGGTCAATCACAGAGTTACACATGATGAGTATCAAGTACATGTTAAAGTGTGACATGAAGCAGATGCAGTAACTGTTCCGTGGGCAGGCGATCATAAGGATAAGATGGAGAAAAAATGGCGCCCAGCACACAATGAAGATTCCCAGTAGTATGGTGAGGGTGACGGCACCCTTCATGCTAGCTCTTTGCCTGATGTTGGCTTTATAGCCCGGAAATGTCGCCATACGTTTGACATGCGAACGGGCCAGCAGGAACATGTGGCTGTAAAGTGATGCCATCATCAGCAGCATGGCAAAGAACATGGCCACCAGGCAAACTACCACAGGCTTAGTGTCAGAGTAGATGATAAAGATGATCCCACAACTTGTGGAGAAGGTCCAGATGCTGCCGATGAGAATCCCAGCTCGCCGTACGGTCATTATATTATGGTAACGCAGAGCATAGAAAATAGTCACGTAGCGATCCACTGCGATCGCTAACAGGCTCAACATAGATGCCACCACAGAGATACAGATGAGAGAATCAAAGACATTATCCATCTGACGAATGAAGTGATCCTCAATCACCAAACTCCTGTTCGCCAGCAAGTGGATGACTATTGTCTCCCATGCATTGGACACGCTAACTAACATGTCGGCCACTGCAAGGCTGCAGACAAAGAAGTACATGGGTGAGTGGAGGTTCTTGTTCTTTACAATGGCAAGGATGACCAGGATGTTTTCAAGCAGGCTGATGAGCCCCAGTGTGAGGAAGACCTCAGGTGCTATGTGCACCTGCTCACAGGAGGCTGAAGCACTTGACTTGGACCTGTTTGACTCATTGCTGTGGTTTGTGTGACTCAAAGAGGCGTTTGGAGAAAGTGTGGGCCACTCTGAGGTGTTCATGTTCTGATGTAGTATGAACTGCTGAATGGATGCTCAGTGTCTGGTAACAGGTGATGTTAGATACATCATGCTCAATCCATGTACATTTGCTGTAAAGAGAAAGAGTAGTTTAAATGTCAAGACGAATTGTCACCAAATGCTGTTGTTTTACAATAAAAATATTTACACGAGAGAGATAAATTGCAGATCCTGTTAGATCATTTATTTATTTATTATTCATAATTTTGTTACATAAGTAAGTTATTGACAAAGTATTTTGTTCTCGATTCGTTCACACACACCGGACAAGAAGTGTTACCATGTGTTGCTACTACAACAACTCGCAAAGTATTGCAAACTCCAGGAGTTGTTCTATTCAATAGAATTTAGATATGCAAAAAGACGGTGCACTCATACTGCTATGAATGGGAGAAAGTGCTATGCACAATATGGCGGAATAGTCGTGCCTTCTAAATAAACCAGTCAGTCGCCAATTGGTAAAGCTGCCTTTAGAAGCTCCAGTTGGAACAGAAACAGTCAGTGTTTCAAGCACATGCACATCAGGCTGGTCCTGCCTGGAAAACAATTTTTTTGTTATGATTTGAGCGTTTAGAAAATGAATTTAATGAGACAGCTGTTATCAGATTTCATTGGTGATTTGTTTGAATATTTAAATATGAAATTGAATTGTAAGCTTGGTGAATAGCTTTGGAGAATTTGAGGTTTCCCCATTCAAATAGACAGGAGCTTTACTTGCATGACTGAAATAATTGAAATAATAGGCATTATGGCATTAAAGATGGCTGCCGAGTGAAATTACTTTCCTTAAAGGGACTTTGTCCTGTAGTCAAAAACAAATATAATCTAATCACCATGCAATAAAGAGTTCATGAGCTTGTGGAAAACCATTCCAAGTTCATCTATCGTGATTCATGCTCTCACTGTCCGACTTATTAACCAGGCAGAAAGCACATCAATGTAGGAAGCCCATTTCTGCCACAAAATAAAATAAAAAATAAAAAGGTAACTGCGACTTTATCTTATAAATCTTTCTTTCTCAAACTTAGTTTACATCTCATAAATCATACTATCTTTCTCAAAATTGTGAGTTTATAACATCCAATGACTTTATTTCTCGCAAATTTCTCACACTTCCAACTTTTTTCTTAGGAATTGCAAGAAAAAGAAATAAATAAACGTAGAAATCGCATGACACATTACACTTAAAATAAACAATACAGCTTTAACATGCAGCATATTTATTGACAGCAATATCTGCTCTAAACATTGGGAAGAGGAAACATTAAGACCTTCCTAGGGAACCTAGGAAATCCCTCAGAGGCGCTGGATCAGGCGTATCTGTGAATCAGATGTGTCTGTTTGCACTTACATGACTAGAGGTAGTACAACGGAGGTCACCATGGAGTGAAAAATATGAGTATGCCCAGAGGTTGATGAACTATATGCATACATCCTTCCCATTAGTGCATTTGCTGCCATTACCAGTTAAGGACGATGGCAGCCTATAGCTCCTGCTCAGAGGGTTCTTAATTTTGCAGATTTATCCGGGTTGGAGCCTCATCGTAATAGAGCGATCAAGACTGGCCATCCAATTACTGAACTAGAAGTCAACCTGGCATCCTATGGCACTTTTTCTAAAGGAACAGGTCTGCAGCTCATTACTTTAAGTTGATTCCACCTATTGAGTAAGTAAACATACTTTGCTCATAATGACACCAGTTGGTCTGGCTCTAAAATCTGTGTGTAGATCCCTGAACCTTTCCTGATATTTACCTAAAAACATCAATGGGTTTTGTAGCTGTAGAAATCAAATGTCATTCTCCCCTCAGGTGTTTAAATACGAAATGTGTTTGTGGCCTTATTTATAGGATTTTTAAAAAGAACAATATTATGAGTCTCTGGAATAAAATCATTGATCAAACAAACTTTGTGAAAAATCGATATAATTTAGCAGGGATTTGGAATGGATAATAACTGAAAGAGATTGTGCTTGGTCAAGGACTAGACTTAGACTACATCAATGATGCATCTTCATGGAGTAAAAAGCAAGCACACTAAACAAGAGCGTGCAGTATGAGAAAACTATTCAACGACCATGGTCTGTCACGAAGGCACTACAAAGGAAAAGAATGATGAATGATGAATGATGAAATGTTAGAGAAACACTAATACAGACATCCCACGTTCAGCCCACCCGATGATCCATTCACAGCACTTTATGCAAGTTTCTGCTTGTTTGTAAAAAGTGAGCCAAACTAAAAAGTAATTCAACAAAAAAATTATAAGACTTGCAAAAAAAACGAAGGAAAATAAAAAGAAATGCAAAGAGTGCTACTGGTGTAAAAGCCTCATACTTGTTAAGAAACATATGAGGCCAAGGCACTCGAGGATTGAAGAAATGCAAAAAGCATTTATTTACTCATGACCTTATATAAAAAAATAAACACAATCAGAAACAACTGCCTAATAATGACACTGCAGCTAATAAGCCTTCATCAGGCTATCCTGTGTTTATTAAGATTTATTTTATTATCATAAGCTACTGAACTCTTAGTTTGTTTCTCAGTATCTTGTTCTGAGCATCTTGTCATTTCTTTTCATTATAATCCTCTTCTTAAATTTAAGCTTCTTTAAATCTCTGAATACATGTTGATATTCATCTTTTTAATCCATGAAATCACAGCTAATTGGACTCAAAAAAGTGGGTGAATCAAAGCAGATCCCCAATAGTCAACAGAGTATTGACTTTAAAGTGCTTTGGTGGTATTAAGAACGCTTGTGGTTTCATTCTCTGATAGGTGCTCATTGATTATTGTGCCACTCAATGCCAATTTACTAGAGTAACTGGTCTGAAATAGAAACAGACAGCAGAAAGGCACACACGCACATGTGTATACACAAATATACACACACACAGGAAGAATACCCTATGGGACAGAAATCATATCTCTCAACCATTTTTGACCCTAGATGTCTCTATATCAGGTTGGCAGACACTGAACATTAGGTCAGAAGGTCATATCCTGTGTGGAGCTTGTTATGGAAAACTGGCTCAATGTGAGCACTCATACATCAGAAATAAAGCATAATTATAAAAATATGCAAAATGCAGAGAAACAAACATCATCCCAACACACAGAAACAAACTTTATAGGCCTACATATATTAAAGTGTCCTTTTGAAGTTTCCTAATTTTGTTTTGGAGGTCTCCTACAACAGGTTTATCAGGTCTAACATTTTCTTATAATATGCATTGAATCACCACATTTTTTAGTGATTCTCAAACGACTTGTAGAATGAATCAGTGTCTCTATTAAGCCCTCCTTTCTGAGAGCCTAATCTGCTTGGCCAGATGGCTCAGTCTGTGATTGTTTTACCATTTACAGCGCTTGTCTGAAGCTAAACACAAATTATCATAACTGAACTTCAGCTCCGGAGGCTTCCTAAAGCTCAGCGATAGTAAACAGTGTGAAGATGTCAATTTTACCCTATAATTTCGAGCCAAGTCTGATGATAAAACATTGAAAGAACTAGTTATTCAGCCCGAACCTAAAGCACAACGTTTCTTAGTGACACACTACTCAGTTTGAGGTACATAACGAGATGTTGCAACTCTAATTCCTCGCCATCAGCATAAACAAGTGTATGTCCATCAACAAACCGATGTATATATTTCTATTGTATTGCAGTGCACATGTGGGAACTATCAATAACAGCGCATACGTTAGCCGAGCACTAAAGTGAATGACTGATGTAATATTGAAGTTTGCAAAACAAATCTGGCTCCATATTTCCTCAAAGTAGAAGAACAACAGAAAATCTCCATTACTAGACAAAGTTTTAGATAACAGTGGCACACAGCTGATTTGCTATTTCTGAACTACTGAACTATTTCGGTAAGACTATTACAGTATAAACTTTATTTATTGTGCACTTTTGACTTTACAACTTTGCAGAATGTTTACATTAACAAACAGCTATATTACACACTGAATTAAAGGAAATGTTCGAAAAACCATAATAATAATATTAATATATTAGTCATAATCAAATTTGTTACAGGGATACAGGGACCAAGCCTGTCTTGATCTTTACTAAATTCAAAGACATCAATCACAAGCCCTGTGTCAGAGCATCAGTATTCCGGAGATGGTCTGCCTCTGTATTAAATAAAAGTGGATTGGATTCAATACTGAGTGGATTTGTCAGACACATCTGAACAGCATTCAAATGCTCATAATGCTCGTTGACAGCGGATTTGGATTATAAGAAGTTGCCCCTTGGTGGGTTACATTTTGACAAGGATTTAAGTGGTGTTATAAATCACAATCTGTTGTGGTCCCCTGACATAATTCTCACAAGCAGGTGTGCTGCTCAAATACCTCCAGAGTCACACCTCAGGAATAAACTCAGGGCATAGACCATTTCATAATGATTTGCATAAAATGTATATATATATATATATATATATATATATATATATATATATATATATATATATATATATATATATATATATATATATATAATTAAAATTATTAAGTATTATTAATTATTATATAATGCTATGGTCTATTATTAATTTAATTAAGATTATAAAGTTGACAGACATGCACGAATATCTGAGAATGTTAGTAGGCTAACACCTGAATCACACTTGCATCACTATCTTCTATTTAACTGCAGCTGAGGTGGGAAAATAAGCAAGAAATTACATATGATATGGAGAACATAAAAATCTATATAATAATAACAAAAGTACTACGATAACAATAATACAATGTTCGATGTAAAATGTATATTTTAAAACAAAACAAATGGGAAAACAAAATGATGACTAAAAAGATAGATTAGTAAAAAAAAATTGTACATTAATGATACCTCCAAAAAAAGGCAAAATGTTGTACTCACGTTGCCAAGCATCGCCAGAAGTGTTTTATTGTGTGTTTAGAAGTGCAAGAGCTGTGTGATGACTGCTGTGGAATCTCGCGGCGCTCGCTCATATAGCTCAACGCGCGCTCCACCCCCGCGCGCAGTCATGCTCCGTTCCGGCCAGGGATGCTGTTAACAGTACAGACAGACCATCTTAAATCTTGACATAAGGGATATTTTAGTCCATGGTCATGTCAATGCTCAACAAATACGTTACCTAAATACATCAGTTTATGTAATATGTGGCGTTTTCTGCATTAAAACTACGCCCTGACACGTTCAACAGGAAAACATTGGCTGTTCGAATAATAAATGCACACTGTGTTCGTTTTCATTTTTCAGTACAGGATGTTGGCGGTTAGAAAACAAAAACCGGTGTTTGAGGGCAATTTGTTTGATGGTATTGTTTGGATGAATGGCAGCGCCGGAACACCTGGGCACTTCCGGGCTCCTTAAAAAGTTTAGATGCTGTCCAGAACTTGTTATCTGAACTCAGTCGAGCTTATCAAAACTCAAAACAGGAAAAGCAACGCTAGAGTTGATTAAAGAGAAAAGCAGATACCCTCCTGCAAAGAAAAACATTTAAACCAACACCTTGCATATTGGCCTTTTCCTTAATAGGTGGCTGGAATTCCAATTATGTTTTTAATGCATTACTGGCCCAAATGTCATATTGTAGGAAATAGATTTAGAACTAATATCTAAAATGGAATTAACCTTGTACGAAAGGTACAATGAATAGGCCTATGTCATCTGGGTAATGTAAAAAAGCTACAGTTTTCCTATTGCTCAAACAGTAGCGTGTGGCACTTGCAACCCTAAGGTCAGGTGTTTCATCCCCAGGGGAAGCAAGAACTGATTAGAATGTCAATGTGTATCCTGAACACATTGTAAGTTGCTTTGGATAAAAGCGTCTGCTAAATGCATAAATATAATAGAATATATTAAAAAAAACATAAATAAACCCTTAAACTTGAACAGATGACCATCAATTTAGGTTTCTTATTTTTATTCACAGTTAGGTCCGATGATACACATCAGGAATATTCACGGCGGCTGCATTGGATTCAGAGGGAAATTCTTTTTTAAGTGCATCCCACTGATAGGTGACATTTCAGAGTTTTATATTTCACAACTACAGGGGGCAAGACCCTTTCCATCATAACTCACTAAAAATACACCTGTTAGATGCCTAGCAGAAAGAAAATGCCAAAAGGAAATATGTATTTAATGAAGCAAGACAAAAAATAATCTCACGGTATGACTAGAAATTGCATCAAATAAATGATCACAATTTAACAACAATTCAGTTAAAATCCTTAACCTCTCCTATGGCCAACCACTTCTACAAATGCATCGCTCCACCACTCTCATCATCACCTCATGTAAATGAACATTTTGAGTCAGCCTGGGTGCATTTACATCTTTGTGCATCATGCAGAGTTTAATGAGATGCAATTTCATTAAAGCAAAAGTACTCATACCTAATAAAGAGAAGAAATCAATCATCAATAACAATCCCAATAATCACATCACAAGTGTTTAAAGGTACAAAGGAACATTGTTTTGGTTGTGCTTTTGCTTTGCATGACTGTGCGGATGAATATGGTTATCCTACTGATCATAAAACATTCTCTATAAATAAAACCAGTTTTTATGGAAAGGATCTAAAGCTGACAAGCTGAAGAAGTTGTAGCTATTCCCATAGGTATAGTATTTGAAAATAAATTCCAGCAGAGCCGTACAACACCATGACTTTTTACAATAGATAATGCTTTACAATGAACTCAGTGAGAGAGCTACAAGTGGCAATTTATCAATTCAATAAAATACCTTACTTCCCGTGTTCAGTAATAAAAGCACCATCTCTGTGTCAATTTTACAACATTGCCAAATCCGAGTCAATGTTGATTCACGTATTATTACAATATCTTTCAAGTTCCTTTTTTTACAAGCAGACTCTCCTCTGTTTCTTTAAAACGGTTAAAAGGTTCAAGAAAGAAGGACTGCACCTTCGACCTTGCCACAATAAGATCAGATTAAGCAGTCTTTGTACTGGGAGGTCAGTGAATTCATAAGAATTGCACTTAGCCAAGGTCTTAGTGTCAATATCACATTTAACAGAAGGATTTCTTGTTTCAAGGTTTCCTCTTTGACAGCCAATCACCACTGTTAGAAGTCAGACATAGAGTCAGGAGGACTGATTGGAACTGAATCAAGTTCTACAACCAGTAACTATTGATGCACTGAGTCTGATTTGATGTATGCCGATGAGCAGTGTTTATTGATATGAAGTGCTTCTTCATCTCACATTTAAATGTATCAGTTTCAGTTTGTATCATTTCTTTATATACTTATTCTCAATCATTTCATATTGCCCTCAACACTTAGATAATGGTAATGATTCATTCATATGATGTATTTAACATGGTGACCCCTTTTTGAAATGATCGCCCAGATCGGCTGCTTACATAAGAATGTTTTAATGCTAACATATACTCAGTTACATTAACCTTAATAATGACCCTCCTCATGTTTTGTTCCACTAATGGTCATGAGATGTGATTTGAAGCTCCCCGGATATTAGAGAAAGTACCAGAAGACTAATTCTACCCAACATTTGAACATCTCTGCATATGGATATTTGCCTGTCATTGTCAAGTCAAACTAACGTATGATGACATTTAATGAAATGGCCTTTATCTAGTCTTTCTGTTTCCATGTGTGTCTAATCTTCTTAATTTTCTTTGAATTGATGTTTCTGAATTGACTCGCTGTCTTGTTAACTGACAAGAAGATTCGTTTTTTAATCAGATTAGTTGCATAACAACAAAACCATAAAAACACCCAACCTGATGAAGGTAGGTAGATGATTGGGAAAACAGTAAGGTCATGAAGGACGTAATTATGTCATGTTGTTACATTTCTGCGATTAGGCTTTACCAATGTCCAAAAATAATGATCACTCCTATGTGCCTCTAGGAAATCAAATAGACAATTATAAAATAATAAAATTAAGTAGATTCCAATTTACCTGCCCTGATCTGCACTTAACTGTTAATTTGCATAGAGGACATCACCAGAAAGAGAATGAAAGGTCTTTGAGCAGAGGAGTTGTCTGAAAGCTCTAAAGCAGTGATCAGAGAAAGGATTCCTGGCTCAGCAGGGATTTGGGCTAGAGACCTTCTTGCTGTGAAACCACAGGGTCTTGTCTTCTTCTTGAGTTTATGGAGAACTTCACGCCTGATCCACGTCCATCTAGTGGAGAAAAAACGTAACTGCAGCTTCACACATCATTTACCAGGGAAACGGTGGAGAAACTCAAACCAAGCATATGCAGCAGCAGACATAAACAACTTTTCCATGTTATTGCTTTGAAATAGTTAAGGGATTAGACAGTGATAGAAATAGAAAAGCTCATATAAGAATGCTACATATAAATAAACTTAACGTATTCTAAATATAACAAAATGGCGTAGGCGAGCAAAATTCAGAAGTATTGAGTAGGCTGTTGAGCAAAATACGTTAATAATATTATACATTCTTTATTGTTACATTTGAATGCTTTATTTAGCTAGTAACAACACAGTAAACCAATGGAAAAGTAGATAAAAAAGGTTACACTTTATTATAAGGTGAGATACTATGTTATATTAATTAACTACACTTACTAGAGTTACGGTTTGATTTCGGGTTACTTGCCTGTAATCATTCGTTATTTACTGTTATCACTATGATAAGTAGTAACATGTAACTATACGTCAACTTAAAATAAAGTGTTCTAACATAACTAACGACAGAAATAAAGACAGAAATTAATTAAAAAATAAAACAAAACAGAATCTAAAAAAAACGGAAATAAAGACTATATAAATAGTGGTATAAAACTCTAACCAACATCATCAACTGCAAATATAAAAGCAGTTGATGCTAGGTTGACTTTTATCTCTAAGACGGAAAGTTCGAGGCTAACCGAAGCAGAGCGAGCCTACGCTTCCCCTGAAATGACTACACTTCCCATGATGCCCCGCGCAGCAGCTCCATGTGGATATGCCTGGAGAACGTGCGAGTACATGACATGAGTCTGTAGAGGTATGGAGCTCTGCGCGGACTCGCCTTAAACCCACAGCAGACCTTCAAGAGGTGAATGTAAGACGCCACGCTCTTTCTAACAAACTATTTCGTATAGCTGATATATTTAGTGTTGTTTCAGCTGTTCTGGCTGAGTGTCTGATCCTGTAAGAGTGGCAAAGCAGTGTTGAAGTTCAGATCTGGGCCGTGTTAACTTGAGCTCTAGTGTTGTTACGTCTGAAAATCTGTCCTCCAAAACAATCCAGCATGGATTAGAAGACCAGCATGGCGATCATGCATGTAGTTCTGAGCATACTGATGTTACTTCCTAAAAACAACATGTCAGGGATTTAGCTCTTAACTTTTAGTGGGTATGTTGACACTTTTATTCATTTATTTTATTTATTTTTATTTATTTACTGTATTCATATAATGTTGTGAAGCTAAATGTAAAGCACAACTTCAGTTTATTGGTCTTTTGCTTTGAAGGCAGGAAACATGCAGGTGTGTTAAATGCCTCGTACGTATAAAACACGGAAGAAAGTTTAAGGGAGAATTCTCACCACTGCAAAAAAACTAATTATTAGTCTAGTTTAGCTTACTGGTTAAAACTAACCTCGTTAATCTTTGGAATTACAGTAATTTGTCTTTAACCTGATCAGTCTGGTGGTTGACAGAGAGCCATGACCCACAGCTGACCAATAGCATGTGTTCCTCTTGCTCAGCCTGTGTGACTTAGGATCATTATTTCTGTCTAACTAGATCATACATATATATATATATGTATGTATGTTTACAACTTTCAATAATATTCTAAGTTGTATTATGGTAACCTACACCAGAGTCAACATAGCACTTGATAAAAAAAAAGAAAGGCATATTACATAATGATTTTATCTTCTTTAGAGTAGATACACATTACAGCAAAATCTCTCTCTCTCTCTCTCTCTCTCTCTCTCTCTCTCTCTCTCTCTCTATATATATATATATATATATATATATATATATATATATATATATATATATATATATATATATATATATATATATATATATATATATATACACTTTTATTTTTATATTGACTCTAACCTCTTTAGCCTGTCCAGGTCCTATAGGTGGGGAAGGTGATGCAGCGGATGTGGTCTCCAGTCACACTGCGGCGCGTGGTCCTGCTGCGCTCGCCGGACCTGGGTCACACCCGGGCTGCACGTGAGCTTCCTGTGACCGTCCAGACCTCACGCTGTTTCAATTGCACTAATGTCATCAGGACGAAGGAGGGCCGCAAAACGTCCACAGAGGAAGAAACGCCAATAAACCCTCCACAGAGTCTAGCAGGGCCAGAGGGTCTTTTTAAGGCTGATACAGAGTGTGTCCTTCAGAGTAAAGGTGATGTCGACCCTCTGCAGGACAAATCTATTGGGCTCTTCCAAAGATTTAAAAAGACATTTAAACAGTATGGTAAAGTCATGGTGCCTGTGCACATTGTCACGTCCACAGTATGGTTTGGGAGCTTCTATTATGCTGCAATGAAGTAAGTGAACGTCAGCATCCTGCACAGAAACATTATAATGCTCTCTTTACTATGGCTTGTTCAACTTGACAGTTATTAATCGGTTTTATTTTGGCATTGACTGCCATATTCATTTAATTTGAAGGATTTAGGACTATTTATGAATTATATTTAGTTATTTATTCCAAGGTTTTCATCTTGGTGTTTTACAAAGATACAATTTTGCTGATAATTATAACACTAAATTGTCAATATTTAAATGATACACTATTTTGTCCAAATAAATTAAACGTAAAACACTAGACTAAATTCATTTTAAATGCTGTTGCTGAATATAGACATCACAGTATTATAAAGTATGAAACACTAATATTAATGTTTAGATTTGAAAAAGTGAAGATTAAAATAAGTGTTGTTAAATTAAATTATTAGTGTTTTTAAAATTAACTTGGAGTGAAAGTTAGATGAGAGGAAAGGTAATATAACTGTAGAAAAGAATGAAAATTAGCATGTACAATTAAAATATATAAGAATATGGAACCGATATAATGTGCTTCACTACAAATAATGTGAACTTTATGAATGTGATGTATTTTCATATGCAATTGAGCTCATTATGCATGTTGATTTATCTCGCTGAACTATAAGGGTTTTGAATTCAGTAAACTGCATGAATTGAGGTGCTTTTCTTTAAAGATCAAAACAGACTGAGCGCACAGACCATAAGGTGAGGCTGGCAGGGAGATGGACTTTTACCAGATAAAGTCTGTCTGAGCTTCAGCAGGACTGACAAGCTTTAACATCTGGACAGTCGACTACTGTTATACAAGCAACACTTTACAAAAGCAAACAATCCCTCTCTTGTAAAGATAATTCGGTGACAGGTTAATGTTCTGTGTTCTCTGCAGAGGGGTGAATCTGGTCCCGTTTCTGGAGTTCATCGGTTTACCGGATTGGATGGTGGACATTTTGCGAGATTCCCAAGGTGGCTATGCACTCACAGCCTATGCCATGTATAAGGTATATAAACAAAATTAAAGATTATTTGACATGGGGTGTATAGGATATATGAGTTGTGAATGTTACCAATACATCGTTTTGTCTATCTGGTCACAGCTCGCTACCCCTGCCCGATACACCGTCACACTGGGCGGAACGTCCCTGTCTGTACAGTACCTCCGCAAACACGGATACCTCTCCACCCCTCTGCCTGTTAAAGAGTACCTACAAGATAAAATGGAGGAGACCAGGGAACTACTGACTGAAAAAATGGAGGAGACAAAAGAGAGGTTTTCAGAAAAGATGGAGGAAACCAAAGAACTGCTCTCTGAACGAATGGAGGAGACTAAAGGGCGCTTCTCTGAGACGAAAGACAAATTTTCAGAAAAACTGCAGGAGACGAAAGACAAAATGTCTTTCCGTAAGAAAGCCGACTAGGCTGGATGGCTTGCTGTGGTCGAATCAAGCTGTCAACTAAGGGAAGAAAATCGAGGAATGTTTCACGTGTTTGCTGTTTACTTAAAGGGACAGTTCAACCAAAAATGACTTTCCGTCTACACAACACAAATTAATAAAATGTTGATGTCCATATAAGGAAACTCAGCAGAGTTCAAAACAACACTTGAACCTCACTGGCTTTAATTTTAATGTAATTTTTCAACATCAAAAAAGTATTTTGTGTTCATACAGGTTTGGAACAACATGAGGGTGAGTCAACGATGACAGAACTTACTCTTTTTTTGGGTGGACAATCCCTTTAAGGTATTGAATTTGTACACAAGAGCTATTATGATGTCTAATGGATTCCATGTACTAGTTTGGTGCTATGGAGAGAAACTTGAACTAGCAATAATATTAGAATTATATTACTGGATTAAGCCAAAATCATATTACGAGTGTTTGTGTGAGTTTATTTTAGCTAAATTGTTTTAAATTAAGAGTATTAAATACTTCTATTTAGTAACCAAGTGATAATATTGATACCAATATTTAATGATTTTCATGTACGTGTTTTGTCTACACAGTAATCTGGACTGTACACCCACTTTGTTCCTCTGATGACATTTAAAAATGTTTACTTTTATCAAAACACTTGAATGAAGATGCTAGTTTTTAATCTGAACTCAAATCACCTCAATATGTCAGTGTTCATTGAAAGAATAATAAAATTGATTTGACAACATGTAAAGGATATTATTTCAATAAAAATACAAGTATCAGACATATCAGCAACTGGTACTTTTAGTTTATTAGTTTAACTGCAGTTGGACAAGCATAAAAGTTTGACTAGAACAGTGATTAGAGCAACATGTTTTGATTACTTTTTCTGAAAAAAAAAGCATTAGAATAACAGACCTTATGCTTAAAGTATTAATTACAAAACAATGATGCAAATAAAATAAATATGTATGTGCACGTTTATTAAATGTCCACACACATTAACACACAAGGTATCATGAGTCAGGGGAAAATTTAGAGCGTAAAAGGTCTGATATTGCGTTGCTTTTTAATTCTGAATGTCCGTTATCAGACACTTGATAAGCATCAGAGAAAAACAAGTCTAAACCATTTCAATTATTGTTAGTTCTCTTGTGCAAGAAAGAAAAGCTTCAAAAGCATCTTGGTACATTACTCAAAAAGTCACAACTGCTGTTAGTCAGGTGCTTGTAGTCAAAATGGCATCGCTATGTACATTATCTTCAGGTATATAACTATAGACATGCGAATACAAGCTACTGTACAGTGGAGCACCAGCACATAAATATTTGCAATTTAAATTTTTTTTTTTTTGCTCCTATACACCACATACACAAGAATGTCTGAAATACAGTATATAACAAAAATAAGAATGTTAAAACTACATCTCTCATTTGGTTCATTATTAAACTTGCAAATACAGGAAGCACAACACAGGGTGGCATGAAAAATCATGTACATGTCGGGATTAAAATGAATGTTTTAAGCAAGACTGTCATACCACAATCCCTCAGGGTTTGTGTTTGTGTCTGTGTCTGTGTCTGTGAGTGGGAGTCTGGCACTGCTGACTAGTTTCCATTCACTGGATCCCAATTTATGACTAAGTTCAAATCAAATCAATTCATCTGCACGTGTGGAAGTGTGCCTTTTGTGGTTGGGGCAGTGTTTCAAGAAACATTCGAATTCGGAACAAATTAAAATGTAAGAAATGCTCTGTATTTTCATAAGCATCTTTCTGATTGTGAATTTCCTTGTTCGCCAAAAATGTAAAATAATAAAAAATTAAAAACGCATATTTGAACAGTAGGCATTTACAAATCCATTGCCACCATGTTAAAATCTTTATACCAACTATAAATTGTTACATTATTAACAATGTCTTTTTTCTGTGGTTTCTACCCATTGGGTAGGATATGTGCATACAGACTAACTTTATTTACAGCACCTTACAAATAAAAAGAAGATTTAAAAAAAAAAAAAAAACATTACACAGAAGAAGAAAGCACCATTGGAAGTGAGGCACAGCGAAGGTGGGAACTTTTAGAGTGCAAGTGGGTTCCTACATCGCTCAAAAACAACACGATCGATAGGCACCGATTCAGCTCGTGAGTAACATGCAAACTCCTTGGACAGTAGACAACGGCACAAAGCTCTTCCTTTGAGATGGAAACAAACAGTGGAGGACAATGGGAAGCATTTAGGGTGGTGCAAGGATGGATGATGACAGACGGGCAAAACAAAAAGTGCAGCAGATGAGAAGCAGCATAGCAGCAGCAGCAGCGACAACAACAGTGGGAGCAGCGAACTGACTGAAAAAAAGGTTGAAGACAGCCACGCAGTGAAAAGAATCGAGGGACAGGTAACAGGGAAAGGGCTCTTAAATAGCATACAGTTCTGAATGTGCTCTCGCTTTGCTCTTTGAAGCCTTGGTTAATTTTCCCCAGGTGGTCCGAGAGAAATGTCTTGGCAAAGTGTCGATGAAGTTTTAAAGTATGTGCTTGAAAGACAAGAGCATAAACCATTTAAACAACTCAATTCTATCAGTCTTCAATCGAGCTTAGCTGCTGGAATTCTAGAATAGAGCCAAAATTATTAGACTTTCTGGGATTCTAGAATTAGAATTGTTATTATTACATCCAAATTGGCTAGAAATCTAGAAGTTAAAAGTGAGTTTTTTTTCTTAACAAATTTTAGTATAGCTGGATATTCTGACTTTATGAAACACCTCAAACCAATTAAAGTATTTAAATTGATAGTACAGTAGTACCTCAAGATACGAAAGGCTCAACTTACGAAAAATCCAAGTTACGAAAGCAAAGACGAAAATTTTTACTGCTCTACATACGAAAAGTTTTCAAGATACGAAAGGTTTCTGAAAGTCCGAGATTCGCCCCATAACAATTTTGAAACTCGCGCCGCACGCCGCCATCTTAGTTATAGTAGACTCGGCACCATCCTCCTGCTCTCCCATTGGTTCCTGATGCTAGCCAAGCCATGAGATCCTTCTCTCTAATTGGACAGCATCCCTCCCATCATGCATCTTCTATACGTACGTGCTGGCGTGCTTTAGCTCGAAGCTGGTATGCGATTGAGTGTGATCGCAAAGGAATACGGCCGTAATCCGTCGACAATAGGCACCATCATTAAACAGAAGGATGCCATCAAAGCAACTACACCATCGAAGGACATCACTATTTTGCCCAGCAAGAAGAGCCATGTGCACGAAGAGATGGAACGGCTGCTCCTCGTCTGGATAAAAGACAAAGAAATCGCTGGCAATACAGTAACGGAGACGGCAATCGCTCACAAGGCCAGTGCTATTTTCAACATTTTACGTTATTTCATTGTTTATAGGTCAATTTAGCTTTATTATGAAATTTAATGGGGTGTTTTTGGAGGGCTTGGAACGGATTAGCCATTTTACATGTAAAATGTGTTCCAAGATACGAAAAACTCATTATACGAAGGCCGCCTCGGAACGGATTAATTTCGTATTTCGAGGTACCACTGTATTTTGTTTCCAGCTTTCCAAATACAGGAAACAATATAGAACCACCTACTAGCACACGTGTATTAACGTTTTTCTTCAGGATGTATATATCAACTCAAAAGTTGGGACCAGTTTAAGAGATTGTTAAATGGACATCGTTTTACGTCATTTCCGTAATTTGTTTATTTGTCTATTAAGCAAAAAAGCTGGATGAATGTCCTCCAAGTGTGGCAATTCCATCACTTTTGATAAGGGATAGAACAGCTAGGATTCTAAAATTCCAAAGCTAGCCCAGGTATTCAGATTCTACAATTCCAAATCGAGTCTTGTTTGTGTCGGTCCTAGAAATCTAAATATAGAAGAGAAGAGTTTTGATCTGTTTAGTCTGGTTTGGAGCACATGGGTCCAGACAGCTTCTGTCCACACAGAAAAACAAAACAAACAAAGAAAAAAACAGAGCAGAGAAAGAAAAGAATAAAGCCAACCATCACAGATATGAAATAAAAGCATTCAAACATTTCGATTGGCCGACTCTAACATTCCGAGTACAAAGAGATTAGCTTATAAAGGTGAGTGTTGCTTTTGATTTTTTTTTTACCATGATCCCCAGACCAAAAAAAGAAAGAAAAAGAAACATTTTTATAATTATTATTTTTTTCAAAGTCCATCTGTCCTTGACAGACTCAGTGGCGACTAAAAACAAGGGCTCAGTCTTCAGTCTCCTCTTTAAAGGGATGTGTGTGCACTAACTGTTAAGGGTCTTTGGGCTTTCTTTGAGATTTTCTCTAGCTCTGCATCAGATTCTTGATCAGAGCAACATCCTCAATCTGAGCCTAAATGATTGTGATTGATTACACCCTTAAACTGAATGCAGAGAGCCGCTCTGAGAAGTACAGATCTTGGATTTCCTGACTGTATGTCTACGTGGCAAATAAGAGGAACACATATGGACAGGAAGAGAGTTCAGTGTTCAGGACTGGTGCGCACTGGAGCTGGTGTCAGGGTCGGGATCACTCTGGTTGGTGACAGAGTGAGAGCAAAGGCAACAGGACAAAGGATTGCTGGGTAAAAATAGGTATTTTCAAAAATGCCCACCACATTAGCCCTTGACTTCACTACATTTTTAAACCTGATTAATTCTCGTTGGGGACTAGATAATACAAAACCCAAAACTTTTTCTTTGTTACAGTTTTTTTTCTTCAAATCCTTCAACCACATTGGCATTTGGATTAGCAGATTATGCCAATGAATATCTATGTTCTGGTATTGGTTGTAAGAGGTAGAAACCCAAATACAAGTTGTGGAAAATGTTAGCAGGTATTGCTAATGTGTCAGCAACATGTCCAAAAAAAAAAAGAAAAGAAATATTAATACATTTTGAATCAAATAAAATGTACTACAGTAGAAGACTGGATTATTTTATAGTTTTGTTCAGTTTTGACAAACAAGTGCAAAAGGCATGAAATGGTAAAGATGCTATTCTCTAGATAGATTCCAATGAGGCAAGAAAATCCCATTAAAAAATCCATATATACAGGTGCTGGTCATATAATTAGAATAAAATCAAAAAGTTGATTTATTTCACCAATTCCATTCAAAAAGTGAAACTTGTATATTATATTCATTGATTGACTGATACATTTCAAATGTTTATTTCTTTTAATTTTGATGATAACCAATAACTAAGGAAAATCCCAAAATCATTATCTCATAAAATTAGAATATTGTGAAAAGGTTTAATATTGAAGACACCTGGTACCACACTCTAATCAGCCAATTAATTCAAAACACCTGCAAATGCCTTCAAATGGTCTCTCAGTCTAATTCTGTGGGCTACACAATCATGGGAAAGACTGCTGACTTGACAGTTGTCCAAAAGACAACCATTGACATCTTGCACAAGGAGGACAAGACACAAAAGGTCATTGCAAAAAAAGGCTGGCTGTTGACATAGCTCTGGATCCAAGCACATTAATAAAGAGGCGAAGGGAAGGAAAAGATGTGGTACAAAAAAAAAGAAAAAAAAAAGTGTACAAGCAATAGGGATAACCGCACCCTGGAGAGAATTGTGAAACAAAACCCATTCAAAAATGTGGGGGAGATTCACAAAGAGTTGACTGCAGCTGGAGTACGTGCTTCAAGAAGCACTACGCACAGACGTACACAAGACATGGGTTTCAGCTGTCGCATTCCTTGTGTCAAGCCATTCTCGAACAACAGACAGTGTCAAAAGCGTCTCGCCTGGGCTAAAGACCAAAAGGACTGGACTGCTGCTGAGTGGTCCAAGTTAAGTTCTCTGATGAAAGTAAATTTTGCATTTCAGGGTCCCAGAGTCTGGAGGAAGAGAGGAGAGGCACACAATTCACGTTGTTTGAGGTGCCAAGTCATCTGCTGGTGTTGGTCCACTGTGTTTTCTGAGGTCCAAGGTCAACGCAGCCATATAGCAGGAAGTTTTAGAGCATTTCATGCTTCCTGCTGCTGACCAACTTTATGGAGATGCAGATTTCATTTTCCAACAGGACTCGGCACCTGCACACAGTGCCAAAGCAACCAGTACCTGGTTTAAGGGCCATGGTATCCCTGTTCTTAACTGGCCAGCAAACTCGCCTGACCTTAATCCCATGAAAAATCTATGGGGTACTATGAAGAGGAAGATGCGATATACCAGACCCAACTATGCAGAAGAGCTGAAGGCCACTATCAGAACAACCTGGGCTCTCATAACACCTGAGCAGTGCCACAGACCGATCGACTCCATGCCACGCCGCATTGCTGCAAGCAAAAGGAGCCCCAACTAAGTATTGCATGCTATACATGCTCATACTTTTCAGTTGGCCAAGATTTCTAAGAATCCTTTCTTTGCATTGGTCTTAGGCAAGGCAAGTTTATTTGTATAGCACATTTCATACACAATGGTAATTCAAAGTGCTTTACATAAAGAAGAATGATAAAAGTAAAACATTAAAAATGATTAAAAGAATAAAAAGATAATACGTATAAAATAAAATGCAAAAGTAGTATACTAAGTATTTGGGATTTTGCTTAATTCTCAGTTATAATCATCAAAATTAAAAGAAATAAACATTTGAAATATATCAACCTGTGTGTAATAAATGAATATAATATACAAGTTTCACTTTTTTAATGGAATTAGTGCAATAAATCAACTATTTGATGATATTTTAATTATATGACCAGCACCTGTGTGAACGTGTGTGTGTGTGCACACACACACACTCACACGTGTATCTGTTTTTATAGTTTTTCACTAGAGTCTATAAAGAAAATAACATTAAGATTGTATTATTCCTGCCTTTATATATTAAAATAAATACATGAGGATAAGAAAAAAGTTGGAGAACCTAATCAACAATCAACATGTCAAAACCTGTTCGATCTCTTAATAAAGTAGGTTTCTTTTCAGGCAAAATGTCAACCGTGCCACCAGCCAACTGACCTCAGATCAGCTGGAGTCTGTGAAAGCGGATGAACATGTCAGTGGTGAGGATAGATGAGAGTAGAGCAGACTCTCTGTATTCTGTGCCTCTTTTAGATCAAGGTTATTTTAGGCTGGATCAGAGATTTTTCTTGTGCTGAGACCGACATGATTACTTCCCTTTCAATAGAAAGCTCGCACTGAAGCATATGATCTACATGAAAACGACAGTAAACACATACATCCCCTCCCCCACCCACCCACCCCACTACCCCATTCCCAAATTTCTCTGATTAACCTCAACAATAGTGCAAAAGTTCAGAAAAGTTTTTCAATTTTAATGAATAAGTCTTTAAGACAGTCAACGCCCCATGACACCTTCCGCATACACCTTGGCACTAGGATTTGGATTTTCACCCATTTTCGCATTTGTTTTTTTCATGCTGCACAGATCTCGGTCTTTAAATAAAAAAATGGAGAAAAAAGAAAAGAAAAAGTAATTTCTATCCACACCTCTAGTATTTTAAAGTGTGGGTTGGGCAGGAGGGGGCATTCAAGGGAGAACCAATGATATAAATCAACGAGAAAAAAAAAAAAAGCCTGTCTTGTGTGCAAATTACTTTCTCTAAATTTGCCGGCTATACACAAGTAATACAGAGCAATTAAGGTGGGAGACTACAGGCAGTGCATAAACCCCAATTTTAGCACAGCTGGTCTGACAGAAAACAAATGAAATGATTTCTTCTGTAAGCTCAGCTCCATATTCTTGTTTCGTTTTCTTAAACTCATGGTTTTTGTTGCGAAGACACATTAAGCGCTGTTGTGCACGGGAGTGTCAAGAGGAAGGACCTGTTCCCTTTACAGGTGAAGAGTGATCGCGATCGGCCAATCGTGTGCTAGCCCCGCCCCATCACACTAGCTCCTCCCTTTGCCGGTCTTTGCTTAGCGCTATTGTGCTCTCTGGGCTGTTTAAATCTGTCCGGCCCCTGGGCGGAGTCTGCACAGTGACTGGGACGGGCGGGTTATTGCTGTGCTGGTGGAGGTAAAGTACGATGCCTGACTGCTGCCCAATTACTTGACTATAAGCAGGCGGAGGGCCCTCCATGCGTCCATGGGTACTGGAGCTGGTGGCGCTGATCCCAGAGTTGCTACTGGGAGGTCGCGGGCCACCGCCACCCCCTGAACTGTGCATGTCAATGAGGTCGCTGTCGAAGATGGTCCGGTTGGGCGGGGCACGTACGGACTCTCTGTTGAGCTCCAGCTGCTGTTCGGGGTCTCTCAGCTGCAGCGTACAGGGGCCCTGGTACGGCGGTGGTTCCTCTCCGTCTGACAGCGAGATGGTGGGCGGCAGATCGATCTCGTGCTGCAGATATGGGTAGGTAGGCTGGAAACGTCTGAAGCGGTTGTGCTGCATGAAAGTGGGAGCAGTGAAACGGTCCCTTGGCTGAGGAGCGTACACCACCTGCAGAAGAGAAGAGAGAGATTTCAAGAACTAAAATTTTAGTCATGAAATCAGTAACTAAAAATTGGACATTAACAAATACTATTATTTAAAGCTTAAAGGCACAATGGTAGCAGTATTTCATTCCTTGTAGGTTTTGAAACCACAACCTCTCAATTACCAGCCCAGATTACTACCTTTGACCACTTTGGAATAATTCAAAACATTCAATATTATTCACTTAGCAGATATGAATCATTATACTTCCTATGAATAGGTTTTTCATAGCTGTCTTTTCCATGCCTTTGTGGTATTTGATAAGATTATTTATTTTATGCGTTTAAAAGAATGAATAAAAACATACAAGGCATGTAGATATTGGTGCATAGAGTAAAATATTGCACTTATTGCATAAAAATATAAGTATGGTCAAAGAAAAAACATTATAAACCATTTAATTAGAATACATAAGACATACATATATAAAATATGTATTTCTCATGGACATACATATCAGAATCAGAAAGAGCTTTATTGCCAAGTGTGCTTGCACACACAAGGAATTTGTCTTGGTGCTTAAGCTTCCAGTGCACATATCAAAAACCGCAGAAATATTGTCTGGTGTGTGTTTCCTAATGTCCAGTAATTCGTTTTTGGTGAAAACGATCGGAAAAGAATGACTAAAAGCAGAACAAACAAACAAAAACAAAACAATCACTGAAGAGCTCAAAACCGAGGCAGCCATCCGCGGCGCCATCTTTTTCTAACTATATACAAATGTTTACAACTGTAAGGTGTTATTTTTTGACAGACTCCAGCGAGACATTAAGCTACATCACTTAGCCCATTCCACACACAGAAAAGAGAGAAAGAGTCAAACAGAACATCAAAATAAATCTATTTTTACAGCAGACAAAAGTGTTTCAATTCAGAATAAATGGTATTCTACTCACAGCCACACAGATAAAAAAAAATGAATCTAACATTTCCATATAAACTCACTGAAGCCCAAAACTTAAACAGTCCCCAGTCCGGACATTAGTATGCTAATATGCAGCTGATAAAATATCCTCATATGAGTGAAATCTGCATGTCAGTTAGCCAATGGGATCAGCCTCATTACTGCAGGGGCCACGTTTACATTAGCGAGTTTGAGGCTGATGGGAGGCAATTTACGCAGATAGACCCTGAGTGTCTGGTCTCTCAGACGACCGTCTAGACGCTGCCAGAGGAGGGCGAGAGATTAATGAACTGCTGAGAGGCTGCATCCCGGTGAGAGAGACGCCCCCCCCCACCCCACGCATACACAAACAATGAATATATATGCATGCATTCTCCACACACAGTATTTTAAGTGCTATCACTCACAGACACAGTCCCAGAGACTATCCTCCCTCACATACGCCTACACTGAGAGGCACTGGCACGTACTGGCATTGACGCAGCATGCACTTGAGGAGACTTCACTGCTTGTTACAGGCAGACATGCCATTTATACAAGGAGAACAACAACCCTTGAAACAAGCTCCTTAGTGTATGGGGCCGAACACACACACACACACCTTACCTCAGATGCTCCTTGTCTCAGCCCATTATCTGATGGCCACAAAGAACCCTCCTACAAGTAAGGATGAAAAACACACAGATCTAATATTCTGAATCACTTAATTTAAGAGGGCATAGTCTACCACAAATATAACAAAATATTGATGCTGAAATACGGATAACATCATAACCAGTAAATATTACTTTGTTAACAACTAACCGTTGTAAATGAGGTATATTTAAAATATATCATAATAGTTGCCCCACTTTTATAAATGAACATATCAGAAATCTAGATTGCATTAAAATATAAATACATAAATGATTAATATTAGTAAAAAATAAACAACTGGCTTGTTAAACCGCAAATGTTTATTGCCCTCATATACTAATTTTTAAAATCCAGGATGATTGATGTATAAATATATTTAAAAATAAAACAAATGTAAATATAAATAACCTGTTTGTTAAACCTAATTATATTTTACACTCATTAGTTAAATTCTAATAATGCTCTGTTCCTACAGCCACATTTAATTTTCATGGATGACATTTAAAAAAATTAAGCAAATAAATGTGACAAAGCCATTTGATAAACTAATTATATCCATTTTAAAAATAAAAAATAAAGTAAAATAAAACCTAATTCAACAGACCCCAATTGTTAAACTCAGATAATGCTCTATGCCTATATATCCATTCTAATTAAAAAACCTAAACAAAACCAGAGAGTAACATTCTCCCAGACGTCGCTGCTTGCCTTCCTCACTGGCTTCCCTCCCCCTTACGCTCCCTCATGAATGAAAATGAAAAGTCCTAGTCATTTAGCAGTCTCTCCCGGGTGCTGCGCGTGTCTATTTGACTGGCGTCTAGACAGAACTGCTGAATGTAATCAACATGCCCTGGTCTCAGAGGGACACAGCCATTGTCTCTTCCAAAACACACCGCCTTTACTGCAGGAGTAATATTTCACGTTTTAATTACATGTAGTGCAGCCAGTAATATGTAATATGTCCTTATGCAGCATTCACTTTTCCATGACAACTCAGACCTCATGCACTCCGTAGCATGTGCATGAACCTCTAGGTATACAATGCAGAATATTTTGTTAAGCAATTTAAAGAAAATGATTAATTTCCTGCTGTCTGTCTGGTTATAAACTGCAAAAATGTACTGAAAATCATCCCTCGGGTGAGATGAGACCCCCCACACACACACACACTCCAACCCACACACTCACATTGCTCTCTATCATCAGCTCAGTGCACTGCTGCAAGTTATTTTGGATTAGACACAAAGACCTTTCCAGAAGTAAACACCACACACGCACAGACACATGACACTACACTCAAGAGACTTTTAGGCCCTGCTGTTTTCTTCTTTTCTAAGATAAAAGCTCACTCGCATAAGATATACAAAACAAGGCTTAGAGATGATGCAGCCGGTGAAACATCTATTCATCACTACATGTCGAGAAACTGTGATGTTTATGATTTAAGATGGTGCCTGGACACTGAAACTCACTTCACAGTACCTTCATGAAGTCACATCCGTTTCTGCCTTCCAAAAAAGGTTGAAAACTCATTTGATTTCTCTGTGCTACATTCGTAATTTTAACAATCCTTTTTATTCTGCTATTGATTTACTGAAATATTCAGCTTATTTCAGGTTCCCGCTTTCATGCTAAACTGCTGGCATTTATGTTGTTTACATTTAATATTAGTTTATAATGCTCTGTAAAGAAGCTTAGAAAGCAAAGAAGATACAGGAAATTAGTTGAGGCTTATGCGTTCCATATGAACTTCTAGGTCATGCCTCTTACGTACAATTTTAGTTTACTCCTATCCAGGGCTCATCAACAGTTGAGGGAAGGTTTTTCGAAGAGGTGCTGCAAGGGTTAGGACATAAAAGAATATGACAGGGTCTTACCGGCTGCAGAGAGAGATCCTGACTCTGTGCCTGACTTGCCCGGCTCAGGAACGACCACGTGGTGAGTTTGTAGTGGTTGAGCAGGCACACAACCACCATGACCATCACAGTCATCACAACGATTATAATCACGATCTGCACAAACTCCAGTTCAGCTGCAACATAAGACAACAAAAAAAGCTTAGAACTGTGCAGAACAAGAATAAAAATCAACAACCCAGATCCTGTTTTCAATCAAGAACTCTATCAATCTATAAAAGTTTCATATCATTTTAAACCAAAAGATGGCAGCAGAGCCAAATCAACATCCATGACGACTACAGACTCCCAAACTGGTGATATCATCTGGCAAAAAAAGGTGAGAGCCATTTTGGTTTGACATGGACAAGAAAATAGTTCACTAGGATGAATAGTTCAGTGGATTGAAAGAAAAATAACACTAGTTCAGCAGGACCGCTAATGTGAAAAAGCAAGTAAGCGAAGCTCCAGAAATTGGATGAAGCCTTTAATTTTCTTGTTCATAATTTTAAATTGCATTACCCTTTCATTTTCTCAAATATTATCACTATACATTTCAAAGCCAGGTTTAGTTCACCCAAAAAAGAAAAAAAAAAGTTGATTACTCATCCTCATGTCGTTCCAAACCTGTAAGTATTTCGTTCATGTTCAAAACACAAAAGATATTTTAAATGAAATCTGAGAAATTTCTGTCCCTCCATTGATATATATAGATTGTAAAACTAGAGTGGTTTAGTCCAAATTCTCCTTTCACCTCATTTGAAATTTGTATGACTTTTGTCTGCAACATCGTTGACTTTCAATGTATGGATGGGGAAAAAGTTTTTCTAAAATATCTTCCTTTAAGTTCCTGAGGTTTGGAACTACATTCAAGTTCACTCCAATATCCTGGCTCGCAAGAATCAATGCAATTTTCAGCTTGATCAGTGTTTCTGAAAATGTGTTCTTTTTGAACACCCTGCTGGACCCACACTTGGTCTCTCGGTCAAGACCAAGACTGTTTCTCAGATAAATACGCTTTTGGAGCTCACAGGCTTTTCAGACAACAAAAACGACCTCTCCACTAACTGCACTGAGGGACCGTTCTGGAACCTCTTACAGTCGGTTAAACCAAACGGAGAGGCTGAAAGTGAGAGTGTCACGAAGAGAGAATGAAAGAGTGAGTTGTTGCCTGCAGTGCAGTACTGCGGGATACTGGCACTAACACATCAAAAGAAACAAACACTTCTCTCCTAATTTAGGGCATAAGAGGAGGAAGCAAAAGAGGGAGGGAGGGAGAGAGAGAGAGAGAGAGAGAGAGAGAGAGAGAGGAGAGAGCAGAGAGGAGGACATAGAAAGCCAGCCAGGCAAGACAGACAAAGGAAGTGACAATCAGACAGGAGGGCAGATAAGACAGAGAGAATGAGACTTAGATCAGAATACTGGTAAGAGAAAATAAGACTACAAACACAAACCTATCAGACTGGAACTGAATCAATACAATACAAAATCACAGTAGGCTTCAAACTAGCCCATGAACGCAGAGCGGTTCCTCTGACTTTAGATCAAAACCACATATATTTAAATGTACTGTGGTGATGAACCATTTTAGGATGTCGAAAACATTGACCATGTGAGCTTGTTTGTACAAAACATCAGATTGCCTTTGTGACTCAATTTATAAAAATCATAAAAAAAAGTTATCAGGATAATTTATTTTTGAAAATGCCATTTCATTCAAGACTTTTGGACCCCACTGTGTTTAACATGCTCAAAAGGTTTACAAAAACATTTAAACCACTATACAATCTGCATAGCAACACCATGACAACCACGCGTTAGCATGAGCAAGCACCACACAGATTGTCTGACTAAAATGTACTATAAATAAATCATTAAATAAAAAGTAATTACAAATAAAATGGTTAATAATGAAAAAATAACTAATGAAAAACTTTTAAATTAGGAAAAAGCAAAACATTTCCTTATTTGGATTTAACGCGTATAGACATCACTGTGCTTACTCAAGACGTGTGGATCAGTTTTAGAGTTGTGTAACTCTTAAAAAACAACAACATACCAGAACACCCTAGCAACCATCCAGATTTACTGAAAACAACTATTAAAATGACATAACCAATTAATTTAAAAGCTGATAACATACACTCTTAGAAATGCCTTGTAAATGTTGGCCCTGCTAAACGATACAGCTTAAGCTGAGAGCTTTTGGTACATGATTGTTGGTTTCTAGCTGGTCTAAGCTGTCAGTAGACATTTTTGGACCAGCAACATGCCAGCTATTGGTGATTAAACTGGTTTTTGGAACATGGCAGCTTGTTAACCAAATCATGACCCGCTTACATCAGCTAACGACCAGCTTAGACCAGCTAGAAAAACCTGCCAACATGTAAATTCTGCAACGCCCAAACCAGACAAGACACCCCAGTCTGCATCAATATATTAACATGGTCTTCTGCCAATAATTGTAGCTCAAAACATTTCAAACCGAATCCTGCCCAGACAGTGTAAGGAGCCGTTCTTTGATTGTTACTATGTCCTGTCCAATTCTCCCACTGACACACTCACTGTCCTATTTAACACTGACCTCTCATGCCAATCACAGAGAGACGGAACGAGAGTGTGAACAAATGAGAGTGGGTCTGGGTATCACAGACTGCAGATTAGCCATACACAGACTGAGTTTCTCTCTGCAGACCAAAGAGAGAGAGGATCAAAATCCATCAGGCCGTTCTGTCACCAGGCAGAGCAGACAGAAAGCGCTAGACCAGACGCGAGAGAGAGAGTGTGTGTGTGTGGGTGACGAGGAGACGAGGAGGAGGGAGGGGGTGGGGCAGAGATAGAAGGTGCATGTGAGAGGCAGAGGAAGAGAAAAGAGATTTGTAGATGGAGAGTAAAGAGTGTCTTGAAGGGTGACACATTCAATGAAGTAGACGGAGGTCACATCCATAGGTGTCATTACTTCCTGTCCTGATTACTTTAAGAAATATCTTATGACAAGGATGAGTCTAACACAGAGACAGATTGTCAAGTAGAAGTTTTCATTATATTTATACATGTTATAATCAGTGGCTATGAATGGCTGATAATCCAGTCTATAATTTTTCAACAGCTGGATATCAATTCAGTGAAATAACAGAACAAAATGAAAATGTCATAACTTTGATTTACATCCATTGAATCCAGCTGCAATTTGGGCTTTAATTACAAAAAAAAAAAAGTTATCTTTATTTATTTTTTTAAACACACACACACAAACCATAATATACAAGTAAAAACCATAATATACAATTTGAATATTTTATTAATACTTTTTGTATTATTTATAAAATATTTCTAATTAATATTATGATTAGGTTTTGTATAGCAATAATTATGGATTTTGTTAGTATTGTATAATAATAATAATCCCCTTTACAAACTATACTGAATCTAATCTTTTTAATTCCGATTTGGGCCACTTCAATATGTGGTGTTAAATCCAATACAGATCAGATGTTTTACAAAGTGATATCAGTCTGAACAGTTCATTTGGAACTCATGCAACTTTTACATCACTCTAGATCACAATTCTGAGCTCACGGGAGACAGATTTTACATACCCGAAGTTATGAAGACAGTTTAGTATTACAGTGACCGCTCTACAAGCAAAACATGAAGGCTTGCATCATAAATAAGATTTTTTTAAACATTAAAGAGTTTTAAAAAAACTTAAACTTTTTTTATATTGCCTGTGCAGAAATTCAGTGGATTCCACAATAAATACACATGTAGTCGTATACATTAACGTCCTCCATGTTTACTACTTGTATCTTTTTATCGTTCTTTTTCGCATGCAGACCAGTCCAGGATCATAATCGGTTCACACTGTAATTTGATATTGGTCCCATTTAAAACAACAATGTGAACAGTTATATGAAATCTGATCTGAGCAGTAAATCGAAATAGAGCACCAAGGTTCACAGTGGGAACGTAGCCTTTCAGATCTAAATCGGGTGCACTTTTTTCCCCCCAGGCTGTCTATCCAACACTTGTCAAGATTCAATTGGAATCATTTAAACATTTATGCAAACATTGTGTAACTGAACACTGTTTCCTGTTGAACACACAATGTTTAAATGAGTTGGTGAGTGCTATTCTTTAGAGACCCACCAAATTTTAATCCGTAGACCAGAAATTAAGGAAACTAAAAAAAAAAAAAAAAAAAAAAAAAGTGTAAATATTGGCCACAAAAAATAAAAATGTCCGCTTGATCCCAATTATTGGCTTGTCCACTTTTACTTGTGGGCAAAAATGATTACTCACTCAACTCCCTGTGTAATGAAAACCAGAGATGGGTCAGGTTGTCAAACAACTAGGTTGACAAGCAAATGTAATAGCAGTAGCAGATTAAAGAGAAAACACAATTCGCAAATAGTTGAGAGTTGAATAGTTGATTATACAAATGTTGTGTGTGTGTGTAACAATACTCATGTTCACCTGAACCCCCTACTAATCTAACATTCAGAGGTGTGTGTCTGTGTGTGTGCGCATGTGTGTCAATGCCCTCCTGGTGTAGCCAGATCTGTCTAGATGCTTCATGCTACAAATACACACTAATCCTAAATAATTAACACCGTCACACATAACACCAAGTGCCACACACACACACACAGATCTTCCAGACGGTCTGGGAGATGGGCACTGCGCACCAGACACCGAGCTAATGCCAAGCTAGTGCCAAATAACAGGAACAGGTGTGCTTACCTGAGGTCAAACCCTGCCCGCTGTATACAACTATACACAATTCTAAAACACAAAACTGCAAGGAATGCAACATCTAAAGATCCATTGGAATTTATCTGCAATGGTAATATTTTTAAAAAGGTGCAATTTGTCCAGGGTTTAACTATCCTATTTACATAAAGCATGGTAGACTAAGCAATAGACATTAACTTGTGTTTGTATTTTTGATCAAATAAATGCAACCTTGCATTTACACAGTCAGCTATACAGGGAGTGCAGAATTATTAGGCAAATGAGTATTTTGACCACATCATCCTCGTTATGCATGTTGTCTTACTCCAAGCTGTATAGGCTGGAAAGCCTACTACCAATTAAGCATATTAGGTGATGTGCATCTCTGTAATGAGAAGGGGTGTGGTCTAATGACATCAAAACCCTATATCAGGTGTGCATAATTATTAGGCAACTTCCTTTCCTTTGGCAAAATGGGTCAAAAGAAGGACTTGACAGGCTCAGAAAAGTCAAAAATAGTGAGATATATTGCAGAGGGATGCAGCAGTCTTAAAATAGCCAAGCTTCTGAAGCGTTATCATCGAACAATCAAGCGTTTCATTCAAAATAGTCAACAGGGTCGCAAGAAGCGTGCGGAAAAACCAAGGCGCAAAATAACTGCCCGTGAACTGAGAAAAGTCAAGCGTGCAGCTGCCAAGATGCCACCAGAGCTGCAACATCACTGGAGTGCCCAAAAGCACAAGGTGTGCAATACTCAGAGACATGGCCAAGGTAAGAAAGGCAGAAAGTCGACCACCACTGAACAAGACACACAAGCTGAAACGTCAAGACTGGGCCAAGAAATATCTCAAGACTAATTTTTCTAAGGTTTTATGGACTGATGAAATGAGAGTGAGTCTTGATGGGCCAGATGTATGGGCCCGTGGCTGGATTGGTAAAGGGCAGAGAGCTCCAGTCCGACTCAGACGCCAGCAAGGTGGAGGTGGAGTACTGGTTTGGGCTGGTATCATCAAAGATGAGCTTGTGGGGCCTTTTCGGGTTGAGGATGGAGTCAAGCTCAACTCCCAGTCCTACTGCCAGTTTCTGGAAGACACCTTCTTCAAGCAGTGGTACAGGAAGAAGTCTGCATCCTTCAAGAAAAACATGATTTTCATGCAGGACAATGCTCCATCACACTCGTCCAAGTACTCCACAGCGTGGCTGGCAAGAAAGGGTATAAAAGAAGAAAATCTAATGATATGGCCTCCTTGTTCACCTGATCTGAACCCCATTGAGAACCTGTGGTCCATCATCAAATGTGCGATTTACAAGGAGGGAAAACAGTACACCTCTCTGAACAGTGTCTGGGAGGCTGTGGTTGCTGCTGCACGCAATGTTGATGGTGAACAGATCAAAACACTGACAGAATCCATGGATGGCAGGCTTTTGAGTGTCCTTTCAAAGAAAGGTGGCTATATTGGTCACTGATTTGTTTTTGTTTGGTTTTTGAATGTCAGAAATGTATATTTGTGAATGTTGAGATGTTATATTGGTTTCACTGGTAAAAATAAATAATTGAAATGGGTATAAATTTGTTTTTTGTTAAGTTGCCTAATAATTATGCACAGTAATAGTCACCTGCACACACAGATATCCCCCTAAAATAGCTAAAACTAAAAACTACTTAAAATATTGATACAAAAATATTCAGCTTTGATATTAATGAGTTTGTGTTCAGTGAGAACATGGTTGTTGTTCAATAATAAAATTAATCCTCAAAAATACAACTTGCCTAATAATTCTGCACTCCCTGTATTTTAAGTGAAAGTAAACCATTCAGAAAAAAAAAAACACACGCATGTAACAGTATAATGGGTCTTAAAGTGTAAAGTAAAAAGTAAAAGGTCTTAAAGTGACAGCAGCCTAATATACTTAAGACACACACACACACACACACACACACACACACACACACACACACACACACACACACACACACACACACACACACACACACACACACACACACACACACACACACACACACACACACACACACACACACACACACACACACACACACACACACACACACACACACACACACACACACACACACACACACACACACACACACACACACACACACACACACACACACACACACACACACCCCTGGTAGCCATGTCAAAAGTGTGGCCAGTGAAAATACTGAATGGCTAGTAACTTTGGAAAACATCTAGCCAAAGAAAAGAGGGATTTTTTTTCCTTTTTTTAAAGCCCTGGTAGCAAATTTAACAAATCAGCCAGTTGGATGGTTATTCAATCACTGAGACCTGTTGTTAACAGAGCCAGAACTGACTACCTGCGGGCTAGACGGCTTATTTCGCAAGAGGAAATACATAATTTTCACAAGACAAACCAAAACCTAAGGCAACATCTCTACTGCAGAGGACGTTTGAAGCGATAGATTCAATTGACAAGTAGAGTGATTTTGTTTGTCAGCGTGTCTATCGCGGTCAGGACACTCCTACATAACATCCAAGTGTTTTGACAGGCAATTGAGAGGATCAGCAGTGAGACAGCAATGAGTGTTATGACGGTTTACTACTTGACAGAGATCCATGCATCTTTCATACGGAAGATTCTTCGTCTGGGCTCTGATAGAATATGGCATTTCATATACACCATGTTTTGTTTTATGGATGTATGAGCCTTTTGGTGCTCTGGTGGAAAATTTCCAAAAAGGTCTGACAAACCTGTCTGAGGGCGTTTTGTAAAGGAGCGATCACACAGGTTGTCTGTGTGCTGAAATGAAAGGCCAGAGGCATGCAGGGACAGCGAGCGAACAACACAAAACAAGCTGGCAGACTGGCGCCCTGCTGGGCACCAGGAGAGTGGGCATCCAGCCCAGCCATGCAGAGGAGCCATCAAACGAACAGCACAGACAATCTGAACCAGGCTCCACAGCCATGTTCGCCAACGCAGCCTGGTCTCTGCAGCGATGCCACACGGGAGCTTTCACCGTCAATAATGAGATTATTTAAAAGAACGCAGACGTTGAAGGGGGAGGAATGACTTCTCGGTGAAAAAGCACATATTTCGCCTTTGGAAACATTTTGAGTCTGTTCTTGTGACAATGTATAATTACAGATTCAGCAATTATAATCACAGTTTGTCTGAGCCAAAATAAGTCTTGGTTATATTTGGACTCCACGGTTAAGGGTGGACGTGACCAAAAGAGATGACAGCTAAAGGTGTGGCGACCTAAACACGCACGTTGTGGTCTAAACATCAGCTCACCAAGCCCACAAACTTTAACAACCATGACCAGGATTATAAAAACCTTGCCAGACACGTTTTTTTTTGCCTTCATTTCGTTTAAAAAGGTGCAAGAAGCGGAACAGTCTGCCTTAGGGCATACTTCGCTATAAAGGGAGTTTCTGAAAGATCTGTTGGAAGGGGGGAAAAAAGCGCCTTGCTTTCTAAAACATTCCTTCATGACCGCCAGATGAACTTGCAGGAAGAGCTTCAGTGGTGAGAATCAAACTACTGCATCTGAGAACATTAGAGTTCGGGTGGGACAGAGTTCACCAGTGACATTTCCAAAAGAGCGGGTTCAGTGAGAGGAGAAAGAGAAAGGGAGAGATTGAGAGAGGGATGATGATGATAGGAAGAAAGTTGGTTCTTTAGTCCTCAAAGCCGTGTTGTTGTTGTTAGCCCCACCCTTCGCCTTATTAAAACTTCGTCCTTCATGGGTGGTCCTTTTTAACGCTAAGAAGAACAAAGTATGGATTTCTAACGAAGAACAGATCGTTTTTGACGTTTACTCGAGCTGTCGTGGCTAATAAGTTGCTCCCCGAGGCTGGATCCTGCACCAGCTGCACTGCTGCTTTTAAAAGCTTCAAGCAGAACATGCAGTAGGTTACTGGTTTGGGTCTTGCTCGGAGCAAGATCTGTTACAAAGACGTGGGCAGACAATAGAATCTATTGTACAGCGAGTATTACTGTAACGACGCTCTTTTGAAAGCTCCATTCATTAAAAAAATCCTGAAAAAAAACAGTTCCCACAAAAATATGAACCGTTTTTAATATTGATAAGAAATATTTCATTAGCACCAAAAAAAGCATAATAGAAGGATCATGTGACACTGAAGACTGGGGTAAAGGCCATCTCAGGAATAAATGTAATCTAACCATCACAAAATTGTAACCTTCTGTATGAAATGTAGATAACCATTAAGTTTGAGATGAATAGTTGATGAGAAAGTTAAATTGTTGATGTGAGACCGGTTTTAGCAAAACGCTATTCAGGAAATAGTGCACGTAAAGACTTAAATCTTTGCTGTAATCTAGCAATATCCTTTTAAGCGCTAGATAATAATGTACAACCTAAAACAATTGTTTACAATTAAATAATATGAATCACTTGATAATCCAAAAAACAACAACACTAATATGGGTTAGTTACAGATATAGGTATATACAACATTTAAAATATATGATCAAACCGATTACCGGATAAAACGTTAGTTGAACTGAAGCAGAGACCCTTCTAGTTAAACCAGGACATTGTGCGTGGGCATCAGGATCATCCTGGGTAATGCCAAAAGCACTCAGACTGGCATGACGACACTGGCCTTTATCAATAATTCATAGTGGCACCTCGGGGCTGCTTAACCCGGCCCAGCTTTCAGTGTGCTGAGCTCACTGTGAAGCCATGACTGCAAGAGAGGCTGCTTTTCCAATAGACAATCTGTTTGGCTCCATTTCTGAGGGCCATTTTGTTCCATTCATTAGTTTTCCTTCAGAGCTGCACCTTTTGGGATGTTTAAGGTGCATTTCAGATGTCTGTTCAGTATTCAAAATGCTGCATGATTCAAAGGATAATTCAAAACCGCATGTTCAGATTTAGTAGAAACACATTCTGTACCATATGTGAAGAGTCTCTGTGAGAGGCAGGAAAAAAAACGACTGAAAGGCCTTTTCTACCTACTGTGTGGGAATTCCCCGGGACTAAATTCATAATTTATGATCCAGACAGAATATGAACTTTTCACTCCAAGAACAGAGAAAGAGTCTGTGTTTCACAGAACCGTCACTGGCAGGCCAGCCAGAGCAGCAAACTGCACAAAGCAAACAGCAGAACACAAAACAGATACAGATCTAGACAGACAGCAATGCTTCAGACAGACATACGGAGAGAAATACTAATCATATTACACAACGAATCAACCAAATCTTAATCTAATATCAAAATTCAAACAATGCTTTTGTAGCCAAGACCTTCCAGTTTAAGGTCTTTTCAATGGTAAACAATAATAAAGTGTACAATAATAAAAAATAAAAGTTTGGGCTTAAGATTTTATTTAATGTTTTTGAAAGTCTTTTACCAAGGCTGCATTTATTTGGTTAAAAATACAGTAAAAAAAAGTCATATGAAATAACAATTTAAAATAAATACATTTTAAATGGATAAAATAAATATTTTGTAACATAAAAATTCAAATAATACATACTGATTATAGCTTTATAAAATCCAAACTTCTGAACAGTAGGTGTCCATTCATTGAACGTGTTTACACAAGTAACAATGACTTCAATAACTGGACAAAATCTGTGGCTAATATTATACAATTTTAACAAAGCTTAAAAGTAACATAGCGTAACCACTAAATAAGGTTAAATATTTCTCTTTTTACATTCCTAACACTAGCTACTGTCACAGTTCATATGAAATGAGATTGGCAACAGCAGAAAAATGCAACTTTCAATTACCAAGAAATATATACATCATAAATAAGCTGCCAGTATAAACAAGATGTCTCCATCTAGCCATAAATGTTTGCTCGCAAGTTGTTGCAACCTCTAGGCAGTCTACTCATGAGCTCTTTGTTTATAAAGTCCGGAAGGTAGGAGACATTTTCCCCAGACTAGAGTTAAAACACTGTCTGCTGGGTTTACATACTAGATGCATTCAGAGACAGATTGCAGAGACGGCGGAGAGCCGAGATCAGACATTTACGGAAACGTAACGTGCGTGAAGCAGCTGATAAGAGCTGACAGCCAGACAAGACTGCAGGCGAAATTACATAAAACACACTCAAAGTTAAACTGCACGCTCTAGCTTGAGTCACATGTACAGATGACAAAACGCAAATAAGTCTGACATAATTAGCAATGAAGGAAAAAAAAAAGTCAAACACTCACAAATCTCCATTCCCTGGAGTTGGGATCTGCATGTAACGTTCGAGCCATCCGGTGCGGTGAGGTTTCGCATGGAGTGCGCGGGAGACTTCAACCGGTGCACGAGCCAGCCGGTGTGTGCACGTCCAACAGCTCGTGCTGAGACTGAAAGCCCTCGGCAAGAGCCTTAACATGCTGTTTTTTTCACTACATGCTCTCGGGTAACTGCTTCACTTCGCTCTGACTTACTAAACTCAACTCATCCGCTCTCTATCTCTTTCCCTGACCCCTCCGGTTGAACACAAAAATCAGAGTGTTTGTGAGATCAAGCCGACGGAGCTCCTCTCCACCCCCTCCTGCACACCCCCACAACACTCAACTCGCACACACGGCTGGTCTATCGGTGACAAGGTTGGGTGGGGGTAATGTGGTTGAGCGCAGGGCTCGGGTGTCTAGTGTTACACCTCCCCATTAATGCCAGACACAAGCAGTCAAGGCAAGTATTGTAGGGGGCTGACCTTGGGGTGACCCCGCTGTCTGGCGACACAGAGCACATGTGTCCAGAACTACAGCCCCCCTCCGTCCAACTCCGTCCCCGCAGTCTGTCTATAAATAACCTGGCAGCTATATGGGCTTTTATTGTGGGGCAAGGCAATACAGCCGAATCCACAGCGGGCTAAAAGAAAGATATGCCAAATAGTCTAAAAGTGATTTAAAAAAAAATATATATAACATAACTTTGAGTGTTATTTTTTGGTAAAGAAATATTTTTTTTTTAGATAAATAAGTTTTATTAATTTATTCATTTTACCAATTATTCAGTAAAATATAAAAAAAATAAATAAAAAAAATATCACACCTACACAGATTAACCCAAAAAGCTTTTAAAAAAAACCCATATATGATCATATTTAATTTTTTGGTTAAAATGAATTTTTAACTTTTAAAATCTCACCTCTAGTTGGGAACTCAGCCCTCAGGGGTACTCGGGGGAATAAAATGACATTTATCTGTCTGAAGTCTAGCCTGGAAGTCGAGTCGATCCCAACACGTGTGTGCAGACAGACACATCCCCCCGTTAAAGCAGACATGGGGGACAGACAGAGTGGGGGGTTTAGGGGTCAAGTCTGAATTTGAATGGCTGTCTGAGGAGGAAGTCTCTGGGGCAATGAGGTGGATTCTCTCAGCATGCTAATGCTACCAGGACTGGTTTTAAGGTTAAGAGAGAACTGCCATCACGTAAAGCACCAGGCAATAGAATTTCTACATCATTAAACAAACAATCCAAATAAAGAATTAAAAATGCATTACTGAGAATTTTTTTTTGTATGAGATGAAATTAATTTAAATCTGAATTATTATAATTTCTTAACTACATGGGTTTTGATGCTGTCTGATAAACAGTGCCACCTAGTGTCTCCCCTTATAAATATGTATCTATATGGCAGGGGTATTTAACATTTTTCAGTAGAAGGACTCCTTGATGGATAAAACAACTGATGAGAGATTAAATATGGTAGAGTCATTTTGAGGCTGGATTATATTAACATTTTATTTTAAAAGGTACACTATGTAACTTTTTTAATTTAAAAAGTACAAAGTTAATATAATGAGTGAGGACATCATGAATCCATCTTCCATCCTGAATCACTAGAGTACCCCTATAATAAGTGTTTATATTCAGACGATTTTCAAGCGGGACAAAAATCACTGGAGTATCCCAGTACCTGCGCGTCTCGTCGTTTATATAAACAGAGGAAAGTAACTCTTGTTACAATGTTCATAGTGTACTTTATAGTATTTACTAATGCATACAATGATGCTTAAATTGCACATCCATTAAAATGGTCACCGATGATGCACAGTATACAGCTAAACGCATGATATTCATTTTACTTAACATTTTAATTCGGGCTTGACAGAAGCATTTTAACTGTTAACTAATATGCTATTTTTATATGCTATACTATACAGTAGAACCCCGACTTACGAAACGCTCTACGTACGAAAAATTCAACATACGATAAAATATTTTTTTTTTCCGCCCGAGTAACGACAAAATGATCGAGATGCGAAAAAACATTTCCGAGTTTTGTTTTGAAATTCGCGCTGATTTTGGTTCGGGTTGAATGAAGGCTACAGTTAGTCCGGTCAGAACAATGATGTCTCACTCAGGGAATGATCCAAAACTGGTATTTATTAAAGGTGCATAGATGTGTGGTTACACATGATCGATAAAACTTCAACGATTGGCACTAATTCCCTGTATTTCACTCAAACTATATATACACAATCTTCAGCTGATCTCTTTTACCTTAATCATCCGTCAGCTCTCTCAGATGGAAAGTTTTGGAATAGTCCATTTCGCACTGAATGACAGGGATGGCTGGAATAGTCCATGTAAGAAGGGGAACACTTTTTACAATCCTGCTCTCCTATTGGTCAGCATTGTGCAGAGTTAAACCTTTTTCTAATCACTCGCCATGGATGTGAAGATTGTTGCTGAAGTGAAAAGGAAGAAGAGGATGCTTTACATTGCGTTGAAAAGGGGGATAATTTAGAAGTATGGAGCTGGGATGCGCTTCATCCCATGCTAAATGTGGTGTTTTTGTAAGGCTTGGAACGGATTAGGCAATTAACATGTAAACACCTGACCGACATACGAGAAGATCGATTTACGAAGCCAACCTCGGAACGGATTAATTTTGTAAATTGGGGTTCTACTGTATTTGTTTTGCCCTCTACAAATATTAGTTTGAGATTTCAAAAATAAACTAGATGGGGGAAGTTTATGAAGTAAACTTCAGTTGGCTTGAGAAAGCCTAGCCTAGCTTCAAGCTTGAAAAGTTTTGAGAGTTTAAACTTTAAAACATGTCGCTAACAAGATTTATTTGGAGATTACTGATGATTCAGCTGGTCAGTGAGTGGCGCTGTTTCCCACACACAGAAGTAAGCAGCATTTTCTACAGTTATATTTGCAATCTTTGATAGGTTTGCCAGTATTTCATAGTTGGTATGTAAAATAGAGAGATTTAACTTACTAATTAAAGTAAAAAAAAAAAAAAAAAAAAGATTGTAGACCTGCAAGCTTTTTTTTTCAGGATTTTTTCAAAAATGCATGTCCATTGGAATGGACAATGGGTTCCAATGACTGCTACTCGATGCACACGTTCAGACATGCTGATTGAAATGTATTATATGTGGTGTAATATTATAGGTGGAATGTTGTGATATCACCACAAGATGGGGTGGATGCTCTTTCTAAAACTTAGTTTTCGCTCCTTCAGTGTAAGTCTATGGAACTTTTATGATTTTAATCTTCAATTTTATCAAAGTCATAAGTGTGATCAGTCTGAAAAGATATAGAAATGCTTTAGCTTTAAAGCTCTAGGAGGAGATGCTTTGAGAATTTTAGGTAAGAATAATAATAATAATAATAATAATAAGTTTAGATATTTCTCAAGCCAACTTAATCACCTGCAGTAGCACCACATAGTCTCTTGGGGGGGGGGGGGGGAGGGTCATAAACCCCCTGGTGACACAGACCCCTGCTATGTTTCAAACCACAAAATAAACATCACTCAACTAAAATCGTTTAAACAAACATCAGCCTGAAAAAAATGTTTCATTTGTTTATGTTAGTAGATAGTTGAAATAGCTATGCTAATGATACAGACAAACACAATGCTCTCTGAGCCAGGGCCGATGACTAGCTAGCAAAAGTCATAATCATGCTCGGTCAAGCCTGAACAGGTTTAGCAAAAAGCCTGATAGTTTACCTCACAACAAAAGGAAACACTACAAGATGTCCAACAAATAGCTGAAAATACCAGGGCTGTTTTACAGATTACTGCGAGAACTAAATTACATGGTGAGCTTCACTTGATGACAGGTTTCTTTTCTCTTTTTCTTTTTTTATAAACCACCCCATGTCTATGTGGCAGTTATAAAATTGTGCAACCCATTCTGTCAACAGAGGGAAAGTCCTGAGAAACAGCGAGATGCAGACATGTGAAAACATTCCAGTTATAACTGCAAGAATAAAAATGGCAGCCAGAGCCACTTCCATCTGCAACCTGTGTTCTGTGATATTCGCACAAATCCCTGCAGGACGTGGTGTGTAAGACAGGAGGAAGGGGAAATTGTCTGCTTGTGCGAGTGAGTTTATGACTGGGGATTGCTATCTGCAAAGCCAAGATGGGCCGCCTGCAGATGTGATGCACTGCAGTGTGTGTATGTGTGTGTGTGTATAATCATCAGGTATTGAGTTTTTTTTCACCTCTCCAGCAGCCTGCTGAGCATTGTAATGGGTCGTCTGCCCAGGAGTGAGGTAATGTCTAGGTTTAATGCCAGCCTCCTGCACTGGCGCACACTCGCAGGGGCACAACAGGAAGAACAGCAGGCGCCACAACTCCCAAAATGGCTGCTGTTGTGACTCTTAATGATGCTGACAACATAATTAGCATTTTGCTAACGAGCCACATGGCAGCGCTTCCTTCCCCGGACACTGCCATACGGCCTCGCGGACAACACCTGCGCGCTCTCGGACCCCTTTTATGACACATCATCTCCTCGGTAATGCAGACCCAGCGACTGCAAACAGTCATCAAAGTGGAAGATATCGTGGACAAATAACCGTGTGTTTCTCGAAGTGGGCCACTACCCAGCAGGCTGTCAGTTCCGACTCCCAGTTGTTGGAAAATACAATAAAAACCTCATTAAATAATAACAGCCCTCCATATGTCTATGTCTTTGTGTGTTTACAAACAGGAAAAACTAACCTGGGGTTTGATGTGCCGCTGTTGGGGAATTTTCGGAAACAATTTTTTTTAAAAACTCACCGCATTTAAACAACACTATAAATGTGATAAAGGCCTGTGTTTTCACAAGAGGAAATTTAGGTTGCTGATGAAGCTCGTGTTGCTTAAAATATTTAAAGGGATAGTTCTCATCCCAAAAATGAAAACGTTGTCATCATTTACTCATTGTCATGTCTTTCGAAACCATTATGACTTTCCTTTTTTCATCCATAGAGCAGGTAAGGACTTTCTATTCAATAAAGGTGAATGGTGATCATCCCTGTCGAGAGAGATTTTCTATGAATAACAAACATTCAATAACTCTCTGGGACATGCTATTATTATTATCATCATCATAAATGGAAAAATTAAAAGCAGTAGAAAGTGAAAGGATATTTTCTTTTTTTACCGAGTTCTCAGTTTATAAGTGCTTCTTATTACAAAGTACAGTGATCCCTTGTTTATCACAGTTAATGTGGACCGGAACCCCCCCGCGATAGGTGAAAATCCGCGAAGTAGGATCAGCCAATCAGCTCACGGGATATGTCCACTTGTGCTCTCATTCGTCGATCTCGCGCCGGGAACCAATGCCTGTGGGTGTGTACAAAGCTTCATTGGCGAGTTTCTCTTTGTCTGGCATTCTGCAAAACCGTTTCTCTCACGAATCACGATAAAACAACGCTGCTATCCGCAATACGGCTGCCGATATGCTGGTATTTTTTAATTTTCTATGAATATTTTTGAAAAATCTGCAATGAACTGAGGGCGCGAAATTTGAACCGCGAAGTGGCACGGGATTACTGTAGATGGTCGACATGTTCCAATAAGCTTTCAAGCGGCCCAAACTTTTTGTGAATTTGTGTTGGTGCAGCATCTAATAAGGAGAACCGGATGAGCTGCTTGCGTGTAAAAGAACAGTGCTGCACTTCCATCAAAACACACAGCACATATATTTATGAAAAAAATAAAATAAAATCACCCCTTTGCAATTAAAAAACAACAACACACCAAGCCATATTAGTTTACCTTTAATTGTGCAGGCCTTCTAAACGACGAGGTAAACTTTCTTCAAAATACCCAAATCAAGGATGTATAACTCAAAATACCAGTTTTTCATACATATATTCCATGCGGTTAAGCTTAATTCATTTCCTGTTTTAAATCTCAGAGCTTCTAAACCGAAACGGATCTGGGCGTAAAAGCTGAACATGAGCTGACAAAAATAACTTTAAAGTGATTTTTAGCAAACTCTCAGTTCCCAATTTAACAGTGATAAACTGATTTTACCTCTCTGTATTGTATTAATACAACCATTTAGTGTGGTGTTTTAAAGGAATAATGTTATTCTGTAATCAATTACTCATGTCTTTCCAAGCCTATAAGCCTTTTGTGCATCTTTGAAACACAGAAAAAAAAGATGATATTTTTAATATTTAAATGAAAGCCTGATCCACCACTTAATGGAGTCAAGCTCAAATTTACATTAAAGTTAATTTAATAATAATAATTTGCATCATAAGAACATACAAAGAGTAGAATAAAAGTAAACCATGGTTATGATTATCAAAAGTTTATTGTATATCTTTCAGGGCACAGAGTGTGTAGTTTCTAAGTCAAAGCAGAAACTATCACCTCAACATCTTTTCCAATCCCAAACGAGTTTAAAACATCCCCATTTAAAGGAAGTGATGTTTACATCAGGGCCCTCATATTTTCACTCCACTCCCCTGAGTCACATGTTCAACCTCCAACCAATCACCACCCACAGATTCACAAAAAAACAAAGCACAAGGCCGAGACAGCAGACACACCTCCTGCACGTAGGTCACCAGAGAGAGAAAGTGGCACATCTGACTCAAGCTCAGCTGACCCAAAACTTCAAAGCTCTGACCCAGAAAAACAGAAACCATAACTTGAACATTCACTGCTTCTAAATTAAAGTTTTTCTAATTAAAGTATGACTCGGTCAGTGGTCAACCTATTATCAACAATAACTGCTAAAAAGATTTTAGCGAAGTAATGCCCTTGCAAAAAGCTGCTGTTACAATGCTAGGGATGATGTGGGTTGTTTCTATACTTATGCTAAGGTTTTTTTTTTACACATTATTATTATGCAGTTACCAGGGCGTTGCTAGGTTGTTTTCTTAAGCTCATTGCTTACCATGGATGAATTTATCTGATAAAAAACAACAACAACAACAAAGCAGAATTTGAGTAAAATGTGATGGCAAAGCTGAATTTTCAGCATCATTACTCTGAAATTTAGAAATCGTAAGTCACTTTTGATTAAATTAATAGATATTTTTCAAAATAACAGCATTAATTTCTTTAAAAATATATTTGTCTTAAACTTTTAAACAGTTGTAGGTCCCTTGTAGAAGTTAAACTTTTGATTTGATTGAGTTTTAAATCAATATTCAGCCCTAGTGTTAATAATATTTGCTTTTATGAAACTGTGAAGCATGCATGTACAAATAGGTAGTTAAAAGTGTAATTCATACATACACAGACATGAATGGGAAAAAGACCAGATCGCAACTCACTTTTCTGACGTGATGTTTTTAACAAGCAAAGAGCCATAAAAACAACAACAAAAAACCAGCAGAAACTAAACAGCACCTCAGCAGGAAACATTCTTCTCATGTTTCATTCTCTCTCCCTCACACACACACACACATTAAGAATTCATTTATTCCATTCATGCATCTTCAAGCAACAATGCAACCTGACATCCTGCAATCATGAGAGCGAATGAGTTTAAGGTCTGAATTTCATCCAAACAGCCATGACTGATATGACATAAAAACACATTATGAGGCATTATGGGTAAACTGGAAATGAGCTAATAGGATGTCTCAGTATGAAAGTCTTTATTCACTGAGGGGAGAGAGAAGAGAAGATATTTGTGAGAAATGAACACCTCAGGGGAACAAAAACACAACGGGTTGGAAGAGAGAATGTAGAAAGAATTCTCATTTGCATTCCATCTCATTTAAAATGGTTTATAAATGGGCAAACATTTTGGGTACGGAGGGCACATGATAAAAAAACAACAACAAACCAGAGAGTTTTCATATTTTTTTGACTGGAGCCATTTAGGTTCAGCAGCAAACTGCTTAGAAAAGCACTTATAGTAGACCCTACAATGGTATCAGACACATACACACACACACATATTCGTGAGGACATTGCAATTCCACATATTTTATAAGGTTAATAACCCCTTCCTCTAAACCTGTGCGAAAAACTAGATTTAAATATAAACATGTTTTGGTCGATTTATAAGCCTTTTTAACCAAAAATAACCCCAAAACTTTAAAATGTCCTCACTAATCGATTGTCATGATATTTCATTATATACAGTGGGTACAGAAATTATTCAGACTCCCTTAAATTTCTCACTCTTTGTTATATTGCAGCCATTTCCTAAAATCATTCAAGCTATTTTTTTTCATTCAATGAACATACAGCACCCCATCTTGACAGAAAAACACAGAATTGTTGACATTTTTGCAGATTTATTAAAAAAGAAAAACTGAGTAAACTAAGAAAACCAAGTATTCAGACCCTTTGCTGTGACAGTCATATATTTAACTCAGGTGCTGTCCATTTCTTCTGATCATCCTTGAGACGGTTCTGTACCTTCATTTGAGTCCAGCTGTGTTTGATTATACTGATTGGAGTTGATTAGGAAAGCCAAACACCTGTCTATATGAGACCTTACAGCTCACATTGCATGTCAGAGCAAATGAGAATCATGAGGTCAAAAGGAACTGCATGAAGAGCTCAGAGACAGAATTGTGGCAAGGCACAGTTCTGGCCAAGGTTACAAATTTTTTTTTTGCTGCACTTGAGGTTCCTAAGAGCACAGTGGCCTCCATAATCCTTAAATGGAAGATGTTTGGCATGACCAGAACCCTTCCTAAAACTGGCCGTCTGGCCAAACTGAGCTATCGGGGGAGAAGAGCCTTAATGAGACTGGTAAAGAAGAACCCAAAGGTCATTGTGGTTGAGCTCCAGAGATGGAGTCGAGAGATGGGAGAAAGTTGTGAAAGTCAACCATCACTGCAGCCCCTCCACCATTCAGGGCTTTATGGCAGAGACCTCTCCTCAGTGCAAGACAAATGAAAGCCTGCATGGAGTTCGCTAAAAACTCCAAGATGGTGAGAAATAAGATTCTCTGGTCTGATGAGACCGAGATAGAACTTTTTGGCCTTAATTCTAAGCGGCATGTGTGGAGAAAACCAGGCACTGCTCATCACCTGTCCAATACAGTCCCAACAGTGAAGCATGGTGGTGGTGTTTTTCAGCTGCAGGACGACTGGTCGAGGGAAAGATGAATCCCAAGTACAGGGATATCCTGGACGAAAACCTTCTCCAGAGTGCTCAGGACCTCAGACTGGGCCGAGGGTTTACCTTCCAACAAGACAACGACCTTAAGCACACAGCTAAAATAGCGAAGGAGTGACTTCACAAAAACTCCGTGACTTTTCTTGAATGGCCCAGCCAGAGCCCTGACTTAAACCTAATTGAGCTTCTCTGGAGAGACCTAAAAATGGCTATCCACCACTGTTTACCATCCAACCTGACAGAACTGGAGAGGATCTGCAAGGAGAAATGGCAGAGGATCCCCAAATCCAGGTGTGAAAAACTTGTCGTGCTATGGCTGTATTGGCGCAAAAGGGTGCTTCTACTAAATACTGAGCAAAGGGTCTGAATACTTGGGACCATGTGATATTTCAGTTTTTCTTTAATAAATCTGCAAAAATGTCAACAATATTGTGTTTTTCTGTCAATATGGGGTGCTGTGTTTACATTAATGATGGAAAAAAATGAACTTAATTTTAGCAAAATACAAGCATCCATTTGCTAAAATTATTTAAGTTTTAACTTGTATCAAAAATGCTGATACCAAACATAGTTTTAAAACTATACTATCTCTCTCTACACTCCCTCTGAACTTTCAATAAATCCATTTGAAGTCCAATTCATCCATTAAGATTTAGATCTTGTAGAGACCTTGAGGGTGAAATTAATGTGATGTCACTTCAGGCTTCTTCAGATAAGATGTGCTGTGGATTAAGGTTCATAAAAGAAGCCTGTGGTTTATTGTAAAGACATGTACATTTAAATGCAATTAGAAGTGAAAAAATAATTAGCACATATGTAATATGTTCAAGTTTTATGCCACCATGGTTGCACGTGAAAGTTAAGTTCCAAAGTTTGTGAGAGTTTAGGGTTTGTTTGATGCCTTGGTTTTACAGGCAAATCTGCTGGTTTGTGGGTCAATTTGCTGTTTATTAAAGCAGATTGTGATAATCAAGATCTGAAAAGTGTCATAATTTGCATCATATCCAATCCACCGATAATAATGGATCTAAAGGAGCCCAAATCCCCTCCAATCTTTTGTAAATGGTCTACTTCAACCACATATATGAAATGTTTTGGCAATTTTAAACTCCCATTTTGAATGAAGTGCTAATATAAAACTGAACAAGGAAGTCTTTCCATCGAGTATTTGTTTGTAAACAGTAATTTACTTTACAGTTCTTAAAGTACAAACAATTCACCAAGTAAAAAGCTTCTTTCTTTTTCTGCCCCCCTCGTTTTCTCGCGTCCCACATTGTTTTTGCTTTGGTCTTTGAGCCAAACCTGATTGAATTCCTGAGAAACTTGCCATTAGATGTCTCCATTTATTGCTTTGCCTCTTTCTCCTCTTGTTTTTTTTAATCCCCTGTCTATCGCTCTTAGAGGGGAGCGAAAAAGAAAGCGAGGGAGGAGAGCTGTCAGTTTCCCATCTTTAATGGCCCCAGCTGCATCATTACTCTCTCAACACACTCACACACAGGGCCAAATGTAGTTAGGTAACAGATGAAGAAACGAGCGCGGGACGAAGGCCACCGAGAGAGACAGAGGGATTCCATCATACTGGGAGGTTTGCGGCACAAAATGACTGAATGAATGCACTGAGTAAATGAGTGAACACAGAAGAATAGTGCCCGATAGACCTCCAGCTCAGCCACGATAAACAATCCCAGAATCCACTGTGAGCCTGCGTGAGGTGACACTGTCTGAAACCCATCAGTACTGATGGTGTTGACAGCCAACGAATACAGAACCGCACGGCACTCACCCTGAAAAACAGCCCGGCTAATGCAGCGACGTGTGTGGGATGTGGATCAAAGGAGCTAGGGAAAAGCATGAGCGAGTGAGCGGAGCAAAGAAAAGAGGAAGGAGAGAATGCAGGAATCGGGAGATTTCTCTTTTCGGACTGACAGTATTCAATTCATCGGAAAGCTTTAGAGAAAAAAAAACCACAACAAAATCAGTCTCTATTGAACGAGTGACGAATTTAGCGCACAGGTGCTTCGTTAAAGCGCAAATCTGAGAAGCATCTTCAGAGATAAATTGCTTTTCCTTATCCCGAATATTGCGAAAAGTCAAATAACGCCAATCAAAGTGAGCTCAAACAAAGTGGAGCCCTCTTCAAACTAGTTCCAAGACATCAAATACCAAACAAGTGTCTCATTCACACTGTCATTATCATCTGTCATTAAAACCCTGATTAACACCCTCTGAACTTCATTCAAGTCTCCTTTACAGTCGGACATTCCTGTAAGCTAAACAATTCCATCATCCAGCACTTCCATCTCTCTCCCTCTCTCGCTTCAAGAAGTTCAAACGTTTCATCTGGGACTTGCCCTCCCTCCAAGCGACACAGATTGCATACAGAAGACATGACGTCGGTTTGGTAATGAGCCCCTTAGCATGAAAATGCAGCCCGCTGCGGTCGGCCCAGATTAGCATGAGAGATGATGGAGATTAGTGATGGAAATCCTTAACTCAAACAAACTGATTGTTGAGCTCTTCACATCAGACAAGGCTAGAAACGTGACCTCGGCGACCTCTGACCCCCATCAACCTGTTTTAAAACCGTAGAGGAGAAACGTGAGGAGAAAGTGAGTACGAGAGAGCTCTATAGACACTCGTCCCCTGACAGACATCAAAGTGGGATGTGTTGGTCCAGTGCTAGCGGGACAGTGTGTATGAATGTCCAGTGCCTGACAACTTCAACCAGCTTGTCTGCAGCTCTTGAGAAACTCTTCTCGCAAGCACACACACACACACTCTGGAGAGGAGAGCTATTAACAAACACGCAAACTGTTGAAGAGGCTGATTTGCATACTCTTCAAGGGTGCCGCTACCGTGCCGCCTTCAAAGAGGACAGAGAGTACCCCGAGCTTTTATGCAGAGTGAATAAACGTTTGTAGTTTTATGTCTGAGAAAGTTTGTTGTTGGTTTTACAGTAAAGTTCTGCCAGCCAAGTTGTGTGCTGGGATTTGATGCCAGGAAAAGGCAAACGTGATCACTTTTGTGGTAACGTTGCAGTAAAAGCTAGAGTGTATGTAAGGTAAGACGATCCTCGCTGTGGTTTCTTCTGTGAAGTTGAGGTATAGAGGGCCATCATGTTTAATCAGCAGCACTCACAAAATGCCTGATCTGTGGCCTGCACAACGGGTCTCCTTAACATCTATCTATCCATCCATCTCAATAGATATTAAAGAGACATGTTGTGCAAGAGTGCAAAAATGACTTTTTCCACAAAAAGGACTTTTATGGACCTTATTGGACCTTCCTGAGACAGAAAAAAAATGATAATAAAAAGATACAATTCTTGGACAACACGTTTTACCCCTGATAATTGTGCAGTCTGACTCCCACACACCTGATGCCAATAAATGCAAACCACTAAATCCTGCTTAGCTTTTCATCATACTCTTCGATAAACACCCTCTCTCACTCCCTCCTTTTCTGCAGAGGCTGTCTGACGGTCCTGACCACAACCTTTTAATGTGTGGAGAGCGAGCGAGTGAGAGAGAGAGAAATATTTTGTGCAGAGTGTCTAGACTATATTCATGATCAATCTGTCTGGATCTGCTGTAGACAGAGAGATGGCAAACTCGATTAGACTCTAAACATTTCCTCAGATTCTGTCTCGCTCTCAGCATACATCGTCTTCACTAACGTCTATCAGCATCATTCCTCTCTCCCTCTTGCAGTATATGGCGGCTGTTTGTCTGCTGGGGAAATGAGCATTACTGCTCTAACAGCTCTGACTGAAGACACCCCTCAGAGCAGAGCGAACACAGGGGAGCATGACACGGCAAGAACAGATGACTGATTTCAACACAGCCAGGAAAGATAAACGCAGACGGAGCTACGTGCTTTTTTCTGGATTTTTTTGCCTGCCCTGGTTTTCTCAAACTTGGAGACACAAAAGAGCTACAGTAGATCAAAGCTGACTGGCTGCCGCAGTCGCACAACAGGGGCTGGACAAAACAGCGAATATTCAACACGATTTTACTAAAGCAAAAGTGTGACTCTCTTTAATGACAGAGCAAGCATATAGGTCAATGAAACATTACAGAGTCCACAAGAAAATCTAGTTTAAAACACATATGCAAAGTTTTAGGAAATATATTCTTTGCATATGTTGTTTTCTTATGATTTTGTAAAACATCTGATACCATTTCAAGCAAATCCATCAAGCAAAAATTTAATAACCTAAATTTACACATTACATCATTTAAGTTTAAAAAAAAAACCTGAACTAACATTGCCTTATAAAAAAGACAAAATAACAGTTGATTATTTATGATTAAAATAATGTGTCAATCTTTAACCAGGGAAGTTGTATCAGCCTGATATTTTTTACTTTACGCCTCTTCCAAAAATATTTAATTCAGAAATTAAAAACATGGTCATCATAGTGAGGGGTAGTTCAAGTTTTTTTTTTTATGTATGAATGGCATTTTCAAAAAGAAAGGAGGAAGCATCATATCGCTGACAAAAATACATGTAAAGGAAAATGTCAAATATCATCAAAAAGACAAGATGTATGCTATATGACCAAACCCTATGTCGCACGCACACACATGCACACATTCAACATGAAGAGACACCATTTAACACCCGTCTCACACTCACACCCAGCAGGTGGCTTTGATACAAGCGCCTCAGGAATTCAGATGAGAAGTACAAAAACATCCTGCTGACCTCATCAGAAGCAGAACACAGGCAGGTCTGAGTTTGGAGCAAGAATTTTAGAGAGATGGACTCACAGCTGAAGATGGCAGATGCAGGATGCTGGGTGGACATGGGGCAGTGCTCCTCATCACAGTGGTTGAGCTGATCACAGACCTGTGAGCCCAGGTTCAGACATCTGCCGTTATCGCACTGGAATCTGCACTCTATGGACGGACAAAATTCAGTGACTCGTCTTCCAATAGGTTAATCAATAGCAATTAGACTTCACACCTGCTGCATCAGGGCTTGTCAAATTTCCAATCTTTGCTCTGTCCCTTACGGAAGGACACTTATCCCAAGTAAATGATTTTTGTGCCAAATTAATTTTAAATGCAGCTCCCAAAATACCCAACACTACAATAGCATACATAATGAATTACATTTAAAATGCATTAAAAGAAAAAAATGTCTGTAATAATATTGTACAATATTTCTGTTTTCTGTATTCTTATCAAATAAATGTAGCCTTGGTGAGAAGAAGAAACATTTATAAAATAATCTCACAGACCCAGAACCTCTGAAATGGTACTACATATGTACATGCATATAAATGCACGTTAAAGATGCATCTTTTGCACTCTTTTGCAGATCAAAACTTAGCATCTACAGAACTGGTCCTTGAAACTACATACACCCCATGTACCTAAATGTCAAAGCTGCTATTTTCAACAACAAAAATGCAAGATGATTGATTGCTAGTTGTCAAGCTCGGCTGCAATTTTGCCATTTCCCATTCCCAATTCCATAATGTGTTTCTGTAGATTGAGAATTGGCTTTATGTTTTGCGGCGTGAACGACATATACAGCATATTCAACAGACATCTGTACAGCCAATTCCTCACAGCCTTATTTCTGTTTGCATCATATTTCATTTGACTAAGTTCTCTAAAGTTTCAATGTTATCAATAAATTCAATGTACTCAGTGTAAAGGACTGTTCACACTAAGGGCAATAATAATTATCATTGGTATAGCGATGACATTTTTAGTAATGTTTCTAATTCTATGAGATCACATTCATAATGATAACGATGCAGAGGAAGGATATCGCTTGAATTCATTTAAGAAAGATTTTTCCCCCTAGCTAATGAACAATTAAAACATTGACATCCAATCAGACAAAACTCATCACAAGCCAAAACTGCAGCAAGCGCTTAATAGACAGAAGGTTATTATCCATTGGTGAGGACGCTAATAAAATCATTTTTGGTGTGAATGGGCCTTAAGAAGTTATTATTAATCAAGGAGATGCCATTGAAGCAGCTCTCAATCTTACTGTTGGATTTCACTCTATGAAAAGTCTACATTTGCAAAAACATCTTAACTTAACTAAAAACACTAGAACAGCCTGTGAGAATCAGAAAATGCTCAGCTGTCGGAGTTCTAGGGAAAGTTCCACTGAAAAAAAAAAAAAAGAGATATAGGTATATACTGCAGAGATTTGTGGATCTCGGGCGACGATGATCCTTTATATGTAGGTCACTTGCTCTTATAAAATGACCTTAAAATAAGTGTTCCTGCAAGCATGCTTTTAGAGAAACTCAACATTGACCTGATATTGCTGGATATTCAACTGTATATGTAAGACTGACTCTCCACTATAAAGCATTTACACGGGACCAGAATGCAAAGCAAACCAGACAGTGATGACACCAGCACTCCAAACAACTTCTCTGTCTGAGGAGGAGGTGCTAGACAATACCAGAGCCATGCAATCTCTCACAGGGTGTGGTGCAGCCAAAAGTGGTTTGAGAAATGGATTGAAGATCTTTAGACAAACAAATCAGCAGTTCTCTGCCTTCCTTAACACAATATACACCTGCACAAAAAAAAAAGCAACAATCGAGAGAGAGTAGGATAAACCTGACAAGATAAGCAGAGAAGACAAGAAGAGAGGAGATTAAAAAAAGACCAGACAAAACAATTAGAGGAAAGAAGAGACAAGACAAAAAGAGGAGATATTAGGGAGAGAAGAGACCAGATGAAATGAGACAAAATAAGACGAGACAAGAGGAGACTACACAAGACAATTAGGAAAAGGAGATATGAGGACAGGAGAAAAAGAGAAGAGAACAGGAGAAAATTGGGAAAGCAGAGGAAAAGGAGAAAAGGACCGGAGAAAAGCAAGAAAGGAGAAGATGGCAGATAAGGAGAAAAAAAACCCCACTGAGCATGATGGAAATGGACGACAATAAACAAGAGACCAGATGAGAAAATGAGGTGAGAAGAAAGACGACAACAAGAATAATGATATGACACGAGGAACAGACAAGACACGGAGAGGACACAAGATGGGAAGATGAAAGTAGAGGAGAAGAGTTGTCAAGAAAAATGAAGAGAGCAGACAAAGTCAGAAGAGGAGAGAAGAGAAGACAACGAGTAGTAGATGGGGAACGGGGCGGAGGAGGAGGGAAAAGAAAAAAAAGAAAGAGAACAGACAATGTAAGCGAGAGGGAAAAAAAGATGAGAAATAAGGATAAGAGGAGAGATCAGACTAGAGATGAAAAGAGAAAGCAAGAACGAGAAAAAAAAACTAACAAAAGAGGAAAGAAGAACAGATGAGAATGAAAAGACGAGAGATGAGAAGAGACAAGACCAAACAAGAAGAGACAAAACGAGAGTAGAGACTAGACGAGATGAAACAAGAAACCAGACGAGACAAGAAAAAAAAAAACCACAAGAGAAGAGAAAAGGAGAAGAAACAAATAAGAATGAGAAGAAATAATAAATTAAAAAAAAAAGAGGCGAGAAGAGTTGAGACTAGGCAAAGACGAGAGATGAGGAGAAGAGATGAGAAGATAACACAAGGAGTGCAGATACTAGAAAGGAGATAAAAAGAGATGAAATGAGAGAAGAAGAGGAGAGAAAAGATCAGACAAGAGATGAAAAGAGATAAAAAAAAGATGAGAAGAGACCAGACAAAACAAGAAAAGACTACAAGACAAAACGAGAAGAGCAGAAATGACACAAAACAGTAAAGAGAAGAGATGACCAGAGGCCAAACCAGAAGACACAAGACAACAAGAGAACAAGAGACATAGACGAAAAAAATAAGAAAAGGAGGAGGAGAGGAGAGATGTTCTGCTCCCTGTCTGCAGTGCACTAGACTGTCAAACTTTGGCCCAACCTCCACCCATCTCGCACTTTCTCTCTCCTTCTCCGCATTCCATTCCAGGCAGGGGAGAGAAATGCAGCCTGTCAGAGAAATGGAGCAGAGGAGTCTGGGAAAGGGAGGGGGAGTGTGAGAGCAGCTTTGAATATTAGCACACAAAAAACATCATGAGTCTGTACATCACAACATGACCCTGCTCATGAACATAATCTCCACCACTGGCATGAATCATAAAACTCACGTTCAAGCCAACAGCTTATCCTGCTTAACTCCAACACGGAGGTTTTGAACCTGATCGGGAGCTCACCTGTGAAAGCATTGGTGGCCGGTAGGTCAGCCTCCTGCATACTGCTCCTGCCGCTCGGCCCCGCACGTGTGCGTGTGTGTGGGCACCCACGTTATTGGCTTCGATTGCCTGAGGGCTCCTGGGGGCCGAACAGCCACTTTGCTGCCATTCTCACCTCACAAGTCCATGGCTCCTACCCTCTACCTCCCTGAAAGGGCAAATCAACTCTCAAGAATGGTGGAGGGGGGCTAAAAAGTCTTCAGTGATGGACTAGGGCTCAATTCAGAAGGAATCAGGGTGGGGTTGCCAGGGCAACCAGCGCACCGATTACCCTCCCAGCCAGAGCCAGCCAGCCATAGCTGTGTGTGTGAGTGTGTGTGAGGGAGGGTAAGATCCAGACAGGTACTTGATTCAGAGCAGGTGTCTGATAGCTGATTCAGGAAGGGAACGTGTAGTTGCTGCTGCTCGTCCTGGGTGGATAAACTCTTCTCAGCATAGCAGCATGCTAATCAATGCGCCCCACCTCATCCTTCAGACTGCAGAGAGACAGAGAGGGAGAGAAAATCAGTTGAGTGGCTGAATTACACAGACAAAAAACAAATTCACTTGCAAAATGCAAAAAACTTGCTTACAAAAGGTTAACCGTTTCCTCTATGACTTACTATTGTAATAACAGTGTGGAATATTTAAGGATAGACAGAGAATCAAGCAATCAAATTAATTGGGCTAATTTGATTCAATTCAAATGGAGAATAACTGAATTTGATTTGAATTCTATTAATAACGTATTCAGCATTTTAAAATGCATATATATGGATGTTAAATAATTCTCCTGAAAATGTTTGTCGTAAATTAAAATAAGACAAAAAGATGTCATTGAGACAATTACGGCTAATGTATGAGTGGTTTGACAATATTAATTCAATTCAATTAATTTAATCAATTTAATTTTGAAAAGATAAGGATATTTAATTTAACATTCACCACTGTTCAAAAGTTTGGGGTCGGCAGGATTTGTTTTACGTTTTTGAAAAAAAGTCTCATGCACACAAAGCTTGTGTTCATTTGATTAAAATACAGTAAAAAAAAACAAAACAAAAAAAACAATAATATGGTGGTATATTACTCCAGGCTTCAGTCACATTTTCCTTCAGAAATCATTCTAATATGCGGATCTGATACTCCAGAAACTTTTTCTTATTGCTATCAATCTAATGAAAATGTTAAGAAGCAGTTCTTGTGGAAACCACAATACATTTTTTTAAGGATAGTAACATTATAAATGATTTTACTGTTATAATGCTTGATAAAAGTATTATTTTCCTTAAAAAAAAAATTCTTACTGACTTCAAATGTTTCAACGGTAACAATCACACAATTGCAATATCAAAGTTAGGGTTGCATGATATATTGAACTATAAAAATATTGCAAATGTTCATATGATATGCATATAGCAACGGCTATCTGAATGATTTTAATACGCTACTTCAGTTGCAAAAAGTCAAAGATGAATTTAGCAGAGAACAGTCACCTGAACTGTTACTTTTAATTTTTAACATCAAGCAAGTCACACATAAGGCATTAATGCAGAAAACAACTCATTGCTGTGTGACACACACCCAAAGCAAGCCACCCCTCAGACAGCATACAATCCCAAATTTAGTCGTCTTTCAAGGCTTATTGTAAGGAAACCGTCAAATACACACAAAAGCTGCAAAAACAATTACATCGACGTCTGTGAAATGCATCGCATTATTTATGTTCATTTAGAACATTTTATGATGAATAGTATTATTTGTTAAAAAAAAAAAGTTAAAAATTCTTCCTGCGTTCATATAAAATAACAAATACACCACCCTGTCTGAAATACAATAAATAGCCATGTTTTAGCTTTTGGAGCGCCAAAGTCTTGCAATACATCACAAGGTTTGTTTGCTCTAGTGGCCAGTAATCGGAAAGTAATTTGAGTATTTCGTTCATTTTTGAATACATTCTTGATTTGAAATGGAGGAATACGATCTTGAAAGTCTCAATAAGTCTACTTGTTTATCGGCTTGTGAGCCAATATGACGAGGGGACCGAGCAGTACTACTGTTACTGGTGGAAGAAATCATGAACCCACAGGTTTGGGCTGAAGAGTGGGTCAGAAACACTGCCTGGTGTATACCGATGCCCACTCTGTCAAAGTCAGGAGGCTGATCTGGACCATGCATTGCGTGGTCACTCCTGAATCACCATAGTACATACATTTAGCATACTATGCCGGGAGGTGGAAGCACTGCCGTGTCCTGTTAACAGCAGGTAAGCAAATGGTATTCGCAGGTAAACATAAAATGTTACATACCACAACTGATAAACAAGCCAGTAATCCAAATATGTCTGAAAGGTCTGTATTATGGGATATTTTACTAAAATTAAAAAAAAAAAAATTAAAATGGCAAACACCCATTTAACATCAGATTTACTATATCACTTGATAAATTAGTATCAGACAACACAAAAATCTACATTATGTCACATGCTGTGGTACTGCAAGATGGTGGCGCCCTTGCTCCAAAAGATATTATTGCAAGAAAACAGCCTTTTTTCTTTAAAATGGTTACATAAATTGTGTTTATTTACACACATACATATATGTGTGTAAATAAAACAAACACATATATTCTTATAATACATTCATATATTCTTATTAAAGTGAAAATCAGTTTACTAAATGACGCAAACTTGACTGACTGCTTCATTTTTACTTTGAATGGACCAGTTACCTCCATAGTTGTAAAATAATCAGGCAGAGATCAAAAATACAGACAGACACAGCACAAACAACATGGGTGTTTCATTAAACAAAAATTAGAAACAGCGGGGAGTCAACACATCAACATTTTATGATCTTACTGCAGATCTTTACCAGCAACAAAACATCAAGTTCCTGTGAAGAGATGCACATTAGCGTCCTCAATCCCCAGCAGGAGCATCAGCCGTTAATGACTGTTACATAACACGCTAGAACACTTTACTGGACATAGTTATCACAAGCCACAGCTAATGTTTCTGTGGCTTAATATCATTGATTTAAAAAAGTAAAAGAAAAAAAAACGAGAAGACGACAACTCCATTTTCATTTGGAGAAGGCCAGGCAGAATGTGTCCTCAGACAACCTTTAAAGCTCTCCGACATCCCAGCGGACGCCGCGCTGAGTCCAGACTGCCGACTACACATCGACTGTGTTACTTGGAAACACGGCAAACCCTCACCTCGTCTGACCCCTGCCGCAAGCCACACAGCGAGAGCACGGATCCGTCACACAATAAATAATATTCCACACACGTGAAACAAGAGAACACTGTCCAAGTCAAACAAAGACTGAGACACACACACACACAATCAAATGAGGTCGTTTAAGGACACCACTACAGCCATTACAGATAACAGACCAACATCTGCCAGATGTTTAGATTTACTTTTCTTCAATGCTATCTCTTTCCTAAGTGGGAGAGAACTCAAGAGTCAGGAGTGAACAAAACTCACCAAAGCAAGTATTTAACGCTTTGTTCAGACCAAGGACATGAAATACAAAACAAAAACATTTTGATATCAAGTACAAAATTATTTTTCTTTATCAATATATCAAATCTTAACATTTTCTAACAGATATTGACCAAGGTTAAAATTCTAAAATAAATAAAATGATAAAATATTAAAACTCTATTACTTAAACTGTATAATTATATTATCTTCAGCATAAAGAAATAACTATTTTCGGTCACAGTTAGATTATGGTCCAATTCTAACTTTTAACTACAACTTTTGCCTCAAAACGACTAATTACTGCTTATCAATAGTTAATAAGGAGCTGTTAGGTTTAGGTATTGGGCAGGATTAAGGGATGCAGAATAATGCATTCATATGTGCTTTATTAATACTAATAAACAGCCAATATCCTAGTAAAATTCATGCTAATAAGTAACGAGTTCATAGTGAGAGTTGGACCCAAAATTGAAGTGCTTCCCCATTTTGAGGTTATATGGATTTCAAAACGCAACACTATATTGTCTATACATCATATAACGTACAGTATAAAAGTGGTTTTATACTGTAAAAAGATTTGCTAAAGATTACATTCAGTGTTTTTAAATTATTTTGTTTTTAAAGATTAATTTCAAACTTGTGTTAGATAATGGCAACGGTAATCTAAATGTAAGAGGCTCATTGGTGATGAGGAGAACTCAAAGTAACCTTGTAAGCATGTGATTGGCTTGCAAATGTGTTTTCCCCTCACAGACAGTTTTTACATAATCTGTCGATCCAAAAAAAAGAGCTCATGTGATGATAAAATATGTGCTTCTATTGGTGAAGACATTCTTTACATTTCTAAGATTCAAGTTCAGAGGAATGTCGAATGTAGAAAAGTATCGTATGTTATGCAAGTATGTTTTGTGGTCTCTTCTCGGATCTGTGACATATACATATATAAATAGTAGTAGTTCAAGTAAAACCTTTTTGATTAATAAAATGATAGAAAATCTTTCATTTTGGTTTAGATCAACATCTGATCCCCATCATAAGTTAAAACCAATGTTGGACGGACTTAATATCTTGTTAAAAAAACAAAAAAAAATTATATAATAAATCCCAAAATTAAAGTCAGAGACACAGAATAACATTAGGACACAGACCGTTCCACATGTGCAGACGATCTGTTGTAATACACAGTTTGAAGAGTAGGATGAACAACAGCCATTCTGAAAACCACTAAAGTAACTGCAATAAATGGGTGCTAAAATATTCCCTGTATCTGTCGGTCTGTGTAATGTGATCTCAGTAGGGGGTCTGTCTCTTTCTCACTCTCGGTGCCTGGTTAAATCATGATGAAGCTCTTAGGAACAACTATTCGCTGAACTGATTCATCCAGCCAGACTCAAACATCATAACAGCCCATGTCATTAACCATTAGTGAAAATGACTAATAGCTACTACCTTGCCTGTCAGTCTGTAGCAAAAAAAACAAAACAAAAAAAACCAGTATGTTCTTGTATCATCCTAAATGGGTTTGTTTTGTTGACCAGTTGACTGTACATTATGCCACTCATTACACTATAAAATAATTTCTCAAAGATAAAAATAAAAGATTATTGGAGTATTTTTTGAATATTCTACTTCAAATCCCATGTTTGATTAAATGTTACTTGCTGTTTCCTTGAAAGTATGACTTTCTGAGGGAATTTTTTTTTTACAGCAATTTTTCTTTTTGTGTACATGGCCAAGGAAAAAAAAATTATATATATTTTTTTTACATATTTATATGTAGAATAGCTTTAGATCTTCTGCTAAGAAAAGGTCCAATACAACAGATGATTCAGGCAAAATGAAAATCCGCCGTAATCAGTAATCAGACAGATTAACCCTTTTCATGCACAGGTCCTAAATTGACCTGACAACCAGGATCTGCAGGTTAGCAAATGATGACTCAGCTGTCTGGGTTAGTCAGTTTATAGGTGCGTATGTGTATGTGAACCGGTCATGTTTAAGGTTTAGTGCAACACAACTGAGACTAAAGCGGTTGACAGGAGACAGAACAAAGCAGATGAGAAAGAACTAGAGCAGAGATCCTCAATCTTTTTTTGGTTAGCAAAACCGCCACCCCTTTTGAGAGAATTAAAAGATTTCACAGGTAATCACATTCTTAAGCATAACAACACATTTCACTAGTCAATTTTATTCATTCTGTAAGAACTGATGAAAAAAACAACAACCGTTTACACAGACTGTTTTTAAACTTTCAGTATTTTAAAAAGGCAGCATAAATTCAGTCCGACTAACATATGTATAAAAACAATAAAAAGAATGCATGAACATTTTATGCAACTTTATACATTAAACATTAACCTACATAAATACGCGCCATTATCAAGTGTTTGTGCATAGCAGAAGCTCAAGTATTAGTGCACTTATGGCATTGTTATAATAGCGAGATGCTGGTAAGCGATGCGGGGATCACGAGGAGACGTGGGACGCAACAGAAAATACTTTAAGAAAACGAAAACGACACTTCTTAGTACGAACTCGGAAAACATCACATAACGTTAACGTCTGACAAAGACATGAGAACAAGGGAGGGTATACACACATATTGACAAACACAGGATTAGGAACAGCTGACAAGACTTGGGCAGGACCTGGAAGATACATAAAGGGACCTGGATAGGAACAACGCAAGACAAGACTGACAGGCATAACGTGGAGTTGCCACCACGATATTGCGTTTTTTTTCAAAATTCTCAGGCATTTTTGTTCATACAGATAATACATAATGCATCATTTGAAACTGTTGTTTTTCTGAGTGTACACAAATAAAAGTAGACCCATTACAAAGCATTGTGCTTAGTGCCATTTTGATCTCCGTGAACTGGAGCAAGTCACAAAAATGCATACGCTGAGCCTTGGTTCGATTTGCCACACTGACATCAGAAAAAAAAATCTAGAGAAAGGTTGAAATGTCTACTTTCAAATGAACCAATTTAAACTAAAACAAATACTCGTGGTATTTCTCTCTCTGTATGCTACACTATATTGCAGAGATGGCGAGTCAGCATCAACAACTTCATCTTTGCAACCGACACTTGACTCAGAAAACACTAGTTTATAATACATAATTCTACTGTCTGCTTGCAATCTTTTGGGATTTACCATGGCCAGAATATATTTTAAGTAATTAAATTAATATAAATGTGTGATTAGTTGATTAATGGCATAAATAAATGACTATGTAATGAGAACTCTGACTGAATGGGATCCATGTGCGGTTTATTAAACACAGCAAGTTCAGAGTACAGACAGGAGCGGGTCGAAACACCAGGGCAAACAACAATATCAGAGGCAAAGCAGTAAACTTGGACATAACAGGCAGAGGATTGGGGCAGGCAGCAAACAACAATACAAGTAGTCCAGGCAAATACAAGTGCTACGCAGCAAGCAAAGAGTCAAACATGGGCAGGAGAACACAGGGAATTACAACGCTCAGAAATGTAGCTGGGGCAAACAAGACTTTGCAACGAGAGATCATACACAAGAGGTTTAAATGGTCTGAGTGATGCAGTAATCAGTCCAGATTTGTGGGCTCTTGGGAAATGTAATGAGACCTCTGGTGGCCCATTGAGGAATCTTCACCAGCGTTCGACTACAAACAAACCATAAAAAATTGCCGGGGACAGCATAAATTTTCATAATGCAAAAAAATAAAATAACCGATTCGTAAGAGTTATCTTACTGGGAATTGGTGGTTGCACCCTGTATGCTTTTGGTTCCCTAAAAAGAATCAACTCAGAGTAATTTGTTCTAGATTGGACTACACTGGTTGCGCAATGCGTTTTTGAATCACTAAAAAGAACCAAAACAAAGAGTCATTCATTTGGGAATCACACTACACTGGTCAAACAGCATGTGTTCCTGCTGCAGATTCAGTAACGGATTTCTAGATCTGAGGTCTACTAAATAAATAAGATACTATGAACTACATACACACACAGTAAAAGTCAAAGTGAAAGGAGCACAAGTAAAGAAGGCACATTGTAAGGCAAACAAGCTGAACAGGACAGCATGAATTTATGAAAACATGCCTGTCTGCACAGTTTCGGGTGGATGTTGTTTTGACATTCTATAATTTTCTTTACTGCAGAACTTGCATTCCTCTTTTTTTTGACGGTCTGTTTTACTCTACTGTCGTCACTATATGTTTTTGGGTCTTGCTTGCCATTATCAGTAATTTGAGTGACTGCCCAATCCAACCCTTTTATGCATTTCAGCCCACCTCTCTTAAGTGAACAGTTTATTTAGCTTAACAATCCTCTACTGCCAACAAGGCAAAATGTGGGATGTATTAAAGTCTGTTTTATGCAATATGCTAGAGATTTTGGTTGCCTTAGCAACAGCGAATGAGATGACTTATTTTCTGCACCCAAAAAGAAAAGTGATTACCCTTTAATATAAAGCACTAAAGTGATCTGAAAACATTAATAGCTTTATTGATCAGGTCGAACCTTACTTTGACAACTGCATAATATGTTATTTAAAGCATGGAGAGGAGACGCTACATGAAGAGTAGGCAAATAAAATCAATTAAATTTGGAGCCATGTGGGTGGAAAAGACTAAATCAATCTGTCCTCCTGTATTGTTCAGAAAGCACAGGAACACACACACACACAGGCAAAAGTGAAACGCAGACCACAAACAAACATGAGCCTTTGAAACGAACGTCTAATCAGTTTCAGGATCTGTCCTCTCAGCCAATCAATCGACAGACCTCTGCAACTCCGCCCACAGTGTCTAGACAGCCAGACCTTTGCTGCTCTACTGCATTCTGCAGCAGTGCACACCGCAGAGGTCAGGGAGGTCAAGTCTAGCATGAGCTCAAACCAGACACTTGTTCTCCAGGGGTTCTTCATACCATCCATTCCAACAATGAGTAAATCAGATATTATATGCTTCTTAAAAGTAGTGGTGTTGCATAAATCGGGCACTACACAATTATGTTTTGATGCCATTGATTTGTAACAAGTGTGTGTTACGTACACTTAAGAAAAAAAACAATGCTAGATTTTAGATTGATTAAAAGGGGTTGTTATATTTACGGTGTGTGGATGGTTGCTAGGTGGCTTCTACTAGTTGCTAGTACTAATTATGTGCAACAAACTTCTATAATTGCTTAAAACAGGTTGTATCTTTTCTGGTTCCGTTTTTTATTTTGTGCTTCATTAAAAATATACAGCTGTTTTACTCTAGATGCATTAAATTGCGACAGTAAAGACTTTTACATTGTTACAAAAGATTTCCATTTCAAATAAGTACTGTTCTTTCTATTAAAGGGATAGTTAACCCAAAAATTAAAATTGTCATTATTTACTCAACCCCAAATTGTTCCAAACTGGTATGAGTTTTGGTAACCAGACATTTAATAGTAGCCATTGACTTCTATAGTATTTTCTTACTATGGACGTCAATGTTTGATTACCAACATTCTTCAAAATATCTTCTTTTGTACAGTAAAACAGTAGAAACTCGTACAGGTTTGGAACAACATGAGGGTGTGTACGGTAAATGACAAAATTATCCCTTTAATAAAAATATTATATAAATTATATATGATAATAATACATGTTTCTCGAGCAGCAAATCAGCACATTATGATGATTTCTGAAGGACTGCAATAATGCAAAAATACATTTACATTACAAATACAAAACATTTTCTAAATTGTAATATTTCACAATATTACTGTCTTTGTTTTTGTTTAAGTACACACTTTTGAATGGTAGTGTATTAGTCAAATTGATTGATTGATTGATTTACACTGAGGATGATCTGAACAATTTCCTCAAAATGACTTTACAGCAGCTTTGCCTGACTTGTTTGGTTAAAATGATGGGTAACCTTCTTCTAGAACTGTGAAGGGTGATTTAGACAACTAAAGATGCTGTAAATAATTAGAGGCCTAAAAGTTTGTGTTTGCTATGTCCTCTAGAAGAGCTGATGTCAAAGTCAAGCTGCAGCGAGAGAGAGAGAGAGAGAGAGAGAGAGAGAGAGCTTGGTGCAGAGTACTGCAGTGTCCTGTATCAGAACAGAGATCAGCTTTGAAGCATTAGAGATAGACAGAGACAGGACTCAAACTCCCACAACAGCGTCAGTGGGTTTCTATACTAACTCACATCTCAATCTCCATTAAAGCTTAAATACAGGCACATACAGTGCCAAAAGGAGCCTCATTTTTCGGAGAGCAGTTATGTTGTCTTTTCTGATGGAAACTTGATTTCTGACAGATTTGTAAACGTACAGATCAGAAATAATTATTTCCATTGAAGAGTCGCACAGACGTTCTGACAAGAGTTCTTCGGATCAGATTTCAACTCTGGAGGCATTTTTAAAAAAAAGAAAAGGATGAATTTATGAGAATTACCAATTATTTTTTGATGTTTTTAAAGCTTTTGCTTGTCTTGAAGAAAGCGGTTGCTAACAAGTGGTTAAACGGGACTACAGAGGTTGTTAGGGACATTACACTTTGTCACACGCTTTTACAGCTTCATTGTGTTTATAATCGCCCTCTAGCAAACTATAATAGGAAATGTGTTTTTTAAATAAAGACAGAAAGAGTTGTCAGAAGCCTAGTGATAGTAATGCTGAAGTTTGGTTACAGTCTGCGCTTACTTCTGATGATTGCATATATGACTCAAAATTCATAAAGGTTGTCTTCATATGTGAAGATTAACAATAAACTACTTTTGTCAAAGTAACCACGGTGCTTCTAACTTCTGGGTTGGAAATCCAGTTAGAAATCTGTGTCATCACTGCAGCAATCTATAGACATACCATGGTCAATAAAGTTCATTGTGACTCCACTAAGGAGCAAACGGTGATAAAAGCCCCCCAAAAATTCCCAAAAAGACAAGTTTATCACTGCAATGACAAGCTGAGTGGTAGTTAGTGTGTTCTTTATCTCTGCCTCATGCCCCGGCATGCCTCCATCTGTCTCCCACCACAGGAGGCCAACCAGGGACCCTAGCCCTATCGGACCATCTTTGCCATATGCCTCTGTTCTGAGACCCTCCATAGGCATCAGTCTCAGGACTGTGAGAGACAGTTCATCTGAATCCAAACATAGTGCAAAAACGTCACCTAGATAATTGCAGAGGATCTGCTACTAAAACATAGACACATAGTGTAAAATTTATGCTATAAAAAAGGGTTTATTTAATAATGAGAAAGACTAAGCAGAGAACACATAGGTGGCGTGACCTTTTCCGTGGATGAATCTATAAGTGTCCGACTGTGACTGCTGCCTGAAAGCTGCTCTTTTTGGCTGCGTGGTCTCCTCTCCAGTCTAAGTATGTTCTGAGGGGGTGCAAGTAATTTTAAGATCGTCCTGGGTGTCCCTTCTTACACTGATCTGAGTCCAGCTCTGCAGCGTGTCAGATAATGACAGACAGCAGGGTTTGCAGAACAACAGCTGATCCCGGTTCAGCGTGTGCGACTCCTACCCAAAGCCCTTATGCCACCTGACGTTTCAGTGCCAGAGGCCAGATGATGTGGTTCTCAGCAAGACAGGAAGCTTGGCGTACGATGACTCCGCGTCAGACAGACGGCTCTCAGCGAGACAGGAAGCTTTCTTCCCACAAGCAGTGAGTGTTCCGGTCTGGAGTGGGCTGCTGTCCCAGCTCTCAGCCTCAAATCACTCACACTCTAACAGGATAGTGCTCCATTTATTGTGCTTTACCACTACAATATACTCAAACCACAATGCATGCAACAAAATATATAGGAACATTTTTGGACCGATACTCATTAGCAGCTAATTATTTAAATTTGCTATGCCTGATTTTAAGATTTTATACTATTTTTGTCTAAAACCCCCCCAGATAATTCAAGTTATATACTTCAATTTGAGCATCACAACATTCTAATGTAAAGTATGAATAAAATCTATATTTATTTTGAATTGTATTTGTTAATGATCACATTTAACAGTTTTATTAAATCAGAAATATAAAAAATACACAAAATTACAGTATATAGAATTAAATTCTAATTAAACTTGTATATAACACAATATAAATAATTAATATAATAAATTATGATAATCATTTGTCTTTAATATTACTCAACTATTAATTAGAACTTTTTTTTTTACTTAAAATGTAAAACATTAAAATTTCAAGAGTAAAAGATACAAATAAGCATACAAAGAAACATATGCGGATGTAAAAATTGTGAAAATTAGAAATATCCAACACCAATACAAACAAACTGAAAACGTCTGGTACAATATGGTACAGATATATTAAGTCTGTCCCTAATAAAAATCCTTGTCAATGAATAACACATTTAGTCAATTTATTTTTATACCAATAAACCGTTAAAATTAGGTGGAATGAAAGGAACAAACTTTTTTTTTGTTTCGTTTTGTGATGGTCGCCCAGCAAGCTTGCTGGGTTATTTGTTACCTGTGGCCAACAGAGTACGTTTTGTGCAGGCAGACAGGTGCTGATGCACCGCAAGTCCCGTTAAGCTTCTCTCGCGCTTTGGACCGATTTATCATTCCTCAGTCCCTGAGCTCCACGCGCCTCCACGACTCACTGTTACACTTGGCCCGATGCCACGGCAGATCCATCAGCCGACACTCTGACACACCTCGCTGTCTGCCTGGAGCGGATGACATCACAGCTGGGACACGAGCTCATTTTTCAGGAGTGGAAAGTGTCCTTCTGTGTCAATAAACGTCATTCAGGGGTAACGCAGAGGAACGGCTCACATTCATAAATACGGAACGAACATGAAGCAACGACCCTTAGAGACAAGCAGGACGCAGAGTCAATGACTGAATGCCACAGACAAGAAGTTAGAAGAGAAATAAGCGTCAGATGCCTTCAAGCAACAATAAACGCTCTGTTGGACTCTATCTGGCAGCGAATGACACAATCATGTCTGTGTCTCTGAACTGGGCCAGAACCTGCAGCGCACAGGAAAGGACAGAGAGAGGAAAGCGGAGTCTAAAACTGGGCCGAACACTAGAGTCACGACAGCCACTGGCAGCACACTCAGTCCAAGTCTGGACAGGGTCAGCTGACAGACACAGACACACACACACACACACACACACACACACACACACACACACACACACACACACACACACACGCAGACGAGAGGGCACAAACACACACGCAGTCCCCTTCTCAGTCTCACATGCATAAAATATTAACAACCAATTAATAAAGCTTGGATAATGGGATGTTAACAGCTTTGGACATTACTAAGATGTCGTTTAAACATTTCACAATCTTCTTGATACAAATATTAAGATAATTCGCAATCTTTCTGGAGCTCAAAAGTGACATCAGTAAGTAAATATCAAAGCCTGAAATTAACAAATGTGATACAAATTGATCGTCTGAAACAGAAACTGACTCTCCATCACCCTCAAGTCTAAGACAAGCCACCCAAACATGACTACTGCACATTAAACAAATACTGTACATTATTATAACCTCTGACAGAAAATATATTAATATAAAAACATTTTCATTTTATTACTGGAAAACTTCTGTGGATTCTGATTGGATGATTATGCATAATAGAACGCAACACTTTCATCTTGGGACTCAAAACTGCTACTATGACTGTAATACAACAACCGATTAATGTTTGTGTTTGTAATATATATATATATATGTGTGTGTGTGTGTGTGTGTGTGTGTATAATGCTTATATTAATATAACTAGAAGCTTGTAGTTAAATATCTATCAATAATAATGCAACTTGGATGGCAAATAATAATAGAATATAAAATATTACACTATTATTGAGCTTGTTGTCAGATATGTAATGCACTATTGCTTCTAGCAGAAACTTGTAATTAAACTACAAATAAATAGAATATTAAAAGTATGAACTTAAATCAAAATGCCATATCCATTTATTAAAGTATCCATATAATATTCAAAAATATAGAAATAAACTTCAATATTAGTATACAAATCAAAAGTAACTATTTATAAATAGAAGTTTAATTATCTTGGCATCAACTAAATATTAATTATCATCATATAATGACAGCATTTAATAATTAGCTAATTATGACAGAATAGAGAAGGCGGCTCGCGCTGTCTGGGCCAAAATGAGCCCTATTATGTCTGGATGAAGAACTGGGTTACATGCAGGGTCCCGTTCAAGCGTTCTCCGTTCGCTCCGTTCTCTCGAATAAAAAATATATACAAATAATATTTGATCTAACGGAGTATATCAATATGACAGTCTCGCGCACCGGCCCGATCATTCGCTTGTAGTTGCACTTTGCATATGAAGTCAGAGGGTCCCAACAACTTTTTTTTATGTCCCGGTCTAAACCCGCTGCGCTCCTCTCTATATCCGCGGGGCCACTGGCACAGCTGGCACCATTACGCACCCATCTGATGCCATCTGCACAAAACCACACATATACCAGGAAAATATCAGCTCCTTACCTCTGCAAAGAGGAATCAGGAAACAGCACTCCGGATCCGCGGAGAGCAGAAGCCTGAGCCGCGCTGGCTGGTGATCCGGCGGAGATGACCTGGATTTCACCGCCAGACTCGACGGCGTAAAAATAATCAGGCGCACAGCGGCGAGTGAAGCTGGCGGCAGGAAGACGCAACCACTGATGGAGGACAGCCGAAGAGTTTGGCTTTTTAAAATAAAAGACGCGACGCAAGCGCGCAGCAGAAGTTTTCAAAATAAGAGTTTCAATGTAATTAAATTAAAACCCAACAACAACAACAGAAACGTACTTCATTGAACGTATCGTGAACTTTGCCTCACTTTTTCAATTTCAATGTGACTTTTGGAAAATTAGTTATTTGATAGGGGCGTGATTTTAGATTGAAGTTAAGCAATACATTGAAGATGAAAGCCCTTCATGTTCGGTTTAAAATTCTCATTAATTTTCCAATGATGTTTTTTTTTGTGCCCGACTTATATTTAGATATTCTCTCATTCTCTCAGCCTGAGGGGCAGCAGTGATATTTAGTGTATTCATATACCGCCCCCTACTGGAATTAACGTAATATGTTTAGGGGTTGAAGCCCTTGTATGTACTCATTGAAACTATTTTTCATTTCAGTTTCATTTTAACTTTTGTTTTAGTACTAGTATGTACTGTCATTTATCTTAATTTACATTCATTTCTATATAGTTTCAGTTTTAGCTTAAATCGCACTGAAAATACCATAGAGAATTTTTTTTTTTAAATCCCGGGGAAGTCCCAGAGTACTTTGTACATCCAGAGTACATCCACCTTTTTATTCTTGAAACTGTTTTAATGTACATTATATTTTTCAATCTCACCTTTATTAATGATTTTATTTCATTTGATTATTTCAATTCCTTCTATGTAAAGCACTTTGAATTACCATTGCGTATGAAATGTGCTATATAAATAATATAGCACATTTGCCTCTAATTTTAGTACTTCAAATCAAATACATTTCAAAGCAACATAACTAATTTTTAAGTTGAGTTTTTCTATCTAATATTTATATTCAATATTTATTTAAAAGAACAGTTTCAGTTAACAATAACACTGGCTTCCATAGCCATTAATAAGTGAATTTTGATTAAGGCTTTATTTCATATTCAATCCTCACCTGAAATTGGTGAAAGTGTTGAGTTTTCAGAAATACTTAGAGCATGGAACAGTCATCCAGGAAATATGTATGGGAAATAACTCTTGCATCACTACATTTTTAAAATAATAATAATATATTTTTTAAAAATCTAGTTTTGGCTTATAAGGGATTGCCAATGCCCAAAAGACCAGAAACTGTTTTCTACCAGTTTGTCAAGAATTAGAAAATACCAATGTTAAACTAAATGTGGTAGATAGAATACATATTTTCCTGTGGGGCACATAATTAAGATTTATGCAAATGTGTTTTGCAAGATGCTTGTATATTCATGAGCATCAGACTAATTAGTCTCTCAAAATCAAGACAGATAAGCCCTGTAGATGATCTGCATCAAATGCATGTCCCATGGTCTCTATTTATTATACAATAAACCATGAACCAGGTCATATACACATATCTAGTACATACATTACATATATACATATAAATACACACACACACACACACAGGGAGGATGGAAGGGAGAGTAAGATGATTCTAAGGGCCCTGCTTAAACAAGGGGCCCATTTGGCACTATCAGGCACGCTCAAAGGAAGGGGACCCTCTTAATAGGAAAGAGAACTGCACTTATCAAGTGACTTGACTCCAACACTCCTTCTTGAATTCAGTCATAGCTTTATTTTACCTCTAGGTGGCCCAAGGCCCAAATATACAACACTCTCCCTCTCAGTCCTAGGGAGAAGCGTGAGCGTCTGCAATGCAAAACCAGACTCATCAAACCCAGATTTTGCGAATCCAGTCCCAACTTGAGTTCTACTGTGCAAAACGGAGTTCAAAACAGCTCCACTTCTATGATTCTACAACCAGAACTAGAGCGGAATCTAGATGTGTGTGATCTGGCTGTGGAGCTCGGGCTTGTCAATGAAACAGACATATTAGATACAGTGTAAGAGCGTCTCTTTTCCTCCAGAGACGTTTAAAGCTCAAAGCGGCCCCCAGATTCAGAATCACCCTCTCAGCATCCAGCCGCCGGCCCACTATGATCTCGAAGAGTTCCGGTCGTGATGAGTGCAATCCGGTCCAGTCCAGCTTATCTGTTATATAAATCCGGAGCCCTCCTCATCGTACCCGTGATCTACCGTGCAGCTTAACGTGAGGGTCAGTGAGTAGTGAAGGGGGCCCATAAGACTCCATTACTATACAAGTCTGTGCTGGTGTGTTTCCCGGGGCATTACGTGCGTCATCGTGTCCTTTTGCCGGGGCTAATGCGGCCGTGCCTGTGCCAACATCTTCAGCCTGGCCTGGTCAATCACATCCAGCAGGTTCTTGGCATCTACGGCGAGTGCGTGCGCAGCTGTTAGCATCTGTTTCTTGTAGTCCTGCTGCAGGCTGGTCATAACGTACTGCTGGGCCAGCTTCATCTTATTAATCAGCTCAGCCAGGTCTGAATTTAGAAGCTTTTGAGCCATTTCGATCTGAAGAGGAAGAAAAGAAACAGTTGGCTAAGCTGGCTGAAAGAACATTGAAAATGAAAGTAGTTTGTTTGTGAATGCGTTCACCTCTCTGTGCGTGTGAGCTGGTAATAAGGGAATCGTCTCATCCACAGTGGCCAGCAGTGTTCTCAGTGCCAATCCTACTTCCTGAAACACACATTTTCATGGAGAGAATGTTGAAAGCACAAAAATGATATAATGGCTTATCTTAAAACAGGTTCTACCATTAAAGTCTACTAAAACTATTTATGTAACTGTCATGCTGTTTTATATCCGCATGTTCAATGCAACAACAGTAGAAAAGAACATAAAACCAATATAAAAGCCTTTTAGTCATAGCAAATTAATCTAATCAGTCATCTAATATTTCAGTTACCAAAAACGGCACCATTGAAGCCTATTGTCAATTTTTTTGTGTTCCAGTGAAATGCTGGTTCAAAACTAACTGAGGGTGAGTCAATTATGACAAAATTGAAATTTTTGAATATTTGTTCATTTAAAAAAAAAGAAAAAAGTCTAGTATATTTCTTAGTTTGTGTCATACCTTCACCATGGGCACGTATTCTTCAGGGGGAGCTGGCTGGATTTTACTGGACATCTCAATCACGGCCTTCACCAACCCAGTCACATTTTCATAGACCTTATCGTTGGACCGATCTAAGTTAGCTGTTGGTGGAGGGTTGATCTCCTGAGGCTGGATCTAATGACAAATACAAAGTAATACGTTTTAAAATGATGCATTAATGAAGATAATTTCCTTACAAGCATGAACATATAGTATACATAAAGGATTTGGGATGAAGGTTGGGTTAAATTCTTATTACTGGACATAAGTGATCATGAAATGTGTTATATGGTTGACACTAGATGGCAGCATTAGCAACTACTAGAGACCAATCACCACCTACAATATCTATCTGCACACCCTTGCTTTTAATACAAAACATGATATGGTGACAAAAAGAATGAATGCAAAAAAGTTCCTCCATCTTAAATATAAAAGAGATCAGGGAGAAATTGTAAACAACCAAGTGGTCTCAATAAACTGTACTGCACCCATCCCAAAAAATGATCAAAATTCTCCACTTGACTATTAAAATCACAGCTTATATAAAAAGCAAAGGACATGCATAGTGAGTTATACAGCCAATGTTCAGTTTAGTGGATAATTAAGTTATGATTCGAAATGAGATGGTTGTGTAATGATATAGCAACTGGTTAAAAGGGGGCATAAACACAGACAGAAACATAACACTGAGTCTACAGGTGGTCTTACCCTCCAGGGCTACCAGTGCAAAAACAGTGCAACAGAGGAAGGGTAGAGGCACAGAGCAAGAGAATAGCGTGCAGAGAGGGAGAGAGAGAAAAAAGAAAGAGATTCATAAATATAACTTTACATATACATGCTGCAACGAAATAAAGAGAAAAAAGCAAGTAAAAAAAACCTTATAAAAATGTTAAGAGAGTTTAGTGCTGTGAAATTACGCATCTAAATTTACATTTAAAGACTCTGTAAAATAAAAAATACAATTACAATAAATTGTGCATAGTTACACACAATTAACCCTAATAATAACCATATAGGAAGTGTAGCTCATTATTATTTCTGAGTACTTTAGTAATCACACATGGAAACTTAAAAAAAAAAACTTTTAAAATAACTTTTTACCAAATATACATATTTCAAACTGAAAAACCAATACTAAATCAACACTAGAAAGAAAACTCACACTCGTCGAGTGTTATTACGAGATCTTGAATTTTTTTTACTGACCAAACACACCCACAGGTAAAAACCCCCCTCATAAAATGCACTATCTATAGACTGCAATTATATGTGCATTGTTTCTAATTATATTTTCCATTCCGGATTGCATTTGTGCTGTTGCTTGCGATACCCCCAGCACGCTGACCCTCAGGAAAACGCGCTGGAATGGAAACTCTAGGGCTCTTGGTGTGCAGCGATCATTTTATGAGAAACCCTGCAGAGCAATTGTGTGCGTGAAAGACGTTTTCAGGAATAAGGATGATTTTAATGAGGCTTGGCAAACGGCATCTGTTGGCATGCTAGCTGCTCCTGAAGGCGACCCGTAAGTACAGATGCTAATCTTACCAGCCTCCCAGTGTGTGTTTGGTGGAATTTCAAACTTTGTGGTTTAAAAAGATGTTCAATGCTCATGAGTTTGTCATCAGTTTGCCGTGTACTGGTTCTGGTACCTTCACGCCTTCATTGTAGCTCTCTGTAGGGTTGAGGCCGGAGACTCCTGCTGGGTGGCTGGGAGCGCCGGGACGAGGAGGCTTTTTAGGAGGAGCTGTGTGCTCTGAGGACAACAAGGAACAGTCAGTCTGGAATTCAGTCTGCTTTTTTTATGCATGTGCAGCACTGCAAAACAACAACGTCTGATGGAAGTCAACCAGATTTACATTTTCATACAAATCCATAAACATTCATAAACCACCTGCTCACATGACTGTTCATAAGATTCTTTTTGAAATAAATTAATTCTTCAGATAATTTTGATCAGAATTTACAGTAAAGACATTGATAATGTTACATATTTCTATTTCAAATACATGCAGTTCTTTTTAACATGCTATGCATAAAACAATCCTGAAAAAATAAGAAATGTTTCTTGAGCACAAAATCAGCATATTAGAACGATTTCTGAAGAATCATCGGACGCTGAAGACTACTAAAAATTTGGCTTTGCCATCCCAAGAATAAATGATAATATATTAAAATAGAAATCTAGCAAGTAACTTGATTAACTTTAAATCTTAATAATATTTCATAATATTACAATTTTTATTTTTTATCAACTACATGCAGCCTTGGTGAGCATAATCTTTTTAAAAAATTTTATTCTTACCGACTACAAACTTTTGAACGATAGTGTAACTTAAAATTACGTATTTTGTGAACTGAAATGTATAACTCACCTGCTTTCCCTATAGGTTGGTATATGTGCTGGTTTCCAGTCTGCAAAAAAAAAAAAAACAGTTAAAAATATGCCGGAGCCAAGACAGACTGTGCCATGTGTGTTGTTGTGGTCTGGGTGGGGAACAGCCTGGATGCCTGGCATGCCAACACACACACACACACACACACACACACACACACACACACACACACACACACACACACACACACACACACACACACACACAAGACCACAGAGAATCAAAGAGGACAGCCCAATGGGACGGGATTGACATTCCAAACCACTGCAGCAGACAAACAAGCTCTAGAGCAGAGCAGCTGTGGAGTTCTCCTCTTCTAGACCCAGATCATGACGCACATGAAACACATTCATTACAACAAAACTAGTAAACATCTGAGGTAGTTGTGTATTAACATTAGAAGTGAGGTGGGTAGAGCATATTGGGATTCTTGAGTGTCCACTGCTGGTTGTTTCCTCACAAAAGGGCCCTTGTCCTTGGGCTCCCATTTATCCCACAGAGTTTTTTTGTTGTTGTTGATAGATATCCAGCTATGATAGGCATTTCAGACCCTTAAAGCTTATAAAAACAAACAATGGCAAACTAAATGCATATGAATTCAGTTCACTAAAGAGATGATATGCTAAGATAAGTGAAGACCAACAAAAAGATTTGTCATTGCAAATTATATCATTTTAACAAGCTAAAAATTGAACAGGAGTTTTAGAATGTCTCAGTTCTTAAGCTGCACGAACACCAAATTTGTCAAACCTGTTGATCATGATTTGAGAACAAAGTACAAAGAGTCACATAATTAATGTCACAAAATGAACGTGAAAATCAGTAGGAAAATCATAACTTTCATTTACATCAGAATTATTACTTCTCAAATTCTTAAACTAAAAACGAATTTCAGAACTTTGAAATGAGATTTTATAGAATTTCAGATTTTCAGTGCGTTTTGATTTTTGGACTCCCATTATAACTGTATAAATGTGCAACACAATCTCACAGTCAGTGCCAGGTAATAACTGTTTTACAGTACAAATGTTTTTCCATGTAATTTGGAATCAGTAACAGACTATAGTTTGTAAGTAATCTACCCAGCTGTGCCCACAGTTGTATATCACAGAGTTACATAATCTTCACATACAATCTTTCATTCTCCCACAGAAAACATCAAATTTAAGTGAAATTCCTGTGCATGTACAGAATTCCCCCACAGCAAGTGCGAGTTGACGCCCATTTACAAAATAATTTACTGCAGATGTCCATGAGTGGGAACCCCTCTATATTTAACATGAGTTGATCAGATGATTAACTCTCACATTAACCCTTGCTTGAGAGACATGGCTACTCTTAACTGCTGTAAAAACATTTGCATTTAAAACACAAATTAATGGGTTTAATGACAGAACTATTTTTTTTCTTTTAGGTGAACTATCCCTTTAACATTTCATTATGTTTATAAAGATTTACACAACCATTCAAAAGATCACGTCAGTTTTATTTTTTTACTTAAAGAAGTCTCTTATGCTCACCAAGGCTGCATTTATTTAATTTAAAATACAGTAAAAAATCTAAAATATTAGTAGTTACAAAGTATTAAAATATTACAACTGTTTTCTATTTTAATACAATTTAAAATGTAATTTATTCTGGTGATGAAAAAGCTGAATTTTGTCACATGACTCGTCAGAAATCATTCTAATAGTCTGACATGATAAATAAAAGTTCCTTCTTGTTGGATTTAATGCATCCTTGTTGAATAAAAGTATTAATTTCTTTAAAAAACAACAACATCATCTTGCTGAAGCCAAACTTTCGAACGGTAGTGCATTTCAACAAAAGGAAAGAAAATGAAGAAACTCACTGGTCCCTGAAGGCTTCCATCATCACGGTCAATGCTGCCTCTGGAACTTCTCCCATCAGGCTTCTGCCACACACACACACAGAAGGAGAAAGGAGGTCAAACCGGACCTCACTCAACAAATTCATGCCTGTCACATGTATTATGCTACTTCAAACCACGTCCTGACTTGAAGCGACATAAGAGTCCAGCGAGAAGTAATTTACATATCCACAGTGAAAATGACATTGTTGCATGGCACAAAACAGTAACAACTTATACAGTTATAAGTGTGAACTCACTGTGGGCAAAATATGATGCTGCAAAAAATAGGAAAAAGTGATTGACAAAACAAAACACTGTCTTAAGTGTTCAATTGTTTCATTGCGTATAGCTCAAAAAACGTATGTCTACTCCTACACCTTAAAATGACAACGATAAAGTAAGCATAAATCGAATTAATATAAACCAATCAGACTCATTTACAGCACTTTGACATGACAGTTCAAGATCACTTAAAAACAAAATGTAAAAATCTGCACACATCAAGCTTTCCTGAAACAGCACCCTCCCCTCCCCTTCCCATTTATCAAGTTTACTGTACCAGTTTTCCGAAGCAGGATTTAAAGACCTGCATCTTCCTGTCTGTTCCTGTGAGCGTTTCTCTCTGGCGTTTCTTAAGCATGGAGCAGAGCACGGAGTGGATCTCCATTAAGCAAGCGTGTGTGTGTGGGATAAGTCAGAGTGTGTGTGTGTGGAGTGACTCGTCTCCTGAATGTGAGACATATTAAACGCACACACTGACTCACTCAGTGCCAACGAGCCTCAACTCAACGAAGCCAAGCCCTTTTCTGCTCTACTACTCCTCTCTCTCATTCCCAAGCTCAGTGTTTTCTCTCTTTCCCTCTCTTCCTCTCCCATTATTCCTCATGCACATTTGCGTATAACATCTGAGAAGAGATGAAAACTTCCTGTAATCAGTAATTTAACTTTCAGCAGATGCAGGTCAGGTTGAGTTTACCCATCTTACGCCTCAGTGCCAACAAAACCCTTCATTACTGAGGAATTCCTGAAAACTGCACCTGTATCAAACGGCCGGGATCAAAAACTCATTCATCCACTCACAGCATCAAAAAAGCTTTAATGTGCAAGCAAATACTTTTAAAAAAAATGGAAGAAAACTGTAAGAGTGTACGTTTCTAATGGAAAAAAAGACATGTTTAATGAAATGTTTTAAAACAAACTTCCCTGAAGTAGTAGTAATTAAATTTTAGGCCATTTAGATTTTTTTTGGATCTTATTTATGTGTAAAATTACTTGAGCCAGTTTTATTTCAGTAAACTGATTAATTCTGAGTAATTTGTTCACAAATTGGAGACTCAGTTCTGGTTCTCAAACTTACTGACGTGGAATATTATCAATGATACATTTTTGTCAAACTTTGTCCTGTTCGTCACACAATTCTATCAATTGACTTCAAAAGATTTGGTGAAACAAGTGGTACTTTTATGGTATTTGTTGTAATTTTTGTAGCTTGCAACACTATGAAGAGACACGGTATGAAAAAGAGCAGCAATATTCTTCAAAATATCTCCTTTTTCTTTCCACTTGCAAAACAGTTAATGCGTTTTTTTTTAAAAACACGATGAACAAATAATGTTGCGCTGAACTACTTTAAAGAGCTGACATTTCATTTCAACAAGTTGTTTGTAAGGAAAAGTAATAGTTTGAGCAGAAGAATGGATGTTGTTTGCTGTGGTGGAGCTCTGAATGCCCTTTTTAGTTGGTACAGGAAGCTACAAGTTTTTTTCTGTGAGACAGACTGAACATAATGACACAGTGAAGATACAAATGACGGAGACTGAAAGCCAAAACTTGGCATACCACAAATGCGCACAAATATTCTTAGACAAACTTATGCAGATAAAAGCATGCATATGCACAAATATGACTCCAACAATAACACACTCCCCAGGACGCAATAACTTCTAATTCACTCCTTATTCCTATTCTTTCTGTCATTCTTTAAGAATGCAAATTATTTCAGGAGGAAAAAAAAAAATAGCAGAACTGAGGTTGTGAAATTGTGAAGATTACTCACAACTGTTTACAAATAAATAGTGCAGGAAACCACAGTTGGTGGGAACACTTATTCTCAAACAAACAAGAAAATGATTGTTTGGAATATCATACCATGGCTGCATACATATATAAACAAACATCTCAATGTTTCAACACTAACTTGTTTTTTAGAAAGAAGTGAAAACTAATGACCACGTAACTACAGCTAAGCAGGGGAAGACGACAAAGTGAACAAAAGGCTTAGGGAATGAAGATTTGAGGAAGAGATGGAGGTGAAAGTGAGCAAGATCAGTACCAGTAGTCTCTCCTCCTGCTCCAACCAGCGCTGATCATCCTCCATCTGCTGCTGCTGCAGTAATAACTGCTCCTCCATCAGCTGAGACAGACCACAGCGCAGAGCCACACCATCCTGAAAAACACACAACTCATGAAGAGGAGCTAATAAAAATGATAAACGTATGACAGCGAAAATTAAACTGGTAGATGATTTAGCACATTAACACTGCTGGTGATATTTCGCAGACGAAATCCAATCGTTTCAATAGGAATTTGTTCAGTTATGAGATTCATGCAGGGTTTCGATAATACTACTACTACTAATAATAATATATAATAAAACAAAACCTCAAAATTACTGATTTGATATGTTTTTCATGGCAACAACACGTTTTAGGTCATGCAGACCATGAGAAACACACGAGGCACCGGCATGTTTCTATAATAAGCATGAACAATAAACATGCAATAAACTTTCAGTGCTCAAAATATATTTACAGTATAACATTTACCTTTTTTTCTAAGCACATCGACTCACAATACAATTTGAAGAACACTAGTCGTTAGATTTTGGCCAAAACTGGTTACCTTAAAAGGTCTTAAACACTTGTTGTTAATGTTTAAAACTGTCTTCACATTAGAAGCGTCTCAAGGATGCCTAAAATTGTGTTTATATTGGCAGCTCGTTCTGTTTTGAAACAGAGCTTAGATTTCAGTACTGAGAAAGCATGCAGTTTTCTCTCGTTCTCTTCTAACCTCCATGCTGGGGTTCCACATGTGATCCTGAGTAGATCTGCGATGGTTCCAGCTGTCATGGTGATCAAGTCCAGTCCCTGCGGCCTGGGGAGGGTAGACCCCACCAGGCACGGAAAGCAAGCCATGTGGGCCAGAGTGCCCAGCCATCTACATCATGCCAAATGAACATATAAAGTAAACTTTTATTCTTCATGAACATTGAGGGGTTCATTCTCAAAAGGCTGCACAATGCTACAAGTTTTATACCTGGTAATGATTGTGCTGGCCAATGTGCTGAGGACTAGGGTAGAACCCTTCACTGGAACGGGGACTTGGATAACCGGGTCGACTGGGCTGTAATCACAAACACAGCTGTCAATGTACTAGCACATCTTGACCAGTCAGGTTAAGGTTAGGAGATGCTGTTAAATTCAGTCCACCAGACGCACACAAAATTCTTGCACATTTTGTGTGGATGAAGTTTTCAGGCTGTTGAAGGGAATGAGAAGTCAAACATAAAATGCAAGCGGTTAGTTAAATGTTAACACAATGCATGTGTTATGTTATTGTAGTTATACAACACATGGGAGAAGGACCGGGCGGGTATAATATATTATAAGGAAGGGATTGAAGAATGAATGCTGTTTGACAGAAGGTGGTCCTCATCCAATTCGTTGGGATACTCTGAGATCAGCTGCGGGTGGAAAAGCAGAAGACGGACTGATCTACCTTATAAACCCGTTCATAGAGAGAGTCGACTGACCACAGCTCCAGATGAGCAGAGGAAGCAAGAGGAGAAAAATGGGTGACAACACAGTAACATACGCTTAATGGACAAAAAAAGGTTAAAAATGAGCACGAACACTGCCACAAAAGAGACGGGATATACTGTCTTTGAAACTAAGTAAAGCAAAAAAATTATGTTTATCATCAATCTGCTTTAAGAAACAATTTTATTTTGTTAAGAATGATGTTTTGGGGATGCATATGGGGTTGAGAGCTGTTTAATTTACATTTATGAAAATAAAGACATATATGAGATTCATACAACCAGACGTCTAGTGCAGGTTAATCTTTAATTTTAATACAGTTGTTAAAAAAAATAAAAATTCAGGTCTGGCACACAGTTTAGTTCACATGCATTGAAGATGCAACTTGCAGTTTTCCAGAGTTTTATCAGGAAGATTATCTGAAGCTAGCTTTTTTTTAACACTCATTTTTAGTCGAAAACATCTTTGACCAAATAGTGGCTCTATAATAATAGCTACGTTATATAGCTATAATAAACAGCTATAATAAAGTTGCTAGTCACTGAGAAAAACAGTAAAGCGCTTATTGAATTATGTGCCTTTTAAAAGCTCAATTGTAATTGCTTTATCCAACTGTACTATATACACAAACGAGTTAACCAGAATCTGCTTCTGGAACTTTCGCCAAAAGACAGGCCACACGCAGCGTGCATTTAATCCTTCACATATCTAATAGAGTGCAACAGTCAGGTTCTGGAAGTTAAAATAACATTCATTGATTTTTAACAATAAGCTATAAACCTTTAAAGACATACAGTAAACCATGAAGTTGTCAATCATGGTAATCAGAGCAAACTACAAAAAAAGAAAATGGCGACAAAAGATCTATTTAGCGCAGTCCACTCCCTTTAAGCACAACAAATGATGTACTGAACGTAACTAGTTAAAAAATTTGTATAAATATGTGTACTTTGCAATATGTTGCCACTGACCTCATAAGCTGGTTGGTTTGGTTCATGGCTTATAACTCTTTAACAAACTTTTTTTTTAATCCTTATGGGGAAAAAACTAAAGGGGAATTACTTCAGGAACTAAGGTTGGTGAAAAAGTGGGCAGGCATTGTTGCACTCTATTATACATTCTCGGATTTACTTGGTCAACAAATGAAAACGTCTGCTTGACAATGCAAAAACCCAATATAGCTCGATTACAGACTGATTATTTTATTATATATTGCAGTCAGCATTGCTGACTCTAATGAACTAAACCTTCTTTACTGCTTTTTAACACTATAACATCTAATCTGCAGTTAAAATGGCACACACCAATAAAGCACCTGTGCTAATGAAGAAGCTACAGTAAAATGCATGGGACACCCTGCTAAGAGTCCTAGCACACCTGCCTGTGAGAATCTGTAGGGCGCGTGGGTCAGGCTCAGCTGTTGCATGGAGGGATAGTAGGGGTCGAACAAAGCAGGCTGAGTGGCACTGGGGGGGACAGAGGGTCTCCTCCTGGGCCCCTGGGGAAACAGCAGGGAGCAGTGCAGCGGTAATGGCTGAAGCAGAAGCGAGGTCTGAGTTTGCGGCAATGGCTGGGGATGTAAGCTAAGCGGTTGTGTATTAGCATGGTACTGTGTAAGAGTGTTCTGCTGTAGCGTTTGCGGCTTGTGTGGTGATTGGTTAATGATGGGTTTGTCCCCCAAAGCAGAGGCAGACGACTCAGGCTGATGGAAGCAAAGGGAGATCTGGGAACTGAAGGGTTGCTGTGGAAGACGAGAAGCAGCAGACACAGACAGACAGTCCATACTGAAGCTGTGCTGGAGGGGGCGTCTGCGGGAGGGCTACACATACACAACGAAAGATGAGCTAACCAACATAAGGAAACATGGCACAAACAGAAAGGATGACAACAGCAGAAATTTAGTGAGACATGATATGGATTAAAGCAGAATCCTTCTGGTCATTAGCACAGCGGCAGGTGTGACCAGTCAACACAAAAACAGACATCAGCACCTGGACAGGATGATTGACAGGTCTGACAGGGAGCGTGGGGGTTTGAAAGTAAGAGTATGAAGTGCTTTAAGCCACACACAGAGCAAATGGAAAGATCAGGCTGGCCTATCAATCACCCAAATGTGAGAAACCCAGGACAGGGAAGGATTTAAAACCCTTTCAAAAAGAAGATAGGCTAACAATATCAATCATAACAATAAAAACGTCAAGTGTACTGACACGCACTACCGTTCAGAAGTTTGGGGTTGGTACGATTTTTTGCTCATCAAGGCTGCATTTAGTTGATCAGAAATACAGTAAAACAGTTATATTGTGAACTATTATTACAATTTAAATGAACTGATTTTCAGCATCCACTTAAACTCCACATTACTCCAGTCGTTAGTGTCACATGATCCTTCAGAAATCCTTCTAGTATGCTGATTTGTTGATTAAAAAACAACATTATTTTAACAAATTATAATCATTGTTAAAACAGTTGTTCTGGATTTTAATTATGAATAGAAAGTTAAAAAGTCTTGACTGGCACTTTTGATTAATTGTAACAAATCGTTGCGAAATGAAAGTAGGATTTTTTAATTATTTTATTATGGTAGTGTATTTCTAACTAAAACAAGAAACTGGGTAGGGACATCAATGGGTTATCAATGTTTGACCTGTCCCCCCCCATGCAAAAAAGCATTTCCACGGGTGGTCTCAGATGTTCAGACCCCACAGTAAGTAACCATAACAAATGAGAAACTAGAATGGTGGTGTATCCAAGATAGAGTGATGTTACATGACAGAAGATGTGACCTGGCATTGGAGAGCTGAGATTACAGACAAAGGGAATGTCTGGGAAATTGCTAAAGATACAAAATATTGAAATCAAATCACTGCAGGAAATATATTTAGAGAAAAAATGCATCTTGTCCTATAAAAACTTTTTTTTAATAATACATACATTTTTTTAATACTTGTTTGCTGCCAAATAAACCGTACAAACAATATTGTAAGCACAATAGTCAACGTTTTTTATGGCGGGAACATTTCTCTATTCCTTTCTTTTATTCCAGTGTTTTTCAACCTTTTTTGAGCCAAGGTACATATTTTCATAAAAAAAAAAAAATTTTTTTTTTTTTAAAAATTCACAAGGCACACCACCAACCGAAGATGTTAAAAATTAAAGCGATACTCGTTTGTTGATGGGGGGGGGGGGGGGGGGAGCACAATACTCGTTTGTTGACGGGGGGAGGGAAGGGGGGATGGAGCTCGATACTAGGCTGTTGACGAGGGGGGAGCGCAATACTCGTTTGTTGACGGGGGGAGGGAAGGGGGGATGGAGCGCGATACTCATTTGTTTGTCGGGGGGAGGGGAGCGCGATACTCGGAGGACAGACGCGCACCATTGCCGCTTGCAGCCGCTCAAAATTGAAAAATTTGCGGTGAAATTGAATAATTTTCCACGGCACACCTGACGATCTCTGACAATTCCCACGGAACACTGGTTGAAAAACACTGTTTTATTCTAATTTTCAAAAACAAAAACAAACAAACCAACCAAAAGAAAACGACCCGGTTTACGTTAAAACAAACATGCATACATACTACTCCTAACAAGCCACCATGTGCTAGGCTGACAAATGGTGACAAGCTGTTGACCTTGGTAATAAATCTGCTGTTGGCTCCCAAAATAAAGTCCTTTTTGCATTCTTAGTCACTTACATATTGATTTGGACATTGGTAGTCAACTTGTTTAACATAAGAAATAGCCCAGAGCAGTTACTTACTTTGGGTGGCGCCTCATCCGAGCCTCCTGAATCCCAGGATACGGGGACTTGCCTCCTCATCTCCATACGGCTGCGCTCCTCCTGCTGTGCCTTCTCATCCGCGAGGATTGTACTGCACAAACACCGGTGGATAGCACTATCAAACAACATCTTTCTTCTAAAACTTATTAGATCAAAATATGGATCCTTGAATTTGCGACCACTCTTGCAGAGCAGAGCAGAAAAGTTAAAGCTCTTTAGTACAAATGTTAATGTAAAATTATTTCCCCTCAAACTTTGCTTTCATTCCTTTAAATAAGAAAGTGTTCAAGGAGACATTTCCAGCTTTATGCAGTTGGTTAAAAGGTGGAGTCACTCTATCGTAGACGAGTCAGTCTAAGATCACAACCCACGCACGGTCGACTCAACTACCAGGGAACTACCATTATAACCAAAACACTATTTCATAACCAAATACGTCATGGCAAGCTGTAAGTAAAGTCAAACAGCCTGAATAAGAGGAAAACAGTCATACCATTCACACAATCATTAACCACTTCTCATTCTAGACTGCTATGTGAATAATAAGAGGCACTAATACAAAGACATTAACAAACATTGCCTAATAATGACTAAAGGTTTGGGGGCAGCACCATTTTATCTGTTAAAGACATACATTTAATTCAGCAAGTGTGCATCAAATTGATTGAAAAAAAAGATTTGTAACATTTTACCCATGTAGACAGCGGTTTACAATAATAAGAAATATTTCTTAAGCATCAAATCTTCAAATTACAATGATTTTGGATCATGTGACACTGAAGACTGGAGTAATGTTTGCTGAAAAATCAGCTTTGCCCTCACAGGAATAAATGGATTATTTAAAAATATATATAGTATAAACACAATATGAGAGTTTTTACTGTATTTTTTATCTAATAAATGCTGCTTTGGTTAGCAGAAGAAATTTCATTCAAAAACATTTTAAAATCTTACCAACCTGATAGCACAAACAATGTTTCAGGGTGGGGTTCAGTACATCCACAGAAATGTCACAGAAAAAAAACTTAAATATTAGCAGTAACCATAAAACTCATCAAACAGTCTATATAGTATCGATATGTGAAGCTCGTACCTGTCGTCAGTGAAGTCTTGCACTCAGAGGCGGCTACAGAAACGCAAGAGGTGCGAAAGAACGGAGCATTTAAGTCTTAGAGGTGAGAGAATGCAAGCTGACTGAGAGAGGGACTATTTCTGGAAACTCTATTATCTCAGAGTCCATGAGTGGATGGACAGAGAGAGGGAGGGAGAGAGAGAGAGAGAGATGCAGGATAAACAGAAGGGACACCTGTTGCGATCAATCCAGACCTGCTGAGCTTCCCCGCATAACAGACCATCATATACAGCCATTTTGCAAGGGTCTAAGGCTCTCAAAGACAAAAGCTGTAGCTCAATCTAATAAAACAGATTAAAAGGTGCCATGATGAGTTTGGGCTTCACAGCTCTTGAGGATTAAAAAGGTTTTTATACAACTTATTAAAAACACACAAAAAAAATCTTTACAAATATCCTCCCAACAATAATAAAAAAAGAAAAAAAACATTTAAACATTTCACCCCAAATGGAAAATTCTGTCATTACTCACCCTCATGTCGTTTATCTTCGGAACACAAATAAAGATATTTTTGATGAAATCTGAGATAAACACCTACACAGCTGACACTTTGGCGCTTCAAAAAGTTCAGTGATTTTTTCTTTTTATGTGAATAAAAGCCTAAATTCAATCTGTTCATCATATAAAGTGATTGTTCCTTCAGAAATTTTGGACTAAACCACTCAATTCATATGGATTAGTTTCAAACTGATTATTTTTACAATCTTTTTATGAACTTTTTGAAGCGTCAAATTGCTAGTTGCACAGCTGTCAGTGGAGGGATAAAAACATCAGATTTCATCAAAAAACTCTTTATTTGTATTCTACGAACAACATGAGGGTGAGTAATTAATAACAGAATTTTCATTTTTGGGTGAACTTTCCATTTAAACAAAACAACTAAATTAAAAGCAAATTTTGGCCTCAGAAATTTTACCAAAATGGTAAAAATCCTAATAACAGACCCTACATAAATACCTCATTTAAAACCCTCATTTCTCAAGTCTAATGCTTAACTTTACTGAGCTATTATGTTCCTTAGAGGACTACTCTGTTAAGAGAAAGTGACAACATTCACACCAGGTTAATTCTGTTCATGTTACACTGTCCAGAATCAAGCAACAAACATCTCAACAACTAGTTACAAACTATAGTACTTCTACAATGATTTGATCCAAACAGCTGAGTGTGAAAACATAATGATTCATTCCTGATATTGTTTGGACAAGACTTTCTTTCTGCAATCGCTGACAAAGACTCCTTTTGTGTATCTTGTGCGTCAAACCCATGCGAATTTATTCAGTTTAATAATCCTCACTTCATCTCAGCATGTACTGATGGAAACACATCAAGAGATAATTTTGGGGAAGGTACATAAAATTAAGTTCTATTAAAACTTGCTGTTTGGCAATCATTAACATGACACTCTTTTAAAACAAACCTCATCAACGTTGAGACCATAAATCCACAAAACGATCTCAAGTATACAAAGGCTAATTTCCTTATCAAACACAACAGGATATTGACTAAAGCTCTGCTCTGATGCCTTCAGCACCAGTTATGGCTGTGAATTGGCTTTATAAATGGCAATAACGGTGCAAATATTTACAGGGTCTCCTAGAAACAGACATGCTACTATTTAACGTACAGCTAAATTAATGAGTGTCGAGAGAGGGAACAATTTCACTCCATATAAGATACCTAGAAAGGAATAAATTTGGAAACTCAAACATGGAACATGACATATCGGTCTCAATTTGGACATATGGGGCATTTGTGTATAAATTAAACATCTCATGCTGTCAAATCTGTTTTATATCAAATAGAAAACTTGGATGTTTTGCTGAAGGCAGACAAGATTCCTGAGAATACTGAGGAATCAAGTGTTTGATGGCCTGTCAGACTACAGGTCGTTTTTCCTATCCCTATTAGCGTTTACGGGAACTGACTGCGTGTGTGGACAAGAACAGACATTTGGGAACTCAATACTATTGTAACACGAAAGATGCGGGAGGGTGTGTACATGTCTGAAAGAGTCAGTGAGAGATAAATACTCAAGGACGTGTGAGAAAGAAAGATTTTGCTTATAGTTGCAATTCTAATTATGAAATCATACCCAGACAGGAAGTGAGTCAAGGCTTAACAAGATTAACCTTCCTCTAAAATGCAATTCTCGATGTTTACAATTACATGTACAGTAAAAAATAGTAGAGTTTAGGAAATAAGTCTCTCTTTTGTTCATCGAGCCTGAATTTATTTGATTAAAAATACAGTAAAACAATAATATTAATAATAATATTATTACAATTTTAAATTGTATATGATTTCAGAATGTAATTTATTCCTGTGATTGCAAAGCAGAATTTTCAGTCTTAAGTGTCACATGATCCTTTAGAAATTATTCTATGATGCTGATGCTCAAGAAACATTTCTTATTATTATCAGTTAAAACTATTATCGGTCGTGCTGCTTAATATTTCTGTGAAACCGTGACACTTTTTTAGTTGTCTTAATAAATAGGAAGTTCAAAAACTTTTGTTTGAAACAAAGATTCTGCAACATTATACATTTCTTTACAAGCTGATTTTTTTTTCTTTAAAAAATTGTTTTACTAAACCCCAAAATTTGAATAGTACTGTATGTGCGTGGGAAGATGTTTTGTATAAATGACATTATAAAATAGAGGGGGGAAAAGAACAATAATTCCCATGAACAGCTTCAATGAAAAGTCTATCAAAAAAATTTAAAATACAAAAATAATATATAAAATAAAAACTGTAAAAAGTGAGTGCTACTGTACTGCTGAAACTAATAAAATGCTCATTTAAAATGGTGTTATAGTGATTGAGTAAGTTAATAGAATACTTGTGATAAAATATATATAAATAATAATCTAAATGTAACAACAGCAACTAGGAAATATTCCTGCTGCTTAAATATTAATGTTGAATTCACAAACTCGGAATGAATCAAACTCTGTATGATATCAGAAAACATAAAGATATGGTGCACATATGGGCAATTATATGAAAAAGTAACAACCACAGTGAGTGAGAGATATATATATATATATATATATATATATATATATATATATATATATATATATATATATATATATATATATAAAAACACACACACACACACACACACACACACACACACACACACACACACACACACACACACACAGAGGTTGTTACTTTTTCATACAATTGCCCATATGTGCACCATATCTTTATGTTTTCTGATATCATACAGAGTTTGTGAATTCAATACTAACATTATAGCAAGCTGAGCATTGGAGTCATGCAGCTCTAAATCAACTGTGACTACCCTGCATGAGCACCACAACTAAATGTGTTCAGACATAAAATGCATTACAGGTCTATCCTCAGTCCTTTTCATTGAACTCAATCAAGAATGGCTGAAACAATGCACAAACCAATCTTTAAACAATCACTGCAGTCAAACAGTTATTTATATAAGAGCATTACAGCGCCATCTACTGCTATCAGGCAGATCGGTTGACTGAGGTTATGAGACTATAGTTATGTAAGGATGTTTAGACTGCCACCAAAAATATGATATCCAGATTTTAACCAGATGGGGTTTTTTAAGTCTGGACAGACAACACATGAGATCAGATTTACAGATCTCATAGTTTGTTATGTCTGGACACAGAATTTATTTGATCACTTGCAATTAATAGTGCAGACAGTCTACATTAAAAGATCTGATATAAGTTATATATATATAGGACTTGCCCGCAGTCTGTACACAGTAACAAGTGTATGGACAACCACATTATTTTTTTTTAACATTTTTACATATGCATATAAAAATATGCCTTCAAAACCATTACCTTTAACATTCAAGTGCAGCTCATAGTGAATGGAGCAGGATTTGTGCAAAACTCAAAGTTATGTGGACTGACCTTAGTTGGCCTTTGAGCTCAGTGAATCGAGGTCGTTTGCTGGGATCGTACGCCCAGCACTTGGTCATCAGGCTGTAGAGGGTCGGCGGGCAGTTGGGTGGCATAGCCAGACGCTCACCGTTCTCAATCCGACCAATCACATCATTATTCTTCACGCCTTGAAAAGGCTTCACTCCATACATCAGTATCTCCCACATACACACTCCTAAAACACAAACATAAAGTGAGTCTAGATACACACGAAGACCATCACAATACTCCACATTAGACAAAACCTAATTTTAGTTAGTAATTAAAGACGGCTATAAAACAAGTGGTGTACACACTATTAATTAAACTTTCACTACACAGAATGGGAAAAATCTAGCTCTACGCCACCTCTTTATACACACATACACAAACAAACAAAGAGACATTTTCTAATCTGTCCTAAACGTATTAAACGCATAATGCTAATGGACATCGTTTTTGTGGGCTGTTTCAATGTCTGAACATGCTTAGAATGTTGAGATTCTGATTCTGACAAGAGGAATTGAAAGCAGTAAAGCACAAGCACACACATTCTTACCAAACATCCACACGTCGCTGGCTGAGGTAAAACGTCTGAAGTTTATTGACTCTGGCGCCATCCATTTAATAGGTAGTTTTCCCTTAGAGGCTGCAAAGAGAGAGAGAAAGAGACAATGTGTGAATGGGAAGAGTCTGTTCCAAAAGTCTGAGACCACTAGTAAGAATGCTTCTATTTTGCATTATTTTCTAATTCAAAGCAACAAATTTCACTAAAAATTATATTATCAGCATAACAGTACAGAATCTAAAATATTTCTGCATTTGTATATTCTTCTTTTTTTTGTTTGCATGAAATAAATTAGTTGTTTTAAAGCTTTTAAATATTGTCTACTTTGAGACTTTTGAACCCCAATGTGCACTTCCATTCAGTTTGGGGATGGTAAGATTATGTTGAATGACTTTCAGATTTAAAGAAATCTGTTTTTCTCACCAAGCATTTGAGGGAAAATACAGTAAAAATAATAATATTGTGAAATTTTACAACAATTTTTAAACAACTTTTCTTTTTTAAATATTTTCAAATGTAATTTATATCTATGATGGCAAAATAGCAGCTTTCTTCTGTCACATGACCCTTGCTGAATTTTGGTACCGATCTGGTGCTCAAGAAACATTTATTATTATTAATATTGTCAATGATGAAAAGTTGAGTTGCTTTATATATTTGTGATTTTTTTCAAGACTCTTCACTGATTGAACATCACTGATTTCAGACAGATTTGAATCTTTCCAGGTTTCCATACAATTTTTTTTTCTTCCCAAAAAGGTTTACCACACATTAAAAATGGTTACAGATCGCCACAATCTTATATTTTTGTGATAATCTAATTTAACTTTAGAGCATATACATTCTATATCAAAGGTAGCAAAAGATTGTTTGGAAACACATTTAAGTAAAAATGAAATTAAAATAAAATCACATTTATTTTATTTAAGGCAAATAAATGTGGTGTCACATGACAGAGTTAGCCTAAAATGCAGTGTCTGCGTTCGTCGTTTTGCACCTGTTAAAGCACAATTTCTCTGTTATAACACAGTAGTTAGTTCACCAAAATGCCTATTACCATTAAACACAACCATCATCAACACTGATAACACTCATCATTTGAACAATCATTCACAAAATTCCTACCAGGTAGCATAAGGGGATGATTTGCTAAATTGTTCAGTAAGGCTGTGAAGTTTATACTTGTATAAACGTACGTAAAAAAAAAATGATATCAAATAACAAAATTATAACATTTAATTTTGACTAATTATTTATCATATAAGTGCTTAATGTTTCAGCTATTTACGGTTACAGTGACGACAGTGCATGAAGTGTGCTTACATTTTACTGTACAGTACTAGCCAGTATTAGATTATTATAGGAAGTGTGCATTATGCCATAAAATAAATAAAAAGACAGAAAAAGAGAATTTTAGGTTGATCTGAATGGGAAAAGTGATATAGTTTCCAAAATGTGGATTTATTTACTTTGTCAATAATATGACCATATTATTTAAAAATAAAATGTCTGAATCATGATTAAATAATTCACTGATATATTTTGACAGGCCATGCATGCAAATTGAAACATTTAATCCAGTACAACACAGAGCCCTGCAAATAACATGCAGAAAAATAAGGTGTCCTTAAAAGAAAGCCATCAATCTTCATTAAACAATTCTTTTGTAGTGTACTTGTATGTTCAAAGGTGCATTAATTAATCAATTATTAAAAAACATGAATAAATCTATTGCATTTATATTATTAAATTGCATATCACTATTGGCATTTGGTAAGAAAAAGTCAAGTTGCCTCTCAAATTGAATTCATTCTTATTCATGTAATTTTGTCTAATTTTTTTTTCTTGATTACATATCTTAATTTGACGCTCCTTTTATTTTGCAAGTTCAAATGTATTCATTTTGTTCTGAGGATGAAGTTAAATTGCTGTAAAAAATATTTCAACTTAAAGTGCCTATGCTACATTTAAATGTGGAGTTTGAGTTATCTCAAGTTAAATCTGGGAAAATATTGTAATGCAAAAGTTTTAAGTTGTGATGGCTAATTGCAAAGATATTTGTGTATAAATTCGGAATAGGCAGTTGTTTCTCATTTTAAAAATAAGAGGTCTGTTACCAAGCAATCTTTGTAATCTACAGTATGTGTTTGTGTGTATATACAGGGAGTGCAGAATTATTAGGCAAATGAGTATTTTGACCACATCATCCTCGTTATGCATGTTGTCTTACTCCAAGCTGTATAGGCTGGAAAGCCTACTACCAATTAAGCATATTAGGTGATGTGCATCTCTGTAATGAGAAGGGGTGTGGTCTAATGACATCAACACCCTATATCAGGTGTGCATAATTATTAGGCAACTTCCTTTCCTTTGGCAAAATGGGTCAAAAGAAGGACTTGACAGGCTCAGAAAAGTCAAAAATAGTGAGATATATTGCAGAGGGATGCAGCAGTCTTAAAATAGCCAAGCTTCTGAAGTGTGATCATCGAACAATCAAGCGTTTAATTCAAAATAGTCAACAGGGTCGCAAGAAGCGTGCGGAAAAACCAAGGCGCAAAATAACTGCCCGTGAACTGAGAAAAGTCAAGCGTGCAGCTGCCAAGATGCCACCAGAGCTGCAACATCACTGGAGTGCCCAAAAGCACAAGGTGTGCAATACTCAGAGACATGGCCAAGGTAAGAAAGGCAGAAAGTCGACCACCACTGAACAAGACACACAAGCTGAAACGTCAAGACTGGGCCAAGAAATATCTCAAGACTGATTTTTCTAAGGTTTTATGGACTGATGAAATGAGAGTGAGTCTTGATGGGCCCGTGGCTGGATTGGTAAAGGGCAGAGAGCTCCAGTCCGACTCAGACGCCAGCAAGGTGGAGGTGGAGTACTGGTTTGGGCTGGTATCATCAAAGATGAGCTTGTGGGGCCTTTTCGGGTTGAGGATGGAGTCAAGCTCAACTCCCAGTCCTACTGCCAGTTTCTGGAAGACACCTTCTTCAAGCAGTGGTACAGGAAGAAGTCTGCATCCTTCAAGAAAAACATGATTTTCATGCAGGACAATGCTCCATCACACGCGTCCAAGTACTCCACAGCGTGGCTGGCAAGAAAGGGTATAAAAGAAGAAAATCTAATGATATGGCCTCCTTGTTCACCTGATCTGAACCCCATTGAGAACCTGTGGTCCATCATCAAATGTGCGATTTACAAGGAGGGAAAACAGTACACCTCTCTGAACAGTGTCTGGGAGGCTGTGGTTGCTGCTGCACGCAATGTTGATGGTGAACAGATCAAAACACTGACAGAATCCATGGATGGCAGGCTTTTGAGTGTCCTTTCAAAGAAAGGTGGCTATATTGGTCACTGATTTGTTTTTGTTTGGTTTTTGAATGTCAGAAATGTATATTTGTGAATGTTGAGATGTTATATTGGTTTCACTGGTAAAAATAAATAATTGAAATGGGTATAAATTTGTTTTTTGTTAAGTTGCCTAATAATTATGCACAGTAATAGTCACCTGCACACACAGATATCCCCCTAAAATAGCTAAAACTAAAAACTACTTAAAATATTGATACAAAAATATTCAGCTTTGATATTAATGAGTTTTTTGTGTTCAGTGAGAACATGGTTGTTGTTCAATAATAAAATTAATCCTCAAAAATACTACTTGCCTAATAATTCTGCACTCCCTGTACACACATGCATGCATACATACATACACACACACACACACACACAGTATATTGGCTTAATTAGTTTAGTAATTAAATGTTTTTGTTTCTCTGATATCACCGTTTTGGTCTCTGTTTGTTTTTTTGCAACAGTTTCTTTTTGTGGACATAAAACCGTCCACATGATATCAGAGCATTTTAATGCAAATAAGTACATGAGCGCAGTATCAGGCTGTGCATCCCTAATTTAATGTGTCCCTGCTGTATAAAAGTTCTTTAAAAAAACAAGCAAACAAGGAAATATGTTGACAGTCCCTTCACACCTTTATAATAAGAGCTGTCCTCCATGTATCTAGACAACCCAAAGTCTCCCAGCTTCACACAGTCCACTGAGGACACAAGAACATTCCGTGCCGCAATGTCCCTGAAAAAAAAAATTGTTAGTTTAGAAAATGCTTTATATCCAGACTGTCATCAGTACAATAAATAAGTGCAACTAGATAAGGCTCCTGATCCTTCCTGCAAAAACATTCAACAGGAAAGGGAAGTGATGACTATGACACCAGCAGTGTTTGCCAGATGTGGACACATACCTGTGTACAAAGCGTTTGCTCTCTAGGTATGCAAGGGCTGTGCTGAGCTGGTAAGAAAACAGGATGAGCGATGCCAAATCCAGACTGTACTTCCTAATCTGAAGAAAGGAACGCAACTGAAAAATAAAACCAATGCTGAACATTAGATGGAGCTGTTGTACAGTTCACAGGAAACCACATGAGTTTTCATTACATTAGCATGCTTTTCCTCCCACAGCTGTTCACAGGTTTAGGAAATCACAGCTTAAATGGTTATCACAAGTAGACAGCACTAAATACAGGTTTAAAAGCTTTTTTGGTGATCAGTCAAACCACATTTAGTGATGGTCTGAAAACAAACTAGTGAATTAATGAGTGAAATAATTTTACATTAAAAGTGTTTATACATAGAGTATATACGTTTTGTCTTCAGAATAATCTTAAAATAAAAATGTTTTTTTTTTTTTTTTGAGTTGAATAAGAAGAAAAAAGGTAACATGTTTGAAACGTCACGGGTAAATAATGACAGAATTTCCATTTTGGGAGAACTATCACTTTAAGAAAAAAGATAAGAACATTTCTATTTGGCATAAAAAAAATGTTTTAAGTTAGAAGAAAATAGTTTAGTTTAGAATTTTAATCTAAAGTAAGTTCTATCGATCTGGCCCAAGATGTGATGACAAGATGTCAGCTTTTTATCAGATAATAAATGTTAACACCAGGTGTAAATATGGCTTTACGTTAATGCGATATACCGGTAAATGGCTACATAAAACACTTTAGAGAGTTTTTAGCAATGTAGCAGGTAACAGTTTCCCATCAGAAAGCCCATTTACGCTCATGCACAGAGTGTCTCAGTTGGATTGAATCATCTGAGACGTGTTATGACAAACAGCCTCCACTAGCAATCATCTTTACTACGCCTTTATGGCTGGTTTATGAGACAAGCGGTCAAGATGGATTCATAGAGCCTTAACTGCCATCTTTGCAAATAATGCGAGCTAAATGAGTTTAATATAAGGTCAGGCTACCATGGACATTTAAGATGTGTTCAAACACCTCCCCTAAACCCATTGCAATCTGCTACACATAACCCAGATTGCCAGCCAGAAGAAAAAGAAAAACTACCTCTCCCAGTGTGCACAGCTCCATGATTATCCACACTGGGTTTTCTGTAATAACGCCAATCAGCTTAACAATATGCGGGTGATCGAACTGTCGCATGGTCACTGCAGGAACAGAGAGACAAAATTAGCCCATCATATGACATTTTAGCAGTGTATATATACACTGCAGAATATAAAATTTTTATTATTATGAAGAAAATATTCAAAGGTTTGGGGCCAGTAAGAATTCATTTTTTTAATGAAATTATAAATTTTATTCAGCAAGGACCCATTAAATTGTCCAAAAGTGACAGTGTAATGTATTTGTAATGTTATAAAAATATTCTATTATTTCAAGTGAATACTGTTATTTTGCCATTTGGCTTTCAATTTTGATAATAATAAGAAATGTTTCTTGGACACCAAATCCGTATATATTAGAATGATTTTTGAAAGATCATGTGACACTGAACAATGATACTAAAAATTAATCATCTTTGCAGGACTAACTTTTAAAAATATTTTAATACAGATAAAAATGTTTATTTTTCAATTATAATATTTCTATAATTTTACTCATTGTAATAATATTTTGTTGCCTGCAAACTGCATTTTGTTGCCTTGTACCTGTACTTTTGTAATGACAATAAAGTTGAATCTAATCTATTCTTTCAAAATGTTACTGTTTTTACTGTATTATTTATCAAATAAATGCAGCCTTGGTCTTTCGAACAACAAAAATTGTAACTGTAGTGCACATATTTGTTGTTGCACTCATAATGCAAGGACAATATATTACTCGCATAGCAGTATAGAATTTTTTTATTGCAAGTATATTTCTTTGCTGTTATGGGCTGCTGGGTATCAGAGATTTTACACTCACAGGCCTCCTGGAGGAACTTCTCTCGAACGCTGTCCGAAGTGCAGTTCTTACATGTTTTTATTGCCACAGAAAGAGCTGGGTTCTCCTGACGACAAAAAATAAATACAAAATATATTTAATAACCGTTTTACTCTATTTTCCTGTTTCACATGACATTCCTATATTCTTTCCTATCATAGTATGAAAATTCTACTTTAATACAGAGTGAACCTTTAATTTCTAATAATCTAATATATACAAACATTCAAAAGTTTAGGGTCAGTAAGATTTAAATTGATTAAAATTTAATTAATTAAAGAGTTATTTAATTTTAACTAATTTATTTAATTGAGAATTTCACCCATAAATGTAAAATTCTTTCATTAATTATCAAGTTAAACAGTTGTGTAGACTGTAAATGAAGGGACAGAAATCTCTCAGATTTCATTAAAATATCATCATTTGTGATTCAAAGATGAATGAAAGTCTTATGGGTTTGGAAGAACATGAGGGTGAGTAAATGGCAGAATTAGAAAGTACTTTTATTCAGCGCGAATGCATTAAATTAATCAAAAAAGACAGTAAAGACTTTTAAATTGTTGTAAATACTTTTCTTTTGAACTTTCAGTTCATCTATTCATTAAAGCACCACAACATATTTCAACAGTTTGTTTGATGATATATTAAAATATATTTTAATACATATTAATAATGTTTCACAATTAAGGTTTAAATAATTTAATAAAAATTTAACTGAGTCATATATACCGGACACAAGTAGATCCCTTGATGGACGTCTCCAAACTGACCCTCTCCTATACAGCGTCCCAGTTCAATTCTGTCTCTTTGGATCTCATAATCTCTGGCTGAAAGACAAAAAGGACCTACAGTGAACAAACACTCAACAATGCCATTTCATATATGATTATTACAGGTCACCATGTACTAATACACCATGCAATCCATTACTTCGTCTGAATAGTTTCATATATGCTTTCAAATATAGAATCCATCCCAAACATGCCGTTACAACACAATTATGAAGAAAAAAAAACGCATACAAAACTCAGTTAAAAAATATATACAAAGGTTTATTCATCAACAAGAGCAAATCAATAACCAAACAAGCCCTTTAAAACATTTATGTAAAAGTGTCAAAGCCAGTTCGGAGCGCCTTTAGTAGAACTTTATTGTGTCAGTTAACCTGCAGCATATATGTGGGTAAATCCAAAAAACTTGGACTTTGGATCAAATTTAGTTTTAGTAAAAATGACTAATGTTTAAAACATCAGTAAATAGGGATAAAAAAATGGTTTCAACCAAAAGAAACACAGACAGGCAAAGCAAAAGCACACAAACACATAGGCCCCACCATCACACATGACGTCGCAAGCATATGGAGGGGAGGGAAGGGAATGAAAACAGCAGGAGAAACAGCTTTACCTTCATCTAGTCCATAATATTCTGTTGTGCCAATAACGAGAGAAAACAAAGTGGCAAATATAACATTGGATAACATTTAGATCACCCTTAACTGACAATTATTTTAAGAAAAAATGTAAATGAACGAAAGCAATGTTTACAAAAACCAAAAGCTACGCTTTCTTTAGCACAGCCCTGTGATTTTAACACTTACATGGTAATTTCACAATTGCGGGCAGCTTGTTTAAAATTAAACAGCATAATTTAACCTTAAAAAGCAATACTACCCATGGAAAAAATAGGTAAATAGAAAAGCAGTGAATTCAGTAGTATAGAAGGTAAAACTTAAAAATGCTATATATATAAAATGAACTTAATGTTATTCTAATAGGTAATTTAATGTTACAAACACATAAGATTAAAGAAAAATGTATTAAATAATTAAATAACGTTCTCCAAAACACGGCAACATACTCAGGTTCTCCTTTTTTGAATAATGTACTAAATAATTTATCCCAACAGCATGACAAAGCTAAATGTTTGTTCCATTTCTAAATCAGGCGTTCAACATCATATCCATTTCAATGCTTCCCTTCAAGCACATGGCACAGCGTCCAAGTTACCGTACCAGTATCGGTCAATACAAGGAATTAGTTCTATTATTATAATACAAATTGCTCTTTTCAAGCCCACACTGAGCAAATGATGATTGACTGAGATGCAAGCGCACAGAGAGAAAGAGACAAAACTGAACATCACGTTACTCTTGAGTTCAGTTTCAGATCTAAACGAACAGCTAAGCAGAAAGCGACACCGACTCAAGCGTCTATAAACGTCTCAAGAGCGTCTGTGTCTGTAATACCAAACAGCATGTTCAAAAGTCAGGTAGATAATAGGAAGTATGTTAGGAACATTTTCAGAGTGGTATGTTTGATTTAGAGGATGTTTTTACAACACAGAACAGCTGAACTAACTTACGAACACAAGGGTGTCACAATAAAAGAACAAATAGTTTACTCTCTAGATTCTAATACACAGTTTCAAGTTAACATTTGTAGACAAAACACAAGTTTTAGAGAGATTTTTTTTTAAGCCAGAGCACCACTGGTCTGAGATCAGTGTAACCCTGTGATACTCACTGGAAGGCATGGTGTATGTGTCCTCTTCATCTATGATCTCAGCGTAGTCGTCGGTTTCTGTAAACGGAAAACAGTATTTTAAATCCTAATGAACCAGGACCGGCTAAAAACAGCCATTCCAAAACCAGAAAGCTGCTAAGAAACATGTCCTCTCATCTCTGGCACAACTCAGACACTCCATCTCCTCTTCTCCATTAACGAAGCAGTGCTAAGTTTAAAAGTGTTCAGAGGTCTATGTAATCTGCAGGAGCTTGAGTTGGCTTCGATCACATCCTCGCAGCTGTGATATCGGAGTGTGTTTAAAGAGCGAGTACATCTGGTAGTAATGAGGGGGAAATTTCTTTCTAAAGCATTGGTATCATTGGGAAAAACAGATGAAGTCATGGGTAATCTGACAGCTATTGTGTCAGTCCAGTCTGGCTTTGAGGAAAAAGTTATGTCAAATATTCTCTATGCAGCAAAGGTCAACAGATTTTGACAGCTCTTATTGACTGTCAGTGAAGTCCCATGAGTGAGTGATGTGAGCAAACACTTTCCAGTCACTGTGAGAAAGGGATGCGTGTTTTCAGTAGATAAAGTCTCCAACATGGCAGTACCAAAAAGCTATTGCTGCGAGAGGTCACACATACACCTAGGTATTTTGTTTTTCTTGAGTTCACAGGACTGTAACGTGAAGCTGAATGCAGTCAAACTGTGCTCAAACACTGAAGCAACGGTTCACTTCTCTTTTTAGTAGTAGGCTTTAGCAAATAGTTCTTCTAAAGGGAAAAACTTAAAATTTTAAAAACTTATAAAAGCTATTTGATGATATTTATATATCTTTAGCTCTAAAATGGTGACACAAAAAAAAGAAAAAAACATAACTGTCACCACAGTCATTGTTGCAAAGTTAAATGAATAGCAATAAACAAAATATATATTTAGGTACAAATTTATATGTTGTAAAATGCCATGTAGAGACTTTTTTTCAACATTTCTGATTGATAGCACACACAAAAAAAGAGTTAATTGTTTGAATTTGTCACACACAAAAGAAAAAATGGGTTCATCAAAAATATTGTATTGTGAATATATGTGTATTGTTGTCCCGCTCAATAAGAAAAAATTGGACTTTACCATCCCCACCAATATCATCTGTGGATCCAATCAGCATGCAAAAGATTTAAAAAGAGAGACAGAGAGAAAGAGAAAGCGTTAAATTAAGGTCTTTATCATAACAGAAATAAGCTGGTACTGAGGAGAGGCAAGAGCACAAAAGAGTATTTCAAGGCTGTTACACAGTGCAATAAAGAAAAGCCCCAAACCATTTTTAGCAAGAGGAAGATCTTGAAAAAAACATGTTGAATCTTTAGCTTACATTAAATACACATGCAGTATCATGGTGGGGGACTTCCTAGTGATCTCTATTGTTCTTCCACTGAAATAATGACATTTTCTATCCCGTTTATCAAGCATTTTCCTTGTAATGAACACTGATCACTGCAATTTAGGTCACTTCAGGTTTAACCTTTCTTATGAGGACATTTTAGATACAGAGCAGCATACTTCCATTTCAACTAGAACAACTGCTCAAAATGAATGAGATCAAGAGTTTCCAGAAAACATCAAAGGGTCAAAGAACATGGTAGGAATAAATTATGGATTATGGATCTATTATCAATGAAAATGCAAGATCAAGTCTTACCTGAAATAGAGATTGCTTTAGTCCGGACTCCTTGCATCCGCTTCTCATGGTTTGCTGATCTTTGTAACAGAGGTTGAAGAAGATGAATCATGTACATTTTCAATCAAGCTTAAATAACAGTATGACCTTTTCGACACTGAAGCCACTGAGCTGGTTTGTTCATTTAGACTGTGCGGAGGAGGGATGACATAACAGAGGGGCACTACCACAGTCACCTTAATGGGAGCTGGGCTGCACGTCACATTAGTTGAGAGTACACTGAGAGATTCTACATGTCTGAGCCAAAGGAGCAAGAACAGAGTGTACAGGAACTGAGTCCATCTAATGAAAAAAAAGACCAAAACACTTTTACCGAGTTTTGAAACTTACTTTGGAGCTTTTGGGATAGATGGAAGAGCTCGCTCTCCTTCTGTTGACAAACATTGACAAATAAAATGTAAGTGTAAAAACCAGTTGTCAATGAGTTTATTCGATGTTTGAAGTTAACATGAGCAACGGTGACCATTGGCAATGTACGATAGCTGTGTTTTATGCAAATAAGGAGTGACAGTATGTATGGTGACAACCAATGGAATCGAATCCAGTGAAGTTCATTTAACAGTTAACGAGTGAACATGCTAGGCAAGGGTTAGCATGGTCGACTAGATGTGCATCTCTTAGTAATGTCAAATAATTTGTTTTAACTTTATTTTTATCAGACAACCTATTAGTTGTTTAGGAAAATATGTTGTGTTGCACATAGAACAGGTATACAGTTCAAATGTTTAGGGTCTGTAAGATTTTTTTTATATACTTTTGAAAGAAGTCTAACCTGTGCTTCATCTTTTGATTAAAATACAAAAAAAAAAAAACGTAAAGTTGGGAAATATTATTACAATTTAAAATAGCTCAAATGTAATGAATTTTCAGCATCAATATTCTAGTCTTCAGTGTCACATGTACCTTTTGTGGAAATGTGACCCTTTTTTCAGGAATCTTTTGATGAATATATATATATATATATATATAAGTATTTGGTAACTACAAATGTATGTTTTAATTATTCTGAATCAATTTAATGTGTCCTTGGTGCATAAAAGTATTAATTTCGGTAATACTGTAGTTTATAATAAAGTTTCTTTTTTAAAACTTTAGTTAACATGAACTAAACGATGAACAATATTTTATTCATTTATTCATCTTAGTTAATGTTCATCTAAACATTTCCTAAAACATTTAAGATTGAAAGTTGTATCTGTTACATTAGTTTCATGTACTGTGAACCAACATAAAAAACCGGTAAACATAAATTGTATTAACATAAAGGGTAATAAATGCTGTAGAATCTATTGCTCGTTGTTAATGAACCTTATTCTAAAAATACCTAATTTCTTTTAAAAAAAAATCAAATAAAATCATACAGACGCTTAAAAAGTAGAGTATCTGACTGAGATCAATATCTGTATTGTATGTTTGTGGTCTCACCTTTCTGTACACGGATGATAAACGATGAGGATGTTCCATTAACAAGTCTACAGTAACCGTCAATGAGATCGGCCATGTTTTCCGCAGTGTTCAGTGTTGTAGTTGTTACCGTCAGAGGCTGAGAAATGATCAAGAACACCGTCCCATATCCATGTACAAAAACCACATATAAAACACTGAAAAAATGTGTGAGTACTACCTCAGGTGCTCCAGCCACATCTAACTGCAGCATCCCCTTCCTCTCTCGCTCCTCGAACTGAATACTCTGCACTTGTGTGAAGTTGGCGAGGTGTGTTGGCTACAGAGAAAGTGAAATGGACTTTAAAAAAACATTGTGCAAATGTCTATCTGTCTATTCTCCCAACCATAGGACTACAAAGTACTCACGTTTGAGCCTTTGTCTGTCAAGTAACTGATTCCCTCCTCAGGTCCGATGGCCAACTCCACTGATATCACCCAGCTCGACTATCACACACAACAACAGACACATTCAACTCAAACATTTCATGAAACACAAATAAATTAATAAATTCAACGCAACATTACTGTCCCATCACACTGATTAATGATTAAAGGCTGTAGCCATCCTAAAACAAATAAACATTTGAAGATGCTGATATTTGTCTTTCAGCCAACAGAGGGCGCTACAGACCATAAAAGTAATGCATCACTGTTAAGACAGATATCATAAATCAAGAAGGTTATTACATGACTTGTGGCTTTATTTTAATAAATTGAATTCATTAACATCTAAACTCAACCCACCCCTAGAGCACATTTAAAACACTCCTTATCAAATCTGTATATAGGCGACAGGATCTCAAAGAACTTGAGGATACACTGCTCATCGTTCAGATTGGCAAACTGTTTAAAAGTCTGTTGGATCAGTTTCCGCAGAGATTTAGCCTGAAAAGACAAAACACAATGAGTTTTAATCAAATTAAGCTATTAATTACAATGCCTTATCCTTTACTTTTTCCTATCTGAGTTTAAAATAGAAAGAAAGATTGTAAACACTGTGAAACACTGCTCCGTGTCCTCTGGCTCAACCAATGGCACACATTTGGGGAAGGACTACAGCCACAAATGTCCCACATTTAGGTGTTAGACAACAAGAACCTTATTTCAACAAACTGGGATATTGAAACCTTTTAAAAGGAAAAGGCATTCATTTTAAATGTAGGGTCTTAATCTAAATTTAAACAGTTTCCTAATAGCTTTCAAAGGAATCTTTAATGGAGTAAACAAGTTGTGTCAAATTATGCAAACACTATCAAAAAGTGTTCATTATTCAGATGTGATAATTAGCCAATTAGAATCAGGGTCCATTCCTTAAGAGATGCTGAATGTTTGCAAATTAAACCCCCCTAAAAATGGTCAGCAATTCTCTCTTCCCTCTCGACATGGGCTTGGGTTGCCATGGCAACCAATGAAAGAAGGCAATTTTGGGTTGCTTTGAGGAAAAATGCAAACTATAAAAAGGAAGAACAGAAGAGAATGAAAGCCACAAAATATGCAGAAAATCCTCTTTAACAAAAAAAAGGGAAATCCCTTAGGGAATATTTCCAAATGCATTTAAACGCATACAGAATTACAATTTAGTGTAAAATCTCAATGATGCAATGAGCAAAAAATACAAATTACAGAGGATACTAACCGCAAAAACTTAAAGGATCATTAGATCATTTTTGGATGTTAAATAAAAAAAATTATAAATGAATTTTAAATGTAAAGCCTTTGGAAATTAATATATAATTTCAAATAATAATGCAATAAAAGCAGCTAAAATAACAGTAGTCATCAAGCCACAGCATACGGAAGACTAGGTAGGTCAGTTGGAAAAGGAAACTGGCTCTCTGGCAAACTGCATTTCATTAGAACGGTTCCCTTCATTGGCTTTGCGAGAGCGAGCGAGAGAGAGCAAGAGAACAGAACTGGGCCAAATCATCTCAGGGGTGTGAGACCACAGAGGAAGCCAGGCAGGTAATAACATTGATTTTGCCTGAACAATGGCATTTTCTCACATCCAATAAATCAAGACAAGCACCATTTTGAAGAAGTCATCGCAGAAGCATCAGCAATGTTCTATTACCTTTACTGAATCTAATAAACTCTTTGGAAAGAATCTCCGCAGACCAACATCCTTCCTGCAGGGAGAGAATAAAGAAAGACACTGACTTCAGTTTGCAAAGAAAGTAAAACATCAGACCAGATTTTGGGGTAAAGACACAACAACTTGTTTGAGGCTGAACCACTGTTAGAGATTATTGTCTCTTCCAGTATAAACTCTACAGTAACGGAGCCCCTGCACCACTGCAGGAGATACGCAAAGATCAATTATACTCTACTCAAAATAGATCAGACAGGTTTCAGAGGGCCATGCAACACGGGCCAGTTATTCTGACCCATATACACACAATCTGAAAGAAAACGAGATGGAAAGAAATCCTCTAATGCTCAAAAACCTAGGAGTACTCGTTTCAGTCTAATATGAGCTTGTTTTGAAATATACAGCATTACACCATAAGGGAACAGTGTTCTGTGTGATACGAGATAACAGGAGTAATGAAAATGAGAATGGAATTTTATTTAATTTAACATCCACGTACAAAAGTCCTGAGTAAGTTAATAGAGACGGTGACAAGCAGTACTAGATTTTGCATGCCGTTTTTTGCGGTGTCACCAAGTTTCTTTAAGGAGGCCCATTTTAATTCATTTTTAAACTTTTGACAACTGTGAATATTTCCTCTAATAGCACCAATATATCTCACAAAACACTGTCATGTTCTTTCTTCATTGTAAGGCACAAATTCAAAGCTAACTGGACCAAAATTCCTCAGGTTCAATAGAAAGGATTCTGTCTGAAGAAGCATCACATAATTAAATATGGGTACAGAACTGGATACTAATGATTCAAACATAGACAGTATTACTTACTCTAATAATTCATAATTTGATTTCTTATCCAGGGCGTTACCACGCATGTCCCTGAAAAACCTCCTGGAATAGAGAAGAGGACAGTGATTTGTCTGAATTCAACCTGTAGTTAATAAAAATCATAGGAAAAAACTTAAATATACACATTTACAACACCTTTCAAAAGTTTGGGTTTGGTAAGACAGTGTAAACGTATATTTAAAAAAAAATACATTTAAAATAAAATACAGTAAAAACAGTTATATTGTAAATTATAATTTAATATACATTACAATTTAAAATTATTTAAGTGATGGCAAAGCTGAATTTTCAGCTTTCTGCGTCCACTGTAACCTGATTCTTCAGAAAACATTCTAATATGACGATTTGGTGCTTAAGATACATTTATTATCATCATCATCAATGTTGAAAACAGATGACCTGCTTAATATTTTTGTGGACCTAGAGATGCATTTTTTTCTCCATGATGGCATTAAACTTTTGAACGGTGCCGTGTTTCACACATACCTGATTTCAAGGCAGCCTAGTTTAAGTGCTATGTCTTGATCAACTTGATCGGCAATCTCCATCATATAATCACTTTTCACCTGGGCATATAGAGAAGGACATATGGTGATGATTGTACAGGGTGGATGATATACAGAATTAATAATTTCACTCCTCTGGAACAGATCGATATTAAGTGTCAAATAAATAAAAATAAAGGCCACTGATGTGTTCCAATTTTCAACAACCAGAACTAATTTGCTATTCATGAAAAAATAATGAAGGTTGATAACTCAGACTAAGCAGTAGATTCGCAATCCATTAAAATCCAAATTTTTTCTTTTGTTATTTGTAATTTGTTTGTTTTCATTTCTTTTGTACAGATTGCAACACAAGAAACAGATGGAATTGGTTTGTGCAACTTTCATATGACGAACAGAGACATGAACTTAATACAAGGTCAGTCACTTGTCATTTAAGTGGTTTACAATGATGATTGTGATCTCATGGTTTAATCTTTGTAACCTGGCCGGGATCAAACCAGTTATGAACCATGAGCCTTGAACAAACCACCACTCAACCTCTATGTGAATGAGTCTCACGAAAATACATATTTAACCCCAAAATACTAACAAAAAATATATTAAATTAAAAAGAAATACTGTACAAAAAAAATTGGGTTAAATACAAATATACTTTTTGTAGAACTATTACATTTTTTGCCTTTTTTTGTGTGCATTTTTACACTAATTTCATAACAATTACGATTCTCATTTTTGCAAAAACATCTATAATATAATTATCTTTTTTAAATTACAATCTGCAAAGATTAAAAAATAACCTCATTATGGCAAAATACTAATTTTTATTATTGTTTTGCAAATCTGTACTGAGAATTGGGAGTGTTACAATATAGACGTCATTGTCTTAAAACAATAACAATGTAAAACAAAGTATAACTTCTACCTTTTTCTATATTGGGGTGAAACATAAGCAAAAGGTTTGGCAGTAGTACACAGGCTCCCAAAATTAAACTATCCATCACCTGATGATAAAAGTAGTTAAGAGTTGGCTGGTCCTCAGTAAACTGGTTTAAAAATCCTTTAGGCAAGTATCGAATCCGTAGCTCATATCTGGAGAGAAGAGAGAGAGCGAAAGAAATTATCTCATAACAAAAACACACATGCTGTGGTAAATGATACATACATACATGCATCATCTCAGCATAAATCTCAAAATCACCATTAATCACAGGTGATTATCAATGATTGCCAGCTGTCACACAGCCTGACCAATCACAACAGATGCTTTAGAAAATTAAGCCCTCGGGTTGAACATCTTTATTGCATGTCTTGAATCTTTAACAACGATGATGGTTCTGATTATGGAGCCGTTTACTCATCTTCCCTCTCATATGTGACTGATTAGAGATGCCGGTGAGACAAGATCTTCTAAAGTCTGCCAGACAACACAATTACTGTCGCATCAGTGGCTGCTCTCAGCAGCTGTCTGTCTGGGAGGTAAAAATCACGCCCTGTTCTCTCACAGCTGGCTCACTGTCTGCTCTCAATTACACTAAATTAGTTCAACGCATCTCTCTACCTGAACACGAGCCAGAATGCTGTGGCACCTGCCTCACACGTTCAAAACGATGTTTTCTAAATCGGCTGGGGATGATGTACCTGGAACCTGCTGCCATTTGCCTCTCATGACGAACAGAACATGAAAAAATTTCAGAACGAGTTTCAAATAGTTTTAAATGGAAATAATCTGTGGCGAAAAATACCATGTGCACTATATGTGGGGGCTCTTTTGTGCGGGAAATTTAGATCTGGAAGAACAGCTAAAGATTCTGTCACAAAAGTCGCATTTGACTTTATTCTTGATTCTTGTTGGTGCCTTCATTTCCAGTGAAGAAACAATTCCAAGACTTGAATTAAGTGCCCGTTTCAACATTTTGCAAATCACCCTCTTTTTTTAAACCAGGTTTTAAGTAAATAAAAATACAAAATAATTTTGTAATGAAAATGAATGTCAGAAATGTTAAATTAACTAAATTAAAATATGGGTTTATTTATATTTTACAGACACACACACTGTCTGTACTGTATATATATATATATATATGTGTGTGTGTGTGTGTGTGTGTGTGTGTGTGTGTGTGTTACAAGCCTAGCACAGACTCCCACCAATAAAAATGTAGTATTTTTTTTAATAGAACCAGTCTGGATTTCTGGTTTAGATCAGATTATCACACTGTACTTTAGGCTGTACTAAATAACATTTTTCCATGTGGGAAACATGCTCATACACCATGAAAAACAAGAGATAGCTTGCAGTCAAATCCTATCGGTGTCTTTTCCATTCCTTCAGAAACTGAAAAGGAGAAATTTAACCTACTGATCCGCATTTGCAGACTGTAAAATGCCTTGCTTTAAAGCAAATGCTGCATTTATTATAGGAGCTCTGTTTTTCATTATGAAAACATGCTAGAGGGCAACCAGAATCAAGCTCATCCTTTGAACAGCGGACTTCCCCATAAACGCATAAAAAGCCCATTCATACATAATGAACGGCTGAAGAAAGAAGATGGGTGAAACAAGCCTCCGGCTGCGTGAATGGAATATAAACAATAGAGCAATTAAGCAGGGATTGCTTTATTTAGCTTCATTAAGATAAAACTCACTATGACTAGCCACATCCATTCTGAACTCCTGCCCACTGGGTCAACCTCATTTTGATGTAGAATTATCCAGCCCCAATGTATGAATTATATATAAGCCATTATATTATTCGTTCATCCTCTAAAGACGAACAGCACATTCACTTCAGAAATGCTTTAAAACAGAGTCATATGCAACGTCATCCTCATAAAACAGGCATGACCCACATATAACAAACATGCATTGGATATAAAGATTTTGGAACAGGAATCCTGTTTCATGCATTTAAACAAGGGAAGGTTTAAATAATTTTATTCTTGAACCATCATTTTATTCAATAGTCCTAAAACTGTCAGATGTGACCACTAGATAAAAAAGATTATATCTAAGGTTTATAATGTGTTACAGCACCACAGTGATCTCAGATGTCAAAGACATGCTATCTCGGAGATGTTGTTTTTGACAAAAACAAAGTAGTTTAGGGAAAGACTACAGAAATAAGTAATGGCAAACTGTACTAAGCTGCTGTAAGGCCACATAGATCTGTCAGAAATACAATTCTTGTAGATGCTTCCTCTTCAGACAGCTCATAGTTCTGCTTTCTTTTCTTTTAAATGAATACAAAAAAAATATGTTTGTTGATGAGAACACATTGAAAGTAAACTAGACATTTAAACAACACATTTTCCAAAAGCCAATGCAGATACTTATTTCTAAAAAGTAAGGTGGCCAAAATAATTGAAACCTACAATTCAAGGATTTTTTTTTTTCGGAATTGTTCTGAAAAGAGCAAATTAAATGAAAACAATTGTTTTTAAATTAAATTATTTGAATTGATACCTATTATTTATTAAGAACAAATTCAATGCAAACCAAAATCATTAAAACACTGAAGGCTGGATTCAAAATCATTTCAAAAATCTATGAAACCAAAAAATAAGTTAATATTTTTATTCGGTAACGATAAAAAGTGATCATAGAGACATTTATAATATTACAAAGAATTTTTTTTTAAATCGTACTGACAAACTTTTGTGACCCCAGCTTGACCTCAAACTTCTGAACACTCTCTCTGTTTGTCCTTGGTTGAAAAACAGATGGACCTGCCCTGAACTGTAAATATATTAACAGAGTAGAAATACTCGACTCAGCTGGTCAAATGATCACAACATGTCAGCCACTCAGAAGGGTAAACACGTCAATGTTTCCTGAGTCATAATAATGCTTTTATGGTTATGATATCAGCTTTAAAACAGTACTCACCTCCAGTCATCCTGAGGATGGCTGTGCTCGTACCGCTCCCTCACATGAGACACACCCATATCGGGGTGGAGCCAATGAACTTCACCTGTTCTCAGCTGGCAAAGGCGCAGACCAAAGCAGGACACACACCTCACCTTATGGATATCCACAATCTTCTGTATAATGCCCTGAAAAACACACAACCGTACCCTATAATGACAACATACATTACCCTATAGAGTTTATAAAATATTCAAAGCAGGACACATTTTAGAGTGAATCTGAGAGAATGTTCTGAAGGAAACGGGTTTCAGTTTAATCTTTCTTTGATTAATGTGTCATATTATGAGGTCAGTAAGTTATTTGGTTCTGTAGGATTGTGAGAGAGAAGATATATTGGACAAAGAAAGACTAAGATGTTCGAGTGTCTGCTGCAGCATAATATATGATGTCTAACAGGATGGAAAAACTGTTATTTAATTTATTATGCAAATTGCATAAGCCATGAGGAAGGAACTAAGTCACATTAGTGTGTTAAGAATTATATGTCATGGCCATTATCTTTCATATTTCCTTACAGACATCACAGACTACTAATATAACATTTCTAAAAAAAAAAATTAAAAACGGGAAAACATGGATCAATCATAGGGCTTTATCACATTAAAACCACCTGAATAAAATCCTACAGATTTCATATGAGATGTCAACTTTTTTAATGAAATATTTCATTTACTGAATTAGTGCGTTAATGTGATGTTTCTGTGGCATTGGTCCATTAGTGTATGGATGAGATTTAGACCTGATACGACTAAAGAGCATCAGATGTGAACCTGTACAAAAATAGGATGATGGCAGATGTGTGAGGGATGAAAGCAGGATAATATGCTTTGAAGTAACAATGGCTACTTGGCTTCTAAAACCAACCTCATTAAATAATTTAGAGTAGCAAGCCATTGTCTGAGGGGGTTTTACCATGAGTGTTCTAGGTCACAGAGCTGTACTCTGAATAATGTTGAAAAGTCTGAAACTTAGGGGAAATTTGTGGTTGACTAATGCATCAATGATGAATGTTTATAAGTGAAAAAAAGTCTAAATTAAATGTGTTACTTTAAATAAAAATTAAAAACATTGGTGTGAGATTTGCATCATGCACCCTTCCCCACAAAGCGGGTATATAAGGAAGATCACAGTCAATCACACATTCAGTTTTTGTTCTACTCAGCAAATCATCAAAAGAGTGTGCTGACAAGTCTGAGAAGCTTTTCGCTGGTGTTGGAGTGATGGAGCTGCAGCAGTGGTTGCAATCTTCCAACTGTTCTTAAAGGCCATTTCAACACACTGCAGGCACAAGTCCTATAATCTGTGCTGCGACCAGTATTCCCTGTGCGCTTCAGCAATTTCCCTTAAACATAGCAAACATTTGCCCTGATACTACGCCATGATTTAGTTTCTCTGCTCAGCAGATGACTACTTTGGTGAATAGGTAGGGTGACCTGAGGATTGCAGTGGCGGCTAACATGCCAAGCCAATCTCCATGGTCCACCTAGTCCTTTAGAGTGGAGCTTCTGGATGAGATTGCTGGTCATTTGGGGTCCAGAAAAGATCAGATGTTGAGCGCTGCATCGAAGGGTGGGCTGGAGTCCTACGGGATGAAGACTCAGTTGAGTTGACCCCTTCGGGAAGAGTTGTGTTTATCGAGTATGACCCAGAGCTGATGGACAAACAACCAGGTTACCAGTTCATGGAAGACAACGTTTTCTGGTGCCTCCACCCCCCTCACTACCCTCTATGTTTGGGTAGCCAAGGGTACATGGAGATCCCCCGGTGGAGCATGCGGTAGCAATGCAATTGTGTCCAAAAAGCACTGCTGTCTGGAGGGGTAATCTTTGTCTCCCATCCAAAGCCTGTAAGTTCTCGCCCATGCTCACGGCCAAGGTTAACAGGCCCTCCTGCAGGTATACTTCTGGTCAAGGCTTAATGAGCTATATGAAGGTAGTTCTTACCCAGGGCTGATGAAGTAGCTGAGCACAGCGACAGACCACGCATTACGTGCAACAAAAAAACCCAGCTCACCTCAGTCAGACGAGGTCTACATTAGCGGTCCAGCAAAGCCATCTATGGCTGGATCTGGCAGATACGAGGGAGACCAACAATTATACATTTCTCAATTCCCTACCTCCCGGGCAGCATCTTCAGCCACAGAAAAGCGGAGCAGCCAGTCCTAGCTCCTGCTCAACCAGCAAAGTACCAGGCCAAGTGACGTTCCTGAGATGGGAGATCCAGAGATGGATGGACTTTGGGAGATGGTGACCGTAATGCTCTCTCTCCCAGAGGAGGGCCGGGTGGAAAACCCTTTGTTCAGTTTTCATTCTTATATGGTTAGGTACCCCATCAGTTCCCACATTTTCAATGAAGGAGCAGTTTCCTATCTCTGGTCCTAAGAGGGTGGAGATGGCAGTGCACTCTCATCCCCCTCTCCCTTCGCCAGTTGACAGCAGTTCAAGGATATAATGCTTCCTCACAGACCACCTGCCCAACCGTGGCCCCAGGTAAGTGTTGGACTGCGCACTCAGAGCCCACTCCGGGATGCTGTGCCTTCTGGGTCGGGTCCCTGCACTCCACTTCACTGCTCCACTGCGAGTACCTCTGTGGTTCCTCTGACCCTGCTTATAGAGTCTCTGGAGACCTGGTTTGTGCTTCACAGACCACCTCACTGGCTCATTCAGACCATCAGATTCCCCCACCCCATGTTTCCGTGACCCAGTCGCTAAGCCATGGAACAGCATTTGTGGCGATGGGACGCAATGTTTCTGTTCCCTCCTTCAGGGAACGAGGATTACAATAGTGCCCTAGATGTTTTATGATTTATTATCTTTTTAGTAACGTTTTGAAGTGTCAAAGTGTTAGTTGCGTAGATTATCAATGGAGGAACAGAAATCTCTCAGATTTAATTTAATATCTTCATTTGTGTTCCGAAGAAAAACAAAAGTCTTACGGGTTTGGAACAACATGTTTTTTAAAGCAAAAGGTAATAAAAGCTCAAATACAGAACTAGACAATATGGTGACCATACAATGTCCTTATTTTTGGGAACTTAAAGCATTTAGTCAGGATTTCCAGCATTTCTCAAAAATGTTGGCTTGGGTTGACAACAATTGGTTGATTACGTATAATGCATGTATGCTGTTGGACATTATCTTCAGCAAGTGTAACGCCAGATTCACATCACATCATATACACACACATTAACAGATTACAGCATTCATACTAGGAGCATGAGCTTTGTGGTTTTACTTGCCAGAATAAAAAAAACGCCTTGCTCATGTAGTATGTGTAAAGCTAGTATAAAAAGCAAACTAACCATTACTTAATTTTATAAATAGCAGTTGATGTTAATTTCTGAACAACACATTTTTAACATTCAAATTGCATAAATAGTATATTTATACCTAAATTAATGATTCCTACTACACTAAATAATGCATAAAATGTAAATTAGAATAAACCAATAAATCAGAAGAGCCCCCCTGTTAAATAATATAAAAACCCAACCCTAATATTATCAGTGAATAAGACCATGAAACTGCACATGAAAATGAAAAGGTCGTCCTTAAAAGTGTTGTGTTTTGTATCCTGGAGAACAGTAAGTGGGTGACCCAGTTGGTTTGCAGACTCACCCTGACATCAGTTGAGTCCCCGTGTCGGATGTTGCTGGACCAGGTGCAGGGTTCACTACTGCTCTCGAAGTAGTGGAAGACTCTGAGCACACGTTCCAGAGCCCCTGCCGTCCGCTCCATCCCTGCGCTGAAGCGAGACTTGATCCCCTGGTTCAGGGTATGGGTCAGGTTGGGATCCAGGTAAGCCGCTGCCATGGCTTTGGTGGGTGCTAACTGTCTGTCATATTCTGCAGAGAACAACATTTTCAGATGCACAATGAGGCTTTAAAGAATTAAATTGTTTTAAAGAATATATAAAGTAAATAATGAAATATTTCCATTTGTTAACTACATTTGTTAATGTGAAGTAACACTGAAAAGTGTAACAATTATTATAATAATAAAAACAGTCTAAATCCTATGTTGTTACAAAACAATTGATTGTTCTGAAAATAAACCACGAGGAAAAAGCTTGCAGGAAAATCCACAATTTCATATTTTTGCATGCATTTAGTCAATTTAGTCTCACAGTAATAATAATACTGCATTAGTGAATATTCTTGTACAGAATAGAAGAAAAAAACATTAAAAAGAGCACAAAATATTTACATCCATTGCAGAACACATAGATAAATCAAAACACATTGACAAAACAATGAAAGCTCTCAGTCATGCAGCTTCAGAGGTGTCACCTGAACACAACTACTGAGGCAATGAAGGGCACAGAGGCAAAGCCAATGTTTTTGATCTACGCTGATATATATTACGTTCTGATCAGCACAATATTCAACTGTCAAAGCAAAATTTACAGCAGGAATGCTGCAGACACTAACAGGAGGTTGGACTGCTGGGAGGAAGTAAAGGAAAAGATCCAGACACCAACACCTCAGACAGACAGATGTCTCCTGCAACCATGCCAAACAAGTGGCCTTGGGGACTATGATAATGTCAGATATACTGCCAAAAAAGCTTCAAGTACAACAATCCATAATGGAAAACTACAGAATTCCAACACTGCAAGGTCTACCCCACAATGGCTGACTGTTTCACATCAGTTAAATTAACCCAGAACATTCCCACGATTTGTGTACAACTCCATTATGATGGTTAACAGCAAAGCATAACAGCGACGATAAGCCTACATGGTCATTATCGTAAAATAAACTTAGAGCAAAGAAGATGAGTGGTCAGCTCCGTTGAACATTGTTCATTATTTCACCAATTAGTTTCAAGTATTCCACAGAGAATATACTGGAATAAACAATACCATCTTAATGACTCACAAACAATTTTACATCTATAAACAAACTTGAAGCATCATATGACATCAAATAAAATCATGATCACCAACACAAACCCTGCAAATGGGTAAATTAAATCAGTGTGAAACAAATGGAAAGTGCATAAGAACCATTTTATAGCAGTTTTTAGGACATTTTGAGCTCCTCTCCTACCTTTTCTGAAGAAGGGCCAGCAGGTACACGCCAGCGTAGATCTCAACAGTTTAGGGCTCAAACGGCCCTCTAAAAACATATGCTCTGACGAAAACACTAAAGTGCAAAGCACAGATCCATTTCAGTGGGTCCAAAAGACATGAACAAAACGCTAAATCCACGCTGTTGCTGTTAGACCTGTTGGTACACATTTAAGACACAAATTCCAGCCCTCCCATATTCAAACAGACAATACATTTTAGTAGCTTCCTCTGTGTGACATCACATCCTGCTTATCATAACGTCTCCAGACCATCCCATGGTTCATGTAACCGGTGATCCAGCTCCTATCCCTTTGTCCTGAACACACAACACTTCCTGACAAGACTGTCATGAATCAAAAGACCTGGATTTAACGACCCTAAAAATCACACTTCAGTTAAACCAGCTAATAGATCGCATTCACTCGCACTGGCCTACATACACACACGCACGCGATTGTACTCGACCACAGGGAAACACACGTGGTTCAATGGGACCTTGGTCAGGAGGAGGAGCTCATACATATCTGACTGATAACAAAGGAGTCTAACATTTACAATACATTCAAACTCTAGCAAATATCATTTGAATATCGTATTTCTGCTATTTTCTGTGACATCATAAAACAATGCAATTGTTTGATTAGGGTCTTGGACAATGGGGGGGCCATTGGGAGAGTCAAAAAAAATCTACTGAAAACTCAACTGAACACTCAAATTTCAGACCTTTTGTTTAAGCCTGAAACATTATGAATCCTGACTCTAAATATGGCCACAAGAGCTTGCACCGTAACACCTGAGAGTATTATATTTAGCTGTGCTATTTCCAAGGAAGAAATTGTGGCATTACATTGAATGACATAAGAGAAAAAGAGACTGAACGGTAGTAGATTCACTGCGCATAAGATTATTCAGACGAATGTCCTTGACTGAACCAGAGATAAGAGAGAGAAGCTAAGGTTTTATTATTTGATGCTTTCAGTAGGATTTTCCAAAATCTGAGGCATCCAGTAGCCAGAATTGTTATAAATTTTCCCCCAAATACTTCTGTCTTATTGCACTGTTGCTTAAAAAGGACACCTGGGATACAAAACTTTAAAGTGCAACTTAAACAAGTACGTTTCAAATGTCAGATGTGTATTATGGGATGTTAGAATGGTTGTTAAAAAGAATGCATAAGATGAGACAGAAACTCTGATCACAACAATTTCACAACAATTTATGGTCCCAGCTGAAACCAAAACCAAAGTCAAAACCAAGCTGGGGGAAAAAGACAAACGCAAAACAACACCAAAACACACACACAAACAGTGTGATCAAACTGATCAACTACATCTAGATGAAATAGAAGTCATTGCTAAGACACAACGGTGTCATATTCATTTTATCTAGTAGTATGTATGTGCTGTCTTCACCTTATCTTTCTCCCAGCAAGTCTTTTCAAAGAGCTCAGTTTCAGCTCTTTGGATGAATCATGAATCAGAATCAGAGACTGGACACCACACAAAAAGCTCCTGTATCTGAGCTCAAGAAATGCAAGCGGAGACATCTGATAGTGAGAGTGGTCCCTCTCGATATCTCTTTCTCACTTAAGGTTTCTTTCTCTGGCTCCTCCACAGCTACAGGTTAATCACAGAAGAAGACTGGAGACTCTATTCATGGGGTAATTCCACTCAGACCGATTGGTAGAGGGTTTGGTTTTCTCTCACAAGATGACACCAACAGAAATACAGATACTTTGCAGCAAACGTAAAGGCCTCAGAGACAGCAAAAATGGAATGGTTCTGTGCCTCTGGAATGGTTTATTCCAATTAGCACAATTTCTTTATAGACAGGAGCTGGAAAGAATTAAAATGAGAGAGAGACTGACATTTCATTGCCTTGTTAGATCTAAAACCCTGGACATAGAAAGGTGAGATAAAAGAAAAGGGGTAGTTGTCATCACCCTTCTCTTGTTCCTCTTTGTGTACCTTTGTCTTGTCACAGCTCTCTGTACTAATTTTTTTCAGTTTTCCCACATATTACACCACATTGCTACTATATCTGTCATTCTCCTTCCACACGCGCACGCACGCACGCACGCACGCACACACAGCTCATCTTTTATTGCCTATAAAATCTGTATTTGGTGCACGGAAAAAGGAAACTGTCTGATTTTAGGGGTGAGAAGAAAGCCATGCAGGAGGTCTGATTTCATCTTTAGCCTGGACAGTTAGAGATGAAACAAAAGGAATGAGATCAACGCACTGCGTTTAAGATAAAAAACTAAAATTGCAATATCCTTTCTCCTGCTTGGGTGGGACTAGGCTGTAAACTACAATCGCTGTCTAAAATACGGCCAAGGCATAAATATGAAAGAAGCATTGAAAGTGTAAAAGGCAAATCATCTCCAATTAACATCAGTATTGCTGACATTTAATGAACTCAGCTACAAACATAAGTAATTTTCCAGCAATTAGAAAAGTCTGTACTCTAGGAAAGCTATCGGGAATGGCTATTCGAATTTTTGAAATGATCAATGCAAGTCAGATTGGGCCATACTTTTTTTTGTATCATTTAAAAGAGTAAATATTTCTCTATCAGTATCATACATCAACTACACACCGTAAATGAAACTCACAGATCTAAATAGACAATAAATAGTATATTTCGTATTCAGTACGAGCCAAACTTCACACATACACAATCAGTTGAGCTCAAATGGGAATTCACCCCTCAGTATAAAAAAAGCTATACTCCACCTACATGACTGCTCTTACACTGATGTCAGCGGAGAGATAATCAGACTCTCTGAGTGTTCATTAAACTCAACTTAATGAGTTGGACTCTTAGACAGAGCTGATTTCTCAGTCCTATATTACAGAAGAGATAATTCAACACTTGCTGCTCTAGTTGGTCTGCTTTTTATCGAAACCATGTCCAAATATAATTAATAATTGAAAGAAATAAGCTCATTTGAATATCTTTGCCCAGACTTGTACACAGGGTAACAGTATGAATAAGAAACTTTTGGAAAGAGGAAGGGTAAACATAGGCACAGAGGTCACTCATTCAATGGCAAATGCAAGTAATAAAAAAAGATTTTAAAAAGTCTTTGGTGAGTGAATAATACATTAAAAGATTCAAGTCAGATTGCAAAAAAGAATAATCTGACCATTGCTCATTTAAGTGACGTACAACACAAATGTAAGACTAAACTGTCTACACTGGTATTAAAAAATAAAGATCAAAAGTTTGGGGTATGTGCAATTTTTAAATAAGCATATTAGAATATTTTTTAGAAACGGCTGCTGTATCTGTATAGCAATGTATTAATTGACATTAATGTATTAATGTCTTTGCAGTATTTTAAATCAAATTCTTTCAAAAAACAACTACAATTTTGAACAGTGGGTTAATCCATAGCAAAATAAACGGAAACATAAGGCACAAAACTAAAAAATATAGGTCTAACAGGTTTTCAACTTGGGTATAAACTAAGGTTGGAACTGCAAATTAATATCATGATTAGATCATGACTGATACTTCCCCAAACACAAGTGAGATCCACATGTTGGCGAAAGAGTGAATGTAGTATCGCTTCACTTTTATCTAGTACCATAAGTACTAATGCAGTATTGTGTGTAGAAAAAAGTTAAATAATTCAAGGTAGGACTATAACGGCACAGCCCTATAAATATAGACGATGTGCTAACAGGTATCTGCCGAGATATTAAACTAAACCCAATTCAAAAGCTAGTCTATTGAGAGCAAATACCCGAATAAAAGACTCTAGCAAGAGATGAAAACCACAGAGAGGTAATTTCAGACTGCCTACACCTTTCTTCTAAACCGCCTTTAAATCAATACTCCACGTCCTGGAAGACAGATCCAGCTTGAAACAGTATCGTGGAGGTTTTCTGGAAAAGGTTTGCAATGCTGTATCTGGGTGACATACTTGGCAGAGGGGGAGGGTAGGAATAGACACAAGCTCCTCGTGCCCAGCACAGCGGGAAGGGATTGCAGCCACTGCTCTCCATCCGCTGGCCTCCTCTCTCGTCTCTCTCCCAGGCCCAGCGGCTCTCCAACTCCCTGACACAGTCATAGGGAGCAGGGGGTGACCCCGGCCCACCACAACGCACTTTGACCAGGCCACCAGGGATGGCCCTCAAAGGCTTGGGGCGGGGCGTGGTTTAAGGTCACAGGAAAGTGACCGGTCAGCTGACTGATGCTCTATTCCAGATGTGCGAAAACAAAGTGATCCAGAAGTGCATGCGGTTAAGGGAACGACGGAGGCAGGTTGATACAAATGCAAGGTGTGCTGGTCTTGTTTCCCTTAGAAATGTTCTTTGAAAACCACTAACAAGAGCAGTGGAAAAAGAGCCAGAAGTGACAGTGAAATCCCACAGCTGTCCGGAGTATTCCAGAGAAAGGATGCAGCAGGCAGGGGTGGAACAAAAGCCGAAATGTCGGGAAGAATAATCCTCACAATCAAAAATGCTCCCTTTTAGCTGCCTGAAGTTCATCCAGATTAAGAGAGACTGCGGTGATGGCGTGTGTAACTTTTGAATCCAATAGATTGTGTCAGGAGAGAAAGTGTGTATAAAAGGGTGGTATTAGAGAGAGAGAGAGAGAGAGAGAGAGAGAGAGAGAATCAGGCCAACTGAAATAAGAGGAGGGGCCTCTGTAAATATGCAAATGAGTTCTGTAAAACCAACAGCTATTGGCTGACATGTTTATGTTTACAAAATACAGACCACCAAGTCAAAAAAAAAAGCAGCCGAGCAGGTTTTTCAGGGTCAGGTTTTGACCGGGATTATTAAATTGGGCGATCCGGCTTCCGTTTACATTCTCGGCATTGTGTTGCACATTTAAATACTAAGTATTATCGTTTCTAAGAATCCCTAATCACCTTATGAATGATGGTAGAAATGTTATAATGCATGCTTCATCAAGAGGCTGCTTGTGCCTCTTCAGGACAGCTGTGGGCTACTTGTGGAGTTTATGTAGAGAGGGACTGAAGGAATGTCCGTCAGCTACCTGACAAAGGCTAAAGGAAGGAAGCCTGTTTCCTGTTTTTGACAACAGCCCTTACTTGCAGAGATGAATAAATTATGAAACATTGCTCAAATGTAGCTAGCAAGCAAGGCCATTATCAAGCTTTATCAATTTGTATTCTTCATGTTGAAGAACTATCTATCTACTACGACAATGTACTGAAGAAATAGGTCAGAAGTCGTGAAATCTCAAACATACCTTTCAGCTTACTAACTACAGCAAAGTCTTTGTTTACATTTGTGCATTTGGCAGACGCTTTTATCCAAAGCGACTTAAATTGCATTTAAGAAACACATTGACATTCTAATCGGTTCTTGTTTTCCCTGGGAATCGAACCCATGACCGTGGCGTTGTAAACACCACGTTGCTAAAACACTAAATCCTAAAGCAGAAATAGAGTCAGACAAAAAGAGAAGGGGGGGGGGGGGGGGGGGGTGGCACACATCAGATGAATTAGAATTTGAAGAAGTACAAAAATAATTTTGTAACTGCTTAAAAACATTGATGATTATTTAAAAAGAATATAACAATATTTCAATATAGACAATATTTCAATTAAAATTATGGTAACAACTATCAACAAAACTGCTTATCTAAAGAAAAATGTAAATAAGATTTTTAGATTTTTCTCAAAAAACTTTTTTTTTTAAAGATTTTTTTTCCTAAAAACGACAGCAACTTTTCTTCAGACTCTTAAAAAAAATGTCCATTGTAGAAAAGTGAAACTGTCAAGCCTTATCCATACTGGCCATATACATATACATACATACATACATACATATATATATATATACATATACATACATACATACATACACACATACACACATACACACATACACACATACACACATACACACATACACACACACACACTAATACCTTGGTTTACAAGTTTAATTCGTTCCAAGAACGAGCTTGTAACTCAAAATTCTCGTACACCAGAACAGTTTTCCCCATAAGAATGCAATAAAAATCACTTGATTCGTTCCACGTGACCATAAATGTCCATTTTAAATATTTTTGGGGTTTTACTTAAATTCTAAAAATACTTGACAATTTACTGTAACACGCACTTTAGCTTTGAGTAGTGTCGCTGCTGGCGTGAAGGAGACGAGTGTCACGAATCATTAAACGGTGAGGACTCAAGTGCAGGGAAATTAGGATTTAATAACAAAATAAACAAACAGACAAAAGAAAACCCACAAGGGGGAAAAGCATAACGTAAACATGATCCAAACTGAAACATAACAAGGCAGGAATCAGGAAACACAAGCACAACATCCAAGGAAAGACATGAATGACAACGAGACCACAAAGGACAGCAAACACACTGGGATATATATAGGGAACACACGGGGGAAGGTAACGAGCTGAGAACAGCTGACAACATTCAAGGGAAACAAGGTAACAAGATGGGCAACACACAGCAAAGGGGCAGTGTCAGAGCTCTGTCAACCAACACATTAGAAACCCAAACTTAAATGACAGAACCCTGACAACGAGAGGAGAGGGTTTTACTGCTTAGAGGGAGAAATTCGTACCTTCTTTCTTACTCATCTTGAGGACCATTGTCTATATGCTGTACTGTATGTATACATCTCACTACGTGAACAATAGCGATCACAATTAATGTTAACAACGAAAGGTAAAACCGCTGTAAATCACTCATAAAAGTATATACTGTGGTGAATGATGCAACCAAACCGAGCGACGCTGAGAGAATGAACGAGTGAAGGGGTGATGGGCTTTGTGAGAGGCTGTCGTAAGGATATTTCCAGTAAAAATGTACGCGAAGATGATGAGCATTAGGACTTTTCCACAAAAAAATCTGTGTGGGCGAGAGAAAAATTATTGCACTCTGTTACAATGCCCGTACACCTATTTGCCCGTATACAAAGTCACATATATATATATATATATATATATATATATACATACATACATACACACACACATATACATATACATATATAAGATAAAGAAACAAAAACAGAAAAGGAGGAACTGTACAAATCTGTACCAGCAGATTTGCGCATTATTTTGCTTCCTTACTGTTTGATTGCAAAGCGTAATGCAGAAAATAATTTGCTGTTATTTAAGAGTTTCACCTTGCCATGTTTGCCAGAGATATTCATTACCATTCCAAGCACTCGTTCACTATAGGGAGGTCAAAGAGGTCATTTCCTGTTATATTAACCACATTCTCAAATATCAGCTAATAGGCCCCGTTTTGTGCTTAATAATGGTCTCCATAGATGCCATACAGACACACAGGAACTCTACTGTCTAAAAAGGCCTCCTTCCCTTCAACAGTAATGCCCTTGGCAATGGAAAGAAACAAGGTTAAAAATATGAAGCATCAGCTGATTGGTTGGGCATCTTGAATCTGATTGGATAATTTTCCAGTTCCTCAGAAAACTATGAATGAATTGAAGATGAACCAGTAAACTACACATTTATACTTGAACAACAACACCCCTAAATTAGCAAAAACACATACAGATCAAAAGAAAAAACAAACAAGAAAGTCTCCTAAAATTACAGCTACAGCCCAAAGCTTACAGCATTAAAACGTGTTTTTACATAAATGAATAATACATCAAATGGATAAAATCTGGTTGGGGGGATAAAAAGCAGCTTCATTGTCATATGGGCAGCCCAAAGGCAGCTGACAGGCTTTGGAACAGAATGTACTGATCTGCTTTATAGGAGAACATGCGCTACCCAATTCACATTCAGTAAATGGTGGATTAAGGTTAGGCTGACATTTCCCCCGATCAATTTGAAATCCGTTTCAGAGAGGGAAAGAGACAGAGAGAGAATTAAAAAAAAGTTATCTTACCTGCATAATATGATATCCTTGAAATATCTGCAAAAAAATGAATAAAAGAATCATGTTATTTATACAGTTGCAGAAAAGGTTAGGGTTAGGTTACCAGTATGGTCAAGCACCAGTGTGTGTATAGAGAGCCCTCTAGCTGTCAACTGCTCTGGTAATCTATACAGTCAAGACCTCATGTTTATGTGCATCTGAAATAACCACTGACACAGTACAGGAAAACAAACAAGAAGAAAAAAGTAATTACAACTAAACACAAATACAGCCTCTAGACTGCTCCTAGAAACTCTAAAATCCAAACCCATCCTTAAACTGATGCTTATATCCAAACTAAAGAAATGGTTTGAAGTGGCTTTTAGTCCATCTATACATGAACTGCTACAAAGTGTCAAAACTTCTGGACATAAACGTTTCAGAATCATATTTTTTTCTCTTTAGGGAAAAAATAACCAAAACTATTGATTATTCATCTTGTACTGCTAACATTTTTCAAATATACCCCAAAATGAGCATTTCCAGCAAGCAGCAAATTATACCACATGGCTGTGATGTAGATACAATCTTTAGATCTGTATAAAAGTCCTGTTTTAACATTAGCTTACTTTCTGGTCATTTTTTTACCGTCTGAAACGTGCAGCGATTTATAAAACGCATTTAACGTCAAGCATGCAAAACATCTCCAATCCAAATCACACGCGTTTGGATTTTGTGCCAAGTGGGAGATGTACGAGGCCAATTTTATTTGTATAGCACATTTCTCACAAGCCAGTAGCTTCAGTTTCACTTTACATAAATTTGTTTAGGCTTGGCATATGCATATATATAAAAATGTGTATCTATAATGAATGTCTGCAAATGCTTACTAATGTGACATACACAGATGTCAAGCAATCTGTGTTTTTTTTCCCCAACAATGCAATTTTGGACAGGTGCAACTTATTTTCTGGAAAATAAGCCATTTCAAAGGTTTTCATTTCGGTGCCTAAACTATAAAAGAATGGAAAAGAAATCTGTCCGGGGAACATCAACATAAACCTGAATATAGAAGAAAATACTATAGAATAGAATACTATTCTGTGATCAGCGATCACTAACAAACAAATAAATACAGTAATCCCTCGCCATTTTGCGGTTCCCCTATCGTGCCCTCGGTACATCACGGATTTATAAATATATTATATGTAAATCTATATTGCGGACTCCTCTTTATATCGTGGGTTTCTGAGGGCAGATACGTCTTGTATTGATAAGATGATTCGTTCGTTGCAGTTCCGAAATGTAATCGACGGTGCCATGCAGGTGTATAAGAACATCCTTACACAAAAGAAAAAACAGTGTCAGCAACTGCCGATCACTTTGTTTGTTTTTTGCGGGTGAGGAACAAACAAAAACAACACTGGTACTCCTACAGTGGAAATGGAAGTTACGACGCTGGGCGACGATCTTAACGAAGATATTGCACCACCTTACGAAGCGCCTGATGAAGCGATGCTTTCAGAAGAGCTGGAGTAATGCAGTATATTTTACCTCATCTTTTACGTAAAGCATGTAAAAGTAATTTTTAGTTTTAAAAATTGTTTAAGAGTGTATAAAAGGTTTATATAAGACTGTTGGGAGGGTTTACAAAAGCATAAATTTATAAAGATAAAAAAGAATAAGAAAAATTATGAAAAAAATATACCATAGATTTCTATATCTACTTTGTGGTTTTTCGGCTATCGCGGGTGTTAGGTTCCAGGCACTCCTGCGATAGCCGAAAAACCACAAAGTAGATATAGAAATCTATGGTATATTTTTATATATATCTATGGTATAGGGATTACTGTATGTTTGTCTGGAAGACAACATAACATAATAGAATAGAATTACGACCAAGTACTATTAGCATGAAATTACAGCACACAGAAAGGACAGTGATGCAAAAAGCACAGAATGAGGTCATTTTTTTAGCCCACTGCTCACTCAGCCGGTCAGCCAGAGGCTGAGCAACGGTCAGAAACACAGAAAAGTCGGTCTCATTATATGGGGAACGTATAATAGATAATCTTTTCATTGTAGATTGTGAATTTCACTACGCTTTAATTGGAATGCAGTGCATTTCAGCTATTCGAAGCATCAGCATCTCACACTGCAATCTGCTGAAAAGGTTAACAAACAAAAGGCAGCAGACTTTGTAATTCTGTGATAAATAACACTGCATTTCATTCAAAGGTCATTGGGGTACTCTACAAAATTACAAAGACTGGGGTTTTTATCCTCTGCCAGCAACCAACTCTCACTCGATGAACTCTGTTCAGCTTTAGAGTTCATGCCAGTGAGATCTTCTCATAAACACAGGCAGCTATCAAACTGGCAATCAACCTAAGCCTCACATAGCAAGAGGGAAAAATAGAAGCAAAGCACTGTGAAAAACAGACAGTTCACAGAAACAAACATCAAATCCATCATTCATCGAGAACAGAGAAGATCAGTAAATTGTCATAAATGAACACACACATAAAACATCCGTCTATTATGATAGGCTGCACTGTAGCTCCAGGCCTGAGTGTAAGACTGACAGGTATTTGTCAGAGTGAGAGCAGGAGAAGAGGCTGAGATGTTATCGCTCACATAATCTCCTGAGTGACTCATTACATCAACCCGAAAAAGTGTTCAATTCCAAAAACTGCACATTACAGCAATGTTTTCAAAGGAATATAACAGAAGTATCTCTGTGAATAAATATAAGAATTTAAAAAAAACACTGCATGCTATACACAGAAAAACATCACACTAACTTAAACAGATTTTTGGGATATTGTTGGAACAAGGTGGTCTAAAAGATCCAGCTCCAGCCATAACAACCATCTACACCAATTTGAACAATAAAAGATATGCTTGGACCAAAGACTTATCATGAGAAGCAGGTTATGTCTGTATTTTTTCAATAAAAAAAACAAAACTATGCAAGACTAAGGAAGAATATCAGCCAATCTTTTAATGATGCCTTCACTGCTTATTGCATAACAGCCAAATAATCTTGCACAAGTTTTCTGAGAATGTCAGAATGTTCTGATGCAAAGTTATTTTGACACTCAGAGCATTTTATACAAAGAATAAATCTAGGAAATAAAGCAAAACCTCAGATTAGACAAAAGCTAAATGTTACGCTCATGATAATACAGTAAAATGGAAAATCTTTTCTGGAAGTTAAAATCCTCAATCAAATCTAAAGAGGAAGTTAACATTTACATTGATGCATTTGGCCAACGCTTTTATCCAAAGCGACTTACATTACATTCAAGAAACACATTGAATCAGTTCTTGCTTTCCCTGGACTTGAACCCATGACCTTGGCATTGTAAGCACCAATGGCTCTACTGATCGAGCTACAGAAAAGCTTAGAAGTTGCATCGGAAGATTGAGGAATGCACAATATATATTGATCATCTAATATTCGAGATTTTTATAGCACAGTCGGTAATGGGATCAATCAATATTAGATATTTAATTCCACATTATCAATTCCTCCATTTGTACATTTACAAACTTTTGTCATCATCTTACAGTCACTTAAAACTAATTTAATAACACTGTTAAATGTAATGCTCAGAAAATCTCTAAATAAACAAATTTTTCAATAGAAATATATAAGACGGTTAGTTCCAGTCCTTGATTCTAATTGGTCAATGGCTGTGCTTTATTGATCATAAAACATGTCTGTGACTGCTTCACCAAACGGTTCTGTGTATCACTACACAACACCCCTTAGCAATGTAAACATGTTTATTCTCATTGATGTTTTTCCACTGAAGCTTATTATGTAGAGTATTGTGTGTGAGAGAGAGAGAGAGAGAGAGAGAGAGAGAGAAAGTGAGATCGGGTGAGCATACTTATTACTTGCATTTATATACACCTTTTTCCTATGGCCATAATAAAAAATATATATGAATGTCAGCTGAGATATCTTGTCCTTCTAACAGTTAAGTTAAGTTAAGTGACAGCGCTAGTCAGAGTGTGTCTTGCCCTGTTCACACAACAAGTTTCAGTCCTTTCAATATAAAAGTCTAAGCTACCGAGTGATTCACTAATAAAGACGGTCTTTGCCACCATCTGATATCGTAGCTTCTGTTGCTCTTCACGGCCAAGGACCATTTTTTCCAGTGGAAGAAAGGCTTTTAGTAATTTTACTTTCATGAAAGTTGGATTGGCACTTTTTTTTTTTTGGTACTACTAATGTAACCTTATTGCTTACATATCAATTCATATACATTTATTATATATAATATACACATTTTTTATTAATGTTATTAATTTACACATTTTATTTTTATTTAGAAGTATTACAATGTAATGCCATATCCCAAAATAATTATTTGCCAAAACCATCTGTTTTCTTGAAAGCAAGTACAAACAGTCAAAAAACATAACAGAGAGTGATGTGTGTTTCAGTTGTAACTCATATAGGGGAGAAGGAAGAGTAAGAGTGAGAGACAGCGAGGAGAGGATTGAAACCTCTCAACAGGATCTACAAAAGACATCAATCAATGCAAACCTTGGCTTCTCAAAGCCACCCTCTGCTTAAAACGCACAAGTTCACCAGTTTCTAAACCTCTTATCTTTCCTCTCGACAGTGACACTGTCAGTCGGCACCAATGTGATGAGTTTTTAAGGCAGAGGCTGAACTGAGACCAATTTCCAGGTACCGACATGGGTAAGTGGACTTTAATCGGGCCATGTTTATACCTGGAATTAAGACAGGGTTTATACAGAACTTCTTAAGTTGAATTTACTACCTTTTTACTACCTTCAAAATATTTTTTAATACCAGCGTCACTGCGATTATCTTGACCGACATAACCATCCTCCAAAAAAGGAGGGATTTTTTTTTTTTTAGGATTGGTTGAGCCTCTTGTCGAACATTACGATGAACAGCCCTGCTTGGTTTACGGTCTCCACCAGTTTTTCTACTTAAAATATGGTGCAATACCAAATTTGATCATGTAAGTGTTCTTATTCTTGCCTAAAGCGAAGGATTTCGCTATGTCGGAGTCCGGAAACATTTCTAAACAGCTCTCCAAAGCCATCGTTGGAATTGAAAGAGTGGTGTTTAGCTGCTAGATCTAAACACTACGGACTAGTCGACTAGTCGAAACGCCACTGATTTGTGAGTCATTTAAACTAAAGTTTTGTAACTGATTAGATGACTAGACTAAAAGTAAGAAGACAGTCAAAAATACATTTAAATGCATCAATAATACATCTAAAATACTGAATCTATAAATCAAGTAAAATAATAATGAATTTTGCTGAAATTAGGGGAGCGCGGGGCACAAAGTAATGCGGGGTAAATGGTAACGCAGACTTTTTAGATAGTTGCAAAGGATATGATTAAATATGACGTACTAACGGGCTTTTCACCACACTGTTTGCACACGTCTTCTGGCCATCTTTCGAGAAAGTTCAGCGAAGTTTGGAGGAGAACCACAGGAAAAACTCTTTTGGCAGTTGGGATGTGCGGCGCGATGTCTCTGTCCTCCAAACGCGAAAGTAACGCGGGTGCAGCGGCGCGATCTGCCTGTCCTCCGAACGCGGAAGTAACGCGGGTGCGGCGGCGCGATCTGCCTGTCCTCCGAACGCGGAAGTATCCGTCGACGGGCGGCGGCGTCAAAAGAGCCATATGCAGCCATCAAAAGAGCCATATATGGCTCGCGAGCCATAGGTTCCCGACCCCTGGCATAGCCTATATCAATAATCAGATATTTGGCATTGTATTAACCTATTAAAAAGTTTTAATGTTCAAAGCATAAACAAAATGTAAAAAAAAAAATATATATATAATATTTCATTCATAAGTTATGCTTATGATCATCAAGACAACTTTTTGTAAGAAATAAAACTACATGAATGAACATCCATTGCATAACATGCGTTACAAATAACCCTCTGTCTGTTACAACTAGCCCTGCTCACGGGGTAAGAAGTAACATTTTACTCATTTTATGCTTTTGGCGATACTGCACAGAAACGATAGGTGAAATGTGCAGGAGAGACTTGCATGTTGTTTGTATAAAAATATGGTTTGTCTAATCCTATTACTTTGTTCATTATTTGGCCAAAACCAAAAAGTGTTACTTTGTGCCCCGCGCCGCTATTCGACATGCTTTCCTTGTGACGTCTCAAAACTGCTGTTTTATGTGTGTGTTTCCATGGCGACGCGTCATGCTTGTCAAGTGACGCACAGCAACCACAAAAAAAGTATCGCATGCATTTAGTTTCTCTTATTTATTCAAAATATTAAACTTGTTCGCTGATAGTTTGTGTCGCAGATCGGAGAATCTTCTACCGAAATACATGACAGTAAGTGTCCGCTGAAGTGAGAGAAGAATAGAGTGACTTTACCGCCGCACATAAACATCACAACGCCTCAGCTGCAGTGTAATCTGTTCACTCTGCTGTTCACTCACCTCAGCTCGCAATGCACTGGGCGCGCGCGCGCGAACAAACACAACCTCGCGTGATATCGCTCAGGTCCTAGTTTCAACATCTAAATAAATCCTCGCGAATTTTAAAAGAAAGGCCTGCACTTAACACAAATTGAAAATATATCTAAAAAAATTTGGCTCGAAAATTTAATACCTCGTCAAAAGACGTTTACTACTTTTTACTACTTTTTAATGGCCTTAATTTTGGCTGATTTCATTTACTACCTTTTACTACCTTTTACAACCCCGCGGACACCCTGTAAGAAGCGGAGACGGGAAATGCACTTGCCGGATAGGATTTAAAGTTTGTCGACTGAAGAGTTTGGTTTGAAGATGAAACCCGTAACAAGCACAATTTTCTCTAACCATTCCTGATTTCTAAAACTCCTGCTGTGGTCTTGTGGCTTTTAGACAGCCCCCCCCCCCCCCCAAAAAAAAAAACCTGTAACTTTCCATCATCTCCTCTCACAATCACATGTAAATCGCATGAGCTTATTTCATCCATTAGATTGAAAGATCTGAAAAGTACATTTACCCACTCATTGAAGAAATCTAAACACGCTTCATCTACTAGTGATCCGATCGACCAAAATGCATCTGCCATTGCAAGTGTTAACAGCCTGAATCAATGCAAGATGACAGTGCTTTAGCACTGATGACTTCAAGGGCCGGTTCATCCAAAAAATAACAATTCAGTCATCATTTTATTCACTGTGTGTGAATGTGACCAGCAGAATGTCTGACCTATGAATGCATTTCTTCTGTGGAACATAAAAGGAAGGTGTAACAGTTCTTAGTTCAGGGAGGAAGTGTGAATCGGCAAACATTTAACACACTTTTAATATAAAATAAAAACAAATATAGAATAAAACAACTGCCGCCCACACGAGCACAACACACAACATTAAGTGCAGGCTTGGTCCTCTCTTATCCTTCACTGTTGTCGCTTCTCCCTTTATGCTTCCACTCTTCCGTGAAAGAGACTGGTGGCATCGTCATTATCAATCACGCCACCGGCTCTCATGATGCTCTCATGATGCTCTTTTCCCGGGAAAAGTACAAAAATCACCATTAAAAAGAAATCTGTCAGACAGAAATGTCTCATCGCTTCTATTTACATTGACCCCATCACTCTGTAATAAAGCAGAATGAAACCTTCAGCTGTTCTAAAACAGTTATGAGTGCAGACCTCTGCCAATCAATAGTAATAATAACAGGGGGAAATGTCACCATGTCGCACTATGGCCTAAAAGCAGCCCAGGATAACTCCTCTAATGAATAGCCCAGGAAAGACCGACCCTGAAGCCTGGCTGAGTAGAATAAATCCACATTCTACTCATCATGTCTAGGATTAATGATCTACACCTGACAATACCAATGCGCTGGTTGAGCTGCACTTCAACTAGGAGAAACTGGATTTTTTTTAAACCAAATTCTCTTTACTTTTCTAGAGAGGCATGGGTAATAGAAATATTCACCTATACAAGCAAAAAAATTAATCTACGCAAGCAATCTCTGAATCAATATCAGGTTACAAGACTTCACAGTGGAACAAAGATTCAGATTTTAGTAAATATTGAAGGAGTATTATATATGCGTACGTGTGTGTGTGTGTGTAAGACATACACACACACTTATTCATTCAGCAGATGCTTTTATCCAAAGTGACTTACAACATGATTCATCCTGAAGATGCAAAAGTACACAAGAAGTGCTCACTATACAACGTTTCAACAGTGCTTGAAGTACTATAAGCCTGGAGAATGGAGGGACTATAGGAAAGTGAACGCAATTTTTTTTTTTTTTTTTTTTTTGGGGGGAGGGTTATGTTAGGTACTCACAGAAGAGATGTAGATTATAATAACTACGTCAATTTGAAAATTTGGGGGGAGGAAAAAAGAAAAATGTCTTACGGTCAGAAAGGCTGCATTTATTGATTAAAATACAGAAAAACATGTATACTGTAAATATAATTTTAAATAACTTGCCTATTTTAACAACTTTGTGAAGACAAAGTTGAATTTCAGCAGCCAAATCTAAAATCACTCAGAAATCAATATTGAACACTGTTGAACTGGTTAGTATGTTTGTGTTTTTAGCACTTTTTAAATAATAATTTGATGAAGAGCACATTTAATTTGAAATAGACTTTTTTTCATATAATAAAAGTTATAATTAAGTTATTATTGTCATTTTTGATCAATGTAATGCAATTTTTGCTGAATAAAAGTATTAATTTCTTTCTCTCATAAAAACAGACAATCCCAGAATTTATACTGGTAAAATAACTTTATTTAAAGAAATATTCCAGGTCTAGTACAAGTTAAGCTCAGCATTTCTGGCTGAGCTTAATTTTGAATTACACAAATTATTTCCACTTGTCTTTTATTTTTAAAGAGATAAAAATATAAGCAACTGTGAGGCATTTACAATTTAATTAAATGGAACCAATCTGTTAAACAGTATTATAGACAATATGTAAACAATGCACAACAACATGATTCAGTGTTAAAAAAATTGTCTCTCTGAAGTTATGTTCAGTTTTAAAATGTTGTTGCCATGATACAAAACACCTAAAATGTAAAATATGATTCATGAAATGGCTTTATATCTTTAAATCTGCTTTTAAATTCATCAAATCTTACCCCTATTTACGTCCACTGTAAGCACCTCAACCTTGGTTTTGCGGGATGGGTCAAAGTCATTTTTTGTAGTAATCAAAACAGATGCTGTCAACTGAGCTAAACTACGATATCTGAGCTCAACTGAGCTAAACTCAAAATATCCCTTCAACAGTGTCTTTATTCTTCAATCCAAGTTGACTGTAAAGTTACTGAAACTTATGTAAACTCTTAAAACATCAACAGTACAGCTTTCATCAGTACTGACTTGATGTATAAGCAACATTCGCTGTGCCTGCCTGGTGGATCATTCCAATACCTGCAGCCGACCAAAGCTATGTTGAGACATGTCAAATACACAGGAATTTGTTCTAAACAAATGTTGCAATGCATTACAGATAACATACTTATAGCGAACGATATTTAAAAACCAAACCTAATGACCAGAGTGATGAACAACATTAAACCACCATCTAAAAGACCACAACATGCTAAAGACACTACCATCCGATCCTTACCTAAACCTAAATAATGAAATAATGAATCATTTGCAAGATTGTGTACATCAAGCAATAACAGTGGAAAACAGCTGCACAGGCGCACCTCTTTTATTTGAGGACAAACTTCGAGGCTGACTGAAAATACACCACCACGTAAAAACATAGCCTCCAGCGCAGCTCTACATCAAGCCAAGCCTCCTGGAGTTCTTCCGATCACATTTGCATTGGAAATATGAAAGATGGCTTGAGGTAACCCCACTCCCCCCTGAAGCAGAAAAAAAGCCCTTTGTTTTATACATGATCCCATATGCACAACACAAAGCAATGGTTTCCAAATGAGACGCTTCACCTGGATGGGTTTTTTATATATACGTGACATAAGCTTCCGACTCTAAGCTGCCTGTTAGAAACTCTCTTCCTGTCCTGGAGCAGCTTGTAAATAATGAATGATTACCATTATACAATGCCCTTGTGATTAATGTCAGCACTATAGCAAAGACCCACATACCTGCACTAGCGCAACTTAGAAAACTCCAGAACTGCATGATGTATTTCCAGGCTCTTTTCCTCACTGCTCCCTTACCTGTACTAATGACGTAACGCTACAGAGAGTACCTGCAAAAGTTCATGATGTCCTCACATACCCACGCCTATAGAAGCCCCGCCCACCACATAACGCTGCGCTGATTGGTCAACATCCATAAAAAGCAGGAGAAGAGCAAACACTTACTAGTGACTCCTTTCCGTGAATCGGTTCTCTCGAACAGTGAGACATCTTGCAATCTACATCATTAGCGTTTTTACGTCATCAAGGTTAATTTAATTAGCTTTCACACGTTTTTATCTATTTTTTTATTTTTAAACTTACTCAAGGTCAATATGTTGATTTTTTTAACTGTCTTATTCGTGACGAAATCGTTCGTAAAAGTTGTATGAGGCGGTTCAACCGATTCAGTAGAAAGAACCGACTCAAAAGAACAATTCGTTCACGAATTTAAGTCATCAGAAAAAAAGAAGCAGGACAAAGAATACAACTTTAATAAACAGATCAATGATGCGATATGGTTATGTTATTCTCCTTGCTAATTATTGTAGTTTTTCCTTTTAGTTTTTTTCTCTCCATTTCATAAAGTAATTAACGAATTGAATTTAATCAGTTATTAACCTCCAATTTATTAAACCACGTATCCGAGATAGTGGGTTCCATGAAGCAAGGTGGCTAGCCTACCAAACAAATAAGTGAAATTACTGCATATTAACATAACTAGTCATTAAGTGAAAATACATGCACTTTACATATACAGTAATATTGAATAAAAGCATAATAGGGCAAATGCTATTGTAATAAAGCTCGCCTGCGCGCTAAGCTGGTTGCATTGCCTTTTGTTATTGTTTTCAGTTCACCATGTGAACAGAAACAGTCTGGCAACAATACACAGCCCCCAACACAACACACCTAATTCGAGATTACAAACCAACAGCGATCAAGATATTCATACCGGGTTATTAAACATGCAGACTGGTGTTAAATGTGACACGACGCATTTTCTGTGATGAATAAAACATTGGGAATGGCTTGAAATGACTGGGTATGGTCTCTCTCGCCTTGCCAGGAGCACTTTGTCCTGCAAAGCTGTGCACAGCTGACTTTTATCAGCAATTTCATAATGATACGGGAATCCTAAGCACGCTCCAATACAAAAACACGCCTCGCATTCACAATCTAAGGCAACACAACATGTCAGATTGGCCCAGGAAAGCCCATTCTTCAGGTTCAAGAGCAGATATGAGCCCCTCACGCTATGCTACCAGGCTAACACACTTATTGTAATTATTATAGGAAAAAATATAAAATGGGCATTCTTAACAAGTACCGATATTTACCGTATTCTTTTCATCGAACGTCTCCAAAAACGCGCCCTCTTGACAAACAGCCTATAATGTTTGGCTTTGGTTTGTATCCCGTGTTTTAACGCTGTTCGTGGGTCCGTCCAGGCTCCGTGGGGTCTGTAGTGGATCTGAAGCCGGAATCCTCCCTCTTGCTCTCGCTCTCACTCTCGCTGCTGCTAGTGATGACCGATTCGCGAATGAATCATTATGGTGAATCGACTCATTTTGAGTATTTCTTTAGAACCGACTCGCAAAACCTTTGCAAATTAATGGACTGTAATAAAGAACATCGAAGATTAAACTGTACGTGAGTGACACGATAACTGTAAACAACGTTACATGTGTGAGAATAGGAATATTTATCTCTTTAAAAAAAAGGAAAAGAAAATCATTGTTTCAAAGATTTTAAGTGAATCGAGCGAAAACATCAAATGCAAATATGTTTGACGTTTACATTCATACACATATACACACACGTTTGTATAAACTTAATAGAAAATATAGCGATATGCAGCGAATTTAACTAAATATGTGTTTAACTCCATAGACTTTTGGGATCTGTTTGGAACGATGACTCAAAGGAATTAGTGAATCAGTTCACTGAAATAAACGGCTCGAACGAGCCGATACGGTAAATGAATCGGGCTTCCATACGCTGGCTGCCGCAGCTCTGAATCTCTTGCTCCAATATGGCTGACTCGACCTAAGCCAGTCCGGCATTCAAAAAAATATTAAGTAGCTGATGATAATTTTCCGATGGAAAAAATAAGCTATGTATATATACTGGTGCTGTAAACTATATCTAGATATTGAAGTTGGGGTTGGTGTTGCTACTAACAGGGACACAGTTCATGTTCACAATTCACTTGTTAACATCAGTATGATATGTACCTGTCAGCTTTACCCAAGAATGTGTTCATAAAATATTTATTTCACATCAAAACTAATAATTTCCATGAATTAACTGTCTGTTTTTTTTCTTCTCAATTATACAAAATTAATTCTTATGCCACGCACACAAGCTCTGAGAGCACTGAAATATGCTGCACGCCTACACACACACAATCCAGGGACTTAGGGACAGGATAGATGTATGCTGGCTTTGTCTTCCAGACACATCCCCAAAATTCCTTTCAGTGACGTCTGACAGTTAGACGGCTGACCCCAGGGTCAGAATGTTACACATCAGCCAATCACTGTTCTCTGCATGGGCGGCAAATATACAGCCAAGAGCCCCTTCTGCAAACACCTCCAGAGCGAGAGGGCTGATCCAGAATGGTTCGACATTTATTGAGTCATATTTATTTGAATATTAAAGGTAAATACTGACTCCACATTAGCATTGCTATTCTGAGATGTGACATAAAACAATCTGTGTTTGCAAAAAAAAGGGCTCATGATTATATTCTGTTTGCCATTATATTAAAAATGTTTCTCTACAAGAACATTTTACTGAAATATATATATTTTTGAATATATAATGAAATAATAGAAAATAATATAATTTATGTTATAATATATGTACATAATGCATAATGTATATATTATGCATGTTTTTCTAAGAAATTGTGTATGGACCAAAAGACTAGATTCCCCCCAAAAATGTGTGATATGAAATAAATAGATTCCCCTGCAATAACAAAACCCCGAAGAGTTTCATGCAATCTTACAAGCCACTTCAAGACACCACAAAGATTGGCACATTGTTACACAATCTACTCATTATGGCTTCAGTCCATCCTGAGGCAGTGCTGGTGTTTGGATCTCAATTTCCTTTGATCCAGGGCTTTTCAGGAAATTGTGTACATGGCAGTTCCACAAACCTCACCCGATTCTATATTCTGCTATTTTAGAATAAGAACAGCTTTTAAAAGGACTGAAAGCTTTCAAATTAATTCAGAAATATATAATAAACTGTTGCTTATATTTTACAGCTACAAGCTTCAAAGGCTTTGCTAATACTCAGGCTATACCGAAAAATATTTCCACAGTTGAGATTTGAGCTATCCCATTCCTGAAGTTGTTTCAAGAGCAATTGTTTTTTTCTTTTTTATTTATCTGTATAGCACATTTAAAACAACTCGAGTTGGCCAAAGCGCTTTCCATGAAAACAACATTTTAACTGCATAAATAACAAAGAACCAATACATTAAAACACAAGACAACAGTAAAACAAGCTATAATCAGCAGCTAACTCTGTCATAATGCACCCTCAGACGTGATTTAAAATGACCCAATATTACAGCATCTAATATCCAAAAGCAGATTATTCCAGAGGCAGGGTGCAGCAACAAAGAAGGGACAATCTATAGACAAGATTTGGTGACCTTTAAAAATAATATTTGACATGACGTTAGTGGCCTTGTGTCTGCTAAAGCTGGAGAAATTCCAAGGCATATTTGAGAGCTAGGCTAGGCCTTCAAAACAAGCATTAAAGTCCCCCTGTAGTCAATAATTTTACCCCTTAAAATTAATCTTTGATCACCAAAATTACATATGAATTTTTTTAAACATTTATTTATTCATGAGCCCTGAATAATACCATACTACAAACACAAGGCGGGGAGATCCCAATTGTACTAGAGAACTTCAGTCCTTTAAATAAGAAGAAAACCATTTCCCCAGATCCCTACCAACTCTAAAAGATTTTCATATTTAATTCCATCAGATGTTGTAAGATCAAAGATAAGAAGAACAGTACAATTTCCAGCAAGTAATAAATCATTGATCACTTTTAAAAGAGCAGACTCAAAGTACTGTATTTGGACTGAAACCCAACTGAAATGTGTCAAAAAAAATATCAGTTATATTTAGAAATGAGAGCAGATGATGATAAACAGCCTGCTCCAAAAAACTGTGGAGACATTTCAAAAAGCCAACTTTGAATAGTTACAAAAACTTTTTAAAGTTGATAGTTACTAAAAACTAAAGGATCAAGTCAAAGCTTAAGAGGAGCTATGTCATGCTTTAGACAAGATGGAACTACACCATTTGCTACAATACTATTTATGATACATAAAATTCTTAGCCCTACAATATCCAGAACCTGGAGAAGATAATGAGAGTCTATGACATCTACTGAGCAATTAGTAGTAAATGCCGAGAAACAAATAAGTCTTGTAGTATTTTTAGGTTGACTTGCTTAACAGACTTAATAGTTTGCACCCTGCTGGTTACTCTAGTTCACCCTCATAGAGTCATCTCTATATTACTCTATGTTTTTGCACACAGTGTGAAATAAAAATTTAGTATAGTGTGATCTCCTTTATCTTCCAAGAATCAACGGTAAGAAAATTAAAAGCAGGGTCCACAGAAATATTCCTCCCCTATGTACAAACCACTGAGGAACTATCGCATCTCATAAATCCTGACGCACTTCTTTAAATGAAGACCTTAAAAACGTTCAGTTTGATTAATCTACTCTCCAGATGGCGATTTTACCATCAAGCTTTGCAGAGCCGCTGAGTATGTATCGGTCCTCTACTGAGAACAGAGTTTGAACAATGTCTTCATGGGCCTCAAGCTCCTTCTCAACTTCCAGGCTCTCAGAATCCAACACAAAGATCTTCCCCACAACCTTACTGAGGCTTGATCCACCACTACAACCAATCCAGACCTAGAAAGAATAGACATTTTGATAGTTAAAAAAACATTCAATATGCTATAATGCTCTTCGTTTTTTGTCTCATGTGCTATCATACATAACAAACAAACAAAAAGGTAAATCACTGTTAGAAAGTTTGGGGTTAGTATGATTTTAAAAAAATACTTTTGAAAGAAATCTCTTATGCTCATCAAGTCTGCATTTACATTTACATGCATTTGGCAGACGCTTTTATCTAAAGTGACTTACATTACATTCAAAGAAAACATTGACATTCTAATCAGTTCTTGCTTTCCCTGAAAATCAAACCCATGACCTTGGTGTTGTAAACACCAATGCTCTATTGTTTGATCTACAGGAAAGCATTTATTTGACAAAAAAAGAAACTGTGATATTGTGGAGTATTACAACACTAATATGCTGATATGGTGTTTTTGGTATTATTAATGTTTATTATTAATCCTTATTAAAACTACAAATATTATCCAGTCAAGAGCAGGGAGTGATTTCTTTTTTAATCCAGCCCTCATTATGTTGATGATTTTTGCTTACATTGATATATAATTTCTTAAATTATATATATATATATATATATATATATATATATATATATATATTTGTTAAGAAATTATGTTATCACTCATGAATATTTCATCAATTGAGATCCAATGTGTGATTTAATTGTTTCCTTAATTATTTTGGGCCGTGTGTGTTTGTGTGTGTAAATATATAATGCTAGAATTTTTGTGCAAATTTTTTTTTAGAAACATTATAAGTGATCTTCAAGGAAAAAAAAAATCCATTTGCCCCTTTAATATTGTGTAGACATTGTGAGGATTATTTGATGAATAGAAAGTTATTTTCTAACCCTGTAAATACCTTTATTCTCAGTTTTGATCAATTTAATGCATTCTTGCTGAAAAAATAATTAAATTCTTTAATCTCATTGACCCCAAACTATTGACCAGTTATGCCATGAGTAAATATACTAGCATATTTTGATTGCATAATTCAATTAATTTGAATCACATAACAGAATAATTAATCTCTTTACAGACTTTATTTAAAATTCCAGTAGATGCGAGTCTGACCATCTAAAAGTCATGGAAATGGTAACATCTATACCTTCAGATTAAGTACCTGGTTCTTTACGCTGATCATACAGCTGACCTCACTGCAATTGGGAAGTGTGACCCGTTTGGGTGGTTTGACGGTGTCAGAGGAGTTCCATAAACAAAGCTCTGCCGAGTCTGTAAAACTTGTCCAGATCTGTTTTTTCTAAAAAAAACAAAGCAAGAGCCTAAGATAGTTAGTTATATCCAAGCACATTACAATTGTATGCAATTCACACCATTTAGTGGCATGGCTGACCTCTCTGACTGTCTGTATATGCAAAGGAAAATTACTTCACACTTAAACAACAAAGCAGCAACACAACTAATCCTCTGATTTATAAGAACAATAATATAAGACTTTATATGATATATATATATATATATATATATATATATATATATATATATATATATATAAATATATATATATATATATATATATATAAAGCTGATTCTGTGGTGAGACAAACCTCCATGAGCAATGTGACTCTGCTGAAGGCCCTGGAAGTGGTTTTCATATCGTCTGGGAGGGAAATCTTCTGAAGTAGAGCTCCATTCGGGCTCAGCTTCATCACACAATCCCTGGCACCTTCACAAACAGTAACAAACGCTAAATTGCACACTGTATATATTTAGAGTAACTTCATTAATGTCAAGCTTTCCCTTATTAACCTATAAACTATACAATATAATTTGTAAAAACTCTATAGTGAGTATTGGAGCTTCTAGCTAACAACAGAGTAGCACATGTTTTACTAGGCTAATGACAAACTTACCACACCATAAGGTGTCACTGTAAACTTGAATGAACTGGAGTCTGTCACAGGACAGATGAAACTGCCTCTTCACCTTCAGAGAGGGGACATCCCAAACTATGACAGTGCCATCTGCACTACAAGAATACACCTGTGCTTGGCTTGGAGAACACATAAACATTACATTTACCGTATTTATTGCGTAATCTCTATTCTCAACCACATTTCAAACATACAGAAAATATTTTTAAAAACGATACTGCCATCTGCTGGTGAGGTTACTGTTCTTTCTATAATAAACTAAATGTATAATAATAATACATTTAGATTTAATACATTTAAAATATAGTATAAGCAAATATAACTAATTGTATTATATGTATATGTATATATATATGTGTGTGTGTGTGTGTGTGTGTGTGTGTGTGTGTCCACCACAGTTCTGTCATGTCTCTGTCTACTTCCTGTTTCCTCATGCGATTCTCCCAGTGTTTTTCCATCCACTTGTCTTATAATCAATCAGCCCCTCTTGTCAGCTGTCTAATCAACCCCTTGTGTATATATTGCCTTGTTTTCCCCCCTGTCTTCATCCGTAGATGTCTATGTTAAGTGGTGTTTTCGTCCCGTTGGACTATTGTTTCTAGTTTTGCACAAGAAGTGCCCTTTTGTTTCTATTTAAAGTGTTTATTTTGAGAATTCATTAAAGATAAGATTTAATTTGATTAAAGATATTTCAGTTTATTCCTTGTGCCCTCTAACACTACGCCTGACAGATCGATGGATCCGGCTAGTCACCGCCAAAAGACTAAAAAGCTAGTGATGGCGTACTTTGCGGAGCAATTCGCCACAATCGCCTGAAAAGGGCTTGGACTTAAAATACTATGTGATTGACCTTTGCTGTTTTGCACTCGTAACCCCTTTGGATGACGAGACAAAGTTGCTGTTTTGGATCGTGGCAAATTTTTAACCATCCTGTGGACCTCCCAGACACCACAGGAAAGAACTAGCAGGAAGCCATAATTAGGTGTCTGGAGAGTGTCTACCCCCAGTCCAAACTGCCACTCCAGCCAGTCTCGTCCTCTTTATCCACCTCACCAACACCCTCTGCTCGTCAGTCTGCTCCAGTGAACACTATTTGTTAGTCTGCACCGGCATCCTCCATTGTCAGTCTGCACCAGCACCCGCTATTCGTCAGTCTGCACCAGCGCCCGTTATTTGTCAGCCTGCACCAGCACCAGCACCCTCTGCTCATCAATTTATACCAGCGCCCAACATTCGTCAGTCTGCGCCAGCACCTGCTGCTCGTCAGCCGGCTCCCGAGCCCGCTACTCTTCTGGCTTCCTCCTCAACGTGAAAACTCACTGGCTGCCCGCCAGAGAGGTGGGTGCTGGCAGAAGCGCTGTTGTTTGTGTGGGCTGCACACACAACAGCCAAAAGACTACAGCCAACCCCAAAGCCCTCTCCCGTGCACTCTCCTGTACCCAAGCCTTCTCCCGTACACTTTCCTACGTCCTGAGTGCCCACTAGTCCCCAAACCTTCTCCTGAGTGCCCTTTAGTGGCCGAGCCCTCTCCTGAGTGCCCCCCTAGTGCCCGAATACTCTCCAGTGCTCGAGCCTTCTCCTGAGCACCCCCACCCCCTTAGTGCTGAACCTTCTCCTGAGCGCCCCCTAGTGCCCAAACCCGGGCCCGAACTCTTGCCAGCCCCCGAAGATATTGAACTCCTGTCTGTCCTTGAACCCACTCCGGAACACCATTTAGCCCCGCAAAAAAACACCACCCGTAACCCTGGAATTTCCCTCCCAAAAAAAAACCCATCACTAGAGCAGGTTGAGCAATTACAGGAGGAGCCTCTAGGGATGTACAAAATGTATTATAACAAAATCCATCATTAAAATTTACTTAGACTAAAAATTATCACAGTGTATTCAGTCTAATCCATTCTCAGCTAGGACATTAAGGCCGGGCCCAATGAACAAGAATCCCACCCAATACTCACTCTAATCTGTTCTCAGGGCTCGGTTTTTCAAAGGCAAAGTGTGTGACCTCTTCATGGTGCTCTGTCAGCTGTTTGTGACACAGCATACTGCGAGTGTTGATTATGTAAATGACAGAGTCCTGAGAACCAATCCACACTTGCTCCTGGTCCAATCCCATCATGCAGTTCTGGGCACAAAAAAGACTGTTGTGTGAAATCTGTTTTAAGATACAGACTTTCATTTTCACCTACAGCTAAGAGCACTAGACACTTCTGAAAGCTGTGCTAAAAGTTGCCACAATTTTCCACCAATCCACAAGGTGGCATCATATACATTTTATTGTCGCAAAAAGATAACTCAGAAAGGAATGTCTCTATCATTAAACTCACAACAGGTAAAAACAAACAAAAAACAATAACTGTTACTTGAAGATCCCAATATCGAAAAACACATTTTCACTGACTAGCAGTGTCACTAATTACAGGATGAAAACATTTTATAAAGGACATTTGATATTGCTGTCAATTACTTGTCTAAAATCTTTAATATATTAAACCAAAATTGATTAGCAGCATCTTACCAATCGAGAATCTCCTAAATTAATGCAGTTTTGCTTTAGGGACCAACTGACTGCATCGAACACAACCACTTTCCCACAGCTGAGAGCACACCAGAGCTTAGGCTTTCCATCAACATCACCATCACAGAAAGTTAACTGCCCTGGAAGGAGTTAAAAAGAGGTATTTAACTTTAAACCTTCTACAAATGGTTAATAATACTGAAACAACAACAAAAAGTGCTCCACATTCTCATGTAGGTGTTTACCAAAATATGTGAAATGCTAGTTTCGCAATGGGGTTTAAGCAAACTGCCAGGAATTGCTGCATTCTTGACTATATAATTGACAAAGCCATCATACTGATCTTATATTTAAACTTCTTCTGAGCCTAAATTTAGAATATCTCCTCCTAGAGTTAGAAATAGAACTCTACAACCTCCAAACTCAGGTCGGATCTTTAGACTGTTCTGACTCGAGTTGCTATGTCTTTTTAAAGCATCCCGAATAATGGTTTTACTTAAAATGAAGATTAAAAATCATAAAAAGCCCATATTTTTACCTTGACGGGGTCAAAACTTTAATTCAGTAAATCGTATTTAGTATATTAGTATTTAAGCTTCGTCCATTACATACATCACTGACAAAGCCTTGCAATTAGTTTAGAACATGCTAGCAACATGCTAATTCAAATTACCAATATGCTAATGCTAACAATGTGTTTAAACAAGCTAATTCATGTTTGCAATTTGTTAAACATGCTAGCAACGTGTTAAATCATGCTAGCAACATGCTAAAACATATAACATTTCTTTAGTTTCTTTGAGTAAAACCTTCAAACTTCAAGCTGTCAAAATTATTTTAAACTTTTAGACCTGACTTTGTCAAGCCAACATCAAACTTTATTCAACTTGTTAATTTTAATCTCCTACATCCTCCAAGTAAAGCATTAAATGTCAGCTTTTTTCCAGTGTATTTAACTTTCCAATCTGAAATAATATATTATAAATAATATGACACATTTTCAATCTACATCCTCCAAGTAAAGCATTCAATATGGGTAAACCAAAAGCTTTCAAACGAGGAGAGTCTGGTGAAACAATATAGGTCAAATGTCTTCACCGCCCCTCACTTATTGCTGCTCAACAGGTTCACAAATGCTAATTCAATATCATAGAAATTGCCGTATGATACTGTCAGAACAAACAGGCGGAGAATTGTACACACATTTACACTGAAAGAATTAAGATTTTGATAAATGTATGTGCTCAATTCAAGTAGTATGGATTTTCAATAGTGGACAAATAAAGAAAATGTCAGCTTTGTCCAGTGCATTTAACTTTCCAATCTGAAATAATATATTATAAATAATATGACAAATTTTCAATCTAAAAGAATATATCTAAAATTATAGTGAAATATCATGCAGACCTGGAGTGTATAGCAAGACATCGACAGACTGAGGGTTCATCATGTTCTGCGATGGATTGATTTTGTGTTTCAGAGTCTCTGCTGTGGATCTAGGGATGATCATGGGGACTGTGGGAATGAAGAAACAAATACTAATAGATATGTTCTGTCTTCATCATAGATGTTCTTACAGGGAGAGAATCAGACACATTAAAGACAGAAACGTACCTTCTTGACGTAGATTTTCATAATAGGCCAGTTTGGAGGCAGCATAAACACCCTTCTGTGTCTGTAAACAGCCCACCACTGCATCCATGAGCAGGACGTTGGTCAGAGCCAGTTGCACATACTGGGGGTCCTAATAACAGAAGAGATCACAGATCACAAACTAAAGTACTTGTGCATTTGTGTAAAATGGGAGGAACAGATATTATCTCATGAGGACAGAAAAACAGAAACTTGAAACCTTAATATCATGAAGCACATGGAACAATGTACACACAGTGAAGGGCTCAGTTTCCCCTTTCCACGTTTATCTAAATGGTAGGAAAAGGCAATAAACTAGTAGGGTGTTGTTGTTATTCTAACTATTCCCGGTATTCTATTCATCCCTGCACCCTTAAGCAAACTTCCTGTTATCATTGAAGACACTGAATGACTGCAGATCCCATGGGTAACTGTTTTCTATTTTCTGCCGTATAGACTTTTTAAATTATAATTATTATATAAGTTTTTAATCATTTGAATGATTTGAATCTCTAATACCTTATTAAGACAGATAATCAAAATCCCTTGTCTTTTTATTATTAAATGATTTTCATTTATAAACAACCATATTATTGTGCAATTGCTCTAATTTTCTTCTGATGTCCGTATTTTATTTGCCTATGCTAGGGTCCCAGAGGTCATCATGACCCATGGAATACGTGACGGTCCTTCATTTTAGAAGTGTTAGTTTATGTAGGATGGATATTGTCTGTGTTTTTCTCAGAAGGAGAACGAGTTATCAGAATGTTTTTGGAAGTCTCTGGTTGATAGGTCTGCCAGCACCAACTTCAACCTTGGAGAGGCAGTTGAAAGACGATTCGGAAATCCATTGCCGCTTGTATATATTTTTTATTTGTATATATATATATATATATATATATATATATATATATATATATATATTCTTTTTTCTTAAACTTCAGTCTATCACCTATGTAACTTTTGACTTTTCTGTAGTTTCCCATAGAGTTGGGATGAATATTGTCTGCACATCTCACCAGATAGGACATGTTATCAGAATGTTTTGAGTAGTCTTTATGTTAATAGTTGGAGCCTGAGCTGAGTTCAGCCTTGGAGAAGCTGTGTATCTGTGTGTGCGCGTTAATATGGTCTGTATTGGTGAGGTGATTAACTGGCACCATCAGGAGATGGAATAACTCAACAAGCTACGTCACTAACCCGTCAACCATGTGATTAACTGAGATATGCTTCAGACTGACTGCTCTTGTGTGGAAAATTACTAATTTGTTTATCTTTCTTTCTTTGCCAATCAGAATCATTTAACCGTCATCATTGACGTAGTTGTTAGCCTCTGTTAGAGTATATTTGCTGTAACAATGTTATTTAAGTGGGGCGGCCTACGAACTCCGTGTGAGACATGAAGCTGGCTTCTGCTGATGAAACAGCAAACTAAACTTCACTAAAATGTATTCTATTGACTGCACTTCTGACTCCTAGTCTTCATTCAACATATCCGGTCCTCGGGTGTTAATTGTAAATCCCCTACACTGTGTATTTGTGTGTGTGCGTTAATCTTTCTGAGCAGGTCCACAGATGGGTGCGGGACGAGTAGATTTTCGATGGAGATAGGCACCTCATGATGATCTGGGAGGTAATTTCATGCCTAAATCCAGTCTAAACATAAGCAGTTCGATTGAAGGAGATATGCTACTGATGATGTCTTTGTGCGGAAGATTAATAATTTCTGGCTACTTTCTTAGCTAATCAGAATCATTTAAGTTTTTTTAAGTAAATGATGTAATGTGACCTTAGAGCAGTGTTTCTCAATTATTTTCTGTCATGCCCCCCCCCCCCCCCCCCCCCCCCGGGTAGAGGTAAACATTTTGCGCGCCCCCCCCTCCCCCCATTTTGGAACTTTTGCCTTATTGTTTCCATGGCAACGTGTCATGCTTGCCACGTGACATACAAAAAGCCCTGTATTATAAATGTTTCACATTTAGTTTTTTTCTTTTTTATTCAAAATAGTCACCAACTTGTTGGCTCTGTTTTCAACAACTTGATAATCAGATTCTCAGATATGTGGAAGTGAATGTGTTTTGTCGCTTAATTTTTATAATGACCATGTTCGTTGATCTGTGTTGCGCGACGGGCGCCGCTGTGTTAGTTTGCGCCGAAGTTCAGAGAATCGGATCCGTCTGATCTACACGTCAATTCAGTCACTTCTTCTGAAATACGTGATAGTAAGTGGCCAGTGAAGTGGGAGAAAAATAGAGTGAAGTTTATAGTTACTAATACAATGTGTCTCTGATATGAATAAAACACCTTGTCAGTTCATAATTGAATGGATTGCCATTTCCTCTTTTATAGACACCCGTGTGTATTTTTCAAAATATTTTTCATGTATTGTTTTGCCAGTACTTATGAGTATTTAAATGTTTAAAACCTAAAAGAAACCTTATGTGGATGAAAACACTGAATTGTTGCGATAAATGACAAGCTCTGATCGTGTCTTTTTCTGGATCAATCGCATGAACCAGATATCGCGTGAAAACGCATGTGAATTTAGCAGTTGATCACATGACACATATGAACACCGGTGTGATGGTACACGTCAAAATGTGAAGGGATTGTTATCTGAACTTCATATCTGCTGCTCTTATTCAGTGCAAGAAAACCTACTTCCTGGCAAAAAAAGCATGTTCCCCAGGGTCACGCTTGCCCCACTATCTGAGAACCACTGCCTAAGAGAAAGGTACAATTGATGTAACAATGAAATGTAAGCAGAGAGGCCTATGAACTCCTTGTGAGACTTGAAGCTGGCTTCTGCATAATGAAACTACAACCTATTCTTTACTAAACTTTCTTCAGTTTCTTCAGACTCCTGGTCTTCATTCAATATATCTGGTCTTTGGGTCTTTAACTGTAATTCCCTTACATTATGTACTTTTAAAACGAATAGTATACAATGGCATTTAAATTATGGGGTTATTTTTTATTTTTTAAAGTAATACTTTTATTCATCAAGGATGCATTAAAAGTGACACAAAAATTACAAATAATGTTCACAAAAAAAAGCAGCACAACCGTTTTGAACATTGATAATAAGAAAAGAAAATGTGCACAAAATCAGCATATTTGGATGATTTCTGAAGAATCATGTGACACTGAAGACTGGTCACAAGGAAAACAAATGTTTATTTTCATTTTTACTGTTTTGACTTATGCATTTTATTAACATAAGAGACAAATACAGAAAAATCGTACCCTACCCAAACTTTTGAAAGGTATTTATATTTAATTCAACTATTAAGTTAGCAAAGAAGGGTAAAATGCTAATTTTGATTCCACATTTTCTTTAACATCCTCTCAGTCTTAGATATTTCTCAGGACAGGTGAACTTTACCTTATGGTTGTCTGCCATCATTCTGCCAGCCCACATCTCCTTGATCATCAGGTTCCACAGTTCAGACTCAGATTTTAAATTAGCCTCGAATATCTCTTTCTTCAGGCTGTTCTTGATCTTTAGAGACGGGATCCTCAAAAGCAGAAATGAAGTATTGGAGATTTTCACCTCCTGAGTTCACAGGATTCATAAGGTTACCACAAACACTAACTTCTCACTTTGAATAAAATATCACAGGAATGAACACTAACAAACCTCAATGTCTCTAAACTTGGTGATCTCAACATATCCAGGTTTGCCTGTGGTCAGCAGAAAGAGCCTCTTCTGAGTCATGGCAATTTTACCAACACCATAACTAGTCTTCACAGAGCTGGACAGCTTGTACACACATTCATTGTTGTCCAGGGATTCCAGGACATTGGCAGGTAAGTGAACATCCTGTGTTACTGCCTCAGACTCTTTCCAGACGGTGTAAAACACTCTAAACAACTCTGGAACAATCTGCTTCTGCCCACCTGAGAAAGCAAAGGGAGAAACTAGATCAAAACATGTTTTGTAACAAAATGTTTAACAAAATGTCACGTTAAATAGATGATTATTTTTTACTTTCATTAGTTAAAAAAAATAATCGAAATAGATTTTCAAATAGATATTACAAGTAAATGTATAATGTAATGTATAAACGTATAAGACGAAGTGCCTAAAAACGTATTTTTTTTAATCCAATAAGACTGCTAAACTACGATGGAAACACATTTACTGAATAATTTGAATCATGTGACATTGCCTAAACAGAGGATATGACTGGATAACTGGACTATTATGTGGATCAGTTTTAATGCACAGCATCTCAAATGTTGTTTTAATTATTCTGAAATGCCTAAATCCAGTCTAAACAAAGTCGGTCATCAAAATTATTTGATTTAATGAGGTGTAATCAGGTGTTCGAACGCAAGATAACATGATGTTTATTGCATTTAGTAATTTATGATGCAAGATAAAAGAGCCACAGTGGCTTCCCCAAGTGCAGCAACTTTTATTACATATAGTTTGTGCACTTGGAAGGCTTCTTTTTGAAAAAAGGAGCGCAAGTGGTGTCCCATTTTTTTATGTCCATTGTCAAGTTTGGAATGATCTTCTGGGTGACTACAGGGCAATAAATCAAGTCTAAAGATCATTTTCCCCAGATTATTGAAAACTATCAAGGAAATCAAAGAAATTTGATTTTAAACGTTTTAAACTGTAAATAGATCACCCTACCTGCTCCTTAACAGTAATGAGTAAATAACTCTAAAATTGACAATTTTTGTAAACAAATCTGTTACAGCTGCTTCACTGTTTTACTGGGTTTTCTAGTTATTCTCTCACTATTTTCTTACAGCTTCATTCTGAAGCTCTCAAAAGAGAGGCATCAAGTATAAAAATCTACCACATTGATGCTGTTCCCATAAGTTTATTTAACTTGCTGTACAATAGTATAATAAATGATTCATTGCAGACTGGGGTTGTTCCAGAGGTATTAAAAGTGATTGAACAGATAAACACATTGTTGGCTCTCACTTGTATAACCACATTACAGTTAATCATCGATTCAAAGCCCTTCGGTCAGTTTTTCATAAATTTCAAAGTACTGGTCAGGGTTACCAATGACTTATTGATTACTATTTCCATTCTCATCCTTCTTGATCTCAGAGCAGTTTTCGTAACTGTTGATCAGTCTTTTACTTACCTTGAAAACGCTTTGTCATGGGCAGCCCACATTTAAATCCAGTTTTACTGTCCATTACCAGTTCATTGCCTTGGGTGGATACAGAGGTCTGAGATCAGTTCAGTACTCTCTGGTGTTCCTCAGGGCTCAATTTTACTCTTTAATATCTATTTGTCACCACATGGGCATCTGTTGCAATCTTATGCTCCTATTCTTTGGAACCTTTCTCCACTTGAACTTTGAGAAGCTCAGACATAGGATTTTTAAAGACTTTTTTTAGACTAGCAAATGCTTGTTGATTTTTGCTTTTTTATTATTATTTTATTCATTGTTTTATGTATTATTTGTCTTTTGTACAACTCTGTGAGAAGCAGCTTTTAAAAGCAGCACATAAAATAAAGTTTATTAATTTTCCAGAAACGAGTGACGAGTTTGTTCTCTTGAACACCAGGGATGGAAACGGTGCTTTATTTGCAAGTTAAATTTGCACCTTATGATGGAAATATTGCTAGTGACACATTGCAGCTCAGACTTACCGACAGTGAGAGCTTCAAACAATCTCTGTGTGGTGGCTACGTCCCGCACAATGCCTGATTCCTGAGTGCATTTCACAAACTCCTCCAGCTGCATGGGGTTCTTGGGCAGCTTGAACGTCTTCACGTGATATTCTGATTCCATATGCTTGCTCGTTTCATTGTTCTTTATCTGGCAGATGAGCCGCCTGAGCTCAGATCTCTTCTGTGCCTGGACTCTCTCCTCTGTTTGCAGAGACTCAACCAGTGTCTTTACTAGCTCTCCTGGAAAAATCTCAATATCTGTTTTGTAAAGGTTCTGAAAGTCACTGAGGGCATCCAAGCGCTTAGAATTCAGCATGTTGATGAGGCCACGGAGGTAAAAGTATCTGGCTAGCAGGGAGGAATCATCAGGTGGGGTGGCGGATATGGCTTTGTTCAGCTGGAGTATGAGATCTCCAAAGTACTGGCGTACGTTGCGGGAGGTAAAAGGAGGAGGGAAATCTGGGAGCTGGAAGATCTTGACTGGTTTGGCTGGAGTATTCAGAGCTTTTTGGATAAGGGATTAGCAAGGATGATCAGTAACATAGATATAATGCGATAATCTAAATGCAATTTCAATTACAAACTGAGCTATGCAGATGAATAGCACTACTGCAGTTCTCTTACACATTTCTGTAATGATTTTAGTTGGAGACATCTGTCTGAGGACATTCAGCTGTTTCTCATCGTTCTGGTTAGCTAGACATTTAGCCAGAGCATTCTCTGATGAACCCCTTTTCAGAGCCACTTCCTTTAGGGTAGGTCTGCGAGAGAAATCCATAGATCCTCCCCATCTAAATGGAGAAATTAATAAATTATATTTTAATTTAAATAAATTAAATGTTAATATTTTAGAGAAATCTAAAAGTTCTGATAATACAACATTATTGATATTTTATTTTATTTTTCTTTGATTAAAATACAATAACAACTTGACAAAATACATTGAAACTTAAAAGAAGTTTTCTATTGGAATGCATTTTATTTATGACTGACATTAGTTTTAAAGGTCACATTATCCTTCATTTCTTATTATCTTTGAAAACAGGGATACATTTTTCACATGAACAGAAATTTATAAATTATATCGGAGGGATCACAAATCATTTTTTATTTTTTATTACCGGTAATGTGAAAATAAATAAAATTACCTTCAGATACTGAATTTTTCCTTGTGAAGTTGGAAAATCTGTTGTTCAAAGTTCTAACTTTAATTAAGGAAATTTGTAGAGGAAAGACAACAACTTACTTTTGGTCATCTGTCTGAATACTACGCTCCATTTGGGTAAATGTATCAATCTTTCCATTCAAACGTTCTTTCAAGAAGGAGTGGAAAATGTGTGTTTCCAAAACCTGTCACAAAGAAATATTCATTATTTGTAAAATTTGGTTCTATTTCTGAAGGTTGAAGATCAGATAGTAACTGGAAAGTCACTTTTTTATAAAATGGTTGGTCCTCTGGCTCCCTGGTCTCGAGAAACTCATCCGTGTTAAATACTCTGTGTTCATAACTAAGGTAATCACTGACATCTCTGGGAAAAGAAGCAGAGTCATTTTTTTCAATTAGACATGAAGAATATTCAAATTCAGTACTAGACTTCTGCATGTGATCTCACTGACCTAAACATGTTAACAATGAGCTCCAGTGTGATGTTTTGTATTTCCAAATTGAGTTTGTGTTGCCAGCGTCTTCTCTGCATCCGATGCTCATTGAGATCTCCACAGACGCTCTGATGAACTACTTCTAGGTCATAGTGTAATTGAAGACCTTTCCTTCTGCATGAAGATCCAGCAAAACAATTACATACCTGACAAATACGTAATGTATAGCAGGACCTGATCTCGCCAGCTGGGTCTAATAAAGTGAGATTATTATTATCTTGTATATTATGATTACTCCAATAGAATACATTTTTTTAGACTTGATTTAAACTGAATTTAACGCTTAAATATTTCTTACCGACTCTTGAAACTCTGAGCAGCTACCAGCGGGGTGTCTGGGACATCAATGTAATGACAGTGAGAGCAGGACACAGTTCCCTCATCAATATTGATCAGAATTAGGTCATCAGTTTCCTGATAAATGGACAGTGATTAAATAGATCACAAATAGATCACAAATCACAGAAGTTGGCACCCATTTGATACAAGTACAAATACTGTCATGAATTTTTCGGCATATAAAAGTTGGCTAGAAACAGTTTTTATAGAGATAAATTAAATCATAAAAATAAAATTATACACATACACACACAGTAATACCTTGTGAGTGTCCCGACATACGAGTATTCAGAGATACAAGCAAGCCGTTGAGCATTTTTGCTTTGAGATACGAGTAAATGTTTGAGACACGAGCACGCTTACAGACGCCGCCGCTAAAATTGTTAGTAGACTTGGAGCAGCTCAAGCCACCTATTATGCCATTTATGGAGTAATTGCATATGGACTCCACTAGAGCAGTGGTCCCCAACTCCCGGTCCTGAAATGGTACCGGGCTGCAGATTGAATTTGCGGACCGGTCCGGGAGCGTGGCGCTGTAGCTTTGGCGGTGAGGAGGTGTGTTTTGCGTGCACCCAACGTCAACAATCGCGAGTTATGCGTGTTCAATAATAATAAATATGAGGTTGAGGCATACATTATTGTGCGTGTAGTCAATCCAATACACTACATGAGACGAAACACTACACATTTTGTGTGTGCATGTCTCTATAGCAATTAAAAACATGTTTTTTTCTTTTCTTTCATTTTTATTAGCACTAATAAGGGAATTTTTTTTAGAGGGCCAGAACGGATCATTTTTTCCCCTGTTAATTCTTATGGGAAAAAATAATTCAAGATACGAGCGATTTGAGTTACAAGCTCGGTCCTGGAACGGATTACTGCATGCATACATACATACATACATACACACACACATACTTTTTTTTCTCAAGCTCTATGTAAACACAGCCAAGAGCAAGGTAAACTCAGAGATGCATAGAATAAATCTAGCACAGAACTGAAGAACAAAAGGGGAATATAAAGGGTGGAAAACACACTAAAACAGGTGCGAGGCATAAGGAGACAAAGGTAATGGGGTGGAGTAAAAAGACAGAGCACATGGCATGACAACACAAACACCAGGTGTTAACCATGTGGTCCAGACAAACAAACCCTGAGCTGATAAGACTGATAAATAATAGTAATAATTTCAGTGTTATAATAATAAAGTGAATTATTTAATATCAAAGCTGTTGCATGTCTAATATCATGACAAATAAATGCATATATATATATATATATATATATATATATATGGATAGATACACACACACATTTCACCGGGACTGTGAAAATGTTAGTGTAAAAAAAATAATAATAATAATTATTTAATTTTTTTACACTAAAATTTTCATAGCCCCTCTAGCACCCCTTGCAGACCTAAGTTTTAAAACCGCTGAACTAAAAAACAGCTTAATAAGTTAATAGGGAACATTTATTAGGCTTTACCATGGCAACTTCCTCATAGTGACTGATGTGGCATCCCATGAGGAAGGCAGTCGGAGCCATAACGAAGTCGAGCATCTGCCAGGACAGTATGGGCACCAGTGGGTGCTGCCAGCACAGGGGTCGAATATACAGCATGAAACACTCAGCAATCAGAGTCAGTTTGGACCAGTCCGAGGAAAAGAACACCATGCGCTGCTCTGTGAGTATACTGGCTATGATCTACAGGGGAACGGAGACATACAAAACTATTCCAATTTGATCCGGAACAAGATTTTCAGTAACATTTTTGCACTTTTTCATTTTATTTAATATTTGCATCTAAAATCAACTCTTTCCACCTGTTTGAGTGAACACATGCTGCCTTCCCTCAAACCGCTAATAAGGAAACCTCCCAATTATTGTTGCTGTTTCCATATTTAATAATCAGCATATTTATATACCTGCAGTAACTCTCCGGACTTGAAGCAGAGGAACGGAAGATGCAAGTCCAAGTCAATGATAGGATGATTTTTATCTTCTTTGGATGGAAGGATAATAGCCAGAGGTTCCAAAGTGAACATCTGAAAAGAAAAATTACGTAAATATGAATATCTAATACGCATAAAGTATATGTAATCACATCATCTCATGGCAAAAATTAAATTAACCCACCACATGCAGCTGACCAGGAGGAGGAACTGGGACCAGAGCTAGTTTAGCAGCGAACTCCTTCACTTTCTCTTCCATTTCAGTCAATTTGCAAATTTTAAGCTGGCTTAAGAGGCTGCGGATGGGAGGATAAAAACTCAGGTAATGGAGAAAAATGTGCATAGACAACTATGATACTTGCAGGTTGATTTCTCATAAAAGTGTGAAAATGGTGACTCTGAGGTGATATCAAACTGGCAAACTAAGTATAGAATACTTTATGAAGGCAGGATGCAGTTTATGATTTACCATGCAAAGTCCATCTAAAAGACTTTATTCAAAGCAGCACCATGAAAGGATGAAAGAGAGGCTGTAAGGGATAGACTTGCCATGTTTTCAAGGGCATCACCTGAAAAAAGCTGCATAAAGCTCTTAGATCACTTATAATTTTCTTTTTTGTCTATGAAATTTCTCGGATTTGTTTTTTTTAATGTTTTGTCAGAAAAACAACCCTAAAACATTAAATAACAGTACAACCCACTGAAGAGATGCATGTCTATATCTCACAGCCTCGCTTTGAATAATGCTGTGAATAAGGTCTTTATGCTGACAAGCTTGTTGTTATGCAGTATTTTCTCCTCTGTCTCCCAAATATTTTCTTATTTTTCAATTTACGTGAATAAATGTCTTGAATCTTGGCCATACCTGGACAGACAGTCCTTGAGAGTGTTGTAATATGGATACTTTGATATAACACATATCGCATAAGCAGTGTAGAGTTGTGGAGACTTGCATGAGGACCGGTTTCCATCCTGATACAGCATCCCTTCCTGTATGACAGGGTTTAAAACATTTACATTTATGCATTTGGCAGACGCTTTTATCCAAAGCTCTACTGGTTGAGCTACAGGAAACCTACCTACAAGATTTAAAATATAAAAGTTTGAATATATCAGAGTATTCCTTAATCAAAACCACCATATATCTTTTAATTTGATTAATTGAATACATTTCTTATTTTGTGTATATATATATATATATATATATATACATACAATTTTATTTTCCTTATTTGTACACTTCAGTCTATCACCTATGTAACCAATTATTACTTAAAGCCTTTCTTTGCTTTTCTGTATTCTTCCATAGAGTAAGGATGAATATTGTCTGCACTTCTCAACAGATAGAACATGTTATCAGAATGTTTTGAGAAATCTTTTTGTTTTGAGCCGAGTTCAGCCTTGGAGAAGCTGTATATCTGTGTGTGCGTTAATATGGTCTGTATTGGTGAGGTGATTAACTGGCACCATAAGGACACGAAATGTTCTCGACAAGCCACGTGGAAGGTCATGAACCCGTCAACCATGTGATCAACGAAGATTTAGCCGATCAGAATCATTTAACCGTCATCATTGACATAGTTAGTACCCTCTATTAGAGTGTAATTGCTGTAAAAATGTTATTGTATTGGGGGTGGCCTACAAACTCCTTGTGAGACCTGAAGCTGGCTTCTGCTGATGAAACTGCAAACTAAACTTCACTAAAATGTCTTCTATTGACTGCACTTCTGACTCCTGGTCTTCATTCAACATATCTGGTCCTCGGGTCTTAACTGTAATTCCCCTACAACACATTTTCCATAGTTCCCCAAATAAGAAGTTTGAAAACATCAATGCATTAATCAAAACTCCATTCTATGCACACCACCATATATGTTAGTCTGAAAAGTACTTCAAATCCCAACTTCAGTTTTATTAATCAATGATATTAATTTTATTTTAGCAATTTAAACAAATAATATTCATACTGCTTTAATGAGTCTTCAATGAGTTCATCTTTTTTAAAGAAAAGGGGCATCGAGACCCCTAACTAACAAACATTACATATTTAACTCAAATGCTAAACTAACAAAGTCCAAACCGTCATGAACTTTAAGACCAACTTCTAGTTACCATGTTCTAGTTATTCAGGACACACTCATAAACAGCAGGTAGCATTCAGCGCAGGTGATCTGTCAATGCACAACCATAATGAGACTTTATCCAGGTAATAAGAATCTGACCTGTATTGATCTGTAGTACTGGAGAACTACTCCATGAGACTGGTTTCCAAACACATCAGTGAAGACTAGGAAGTGAAACTGTTCCACCTTTTGCTCCAGAGTTACCTGTAGTCCTCCTGATTTAGAAGAGAAAAAAAGAATGTTAGTTTAATCTAATCATTCTCAACTAATGTTAACGCTACTGTGCACTCAACTATTTAACATTTACAGCATGAATGGCCTTTGCCCTTTTCAACAGAGATTTTATACTGTTAGACTGTAAAATGTATGATGCTCTAAGTGGAACAGAATTGCAGCAGATGAAAAGTCAAGCTTTTGCACACAATTTAGTTTCACCTGGAAAGCAAAAATGTGGCAGAGCCACCAGATCCAGGTCTTTGGGAACACTGACATCCTCTTTGATTCCGTCCTTAGGGTTTCCAGTGTTAATAATGGGCCTATCAGATTTCTTTTTAATGAAGGAGCGTCGTAGCTGAGTTTGGTTAAAATTTCCCACAGCACGTTCACTAACACTATCTTTGGACACAAATGGAGGTGCATAGACTTGTATGACCTCAGGATCGAGCAGAGGTAGAGGAACTCCATTCACCTGTGGCAAAGAGAAAAACAGAGGAAATTTACACATAAAATCGCAATAGTGCATGGTGATTTTATAGGCGTATACAATGATTAACTTGTTCTACAATCCAAATGTCCAGTAATTTACTGAAATAAAATGAGTATGAGCATTTGTGATCACCATAATTGGAATAACCTTCCTTGTACAATAACGTTTTTTTTTTCAGGTACGCTGATACAGTATGACTGGAGAATGTAAATATCAACTTAAACATTTGTCACAAGCGATATTTAATTATTTAGGTGCACTATTATTCTATATATATTTTTAATTATCTTGATATACATTCTTTAAATAAAAGATTCTATATAGAACCTTAAAGGATTATTTAATGGGTGCTTCATATTTAGAACCTTAAAGGGGTTCATGGGACCATTTTATGGATCTAGTTTAAATTAATTAATGCTGCTTTAATTTATTTTTAATGTCAATTACATGGTATGAATTTTTTTTTTTTACTTAAACTAGAAAAAATGGAAATACCCTATTAAACATAAAGGTATTATATAATAATTAAAGACATCTCTCCATATATAGAACCTTTTTTAGAGTGTATCTTGCCATTTCATTTGAATAAAAATAAACGGTTATTTTAAACAACCCTTTAAAAAATACAGGCTTAACCTGAAAACGAAACCACTATCATGAATTCCATCACATAATATTGCATAGCTCTGTGCCTGTCTCATCATGAATAAGACGATTAGAAAGATAAGTAAAATCTTGTTTGTCAAAGGTGGGGCCTTACAACACAAAACATGACTCTGATCACACAACGGAATACATGTAACGACATTATATAATCAGGATACACAATTCAAGTAACAGTAATTCGTTACAGTTACGTAAAAAAAACTATGACAATATTTGTTAATCTTTTTAGGCTTTTAAGGAAATGCATTTTTTTGCCAAAGTACTTTTACTTTAAATATCTAAATGTTCATTTAAAAGCATCCTATTCAGTGTAATATGTTACCATATCATAGCGCTTAACATCAAGAATTAGAATAATTGTGACGTGAAGATCAGTTACTGATTTCTAAATCAGAGAATACAATATTGTTCGAGTGGGTGGTGGGTGGATGATTTTTTTTAACATCGAATTATTTTGCCGTTAAAACTGACCAGTGCATCTCTAATTACATTGCCAGTCATGATATTCACGTGAGCAACCTACTGGTACATGTGTGTTTTTTTGTTTTTGTTTTTTTGCTTTTTTGACCTTGAAGGAACCAAAAGTAATCGGATTACATTACTTGCATATTGTGGTGCTCAGGTATACAGTAATACCTCGGTTTATGGGTTTAATTCGTTCCAAGAGCGAGCTACTGTTACTGCTTATACATTTCACTACATTGTAGCGTTGCGACTTTTACTAACCAGACAGGTTCCTTCTCATTCAGAGATTTTATTGAGAACTAACGGATTGCTGTTCTGGCCACAACCCACACCGTACATAACAGAAGAATCAAAACTATCTCTGCTTCGGAGCCCTCTCATCCCTCACAATTCAACTCTCTCTCTAGCCCCCCTGAAACCACGTTCCTTCAACATTTGTAACGATGTTACAACGTGAAGAATAGCGATCACAATTAATGCAACAACACGAGGTAAAACTGCTGTAAATCACTTATGTATATGATCTGAGTTATAACTGTTATAGTATGCTGTTCTCTTAAAGTGTATGGCCCTTTAAGAACGTCATTACGCCCTGGGTGCTGGACTGAGAACACAAGTGAGACTCATTAGTATGCAATGTGTGGTGTTGGTAACACATGCTCTGTTAATAAAGTTTCATCATATTCACATGTAATCATATTCTCAACAACTTATAAAAAAATGCACTGTGGTGAATGATGCACCCAAACTGAGCGACGCTGAGAGAATGAACGAGTTAAGGGGTGATAAAGGGATCTTTTCCACACAAAAATGCGCGTGGGGGAGGGAATATTTTTCTCGCACACCGACACAATGCTCGTAAACCGATTTGCTCGTATACAAAGTCACTCGTAAACCGAGGTATTACTGTACGTTACTTATTACTTTTTTATTAAGTAATTTGTACACTATAAAAAATGAATCATGGGTCTTGTAATATTCATTAAAGAAACTAAGGTCATTCAACATAGTGTGTAGGCTATATTTTATTTATAAAATTGTGGTTCAGTGTTGTATAGAAAATATTGAGAATATTTCACTACTAAAACCAAGAGATATAGTTTCCCTTTTTTAAGGAAACTTACAAAACAGTCTTGAGGCTTGAATTGAGGAAGTTGATAAAATTATGGAAAGAATACTACATATTTATTTTAAGAGAATCAGTTAAATTATGCGGTTTTATTTAGAGACACCACTGTTAGTTCCCAACATGCTTTACATGGCTGGAAATGGAGAGTAAATTTTGAAATTAAGTGTTATTTTATGTTTTCGAGTGAATGGAAACATCTGTTATTGTTTAATGATAATTTATGTTTGACATTTGAAATTGTTTCTGTTGTTTTGTACAGAAGAATATAACTTATGGTTAGGTTGTGAATAACTGTATGTACTAATAACATGTTTCCTTCTACTTTTGATGTACTACTACAGTATTTAAATTGATGGACATAACTCAAAGTAAAAAATAAACAGATAATTTCCGAGTCAACTTAAAATAAAAAGCACATTTCACTAAAAATAACAAATGTACTGTGTAACAGACTAAACAATTTAAGAGATTTTACATAATTTATTCAGCCAGATTCCAAAAAAGAGATCAAGCCTTAAAGAATAATCAAAAATATGTGCAATATTGTAATCATTTTTTTAAAGTAAATAGTGCATATTATTTTTATTACAGTGTAACTACTGGAATACATTATAAATTATCTACCTGAGACAGATCCTTCAGTTGATCATTTGAAAGTCCAACAATGACACATGCTTCCAGTAATCCTGAAGGCAGACTGTCTGCCATTGAGAATTGAGAGGATTGTGCCTCATAAGATCTTCAATGCACACACACACACACACACAAACACACATACATACAGACAGAGAGAACATGCACATTTATTTCCATGTAGAAATCTCTTAGTTCCTGATTTTCTAATTGAAATCTGAAAGTAGAACATTTTTGCTTTACACTCAGCTGCAGATTGTTGTAACCTATAGAGATGAAATATTAAGGTAATTATAGGCCTGGCATGCATTAACCTCTCCCATAAATCCTATAAATTAGGACATCAAGCGAACAAGCAACTATTTTATTTAACTTCAAACAATAATAACATTTAAAAAGACCACACACCAGTGATGCCAGGCATGGTTGTGGAAACAAAGGAAGAAAGAATTATTATGACACCCTGGAAAACACAGATGAGATGGGTGTGGACCACTAACCTAATTGTCCTGCTCTGGAAGTCCCACTGTTAAATTTGTGTGTTGCAAGAGTACAATTTCTCAGCTGAAGAGCAGGCCACAAACAGTATTTGAATAACTAAAGTAGGACATAGTCAAATGTAGCTATTTTAACACACACGCAATACAAAACTGAAACAATGTTGTAATTACTCTGATCATTGTAAAAAAAATTAAAACGCAATACGTTTATCAGTAATCACATATTAATAATTTTGTAATTGGCTCATTCAGTGAACGCACGTGGCAGGATAAAATGTCCTCCAGTGGTTATTTTATTGCATCTATTAATAAAATATATTTTACAAGAATAAAACAAAGCAAAAAAAAAAACTACAAAATGCAACAAATCACTCGTATTTCTAAAGTAACACTGTCTAACAGCACACATACACACACAAACATATACCTAATTTTTGGAAGGGATAGATAGACAGATAACACTACTGTAATAGTTTAGGTATTTAACCTAATATGAATATCTGCAAAACGCTGTTGTTCTCCGCGAAAAGTTAGTGAAAACATTTTAAAGTTGTTCTTCATCACCTTGTATTCCACCCATATTTGCTGTAAAGATAAGATTGCACGCACCTTTGCCGATCACCAGTATTCCGAAAGTGAAATTACGAACCAGAACACTGTTGAAGATAGTTGAACGGGACACACAATACGCACTCCAGCATGCGGAGCACAGTATCTGCGCATGCTCAACAGGTAGCCTGTTTTGTTCTCAACGGACAGGTGTTACCTCATAAACATGTCTGGATACATATGAACGTATTAAATCCATTACTCGGGCACTCCACTGTACACTTCTGTGACTCATTACATAAAAAATAAGCATAGGGTAAATCCTACGTTGCTGTTGTGAGAGCTAGATTGTTTGAAGAGCAATTATCTAACATAAATCTAGTTTTAAACCCATCAAATATCCGTATGCGACACCCAGAAAATACTTATCATAAGAACTGTTAATCATCTCTTTTCACTGACTATTTGCTGAAATAATTAAAAACGTTTCAAGCCCAATTAGTTTTTTTTTCGTTCATGAAACACGCCAGGTTCACCATATTCGTTCATGAAACAGGTCAGACGCACATCAGTGGATCAAAGCAAACGACGTTTTAAACTAATTATCTCTGTAAATACAATTGAATACACATGGGATGTATGTAAAACACTGCAGAAATCGCTCACTTTAACTTTAAGGTAATCTAGTGTTTTTAAAAAAGCATTTATTTGGTTCTTGGAATAGGTGTAGGCTACCTTAGTTCGTGCATTTAATTGTCAGCAAGTCTCCGTTCTCAAACATACTTGCGCCATCTAGTGGCCGCCGGCGGCACGTGTGCGAAATAAGCGAGTTAACCACAATGCAATTCATTTCAGATTCAACCACACTGTGCTGAAGTTTAAAACAATTCAAACAGGGAAAGGTGAAAAGCTTTCTCTTTATCAAAACTGATCACAAGTCCAAAATAAACAATCAATTTGGTAAAAAAAAAGATGATAAAAAGAGTCCACTTGCTTAATAAACACACACAACGATTTTCTGCCTGATAAAACAGGATGCAAAGCCAGGCTAATGACCTCTGTAAATCAACTGCTGATTTCACATTTCCAGCAATGTATTTAAACTACATTTACAAACATAAGAGGCCATAACATAGTAAGTCCACTTAGCCAGAGAGGAGTTTTGTAACTAATAAGTTAAGAAAATACTTGGCCCATCATCTTAAATGGAAAGCAGTCTCAAAAACTTGTTTATATAAAGTACATAACAGTACTGGAACAGTATTATGAATTTGGCTTAAGAAGACGGCGGCTGACATACAGTAAAAAATACACTTCTTCATTCTTTACTTAATGCCATTGTTATCCATTCTATTCATACCTTCAAATAGTGTACCAAAGGAAATCACATTTCTGAACTAAAGGCAACTCTGAAATGTCTTATTCAAAATCTAGAAACATTATAAATCAAATTTTGGCGTTGTGCATAGTTAAAGTCTTAAGAGAAGTGTGCATTTTGTGCTCGAAAGCAGCAGCTTTATCCTGAGTGTTTCTGACGATATGAGGCTGATGATTTAGACCAAAAGTCATACATATTTTAACACTGAGTAAAACATCATTCTGAAAGTAAACTTACATCTAGTATGTCAATTTTGACTTATAAAGCGGAGTGATAAAATAGGTGGAAAAATCATTAGCATGTGAAAATGTTTTCACTGTAGTGGTGAAAAAATGTGTGTGAAGACAATGAAAATGCTTGGGCACAAATAATAAATAGCTTGAGAAATAATCTCAGAAATCACATATTTGACTCAAATAATTTTGTTTCTGTACCAAATCCACAGAATAACACTCAGCACGTGTGCCCCTCTTCGGCTTTTGTCTTAACTTGCTTGTGCATTATGGGATATTTGTACTTAAAAACCTTAAGTATTTTACATTCTAACACTCAAACTGAGGATTCAACCTCTGGCTTGCTGGAACTCTTCCTTGGCATTGACTTCAAAACACTGAATTTCTCTGTACTGTTACTTGACGCTGTCTCCGATTTAATAGAACTTGGACCTTGCTCTTCATCATCTTCATCGTCTTCATCGTCAAGCGTATCAGGGTAGATGACGAGGAAAGCTGCAGCAAGGAAAGCAAGTAAGGAGCCTCCCGATGCCACCATGGGGATGACTCTCACTGTGCCAACGGCATCTACAACGGCACCGAGCGCCGACGCCACCATGATCTGGGAGATGTAAACCTGACATGTCAGGATGGCGCAGTCGATGCCAAAGCCTCGTCTTGAGTTGCCAGGGCTGTGATGAATGTACTATGACAATATAAAAGAGAGATGAAAGAATCATTGAGAGCACTTTTACTGGCAATGAAATTGAATTCTAGACGAGCTTATCTTCCAAATCTATATCCATACATACATATTTTTCACATTTCAGGGGTTCCATGACTCCGTGTGCATGTATGTATATTATATAATAAAATTGTTACTGACCCCAAACTTTTGTAGAGTAGAGTGTGTATGTATGAAATTTATGAATTAAAAAAAGAAATTATGATTAGTAACAATTTTATTTATGTTTAAAGCAAAGATACATTAAACTGATCAAAAGTGACAGTAAAGACATTAATAATTTTACAAAACATTAAAAAAAAAGTTATGATCTTTTGAACATTCAACGTTTTCAGTGTTAAGGATAATAAAGACCAAATCAGCATATTAGAATGATTTCAGTGTTGCCATTATAGGAATATATTTCAAAGTAAAAAAATAGAAAAGTTATTTTAAATTGTCATAATTGTTCACAATAATACTATTGTTACTGTGTTTTGGTCAAATAAATGCAGCTTTGGTGAGCATGAGAGACTTCTTTTAAAAACACAAATTTTTGTTTTTTATAATTCCAAACTTTTGAGCAGTTTATATTTTTGAGTGTGTATATATTATTGGTAAGATCATATATTTGGTAACACAAGTTTAAAAATTATACAGACCTCTTTGATTTCATGGTACTGTCCCAAAAGAGCATAAGGGCAGTATGACATGCTCATGGAGATGATTCCCATGGTGCTTATCATCACCATAGCAACATATACATTTGGAAAGATAGCCATGATTGCAGTTCCCACTGCATAGGCTAGAGTCCCCAACATGTAGGTGATCTTTATGCTTAGGTCATAGTTGTTTAAGATCCTTTGGAGCACATCTGTAAAACATGTTTCAGATTATTCGGTTTGAATAATACTTTATTCAGAATGGACACCAACTAATATATAGACATGATACATTACATACATACACACACACACACACAACAAAAGGAGTAGATGACGAAGCCACGTGAAATCTACTATATCATTCAAATGTTTGGGGTTGGTAATTTTGAGGCTACATTTATTTGATATAAACCACAGTAAAAATATTGTTGTGAAATGTTTTTAAAAATAACAAATAATAATAAAAATAACAATTTTATTTTAATATACTTTAAAATACTAATTAGAATATTATTGCCTATGAAGGTAAAGCTGAATCTTTGATCTTCATTTCACATGTTGTTGTTTTAGAAATCATTCTAAAATGCTATTTTGGGGCTCAAGAAATATTTCTTATTATTATCAATGTTAAAAACAGTTGTGTTGTTTCTGTTGAAAAAAAACATTTTTGAGGAAACCATGATACATTTTTTGGGGGATTCTAGGAGGCTAGAATATAGAAGGCTAAAAAGAATTGTGTTATTTGAAACAGAGAGTTTTGTAACCATTGTAAAAATATTTACTATCATTTTTGATCAAATGAATGCACCTTTCGGTAAAAAAAAAATTAATTTCTTTCAAAAACAAAAACAAACTTACTGACCCCAAATTTTTGAACAGTAGTGTGCTACATAAGATGTGTAACAGGAGTCTCAATTTAAAAAAGAAAGAAAAGAAAAAGACCTTTAATCCCATATAAAAGGAATTAAAGATTCAAGAATGTACAAGGACTAACACACCCTAAAAAAATCTGCTTATTCTACAACATTGTCATGCAATTGTCTAACTACAGAACTGAAATCTGATGACCCTAATGAAAAAAAACAAAACAAATACAGTAATACCTTGAGATACAAGCATAATCCGTTCCAGGACTGTAACTCGTAACCTGATCATAACCTGACTCGTAACTCGAATTGCTAGTATCTCAAATCATTTTTCCCCATAAGAAATAACAGGGGGAAAAAAACTGTTCCGGCCCTCTAAAAAACTCCCTTATTAGTGCTAATAACAATGTAAAAAACATGTTTTAAATTGCTATGGAGACATACACACACAAAAAAACAAACGATACAGTAGCGGCTAAAGGCGGCATGTGCTGAGGAGGAGGAGGAGGAGGAGGAGGAGGGATAACGTAGATAAGGCAAACACAATATGGAAGTGTAGTGTTTCTTCCCGTGTAGTGTATTGGATAGCCTCAGAACCTCATATTTGTTATTATTGAACATGCATAACTCCTGTTGCTCACCGCATAATATTCATGAATCACTCGTCGCCCCCCGGTAACCCCTGCTGTAAAACCAAGGTGGCCCTCTAGTGGAGATCATATGCCATTACCCCATAAATGAGGCGGCTTGAGCTGCTCTGAGTGCTCGACTACCTAGCATCGGCGTCTGTAAGCGTGCTCATATCTCAAAGCAAAAATTCACTCAAAGGCTTGCTTATATCTTGAAATACTTGCTTATATCTTGAAATACCGTATGTCGGGGCGCTCATATCTCAAAGGTATTACTGTACTCATCAATAGCAATATCCTAACCAAATACAACACATGAACATACACACCTGAGCAGAGCGCAGCTGTAGCTGCATAGATCACAAGACCCCAGCAGCCCATCTGCACACCTTTACTGTAGTTCTGCAGGGCGGTGGAGTTAGCAGCAGCCTGGTTTTGAAAAACATCAACAGGATATAAATTTGCAATACAATTGTTTGCAATAAAATTGTATTTTTTCTTGGTTCAGTTATTTTCACAAGGCAACATTTTTATTTCAATTTATGGATCTAAATTTTTTGCTGCAGGTGTGAGATGCAGATACAAGCGTGATTGCTCTGTTCATATATGCCTAAACTAAAGAAACTTGAGAAAGAATACACCCCAGGTTCCGAAAAAACGAGCTTCAAACGAGCCAGGTGTGAAAACGCCCTGAAAGTATAACAATTTGGTAAACTAATACTTTAGTATTTTCATTGATTAAAATTATGATTATTACAATTATTTTGACTTTAGCTGGCAAATAAATTAGAATAAAACCTTCCATTTATTGAAATAAATATGCATTTATTTTATATGTAATTTATATTTAACTATAATTAAAGGCTAAGATAAAGAACTCTTCTTACTGTCGGGTCTCCTTCAAAGATAACCTGGCCCATGAAGTCTGTGTAGAACACGGCCTGTGCGATCATGGAGAACCAGGTGAGCAGGTGACAGACACACAGACGCAAGAGCTGGGGTGGCATCTTCAGCATGGACAACCAGAGCAGTTTGACCGTAGTACCACCATCTTCATCCTCACTTTCTTCATCTTCCTCAATTCTGCGAGACGCGGCGATACCACTTAGCTGCAACTTGTGCCTCTCATGACGTCTAGCTATTTTATCAATGTCATTCAGGCTTTGTGAAGATTTGATTGGCCCGGACATGTTGCCGTAGCGGCGTCGCCATTGAAAGCCCACACGTCCATGATAAGAGAAAGTGAAGGAGGGCTGGCGGTAGAAGGAAGGGTGGCGGCGGCGAACTGGGCCGTTTGATTGCCGTAAACCAACTTTGCTTGGTTGATTAGTGCAATTCGATGCTCCATTGATTAGATTTCCGGAAGCAGCAAAGCTTAGATTTACAGTTTTGGCAGCTCCACAAACGTGTTCTCCATAGCCAACACACTTTTGTAAGTGGTGGTCAGAGCACTGATCTAGCTGGCTGGTGTTCTGGCATTCCAATGTTTGTCCATTGTCTTGTAAACCCTGAAAGTCCTGGAATAAATTTGGTTCAATGTCGCACAGAAACTGTCCATCGCGATCCAAGTCTGGGTCAAGCTCTATGGTAGCATCTAGCATGGCTAAAACCGAGTCACTTTTACTTCGTACCAGGTCTGTGTTTAGAAATTCAGTTGAAATATTCCGCTCAGACCGATCATCCTCATGGGCTGAAAATGGCTCCTCCTCAGGAATAATTTCAAGCTGAGGCAAGAGGCGAGTGGATGGGAAGCATCCATAGACCTGGACAGGAGGAGGCCTTTCTTCATCTTCATCCTTCAATACACCTGGCTGGTTCGGGTTATATAGATGCTCCTTGATACTGAAAAGATGAAGTGTCGCAGAAATGATAAAGATGATGGCAGCAAAGAAAAAGAGGACCTGCTCTTGGGCCTTAAAAGCTCGACCCAGGAGGGTATTGGTCCAGTCCAGCCCTCCAAGCATGTAACCTACAGCACCTCCCAGCCCTGAAAGACAGGAATTACATCACTTTAAACTGCCGAAAACAATATACAACACTAATGCACCCTGTAACACAGTTCATATTCTGTCTCTCTTTCAAATAACATTCTATATACAGTAATACCTCGGTTTACGAGCGACTTAGCATACGAGCAAATCGGTGTATGAGCATGGAGGGTCAAATCAGTGTACGAGCATTGTATCGGTGTGTGAGAAAATTTTTCCCTCACCCACGCACATTTTTGTGTGGAAAAGTCCTAATGCTCAGCATCGTCGCACGCATTTTTACTAGAAATATCCTAATGACAGCCTCTCATAACACAGTTGCGCAGTTCCAACCCCTTTATCACCCCTTAACTCGTTCATTCTCTCAGCACCGCTTGGTTTGGCTGCATCATTCACCACAGTGATACTTTTATAAGTGATTTACAGCGGTTTTACCTCCTGTTGTTAACATAATTAATTGTGATCGCTATTGTTCACGTAGTGAAATATACAGAGTACAGTACCTCTAAGCAGGAACTGTCACGGTTCATGAATTCACTGTCTCCTAGTTCTGCCTGTGTGTGTGTGTGTGTGTGTGTGTGTGAAAGGGGCCGTGGTCATTGAGCACTGACACACCTGATTCTCATATCATCTGCCTATCTAGTTCACTTCTCTCCACTCTTGTCTTGTCGAGTCGTTCGTTCGCGGCTCCCCGTCTTCACTTGTTTTCTGCACTATTATAATAAATTCACTCATTTGCACTTGAATCTCGGTTTTGTGTTTTCCCTTGCTTTCCCCGCTCCCCCCTCCTCTCGTCTCCTCCATGCAGGCTGCTCAAAGCTGAAGTGCCTTACAATAAATTGTCAAGTATTTTTAGAGTTTAATTGTCAACTATTAATTAGTATTTATATGAGATCTTAAAGGCTAAATTTTAACTGTAATTAATAGGGTAAAAACAAAAAAAAATATTTAAAATGGCCGTTTATGGTCGTGTGGAACGAATCAAATGATTTTTAGTGCATTCTTATGGAGAAAATTTTTGGGTGTACGAGCATTTTTGTTTACGAGCTCCATAACCAGATATTGTCATTAAAACCTTTCAATTACAAATGATGCACTAACTACCGGTAGTTTTGATGTGGTACAGTAATCCCTCACCACTTCGCGGCCTCAGTATATCGTGTATTTTTCAAATAAATTCATCAAAAAATACAAATTCTAAAATAGCGCCATATCGGCAGCCGTAATGCAGAAAGCAGCGTTGTTTTATCGTAATGCGAGAGAAACGGTTTCCCAGGATGCCAGACAAAGAGAGAATCTCTCTCAGAGGCTTTGTACACACCCACATGATTGGTTCCCAGCGCAAGATCGACGAATGAGAGCACGAGTGGATGTATCCCGTGAGCTGATCCTACTTCGCGGATTTTCACCTATCGCGGGGGATTTGGGTCCACATTAACCGCGATAAACAAGGGATCACTGTATTAACATTTATATGCTACCAATTGCAATACAATAATCCTCACGCCATAGCAACGCTCTACCACATATTTTGATATTGTATCTGTTTATTTCCGTTGTTAGTATAAGTAGCAGGGGGTGGTAAACAGACAAGATATGTACAGTTTTCTAACACCTTGCTAACATTTCTTTAGTCATTCGGCAAACCCCCCATACACAGTTTTTGATGATTTTCAGTATGATGCTAAAGAGCATCTCAATTCCACTTCCCTGCAAGTCCCAGAATATATACCTGCTGAGAAAGCATGGATATTTAGAGCCACATCCTGTTCCTCAGTATCAGCCACATCCAGAAGGTAGGCTCTGATTGGTCCGTCCAAAGCATCAGCACAGAAATCCAAAACTACCACACCAACAACAGTCAGCACGATCCCAATCAGTTGATTACTTGGAACATCACCCAGAGACAGACCTGATTGACACACATATTAAAATAAGCTGTAAGGACAAATCATTTACAAAAATGTAAAAAAAATGTTTTTTATATTTTTATAATATTAGACAATTAGTTCAGTTTTAAATGATATACAAATAGATCATATAAAAATAATTACCTATAAGAGATCCATTGAGAAATAAGGCCACTCCTATTAACACTCCTACACACAGTGCCAAAATGAAGGGTCTCCTCCGACCCCATTTCAAAGTGCAGCGGTCACTTGCTGAACCAATAAGAGGGGTGAATATTAAACCCAAAATAGGGCTGAGGAACCAGGTTAAGCTGTAATACTGCTCTGGAAGACCTGCAAGGAGAAAAGGACCATGATTAATTAAATTCCAAGGTTCAGACAGGTAAAAAAAAATTACCGGTAATAACTACTTTGCAATATGGCAACTATCGCTCTCATCAGTTGAAACAGGCATGTTTCAGCATGTCTGCAGTTCATTAACCTGCCGTTTAAAACGCGATAACCCTTTCACATAAAAGATCTACAAAAGTGTCATAGTAATGAAGAAATTGCATTGCCTCTGGGAATAAAATTATAATCAAATGAATGAAAAAAAACTGAAAAGAGTATCTGACATGATTTGGTGGTAATGGCTCATACCAACTATTTCTAACAATAACAGCTGAGGAAATTTTCCATGAGTCGAACATTTTCTAGTCTGGCACGCAGAACTCGTGCCAGGACTGATGACATTCTAAAACCAAAGCACTTGATTACTCAAGTGAAACTTAAAATGTCAAACTTCTCTTTTTAAGAAGTCCAAATGTGCGAAAGAATCATAGGTCATGTGTGAAGTGGGATGCCGACTGAGAATGTGAGAACAGAAAGTGCAGACAACAGACACTTCACATGTCAAAACATAATGCTTCAGCTTTAAAGATGAACAACATGCTATTCAATTACAGTCGAACCTCTACAGATCAGGTTAAGATGCAGAATGACGTAATTAAGTAATCAGCCTGTATTATAAAGCAATAACACTCATTTACAACTCTCAAGGGCCAGAACTAAAAATAGATGGTTTTGTCAATACCCACAGCATTTAATTCATCACAGGAGAGGATTTTATCCTTTTTACTATAAAAACAAACTCTGGTTGATTGTCTATTAAACTAAGCGATTTAAGATTTTCAGGGAAGCATATATAATGCATCACCGTGCACATTAAAGGGACAATTACTGAGTGATTTAGGCTACGATATGCTAAATCTTCTGGGAAAATGGCCTTTAAGAGTTTACTGGATTATGTTCAGTATATTTTCAGCTGTTAAATCTACTAAAACAGCTTCTGCTATGAGATCAGAGGGCCTTCAAATCTTTTGTAATATTAACCCTGCAGTTTCCTGAGAGGATCTTTTGACATTGATCTGATTCAAAATGGTACAGAAAGCCGAGAGAAAGAGAAATGCGCACACTCACACATTCTCTGAATTCCATGCGAACCCTACCTAGTCCATTTTTGCATGCTACTGTGGAAACAAACATTCCTTCATCTTACTACTATGACACTGGGTTGGCATTGGCACAATAGGGAATCTTTACCAAATCCAAAGGAATGTCCCTGTTCAACAATTATGAATAGAGGTCTTAAGCCTAGAATGAATCATAATAAAAAAACACTAAATCACCCATTAACCCTACCATCTACCAACCACTATAAGAAAATAACTTGAAGAATAACAGAGCGTCAGTAAATGGTAAAACCATGTGCTACAAACCAGTGTGTTTATAACAATACATTAAATTAATATGGTAAGAAATACCCGTTTAGAACATCAAGCAGCATAAAAAGCTGTTTTGTACAGCTGTATGCGAATGACAACAGAATCTAGACTCATTTAATTTATAAATGAAAAAAGGTGGATGTAAACTGCACACCTGTGATTGCAAAATATCCTCTTCCAAAGTGTGCATGAGAACGTTTCAACATCATTTCAAAGTTTTATCTGAATCTAAAGAATGTTAAAAATATCTCATTGTAATCATTTCAAAAATAGAGCAGGGTAAATGTTTATCATTGAGCTAAATTCTTTAAAGAACACAAAAGAATATAGCTTGAAGAATGTTTTTGCCCATACAATGAAACTTTCATTGTATAGCCAAAAACACCCAACATTTTTCATAATATCTTCTTTCTTGCTCCCCATTAAAAATAAAGTCACATAGGTTTGGAATGGCATGTTTGTAGGGATAACGGTTTATAACTAACCTAGCTGCAACAGCACAGGAGTGACCAGCGCTGTCTCCATGGCGTAGCAGAACTCCCTTCCGAACATGACGGCACCGTGCATGACCCATAACCGCTTGGGAATGTGGTTTACAGAATCCTCACTGGCCGAGTCCTCTGACATCTCCATTTCCTTCTCCATGTTTTGATCACCATTCAGATCCTTTTCTTGCATGACTGCCAGGTCCAATACTGGAACAGACTCTGTGACAGCATTCTTGGGTGCCATGCTGGCCTGCATATACGATACTGGTGGTGGGTCTTGATCCAGAAACAGTTCCTGTGACACTTACTCCTCACAAGTATATACTCTATTCTGCTTAAGACCTCCAAGTTGATCTTTCATACTCCAAAGCAGTTTTCTTATTATAAAACAGTAAGCCGTAGTCAACAGAGAGGTCGTGGTGTTTCATATATTTCAGTGAGATGTCTACCAACCGTTGTAATGAATACCAGTTAATATAGAGCTTTGTTGGTGTAACTCACAAGTCATATTTTCTTGAAAGGAATAGGGGAATAGGGGGAGGGCATGGAGAGCAGAACAGGTGGATGTTCCTTTGTGTGCCTCCATGGAATTACTTATTAATCTAGATGAGAGACAGAGATAGAGAGAAATCTTGGCATTAAAAACTGTTACCCAGAAAGATCAAGGCGGCGAAAAACAAGATGGGAAAAATCCTGGCATTACGACAGCAAAAATAGTTTTACCAAAGGCATGACATATTTGGCATATCTGTAATCCATGGAGAAAGACAGATTAAATAATAGAGTGACTAAAATAGGGAAAATAGGCACTGAATAGATAGAACGCTGATACTTATTCATAAAAGAACATTTTAAAGGGATAGTCCCAAAAAACGAAAAATCTGACATTATGGAAAAAACACTAATTAGTGGTTTCCAATAAACTGTTTGATTACCAAAATTCTTCAGCATATCTTCTTTTGTGCTTAGCAAAAGAAAGAAATTCATACAGGTTTGGAACAACTTGAAGGCGAGTAAATGAGAATTTTCATTATTGGGTGAATCATGTTTTTGGTACTGAGAGAGTACAAAAAACACAATTTTCTATTACACATATAACATCATTTAGCTACACTTAACAAAATATACACAAATCAAACACAAAAACATACATATTTTATATACAATGTTTGGCACCACAAACCACAGGTTTAATATTTTAAGGACTTTATAAACAAAATGACAACAACAATATGAAAATATATATTTATCCAATTTATCATTTAAACGATGTTGAAAAATGTTTCAGCACAGGCTATGACCACATATACAAAAGTAATATGTATTTTTACATTTATTTCTACCATCTACAGACAGCAAGTGTGTAAAACTCCAAAGGTCATTTTAAATGAGTCAGCATTACATAATCCTACTTCACGGAGTTGCTGTAAGATTATAAATGATAAAAGCATGTGCAAGTATAGTAAAGTAATTTACACAATCATTTTATGTAAAAACCTATGGTGGATGAGCAGTTGATATGATAAAACCACTCATTAAGAATTACTGTATGCTCAGATGTACATATTTAATGTTTAATTTTGCTATTTAGTTTTAATTTTACTAATTTGTTTACTAAATTATTTACATACACCTTAAATATTCTTATTTCAAACTATATACCGGCTATAGGATTAAATAAGTATGACTATAGCCCAGTTCATTTCAACAAATTTGGTTACAAGACCCGTGAACGTCCCATATGCAATAATCAAAAACATATCCTACCTCGTTCTTCGAGAAGCACGTGTTTCACTTGATGCCCAAAAATATCTAGAAATACTGTTTCAGATAAAGTGAAGTGGAAAGGCATACACCAGAAGAGCTAAATAAAAAACTGAAACCTACAGTGACAGAGCTTTAAAAGAAAAAAGTCACTAGTTATACTTGCTGACAACATAAGACTCGTGATAACTGGCCGTCCCTCTGTGCACTGTCCTGATAAGGCTACACCCAGACGTTTCTGGCAGGTAACATTCACCACCCCCAGAGCAGCCCTGTCCTATTGTGGACAAGTGTCAAATGGGCGAACGGACACCTGCATCAGAGACTGACATGACACTGTGACAAGGAGGACAAGGCATCGACGGAGAGGTGCCTCGCGCTGAGTCACGTGCAAAACCCTTTCAAGAAGCCTGTGATGGAGCTCGAATCAAACTTTAACATGAACCGTTTCCTGTTTGTTATTAAAAGTACGCCTGGAAACCTAACATTAAACCCAATTTCATTTCACATAAAAGCCTCGCTGGCTGAAATAAACACCACATCGCCATACCTATGATTTTCCTAGATTCAAAGGATTGCCAGATCATCAGACTGTTGCATACGGTTGTGGATGTATTACATTACACCCGATAATCATGTCAACTGTATTTCCTGGAAGGGTGAAGAGATCTGACTGGGAATATAAGCGAGCAAGTTGCAGTTATCATGCATTTGGGATTTCGTTGAACTTTATATGAATCATTATTGTGATTCATGCTTGTACAGTCTGCTAGCACTGATTGCTAACTTGCTAAATTAACATGCTTCTACAGTAAATTTAGAGGATACCTTCACTTTCCGAGATCGACGAGCGGTCCGATTCATAAAAGACATGTTCATTTATTGCTAGAGAAAGAATCTCAGCATCCACAAGTAAATTGAGCAAGATGTTAAAAAGCAAAATGTACCTGCTCAGGACAGGTCGCGGATGTACTGAATATATTTTATTGTCTGCTCGAGGTTGCCAGTCGTTACGCTCAAATCCCCTTCGTCAATCATGTAGTCTCGATTGCTGCCAAAATCTCTGAACTAAAACCTAAAAGCCATCAAGACTTAGTCATTACTTATGTCATTTCAATTTAATCATCCCATAAAGACATAACTGATATCTCTTAAAGTGATATTTGATAATAAAATGCTGGTTGATAACCTCATTTGACAGATTAGATGCGTTATTACAGTTTAATACTACACTTAGTAGGGTTACTGTAACTTGTTCAGTTTGAAAAAACTATATTCAAGAATTGATTTACAGATAATTTTATCACGTTGTTCTTAAAAGTGCATAAAATAATAACTAATTTTATTTACTCGTCAAAATTCTTGATACTCTCATTCGGCATAAAGCATAAAACATAAGCTTACCGAAAATGCCAAGCATCAAATCTAGCTATTATTTGCCATTGCTATAGAAGTTAATGTAATTATGAAAGTAGTTAATGAAATTAAGGTAATTATTATGTATAATTTCAATCTGTTAAAGCAGGGGTTTTCAAACCAGGGTCTGGAGACCCCGGGGGGTTAAGGTCAAATAGTAGTCAGAAAAAAAGATACAGTGGATATAATGACAATATTTTCAATATTGTTTTAATAGTTTGTTTGGCTTCAGTACAGAAACAAAACGATGGCCAAAATATTAGTCTTAATGCGTCTTCATGCGCACATTGCTTACAGTTGTATATATATAGTATATGTCTACCTTTTAAGTGATCCCTCACAAGAGGATCATCATATTTAGGGGTTGTTGGCGTCAACATTTTTAAAATCCCTGCTCTAAAACTGCAAGCTTACTAATGCGGTGGCATATTCTGATGGCATTGCTGCCATAGTCATTGTAGTTACAAACGTAACAGTGTCACATGTGAAATGAAATGCAAACTCAAAAAATCTTTACATTAAGCTGTATTTACAGTACACAGAGAAACAAAGTCTATGCCCATAGTTTTGCCTTAGTATATATAATGTAGTATAAATATCTGAATTCTGTACAGGACACATGTACGCTCCCTTATGCGGATCGACTTCCCTGCTCGACAGGGCTCATGTTTATCCTTATACTATTAGATATAGCAATCACAGTGCCTGAAGCCTTTGAGCTCTTCTGCATGCTGACAATGTCTCCACTCATCTGTCCTCTTTCCATCTTCCGGAAGAATCCCTTCATGGTAGACTGAAAGCTAGTGGTGACGAAACAGTAGACCACAGGATCCAAACAGCTGTTCAGACTGCTGAGTGTGACGGTCACATGGTACACAATCACATGATGAGGCAGATCAGGATGGAAGTAAAACAGAACTTGACGGATGTGAAATGGCGTGAAGCAGACGGTGAAGATCACCAGCACGGTCGACAGCAGCTGTACGGCTTTCATGCGTCTTTCACGGCTCTGCTGCATGAGACCCGGGCTGGAAAGGGCGCACATGATTCGAATAGTAAACACAACAATGATCACCATTGGCAGGAAGAATTCGAATACGGTCAGCGTGAAAAGTTTGGAGAGGCAGTCTGAGTGCTTGAAGGCCGTGGTTAGAAGCGAGTAGGTCACGATGATGGCGAACAGCCAAATGCAGATGCACACTGCTTTGGCCACGGTGGGGTTTCTCCACTTACGTGAGGCCTCAGCCTGTACGATGGCCAAGTAGCGATCCACGCAGATGCTGGTGAGGAAGAGGATGCTACAGTACATATTGACGAAGTAGCTGAATATGTGCATGTAGGAACAGTTGAGGCACTTTCCTCCACTGTAGTACAATATGATACGAGTGGGGAGGGAAAGGTTCACCAACAGATCCGTCACAACCAGGTTAATGGTGTAGATGACTGATGTAGTCTTCGGCTTGGTCCTGAAGCAGAAGACATACAAAGCCAGACTGTTCAGGGCCATTCCTACCATAAAGATAAGTGTGTTGATGACCACCAGAGCTATCCACAGGCTGTAAAAGTCATTATAGAGACCCTCGTCCAAGTGGGCCAGTCTGTGTAAATAAGGTTCGCGGTATGGTGGAGAAGTATTGGTTGTTAGGGGAGGAGTTGAGGTTGATGTGAGGTTCAGATTCAATGAACCTCCTGTAAGGGTCATCTTTGTGGTTTGTGGGCTGGATCTGCACAAAAACACAAAGAGTTTTTTTGCAATTACAAGAAGATTTGCACTTTCTTAAATACATTTATTTGTGGATTCAAAGAAAATTTGTAGATAACATTCATATTTGTAGATAGATTTGTAGATAAATTTAATAACATTTAATAAATAAACAATTTATTTAATAAATTTAAAATTTAATTAAATAAATCATCTACAATCAATGGATCATTAGTTAATTTACACTGCATGGGCAAAAAAAAAAAAAAAAAAAAGTTGCTCTTCTGATTTAATAACCGAAATCCTTAAGAGACTATGATTGAATTATTATAGCAGTGATTATTATATTTATAGCACGTTGAACCGTTCAACAACAGTTCTTCTAATCCTAACTAATTGAATGTGCAGCTTTTCTTTTCTTAAACAACCATGTTGGCAAACAGATCATTGCCATATTCCAGGATGACAATGTCAAGATTCATCAGGCTGAAATTGTGAGAGAATGGTTGGGAGCAAACATGACTCATTTTCACACATGAATTGGCACCTCTGAGTCTATACCTCAAATTCAAGTCTTTTGGTTGTGCTGGAGAAGACTTTACAGAGTGCTTGACTCTTGAACTAAAATTGATGCACCTATTGATGGAAATAACATCACAACATTTATATCCATTAAGAGGTGCATCAACTTTCGAATGATCTCTCCAGGAGTCAACATATATATGCTAAACAGAATGGGCCCTAACACAGATCCCGGCAGGACACCCTGCTGTACCAATGTTGGTTTGGATTTATTTTTACCTAATCATACTTACTGGAAATGATCATTGAGAAAGGATTCAAACACAACACCAAAGATGCCTAACCACCAACACGTACGTTTAAGGTCAAAAGCAGCACTGATGTCTAACAAAACTAAAATGCAGCAAGCACCTTTGTCAGAGAGGTCTCAGTGCTGAAAATAAATTATTAAAAATGTATAAATAAACAAATATATTTTACTTTGCAAGATTAAAAACTAGCTTAATGGCTTAAAGGTACCAGCTAATTTAATATACTATATAAAACATTTATAGTTGCAAGCTACTTGCTGTATTTATAGTATATATTCTTGCAGTAGACAGTATGCTATATAATATAGTAGGCTTTTTCAAACATACTGTCAGTTTCTCTGGTCATGTTTTATCTAGGTTTGGTATGTCAGGACATAAAAATAATTGACAGTTTTAAGACTGTGTGTGTCTACATCTCAAACCCATGTCACATAGTACAATGTGGCATAATGGAAAATTGCCTGCTAAAACAAATATGCTCTCCTTCCATTGCAGGAAGAATAAGCCTGATAAACAAACAGCCTGGAAGCCTCTGACGAAGAGGTGCCTACGGTCTGGCACAGTTCAGATGGTGTTCTGAACGAGATGTGTTTATAATTAAGACTAATGGGAAGGATTTGTTTGGATACTGAGATTCGTGGGAATAGACGTCTATCCCACTATTACGCAAATGAATTCTGAGCAGCGTCTAAAGGCATCAAACTTCTGACTCTTTTGTTTATTTATTTACTTGGGCCTCTGCTCAATTTACATCTTAATTGAAAAGAAAGAACAATATACAATATTAATGACCAAAATAAAGTTGTTTAGACATCAGAGACGAAATTCCACAGAATTAATTTAAATATCCAAGCAATGTTACAAAATTACAATTAGGGTATACTAACTTTGACTTTTACTCTTTAAACCACTCATTTTATGGCAGTTTCACACTGACAGTAAAAACATTAAGCATGAGGTTTTTTATACCTGGAAGTCGAAAAGAAATACTGAAGATTGACAAGCGAATCAACTGTTTGAGAGAGGTGGTGACCTCTATAGAACAATTGCTTCTGTCTAGAAAGTATATTAATCGTAATTGAGAAGCAGACTCTCAGATATAAAAAGGGAATGCCATTCTCCAAGACAACAACAAAACTAATGGCCCTCTCTGAGAGATAGTGATGCATTAATGTTGTCCAAATAAACATCTCTGTGTTAGTTGCCGTCAGAGCTTTTGAAGTAGGCTAGTTGTTATTGGCTCGAGGAGGATCCCTCGCTGTAGCAAAATACTGCTTCGTCACATTAAATTGTGACAAAAGAACATGTGCAAGATTTCGGGAACATTTGGGGAAAATCACAAATGTTACATTATATATATATATATATACACACACACATACATTTTATATTAATTTTGCTACAGCGAGGGATCATCTATATTACCACATTAGTAGTTATTAGCACAATTTAGACAACTGGATGTTTTATATATATGTACACATTTTTATTCATATATATCCAAATTGTACTAATTTAAATTGTACTATATATATCATCCAGTTATCGAAATTGTAAAAAATGAAAAATTATAAAATGTATAATAATTTATAAAATTTTAAACATTGTTTTTGTAAAAATGTAAGAATTATTAAAACTATTAAGCTGATGATTAATTGTTTTTTTTTTAATCAATTTAAAGAACTGTTCACACAACATTTAAAAAATAAAGGTTGGCACGTCAGATAACATGACATGAAACATTTGTGTCAATAAAACTGCAACAGTAATGTTCATCATCACACAGTAATCACACACAATAAAACGTTTTGCTTACCTGCACATCTAGAACAATGAGAAGTTGATCTGGAGTGTGAAACAGAAATGTTGTAATGAAGGCCACAGAATTGACACTCAAGTTAGACCATAAAACACCACCTAAACCTCTTAAAGAACCTTAAATGATGAAAACCAAATCCCCTGTGCTATAAACATGTTGAACATCTTCACCTTGAAGGGGCAAAAAGGAGAACGTCTCTCCACCTTGTCTGAGCTGGAAGTCTCTTTTTCTGTCCCTCTCTGTTTCACTCTTGTTGTTTCCTTCCCTCCCTTCATCCTCTGGCTCACAGGAAGTTCGAGTTAGTTTGGATAAACTCTGGCATTACAAACAGTGGATGCTGGGATATGACACTCTTCATTTTGATTATTTGGTTTACTGAAATAAAATTCAGCATACATTAATGCAATGCTAGGATTATTTAAATAAAAATGAGGCCCCAAATTTTACAATTGCACTTGGAGGCTGGAAAAACAATAAATACTGCATGGAAAGTTTTAAGTTGATAAGCTTGATAGAATGTCATAAAGTCTTTTCTAAGGTGTCAGAATGCCAGCAAAATAGCTCAAATAAAAGAACAGGATGTATTAATACTGCTGGACGTGTCTACTCTTTCTCCACATTTCCTGTCTGGAAACTCATCCATCACCATCTGCCAGGTCTCTGTCGTGATGTTTCCGAAATTTCTCCAAACAAATGATATGAAGGCTGTAAGTTAAGTTCAAATGTGACTGAGAGCGAGTTTAAATCATTGGAACTGTGTGCTGTCCTTTGTCTCAACATTGTTTAGCAGCATTGGAAGCATGTGAATCATATTTATATGTGGCATTTACAATATGCCCATAAACTCTTGAAAGTCATTCAAGTTATTCAATTGGATTTTGAGAACTGGTGGCAACTGAATTATTGTGTTCGGCTGTAAATCGTTACATTTTTACACTATCAAGATTCAGTTTTCAAAATCAAATTACAACTTTAAAAGGTTAGTTCTCACTGAGGTTAAATCTCAGTTGCTAGAATGTTTTAAGTAAAAAAGGCCAATTACACTCCTAATTCAAAATTTTAAAAATTTATTTTTGGGAATTCTACACTTAATTTTTTTTGGGGGGATTTAGTTATTTTAACTTATTTTTATGTGTAGAGAGAGCTACTTTGTCTAGACAACAAGAAATTTAAAGTTTTTTATTCCTTAACTAGACAGCAAGTTGAATGAACAAGTATAAATATTGTGTCAACTCAAAAATGTAAGTTGAAACAACTGCACTAGATTTTCTGCATATACTTTGTATTTTTCATAATGGTGAGTTGTCACAATTGTAAATGTAACAAATGTACACTGATAAGTAAAATGTTTCTGGGTTATATATATTTCCCGGTTCCGAGATGCACATAATAGTGAGGATGCAATGGGAACAAATTGAGAGTGCCAGTGTATGAGTCACGTGTAATACACAGCAAATCATTGGCCAAGGAAGAAGGCGACACAACGAAGTGCATAATCAATTCTTGCATTTAGTTTACTTGTAGCCCACACTTTAATAAACCTAGACTGCAAAGTGGTGTAAAGCTGAGAAAATTTGAGTGAAACTCTTTCTTGCCCTAATACATCGGTAGTCCCTTTAAAGGTAAACGTGAGACAGTGCTCTTCATCATTGCAGTATGCTAATACTTATCTGATACGAGTGACTCATCAATATTCTAATTAAGGACTGTTTGGACACAGGATTCAGACATAGGATGTTTCTCTATCTGGGAGGAAGAGTCGCTCACACCTCTAAAACACATCTGTGCCATTTTCACATGTGCTTCATTTACACATTTATCTTTAAACATAATAACCCCTCTAAACTATAATTGGCCGCAAAATAAAGACAAACACTCTAACAATTCAAAGTGTCTCAGTTGCTGGGTGGAAAGATGAAAGAATTTGAGTAGTTTAAAACTTTATTGTGCTTTATTTTTTAACCACTGTATTGGCTGCCTGGCAGAATTACAATGGGATTGAACAAGCCAATTATCTGCTGAAATATACCGTATAACATATATCTGAACACTGGGTACCTTTCCAGAGTGGAAAAAACGTCATCTCTTCCCTGTTGGATAATACATCAATGTCTAGTGTCTCTGTTTCTCTTCTGGAGCAGTTGAAGCAAAAGAATTGACAGCTCTGTCAGTGCCCTGTAAATGACCCCCGATCCTCAAGTCATCTTTCCAGACAGGAATTAAAAAAATAGACATCAACTATCCAACCTAGCAATCGCCAAGTAGCAACATTGCTTGTTAACATTGTTTGTTTGTTAACGTTTCCTTCACAAATGATTTTTTCCCCTCAAGTAGTAACAAGCTTTTTTTGTTTCAACTACATTTGTCATTACTTTACTTCCATACATATACAGCATTGATTTTCCGTGCTATAATCATTCTTCGTCCGTTTGCAATCTTTTGTGTGTATGGCAATGTATACTAAACAGATCGCAGCACAGCAAAGCACTATCAGCCTATTAGATAGCAAAAGCTCTTGAAGTGTGTCTGTTGCACTGCGGCACACACGATAGGATGTTCATACAATATGACCCGTGGCTATTATAAGACTTATCTCCAAAGCCATTTATCACAAACTAGCACTGATTGTGAGGATCTGGCACCCTCATCATGTGAGGACAAATTGCACTGGAAGGGCCTGATCTGTGAAAAATAACACACTGCGAGATTACAACGCATCCGGTTCTCTCCAGTGAATACAATTAAGCTTGATAAATGTCTCCACAAAAACAAATAACGGTGGCACAGTAGCATCATTTGCAGGGATGTTTATTCTCAACAGTCCCCACCGGGTGGCGCACTTTTGATGAGTAAGTCCCATAATGCCGTTAATTGAGCACAGATGGTATCTCAACAGTGTACAGTACAACAGTTTAGATACACAAAAATACAATTCAATAAAATATGAATGGACGTTGTCATATTCAAACATCTTCTCTTATCTCTTTGCAAAAAACAAAACAAAAATTAGCACAAACCCCCAAAATAGTCACACCAACAATTAAAGTGTCTGCCTGCATATTACTTAAAAAATACACCCTATTATTTGAAAAAAAAAAAATACACATTTCTGTCTGTACATAATCTCTTTGCATAGTGTATCGCATTATTTAGTTTAATGAACTGGCACTTAATAAACAACAACAACATATACTTCCATCGTAATGTCCGTTTAAGGCGTTTTAACAATATTTGAACTGTAATGAAACGTTAAAATGCTAATTCAGTGACAGAACACAAACCTGAGTGTGAGAAACTCCAACTAGTAATGCATGTATCATACCCTCAAAAAATATGTCCAGTTTCATTTAGTGAATTTAAAATGAGCACTTCAGAAGCTTAAAGACTCACTTCTATTGGGAGTTCTAGACAAGACTTGCATAGACTTTCTCTTCTAATTGTTCATTAAGGTTTAAACAGCCTAGAACAGTGAATTTATTTGAAGACTTCATGGAAACCTAAATGTGCAGTCAATCTTCCAACTGCATCTATCGCCGTACTCCAACCAGTATCACTGCAGTATGTACCCTATAGTCTTACAGCAATATTTCGAACTGTGGCTGCTTAGCCAAGTCCACGATCAAACTCAGTCGATAGAGCTTTAAAGTGTGATTATAGAGCTTCAGCGACTGGCGGGTTGTTCTGGTAGTTGGTGACATAGTAGTCATGAACATACATCAGAACTGCAATAGGTTGTCCAATAATAAGCGAGAGCCACACAGCAGCATTTCCATAGTTACCACGAAGAAACCTGGCCACAAACCATGCCAGTGGGAGCTGAAAAAAACAACAACAACATATATACATTTTTAAAATGAAAAAGGTGCTACAGACTGACATTAAAAAAATTGCATGATTTTATAGCTCAACTAACTGCTTAAATGATTATCACAAACATAATACAATGCTCAAAAATGACTGAAGGGAACACTTAAATCACATTGTAGGGATGATTCAGAAATCCATTGCCTCTTGTATGTGTATATATATATATATATATATATATATATATATATATATATATACACATATTCTTTTTCTTATTTGAATGATTTCTTGTCCTCGACAAGCTACGTGGAAGGTCACTAACCTGTCAACCATGTGATCAACAAAAACATGCGTCAGACTGTCTGCTCTTGTGTGGAAAATTACTAGTTTTGTTTTTCTTTCTTTCTTAGCCAATCAGAATAATCTAACCGTCATCATTGATGTGACGTGGTTAGTGTCCTCAGTTAGAGTATAATTGCTGTAACAATGTTATTGTATGTGGGGCGGCCTACGAACTCCTTGTGAGACCTGAAGCTAGCTTCTGACATCCTGACTTGGTGTTAAAATGTGATAGTTAAGTTTTCCCTTAATGTTTTCGAGCAGTGTGTAGTTTTCTTATGCACAAAACGCACAAACATAAATGCAAACACAACTTTTGTATGTAAAGATTAAAAATGTATACCTGTGCCATCATGCCCATAAATGCCCACAGTCTGAACATCCTGAGTGGGACACTGACCAGGTACTGCAGACAGACACATTAAACACCTTAAATCCTTAGTGATGATCAGGTAAGCGTTTCTAAATGTCTTTAGCGTTACAAGTTTTTTTATTTATTTTTTACATTTGAGTGTTTTAAACCAGCATTTTAGAGTATCAGCAAACTTACTCAATGAGAAAGTGTCATTTGAATGATTCAGCTCATTATTGAAAAGGAGTCCCATGTTAAAATGAGTCTGACTCAATAAATTAGTTGAAATTATTTACTCACCTGACAATAAAAACATAACAGCATACAAGTTTGGAATGGTATGAAAGCAGACTAAAAGATTTAGTCATTTTAATTCAGTTATTAATTTATGAGTAAAGCAAGGACAATTCAATAGAAATTAACTTGTTATTGTCAATGTATTATTTAGTTTGATACTCATTTTTCTAAATATCTTCTACACACACACACACGATAGACTTGCAAGTTCTCACTAACACTGAAAAAAGGACAAGGCCTGGTTGAGTTGTGTTAGCAGTGTGTTGAAACTCACGCATACGGTAAGGGGCATGACATTTACAAACCATGACAACACACTGGTCCGCCCGACCAATTGGAGCATATTACGGTTTTCGAAAAGAGACAGATAACAGAGATAGGGACTAAAAAGAACATTCCTGACAAACTGGAAAAAGAACAGCTGCAACAATGTAAAATTTGTGAAAAGAAAACTGTTTTGGAACATTCAAGCATGAAAACCTATTCTAGTAGATCCCAAAAACAAAATCAAGTCTTTGTAAAAGTGCATAATATGGAGTGCCTTAAATCCTACACTTGAGTGGTGTATGAAACTCTGTCAGGTTATATGAAGCTGAGAACTCCCCATAATCAATCACACCACAAAATATTGATTTAGCAGCACTGAAGAGTTGCGTCCTTCAACTAGGTTCTTAACCTCTATTTAACTCCAGGGGTCTTGGAACGTTGGCCTTCCTGTTACCTCTCACTAAATCAGGGCTAGCCTAAATAAATAAAGCCTTTTTTAAAATTTCAGCATATTTTTACAGCTCCAGTTTTAGATATTCCTGAGATGAAACTTCACTCTCCATCTGAGCCTTCTGAGTCATTACTGTGATCCTGGGTCCAGTTCTGAGGTGCCCTGTGAAGGTCAATGTTTTTTAATAAGACGGTTAAGAATACTATCTGCCTGCACCTGCGGACCGGACACATCTTCCTCCCTGATTTTTCTCTCTCTCCCCCTTCCCCTAGCTCAGCTCACAGCTTATCACAGAGAACAGCAGCCTGATAGGAGCCTGTTCTACGTCTTCCTCATCCCTCCATTCTGACCTTCATCTCCTCTGAAGAAGTGTGGCTGCCAGCCAAACGCCGGGCACCTGCTTCTGAGTCAGGGAAATGAGACAACGCCTCGGGAGTGGTGAATATCTAGAATTTTACAGATTATTCTTGAATCCACAGCTGCTTCCCGCAATGCTCAAAAGCTATCTGATTTTATTTATTTATTATTTAATTTTAGAACATTTGTTCTTTTTCTTTTGTTTGATGTGGCGAGTAATAACCTCATATAACTAATAAATGTCTAACAACTAAAATCGTCTCAAGATTACATGAAAAAATATTATTAAATAGTGTTTTTCCTTTAAGTGAGCAGTACATGATGGTTTAAGTTTATACAATTTTGTTATTTTATATTGTTTCAGTATTTTAATGGCATTAATATAAAAAAAATAAACTCTAGCTTCTGAAATATTACTGTGTATTACTTTTGCTTATGAGAAGTAGCACCTTTCTAAAGATGAGAATAATTCACACAGGTTGTTACCCTGCTTAGACTGTTAACTTTCATTTGCCATGACCTGACAGAATATTTAAAACAGTGTGTGATTTATGGATATCTCACCTCATGAAAAAAAGCAGAGAGGAAAAATACAGCTGATTGGCTCAGTAACTTGCCAGCACCTCTTCGCAGCAACGGCTTGTAAAAGTGTCTTTGAAAACAGAAGAGAAGCACATAAACTCGCAGCCAGCGTGAACTGTAAATAACCATATATTTCCTATGGACAGATCACATTATAGTCTCTCTTCATTATAGTCTCTGTGAGTTTTACTGTGTCGTATTTCATCTTGCCTCACAACTGCTGTTTGCGGTCTCTTTCAAAACCCCTGTTCACTCACCGGAGACACCACTTGTGCACAGGAATATTCCAGTTTTGCCAGAAGTAAGTTACTGTCTCGGAGTTCCTAAAAGAAACGCAGTGTCACAATTCATCTGAGACTAAAACTCCATGTTCAGTATGAAATATAAGTGGAAGAGGCAGAGATGGCACATATAAACCAGACTGGCTGCATTCAAAGCTCATCAAACGCAGTAAGGTGTGGAAGTGGTACCCCTAGCCCCTCAAATAAAGCTTTTACAAAGAGAAATAACAGTAAAGACATCCGAAGAAGACAACATCACTCACCACCAGTCACGGTAGAACTCTCGATCTCCAAACCTCAACAGCTCAGCCACAAAATTCATTGAGGAATGGAAAAACGAGTAGAAGAAAATCAACCAGAGGAAATGGTTGGGCACCTAGTGTAAAAATAGATATCAGTATTTACTCCATAATTTCTTTCATGCTTCATATCTTCCATCAAAACAACAAAGATGTAGGCAAAAATCTGAACACAGGATTGTGTTTCTATTCTGAGGAGGAAACATTGACCTTAAAGTTAGATTTACTTACTGCCAGTCTAAGCAGCCGCTCTGTCATTCTAGAGTAGTCCATTTCCTGGAAAAATGGTTTTATAGAATTAAAGTGCGCTGATTCTTAAAGGACTGAAGAACTGAAGATAAAGCACACGAACACACCTGCAATGGCTTCATTGAACTTTGAATGATTGGCACCATCCACTAAAAAGCAACAGAAAGAACATTAGATATGAAATATGTCTCAAAGACGTAAAAATTGCAGGTTTTCTGTGATTTCCAAATGCATTGTGATGCTTACCTGCTGTGTTAAGCCAACCAATAACTGAGTGAGGACGAACTGCAACAGACAAGCGAAACTGATTTTAATTTCTCACTAAATTGAAAACTGAAATGTTTACAATAGAAGTGTGTGTGTGCGTGTATATGAGAATTAAATTTGTAATTTGCAACAGCTATAGCTGAAAGTAATACTCTAATAAGAAGCACTTTCTTAAATCAAAATTACCCTCATATATTCCTGCCATGACTCTTGGCAATTGTGTGCAAACAATAAGCTAATTTCTATGATTTATTTCCATTTGCCCATTTAGGCAAGAATGCAATATTCACGAAATAAACAAGCCATAATATACTGTGAACAATGTAAAAACGGTCAATAATTTCAGAAAATGATGTCCAAGCCAATCACCTACCATCTCAAAGAGCCTCCTGAACAGAAATCCCATTCGGATGGATTCTGTTCGGGGAAAATTAAGCTCATAGCAAAGGGTTGGAGCAAAAGCAAAATAATACATATCTGAAAGAAGAAAAGAAAAAAGTTCTCAGGTCATAGTATTTGACAATGACAAAAGTATTGTTAGATATCATGAAAATAAAAGAAAATCTTAAATTATGATTGGAAATAACAATGACTGTGTAAGCATCCGTGTCTAACATTATTCTGTATTTCAGCAAAGCAGAATCATGAAATGTTATTGCCTTAAATAACAGTTTTTTTATGTTAGCTTACCTCTGAGAGAGAGATTTCCTGGGTAAGACACATGCGACTGCGTACCGCTGGATGCAGATTGAGATGATGGACCTAAGAACACAGGACTTGTCAAGAAACAGGGTTCTGCAATTCACACAAGCAATTACTGCAAAACATATTTAACTCTTGACCAAATCACTAAAACGATTACTACTGATCCTATAACTAGTCCCTCTAGGATTTTGCCTTCTTGCAACTACCGTACAAGAATTAAAGAGATAATTGTAAAATTCTGTCATCATTTACTCACACGTTGTTCCATCCAACCCGTATGACTTTGGCACTGTTTACACCAGGTATTAAGATGTGATGCGATCGATCAAAACGCAAGTGGACTACGCTAAATACAGGTAGCCACTGACTTCCATAGTAGGAAAGAAAAAACTATGGAAGTCAATGGCTACAGTCAACTGTCTGGTTAACAACATTAAAAAATCTTCTTTGTAACAGAAGAAAGAAAATCATACAGGTTGGAAACAGCTTGAGGGCAGAATATTCAGAATTTTTGGGTGAACTATCCTTGTAATAACAAGATTTCTTTTGCATAACACATTTTTCTTCAGTCTTTTTCGGTGCACACTGCACATTATTCATTGTTGAATGATCTCTAAAATTCACAAAGCCCAGAAACAATTTTTATGGATGAAGCACCCTCATCACAGGGGATGGAACAAAGTTTATCATTTTGTAAATTAGAATTATAATCGACAAAAATGTCATCACAGTAAACATATTAAACTAGCAATTTGTATTTCATGCCCTTCATATTGCAGAACAGACTGCATGTAATGTTTGATGAGCAATGGATGCATTTACTCACAAGAAAGAGATCTGGAGAGGCTGCGGGTCTTCGCTTGCGTTTTTTCTCTGCACCACCTGTTAACATCTTTATACGAGTACAGTTTCAAAAACAGGATGGTGTAAATTCCTAAGGCAAATGCCCCTCCGACTGCATAAAAAAGGAAACAATGAAAGAAACGCACCATTAGAAAGACCTCTTCAGCATAAAAATAACTCACTTGTTCCTTTTATTACCTGGATATAGGAACACAAGAGGTTTGTAATGCAAATGCACTTCCAACACAACAAGGCAGCATGCCCTCTTTCAACAGATCATAACTTATAGTCACATGACCCAGCACGTCCAGACTGAGCCCATCACCACTCTAGCGTGCACAGACCTGGCTCACATTCATAAGTTCCCTCCACCACTGCTTTATCAATAGCAGCCATATGTTGGGTGGAAATGGTCCATGCAGGGGCTCTGGAGTGCGTCTATGCCCTAGAGAGATGGACTCAAGGGCCGTAGGACCAGCAGAGACCCCGACGGCCCCTGAAATGACCTGGCTGTCTGGTACAGGAGCAATGTGTGCAGTACTAGGATGACAGATGGAGGCACATTTTCACCTCCCATGGTGCAAACAGATGAGAGCGGACAGAAGAGCCAGTGAAAGTTGTGGTATGGAAAGTAGGAAGTGAGGGATTATATTTACTATAAAAAAACATCATTATATTGTCCGTGAATTTAAGTTAAAAATTTTGAAATGGCTGTCACTAAGCAAGGTCAGAATCAATCTTGTATCTAATATATGAGCAATACCGATAATCATTTGGCTGTGGCTGTGATTCAACAATGTTTTGATACTGCAAAATACTGCTCTATATTCTATTGTGAATAAAAATATGATTTACATCCCAGTTGAGCACATGAGATGAGAATGCAGGAATAAAGGTGGATCAGCTCAGTCTGTAATTTATAATTTGGTTGTGCCCAATCCTTTCTGCTGGATCACCTGATGGGCATATTATAGTCAAAATTAATGCAACAACAAACAAAGCTTATGATCTTTTTTTGTGTGCTTATCATTGTCCCCCAAAAAAGTGAATGAATATATTAGGGATGGATTTTCTTTATGTAAATAACTATGACCAATATTATTTAAATTCTACACGATTTTGAATCCAAAAAATAAAACAAAGGACAAAAAATATATAATTTATAGTATTCATTTAATTAAAAAAAAAATTACAATATGAATGGCTGATATTTAAATTATATATATATATATACATACACATACATATATATATACACATACACACACACATACATACACATACACGCAACTAAAGGATTATTAGGAACCTGTTCAATTTCTCATTAATTCAATTATCTAATCAACCAATCACATGGCAGTTGCTTCAATGCATTTAAGGGCCAGTCACACAGCGAAAACGCATGAATCACGCACGAATTACGCACATATTTTCGTTTCTGCACGGAGCATGCGTCGTATGTGTATTTCGTCGGTGGAACGAACGTGGACCATCAGTGATTGTAAGTGGATGTGCGTCGAAGGCGGTTTGTGTGTGATTTTGAGTTTTGAACGGTTCAAAATTTTTGTGCGTTATTCATGAGTCGGCGTGCGTAGTTTATGCGTCGACTATGCGTGACACGCATCGGCCGTCAGTGCTTATGCGTTGGAACTGGTTCGAAACCGAGCACATCCACTGACACCCCACCTTCATATCACTCATGAGCCGCGCATGAACCGTGCACGTATATCACGTTCATTCCACTGACAATGTGGATTCTGAAAGTGCTTGTTCGTGGAACGGTCGCGAAGCGTGCGTGTTTGGACGTGCTCCGTCAGTGATTCATGTGTCGAATGTTCGTGGAATACTTTGGTCAATTTCTCGACGCACAAGCACGCACAAACCAAAAACAACCCACAAACAAAATATATATACACACACACACACACATACAAATACATATTTATATATGTGTTTCAGTATACAGTATTGCATTGTGATATCGGCAAAAGATCTTAAATATGATATTAACCTCCCATGTACATGTGTTTGTGTAAGTGTTATGTACACAATGCACAATGAAAGTAAGAGTATAAAGTACAGTCTCACCTGGTGTAATAGATGGCAGCTTCAACACAACAACCATCGGAAAACATAAGACAACTGTTAAATTAAAGATGTAGATCAGCAGGCCAAGCTTCTCACTGATAGAACCCTGGAACACACACCAAAAGAAACATTTACAACATTTCACAAAGACAAGAACACCATAAAAGCACTATAAATCACAAAACACAGATATCAAAACACAAATTGCCTAGATAATATAATTTACAATAAATTAACAAAATCAGCTTTACAATTTAAAAAAAAGACACCACAAAACCACAGGAAATAAAACTGACAGAAATTGCACATAAAAAAGCATCTATTCCCTAAATGTCCTACACTTTATTTTTTTATGCAAGTCTTACACAACATCAGCAAAATGCCTAAACTGTTTATAAGTTCATTCAGTTTCAATTCAGCCAGTTGAGCAAATGTGCTGATACTCAGTTCACATTTGCAAGCTCTCTCAAATATGTCAGGCTTTTTAAAACGCAATGTATCAAATTCGCCCTCTAAATTGAACTCTTCACAACCCCTCAATGTAATTTCAAACGCCAAATTATACTGTGTGAAGTGACATAACCCTTGCATTTTTATGACAATGGCTTTATTCATTATGATAAACAGATTAAACATAGAAATGTGAATGGCTTTTGAACTCACCATGGCTAGTTTCCTCTCGGTGTACAATGCCACGAGTATAAAAACATTAGAAACTGCAAGAAGGAAATTGTTATAATGTCAAATATTATCATATTGCAAAAAAACAAATGCAGTTTTAGTAATAAAATAATATTTGCAGCCTGTAATGAAACAGACAAGGGTCAAAATTATACCCTCAGGATGAACCTTACAACAGGGCAGACGGCCAGCACACACACACACACACACACTCACAGCAGTCATATATTGTATAATCACACACCACATGCTACAAACAAGGCAAAATCGCCACCCTCTCTATAAAGACTAACCGTTAAAAAGCAATTACATACTTCTCTGTCTCTGCATGCAAAATTATACATTTAAGTAGATAGTATTATAGTATTTAAGTAGATTAACAAAAGGGAGTATTTTGACAATCTGCAAATCAAACAGGCATTATCCGAACATATGGGAGTGTCCTCTGCCAGCCTGATTTTAATAATGTCCCAAAAAATGGACTAAAGGGGAAAATATATGCTAAGCTTCCCTTAAAATACATACCAATGACCAGGCATGCAGCAGGCCAGCTATAAGGGTCCTTGAGGAACAATGACACCACTTGAATGGGGTCTACTAAAATGCCATACCTACAACACAAAAAAGGGATTTGAATTACAAACCAGACATGGTTCCCCAAAACTTTACACATCTAAAGCAACATATCGTCCCTTGTTCTGAACCTCAGATTATTTGTCGCGCTTTCAGCAGGCAGCTGTATACATACTGTCTGTAAGCAGCAGTTTGCAACAAGATGACAGCATATGGTTCTCTCAGCATGGGGTTTAGTGTCTTTCCACTCAGGGAGAGAAAGGCCTGTACATTTATCAAACAAACCCTATAGACTCATCTTCATATGCATGACACTCAAAAAACAGAGAAAGCAGAACTGCAGAGATTGCGCTTTAACATTTTAGCATTCATTCCACACCTGCTCAATGGGGAAGTTGGGGATAAAGGTCAGTTGTAAACATTTGAGGACCACATTCTGCCATTCATATTCTTAGAGAACTTTTTTCAATTGCATTTGATTGGACAATCTGATTTAATCTGTATATACCCTTCTGTGCAAGATGAGTGATTGATATTCACTAGTGTATTGGTATGATATGAGTATATGTATTTGATGGTGTATTGTAAACGACAGTACGCCGATGTCATTTTAAGATAAAATAATTGGACCAAAAGCCAAAAATCTCCCATTTTTATTTAAATGAAGTCACGATGAAATAGAAGTAGTGACAACCTTTCTTCTATATTGTGACGTATAACAGATTAGAGTAAAACAGATTAAATGGGGATAAAAATTTAAAGCAGGGCATTGTTTCAATCCATCTGGTTTTTTTTTTATTCAATCAACTTGCAGTTGGTTGTAGGAAAGGGGCGGATTTAAGCAGACTAAATGATTGGAGAAGTCTGGCATATGTCACCAGAGATAAGATTTGAGTCAAGAGTTATGACATTTTGATAAAACAATTACAAGGTCAAATAATAATTAAAAAATTCATGCATGAATCATTCAATAGATAGTGTGAATTCTGTTCATACCTGAGAAGGTTTTCCAAGAACAGGCGTGCGTTGCTCAAAACCTGCAAAAGAGCAGAGACACACATTCATGAAGAACACAAATGAAAAGCAACACAAGAATACATTACTAATGCTAGCTCAACATGTCAGAACAACCTAAATAAAATCCTCCAAAGATCTTTATTCACTGTCTATACACAGTTTGCAGAGATACATTGAAATTCATGTCCATAAATCAATACAGAAGACAGACACACTTATTCATATGTACAGAATGTGAAAGAACAATGGATGAAAGAAAAAAGTCTGACTGAAAAAATACACTGAGGATGAAATTGAGTCATCTCAAAGCATTAACAATAAGTTGAAAAGCGTGAATGCAATCTTCACAGTTTTGAAGACGAGGTATTGGCTGGCTGTCCTCCATGTTCAGCTAGTGTTTAGACAGACAAGCTGTTTATTTTAGGGTGTCGTTTGGCGTTAAGTGTGTCTCCATAAACAGATATACTGATCAACGATTCTTCACATGCCACATGACTGCCATACACCATCTGATATTACATAAAATGTGTCATTGCAATACAATTCTGTCACTAGTGTGGATTTTCCTGTGTTAAAATTAAGGAGATATTTTAGGTTCCATAAAGCCCAATGCTTGTGCTTATTCATTTTAGACAGAAAGACAAACTTTTCCATGTGCCTCATGCATTGCATACAATGTAACAACAAACAATCCAATGATCTGGAAGTGGACATTTGAGCAACAAGTTGTTTTTTTTTAATTATAACTTAATATTTAACTATTTTTAATTTCTCTGTAACTGATTTATGTGAGGGGGAGTAAATTTAATTAGTACTAATCTTTGGCAGCAAGAGGAAATATTTACAACCCACATTGATATCTGTGACAGAGTTTAACTAGAAGAATGAGTAGGCAAGTCAAAGCATGTAGTCCTACAGGGATCAGCTTATGTGACTGCGTCAAACTCACCAGCATTACAACACACCAGTTCAGGATGCCTCTGTAATTTTTGAAGCTGCTCGCAGAGCTCAGCATTGACTCCTGCAACTTGTGGCAACTACAAGGTGGAAATAAAGAAGATATGAAATAAAAACAGCAATGATGATTAAACTACTTACAATGTAATATTATTGTTATTTATTTAGCTATACTGTAGCAAATTTTCTATATTGGCATTGAAAGACTGTGTGGATTTTAATCGGACGCATTTACATTGTGACTGATTCAGGTGTAATCAACTCTATCTTTGTCTGTAAAGGCGTGAACCAAATTGTACAATTAGAATTACAAATTTCTCAGATTGCAGTATTTCCAGTGGAATGTCGTCACAGTATCTAGCCCTTTTGTCTTCATGTATAAAGTTCTGGGTTAAGATTCTTTGAAGACACTTAAATATCTGCTGAAAAACTGTGCTAAACTATTTCAATAAGTTCTTCGCCCCAGAAGAACTCAGGTCAAGTTTACCTATTTTATGTATTGGAGAATTCTAATACATTGGAGAGCAACACAAATGACTACTCAACCAATTACATGAAAATTTAACTAGAAAACATAGAGTAAAACACCATCATTTATTTATTCAATATTTAGCATCAAACTCCATCATAGTAATTTCCTAAAAATATATGTGTTGCTTATACAGTGTAAAACCTGATCAAGCAGTTTAATGTGTGCAGTGTCTAAAGGTTGACAGGATTTCGGTTGGATCTAACTAAATCTGATTTGCTTATTTCCGGCAATCTGCCATTTTGAAACGAATATGAGATTGAGGTGAGAGAAGTAAGATAGGCAAGCACACAATTGTTCTTGAGATACTTAAATGACTGTCAATATGACATTAATACTGGTTTGTGATTGTCCCTGTAAATTACAATAATACATAATTACATGGGGTGTGAACATTTTACAGTAGGGATTATAATTATACCTTTAAATATAAGATCTTTGGCATGAACAATGTTTAGTTTGAAATGATAAAATTTTAAATTATTACATTTATACATTTATGCATTTGGCAGATACTTTTATCCAAAGGTACATGGTACACATTGACAATCTAATCAGTTCTTGCTTTACCTGGTAATCAGAAGCGCTACACTATACTGTGTGAGCTACAGGAAAGCCCTGTATTAAATTAAAGTTTGGATAAGTCCTCCACCTCTTAAGTTTCATATGTTTATGCTGCTGTTGTTTCTTTTCTGCCCATTACTTTGTTTGTTTAACTTTACTTGCTTTAGGATTTAATTTCAAAATGGTAGTCACTGCATGAAATCACCCTAACCACCATAGGTAAGGAAGTGAGGCAGAGTTATGCTGTGTGTGACTTCCGATTTATTAGCTGCTATAGGGAAATAACTAGAAGAATATATCAAAGTCCAGTACTAAACTATAAAACTGCACTACAAACCAGTGTGTTTATAATTAAAACAATGCATTAAAATAATATTGTAAAAAATACCAATTTTCAGTGTCAAACAGCATAACAAGCATTTTGTACAGCTAAAAATAAAATGAAAAAGAAATGAATGACACCAGAAGCCAGACACATTAAAATTACAAATGGCCACCCCCACTCTAACCTGAAAAATTAGGTGACAACAGTCCCCCTCTACCTTTTCAGCTCCTGAAGTATTTTTTCCCATAGGGATTAAAAGTCTTCGTTTAAGAGTTATAAGCCATGAACTGCCATGAGGTGAATTACAACATTACGAACTTTGATTTGAAGCAAAAAGTACTTGGAACTTTAGAGAAAAAACAGGTACAAAACTGTACTACAATCTCATGAATCTCTGCGAATGACATAACTGAATTAAAAGCTGCTATAAAACTAAAACACACTTAAACAGTTTGATAGAGTATAGGGAGGTCAAGGTCATTCACAGTGCTCAAGAATGACCTTGATTTTTTTGGGGGGATTTACTTGTGATTCTCTGATTGGTGGAGATTTCTTTACAGAATCATGGATAATGTAGTTTTTCACCAGGAATATGGGGGGGGGGGGGGGGGGGGGGGGGGGGGGAGGGACTTTATCTTAAGTTTTCTAAGGTATCTTCAACATTTTGGAGAAAATAAATGCTTTTACTGTAGGAACTGACTGTTGCTCTCACAGAATGGATATGGTCAAACCTTCCCCCCAAAAAGGCCAACTTCCATTCACCTAATATTTTTTCGTTTATTAGATTTCGTCTCCCCATAATCTGAAATATGTGGTTACATCCCTAACACGTACTAATTTAAAAAACGATGCAGAATTATATCTAAGGAGAATCCACACATGTATTTGCAGTTTATTCTTTTCAGTTTTACTGAGTGGTATCTTTTCAGTAACTGTCGAATAAGTGAAATGGTTGTATTTGGGTTAAATAGGGGTTAAATTTCCTGTACTGTGCCACATTTACATTGGCGAATCCTGCCTCGCCCCCTCTCGCTCTCTTCCTCTCTCTCAGTAACCACTACTCTTATCATTGTTGTCACATAAATGTCCACAAAACGACAACAACCTATGTTTTTGCATGACGTCTCGACGTAGACTACATCTCACCTCATTTTGTCGTAGACATCGCATTTTCGTTTGTTGTCTTCGTTCAGCTGTGCCTGAAAGTTTTTGCTGTGAGAGTCCCGTGTCTTGGAATCAGCGGCTGCTGCGGTCTCGCCGTTTCTGAGTTTCACAGTCTCGCTCTTTGCGCTCGTGATGGTCGCGCGCCTACGAGTCCGTGTGATGGGCCGAAAATCATCCTTGTCAATCATGATTCCAGCAAATTTACTGCAAGCCTTCAGCAAACAATTAAGCCGAGTCCACGCAGGAATTTCATGTGGCTCTGCGTACCGGAAAAACAAGCTTTTACGTAAAACCCCAGTTTTGCAAGCTATTAGGCTGACGCAAGATTTGTAATCATGCTGTCTTACTCAAATGAATGTGTGGACTTTAGCACGTTTAATAAAATGAGTCTCAAGCAGGTTTACGACTTTTCCCCCGGATCTAGTTCCGCGTTCATTGAGGCATGTAAAACAACTCGTCTAAGCCAATAGGAGTCAGTAGTGTATAATATTGTAACTCAAAACTGCCTTAAGGGTCACACACCCATACAACATGACCTTTATAAATAATAAATAAAGCATAAGCTGAACAAAAAAAGAGATTTTTTTTTTCAACATTTACTGACGAAACTCTGACTCTTTTCTTGAAAAATAAGGAAAGATGTTATGAGCTGTAAGCCAGTCCTCATTCAATTTCTTTTGGATGTTCATGAAAGTGAATGGTGACTGAGACTCACTTGCGTCTAATTTTGTGTTTAACATAAGAAAGTCATTCTGGTTTGGAACAATGCGCAAAAGAATGATTAGACAACTTTTGTATCTGTCCCTTTAACAATCCGTTTCACTATAAATTATTGCACTGCACTTATAATCTACTGCATTTTAAAATACTTTGTTATACAATGTTGTAATATATTGAACCTTGGTAAATTTGGCATTGGAAGTAACGTTTGAGTTTAGGATTTTGTGTGATTCCAAAATATTTAGTTCCCAGTTTATTCTAGGAGTTTCAAAAACAGGTGGAAATAAGCTCAAAAATGTGCAGCGTGCAGACAACCGCTCCCTAAGATGCTCAGTGCTCATCGAGGCAGAACATTTCACCTTCCCTCTTATCAAAGTTGCAAAGTAAACTACAGGAAAACATTCTGCAGTAAATCAAAGTGAGAAAGACATTTTGGAAACAACTTTTTGGATGCTGTATCCGAGCAGTGCAGAAAAAACTGCTTTGCGTGCAGCCAAACAGGTTTTGGTGTATGAAGGCAGGTTATTTTTTCCAGTGCATCTAAAATTTAAAGAAAGAAAAAAGTGTTTAATTAATAATTGATCACTTTATGTCAGCAGCATCGATGTAAGTTCAAACACTCAAAACCTGCATACGTTCACAGCTCCCTCAGTAAAGATACTGCCGCTTGTTTCACTTGGCTGCGAGCCTCCATATGAAATAGGGGCCTGAGAAAGATTAATTCTATACATTTCAGTGGCAGGTTGATTGTATTTTATGCCTGGCCGCATGACTTGTGACCCTCTTTTCTGTCAGAGCTGTCAGAGCAAGCTGGCTGGGGCGTTTGGTTGTGTAGGCCTGAGGTGAGGAGGAATGTGCCCAGCTGCGAGCCTGTCCTTGGATTTGTAATGAAGTTGTGAGGCAGAAATCACTCAATCCTGCGTGGCGTAGTGGCACGTCATGTTTTATCACAGGGATGCCACATTTACTCAGTCATTAGGGACCGAAAGCTAGTTTATCTCAGTTGCGATCCAGGCAGACTGATAGACACTTCATGGGTGGCACGGGTGTCAGCACTTTTGCGGTTCGGTCAAGGACTTGACTCCCGATATCGCTGTCATTCTCTATACGTCTCTGTCTCTCTACGTCTCTGCCACTCCCACGCATCATCTGACAGGTTGATTCTTTGAAATAATGTCTGCTATAGTGACGGCAACATGGCAAAGGACACATTTTTAGATTAACATCTCATTATGCCGCCAACAAAAAACGCATGAGGCCTAGGTCCTATTGGCTATTCCTTCAAACCAGGGAAAATATGATTGCTCAGATGTTTTCAGATTAGTTATATTTCTTTGAAGTAGTTGTCTCAGACGTTTTTGATAAAATTCATAAGACATAAACATAAAATTAGACAAGTTATAATTAGTTATTTGTTAGTTCAAATTAAGTTAATGTTACTTAAAAATATTTTAGATAGTTGCCATGGAAACATTTCTCATTTTTATTTAGTTTAAGTTGATGTTGTAAAATAAAAATAAAAACAAAAACAAAATTAAAACTACTAAATAAAAAGTAAATAACAGTAATACAACTTACATTTAAATGGAAAATATAAAAATAGAAACTAATTTATCTCTGATCTGAGCAGTTGAGACGTTGAAGAGATCTTCTGACACCGCAGAAGAGATACATGACACATTACTTTGGTCTTTTTCCCAAGATGTTCATCCAAAAATGAAAATTATGAAATCATGGACATCCTCATCTCATTTCAAACCTCTCTTTCTTCTGTGGAACAGAAAATAACAGTTTTTATACATATAATGGAAGTCTGTGGTGTCACAGACTGAACAAAACAAAAAATACATTGACTTTACAAAACTTTTTTAACTTTGTGATTCACACAAGAAATATGTCATACATGTAATGATTGTTAATAAATAATGATAAAATATGCAAATTGAGGGATTATTTATATACAAATGAATCGTTTAGCTCTCTAAGAGAACTAATTGAGTCTTTTAAAAAAAAACAGTTTTTTATTTTCCTTTCTTATGGGTTCATCTCACCCACAAGTATCTGGTTGCCAAAATACATGCACACACACATTCATGTACAAACTCTCTCGGGCATACTTTGTCTTCTTCAGCACTTCCGGTGTATGCTCTGTTGATGTTTGTTTAATTAAAAACTGATAATTGTGTTGTCACAGTTTGTGTTTTGTTGAGGAGAGATGGACAGGTCTCTAGGCAGAGAAAGCATGCATGTTGCCTCATGAATAGTAATACGATTTCTGTTTATCCACCTGTGGATTGGCTTGTTCCACCTGAGGCCCTCACCGCCACTTAACTTCCAGAATTTTGAGCAAATGGTGACCCACCACAACAGAATCAAATCTGAATCTATTTTCGTGCAGGTAATTGCATATTACTTGCAAAATTTGAAGCTCCAAATTTGAGGATTTCACATTTGATCAGTTTGTTTGAGGTCTTTGAGTTCAGCATTGAGTTTTGCCTGGCAATGCAATTTAAAATATGTGAATATGGAGTGCTGTCTGCTTAATCATGAAGTAGTACTAAAATTAATAGTTCAGCCACAATTTCACATATCCGTTACCATTTCCCTTTATTACCATGGAGCATTGTAACAAGTGCACTATTTCTATGTGCTATGCAAATTCTTATTTTTGCCCTCCACCTCCCTAGCACCACCTGCCTAGATCTGCTAGAGGGGCTATCCCTCTCTCTAACAACATCCACATGTTTCCATTAATTTTATGTTCTGAATATTTAGCATAAAAAAGTCATGTTTGCTCTGCAGCAGCAACAGCAGCAACCATAGCTTTTTTGTGAAGACCATATGTACGTTCTACAGTAAAATGTTTCATAAACTATCCCAAGATTTTTCATGACTGAACTATATCTCAAAGGTCTTCTAGCTTATCAAATAAGTAACTGAATTTTTCTTGTCAAAATGTCATGTGTTGCCTTTTGTGATATATGAATGTTATATTTATGACAAAAAAAATGCAGCCGTCTGAAACATTAAGCGGCACTAATGTGGGCAATACCAGTTTGAATCTGGCATGCAAGATTTCCCGGTTCTGTTCCACTTCTTCACGCCATCATTTCCTGCTCTCTCTTCCCACCTGAATAAATAAATAAATAGATAAAAACAAAAGAAGCTTCTTCTGTATCATCATGTATGTTTGTCAGAATATGACATCAAACAGAAAAACTTACTCTGACAGTCTGTTGCCCCAGTTTAACAATCTGAGTTATTGAGGTTAGGTTGAGGCAAATAAGCACACTGAGTAATTAAAAATATTCATACAGTTAATTTAAGGTGTTAATTTGCTTATTAATTTATGAAATCATTGTTTGCTTATGTACATGGTATCAAAATACTACAGTTTCTCAAATTTCCATTTAGAGGTAATTGATTCAGAATACGGTAGATATTTTAAATAAAAATGTCATAATCAGCTCATTATTTCCAATAGATTCAGTTTTTCATTCAACTTTCAATACCTAATACAACAAATAAAGGGAAGATTGTGAAGTGTTATGAACTCTTAAAAAATAATTATTTCTGTCTGTCTATTTATGAGTGGTAATCTATAATACATACGCCTTGGCTATATGGCTGCATATTGTCTTACAAAGGCAGCTCAAAGTGCACTGTTCAGCGGAAAGGCTAGCACATGCTGACAGATGCTGCAGGAACCTGCAAGAGCATACACCCATACACACACACACACACTGGAGGAGTGAGATAAAGATGCATTGCTCAACCGAGAGAGGGATTACACAGCTGAGCACGACTGATTCAGACAGAATCATTCAAAGCCCAGAGAAGCCATACAGATCGCTGTAGTCCACCGAGGTAGAAAAATAGAATGGAAGAGACTGATAGGGTGAAATGAAACGATAGGGTTTTGTCCATGAAAACAATGACATGAAAAAAATTTGTTTATAATGCAATCAACCAAGGGTCAGAGTTTATCTGACCTTTTTAGCCCCTGCTCTCTGGCTAATTATAAATAGGCCTACTTTAAAAAAAATTTTTTAATTTAATAAACCAAAAGTAAATATTGTGTATTTCACATTTTAGACTCAATATTGCTAGTTATCCTCTAATTTGCACTGCCATTGAAAATAATTCCAAGCTGAATCACACATATATGAGCAACACCCAATAATGATTGTGAGTCGTTCCAGTTTGCATTAGAATGTTTAAATGAATTACTAGTGAGTGAATGATTCAGTGACTTATTATTATATCGTTCCTGAATGAATCAGGCTGCATCCATCTATATAGTAGGTGAAAACAGTATGTGACAAAAGTAGTATGTCCTAACTCTCAGTACTCATTAAAGAGAAGACATCTACTACCAGCAAGATTCTGAAATGTGCATACAATGGACACTTTACTAGTCCATGAGGCCACGGGAGAGGATTTGTGAATGCTAGTGAAGCGACACAACTGATGTTGGTATAGGTCACACGATATTGGCAACATGGCGGATATATATGTCTGGATTACATTCATACTACACACATTCATACTTTATAGAACATTCCTTTTTAGCAATCTTACTCAAGAGAGTATGTAATTTGACCTCAGATCTCAGGGTCTGTAGGAATCGGTTGAGTGAATGATTCAAAAGATTTATCACTCACTCATAAATACAGTCACTGTATGTAAAGATTCCACAAGTGTTTTCTGTTGAGAAACGCAGTAAATTCACGTGACCAATTTCAACACAAGCAAAATCTGGGTAGTGAACTTTTTCGCCTTCACATGAAACTACTGACCACGAAAATTCCTATTGAAATGACTCGATTTCACCAGGTATATTTTGCAGAGCAGCAGTAAATGTGACCACACCTCAACCTAGCCTCCAAGCCCAATTATGCACAACTGAACCAGCTAATCAAAGTCTTACTACTAGTCACACTAGAAACTTCCAGACAGGTTTTTTGAGGCACATTAGAGCTAAACTCTGCAGGACAGTGGCCCTCCATGAGCAGGTTTTGGCACACCTACCTTAACCTACACCATAAAAATCCCCAACACTAATGATAGATTGATAGAATGTCTAGAACCCACAAAAACATTCTGCATGATATGGAAAGCAACTCGACCAATCAAATTCAAAGACCAGAAGTAATATAGAATAGTAGATATTTTAGTGATGAACAGCTTTCTCCAGGTATTATATACTTCTTTGTGACCAACAACTCTGTAGCTTAACAAACCAAAAAATATTGTATATACCTGTATCTTCAGGAGTGTCTCTCTTTTAAAGTCGGCATTTGCAATATTCTATTCTTCCCTATTGTAATGTATATCCAGGTGAAACTGCTTTTTGAACATGAGAAAAGTAGGGTGGGACTTGATTTTGTCCAAAATTCTAAGAAGAATTGCCAATTTTGATTTCATGGAAACTTTAAAATATGAAAGGCCTAAGGATATGTCTGTCATCTCCAGCAGATGGCAATGTTTAGAGTGGCATCACATCTCCCCCACAGTGCACTCAAAAGCCTGTAAAGCCATTGTGATGCAACAATGCCTTGGCCTGCCTGCCTCCATCCTACTCTGTTATATCCAAACGCTGCCTGTCAGCAACCAGATTGAATTTGGACATCTCATTTCCAGCCTGGGGAAAAAGTGTTTTTACAAGGTCAACAATAGGCTGAGAGAAAAAGAGAGAGAGGGATGAAAGATACAAGGGAGAAAATTTCTGCAGTTCAGAGCAATCAATATCTCCTCCTCTCTCACGTGGGAGTTACTGTATACTATGAAACTATCCCGTATCTCAGGGGTTCACACACATACGGTGGTACATGAAAAGCGGTCCTATTGTTCTTTGGCTTCTGGGGGAGTACTTTATATTTTTGCAGCGGGTGGAGGCCAGGGAGGGTTTTATTGTTTGTGATAAATACGGTATCACGTCTCCTTAGTGATTACATGCTTGCCTAATTCGATATAAATTATATACACAAGCACACAAGCACACAGGCATTCAAACTTGAAGAGATATGCTGAGACCTGAGAAATGTGCGTATGTGTGTGTTTATCTTGATAAAACACTATGAACAATGCTTTAACCTCTCTCTCCACCTCTTAATGTAGGCCAAGTGAATAGATCAAAGTAGAAAACCATACCTCTAGAGGTGCACATCCTCTTCTCTCTTTCTTACACACACACACACGCGCACACGCATACACGCACACGCGCACACACACACACGCACACACGCACACTAATATTGAACCCCCTACTGACTCCATCAAACACTCCCAGATCTTTTCCTCCCTACACTCTCCCTCTGTTCAAGACTATTCACATCAATTTCTACAGTTTGTTCATCTTAGTATAGTTAAAGTTGGGTATCGTTTGAATTATAATAATTCAGATTCTTTTTATCTATTCCTAATTTAGATTCCAACAAGGTAAAAAACCCCACCTTAGATATCATTCACATTTATTTTAAGTCTTATTACAATACAATTCATTGTAGCTGAATATCATGAACAACAATCAACAGGTTAAAGAACACTTATACAAGAAACTTATGCCTATGGTTTAAAAATATCAGCGCAAAAACAACAAGCCTAACTAATATTCCAGCTGCTGTCACTTTAAGAGCAGCATGCATACAATATACTGTTATGCACTGAAAACAGCGTACAAATCTTTGAGCAGTTCAATGGTTTACAAATCACATTAAAATAATTTTTCTGTACACACATTTTGAATGTGTGTAGTACAGAAAATAGTGTATAGGTCTTCTTGTGCTCATATTAAAATGCACAAAAAAATCGATAAGTAGAAAATTAAGTTTTATAACAAGTATTCGATTACTGTCCTTAAAGGATTAGTTCACCCAAAAACTCAACCTCAAGCCATCCCAGGTATATATAACTTTCTTCTATCAGCCAAACACAATCTGACTTATATGGAAAAAAATATTCTGGCTCTTCTAACCTTTGAGATTGAATGGTACCTTAGATTTTGAAACCCAAAATAACGCATCCATCCATCATAAAAGTAATCCATACAGCTAAAGAGTTCTGGCAGAAGAGTGACCTCTGACCCGACGTATGATGTAGGATGTAGGATGTAGGAGTAGCGTAAGCTTAGGTAAGAGTGGATGCCTCTCGTGGTTCAAACTAATAGGGCTGGGAAACAAACTCAAGCTCCTCTTTTCTTATATCAAAATATATAAAAATGTTAGTTTTAGATTTCTAACTTGTGACCATTGTTTGTGGTCCATTGTGACCATTGTCCATTGTCTTGTCACCACTTCTTTTTGCATGTGTCGGTTCATAATATATATTTTTTGGCATGGTGACTTTAAACATAGGGGCGACAATTTTCACAAGGTACCTTTAAGTTGCTTTGTGGTGCTTAAACTGCCTCTGTTAGCTGAAACCTTTATGATCAAATTGTCAGTTACTGCTAATATGGAGACTCACACTGACATCCATCTGTCAAAATATCAAGGGCGCTGAGATCTTTTGGTGTGAAAGTGAATTATTACACTGAATGACATTCAGGATGCATGACATAGAATTGCGTTATTGTTTTAAGTGAAAATGCATTCTATCCTCAGTATGCATTAGGTGCTTCCAGTCAAGGTCAGAAGAATATGTGAATATCTTTTCCTTGGAATTGTACTTCACAACGCCCACCACTCTCATCTCATTATCTAAATGACAGGTCTGCGAGTGGGACAGTGCTTTGACTCTTATATGCTACTGGTCTTTAGTGCTGGATTATAATCAGTGGAGACACTTGCTTTTCAAAAATCCCCTCTGTCATTACATGAGTGTCTTCAGATCAGGATGGGATGATAATCAGTGTCAATGGCCATAGTTACAGTGTTACAGTACCATGTTAAATACCTGCTGCTTCATGTTACATTATCACACACACACACACACACACACACACACACACACACACACACACACACACACACACACACACACACACACACACACACACACACACACACACACACACACACACACACACACACACACACACACACACACACACACACACACACACACACACACACGCTCACTCAGGTGCACATGGGCGGCATTCATGATACTGGGCTGAGAGCCAAACTGAAATACCCTGTATAGCAGCAGAACTTTACTTGGCTCAGGACATCCAGGTAATGATTAGTTAAAGTCACTTAAAGTCAACATAAAATTACACCAGTACATGTAATTTAAAGTAATTTAGGATTACATATACAGGATTACATTACATATACAGGATTACATTACATATATGTGTCTGTCTATGTGTGTGTGTGTGTGTGTGTGTGTGTGTGTGTGTGTGTGTGTGTGTGTGTGTGTGTGTGTGTGTGTGTGTTGTGTGTGTGTTTGTACTATGGGGTTAAAGATGGTGAAGATGATTATTTTTTATTCATTAACAATAAAACAAGAAATGTACATTAAGAGAGAAAATAAGTAAATATTTTGCTATTCTACTATAGTACAGAACAGCCATATGGCAATAGGGATAAAAAATTAATGTGCATGTGGCTCATATAACAGTATGTTATGAGTATTTAATCTAATTCCAGTTGTGCAGTTTTTTTTTCTGAGTATGAAAAATGTAAAGAAAATGAGCAATATACCAACACAAACAACTTGCTGTTTGCTATTGCTATACAAAAAGCTAATTTGATATTGTTTCAGCAAACATACATCTGGGCAGAATTTTTTTTAACTTATTCAATATTCTGTTTAATTCAGCTATATGTCAAATTACAGAAATAAAACGAGTTGCAGATGGCAAATCATGCTGACTTTAAAGTCTCTAGAAACTAGACAAAGTTTAGGAAATGTCTGTAAAGTATGCATTTCCTTTTTTCATTACATGTGTCATAATTTGATGATTTTCTGCAATTGTACAATCCTTCCTAGCAGCACCTGTAGTGTTTTAAAAAGGCATCACCATGAAAGTCTCCACATGCTGAGATAAAAGTGAGAGCTCCTTTAGGCTTAGAGAACACTCAGACTGCATAACAGGACTGCTTTGTGCAACAGTAAGGGTTTTTTTGACATGTTTTTCTCTTCTTGGACACTAAAAGTGCCTACCTTCTTTTGAGAACCATTTTTCTGCTTTCAGTAGGAACTCAACGAAGAGTGTGCTCGCATAAATTGATGGGAGCGTGTACATATAAAAAGGTGTTAAATGGAGTGGGTAACATTTCAAAAGCAGAAGGCTGCGGATTCAAACTCCCTACAGGGCATCCCATCATGCTGACTTTAATCAAAAATAATTCTAATGTCCCTGCCCTTCGTTTGACCACTGGCTGAGCTTTGGGGAAGGCACTTAACCCTGGGATACTACAGGGGACCCACATTATGGGACTTAGCATAATGGCCTTGAAAAAACCTTCCTTGCATAAATATATATAAAACCAAGAACAATGAAGAGAAAACCAGCACAGAGAGGACAAACTGTGAAGTTCCAGTCAACATATACCAAAATGCCTTTGTAATTGGATAAACCTAATTTGCAAAAACGTATATTTAATCTCATATTTAATGTAATCCACAAGGAAACCGATAGAAATGAGAGTTTTTGTGCAGCAGTGTGTCACACAGCCTCATGGGAACAAGCTAAATCAGTTCAGAGGCAGTGAAACCTATAAAGCAGCCCTACTGATAACCTCCTGTACCGCCAACGGGCTTCCATCTGGTATTATAAATCCGTTGTTTTAAATCTGGGAAGTTTCGTTATGTCATTTAGACAATTGTTCAAAGAACAGACTGTTAGTCACTGTTTCTGTGCACTCCAGCACTCTGTCTTCCTCACGAAAAACATCCTAATGTTTTATTCCAGCTTTCAAACAGGTGCTGATTCATGGGGTCTGAAGGAGGCAGCGTTGTGGACCCATCGATCGTTCCTCTCATCAGTCTGGATTGGGCATGGCCAATTGGCCAAGAGCTTTGATTGATTCCTATAATTAATAGATGGTTTCTCTAAGAGCTTTCCCAGGGCAAATTAAATGGCTGTCAGCACTGGCTTAACTCAGAAATCAGGCAACAGTATTCTAGTGTTAATGTGGAATGAATGTCAGGTGTATGAAATTAAACGAACAAACTAGGTGTCCCACTAGGGAAATACTCTGAATTATTAAAATGGCTGTCTCATTATATCAGGGCTCTTTATGTTGGTCGAACACACTGATTGTTGGGAGAGAGCTCTATTGACTAACCTGTCATTAAGGTAAGAGTGTGTGATGTGAAAAAGAAAGCGGTGAACTGACATAGCAGAAATGAAATATTTATGGTAGCCGTTTCCAACTCAGAGGTAAAAATAAAAAAGAGAAATCATAACATAAATTTTAGAACAAAAAAATAGTCATCTTGTGAGACATAATGTCACAATTTTGATAAATAAACTTCCAAAGGGGATATACAAAGCAACTAGTATGAGACATAGTCAAAATTATGAAAAATAGATACAATTGTGATATGAAAAGGTGTAAGATATATAAAATAGTGTCTGTGAGATCACAAGTTCAAATTTTGAAAAAATAAACTTGCATTTGAGAGATACAAAGTTGTTATTGTGAGAAATAAAGTCACAAATTTGCTACTTGAAAAACAGTCAGTTGTGAGATAAGATATAAAGTTATATAAAATAATTCTGAGATAAAACAAAGGTTAGAAGAGATAGATGGAAAAATGATAAATAGAAAGTGGAAGCGGACATGAGTTGATTTATAAATACCTTTTTTTTTCTTTTCTTTTTTTTTACCAGTGACTTCCAAAGATTTGTGCAAGACTTAAATTTGGTGCTGCTTATTGTATGCTATCAGCCATGCATTGTAATAATATAGACCTGCCTTCAGGATGTAAATATAGCTGGGTAAATAAGATGGGTGTTTTATGTCTATTCTTGGCACTAGATTTCGTTGGAATGGAGAGAGTAAAATGAAGGACATTTGGCTCAGATGAATTCACTGGCACCTCAGTTAAAAGCTGCCTGAGCGGGAAACAGTTATCTTTGAAATCTTATCTTTTAATCATCGGAGCTTATGTGTCATCTCACATGTACTCAAGTGGATGGAACAATTACACCGCTGCTTTTTCAAGCTCACACTGGACAATGACACACATACCGTACACACACTAAAATCCCTGCTCTCCCTCATAAATTGGTATGCTTTTAAGATCCAGGCTTTATAATAAAGGATGCACATGGAATTTAGCCATCAGGTGCAAGAACGACATTAGAAAACAAACACCAGGCTGTCCTGTCATCATATGTCATTATTGCATTTCAGAAAGCTGAGACAAAAATGTGTATTTTTTGGGTCTCTAACCTCAAAGAGCATGATTTATAATCGCAGTATCCTCGTGTAACTGCCAAAGTTGTCACAGCTTCCACATGCTAATGAAGACAAAACCACCTTCTCCATTGGGTTAGATCCGTTTTGTGCATCTGAAGGTTTGGAGTTTGCACAGAGTAATCTGGTCTTGGATCATTTTCTGAATCAACTTCCTCCAAGGGCTCGGAGCCTTGGCAGCCATTTTGGCTCAGAGGGCTCAGCAGTCACAGCAGTTGCATCTGGAGTGCATTGCTTTCTGACAGTAGACGGGGTAAAGAGCTGAAACAGGCAGATGGGCCAGAACCCCGCTGCTCTGCAAAGGGCATCAGCTAACAACCGCACACTCAGACCTCTCAGACCTGACCCAGCATGGGGAACGCGAGCGAGGGAGCAGAAACAGGGAGATGGATGGATGAGCGGCAGTGCACGAGAAAGACAAAGATTTATCATAAACACGGAGGAACAACGAGCAGGTGTTGGAAGATATGATGGATTGAGATACGGCATGCAAAGCTTGGATGAGCCTCATAAACCTTATGTGACCATGTTAATCAAGACAAAGGCCACAGGAAATCCAGTTTAAACAAACTGTTTGGATATAGTTAACTACACCCTAATGCATTACAAAAAAGAAAGAAAATGGACACCAAGAATCAACTTTGTCAATAAACTACTTGCTAAACAAACAAGATTTAATCATCAGAGCTGTACGCAAATTCCCAACATCTAACCATTATTCCATGATGTGATTGGGCATCTGGTTGATTACCAGCTGGTGGTCTGCATGTCTCCATGGCCACCGTGACCAAGCAACATGATTGCGGTATTCTGCAAACATGTGTTGCCATCTGGCCCACAGCGCGAGAGTTAGTGTAGTCAGCAAACACTGTGCCAGTGCAAAGGACTAGTTCATGGTTACTGCCATGAAAATACCCCCTGTTAGCATTTCACACACATTTGAAATTCTGGGCAAGTTCTGAATTCAAACTGTTGAAATGCTTGCATTTGATTAAACTAATTTTGCTTTGAAATTAAATGGAAAAAAAATACATAATGTTCTGAGGTATAGATTGTATACAATGGATTGTACAATGTCTGTTCAATGGATAATACTGTTTACATGAAATACATGCAATTAAATTTTACTTTGCTGTTAAGTATGTCATATGTTGATTAAATATAACCATTTTGACAGATTCAGTGAGCTACTGAATGTATTTTTCAGTAGTTACAGGTCTTTTTGAGTCTTTTTGAACAAGTCTGTGACAATGTTCAAATTCAGGGAAGATGGAGGCAGGAACATTAAACATAACATTAATAACAGAATAAATATAAACAACAAATTTAAAGTAAAGTGTCAGCCCCTTTCAGACAACTGCTGCATATAAACATAACATGCAACATAAATGTCCCAGGCCAGGTCCCCGTATTCCTTCCTTTTTTATCCTTCTGGGGCTCCTCTGTGGGAGTTGAAACCACAAAGTCATTAAAAGAACCTGATCATAAGAGTAATTTGTTCATGAATTGGACTACGTTTTTGATTAATTAAAAATGCACACAAGAGTCTCTTACTCATGAATTGGACAACACTGGGGGCACTGTATGTTTGTTTTTGCATGCAGAGTGGATCCCACGAGGACAACTTTTTAAAAAGACATACTTTCCTGGCATTATTTTGCAATACACAGAGACCTTGGGTAAATTATGATTTATTTTGCTATAGCACTATACATTCATTAATGGGGCTAGAGCTATCCCTCAGCCTCATTTTCATTATCGAAAAATAAATTTGCCATGTACAGTGAGCTAGCAATTGCACAGCTCTTCAGATGTTGCAATCCACAAAATGGACCAGGTGTGGGCTATTATCCTAAACACTTTTAACAAAGAAAACAACAAAAAATTATCTACAATCATAACTAACATTCATTTATATTTGGGTATAACAGTTGAGTTTGTCATTTCTTTTATATTTGTATTCTAAACTTTGAACTCACTCATCTAAAAAAAATTGTCATCATCCAAATCACACAAAAACAAAACATTTTATTTCTCAGATCAAATGATTTGAGTGAAACACAATCATTCCTGTTTTCTATCAGAGGTCAAGATGACTGTGCCAGTGTTCCAGTTAAAACAGAACTGAACCCTATTTTCCGCCTCTTGACAGTGAAGATTGTTAACAGACTAAACCAGGGTTGACTTAGAAAAATCAATACGACTTATTTCATACATTACAGAGCATCAATCTTCAGTAATTGTTTTTTTTCTTTGTCTCTCAGCGTTTCATTGTTTCTTTCGCTTTTTGTTTACTCTCCAGAATGATGACAATATGTATAGTGCACATTGTACAATATAATGAGCCAATCACATGCAGACTTTGGGGCGATTTTGAATATTTATCAGTTACTTACTGAATATGTATGTTTCTCGACACTGCACTCGAAAATGAGTCTTATTTTATATGCTGATGGTTAAATGAGCCTTTCCACCATTTGTCTTCATCAAAAGCACATTTGAGGGCTTGGTCCCATGTTACTGGAGCTCCAAGCTTATCTTTCTTTATAAGGCCTGACAATCTAATCCATGAAAACAAAACCTCTCATTTTCGTCTCCTCTGAGCTGCCACATTGAATAACAGGACCAGGTTAACTTGCAACGCTTTAAATAGCCAAACTAGTACTGCCACATTGCGTTACATTTATGTTCCTTTATGTATCTGAATGAGATGTAACCTAGACTGAGTGTTGGTTGGAGAGAGAAAAAAAACACCTCAGGAGTTCAGGTCAGGATTTGTAAATTCTCCAATTACTGCCATTGGGATAGAGCTTTTTACACAGTGAAAGGCTCCCTTTGAACACTAAACTGCATTCAGAAAAAAAAAATGGTTTTGCATGTTTATGCTGAGAGCTACATTTTCTGAATGTGCACAAAAAGACTGTCAGCTTGTATAGGAGAATGAGTAAATGCGACACCAAGTGTGTGAAAGAGCGTGGTTTGGTAACAATTAATTGATATTACTTGTATACATTTTCAGCGGGAGAAGAAGCACGAACATTAAACATGTCTTTGTGTTCATCTTGCCGCATCAGCAGGGTGTGGTGCGAAGTGGTGCCACCCAGAGAGACGTGTGACAGATCTGCACATATGGAGAATCAGCCCTCTAAAGGAGCAAAACTGAAAAGTGACATGATGAGAAGAACAGATATTTTTGTGGCTGATTTCAGAGGTCAGACTTCAGAATGATTAAGGCGAACATTAACGATGATAAAACTCAAAACTGAGGCGAGACGCCCACATGAGGACAGGCCCATTGAGCAGTACTGAAGCGAATTACCAGTGTCTCTATGGAGATGTTTTTGGATCATATTTACAGTATGACAGAATTGTGTGTCTCTGTGTCTAGTGGCTCAGTATAGTCAGTGTAGCTGGTACTGAGTGTGCCGGTGTTATCAAAGGCTCTCTTTACACTGGCAGCTGAAGAGGCTCCTCGCTACCGGCTCTCTGTTCTTATGCCTCCCTCTCACTTGGAAACAAACAGCACGTAAAACTCTACACTCGCCTCACTGACAGCTATACACGCCACAAAGACTTCCGGAAAGACTTTCATCTGGAGTTTTTTTTTGTCTTCTTGTTTTGCAGTCGATGGATTTCTTGCACAGGAACCGGCAAGCAGTGGGCTGATGTTTTGAAGCCAATGCTTTCATTGTCCATCTTATGACACTAAATATAAAACATTTTGTTTTGCTACTTAACTATAGAACTGAGCTAAGCCTCACAGGTGTTATGTGTGCGCTTGCCCGAATCATTGGGGAAAGTAATCCACAAGGTCATTGTAATTGAAAACCGAATGATGTCTGTGTGCAGGTGTATTGATTTAGTGTTTAATTCTCTCAGAGAACTGAGAGAAAGCGTAAGGTTCTGGCATGTTCCGTAAATATTGGGGAAACAGGGGGAAGGGTGAATGCAATTTTTCTTTTCAAATGTAAATTTATGAATATATATTTAAATTTATCACACATTTAAAGAGATCATAGTAAAATATAATGAATCCTGCAGAGATGTCTTTGAAGATCATAAGATGCCTTTTTTAAATTACTGTAAAAGTACATCTTCATGCATAATCTTGCAGAGTACAATATACAGTAGGTTCTCAATGTAAATTAGAAGGTAATTCATACTTTTTACTTATTTTAAAAAACATTTTACTGTATAATTCTATTTATTTATCTTTTTATCTTATTTCATTTTTCACTGTATATGGATGTGGCAACTTATAGTTACCAAATTAGATTTTGTGGAATTGTAGAGTATTTATATTACATTAAATCCTTTTTCCCGTTTTACATGCATTTAATTTTCTGTAAAAATATTTGCACATGGCAGTTTTAGATTGTCATTGAAATGCCCAACAACACAGGAACACATGCTTGGTTAGAACAACTTAGACAAGAAATCATCAGCCACTTTGAAAGTCATTTCCTTTGTCCATATTTTTGACTTTTGTTCTGACGCATTTGTGTGTGTTAACGCAGGTCAACACTGTTCAAGTGCAAACGCATGGCTAATCCCCAGAATGGTAATTATATACGCCAGCAGCCTTCACTCCTGTGAAATTGAGTCATGTGATAACGGTCAAGGTTTTTCAAAAGGAGATTTGACTAATTCACAGTATACTCTGCAGGGTTGGGCTGAGCTGGACCGCTGCTGAAAGACAGACCTTTGAAGGTAGCTGTCTGTACCTCTAGCTCTCAATCATAGTACACTGTTTTCTGACTCACAACCTTTCCAAACCGCAGCAGGTGGAATAGACAGAAAACACTGACAAGACAATAGTAATTTGTAATTTTTTCCAAATGATTGAATGTGAACTCTCGATTGGGAGCATATCTCAACTCTGGAATAAAATAGAAAGAGATATCTGATATATCTATGCAATAGGTCTTTTCAATTATTTAAGAAAAGATACAGAGAAGATAACAGGAAAATATAGTTAAACAGAACAATAGCAATATAAGTTCTTAATAAACTAGCCGGGAGGGGAGCAGATATCTGGACCCTGTACTTCATGATGAAACCTCTTTCTGCACTGCACAACTAACACACTTTTACATTTATGCATTTGGCAGAGGCTTTTATCCAAAGCGAGATTGCATTAGATTGCATTCAAGGAACACATTGAATCAGTTCTTGCTTTCCCTGGGATCAAACCAATGACCATGGCATTGTAAACACCAATGATCTACTGATTGAGCTTTTTAAGGATCAGTTTATATTGTCTTTTCATATTGTAATTTAAGATGTAGTAAGATCTTTGGAAAAAAAACAATTCATTATAATTATGTAACAGATTTTTTTCAAAAGTAATATATGTACATATTATGAGGTATGTCTTAGTAATACAAAAGAACCAGCCACTTCCAAAAATGAAAATGAAAATCTTGTGTTTTAAGTGTATTTTAAGAGTCCATGGTTGAAAAAACATCCAATAAGAAAAGTTCTTGGCCGCTTTTGAACTCTTGTTTAAATATAATTGCCTTCCCAGTTGTCAGGAACTTTTAAAACTTAAATTCCAGAATCCCAAGTTAGCAAATTAGATTAGATTGATAGTTTTAAAATACAAGTGAAGCTGAATCTAGATTTCCTTGTCTGGCTGCTGCGGAACTCAAGTGTCACTGCGCTGCTGCAGCGGCGTTCTCCTCCGGTGATCACACGTTATTGATTTCCAGAAGAGATGACGACGCTGCAGTTTCTTCATTCACTGTGTCAGACTCCTGCTGCTAAAAAATGGCTGTTTGACGGTATAATCTGCGGTGACAAGTGCGTTAATCTGCTACAATAGCAGAGAAACAGCATCTGTGGGTGGAGCCTCGGGGTACATGCAAAGACTTGTAGAAAAATAATACATGGAGAGAGAGAGAGAGAGAGAGAGAGAGAGAGAGAGAGAGAGAGCGTATAAGCGAGGAACAAACTATTTAGCCTGGAGAAAGAGAGAGCGAAAGAGAGAGTCTGGCATAAGCCACATCTGGATATTAGCCAGGGGTACAGCTGATACTAAACATCCAAAAGAATTCCTCACACAAATGTCAGTGAGCAAACAGAACAGTTAGGGTAGAGACATGGAAAGCAGTGTATATGGTGAAAGCCCACCCTGGAGGGGACACAAAAGAGAGGACAAGCCCCCGGGAGAAAAACAGAACAATTTGCACGACAGAGAATTAATGCTAATTCACACTGCAGAAGCCATGGAGGATGTATGGGCCTACAGTTAGTTCCATACATTATATAAATGAAGAGAGTTCCAGTCTGTGTATTTATTAGTGGTATGGATTTCAGTGACTCTTTCTGTAGATGCATTATTATGCCAATAGGTTGCGACATGTCTGCACGAGTGAGTCATTGACTCATTCATTCAACTGTTCAAAAACTAAAATTAAATGTGCAAAGATGCTGGTTACTGTTTTTATGAATGATTAATTGAATCATTTACTCAGTCTTTTACTTATCAATCAGGATTGAAGGAAGTCATTATTAATGAGTAAATTAATTCTTTACTCAGCCATTCCTTCAAAAACACTAAAGTTAAAAAACAACAAAAAACAAAATGTACAAGAATACTCTTTCTACTCTACCACATCCCTCTATGGCCAAGAACAGTGATATTAGAATGTTGTACCAAATTCAGAATGATTCATTAAAAAGGTGAATCATTATGAGTGATTCAATTAATCACTCACTCGACTGATTCGTTCCAAAACACTAGCTGAATCTGAAATCGCATTATTGCCTAATATTTGGTAGGCGAAAAACTGTGAGACAAAATTGACCCTGATAGGTCACATGATAATGACAACACGGCAAATGCAAAATGTCTGGATTACATTCATACTATACACAAACTCATACTGTACTCAACAATCGGCAAACTCCGGATTGGAATTTGTTAGGTTTTGCTGGATCGATGTGTTGCCTTTTGGTGTTTGTTGAGGCTAAATTAATCAGACTTTAATGATGTACAGATGAGTTAGGCATTATTTTTAATGGAGCCTACTTTACTGAAAGTCTTAATAAAGAGCCTTTCTAATACTTTAACAGTTACAATTGTATTTTTTTTTATAAATTTAAAAAATGTATTACATTTTTGTTTCTAAAATCCACCCTTCTGCTCTTACCCTTCACCCTTCTGCTCAATTGTACTGTAAAGTTTTGAACAACACATTCTGACAATTTGATTCAGATCAAAACAAAACATTTGTGACCTGATCTGATTTCAGATCAGATTTTTGCTCCAACAAACATCTCAAATATTGTACAGTTGACTGTTAGAGTTAGATTTTTTTAAACAAAAGCCTTTAAACAATCTATTAACTGGAGAATATTGCACAGAGGGCAGGAAAACCGGAACTGAAACACTTACAGTAATAAAAGGAATATTAAATCTGCAGTACTCCATCCAATAACTAGGAGGAAATGTCCATAATGTTGGAAAAAAAAAACATCCTAAATGTTTAAACTGAACATTATAAACATGCTTCGGAGAGTTCTGTTATATATAATACTTTGATTTCAACATTTGAAAGATGAACAGCATACAAATCATTCTCTTGTCTCCTCTCTGCAGCCTCATGCTCTGTGTGAGAGAAAATGCGCACAAAATTGCAACCCTGGCAGAGTAACTGAAATTAAAACATGTTTTTGCAATTAAAAACGCTTATACACTGTTAGCATCTAATGTCAGTCAGCATAAGTGCAGCTTAAATAAACTTATCATCACATTAAACCGAGTGGTGTCTTGCTGCAAAAAACTGAAGGACTCTAGCCAATTAGCTTCCCCCTCCCCCACCCTCGCCTCTGGTTCATTAGGCTTTGTTTTTTATGCTGTTGAAATTCTTAAGATGGATGGACTTTCATTAACGTCTTTATTTGATTACAAGCCAATCTTTGAATTTGAGTTTTACGTTTTAAAAAATGATGACAAAGAATTGTTTCTAAGGACCTTTGCTCTGTCAGCTCTCAGCTGCCGAGAGGAAAAAGAGGAATTTTCCACAGACTTGGCAATTTGTCTTGTTTCTGCTCATGTGTAACTGGGCTACACTAATCAGCATCATTTATGCAGAAAATGTTTAGGCAACTTGTTCTGTGTTGGTGCGCATGCATATGGAACAAACAAAATACAATTCTGTTTGTGTCTTTGATGCCGTTATTATAGTCTAGAAATGTTTTGTTCTGTTTTTAATTTCAGTTTAGTCAATTGTAGTTTTAATAATGAATAAATGGTATATATATAATTTAATTTAAAAAATGACTTTATCTTGAATAAAAATTTACATGCATGCATTTGGCATATGAAAAAAAAATTGCATTGCATTGATTCATGGTATCATTTTTGTTTGTTTGCTAGATAAACTCCAGTGAATTTCCAGTAATATAACATTAGTCTGTATTTTCAGTTCGTGTATTTGTGTTTATTTGTGTATTTGTATGCCTGTGTATGAGTGCGTGTGTATGGTTTTGTACTTGCTCTGAGGCCTTGTGGCTCATCTGTTTAATGAGGTCACTCGTTGAGAGGGAGTGAGAGATTCAAGTGTTCACTGTAAAACTAATTTAAAACCAATTCTTGCTTCACCCTGGAATTACAAGGGGATCGAAGGGATACTGGAGAGCCTCACCACAAGCTTGAGATATACTCTAGGTTTAATAATGAATCATATAGCTTTGACGAGAGAGAGAGAGGGGGGGGGGGAGAGACTGTAAGAGGAAAGAGGTAGAACAGTACTGCCAGATGTATGGAGGCATTGTTGACCTGGCAGATTTCCAGGCCCTTAGGCTTGAACACTGAGGTTCCTTACAGTTTGATATTCCATTATCACCATCTCCAGGTTAAACCCACACTTAGTAAGAAATAAAAACGTTTAAACTTAATTAATACTTTTTTAAATTTAACTTAATTTTAAGTTTTTCCATTCACTTTTAGTTGGCTAGATGAAATGGAAAGGAAACTTATTTTATTTTTTTAAGTATTGATATATATGTATGCAACATATAACAAGCAATGCAGAAATAACCATACTTTCATTTAGTACAGTACTGACAAATTGCATGGACAAATGATCTTCGTCTGCATCATATTTGCACTTCTGGTATTGAAGAATGAAATGATCTTTGAAAATAATGATTATTTGAATTTGTATGCAATTAAATGAAGTTGTGATGTTCAAAATCTCAAACAATTGTGTTGAATTAGCATAACATTATTTCACTAAAGTGACCAAGCAGCAAAACTTCTCTTCTTTTTTGATGCTACTGACACTCCAGTAGAGTGAGACTGGACTTTTGCCTTTGAGCAAAAATCTACAGTATAATATAGAGGGGTCAACACATGCAAACCCAGATGCTCTTTTGTAATAAAAGTGCTCATTATAAGTATAGTACCTCAAGATACGAAAGGCTCAACTTACGAAAAATCCAAGTTACGAAAGCAAAGACGAATCATTTCACTGCTCTACATAAGAAAAGTTTTCAAGATACGAAAGGTTTCTGAAAGTCCGAGATTCGCCCCATAACAATTTTGAAACTCGCGCCGCACGCCGCCATCTTAGTTATAGTAGACTCGCCACCATCCTCCTGCTCTCCCATTGGTTCCTGATGCTAGCCAAGCCATGAGATCCTTCTCTCTAATTGGACAGCATCCCTCCCATCATGCATCTTCTATACATACGTGCTGGCGTGCTTTAGCTCAGCCACTCCGCACCCGAAACTTTAAATTTTGTATGTGTTTTCGTAAAGTTAAGTGTACGTACGTACGTTATCTGCCGTTTGTCCTCCTCCTCCTCTGCCGCCACTTTCGGAGATAGCCTCACTCGAAAGGTAAGCTTCAACATTTTACGTTATTTCATTGTTTATAGGTCAATTTAGCTTTATTATGAAATTTAATGGGGTGTTTTTGGAGGGCTTGGAATGTATTAGCCATTTTACATGTAAAATGTGTTCCAAGATACGAAAAACTATTATACGAAGGCCGCCTCAGAACGGATTAATTTAGTATCTCGAGGTACCACTGTATATGTAAACATAGTCTTTAACCATAGACACCCCAGCCCAACGAGACGATTTATTAAAAATAAGATGAAGCAGGTTTAAGAAATATTCAATACTGAAGACATTTGGAGAATGTTGGGCAGTAAACAACACTGGACACCGATGGATCAAATTGGAAAGAGAATATCTGATTGTGTGTGTGTTCTACAGAAGACAGTGAAACAACACGAGGATAAATAAATAATAAAACAGTTTTAATTTTGTGTGTGTGTGAATGACTTTTAAGGATCAGAGTATGTTTTAATGATCATGTCAAATATGATTTTTTTGGTGCATGAAATCTTGGTTAATATTGTAAGCTCAATACAATACAGTAATAGTTCAATACAATAGTAAAATGTGTATAAGATCCATTTAATACAATGTGTCTGTCAAAAGATTTTTAAAAGTCTTATAAGTTCACAACTTTTATAGTATGTAACGGATCCATTAACAGATATAAATGTGCCTGAAAATCCAAATAATAAAATATATTTTCAGCTTAACAGAATTGATGCCATTTGAAATGTATGATAACATTTCCACGCAAACACAATCTTGAATGGTATTAACTCATTTACTCCTGACATTCTGTAATTTGATGTAGATGTTCCCAGATCCTTAGCATCACATACGGAGAAGTGTATAAGATTTAAAACTGCTGTGGCAAAGCAAATTGTATTTAAGCAGAAATTTAAGGCATCCTTCAGACATAACTTTATCTGGAAAGACTTGAATTAGCTAAGTAATGTGTCTCTTTGCTTGACGACCCAGAACGTTGTTTAAGCCAATGCATTATCTGAGAGGAAACATAGAGGACTGAGCTCAGCTAAATGTCAACAACCTGCAGCCATGCAGCTCTGTAGCTTTGCCTTTGTTTGTTCTTTTGTCTTTACCCTCTGTCCATTGCCTATGGTGCTAAACTCTGGGGCAGCAGATTTGGCCTCCATTCATTCCTGATTTCTCTCGCTCTCTCTGTCTCGCTGTTTCTCTCACACGTACACAAACATTCCTCACCTTACCCCTCTCTTTGTTTCTCTCTCTTTCTCCCTCCCAGAGGACAGTGGTCCCTCTGTATTTCTGTAGGGAGTGCTGGCAGCATGTTCCGAGCCCCTGAGATGCCAAGCTGGCACTGCCTGCTGTCAGATCCGTCCATGCTGGCTGACCTCGCCCTCACCACCCCAAATGCCTCCGCCAGCCAGCCTGAAGCTGTTGAGTCACTTCCCTTTCTCTTTACCACACATGGGCACCATCTCACTCAAAACAGTGCACAGTCCAAAAGCTACGGTAATGCAGATTTTGCCACCAGTTTTATACTGAATGACACAGTTAGTAAAAACATTCTGATGTCTCTAAGAAAACAACTCTGTTCCAAAACCTAGTGCACTGTCTGCAAAGGTTATTCCTGAAGGTAGGGAGCTTATTTGTGAAGTCTACTAAGATACTTTCTATTTGGCAAAATCATCAGCATTGCATGTACAGTAGGTAGAGAATGAAATTCTAGAATGATTAGTGATGATCAGAAATAAATCTGCAAGCCTGATGAAAAAAGGCTTGGTTTACACTGAAGATAAACTCAGATTTTTGTTATGCATTTTAAATTTGATGAATTTCTTTTATTATTTCATCAGGTTCATCGGGTTCATTGGGTTCAATCATTTTAAATGTGGCCTGGTCACTTTCAAATTGATTTTCGTAGGCTCAGCATATATAGTTGTGGCCAAAAGTTTTGAGAATGACACAAATAGATTTTGAAGTCTGCTGCTTCAGGTTTTATGGCAATTTGCATATATGTGAAGAGTGATCAGATGGATTGTAATTCCCTCTTTGCTGTGAAAATGAAAGTAATCCCTCAAAAACATTTCCGCTGCATTTCAGCCTGGCCACAAAAGGACTAGCTGACATCATGTCAGTGATTCTCTCATTAACACAGGTGAGAGTGTTGACGAGGACAAGGCTGGAGAGAACTCTGTCATGCTGATTGAGTTAGAATTGTCTGGAAGCTTTAAAAGAAGGGTGGTGCTTGAAATCATTGTTCTTCCTCTGTTAACCATGGTTACCTGCAAGGAATCATGTGTTGTCATCATTGCTTTGCACAAAAAGGGATTCACAGGATAGGATATTGCCACTAGTAAGATTGATAAATGGTTGATTTAGGTACATATCAACAAGAACTTCAAGGAGAGCGGTTACATTTTTGCAACAAAGGCCTCAGGTGCCCACGAATGTCTAGCAAAGTTGATTCAGCTGTGGAATCGGGATGTCACCAGTGCAGAGCTTGCTCAGGAATGGCAGCAGGAAGGTGTGAGTGCATCTGCACACACAGTGATGCAAAGACTTTTGGAGGATGGAAGCCAATTCTCTCCAGGAAAAACATCAGGGACAGACTGATATTCTGCAAAAGGTACAGGGATTGGACTGCTGAGGAATGGGGTAAAGTCATTGTCTCTGATGAATCCCCTTTCTGATTGTTTGTGGAATCCGGAAAAAAGCTTGTCCGGAGAAGAAAAGGTGAGCGTTACTATCAGTCCTGTGTCATGCCAACAGTAAAGCACCCTGAGACCATTCATGTGTGAGGTTGCTTTGTTGCTTCTGAGCCAAGGGAGTGGGCTCACTCATAATTTTGCCTAAAAACACAGCCATGAATAAAGAATGGTACAAAAACATTCTCCCACAGCAGCTTGAATTATTGTATTAGACTGCAACATTGCACACGTGGCTATATGTTTTATTCCCGTTTGGTTTTGTGTTGGACAGGCAAACAAATATAAATAAAAAAGGTACATGTGGTACGACCCTAGGCCCAAATATACCTGCATTCAAAAAAAACAAAAAAAACTTTTTCATAAAATAAAAATATAAAATCCGTTTTGTTGACATAAGTGACTTGGCAATGAATCTGTAGTTCCCCGCATGCTTTGCAATGGACTGCATTAGGAGAGTAAATTTAGGGAGTAAAGTGTTATTTTATGTGTTTTTCAGTAAAGGGAAAAATTAAATTAGTTTATGTTAGTGTTTAATGTTCAATTATGAGTGTCATGTGTTTAGGGTGTGGGAACTCTTTATTATCTTTGTTACTTGTTCATTATATCCATTACGTATATTGATGAATATATCTGCTTGACTGATATTACAAAAATTAAGTCGTGATAAATTAATGAAAAAATGAAGTTTAATTTGACTAATGTAATAAAGTTGTTAAACTGAATTTGAGTTCAATTTAAATTAATTTGACCTAAACCAGCTAAATTGTGTTGACCCATAAGTAAACTAAATGAAATTGAATCTAGAAACTTTCTTTGATTAAATTAAGTAATGGTAATGAATGGAAGTAAGTAGAAAAATATGCTGAATCCTTTTTGATGTTTCATTTTGGTCAGGATGCCGCCAATTAGTATGTAGTAGTGAATTTTTGAAGAGCGCTAATATGTTATTTTATCTGTATATATGACTCCAAATACACACATTGTGATCCACTGTGGAGCTGACGTCATTTTAAATTTCAATCAAGAATTTTCCTAACTATGTTTATTAATATGTGGGTTTCAATCTTGATTTAGGTTGATTTCATAGGTTTGTTGATAGACAGCCAAATGACATGTTTTTCACGATTTGAGTGAACTCTGGGGAACAATCAAGAAAGATCAGACTGCCTTTCACACCATGTCTTTTGGGGGGGAACGCAGAAGCTTCAAAAGCTAAAGAGTATGAAAAAAGAACCTGATGCTAATTATGCTCCAGACACAGACAGGGAAGGGAAAGAAACGTCTGGATTCAAGGAACAGGGGTCAAACATCAAACAACCATAACAACAACAAAAAAAGAGCAAGAAAATCTCAGACATTAAAATCAAAGACAAGCGCTAGTGCATGCAATGCTATACAGTCAAGCTAATTTCATCTACGGCTCTGTAGCGACCGCTCACTATCCTGTTTCAGAGAGTGGCAGATTTTCAGACCTTTTGATGTTTGTTTATTCACACGCGCTTTGTTCTAGTGTGTTGCTCGTACATGTAGATGCTCGTGTGTATTGTAACAACAGGCTGAAGGCCAAGTTTAACGAGCGGCACATAAACAAATGATCTATTGCAGTATGGGGAGAATCCAGAGTAAACAAAAGAGACAGATCAGTATTATATCTGTCATAGACAGCTAACGTGAATGCATTGATCCTGCTCATTTAAATACAGTACACCATAATTTAACATTAACTGGATTTTTTGCAGTAAATTGTTTTTTCTAATGTTTTTAAACTTGATGTCACAGCTACAGCTTTTATTAATAACCTCAGGATAGAAATTAATAGAAGACCGAAGTGTTTTATTTTCGTTAATTTTATCATTTTATTTGTTGTAATGTGAGTAATGCATAAGAGAGAGTTTTTGGCAAAGGCTCAGAGATGTCATAACAGCCTCCGAACAGACTAGGCTTGAGTGTATTTAATGCAGAGGTTTTTGGAACAGGATAGTACTGGCTGTTAATGTACCACCAACCAGGAGCGTAGGAAGAGTTTCTGGCATTTTTACAGTAAAGGTCCTGTAAAGGACTTCCACCATTGTGGTTTAGCCAGACATCAGCAAATCTGTGTTTGGGTGTGTGTGTGTGTGTGTGTTTTTTAACACTGGGCACTTCTATGTCCCAAAGGCTAATTCTTCTTGAAACTAACATTTGTTTTTAATATGAAGTTTACATTACAATGTTCAGAACTATTTTATTTTATCATGTCCCAGTTTTTAAATGCATTTTATTTATTGACTTTTATTTTAATTTTACCATTGTCCTAGAAAGAGATATTCAATCTTAAAACATCTAAAGCATCAAACAAGTGATTAAAATATGTTTACAATCAAATATATAAAAAACTAAAACTGTAAACCATTTCAATATTTACTGAGAGGGAAAATATTTCTTTTTTTTTGATTATTTAGAACTGTCCCGGAGCTAAATTTATAATAATATTTTAAGTGTACATAGTTAACAAGGAGACAACAGTGTTAATGTATTCTTAAGATGAAATATGCAACGTGTGATAAAATCACTTGTGAGCAAAATATTTTTTATTGTCCATCATTTCCAATCAGGCTTGAATTTTGTTTTACGAGAGTTTGTTTTCTAAGAGTCCACATGGACAAAAGCTGAAAAAACACCTAAATGCAAAATGACTTGCAGAGAGTTTTTCAGATTGGAAAAAGCATTATGGTTTGTTTACGGAGCCTACAGCTGTCACAGAAACAGAATGACAATTATATGATCATTGTGTGAATTGTCCTGGAAAGAATCATTTCTGAAAATCAAATTTTAATTAGTATGTAATGGAACAGAAATGTACACTGTGGTCCTGCTCTGGTTGGAAAGTGTGATTAATGCTATACCAACTCATTATATAGTCCAGTTGCTTTTGACTAAATTCTATGAGAGATTTAACTTCAAGCACGTATCTACCGATCAATCATGAACACCAAAGGGAGAGATGTGCCTTTTTGCCGAAGAGTTATCGGCTGAATCAGATCCAGAGCTCCTATCTCAAGTCAATCTGCAGTTGATGCTCTATTTATAGCTGATCCACCCTTGAGTGTCTTATTATTATGTGCATGTATTTGTCTGGAAATGGCTTTGGTGATTATCGTTACTCATTACCTCCCGAAGCTCCTTCCTTCTGGCCTGAACTTAGCTTTTTCTTGTGAATATTTAATGAGTCACCAAACCTTTATTCTTTCAGACTAGAAAAAACGAAGCCCTACTTAGGAATATAACATAAAGCCACTTGAGGCCAACAGTGTTTCTTTGTGGGTCAAGTCAAAAGGCTTTCGATCCGAATCTCTCATCCACAAAGTATTACGTTTAAGTAGCCAGATTAAATTCATGTCTGCTGTAACCTCATAACTAAAATCTGTGTGGTCTAACAGATGGACCTGATGTATTCCAATCTCCAACACATTCGTCTTCAGTATGCGAGCAAGAAATCCTGCCATTGTGCGAAACGTGTCGCCATATGTCAGAAAGACACGATTAAGGATCACAGTCTTTCATGAGAAATGTAAACACCCAACCTTCGCTGCAACGAGACACCGTGCAGCCTTTGTTCTGCAGCATTATAGATGGACTCAACATTCCCTGCCTGTTGAACCAAAGCTCATTAACACTTACTGCCATAACTGTGGAGCATATGTCACTAGCCCCATTGTCATACAAATTCATCTAATTAATCCTAGCAATGAAGTGCTCGCATACTCTATGAGCCTGTTGCTGAATGAGGCACATTTATGTGTCCAATCCTGAGAATGATGATGGGTGCAGTTCCTCTGCTGTTGTTTGTCAAAAAGGGAAACAGTCAGTCTTGACTTCTCATGATGGATGAGGCTTAATAAGAGAATGAAGTAAAATGATGTCAGAGAATAACATATTTCCCCCTAATTATTTTGTGCATTGGTCTGAGCAGTAATTGCAGCGTTTTTTGGGTCTACGCCGCACTGAGGCACAACTGATGGATGTCACTTGTCAAGTGGGTATGGAAATTCTGTGGGAGTGTGCTGAAATTTCTAATATTTCCGGGGAAGGCAATCTCTTTGTGATGTCGGTATCTATTTAGCCAGTATTTCCTTTGGCTTGTCAAAACTTCAGAGTCAGAGAAAAATATATGACTCACTTGGCACATGCAAAAGTACATATATCAGTGATGACAATGCAACATTCCTACGGAGTAAAGCTAATTTAGTTTTTATAATCTAATCTAAAATAATATAATTAAACTAATTGAAGCTTTTTTCATTATTTTTAACCATAACATTTTTCTGACCTGCATAATACTACCTTCTATGTATAAACACACATCACACACCCATTATATATATATATATATAATGTAAATAATAATATATATATATAGTAAATATATATATATAAATAATATGTTTTATTCTCTAACTGAGGATGCCACAGTAAATAGAAAAAAAATATCTGGTTGTGTAAGTAAAAGGGCTTAAAATAAACATTTTATTTATAGAGAGGTCTTGTACATTCATTCAACATGATGTCTAACTGTAGATCAGTCTGTTTTCTCACCAAAGTGAGACTCACACATTCAGAATCAAAGAGACAGAATTATTCTTGAACGAACAGCTGGTATAAGCATCATTTACAAGGAAGATGATAGAAAAAAGTAACAATATTATTTTATTTTTTTTGACACCAGCTGTTTTGAATTGTACATAACTGATTAAACCTTGGTAAAAAGTTGCTGCTGTCATGCTATTTTACTGTAGTACATTGCTAAAACTTTCTATTTTTTGCAGTGCAAAGACAAGATAAAGAAAGCACATTTGAAATTCCATCTGTTTATGTGACAAAAGGTAGATATACAGACATATTTGAAAATGGCACTTAACCTTTGACAACCATGACAGCTTACAAACTGTAGAAATGTATAGAAATTTCGGAAATTTGAACCATTTTTTACATCAACTTACTGCGATCAATCAGGCAGTCTCTCAGCATGTTGTAAAACCGAAATGGTTCCTTAAGAATTTGTCAACACTTCATGACAAGTAGATTTAGATAAGTCTCATGAAACCTGACTACAATGGCACACTTGTAACATTTCTCTCCAGGCAGAGAGGGATTTGATAGATGTAGCTTGGTGATATAGTGCTGTGCATCAGGCTCGATTCCCCTGAGAGCAAACCACCTGCTCTCTGCTTGCCAGATTGTGAGAGACATGGGTGTGAAATATGATAATTTTATCTTCAGCAGGCTTGTCAGGAAGAGATCCTCTTTCTTCAGAGCTCGAGCTGAGATAAGTCCAGTAGCTTCTGGCTGACGAACAAGCCTGAGAGAGCTGTTGTGCTGGACTAGTTTGCAGGGAAGCACTAGTTCTCCTGTTGTTCAAGCCTGATGTAATTGTGTGTGTCTTAAGGCTCAGTAACGGTGTTAAATGAGTATATGTGAGCTTTAAAGATTTGATTATGGGTGAGTAGATGAAGCTAATTTTTGTGGTGTCATTTCATTTCTGTAATTATTCAATAATTGTTATAGATGCTGTTTAGTGACCATTGAGAGAGTACATGCAATATAATATTGCAATTTATTTTTAGAATTACAGGGTTAATATAGTATTTTCACTACTGTTATCAGAGAACTGTCATGTTTGTTTATGTTTGTCCATGAACTCTTTTGTTGTCATCACAGTCACCTGCTGTGTCATTAATCACCTTGTTAGTCTCGTTCCTGTGAACATTCCCTGTGTATATTTACCCTGTATTCTGTCTTTGTCCGTTCTCATCCATGTGAAGACTATTATTTCCTTATTCTATCTTCTTTGTGCTTTTTACACGCACTGTACTATGACAGAAGAACGGACCCAAACAGAAAATGGCCAAAGTGCTATGAATTTTTACAGTTGGTGTACCTGAAAATATTCCCTGCCCGCTCACTGAAGGTATTTTATAACACAAGCCTCAATGAGAGGACAAAGGCACACCTGACCGTCCATGGTCCTCGAGGCAACTTTGCCGACTATGTCAAGTGTTTTGGCAAGCAACTGATCCCCACTCACCGTCAGCATAGCAGATGAATAACTTACTTTTCATGAAGTTGATTCTGGAGTTATGCAACTTCATGAAAGTGAAAATGATCCACCCTCTTCCTGTTCCCTCGTGTGTTTTCCCCCATGTGGTTGGTGGTGGTTGAGGAGATCCCCCTTACTATGTGAAGCGCTTTGAGCTTTGGAAAAGCGCTATATAACTGTAACATTTCTTTCTTTCTTTCTTCTTCTTCATGTCATTCCCGTCACCTGTCGCGTCAATCACTTATCTCGTTAGTCTTGTCACCTGTGTCTCATCTTCTACTGTATCCCTCATGTGTTCCTCTATCTTTGTCTGTCAATGCCAATGCTTGTTGGCGTAGATTGAGTGGTTTTCCTGGCTCCATTTCCAGTTAGACGGTATCCCTGTTTTTGCACAAGAAGTGCAAGTTGTTTTGTTTTGTATTTAAAGTCTTTTGAGTTTCTGAATAAAGAGACGTTGCAGTTACGTTTTTTGTCATCTTCCTCCCGCACAACACACCTTGCAAGTAATAGTACATATATTGCTTAACCAACCTAAATACATTGCTCAAATAAATTAATGGAACACTTAATCATAGTGCAACACCAAGTCAATTAAACTTCAGGGATATCAATCTGCCCATAAGTAATTGTGAATCAGTTTAGCCTTTTAGTGCAAATGAAAGTGATAACAGGTGCACTTGAGAAGCAACAGCAAGACAGGCTGTTATAAGAGGAGAGCTGGACAGGGATGCAGAAGGGCAAAAACTCAGCAGCAGGACTGGTATCTGCTCCTTTATGCAAGGAGGAATAGGAGGAGCATTGCTAGTGCACTACAAAATGACCTCCAGCAGGCTACTGGTATGTATGTTTCTGACCAAACTGTCAGAAACAGACTTCATGAGGGTGGCATGAGGACCCTACATACTCTAGTAGGACCTGTGCTCAGCACCGTGCAGCTTGATTGCCATTTGCCAGAAAAAAAATTTTGGGCACCCCACTCTTTTCACGGATGAGTGCAGGTTCACACTGAGCACTTGTAACAGATGTGAAAGTGTTTGGAGATACCATGGGAAAATTATTCTGTGTGCAGCATCATCACCATGACCAGTTTGGTGATGGGTCAGCAATGGTCTGGGAAGGAATATACTTGGAGGGTCTCAAAGACCTTCACATACTACCTAATGGTTGCATTGCTGCTGTTAGATACTGGGATGAAATCCTCAGAGCAATTGTCAGATCTTATGCTGGTGCAGTGGGCCCTGAGTTCCTCCTGGTGTAGTCTTGACTGGCCTTCGAGTTCCCCAGACCTGAATTCAGTTTTGAACCTTTGGAACATTATGAATCAGAGCATCCAAAGCCACCAAGTAACACCACAGACTGTCCAGGAGTTCACTGATGCCCTGATTCAGGTCTGGGAGGAGGTCCCTAGGACACCATCCACCATCTTAACAGGACCACACCCAGACGATGTTGTGAGTGCATAAAGGTACGTGGGGGCCAAACACTACAGACCTGTATAATGAGTTGCTAAGATGAACTTCATGCAAGTTAGATCAGCCTGTAACTTCAGCTTTTTCTTTTATGATTTTGAATCCAGCCCTCAGTGTGTTGTTTATTTTGTTTTCCTTTGACTGTTCTTTACAAATTATAGAATGTATATAAATATTTTCAAATTGAATTTCATTCAGCGAGATCCATTTAGTGTGTGATTTAAGAGTTTCCTTATTTTTTATTTAAATTTTTTTGAGTAGTGTGCATTAATTTATACCAAAGAAAAATAAGTATATGGATTAAATCAAGTAAAAAAAAAAACACAGTTATTTTACATGTTTTTTACAGTGAAAATTATACAATGTTTTTTTATGGCAGTACAAGGTAAAAAAAGTAAAAACATTTAAACGCATTATTTGTTTAATGAAATTACAGCATTTTTACTTTTTTAACTGTAATACTTCATAAACTGCCTCCTAAACTATGACATAATGTGTTAATCTTGATGTCCTTGCTTATAACATGCTTAGGCAACAGTTTTCTCGTCTAGACAAAAAACACAAAGGCTGCGTGTGCCTCATCAGTCAAGGTCTTTGATCTTTTCTTTTTGCTTCCACTTGTCAATCTTCATCTGAACAATACACCTCCGTGCTCACCCCCCGTCTCCCAACCCCCGCCTCATGCAGGAGTCACAGATTAGCCTGACGTGGAGGGGAGGCTCTTTGAATTAGACTTTCAGAACTCGGTTATTTTAAGACCATCCTCCTCATGCCTCCCCTCCTCTGGTTCCTGTGAACGTCCTGCGGCCCTGGCGAAAAAGTGGGAAATAATGTATTACATCGTAAGATCAGACAGACGTTCCATTCTTCTTACTCTTATTATTCTAGTGTAACAAATCTCTGTAGCGTTGGAGCCATTTCAGCCATAAAGGACGTATCTGTACTGTATTATTTCGCATTGACTTTTTTTAGTTTTCCATTTATGGAGCAGTGTTGATTTTGTAAGTAACAAAAATGACATTTTGATGTAGCATCTTAGCAAGTATGCTTCACATAGAAGTGCTGTAAGTGTGTAATTGGAGGCCTGCATCACTGCTGAGTGTGAATCATAAAATCAGGTGATGGAGAGGCATGAGCAGAGAAACCAAGCGCTGCAGGGGGACTGTGAGTCATCTGACACTTATTTTTATTTTTTTATTTTTTACAGTGAGCCCCTGTTGATCTTCACTGAGATCTGATATGCTGATATATACTGCCTAACAGAATGACTGACAAGATACTGACTGGTGAGGAGTCCATAACAGTGTTGGGGAAGCTACTTTGAGACTGTAGCTTGCCAAGTTACAGTATAGTCAAGCTATCCTTTTTAAAAAGTTGTTTTAGCTACACTACAACAAAACATAGAGTCACAACATACAAGTTATTTTAGAAGGTATTTAATTAATGCATCTGGCAGACACTTTTATCCAAGACTTACATTGTATTAGAACCCACGACATTGGCATTGCACCGACGCTGTGTCAAGCACTATGGGAACGCTTCTGCGTGACTGCATCATGAAGCAAACAAATCAATTGTGTGAAGGGACATTAGAGGTGGGTGACGTCATGAACCAGGAAACTATAAAGGCATACCATGCCAAACAGATGGCAGCTTTGATGTGTCTGAAGAAGACTTTGCTGGAAGGCACGTGGGAGATATTGCACAGAGACGCAGCGTCTTGTTAACCCTTCAGGGAACTAAGGTTACATACATAACTGAGATGTTCTCTTTCAAGGGAACTCACATTCCACCCGTCATGCTTCTCTTGCTCTGTGGTAATCTGGTCATTAAAACCATTTAGATAAACAACACCAAACATTAAATGGTCTAGTTGTGCACATATGATTATTTTTTCAGATACAAGGCTGCATGTAACTTAACTTAAGCCCCATCATGCTTTTTTGAACATTACACTTTCAAGCAGTGAACAGTTTGTGAATGTAAAATGTCTGCAAAGTTTTAAGGAACAGCCAAAATGTTGAGAGTTGTCAGCAATTCCAGTCTCACTTCCATAAAATCTACATAGGTTTGTAACAAACTTGCATAATGTCCCGCCTATGGTCTTTATTGGTAACATATGTCTATGTTGACCCGCTCTTAAACAATGCAGTTGGTTGAGGTTGTCTTTATGTTGAGATTTAAAATAAATTTTTTATAGGCTTGTATAGGTCCTGACTATAGGTACTAACTATAGGTACATTGGATTCCCATTAAGTCCATAACATTAATAAGGTGTCCATTTCTCAGGTTGCAGAATGGTGCTCACAAGTGTGAATTTGGTGGAGGTCAGCAAGGGCAGCTTTTGGGGAAAAGCCACAGTCAATGTAGAGCTCCACAAAAGCTTGTTCCCTTTCGAAAGGAAACTCAACACTGCATCCCCTAGGGGTCACTATGTGGAATATCTTCAGTACGATCAGGTAATCCGGTAATCCGACAAGGACAATAAACTTGACATTGGTCTTAATGTCACCACAGGTGCGACTTCAGGTATAAAAGAGAAAAGGAAAACCTCTTTAATTGTATTCATCCGTGTCAGCGGTTTCTGGGTTATCACAGAAATAAATTCCTAGGTGAGGAGCATGTACGCTCAAAGGTGCCTCCAGTCAAATAGACGCTAAGCATCTCTTGCAGGGCGAGGCTTCCTTGTGGAAGGCACCACTCATGCCATGTCAGACGCTGTGTCAAACAATGCACCTCAGTGGCAGAGCATACGCGACCGCAGGTCAAGCCAGTGCAGCCTTGCACACCATGGAGGTGCTGCAGGGGTATCAGGGTCAGGGGCTCCCCCTGAGGTGGTCACTGAGCTGTGCGGCACCACAGACCTGGATCGCTGTGCCACCAAGCAGACAGCTTTTTCAAATGACCGCTCTGAGGTGGCCTCGGTAGTAATGGAGAGACACCTCTGGATGAACCTGGCCGAAGGTTGGGAGGATAGTGAGAGAGTCCCTTCTTGATGCACCGGTCTCGCTGTTGAGGCAGTTCTGGGAGGCTAGGGCGTGCTCAGCAGCTTTCAGATCTTGCTTACCGCTGCGCCCCAGGGCAAGATCTCAAGCCACTTTCAGGTGGCAAGCCACTCCCAGTCCGAAGATCGTTGAGTGGGCCGTAATCTGAGTACCACCTCTCATGTGCAGGTCTTCTTGCCGTTGCTATGCTCTGCTAAGAGTTTCTAGTTTAGCTAATTTAGAAATTTAGAAAAGGTCTAATTGTGGTAAAGGGCTCCTCTCACAAGATTTATACCTAGCAAAAGTTATACCTTTTCCCCCACTCTCCGCCAGGCACTCCCCTATATGCACCTTGTGAGTCATTGGCTTTGCCTAGCCTCCTTGCGGCTGCCTGGGGTCTGGAGAGGGCTATTCCTACCAATCGCTCTCCGAGCTCACTATGACTAAGCCTCCTCACTGTGGTGTATTAGGCCTCCTCTCAATATGCAAGTCTTCTTTACTGAGGCCTCCGCTTACTGAGGAGCTCAGCTCGGTGACCCCAAGCAAGCAGTAGGCGAGGGAAAAGGGTTCTTGCCTTCTCTAGATATCCGACGCGTAAGGGTGTCATCAGGCCTCTACGAGGATATCAGGCCTATGCCCTGAGATCCCCAGCTGTGCTCTTGGTAAAGTACAGGATTTTCAGGCCCCTCTTTCTTTCCTTCTATAAACTAGAAGAACAGCCGCAAATTGCTGACCACTAGCCCAGTCACTCTTAAAGCTCAGAAGTGACCTAACAGTTGGGGCTCTAGGTCTCCACTTCGCCGGCTCAGTCCTGAGCTGTAGGGTCTCCTGTACTCCCTCAGACTCTAGATTGAGCGTTGTTAGGCCTCAGTCCAGTGCCTTGAGGTCTCCATGATCTAGTAGCCCTGGCCTGGGTCACTGCAGGTCACTGGGACAGTTCCCCATGGGGTCATTTACTGCTGGTTTTCACCTATATAGTGAAGTCATGCTCTTCAGCATGGCGGCATTGGTATTCCATTGCCCATAGCAACCCTTAAGGGTTGCAGTGTTGAGTTCAATTTCGAAAGGGAACGTCTCAGGTTACCATTGTAACCATGGTTCCCTTTGCCATGCTTCAGGCATTCCAGCAGGCATCTCCTTCAGATAAGAAGTGGATGACTGTTCAGGTGCCTCTTTTATACCTGTGATGACGTCATAGGCAGCTGCTGGTTTAAAAGTTTATTGCCAGGGTTAGATTAATGCTTCCAACATGTGTCATACTGGAGGTATTCCCCATAGCGACCCCTAGGGGACGCAGAGTCTCGTTCCCTGTTCTCAGGAAACCATGGTTACAATGGTAATCTGAGACATTTCTCATATTTGTGTAGATATAATTTTGCCTTCATCAAGCTTTCGAAAGGCAAAAAAAGGAAATGTTTGCAGGTATTTTAATTTAAAAAGGACTCTCATATTCCCATTTACACAAATATACCTTCCAAATGCTGCAATAATTCACCTGCCACTGGGGGGGAGTACTGTATACATTGTACTTTGTGCTATTTGATAGCCTCATGGGTTATAATCTTCCTCAATATCTCAAAAGGAGAGAGAGAGCAGTATTAACTTCAGCTCAAGATCCAATCAGACAGACCATTTCCCTTAATCCCTGCTGAGATAACTATCCAAACAGAGGACACTGAATCAGTCTGTGACCTTTGTGTGGGAGTAAAAGTGTTCCACACCGTTCCTCACATGCCCTGTGGCAGTAAACATGCCGCTCTCTGTTTTTTTTTACCCTGTCCCTCAGATATAAATGTGTGTTTGTGTTGGCGGAGAGGATAGAGGGGGTATTATGTGGTGACTGCCCGTCGAGTGTGCCAGTTTCGTATTTAAGACAATGATGTGAGCACAGGCAGCTCTGCAGGGGGGCACTGCAGGCCAGCCGCGTCGCATATGCTACAGTGCTGCCAGAACGCTGGCAGAAGTGTATTTTTGGGCACGTCTCAACAGGATGGTGCATAGTCAGGGGCTGGAAAACGCTTCAAAGGCAGAAAATAGCCCCTCTCGCGTCGGAAATTGGTGTGATTTCACTCTCAGAGTTTGAACTCTTTAGGGGGGTGTTGAGTGCAGTAAATATTTAGTAACAATCACATGCCCAAAATACAAAAAAGGAAAAGGCGGCTCTTAAAGACACAGGCGGTATAAGGCACACTGCAATGCATTTGTTCTCGCCGTTTGAGTGTATTCTGGGTGTCTAATGCAGGACTTATCAAAATGTTTGTTCTCATATGGATTAAACTAGTCACATTTTCATCACTGAATTTAGAGTAAGGTACTGTTGCCAGGTTAAGATAAAACACATCATCAGTATGTTGCAATTACTGCTTGAAGTAATTAAAAGTGTCATAATTTACTTACTTACCCTCATGCCATTCTAAACCAGTTTGACTTTCTTTCTTGTGTTTTGAATATGGTTTGGAGAATGTTTCCAAAGTCAATGCGGTACACATTAACAACATTTTAAAAGTCATTTTTCAAGATAACTTATGTTATGTTCCACAGAAAAAAAGTCATACAGGTTTGTAACAAAGCAAGCAAATTCTGACAATTTTGGTGTACACCATCCCTTCAAAAGATGATTGCAAAATAGATCATTTTTGTGTGCTGTCCCTTTAAGAGTTCCTGTAACATACTCTGATTTAAATACTGTGTGTTACAGAATCTGATATCGAAATATTTGTCACAATAAAAGCTCTCCGGCAGTGCTTCTCTGCCCATAACCCATGAAATGATGAAATCTACACCCATCCATGATATTAGCTGTTTCATTAGCCTGTGTTTGGTGCACAGTCCTTCCCATAAGAGTGACCTTTTCAATGATGTGGATGGTTACCCCTCCAGCTTTATACATGCCATTAAAGATAAGCCATGTGTGACATTGGACTTATTTTACAGGCATTACAGTGCTTTTGTGATCCCACTAAAGGAGGCTGTGGAGGAGCATGAAACTCATGCCACAATTATAACAGAAAGTCACACGGCACTCAATCAGCTCGGCAAATTCAAGCCAAATCTACTCAATAAGTGAATCTATTCAGCGATGAGCCGCAATCAGACTCCCACAGAGATGAGAAACGCTTCCACTGAATCTCCCTCGCTGCAGTCACAGCTGAGAACAAATGATTAATTAATACACCAGACAAATGCCGTACAATATTCTTTCTCCTCCTGAATTATTTCATCCGCCCACCAATTGTGCCCAGTTACTGAGCAAATAGCCAGCGAACATGAATAGGTCATTATGTCTGCCCCTCAGCATGACTCCGAGCCGCATGAAGTTTCTTTTGGAGTGAAAGGCCTTGTGAACAACTTGTATTAAAAAAAATCAATATGAATTTAAAGTCATTGAGAAATCTACATGAAGGAATCAAAAAGCTACATAAGCCTGTGTTTGTAATATGAGTTTGCATATTGACTTAATTCGAGCTTGTTTTCCATGCCTCCCTGAGAGAATTCCTTATGCTGTTGTCACCCATGAGCAGGTAACACTTTTGCATGTCATAGTAATGTGCACAGTGCCATGAAGGTGATCTTGTCCATTTGTCGTGTAATAAATTTTGCTGCCTTGTCGCAGTGTATCTCTGACCTCTTTCACATTAATTTTCAGCAAGCAGGGGGTTTAATACTTCATCGTTTGGTCTAATTTAATCTGCAGTGACACAGGCAAACTAAATAAACATATTTTCACCATATATCACACCTTACTTTGGCTTTCTGACATTAAAATTGTGTATTTTGTTCACCTCCTCCCAAGGATAAGGCAGAAAGTTTGCACGCGTAAACCAATTTTTACATACATTTTCCAAATTATATACAGTGTCTATCATAAATATTTGGTGTGAATCTAATTATGTCCAGTCCAACAGTGTCCTATAAATAAGCCTAAAAGGTATGTTGAAGGTACATGCTTGTTATTTAATGGCAGCACTTCATTTTACAGTCCTGTTCCCCATGTACATACTATATACTTTTTAATTACAATAACTGGGTAATAACTAGGTACAAACCCTGAACCTACTCCCAAGCCAATCTTTCAGGGTTCTGTTGCGTCGGTTTTGTTTTCTAGTGTTTCGGTGACAGAGATCTGACACTGCCCTATTGTTGTGTCTGTGGGAGCGCGTGTCTTTGAGTGTCTGGAGTCGCGCGCTCTCTTGTCTGTGTGTCTTATGTGCGGGTCGTGATTGTCCGACCCCAAGACTTTGGTCTTGATCAGTTTTTTGTCGGGATTCAGACATTCATGACCTGTGTTTGTCCTTGCTGTGAGCGCACGATACGAGTGTTTGCTCATTCTCGTGCGCTCAACGTCATGTGAGTGGGCACGGTTTCGAGCTTTGATGTCGTGCTCTCTCTTGTCTGTGTGCATCGTTCGTGTTTACATCGGCTGCGTGCTTTCATGTGTTTCGTGTCGCACGCAGTAGCCGTTTTCACTAGCTGTTTCATGTGGACACACGTTTGTATTGGCCGCATGTTCATGTCTTGTCGTTGTGTAACCCCGCCCGTATTTTTCCCCTGTTATACTTTGATTTGTCCCAGCTCTTTCCCTCTTATCACCCGCCTCATGTGTTCCACATTTAATCCCTTCGTGTTTGCTGTCCCGTGTCACATCATTGTCATTCCAGTGCTGTTGTTGGATGTTTCTTGTTTTGTTCAGCTAAGCCCAGTCTTGTCTAGTCTTGTCCTGTTTTTCCCCCTTGGGGCAGTTTTGTTTCTATTTCTGTTTTGTTTTTGTTTAATAAAGAAAATCTTCCACCCTGCAAATTGAGTCCTCGCTCATCCCTTCCACCAAACCTGACACTTACCCATTACTTTCTTAGGTAAGAACATGTAAGTGCACATATTTTAAAATAAAGTGCAACCTACTTAATTCTATGTTCTATTGTATTTCTTCAAAAGATGTAATATGAAATTAATTTAAAATAAATGTGTTAGGTTTCTGGTGACACTTTGATATTTTCTATGTAATAGGTGTCCAAATAAATTTCAGCTCCACTATAGCACTATATTGCACAGGTGACCTTTATGACAAAACTCCAAGAGTGAGTGTATTAACTAACTCTTGTATTGATAAGGAGCCTGACTTCAGAAGTCATCCTCTCTGAACCGAAAGGCTCCTCATCTTCAGCAGGCTTCCTTCCTCTGCTGGTTACAGAGTGACGATCAAACAGGATCCTCTTTCTGCCACTCTTGCAGTCACTGGGGGAAACTGAGCTATCAAAGATAGACTTATACCCCCCTTTCGCACTTCCTTATCCCTGTCCCGTCTTATCCTGCAACCCTGCGCTAAAAAGAGTTCAAGTGAAAAACACACAATTAGGCTGAACTTCAGCAGAGACTGATCTGTTAAGTGTCTCTCAGGGGGTGAATAAAAGGACACCCAGCCTCTTCTCAAACCCCCATTCAGATGGCTTGCCTAAATCAGACGAATGCAGACGAGAGACTCGGTTTAAAATGACATGTACCATTGCCTATTAGACAGAGACAAATGGATGAGGAGAATGTAACTTTGGGGATGTATGCTAATTTTAGTTTAATAGTCAGCAGGTGTCTTCATAATGTCTGACATAATGGTATAAATGTGTACAATACTGTAGTATCGTCCAAGTACTACAGTACCTGCTGTCGTTAAAAAGGAACAGATTGTGGTTAAAAACAATGAAGTCTAAAAAAAATGCTTAAGAAAAAGTGACTTTTTTCACAGAAGTCTATCAAATTATGTTGGAAAAAATTATTCTAATTCAACGCATCTGAGCCAGATGGAGGCAGTGGTCCATCACGATGTGTTTGACAGCAGGGATGTGATAACTTCCAAACGCAGTTCAAACAGTTTTGCTGAAGACTTTGATGCAGAGAGAGAAAAGTCTCTTTAGAAACCATTTCCTCTTCTGCCAAAGACTCCCTTGTGAACATGCCACCTGAGGACATGAACCGCCTCTATATTTAGAGATTATTGAGTCGGTATACAAACAATAATGGGTTTATCTCTGCAAATTAAACGGGAAAGGATATATTTAAAAGAAATGAAGCCGTTTTATGTAAACAAGATCACAGTGTCACCATTCAAACCCTGGTTGCTCTCTGAGCTGTTTTTGTTTGATTGCATATTAATCAATATTGTAATCACATCAAATCAAGATTAAAAATAATCTTTTTTCCCCCCATATTAAGATTCTTCATTGAATCTTTCTCGTCAGGGACCATTGGCCCCAGCGTTCTTGAATTTTCCTCCCTTCCATCTGTGAACTGGTTTGGGTGTCAGACAATGTGCAATCTTCAGATTCTAATTAGCTGAAAGTGTGTTCCTGCTGCGTTGGTGACAGAGCTTAGAATATGCTGCATTCGTAGGTTTATACATTTCAGAGATATTTTCCGGGTTGACAGAGCCGTGTTTTTGGGAAAAGCACCCCATGTTTCACTTTCTTACTTTCTGAATTTAATCCTGTCTTAAATGATCATAATAATAAAATTATAAAGTATTTTACCCAGAAATGACCTTTCGGGAAATCAAATCCCATTCAGATTGTTTGTGATTATAGTATTTAGATTTTTCACAATGCTTCTCATTAATTTTGATGTTCAAAAATTGTAACTGAAGCCAAATGTATTTCACTGCCAATAATAATAACCAATATTATTAATATTGTTATTTCTATTTATTTTGTCTACAGGATCAAATTATGTTACTTCCACAAATTTGAAAGACTACTCCAGTGCAAATAGTGCTTATTTACAAAACACAAGGACACTTCAGCTTTATTGATTTATTTTGAGTCGTCATTTATTAATTCACAGGCATACAGTGGTATATGAATTACTGACTGAAGATATTTAAATAGTCTATATTCTATACAACAACACAGAGCAGTGCTTCTCTGGTTTCTATAATAACATGTTGATAGATGGAAAGAGTTTGCTAGTCTAGATAGACGCATTTGGAAACTGTGCTGTGAACATATGCTGTGTAGAAAGAAAGTGTGTATTATAAAAAGCATTTTACATATGTGCTTTACTGCCGTTATCAGCACTGTTTGATGTTAATGGTACTCATCTTTGCCTAGCAGCTGACTGCAGTCATACAGTGTTCCTATAACTGTAATAATGCAAACCCTCTTGTTTTGATGTAATGGAAAAGTCTGCTTCCCTCTATTACAGAGGTGATAAGGGTTTAAGGGCCCATTGTTTTTCTCATAGAGAAAGCACCTGGGAGTTATTCATGGAAGAAGCTCTTTTCACAGAACATTCTGCTAGTCTGACCACACTCTCCAGCCCCTTTGGTGGCTTGGATGTGTCTTAATAAAGTGGAACAAGCTGAGAGTGTAGCCTATAAATGAGTTCTCTCTCTACTAAGGTGCGGTGCACACCTTAACAAAGTGCTTTTTGCTTCCCTGGGGCCAGACGTACAGCACGTAGAGAGAGGAAGGGTGATCGTTCTTTTCGAAGAAGAAAAGAATCCAATAAACATTAAATACAATTCAGGAAGAAGGCATATTCTGCAGTCCAACCATAGCAGATTTGCAGTTGAGTGTATTAATGCAGGGGCTAATACCAAAGACCCCCATATAATGAAGGGAACACCTTCCTAAAATAAGAAGGTATTTTATATACAAATATAAAACTGTTTTAAGAAATACGTTGTCATTAATATTTTGACAAAATATGAACAAATTCTTGAAATATTATGTATAATACATTCTGATGTACATTTGCAGCTTTTTCCAGTTCAGTTGAAATGTTTATATATAGCACTTTTCACAAACAGAACATTTTTGCTCTTTATTAAATCTTCTTTAACTTAAATTTCATGTGGACTATGTAGAACCCTCTTCCAAAAACCCCAGTACTAATGTATAGATATAAAAGAACAATGATGTTAATATTTATTAAGTAATAAAAAATAATTATAAATATTCCGAATGTTTAAATATGTATATATATCAAAAATAACGCAAGTAAACACAAACTGCAATTTTTAAATGAAGGTTGTTATTATTAAGAGAAAACAAAATCATATATAAAGACATATAAGGGATTTTGTTTTCCCTTAATAATAACAACCTTCATTTAAAAATTGCAGTTTGTGTTTACTTGCGTTATTTTTGATATATATACATATTTAAACATTCGGAATATTTATAATTATTTTTTGTACTGCATTTTGTGTTTACTTGCAGTATCTTTGATATACATTTACATTTGTTTGATGATCTGAAACATTTAAGTGTGACAAACATGCAAAAAATAAGAAAACAGGAAGCGGGCAAACTCTTTTTCACAACTCTGTATACACACACATATACTGTGTGTATGTATATATATATATATATATATATATATATATATATATATATATATATATATATATATATACACACACATATACATATATATACACACACACACACACAATGCGTGTGTGCCAACATTAGATTCTTCATATAATGTTTACGTGTTTAATATTTCACTTGGATAAATTTCTGTTAAATTGTTGAGAACGTGATATGTGGCATCAGAAACAGTGAAAGATGTTTCTAGTGATGGGAAATAACGGGGTCACACCAAGGGTGCTGGAACACAACAAACTAAATGCTGAGAGATCGATCACAATGTGGCATTGACTGTAATGTGATAGGGCATAGTGAAGACATTGGTATCACACTAAAAAAAACAGCTTGTTCCAGACTTTGTGTCTCAGACGGTTTATCCGCACGGTTGCCGTTATGGATGAAAGCTTTTATCAAAGGGCCCAGAGCTCCGAGGTTCACGCTGAATGTCTACACAGAAATCAATAGCACAGTATCTCAGGTGGCGGACCGTTGGACTTTGACTGCACGTTCTGTCAGGGAGATCATTCATCATAGGGGTGATGGAGACCCTCAAGACCTTTTTCCCCACCCACTACCTTTCATTCTTATTGTTAGAGGGATCATATGAAATTAATGTCTCTACAGTTGTCCACGTGGGTTCACAGCCTGGGTCTGCACCATTCCATCAACTGTAATATTCTTTCAAAGTGAGAGCAGACCTGACAAAGTTATGCCTGTTTTAGCTGAGCAAAAGCCTCAGAGAACCAGACTTTGGACTATCAGCACAAAATCTCATCCACTTTGTGTCTTATTCTGCCCACTAACTGTCCAATTAGACAGGAAGGTTTAAGGGTGTTGGAGTGCCTGCACATTGATCTGCATTTTCTCAAATAAATGAGAAGCTGCATCAATAACTATATGTAAATTCCCACTAAAGAGAAAAAGTCACATTTTGAGCCAGAATAGGAGACTTGTTGCTGGACAATGCTATCCGGCCAGGCATCATGCCTGTGGTCACTGCTCCAGAGCTTCTCAACAACCCATCCACAGTGCTGACAAGAAGATCACATCAACCTGACAGCACCTCCTGCAGGGGGCCACACATCTCTCATCTGTAACCCAGTGTTAGCAGAGCTGATTGACAGCTCACACTCACACTGGCATTGAGGAGACACCTCAGTGCATTGTTATGCAGTATTTCTGCCGAGAGGGTTCCGAATTAGTGTGAATGATTTTAAGAAGCAATGCTTGATGTCCTTTTCTACTCAGCAGTGTGTTATTTTGTAGAAAGATAGTGGAGGTGGATGATACACTTAAACTAAAGGCTGATTTGCTTATTAGAAAAGTTTTCACACAAAAACTACAATAAAAAATTGAAGATGAACAATATTTTTTTTGTGTGTGGAATAACTAAGGTTACGTTCTTAATGTCAGCCTAAACAGTTGACCTATTTTCTAAAGGCTAAAAGTTTTTCTTGTTGTAAATTATTAATGTGCATATGTTTTGACCTTACAATTTTTAGCATTATTCAATGGTTACGTGTGCTGGACCGTGCAAACATTTAGTTTTCCTTTTTACATTTATTGAATGAAGGCGCATATTCAGATCAAGTCCTGTCATTCATTTTTTTCATATTTTATAGTCTGTTGAAAGACAAGAGTTGTCACTACTTCTTTTGGATCACAACACATAGTACACATGTCCAACTTTTTGCATAATTTGACAAAATTGCAGTTTGAAAGTGACTTGGATATTTTCTTATTTTTTTTCTACCTACGTCTCATATTTTAGTTTATGCTCTTTAGTGACTGCACTCAATTGGGGACAAACAAACAAGCAACAACTTTATTCCTGGCAAAATTGTTGTGTCTGAAAATGGTCAAAACGGGTAGATTTGAAATGTTTTTTTTTTTTTTTTTAATAAATAGTGAATATTTTATTGTGGATCGTCATGGTTTATGATTAAAAATCTAGATCTAGATGTAGATCTGGCACAAGGGTAGAACTGATATTACGTCACCATTCTTACCTCATTTCCCTGTGAACCTATAAACACCCGCTGATCTTCACCTCATGACTTTTCTCCTCCACTCTAACACCTTCAAACCCTGATTAATTGACTTGTCAGCAGAGTATTTTTATCCTGTTCTCCTGTTGGCTATGGATCCACAGTCCTTCCCAGTGTCCTCTGGTGTCCTACCGAGCACTGGGTGATGCTTTGGGCCAATCAAGTCCTTCTGTCACCTAGCGGCACTGGTGGAGCACCTGATTGGAAGCCAGGAGTGATGGAACTTCCTGTCCTGATTGTTTGACTTGGGGCCTGAGGCTATAATGTTCCCCCACAGTGTGCAGAGAAACCTACAGCATGTTAAGTCTGTGTGTCATTGGGAATGTAAATTTGGAATGACACTAGCCGACTGCAAATTAGCACAGCTTTACTCAGAGGAAGTTCTAGAGAACCTTGTAGCAACAATACAGATTCAATATCACATAGTGGTTTAGTGAATGGTATGGCTCAAAACTGAGAATTTGCGGTTATTTACTTTCTAGATCTGTTCACTGAAAGGACATATGAATACAATTGAACAGCATGTTGACCTACACCAAGTAACATGGCACTGCATAGTGAACCAAGGTATAAAGAGACACAAATAAAGCTCAACAAGGCACTTGAAATTAGTATGACATAAACACAGCCATTAAATTCTCTGTTGTATAACAAGTCAGCAGAAGTTTTGCCTGTAAAAGTAAAACAAATACTTTCAATAATTTAGGAACAGTTTGGTTGGGAGGCATTGTTGCTTTGCAAGCATTTGAAGTTTCCTCTGAGACTATGTACCTTAATTAAGTTTGTGAGAGGTCTATTCTACCGCATGGCATGTTAAACTCAATTTGCCATTCTGATTGTTACCTAAACCCTCCATGGGATTTAGAAACAGAAATCGTCGATGATATTTGACTATTTAATCTTTCCATTTTATTAAATACGCCATCACACGTTTCATACTTAAAAGCAATCAAAATGGGTTTCATAAGCAGTTGAGCCAATGGGAGTTTAACTAGGCTTGATGATTGGTATTAGGCCTGTGGGATTGGTATTAAATTTTTGAAACTCACAGAGAGAATGTTTCACAAACACATAAGCTTAGAAAAAGCTTCAGTTTCAGCTGTAATAGGATTAACTTGAGCTATCTGCTGTAAATATTGTTCATAACTTTGCTCCCAGATGACAGTCAACCAAAGTCAATAGTCCAGCAAAGCAATATATTAGACAATCTTGTTTGGACTCAAAAGTTCTTCAAACAATATTTTCTTTTGTTTTTGTGAAGAAAGTCATACAGGTTTGGAACAACCTAAGGATGAATAAACGTTGGCAGGATTTTCATTTTTGGGTGTTCTATCCATTACTTCAAGCCTTTCTGTTTAATATGAACTTGACATCTTCTGCTGAGTTCCATTCAAAAAAAGAGACCCGGCTCTGTCTGCTGGCATTTGTCTGATCATAGGGATGCATTCCCGAGGGAGAGATGTGACAAGGTCTGGCCTTTTTTGGGTCACCAGAACAATCATGCCAGTACTTCAACATGAAACTTCAAATGCCAGTCTGAACCATTTGGTTCACTGATTCAACAGATTTATGGGATCTAGGTTTTGTTTGTCTGTATCATATGTTTACTTTGTGTACAGATAACTCTGTCATGCCCTTCCTATTTTTCACACCAGTAACCAGACTCCAGTGGAGCAGGGGTAGAATCCACTCAACACTCACTGTTACAAATAAACTACAGAGAGCAGCCAACAAAGGACTGCAAAAAAACACACAAAAGAAGCCGCCTTCAATTGTCAGCTCAACTTGTAAAGAATTGTACCTGCAACACTAAAGGTGTATATTGTATAGCTCAAATGCACTCCAAGTTGCTTTGTATAAAAATACTGCCATATGTAAATGTGATATTTAAATGGATTACAAAACATAATAACTTTAGTCATGTCTGAAGAGGTTTTGCTTACATTCTTTTGTTTTGAACACAATAAAAGACTTGATAACAAATTTAAATTTAATTGAATGAATAGGTCACCCTAATTTAGAAAAATGAAAATACAGCTTTGCCATTCCAGGAATAAATTACATTTTAAAATATATTCAAAAAGAAAAATTTATTAAAATTATCCATTGTATTTTGCAATATTGCAGTTTGTATAGTATTTTTTTAATCAAATAAATGCAGCTTTAATGAGCATAAGCACTTTCTTTCAAAAAAAATCTTATTAACCCCATACCTGTTACCACGCTGATGCGGTGTGCGACGCGGAGAGGAGACACGGAGATGCAGGTTTGCAGCACAAAGACTTTATTCAAGAAGCGCAAAACCAAAAGACTTTAAACATGAACAAAAACGGCACTCATAGTGCAAACTTGGAGCATACCAGAACCACCAGAATCAGCATCCACACACTAAACAACAATAACCGACAAAGACAAGTGAAACACAAGAGAGTTTTATACATGAGGAGATGGGGAACACCTGACGACACTAACGAGGTTATTGATGAACATGACAGGTGCAGGAAGGACATAGAAAGATACACAGACAGGACTCGGAAGTGAAACAACATGACGAATAAACAATTAAAAACAAATAAATCAAAGCAAATAAAGTTTTTTATTTGATATTATTGTTTTAACTTATAGGCTACATTTATTTACAAAGTTTATATAAATGTGATCAAAATGGCTTTAAGTGATTATTAAGCAATCATTTAAGGCAAACAAATAAAATAACAACAAAAGACAAGAAATTAATTTTTAAGTGGAACTATACTGAGATACCAGTAGGAGGGAGTGGATGGCAGCTATTATTAGGTGTCATATTCCTGCCAAAGTAAATCAGGGAAGCGAAATGAGTCACCACCTTTCACCCTGCTATAGCAATGGCCCTGTTCATACATTTAAATGATATATAATTAAAATGAAAATATTTATAGTTTATATAATTACCATCAATCATCACCTTAAAGGAAATCGGGCTGGGGTTGTCAGGCTTCAAAAAATAAAATAAAAAATAAATAAAATAAAAGTTTTCACACAATAGTTTTCTGTGAGAGAGGTTCAGTTATTCACTGAGAATCTTCTGTAGATTTATTCCTAACACAAAGCTTTTGGCTTCAGAAAGTTTGAGGTATAATGTATGAGTTGTATGGATCACTTTTATGAAACCTTCGACAGCCATAGTCTTCATTCACTTTAATGCAATATATAATTTTATTGAAAACTGTAGCCAGGATTTTCTTTAGAAATTCATATTTTAGGTACCATGCAAGAAAAAAATAAAGAAATCAAACAGCTTGAGTAAATGAGTAAATTAAGAATGTTTATTTTCATGTGAATCATTAGACAAATTGTAGTTTCAGATTAAGCTCAGTGTCAGACCTCCACATTTTCGATTTTGTATGACCAGTCTGACCACTGAAAACAAAGCAAAAGTTTACATGGATATAGAATGGCACATAGGTCTTTGTTTTACACTGATTTCTCTGTGCACACCACTCTCGAGGGAGAGGAATTGATCAGCCTCTCCGTACGGAAAGATTGTTGAACTGACAGGAAGGCCTGTCTCACAGCTGGCCCGACAAAAGCAAAGACAGTGTGTGAGAGCGCACAGCTGTGCTTAGAGATGCATTCCTGACTAATTAAAACAGGTAGGCCTTTTCTCAGACTCACACCCACTTTTAGCAGCGGTCCCATGTTGCCATCTGTCAAACACTCATGACTCTATCACACTGCTGACTGAGAGTGTATAGTTTTTCAGTCTGGGATTCTCACTAAGTATCCTTTTTAAAGGTAGAGGAAATAGAATTCAACCATGAATAATAGCAGTGGATTTCATATTGGTGACAAACATAGAGAAAAAAACTGCTTAATGTAGAACAGACAAAAAATAAAACATTTAGCTGAATGTTCAAACTGATTTTTTCCATAACATGAAAGTGAAGATAACAGATACACAAAACTAGATGGATTCCTCTTTTATTTTACCTTTCAGACTCGAGGTAAGTTGCATCAAGGAATGTTTTTAAACTCATATTTAACTATAAAAGAAGCCATCCATCTTTCCATTAAAGGTATAACGCACAACCGTCCCTCACAGTTCATCATGATAGACTCACTCTGCGTCTTTAAACTACGGTTCCAAGCTTGCACACGCACAATGGGCAGATGTATTAAACAGCCTCCCATTCATCCTCCCACTGAGGATCCACATGCATGCAAAAAGCCGAAAGCATGCACACCATTATTGATTGCACACGGTTATGCGTGCTTAGCATATTTTGCCCAGGACGCCATTGTGAAGGAGTGCAGGTGAGAAATGTGCAAGGATTCATGATGAAGAGGGGAGTAATGTGTTAGCAGAACAGAAATGCTGAGTCTGGACTCAAATACAACAGTACACATGGGGCTGTAGATGTGGAGGATGTGGAAGATGTGAAAGCTTTAAATGTTAGTGTGCTCAATTATAAAACTAGACTACACTTGAGGGAAAATCTTAGTGAGACACATTGATGTCGAGGGATTTAAGACTTTAGCCACTGTCATTAAACAAGAATCAATCTAACTGTGTGAAGTGCAAAAATCTCTATTAAATGTTAATTATGCTCTCTGTTAGTTTTAGGACTGAGTTGTCTTAGTGTCTGGCATTGTAACAAATCCTAGTGACGTTATGTATGCTAACATAAGCAGCTGCCTTCTATAGCCCAAAGGTTTTTATGCCTATTCTATGCGCGCAGTGTGTGTGACACAAATGTAGTCATCAGCATAGTATGCAGCCAGATTTTTGAGAACTTTGTCCAACACTGAGAAGTTTGTCCAACACTACTCCGACCCATTGTTTCACAGTGGAAAAAAAACAAAAATCAAAAACAGATGACACTGAACAACAAATGACTGGAGATGGCAATAACAGACACTTCTGTTGATGTGTGCTATGTGAGTGGGTTAACAAATGTCTGTAACTTCAAACAAGTACAAAGATGTTTTTATTGGTCTTTATGTATTAGTTACTTTAGGAGAGAAATAGTGCAGACATGGTTAAAACTTATTAGTCTGCATTCGTTATGCATTTGGTTATATACTAAAGATTCATTTCAAAACTCAATGAATACATTGAGCTTAAAAGACATTAAATGAAATTAAATGAAATTTGCCTTGAGCTTTTGACATAAAAGAGGCCTTTGTACTATTAAAACATCCTGCAAGTTTCATAGCTTAAAACATCCTGCTGAATATAAACAATGAAAAAACTCCAAAAATGGCTCATTTTTGATATTGCGGGATGTGTGATATCGCTCAAGCAAATAGATTTGCATTTCACTGCCTCGAGAACAAAGACATGAACTAATAGTTATACATCATTGCACCATAAGCCCTTCCCACTGACAATCAGTGAGTTAACATAGTTTTTTTGTTTTTTTTGTCTAGACAGGATGTGAGTGTTGTGTTTTGTCAAAAGCAAATAGAGCCCATTATTATCACGGAAACTGTCTATGTTTCTGACATACTCCACGCACTTGAGTCTGTTTACAACAGGACAAATTAATGAGTGAAAGAATGTTCACTTTGATACGTCCAGTTTAAACAACACGTTTGCATCTCTGTACAGACTTCAGAATGATGCAGAGTCGGAAACAAGTGATTTTTAATGTCTCGGATCGTGTCTGAGGATTATATGCTTGTTCAGAGAACTCAGAGTTTGCAAATAAACTTTTGTTGTAAGATGGAGCAGCCGCCTATATTGGATCTGATGTCATAATGTTTTGTCTGTAAATTACTGTTTTATATGGATAATATTTTCAAAAAATATACTGACATGCAGTAGTGAGTGGGTGTTTGCAATGATGCAATGATGTTAGCAAATCATGCAGTGTCTGCAAAGCCTTAAATATTATATTGTACATATATATTTGCTTTTTCTGCTAACAACTTTTTTAACATTATAAGTGAACTTCAAAGTTAAAAAAGCACTCCACACAGGACAAACAAGTATTCCAATAGATTTTGATGTTAGCATGTTGCTAAGCTAAAAACAAAATACAATTACTGCTACTTACATTTGTTTTTGTCTATAGTTTGAGCTATTTTGGAAATATTGTTTATTTTTAGTTTTTATTATACCATGATGAACAATTTTGAATGAAATATTCATTATAGGATCTTAAACATCACAGAACAGAAATAGTCCATGCTTAGACTGAACTGAAAATGAACATTTGGAAGGCGTGTACAGTCTTGTCTCCAAAATTTTCCTCAAAATATCCTGAGGGAACAAACTGTGAAATTAATTAGAAATTCTTTCATTTATCTATTGATGTTTGTTTATTTATTTAAAAAAAATGTTGTTGCCTTTTGAGTACTGAAAATAGATGTCATAGTTGGTTAATGCCACAAAGGGGAAGGGTGGAGTGAAATGGAAGCTGACATAGTTGTAGGGGTTTATGGTTTGGGTTTGACATTAGATTCTTGCAATAGAGTGAGTTTAACTAGGTAATAAAAAAATGAGCAACATTGTATCAAGCAAGTCAGTTGGGGTTGGACAATTTTAATATCACTGACATAAAAAATGACAACCATTTGCCTCCATTAAGCAACAAAGTACCTGAATTAGTTATGTGACTGCAGTCTGGATGAGATTGTATTGCTGCAGATATGATTGATCTATTCTACAACTCCTTCCAAGGAAAGAAATATGTAGACAGCAGCGAAGGAAGAGGATAAAAGAAAGGAAGAGAAAACAGCAGAGACAGAAAGAAAAATGGAGGAATGGGACAAACAGAACAACAGTACAAAAATATAATGTTTTCTGTGTAGATAATTTCAAGCTATTAGTGTAACGTTCTAATGAATTCTTGTTCTCTTCTACCTGAAATAAAGGCAATTGTTTGTTGTAAAGTTCTTAATATATCACCCCATCATTGTTTGGAGAATAATGAGTCTTTCTTTCTTGCATACACATGTTTATTTTTGGTTTGAAACATATCATTAACGTGTGTTTCATGACTCTGGTGTGATGTTTGCATCTCTGACCTACAAGCGACCCTTCTTCATTCATCTAGTGTTAGTCAACCTTTGAAGTCTCGTAGACTCTCATTATAGACACAGAATCACTGTTCTCAACTGTGATTGACTGACAGTGTGGAAATACCTTGCAGTCACTTATAACTACAAGGCTTTTAGAGGACATTGTGTGTGTGTGTGTGTGTGTGTGTGCATACTGCATATACGTGTGTGTACGAGATCCGCTTGGCTGTCACAATCTCTTCTCATCTTTTTCCTCAGGTCAAGATAGCTGGCTGTCATCCCTCCAAGAAAAAAATGTAAGATGTAAAGTAACTATAGAATGAGCCATGAAAAACCCTTCAAAGATGCGCTCAACAGCAGGAGGCTAATTTTGGTAACAGTTATAATACAAGCTCATTACCTTCCCCGTCAGTCAGCTTGAAAAAAGCCTGTGTGCCCCTGTTTCAGGTACTCAAACAGAAGCCTGACATCCATCTGACATGCAAATATTAAAAACTGATCAAACAAATCCACGTTCGGAATAATGATTTAGACTCAATAGCTGATAAAATCTCAGATCAGTTGCTTTCTGACCGGCATGAAGGCTTTTACAAAGACTTCTCCCAGCGTTATGACTGTGTGTTTTAAAATAGCAACAATCTGACAAACAAGGTGGTCTACAGGAAGAGTGGTTTGCAAGAATAACAACACAATCATGACGATTTTCACTTTGGTTTGGTTTCAGCCTTTTCTGCACATTTGTAATAATCACCTGTGTCCAAATGTATTTGTGAGCATTTTCAACCTGTTTTAGGAATTTTTCCTTGGTTAAGGCTGATGCTTTATTGTGTTGGTGCCCTAAAATTTAGCATGACGAACCTTCAGACCAAAAGTATGTCTAATCTCCCCCAAAAGACCTTGGAATGGCTTGACCCACTTTCTCAGGGGATCATCCAGTTTGTGAATCTCAGCCAGCTTCGGGGGCCGCATTTATAAAACTTGTGTTACGCACAGATGTGTGTTCACTAAAATCTACGGCAACGTTCAGATTTATAAAAACTGTCTTTAACATGGAAAAGTGCTTAGTTCCATGTCAGGGTCTGAGTGGACATAGTCGTTTTACCTTGTGGCAGAGAGTTGGAGTACTACAGGTATTTGGAAATCTAAGCAATCTTTGCTGCTCACCATTTTCAAGTAAATGATTTGGATGTTGACTGATGCTCTGTTACAGATGTGTTAAGCTGAAAGAAATAAAGAGCAGTGAATTAATAAAAGTGATAATAAGTGCAAATATTTTTAGAATAGCTTTTATTTCCATATTTCAAATAAACTGGAAACATTACACAAATCAAAGCACAAACTTTACAGTAAGCAAAGGAATATTAATCTGTTAAAAAATAGCAGTGTCAACATTTTTCAAACTCAAACCTTTTAAAGAAAACATTTTAAAGGAATGCACTACTATTTAGTTCCATAAACATTGTTTTTGATAACAGCTGCGCATCTGCGTTGCATCGAGTCAACTCGCTTCAGACACCTTGAAACAGGTATTTCTGCCCAGGATGAACAATCTACATCCCACAGTTTCTGTAAATTTTGAGGGTTTTGCTTCAGAAACTGCATTTATAATGTCACCCCACAAGTTTTCAATGGGTTTTAGATCAGTGGATTGAACAAGCCACTTTATTACCTCAATCCTTCTCCTCTGGAGCCAAGATGTTGTTTGCTCACTCATGTGTTTAGGGTCGGTCATTGTCTTGTTGCATTTCCTCTTCAGCATAGGGCAACATTCCCAAATATATTGATGTATTCAAACTGATATGGTATGCAATAAATAGGTCTAACACCATAGTATGAAAAGCATCCCCATAATGTTTTTTTTTATGGTATTTGTCCTTTGAAGTTTATGAAGATTGATTAGATTACATAACAGACTGACCTTGTTCCTTTTTGAAGCAACTCTTACAGGAGTTGTAGTTGTCGTAAACGTGGCTATCTGACGTGCGTGAGTAGGTTGTTTTGTATGCGTTTCGAAGTAAACGTGTATGTACAAATGAAATGTCTAAGGTGCTCGAAGATTTCGTCGCATATCCCCCAGAAAGTTATGACAGGTGTACAAAAAAAATAAAATAATAATAATATCGCTGAACGCTTCAGTGATTGTTACACAGAGAGGTACTCACAGGCAGAAATCCAATCGCATGTCTTTATTAAGATTGGTCGTACAAGCGGATGGTCTGGACAGACAGAGAGCATACAAAAACGATAATCCATGCGGGGAAGTCAAGACGGGCAGAGAACATTCACGAGCGATAATCCAGGCACAGGTCGGGGCAGGCAGAACAGAATTAATGACAGGTAAACAGACAGAAACAGTAACAGGCAATCAGGACAGGATAATAATGCCCAAAAATGTTAGCAATGCAAAAACAAGACCTCGCCGTGAGTGCATCCATGAGGGAGTCTTTTATAGTTTAATGTTGTATAATATAATGGTGTCCAGCTGGTGTGACAATCAGTCCAATGTGTGGGTTTCTGGGAAATGTAGTGTTTGTGTATCAGTATAAGTGTGATAGCTCCCTCCAGTGGTCAGAGGGGGGAGCACAGAGCTTGCATTCATAACAGTGATGAGCTCACTACTCAAGATAAGAGACTAAAGCAAACACATGCGACTACTTTGACTCACTTGTCGATAGATGTTAAAAAGAGCTAGAAAGACAGAGAATTCACAACTAGAAAATTAGAACAGCAGTCAGGACGGGAAGGACATAGCATTTCAGTTAAAGGAGTTGGCAGTAATAAAAAGCGTAAGCTCTGCGAGTGCCCCCACAGATAGCACACATTCATCTCAAAGATGTCTGTTTGTTGTGCATTGTGCGTTGTGTTGTGCGTTTCCTTTTGGATGTTAAATAGACGTCTTTAAGATGTTGATGATTTAGAATGCATGTAAAACTGATGTCTTGAAGACATTTCTCAGATGTTTGTTCACAGCATATGATTTCCAGATGAAGAGCTCTTTAACATACATCTTGCAGATGTATGTGTTATCTGGGTTCTGTTGTAAACAAGATGTTCACAAGAATGTGTGAAAAAGGACCATTTCTATTGCTTTGAATGTGTTGCTTTATCTTTGAAATGGCCAAGAACTTTTGGACTTTATTGTTGCTGTGTTTTCTCGCAGGTAACGCACAGGAAATCTATTCTGTTCTCAACCTTTGTCTTTATGTTAACTCAAATTCAAGACAGAGTCTGTGATGGGGTGAAATGTTAATGCAGCAGTTGTTGATCATTTTAGTAAGCCTGCCTTCTCAAGAGGCATGGTTTGTAAAAAGGTTTTGTAAAGAGCCTGGCCATAAAATCTGACTGTCTTGTTTTTCAGAAAAAAGAAAGAATTTTCAAAACTTGTTGCTGTAGTTACTACTTTTTCATTCATCGATGACACTCGTGAAGAAAGACAAAACAGCACCTTATCTAGTTCCTGCAGTAAATTTTTTGATTTACTCAGATCAAAATAAAAATGATTTTGTTTATTATACACCCTTTATCACTGAAGAAGCTGTCAGCACCTGGTTCAAAGGAAACTGTGCTAGCAGGTGTTCTCAGGGATACAGGAGCTGCACAGTCTTTCCTTTTTAGAAGGAATTTTGCTGTTGACAACTGAAACCCTACCGGATCCCATGTATTGGCAAAACACTGCTCACTGCTAAGATCTGTTCCCAGAAAATCTGAGGTTGAAAAATGCAACAAACAGTTTCTTGATTTGTTTCCAATATGTGCTAAACTGCTCTCTGAAAACCAAGTTACAGAGGTTCCACTCAATGATGCCTTCTTTTCCACCATCTACTCAGGTTAACCAGAATTTAAAGATGTTTAAATTCTCTGAAAACAAAGATCTAAAGGTATGCACTTTGCTGCCTCCTTGTCTGTAAGAATCTACAGTACAGTAAAACAATGACACCTGAATCTGTTGACACACCTGAGGTTATGTTCACTCCTGAGAAAACGAATGTCGATGTTTTTAATGCTGATGGCTGTTCTTTTACTCTCTTACAGATCCCTCAATTGGAGTTTGAGCACAACAGAGCGATGACATTATTAAACGTTTAATCTTTGTAGCAGGGTCTAAGAAGGCTTCTGATGATCTTTCTTCATTGTATTTCTTTGTAGTCCCTTTTATGTTGAGAGAATCTGGCTTGCAATTGGCTCATCAAGGACTTGCTGGTTATATTGTACTCCAGAAAATATATGATCGTATTATTCAACAATTTTATTGGCCTAGATAGGTAGATGAGATGTGGGTAAATATTTATGGTCCTATCATACATGTCAGATTACTGGTAAATCCAATCAAAAAGTGCCAGTTGCTTCATTGCTGCCTATTCCTATTTCCAACCCTTTTGACCATTTGATCATTGACTATGTTGATCATTGACTCTGCCACAGTCTTTAGGTCATCTCTTTTTTCTTACCGTTATACTGCAGCTTAACCATTGAGGTCTATCACTACCAAGTCTATCTTGAAGGCCTTCTCTAACTTTTTCTTTTATTTGAATGCCCAAAGTTATTAAATCTGATCAGGGTTCAAATCTTATGGTTTGACAATTCACAAAAGCCCTGAGTCAGCTTTGATATTTCATACCCACTATATTTCTAGTACTACTCATTCACAGAGATAGGGGGCTCTTGAAAGGTTTCATCAAACCTTGAAGTCTCTTTTAAGATCAAAGTGAACTCGATGTTGACTGGGAAGATAGATGTCATTGGCTATAAGTCAAGTAACCCAAGAAAGCACAGGTTTTAGTCCACATAAACCAGTGTTTAGGGATGCAGTATGAGGACCTATTGCTATTTTAGCTGATGAATATCCTACTTCTAAGCCTCCCAAAAGCGTTTTAGACTATGTGACTATTTTGCTGTAGATTTTGAGGCACAAGCTATTGCTCAAAAGAAATTGGGTAAGTCTCAAACAAAAGTGCAACACCTTTTTTACATGAAAATTGAAGAGTTTTCAGGTAGATGATCAGCTATTGGCTTTGTTTCCTCTACCTACTAGCCCATTTCAAGCAAAGTTTATAGGACCTTATAGTGTACCTAAACGTCTTTTCAGATAACAATTATCTGAATACTCCTAATTTTTGTAGAAAAGTTTGGGTTTGTCACATTAATTTGTTGAAAGTTTATGCATCTTCATTTCTGTTAATTCTGGCTTTGTTGGTGTGGTGGCAACCTGTGATTCTTTTAATCCAGAACAATAGTCTGCTGCATCTCTTATTTCATCCTACAGTATGGGTGACTCTTCTCCAGAGAATACTGTTGAGGATGGGAACATTCTTTCTTGGGGAAAAAGTAGATGGATGACTTAACAACTCTGCCAAAGAAAGATGACGCGTTAAATCGTTAAGAATCTCAGCGAAGGAGAGGAATGACATCAAGTTAGTCATGTAATGTCCTTTTCTTTTCCTTGATGTTCCTGGTCATTGAACATGACAAATGTAGGAACTTCATGTCCATTTAAGGAAAATGCCAATAAGGTTAACCCTATCAAACGAGAATTGTTCAACTATTTGCTTTCTCACAAAATGACTGAACCAAGTTTTAGTTCATTGAGTTCTCCCTGTGTTTTAATGAATAAACCTAATGGTTTATATTGATTTTGCACTGATTATTGAAAACCTAATGCTTTGATTGACTGCCAATCATGTTGGCTCTGCCCAATATGTTAATAAGTTCAACTTCTAAAGGGGTATTGGCAGGTGCCCTTAACTAATTGGGCAAAATAGTTATCTGCCTTCGTTACCCATGGAATATCTTGATGTTGTCTTGTATAGCTCCTCCTTAGCCAGATGAACTCTTTTAATGCCAAGCTGAGGCTAATTTAACCATCAAACCTCACTAATGCGACTGTAATGTATTTGGGTAAAGAAGTTTGAAACGGATTTGTAAAATCTATTCATACTAAAGTAGAAGTACTCTCAGTGAATTACACCAGTGCTTGCGATGTAGGCGCTGTTCTCTTGCAAGAAATTTCAAATGGAGTTGAACTTTAGTTACTTTTTAAAAGTTTAAACTTTTTCAACCACAGAGAAGTAAGCCCTCGCAAGTATATTTGGGAAGAGTTGCTTCAGTCATCGTTAATACCGATCATAATCTTTTGTTGTTTTTTATTTGGAGGAGTCACTGAAATCAACAAATTATGTGATGTAGTGTCATTTTACAACCTTTCCACTTAGATATTAAACATGTGAGAGGAAAGGATAATGTGATGGCAGCACCCTTTATAGAATGTAACATCATGTCTTTGTTTCATGTTTCTCTCTTCTCCCTTTTGCATTTCTATGGCCCAGAAGTTTTGGGAAATTAGTACATTATTGTAACAGCGACTTATTTAATCACTGTCTTCATTCTTCTGGGTTGTTTCTTAATTTATTTTTCCTTTTAGATTCTTTGCCAAATCCTTTTGATGAGTGAGGTGTTATGACCCTGCCTTCTACTTCTTACCCGCTGGGGGCAGTATGACTTTGGAATGTGATTGACTAAAAATGTCACCTGTTAATTGGTTAATTCATGGATGGAGAGTATAAAGGTTTGGTAATCTGCTCATTGGTACTTCCTCGGAACTACCCCGGAACTTAGTTCTCCGGAGAAGTAATTTTCTCCAAACTGTTTCCTTTTGGTTTATATTTCAACATTCTTCACCCCATTGGATTATTTTTCCTTTAGTTTTTAAGTCCCTAGACATGGTGTTATTTTTCTGTAACAGGTCATATTCCACTTAAGCTTGTAGGTCAAACAATTCTCTTTATGTGACAGCCATGAATCTCTGAATAGTGTTTGGAATAAACCGTTTTACTAGGCAATTCAGAAGGAAAAATATATTATTACAATGTGTGAAACATTTGCTTCCCTTCCTCCTTAATAAAGGGCAATTGACACCGGTTATTTCCCAGAATGAGTGAATTATCTAATTAAACGCCACACTGCTATTAATTTGAATATGCCCCTTTCCATGAGTCAATTACTCAGAACAAGCATATCATGACAGTTGGGTCTGTTGTTTTTCTATTACACTATGTATATTAGTGTACACGATGTATAAATATCACTACTAATAACAGATTGTTCTGCTTTTTTAACGACTATATGTTAATGACAGTAATCAGGTGGAAACCAAATCATTTGTGATTTTATAAATTTTTACTTCTGGAAGAAAACTTTTTTTTTTGTGTGTGTGCCTATGTTAGTTCTCTGAATCACACGTACACACATTTGAGACATAATCGTAAAATGAAATGCAGGATGGTTTCTACAAAATAATTTATAAATGATGCCCCTGCTTTTTTTCCTGTGTTGATAAGCTGTAATCCTTACAAGAGATGAACCATAAGTGGGATTTTTAAGTTTTATGTAAATTGTTTGAAAGAAATTAATATTTTAATTTTACAAGAGCACACAGATCAAAAAATTGTTACAAAAGATTTCAACTTCAAATAAATGTTGTTCTTTTGAACTTTTTATTTATCAAAACGTCTGAAAAATGGATCATAGTTGCCACAAAAATATTAAGCAGCACACGTTTTCAAAATTGATGGCAATATATTTTTCTTGAGTCCCAAATCAGCATTTAAGAATAATTTCTGAAGTATTGTGTGACTGAAGACAGTAGTAACAACTGCTGAATATTCAGCTTTGCCATCACACGAGTAAAATATTTTTAAATATATGTTAAAATTTGTATGTAATTGTTTCAAATTTATTTATGATCAAATGGTGAGCACAAATACTTCATTCATAAACATTTAAAATATCTTAATTACTTCAAACTTGTTGACTATGTGTAGTTTTACCCACCCCTAACATGGATTGTTCTATTGACATGTTTGAGTGATCCAAAATGTAAATGCTTGAAATTATAAGAAAATGAAATGCATTGTCGTTGTGTATTAGTGTATTGATAATAATGACAAAATATGACAAGAATTTAAGCAAGAATATTAATACTGAAATCAAAATCCATCTTGCAAAATTACAAATCAAAAGCTTGCAGATGTGCATTGCATACTCAAGGGAAATGCATTAAAATTTTTATATAATATTTGATTTTATAACCTAGAAAAAGGTCAATGAATTTTACAGTGATCCATTAACCAAAACCAACACCATGCGACTTATGGCAGTAAGACATGATCTTTTTTTTTGTAAGGCTGATCTTTAGGAAAGAGTTCCAGTAATTTAGGGCTCTGTGGGGTTTAAAGGGGTGGAAGAAATGAAAAGACCTTCAAAAGCCCATAGGCAATATTTCAGAAGGGGGCAGGCTCATCATCATAGAGATCAACAGAAGATCACCCTGCCCTAGTGGCACGCGGATGGGAACACGCATACAAACACAAACACACATGCTCCTATACCATTGAAATGTTACAGGTCTGTCTGTAGCGCCACAATTAAATTAGGCCTTGAACCGTTTCCCATGCTGCGTCCCTTAGGCACAAATACATAACCACACACAAACAGTCTGGAAAACCTCCTAACGAGAGCCCCTAGAGATGTCAGAGGCGCTAAGGCACAGACGAATACATATAAATATGAATGTATCCAAAAAAGCGCCCTGGTAGACACACATGCTGTCGTACTAATGCAGTGTGTTCACTGTCCCTCATTTGCTTTAAAAAGTATCTATGACTGACACACAGGCCAGTTACAGTCTCCGGCCTTTAAACAAGTGAATATGTGTGTGTGTTTGAGGTGTGTCGAGGTGACAGGTTAGGCGGCTCTTGACATCTTCAGAGGTTCTCCACCCTTAGAAATTGACGAAGAGATTCTGACACACATCACCCACCCTCAGTTGAGACCCTTCACCCCATTTCCACTAAAACTGGGCCTGCGACAGAAGAAATATGAAGTGCAAATACAATTCGTATGAATCAATTCACACATATAATAATTTTAAATTCTGTAATAATCATAATTATTAATATAAAACAAATATAATATTGAAATATATATATTATTTATAATTGTATAACTATATAATAAAAATACATTACATATAAAATATATAATGACAAAAAAAAAAAAATATATATATATATAATGTGTGTATATACATTGTATAAATATAGCTATACAATGATGTACATATTGGATATTATAATATTATTACTTAAATATTTCTATATTTGTTATTATATTTAAAGATATAGCTCACACAAAAAAGAACATTGTGTCATCATTTATTCAAAATATCTGTTATATAGTGTATGTGTTCAGGTTTAGGGTTACGGTAATTTAATTTAGGGTTAGGGCTAATTTATACAAGTTTGGAACAACTTGAGAGCGAGTAAATGATGACGTTCATTTTTGGGTGAACTGTCCCTTTAAAATTATCGTGTGAATTTATAATAATATTTTAGTTTAAAAAAACATTTCATTGCGTTTTATATATATATATATATATATATATATATATATATATAAACCGCAACACAACAATAACTTTAAAATAAGTAACTTTAAAATACGCAATAACTAAAAAACCCTAACTTTAAATAAAATTATAATGACAATATTATTGACTCCCCCTTTCCCCACCCTCTTTCTGCTCACATCCCCTCCGTCCCAATTTATGGGGTTTGATGTCTTCAAATAAGGGTTTGATAAAAAAGGTCTGAGCAAAGCAAAGGGAGCAGCCTATAGCTATTACCTTTGTCTTGTTCTCTTTGCAGATTCACCCAGTGCCTCAGGAAGGACCTCTGTGTTTTAATGAGGATCATGGGCTGCAAAGTAGTACAGACAGAACAGTTCTTCCTCCTCCCATTACAAAGAGGCAGGTCCCACTCTACTGTACACGTCTGTGAGCTTTGTTTTTGTATGTGTGTAAATTAAGATTAATCATTGAGGCACAATGGACAGATTAAATAGATCATTTGTTACATAATCAACATTTCATAAACTAGCAAAACGATGCGTTATGGCCTACTAAATAGGCTACAGAAATCATAAGAATGTATCACCTTATTGCTTCTGGCTGGCACCAGATGGGCTTTGTAGATTAACCAGGGCTCCTGACTGTGACTAAAAGGATCAAAATAATAAATGTGCGACAATAATTAAATATTTGATCCCATTCAGGAAAACTTTGTGTGTATCCGTAGGCCTATGCAGTTTTGTTAGAGTTGAGCTCTGTTTGATGAGAGTGTTTCCTGTCCACAACAACAAACACAATGTTCTTTTTAATGAGTCAGTCAAACAGCCATATTGTTTAGTGGCATGGCTTGCATCAGACTCACTCTGCCAGTAAAACATCAGAACCATTTCGGAGTTCACTACTGAATTACCTCATTTTAACTACTGAGTTGAGTCATTTTAAACATTATTGCGATTAGGTTTGAGAGATTTAAATAAATATCAGAATGTTCATATGAAAATGGGTAATTATTTTATTGCAATAAATAGTAAAAACTAAATCAAACATTTTACAAAAATCCTTGCAGTTTATATATGTGTATTGCTTTGGAAAATGTCTGTACATTAACCAGTGGAACCAGACTGAGAGTCCGTCTGAAGGGTACAGCAGTGTGATGATAGGACTAATCAGCAGGCACAACCACTGGAGCGGCCTGTTTGTTTCTCTGTCAAATACACATTCTGCTAATTGTTTATAGTCATTAATCAAATTAGTGCACTGCTGATATCAGAGGGAAGAGGAGGATGTGCATGTGTAATAGTCAGAAAAGATTACTCTCACCCATTCACTGTTTTACAAAAAAAAAGGACAAAAGCAACAATCAATCAGATAAATGAGCAAACAGGATTTATCTAGGCGGGGCACTAGATACTAGTTGTGAAAAGTTTAATAATTATCTTTTACTGTAAATGTGAAAGCATCTTACCTCAAACTGTGTGATGATGCAGAAGGTTTTCTTGAATTATGGTCAGCATGATTTTTCAGTATCAACCTTGAAGAAAGTCACCATTAAGTCAAATTGAATGATAAATCTAGTTGAGTCATGGAACTCTAGGTGATTGATAGGTCCTTTACATGTAATCTGGAAGCAATCATGTCGTTACTTTATAGCACAAGCTGATTGGCCTCTGCTGATCCTGCAGCCAATGAGATCACTTGCTCAACGATTAAATAGTCTAGTGTTTGGTGAAAGCTAGTCCTGCAACACGCAATCAGTGTTTCTCTGACGCCCTACACTCCCTCAGATCTGTGGCTATATCTGCAATAATCATCAACAGACAATTACACACATTGCAAAGTTCTTTGCCTTGAGTTAGCAATTTGAATTATTTCGGTAAAAAAAAAAAATAGCCATGACTTTTTGACGTATCAATAATATATTATTACCTACCTGGATCCACCTGTAATCTGGGCCTAATGAGTATGCTTAATAACAAACTCCCACATTGCTAGAATAAACCTCAGCACTCAGCTAACCTCAACACTAAACAATTAAAGAACAAATAATTTGTGTTCTTTTTTTTCATTGTATGTACATCTGTTAATGTTACCTATGCTTTGGAAATATAATTTTTTTTAACCATGCCATTTATAGCAGAGGAGAGGAGAGAGGAGCTTGCTGGACCCCCTCATCTCATGAACCGGATGTTCTCAGTTGACGATGGTTTTGTTAAAATTCTTGAAATGTACCTTATTCTTGTCTGAGACTCGGCCCTTCTCTGACTCAGTCCCGAATGCCAGGCTCATGTTTGAAGTGAGTATATTTTGAGCTTTGAGTGGTTCTCTGTTTCAAACCAGACATCACACAGTACTGCCCTGAGGAAAACTAACATAGCAACTGCCAAGACAACAGACTCTTCAGATACACACGCAAACATGCACACACATAAAACAAACAATACAATCATTACACACATTTGCACTCAAAAGGAGGTCAAGAAAGGGTAGAAAACCATAATTAATGGTGGTTTCAGTTGAATACTAACATGTCTCATCTAGAATTTCATGTTAAACTCAAAGTGTTTTTAGTGGATACAAATTTTAGCATTCATTCTGATATATTTTTATGTGGTGTGAAAAGTATGTGTCAAAAAATGAATAAAAAATATCTAGTATCTAGCATACATAAAAGAATTCAGAATATATACAAATTCTCCCTTAAATATATAAACATACTTAAAAATAAATGTACTTAAAATATTATAAAATATGTTCAAAATATTGAATGTATATATAAAAATATTCCACCAAATATAATCACCCTTAAAATGAATATACTTTATCTTAAAATTACATACTTAGCAGAGCATATAAAGTACATGACTTTTTCATGTATCACTGACAAAATTTTAAGCATATAATTCCTCATTTCATTGAAGGTTGTTTATTGAACAGAGATTAAACTAAAATGATATTGAAATGGCCTTAGAGTAAGAAGTCTCAGCAAATAAGTAGCCTTTTTCAAATAATGGACAGGTATATATAAAGTTTAGAGTTTAGGTTTCAGTATCTTTAAAACCAGGATTATTAATCGGTCACTGATACACCAGCCTCTGGTGCGGTGTTATTTTCCATTTACTGATAGTTTATATGTGTGGCATTATCTTCCATAAGACCTTGAAAGGAGACTATAAATACCACTAACTGAACTCCTGTGCTCTTTTGTTTTTATTTGTGTGTGAATTCCATAGAGTCCAAAAGAAGCAGCACTCTTGCTAAAAGCCACTTGATTAATCTGAACCTCGATTGCCCCCCGGGGTGCAATATGACCAGAAGCATCTGTCCCATGCTCGACATGGCATATTCCAAATTCAGATCACTGTTTATTTTTCTACAAACCTCATAATGATGTCTTATGTCCTGTACAAGAGAATGAGATGCTTTCAAGTAAAACTTGAGTCACCTGGCTCACGTCTCATCCCTGTTTCGATCCCGCTGTGTTCCTGTTATGATGGAAGGGGAAGGTCATGGGCCTGCCAATTCAGAGAGCAAGTCACAACTACTCTATTTACACAACACAACTCTGATGCTTGTGCCTGTGTGTGTGTGCTTGTATGTTCAGATTGTCCTTATTTGTCCGTTGTTGTGTCTGTGCATTTTTATGCATGCACCGTTGTGAATTTGTTTATTTAGCTATACTTCACAGACAAATTTGTTCCCAGAATTAAGTTAAATATGACAAAAACTCCCTTTGGGGATGTCCTCATTTGTAGAAATTCATAAATTAAATCACATTTTGTCCTTCTAGAAATGCACTATATGTTAGTTGTATAGGGTTAGGGTTAGTCTGAAGTAATTAGGTTTAACCATAGTAAGTCTATCCAAATTTAGATAGCAAGTAAATGTGTGTGTAAAGTAGGTCTGTATATGCCACTCCATGAATCTCACAGGATTTTAGCCAGTGTGATTATGTTTATAATCGTACATCATGCCTGCAGGCACTTGTCTATGCATGCTTCATGTTTCGTGTTTATGAACATCCCCCATATGTGTTTGTGTGTGTTTATGTATATGTATATACTGTATGTATCCCAGTGAGGGACATGCCCGTCCTGGTTTTCTGCTGCAGGCCTGGCTGCATTGATTGGAGCAAAAAGTGCTGATCCGGCAGAGCAGAGAAGTACGACTCTCCCTGACCCACTGAAGCTGAAAACATGTACAGAAGACAGACCGACATTTACAACACTTTACTTACTCCAGGATCCTTCTCTCTCTCTCTCTCTCTCTCTCTCTCTCTCGCTGTACTGCATTGCACTGCAATGCACATTTGAGCATGCAGTGTTGCTTTAACCTCATCAGCAAACTCCTCTACGCTACACTAAACTGAATTGAACTGATATTGAATGGAACTGAATTAATTTAAATAAAACTGAACTTCAACAAACTACTGATGTGAAGAAACTGAATGCAACTATGACAAAGCAGAGTTGAATTCACCCGAATCTAAATGAATTGAATTTGATGATCTGAACAAAATACAACAAAACCTACTTATGTAAAAACTTAAACATGCAAAATTACTGAATAGAAATAAACAGATCAGAACTTAATTGAATGAAACTGAAGTGAACTTCATATGAACATAATGTATCGGAAAAACATAGGCTGCCAGAACACTGAACCGAACTGAATTTCTCTGAACAGAACATAATTTAATTAATTTGAATAAAATAATAACTATTTGAGTTGAACTAACTAAGATAATCTGGTTAAAAAAGGGCAGAACTGAAATTATATGATTAGAGCAGAATAACAGAACTGGGCTGCATTTCCCAAAAGCACCGTAAGCCCAAGTAGATCGTAGACACTATTAGCACCAGTGGTCTCTATACAATCTACCTATACAATGCTTTTGTGAACCGCAGCCCTAAATAAGACATCTGAACTTAACTATATGAAAATGCAGAACAATTTAACTAAACTGAATTGATTGGAACTGAAATAAACAAATGGACCAGCAGTATTCTCAAAAGCATCATATAAGTAAATCGTGGAGATCATGGTGCAATGCAAATTTAACTGAACACATTAAGTACTGTGAGGCAAAAGCAAAAATTTCAAATGAGATGTAGAGCATTGAGCAGCAGTAATCAAGTCTTGAAGAGTTTTTAGTCTTGGGCCATGTTTACACCTGGTATTAGGATGTGTTTTAAAATTAATTAAAAAAAATTGTTTTGGTCGATCGGACAACAAGCAGATGAAGCACACACCCGTTTACACCACACATAACACTTTTGTTCCGATTTTTTTGAGTGGAGGGTCTATGGGCGGGTAAATGTATGTTTTTTTCCAGACCTTTCGATCTAATGAACAAAATAAGCTTGCACAATTTACATATGAACATTCACGGAAACAACAGAAAAACATATGGAGAGCAGCAGCTTTCCTTTTGGCTCTGACAGCTGCAAGATCACACTGAATTCGGTGAGTGTGTGTTAGAAATCAGGAATACTAATTGTGCTTGGTACTTATTTTGTTTTCAAACCAAATTTGGGTCTTCAGCTGACAAAGTTTAAATCCTGTCTGGCTAGATGCTTCTTTTTATGCATTAAGTCAGTACGCAGAGAGACCTTTTGTGGCAAATCGAACACATTGGACCATATGAGTGTCTACACTACAAAAGCAATCCGGAAAATGTATTTTCGACTACCTCTGGAAGTGGTCAAAAGTGGACAAGCTGAAAACATTTTAGACCATGTTTACGTCCACTTGTGATCCTATCAATCAAAACACATATTAATACTAGATGTTAACAGCGACTTTTTCAGTTGGATCAGTTTACTCTTGACGGTCTCCATTATTGCCTAACTTAAAAAGGAGATACAGAACAGCTTCAAATAATTCCAGCAGTGTTCTCTCTCTCTCACACACTGCATGTCTGTAAAGAAGGGTGTAATTTATAACCTCTCTCAGCTCTTCGTCTTGAGGTTATTGTGCTATATTTAATGCCTGTGTAATGATGAAGCCAGGTAGTCTAATCTTGGGTGAGAAAATGCCCTGGAGAGAGAGAATGAGATGGAGAGACAAAAAGGCAAAGATCGAGGAGGAAGAGAGGATCTGTAAGGAAAATGGATTGTAGCATTAAAGATGAAGTTTAATCTTGCCTAATTCAAGGTGTGGAAATTAATCACATTATAATATCGTGTGTCACTACAAAACATTTCCAATAGAACCTACTTTGAAACTTGATGGCGTAAGTAATTGATGATACCATTTAATTCTGGAATTATAGTATTTATTTGGCAACTTGCATTAAAATATATTGAATTTTACAAAAAAAATTATTGATATTTTTAAGTACATATAATGCAATATTTTGTAGTGGATTCAATGACTTATTCTTTTTCTTAGAGGGAGATACAATCAGATACATTGCTCAGTGTTCCCACAAGCCTTTACTTCTAGTATTGTGTCATCTCTGCTGAAATATGTATTATTCTCAGTTCCTGGAACAGTTCGGATTGCCTGCTTAATATACAGTCTGAAGCTTAGCTTAGTCTAAAGCTTAGTCTGTTGTTGGGTAGGCTGAACCTACATCAGTGAGGAATAAGTGTAGTGTAGTGAGACCTGAGCTTTCCTTGAGGACATCAGTCAGAGTGTTCAGTGTATGGGATGTGTCCAAATCCCATTGCTGAGGTAGAAAAACTACATACATGAGACAAAGGAACTGTTCAGCCAAAAATATAACTCTGTTATCATTTACTCACCCTCATGGTGTTCCAATCCTTTGGTTTTATTTTCATTTCATTGATCAAAAATTGCGAATTTTGAAGAATCTTCATGCAGCTGTTCACCGTGATCACATCTGTAAATCTTGAAAAAGGAACCATAAAAATAGTCCACACAACTTGTGCATTAATTATTCTAAACCTATGAAATAGATTTATTTGTAAAAAACAAAAAGTATCAAAAAGTATAAGTATCAGTCAGTCACATTTAACGTTGCGTCAGAACAGAACTGACGAATTAGGTTCTCACCTGGGAGCCCAATCACCTTTGAGTGTAAACTAAATGAGCCAACTCACATTGGCAGGGAAGATTTGCACCACACGCCCAACACTGCGAATTGGGTATATAAGGAAGTGCATGTGAGATAGCACTTCAAGCTTTCTCTTTGGAGCAGAGCGTTTGTTCTGCTTCAATCATTTAGAGTGTGCTATAAGTAAGAGGAAGAAATTTGTCAAGACAAGTGTTGGTGTGATGGCTTTTCAGCAGTGGTTGCCTGCTTAAAAGAGGATTTCCTGTTGCAGCTTTCCTGAAAGTGGAAAGAAACTAACACTGCAGTCTGTACTAGGTCTGCAAGTTGTGCTTGACCATTGCCCTGTGCGGTTCAGCACCTAAAAGAGAGATTTCCCTAAAAGACCAAACAAGGCAGTGATGTGGATTCGTGGATGAGTCATTTATCCATTGCAGGAAATTAACCATCGCAATCTAGATCCTCTGTTGGTGATCAGCAGAGAGCTACTTCACTGAAACCATGGGGTGCAACTGTGTCCACAAAGCACTGCTGCATGGCGGGGTTCTGTACTTACGGCCAAGGCTTGCAGAGCTGCCAGACAGGTCGACTCCACCCTGCACAGCATGGACCTCCTGCAAGTCTACCAGGCCAAGGCAGAAACTACTCACAGTGATGGATCTTGCCCTTTGTGCAACAAAGGTCTGCAGGTCTTCGTGTCAGGCGATATCCAGATTTGTGGTCTAGGAACACCACCCATAGCTTAACCTCGCAGTTATGAGGGAGGCCAACAAATACAAATTTCTTGGCTCCCCAATCTCCCAGGCTAGACTCTTCAGGGACGCAATAGAGAACTTTGCCCAGTAGTTCTTGGCTAGGAAGCAGAAGCAGAAGGAGGCGATGCTGTCTCCACCCTACCACCGGCTGCAGCTCCTCCACCTGCTCGTCGCCAAGGGCACCCCCCAGCCGCTTCCACCTCCACTCCCACATGGCACAGGAAGGTGGTGCAGCTCGTACCAGCCCCTGCCAGTCCCACCAAGAATCAGAGCAAGCAGTCCTCCTGAAATAACCTGGAGCGGTAGGCTCCCTTTCGCTGACCCCACACCTAGTGGTACCCAAATTTTCAACAAAAGAGTAATTGGAGTGTGTGGGAAGAAGGAACAGCAGTGGTTACCTCCCCAACAGATACAGAAGGATTAAGCAGCTTACACAGAGCACTGGAAGTTCAGTTCTGACGTAATGTCTAACACGGCTGACAGATAGGGAACGTCTAGGTTACTAATTTCCCATTACGTCCCATCTCCATAATTGCTGTACAACTTCTGAACGGCCAGGACACACCATCTTGGCTCTTCAGAACAAAACCTGAAGTGCAATCTTTTTCTTATATCACAGGGCGGGGCCCTTTTTCAAAGCTTTACATCTGTATTTATTGTATTAACTGAAAAGAGCTCCATTTTTCTCACAAAAATACAATAATAGTATAAAAGTTAAAGAATGACAAGGGTTTGAGAAATTTTTGGGTGAAATGTTCCTTTAAGTGGGAAAAAAGAAGAGAAAAGAAGAAAGTGAGAGAATGAATAAGAGAGAGAAGCAAGAAAGAAAAGATGAGAGATCGAAGAGCCAAACAATAGAGCCACAGGCGTGGAGACACCAGAGCATCCAAATCCCATTGACTGTTCCATTCAGTTGCCCGGTGCTCACTCTCTCTCCCACACACACAAAGACACAAGCGTTATCTCTTAGAGGACACACGCTGTAAGTTTATACTCACACACTAAGTGTCTCAAAACACCCTCTGGCTACCACTAACATGTGGATTTAGTCAAATTTCTGTCAACAGCCAAATCTTGATCCTTTTCACTCACAGGCAATTTGTGAGATAGCCTGCGTTTCATAATGGGAGTGATAAAGAAAAACCATGGAGAAGTGCTAAAATGGAGTTTAAACACCTGGGGATGTTTATAGGAAGGTTTAGCTGGTGGTATTCAGCAAAACGTACCTGATGAAGCTGGCTGAATAACTGTCTGGTTAAATAAGTGAAAGAGGACCTATAATGGGTTTATTTGTATCTATTTTTTAACATATTTTTACTTTAGTGTGTAATGTTGCTGTTTAAGTAAGGCCTGGATGAGTTACGTTAATAAAGTGTTGAAGCTTGTGGTAATGGGCGTGACCCTTCCGAAACACGCTTCAAGCATTTGACACACTGGTCCAACCAACCAATCAGAACACATCACGCTTTGTGCGACTGCCCCCCCCCCCGCCCCCTTTAAATTATGTTTTTAAATTTACTTGAATTTTGTTCAAAGAGTGCCTGAACCTGTATTTTCAAATGAAATCTTAAGCTTCACTATAACAAAACTGAAGTTTACACATCTAACCTGAAATGAATTCAGCTGTTTGAGTTAGTGTTACTTTAGCTACCTTTCTTTTGTCCAATAGAAAGTAAAGAATTTAATTCATATTTCGATATGTAAATCAACCAGCCAACAATTTTGGATCAGCAAATCACCAGTTTAAGTTTGACTTTCTCAGTTGGTTCATCTAGTATACATCCATCTGTTGACTGAATACAACAAGTGGTTAGATCATTTTAGTTTAATTATATACATTTTTATTTTTTATCAATAAAATTCTGGTCAAGTAGTGTCTAATTTTGTATTTTCAAGCAGAATGTCAGCCTTCAAATCTGCATGAATAATCAGAGTGGACACGGCAGACACAGTCACAGCACTTCACAATGCTCTCAGTCCCATACGGTGGAATGTGTTCTATTTAAAACGGCGAGAGTCAGTGTAAAAATGGACCTGCAGTGAGAGGAGATGCACGTTCCTGTAGCAGAGGAGAATAAATAGGTCTTAGTCATTCTAAAGCCCTGCTAATGCAGCATCTCTGCCTCTTGCAACCACTGACTCACGCGCATCAAAGGCTGTTGTGGGGCATTGCTCCGCCTTCTCGCCTGCTGAATATGCATGATGTGTTAATTCCTCAGCCACGTTAAATGAAAGGTCGAAACAAAAGCATACGCCCGGCCTGTTTGCGCACAAGTTCATCGCAGAGAGGCTGCAGTACACTATGGAAAACACTAAGTTACACTAACCAAGTACTTAGACATGAGTTAAAAATGACTTACAACTTCACTTTGAAGTGCTCATGTTACCAGCTTACATTACTGCAACAGGCACTGAGGACAAGGACAGACCACAAAGCTGCAATAATCAGAACATTATGGCTCTTCAGAAATGCTCCTTCAAGCCTAACATTAGACAACGATTGCACACAAGCACTTGGCCTATACACACTAATGGGCAGAAGCATCGTTCGGGCACAATTAAGGAACTGAAATGTCCCTCTCATACAGATATTCAAAAGGAGCCATTAAAAATGTACTGACTGTTCAGGCTAGAACACGCTTTCTCAGCTGCATGTCATCCAAACTGGGTCAACTTCCCTCCCTCCTCCCTCGTTTTCTCTCTCTCCCTCTCGTTCTTTCTCCATCCCTCCCACCGTTTCTCTCTCCATCCCACCCTTCCTCCTCCTAGAGTCCTGAAAGCACTATTCTCTGCCTGGGAATATTTGCCGTGCAACCGAGCAAGAGTATGCAACAAGAACTCTTACCGCTCTCAAAATAGACACCTCGTAGATACACAGACCTCATTATGAATGACTGAAAGGCCTCATGAATTATTTGAATCTTCCACTGTCTGCCTGATAAATCGCACACTTGAATTCTATGTAAATAAGGATGGTCTTTCTTATATGGAAACTGTTAATGTCTAAAGCATCTAATGACCTCATTAGAGAGGAATTCAGGGTTAACTAGAACAAAACCCAAAGGTTAAATGTGTAACTTAGCAGCACAAATGTGAATTTCAGCTGTTCATAGATTTTGATAAATGTTTAACCATTTCAAAATATACATATTCTACATACACAGTATAAAGGACTACATACACAGAAAGCATAAAGATGATGCCTTACACAATGTCTATTCTCATCAGAGGTAACACTCTCTCAAGTGGCTGCGCAACAGCTATAAAAATGCACCCCCCACCCTTCTCTCTGAGAGCGCCCGGCTGCTACTTGTAGCTACTGAAGTGTGTCTGAGCAAAGTTAGCCTGCAGACATTGCTTTTCGAGCCCTCCACCTACACCAGTATGGACAACTACATAAACGCCTGGGAAGCAAACCCTTTCTGGATGATGAGCGCATAAGAAGGAACAGTGTGCTTTGTGTTACAGGTGTCATGGATGCACTGTTCGAAAAGAAAGCACGCATATGGATTAGAAAGATATTAAAAAGACTAAAAAGACACAAGCTGCTTGGTTAAAAACAGAACTCTAGAGAAAGGAGATTGCTGGACTGTGAAACATATCTGAATAACAGAGGATGTGACAGACAGCCGAGGTACTGAGAATCTATGTACTGTGGAGGACACATATGTCATCTATAGTAGCTTGCTTTAAAGGAACTGGCATATCCGCAGGACAGGTAGTGGGCAGTTTCAGAAGGGAAACATCATTGTAGATACTTTCATTCTGTACCACGCAAATGTGATATTCTCAACTCAAAAACATCCAAAACTCCTCATATTTGGTATGTAAAATACTGGTGTACAACCACAATGCTTTTGATTCTTTTAAAATTATAGATTAGATTAACTAAATTTCATTGCAAATTAAATTGTATATAGATACTTTTGAGCCCCAACACCACTGCAGAACAAGTAATACTTGGGTTAGGCTAACCCTAACCCATTATTTTGTGATAATGGTCATTTGACTGATCTTTATCCCACTTACACAGCTACTCACCAAATAACTACATGGATATGATTATTTTATAATCTCAGCAGAATCTTAAAGCTTCTGCTAATGTAAAATAGTCAACCGCAGCACACAAAACAGCAAGATGAACACTGCAAAATGATTACAGTAACCTACTATTTATACTTCATTTATACTTCATATAATTCATTTTCACTATAATCGATAACTAAGGGTGTTTACACGACAACAAAGTACTAAAAATGGAAATGTTTTTGCATACAGACAACAACGTTGTCAAAATGATAACATAAACCCATGAAAACAAATAAAAAATCTCAATTATTCATGCCAGACCAGTAGTTGGCAATATCACTTTGTAAAAAAACCTAGAGACTGAACACGTAATACACTTTCTTTAGATCAATGCAGCGATCGCACGACCAATTTGAACCGATTGCAAAATCCGCGCTGAGAAAACTTAGGCAAAAATTGCAATCATTTACTATTCTTAACAATTTTATGTTTTGGCGAATTGGTGGCTAACTGGTATACATTTTTATGATCTCATTTGTACCTTTTTGTAAGATGTGCTTATGTTCCAGTGACAGGTGGGCTATGTTTAGGGGGTGGGGTTAGGGGTACATCTTTAAGCTTACTTTTTTTCTAATAATCAGTAATAATTCTAATAAATACCGCTATGTAACATAGTTACACTTTCCAGTCCGATGAGGTTGAAATTTCACCAAATTAATTTACCGTCAAACAACAGTATGGTGACTGCACCAGATACATAAGTTTAAAGTAGCGATATTTTGATTGATGATGACGAATATTAGAAAATATCAGACCACTGAATTGATCAGAAACAAATATTCTAGAGAGCCATTGAAAAAGTACAAAAGCAACGGACAGTAACAAAAGTCAAATTTCGTCCAACAATGTAACACGATTTTTACCAAATGCTTTAAACCGTTTAATAACCCTGTGAGGAATAGAATACATTTTTTGTTATTTGTGCGTACAAATTCACAGCTCTAAAATCTCATTCAAAGAGATATTTTTAAACTTGGGTATGGCAGTCCCTCCCAAGACACACGAGCCATCAGTAATTTATATTGTTAAATCGTTCAAAAGATTATCCAGGAATAGCAAAACTTGGACTGGTCCTCACTCAAAGCGTAAGGCTTAAGAAGGGCAATACTATCGGTACATATCAGAAGAATATAGTGAAAAAGGACTTCACAGATTTGGTCATTTTTTAGGCTTGAGCATTCTGCAAACAATAATAAAAAATAAAATAAATTACAAGAGGCATTTTGATAGGTAACGTTTTCCTCTGAGCATGTTGGCACGTACAGAAACTGGCCCGCTTTTAGTTGTAATACATCAACAAACTCTTTTAATGAATGCTGCTCTCTGACCCATCTATGTTGTTTTGAATACAAGGTTTGCTTTAATATCTAATCAATCAGTTGGGACCAGCACAATTTCAGCCATTGCTGACCATAACCTCGTGGACATTGATTCTGGGTTTATAAGTCACAATGAGGCACCGTGATGTTACTAATAAGCAGTTACTTTGACTACACCCAATCCAATAATCACTTCTGAACATGTTTATTCTGAGATCCAACTCGGTCTGAGTTGTGAGCGTAAACCTACTTGACTTGAGAGAGAGAGTTATGGGGTTTGTCAGAGAGCTGAGGACCTCGGAGAGCACACGGAGTGTACAGCAGACGCAGGAATCACTCAGGGGAAGCTGTGATCCTAAAGCAGAGAGACAGGGACGAAACAGCAAACAGATCAACGTGTGCGGCCCTCGCACAGCTGTCTCCGGTTAAATAATGGCTCCTGCTGATCCCATCCTGCTAGCACAATTACCCAGAGCTCCGGAGACCAGAGCGCAGACGCTCAGAATGCTTGGATAATGATTCCCAGCAAATTGATGACACTGGTGGCCTCGTTTGCACAAGCTAGATTAACCTGAGCGGGAGAGTTTGGTGCTCCTCGCTGAACGAGGGCTGAGCAGATACGGATGAAACTGCATTAAAAACAGCACTTCATAGTGCGTGTTTGAGAAGTGGATTGCATCCTAACACACAAGCAGTTTACCACCGAAAGTTTGACTCAAGTGTAATGCATCCCTCACTTTAAGTGGGAAAACAAACACTCATTTATGTGGATTGCTAAGATTTATGTGGAGTACTCTGATCAGCACTGGTGAGGATGGAAAAAACGTCATGCAGGTTTGCAGCTTCACCATGAAACCTGTTGATATGGGTTAACAAAAGCACACGTTTTTCTTATCCAGCAAAGTTTGTGTGGCGAGAATGTCACCTTAAATGAAACTCAGCACCTGTGGAAATTGTTCCCCCTGGACTTTCATTATTGCCAATCCATTATTTCTATTCTATCAGCTTTTGGTGCAACATTAAAAACAACCAATTGCTACTGCCGGAGTGGATATACTGAACCGTAAATAACCATAGCAGGTTTTCACCCATCCCATCTCTTGGCCTGCATTGCTTTGTCAGTGCATGCATGCATTGATTTTCATTCACCAAGATTAATTGGCCTCTTTAATAGACTAATTTCACAGAGGAACGGCAATAATCAGGGACAAATGAGGAACAGACTGTGTTTGTTTACTTTGCCTTTATTATGAAGTGCTTAAAATGCCTTTTGTCTTGTGCTTACATCATTTGAACATTGGCTCAAAATGTCGCAGGACATTTTTTTGTTTGATTCTTGAACAGGTTTAGTGGATTTCATCTACAGTAAAAAGGTTTTTCCTCTTCAAATGAGTATCTACATGAAGATCATCTCACAAACTGAGCTGTTATTCCTCTTTCAAGATATAAAAAGGAGGATTGAGCTAGGTAACATCTACCTGAATCTAGGGTTTTTGTGCTACTTTTTAAGAATTTCTACGATGAAGTGCTTTCAAACTCAGGGACACCCAAGCTGGAGAAGATTAAGTGTCAGATCCTAGCTGAGCTGAGAATGCAGTGTGAGTGCATTAAAGAACGGCTATGCAGATGGTACAGCTTCCTATCACTCCAGTCCTTTGCTTGTCCTTGCGTATCCCTTTGACTTAACCTCAGAAAAGCCATTACATGTTCCACACTTCTAGAGAATGGTTCTGAATTGCTTATAGTGTGGAGTTACAGCACTTTGGGCCTACATCCTAAATCTACGTTTAAATTCGAGGCAGGCAGTGCATAAGCAGAGAGCAAAGGAAGATGGTTTAGACTTATGGATTTAGTCTCACTAAACTCTACATTGGCATTTTCCCTGATGTGGTATTTTAAGTGTTTATTAAGAGTATTGGATCAAAACGTACCTGATTTAGAAAAAACTGCTATAGGTAATACTTTATTACTTTCAAAAATACCATGCATTATGATTATTGCTTTTTATATTCTTAAGAGAACCCCTAGAAATATTGCCCCCTGGTACTATCTCTACATTTTGGCAAAATTATAAGCTTTGTGGTATTGGCATAGATTTCTTTTTTTTTCTTTTTGCATGCATTAAGTAGGTAAACAAAAAAAAAGCATAAAAAAACAAAGATCAAACAAACAAACATAAAACATTTTCAATTATTACCATGGATCTAAATGCTTTGGCATGTTAAGAAGACTGGCATAACCCAAAAGGCAAGGTTATTGAGAAAGAAAAATGCTAAATGAGTAAATAAATTGACTCATTAATTCAATAATTAAAAAAGAACAATCACACTTTCAGTGCATCACATAGAATCATACATCCTAGATGAAGTAATTGAAACAAATAATAAATATTTGTAAAAAATTAAATAAATAAATACCGGTTTACCTCGATTGTGAATATGTTTGGGCCACTTGCAGCAGTATGATAATATCCACTGACAATACAAAAGAGTTTTATTTTAATGAGGAACATGATGTCACTCAAACCTTCAATCGATGCCAGTCATAGTCAAGTGTTGCGCTGCGTTGACATGAACTGTCTGAATGTCATTTGAGGACATGGTTGCTGAAGTGCATGCGAAGGTTCCATATTCCTTTAAGGTCAACTTTGCAAAAGAAAAAAAAATAGATAAAATTGTGCTATTATTGGGTTTCATTTTGATTGTGAGACATAACTGGGTGTAAGATAGCGTAATCATCCTAACACGTGACGGGGAAGTGAGCATTTACAGACCGGAAGTCACGCCTCGACAGACGCGAGCGGCGAAAACGCACCTTTAAAGCATGCCGACTCATAGTGCTTGTTCAGATAGGACTTGAGTGCGAAAGTCTTGTTGCATCGCTTGCATTTGAAATGCTTAAACGCTGAGTGGGTCTGCATGTGTGCCCGCAGGTTGGAGCGGTCGGCAAACGCTTTTCCACAGTGTGCACATCCAAAGGGCTTCTCGCCCGTGTGAGAGCGCATGTGGCCCTGCAGTAGCCAAGGTCTGCTGAACGCTTTCCCACATATGTCACACTTGTGCTTGAGGTCATGAGTAAGCAGGTGCATGGCCATAGCTGGCATGGACACATACACTTTCCCACATGTCGGGCACTTTTTGGCCATCTTGCTGTCCAGGCTCCGGTGCGTCTGTTTGTGCCTGCTCAGGTTGGAAGACGTTGCGTAGGTTTTGCCACATTCGTTGCACGTGTGCCTCTGGAGGGTCCGTGAACTGCTGATCACTTTCCGACGGGACCTGCCGTCCGTGATGAAGAACGCATCCACGGCGTAACCTTCGCTCACCGCATTGTCGCCGTTGATGTAGCCGGACGTGATCTCTGACTGCGGGCTGTCAGGCTGGTCCGAGTCAGGTGCCCCATAGTCACTGTGGTTGCTGTCATAAATCGGTCCTGGAGAAGGTACTTTAGTGCCTCCGTCACTTTCTCCATCGTAAACGGCTGGGGTGATGTAGTCTCTGATGTAGCCTAGCGTGGAGAGAACAAGATCTTTTATTCAATTATTCATATTCACAAGGGAATCGAGTGAGGACAATGGGGTTCGGCGATGCAACGGCCACTTTTCCACTCAATTTATCTCCACCTTGGCAAAGGCGACAAGCAACCAGATTGTGCCAGTGCTCTTTGAGATTCATTAAATGTTCAACAAATTCAGCATTTCTCTTTGAATATAATTTGAGTTAATGAACACTCACTACAGGAAATTTCACACAGAATACGTGTCAGGTTGACGTCCCATTATCTCAAAGTTATTTCAGGACAAAGCCGTGGAGCTGTGAAGGATACCACGTTTATTGTGGACTTACAGTATGAGCACAGATAGCACTTTTTCACAGCGGGAGATTAATTACCCCTTTCTAAAGGCACCACGATTAGCACAGTGTGCTGTGTGCAGCTGCACTAAGCGTTTCTTTGATTTGCAGAATAAACAAAACACCTAAGCTCATCTGGAAATGACTGGGCTGCAAGTTGCTGAGAACTTGAGCATTGTTAAGAGTAGCAGATATTTCTATGGCATGCATCGTGTATGTGAATTTTACCATGCATTTGCAGTGCTGGAATGACACTAATTATGTTTGCATTCCCAATAACATTTCACATTAAATTACAAGCAACGCCACAGAGGTGCTCGACCCTGTAACTGGATATGTACTTTCCTTCCTGCAGAGTTTCATTTATTCAGTATATGAATCCCAAAACCTTGGTTCCATCTAAAACTATGCTGGGATTGGGCTAAAGTGGGCTAAATATACAGAAAATGAACATATGCATTCCTTTGCATTTACCTTTGTCGTGTATCCGAAAGCTAAGATCGGTCCTGGACCTGCCGTACGCGCTCTCAAGTTCCGTGGATGAGAAATCATCTAGCTTCACCTTTTTCACCAAAAAAGACCTTGGCATGTTTAGAGCGCAGAGCTGAAAGCCTCTTCCAGCACGTTATCCTCTCTTTATCCACTGCACAATAGAAGAGTTGGTCCAGCAGGGCTGAAAGTCAAAGACCTGAGTGAGGGGAAAGCCGCGGAAGCTCCGTTGCTTCAGCTGTGCACGATCGGTTCTGCACAGGCGAAATGCAACTTCAGCACTGGACAGCGCGCGCGGCGGCAGCAGCAGCAGCAGCAGATCCGCCTCCCCGAGACCGCGTGTCAGAGTGCGCTCACAACCCAATGGACGCGAACCAAAAATGGGCAGCTTTAAGTGCGAGCACGTTTCCGGAGAAGCTGTTGTTGTTGCTGCTGTGAAAGCGGGGAGAGAGAAAAAGGTGTCCGCTGCTGTTTCTGCTCGCGCGGTGTCCGTATGATGTCTGAGCTCTGCTCGTCAGCTGCTGGGATTTATACGCGTGCGATCAGGTGGGAGATGGAGATGGAAGTGCTTAATTTCATCCATCAGAAATCTCCCGGGAACAACATTGGACGAGAATGATTTATTGATGCTGTTATTCGTCTCCCAGTCTAATTTTTTTTCCACGTTCACGGCGCCCGCCATGTTTCTGCGGAATAAGAATAGAATTTATTATTTAGAAAAGTCGAGTTATGACAATCTTTTGAGTGTCATACAGGCTTGAAAGAATTCACATTTCATAAGTTAAACTGAATTACATTTATTAGATATATTCTGTTCATATTCTGTTTAGAATTAAAACATTGAACAGTTCCTTCTTTCTCTAACGGTATGTTCAATGTGAAATAACAGTGACACCTCAAACTTGGTCTGTTCCTCGTTTCCCTTGGTCTTATCCAGCACCACTACTTTGAAAGCTTGCACAACATACATGGGCGATCAAGACATCCCATAAAAACCCTCCTGTTGGCTTTTTCGCAAACATTAACAGAACTGTTATATTCATACATGTTAGCAATATCAGTAGCTATACAGTATATATGACATGGGCATTTGCTTTAGGTATATTTTGTGCTTGTGCTGCAACACAGAAGCCAGATATCAAGTACTGAAATATTATAAGAGAATACAGACAAACTGCTGTCATACATTTTCAGACATAAACTACTATTAAACATATGTAACATATTTACATAAACGCCATCCTATCAGTAAAGTCAAAGTCATTGGGCCTAAAGTCAAAAGTTTTTTTTTAAAGAATTAAAACATTTCACAGCTTTTTCTTTCTTTATACGACAATAACAAAGATGATAATAGAATTTAACTTTAACTTTGGTTATCAATGTCACTGCTCTGAAGCATTCACAAAATGCATCTACAAACTCAATTGGTTTTGCAACCGATACATATTAACATATTAGATATGTCCCACTCAATATATTCCTTCCAGTTAGCAATATTAGTAGCAATTTTTTTACTCAAAACGGCATTTGTTTTAAACTCAACCCACTTAAATAGAAACAAAGTGATGAGGAAATTCATTATACAAAACTTTGAAAACTCATAAACCCAAGTAAACATTGTGTGTATATACCTCAAATTAATGAAAACAGATATGCTGTTATGATTATAAGAAATCTTTTATACCGCATATTGTTTTTTGCCGCAGTGACAAAACAGATAAAAAAAGAAAGTCCTCAATGTTATCCAAAAATAACACAACAAACACAACTTTATTAAAGAGGCCAGAGGACAATATTAGGTACTGACCCTAACCCTGTAACTTTATGAGTTGGTGTGTTTGTGATTATAAAGTAAGCATTTCAGACATAAAGTACTCTCAAAGACGCCTATATTCTATATTGTTTAACTAATATTACCATCCACTCTGTGCTATCACTAACTAATCACCTGCCTAATCTCTCTGTGATTTTTAGCAGCAGTGCTATAGGCTGCGTAGGCTAGTTTACAGCTGGTACTCGTGTGCAGTGGCAGGCAGGCAAGCACAGAGGAGAGCAAGATTCAGGCTTTGCAGCTGCTGTGGCCCCCTCCACGAGCAGATGGAGCCTAGTGGGAACAAGCCAGGGATTGGGGAGGGGGGGGGGGGGGGGGGGGAGGAGCAGCATAGGGGAACTCAAAATCACTAGAATGGAGAAAAAGAGGGAAGAGGTTTGAGAGAAGAGTTTGGTTGCAGTGTTGACAAGATAAACACAAATTCAGTAGTTTGTTCTGAAAACAGTTTGTTCACCCAATTGTAGAGTTTCCAGGTCAAATTATGCCTAATATCCTGATTCCAGCTGGTTAGGTCATCTTAAGTATACAAAATTTAAGGTGTACATACTCTACAGGTGGCAAAAGTCTGGGTTCAAGCACCAATATCTTACATATCTGATGAAGTGTTTTTTATAGCGAAGTCCAGCCTGACATGATCTTTACTGAAAGTTACAGTTTGATCATATGAGTTCTGTACTGTATGTATGTCTCATATTCAACAATTTAAATCAACATTTAAATTTAGTTGAAAATCATGGAAAGGATGAATTTGAATGAATGAAGATTTGAAACAAATTTGCAACTCAAAACTTTAACTAAAGAATTTATCTCAAAACCCTTTTCATTTTTATAATTCATTTCTACTGCATATGTATTGCATTATAACCATATGCGTGGATTTCAACACTAGTGGTTATATTATTATTCATATTGCAACAAAAAAAAGTTATACAAGTTATTTATAGAAATTTTATGTTATAGTGAAAAATACATAAAACTCTTCGATCATGCTAAAACTTGAACTTGAAAATGTGTTTTATTGGGGTCTAAGGCAAGGCAAGGCAAGGCAAGGCAAGTTTATTTGTATAGCACATTTCATACACAATGGTAATTCAAAGTGCTTTACATAAAGAAGAATGATAAAAGTAAAACATTAAAAATGATTAAAAGAATAAAAAGATAATACGTATAAAATAAAATGCAAACAGTTTGGACATAGCACAGTGCTCAATCTGCAAATGCATAGGTAAAAAGATGTGTTTTGAGTCTTGATTTGAATGTGGCTACTGTTGGAGCACACCTGATCTCTTCTGGAAGCTGGTTCCAGCTGCGGCTGGCGTAACAGCTAAAAGCAGACTCTCCTTGCTTTGAGTGAACCCTGGGTATTGCTAAGTGACTTGATCCTGATGATCTTAGTGATCTGTTAGGTTTATATTCTATGAGCATATCTGCAATGTATTGAGGTCCTAGGCCATTGAGTGATTTATAAACAAGTAACAGTACTTTAAAATTAATTCTAAATGTAACTGGAAGCCAGTGCAAGGACCTAAGGACTGGTGTGATGTGTTCATATTTTCTGGTTCTGCTCAGAATCCTGGCAGCAGCGTTCTGTACGAGCTGCAGCTGTCTTATGGTCTTTTGGGGAAGGCCGGTGAGGAGCCCATTACAATAATCCACCCTGCTGGTGATGAAAGCATGAACAAGTTTCTCTAAGTCTTGATTGGAGACAAAGCATCTAATTCTTGCAATATTTTTGAGATGATAATATGCTGATTTAGTTATTGTTTTTACATGGCTACTGAAACTCAGGTCTGACTCCAAAATCACACCAAGATTCCTGACCTGATTTTTAGTTGTTTGACCCCTAGAGTGAAGGTATGCGTTCACTTTGAGAACTTCATCTTTGTTTCCAAATGCAATGACTTCAGTTTTGTCTTTGTTTAACTGAAGGAAGTTTAGGCACATCCAGTTTTTAATTTCATCAATGCATTGACACAGGGAGTCAATGGGGCTGTAATCATTAGGTGATAACGCGAGGTAAATCTGGGTGTCATCTGCATAGCTGTGATATGCAATTTGGTTCTTTCTCATTATTTGGCTCAGTGGCAGCATATATAAGTTGAACAGGAGGGGTGCAAGTATTGAACCTTGAGGGACTCCGCATGTCATGGATGTCCACTCAGACTTATGGTCACCGATACTCACATAATAACCTCTCCCTTCTAAGTATGACCTGAACCATTTAAGAACCATCTCAGAAAGCCCAACCCAGTTGGGAAAAAAGTTAAATGATCTATAAGGTTTTCATAGACTTCTATGTACACTAATTATTTAAAACTATACTGTCAGTCCACCATAGTTATACAAATAAATGAGATCTATGCATTTATTTCCATTAAAAGAGATGGAAACTGATAGAAATGTTATCCACAACATTAATATCACAGCTTTCATCCTTAGGTTAGCTGATATGGTAGACAGTTTAGAATTTGCTGTTAGCCTCCCAGGAATCATAAATTCATAAAACTAAACATGTTTGCTCAGAATGAGTTGTTCTTCGTATTTGCAATATTTTGTGAAGTTTGGACACAAGATATAGATATAAGTCATAATATCATTATAGCCATAATGGTTAATAATAGATACATGTTTTTTATATAAAAATGTATCTGTGATTTCAGTAGATCAAAACTCTTTTGATATTTTTTATCAGCATGGTCTAGAACTAATTTGTGCAAAGTTTAGTGAAGGTCTGACAAATGGCCTCGATGACTTAGAATAAGTATGTTTTTAGCATACCATTTTCCAAGTTTACAATTGTGGAGTTATAATTTTCTTTTCTAGCCCTATTGGCGGAATTTTATTAAACTTTTTTGTGCATCCTCAACTCTGGATGGGGAAAAATGGGGATTGAATTTAAATCAAAATTCTTTTGATAACTTTTTGCCTGCACTGTCCCGAGCTACAGTATGCCTATTTTGGTGAAGAAAGCCAAGGTGGAGTTCAAAATAGTAGGTTTTTAGTCAAATTCTAATTGGTGGAAACACTTTATAGGAGACATTCTGTAGGATTCTGATGTGTGTCTGTGCGCGTGAGTAGTGGTGTATGATTGGGACAATCCTGCCAATTTTGGGTTCTCTATTATTTATGACACTTTTAGGGCAGAAAAATTAATGAAGAGGAGGAGGGGGACGAAGAAGAAGATCAGTACAAACACATAGGGTTTCAGCACCTTTGATGTTTGGACTGATGTGTGTTTGATTAAAAATTGTATATGGATACTAACTACCTGTTTCATGACAAACAGATGCTATGTGTAAAGCTAAAATGAGAATGAGATCAGGCATTTTTCAAAGGTTGGTAGATAATACAGATGCAATTAATATAATATGATAAGATAAGATAATATGGCAATTCTGGCAGACACTGATTATGGCCAATAACATAAAAATATATACAAATTTTAGTGTAGTGCAAAGTATGGGAAATGTTTTTGTTTACACATTTATTAATTTATTAAGTATTTAAAATATTTGAACTGTGCTAGAAATTACATTTAACAGTTTTAAATTATTAGTGTCTTCAAAGATAGCTATAGCTTGTGGAAAAGGTAAACTAAATATAATAAATGGGGTAATGAGTGTGCATTTGATATACCGTACAACAATATGATAACTTAACAAAATTCTAATACAAGCCAATAATGGCTATTGTACTGATAAATCATCCACATTCTTTTGACAACAGTCCATACTCAAGCTACAACAACAGAGGTTTCAGCGCACAAATGAAGGGGACTGCTGGATATTATCCTTCAGCCTGCTGTCAATAATAACACTAAATATTGCTGAGTACAGTCCTCACCAGAACAGAAATGCTGGGCAAGGAGTAACCTTGCCCTCTCTAGCAAACCAGGGAAACAAATACCAAATTCCACTAAAGTTAGTGGGTGGCACTACAGTTCACACACTATGTAATATGTACTACAAAATCTCTCTCTCTTTCCACTCTTTCCCCCCACATTCACAGCAAATTGAGGATGATGCAAGTGATGGTGGGTAATTAGGATTCTCTCCTCCTCTTTGTCTCGAGCGCTTGAGCGATTTAAGTCATCACCACGCAAGTGTCAGTGGGGCTGCTGCGGATCTTTGCCTCGAGCTCTTTCCTTTACAAGAGTCAGCCTCCATCTGTGCCTTTGTAGTTTCTTCATCCTGATGAGGAAAGAGGCTCCAAGGTAATTGCCTTGAATCGGTGAAATTGCATTTCTATACTTGACAAGCCTTTCTGTGAAAGAGCAACATACCAAAGACTGGGAATTCCGTTTTGGAGAGAGTTTTATTATCATTTAATTCTGCCGACAGTCAAACAATGGCATGTCAGAAGTGATCAGAGGTTACATCCTTCTGAACCACAAGACACAGAGCCAAGGGAGAGAGATATTAACACTCGCTCTGAGATGATATTATAGCCTACTCTGACACGTAAACAGACACACACATACAAATGCACATGCAATCTACCTCAGCATTCATCTCCCTGCAGATCACTGAAAGGCTCTCAGATGTTTTCCCTGGTCACTGTGAGGAGCCAAATCACTGAGAGTGGACTCACTGCCAAAACAAACTGACCTGGGATCAACTTCCTATTGAAATTTGTATCCTGATGACTGTGACACGAGGCGAGTTGAACACCAGTTTAACCACTTAGAAATAGGTATCATACATGACCCCCAACCACATAAGGCAAAATTACTGAAGATGTTGTAAGTCTCTGTGTAGGAAAATAAATAAAAAGATTGACATGTTCCAAAACAGGTTATAATATCAACAATTTACTTCTGAGTTATAATTTGACTTGCAATCATGAACAAAATGGATGTTAAATTACAGAACCAGTGTCATATGAATCAGAAGATTCTCTATCTCTATCTTTTTGATATTTCACAACCTGCTCAGTTACTGGGATTTTCACGCACAACCATTTTTAGGGTTTACAAAGAATGGTGTGAAAAGGGAAAAAAAACATCCAGTATGCGGCAGACCTGTGGGCGAAAATGCCTTGTTGATGCTAGAGGTCAGAGGAGAATGGGCCGACTGATTAGAAGAGCAACTTTGACTGAAATAACCACTCGTTACAACCGAGGTATGCAGCAAAGCATTTGTGAAGCCACAACACGCACAACCTTGAGGCGGATGGGCTCCGACAACAGAAGACCCCACCGGGTACCACTCAACTCCACTACAAATAGGAAAAAGAAACTACAATTTGCGCGAGCTCACTAAAATTGGACAGTTGACGACTGGAAAAATGTTGCCTGGTCTGATAAGTCTCGATTTCTGTTGAGACATTCAGATGGTAGAGTCAGAATTTGGTGTAAACAGAATGAGAACATGGATCCATAATGCCTTGTTACCACTCTGCAGGCTGGTGGTGGTGGTGTAATGGTGTGGGGGATGTTTTCTTGGCACACTTTAGGCCTTTTAGTGCCAATTGGGCATCGTTTAAATGCCACAGCCTACTTTAGCATTGTTTCTGACCATGTCCATCCCTTTATGACCACCATCCTTTGATGGCTACTTCCAGCAGGATAATGCACCATGTCCCAAAGCTCGAATCATTTCAAATTGGTTTCATGACAATGAGTTCACTGTACTAAAATGGAGCCCACAGTCACCAGATCTCAACCCAATAGAGCATCTTATCCCTTCCCTTAAACCTAATCCTACCCAGAAGTTATGCCTAAAACAAGATGGAAATGATTGGAGAATAACACTGATGTTGAAGCATCAAATCCTGGTTATCAGCCTAAACTTGACATAAACTGTAAAACTGTCTCTCAAATCTGATTGGTTGATTGGAATGTTGTTCAAGGTTCAACAAATATACTAATCCAGGAACATGTTGTACTTGGTGAAATCAGGTTCTGCGTTATCATCATTAATAATTACTACAAATATTTTCATTACTTGAAATACAATAAACAAATAAAATAAAAACTTGTAAAATTTCACATTTTTGCTTAGTTTAAGCTGAAGCACTAAAATCACTCAAACTAAGTTTAAAAAAATGGATGCACATTTAAAAAGAAAAAAGAAAATAATACAAACAAAATCCATAATAAAATCTAAATCTAAAACTATAATAGTAATTAAATTTTCTAAACTATTACATACCAACCCACCTGTTACAATTCACCCTGGTACTGGGGTTGGTTGAAACAGCAGCACTCTTTGCACTTGACATTAATTTACACAGTCTGGGAACATATTTTAGTTTTCAAAGCTACTTTAACTTGTAGCCCATAAATGCAGGGAAATTGTATCAAAGTTAGAGATAAATAGTGCAAAAGAACACTGAGTTACAGATGTTAAAGTTGGAGGTTTTACAACCCTTGCCACTCATCCCTATGTCAGTAAGAAAGGGCAACCTCCTAAACATTAAGGTTGTCAGATTGGCCTAACAGCATTAAATGAAAGTTCTCTGATTGGCTGTTGCTCCACCTAATAGAAAGGCTGAATACCGTCTGTTTAGTCAAGCTGTCAACCTAAGCACAAATAAAAAGAACAAAAATAATGATATTAGAAAAATACCATAATTGCTCCAACAAAATGCAAGTCGAATTTTAAATAAAAAGTCAAATCATTGAAAATACTTGCCAAACCACATTTAAATCTAGAGAAACTTTCCTAAACATGTGATTGTCAGATTTCCAGTTTTGCAAATAGCAGCATAGCCTACCTGGCAACATCTCTGACAAGCAGATGGGTTCAGAATTATATTTCATTAAAACACAAACAGAGCAGAGGGTGCCCCCACGATGCTTTTCCCATGGCACATGTGTCTTGGCTACACAACAGGAACAGGGTCTCGCAAAGAGTAGATTTCTATATGAGGATTTCTGGTGGATGTATTCCCCATCGCAATTAGAGCACAGTCTACGGGTAACAGTCTGTGACCCCGTGCCTGACCCATCGTTTGGCTGGTCTCCATCAAGGTCCAAATGGCCAAAAGCTCATGCGTGCACTGACCAGCATGTACTTCGGATACCAGCTGAAAAAGTCACCTATCACTTGCAGGACTGCGGTCTGGTGACAGAGGGACTACATTAATCTTATTTGTCATAAGCAGTCTCCTGGGAGAGGAACGAGCCAGCCTGGGACTCTGCAAAGCCTCTTTATCTCACACAATCATGAAAACAGACCCAAACACACTCACACACACAGCCCTATCTCTGGCTGGCAGTCTGGAGCTCTAATTAGATGTGATAGTTAAAGAGACTGAAAATGGGGACAAAAGCCACATTATGCAAATGGTGTTTGATTTTTGCCCATTCTCTTCTCAGTCTCTCGCTTTCTTTCGCTCTCTGCCTCTTTTTCTACACTCGTTGTTCGCACTGTGTACCCAACTTGTGAAAGGAAGGGGGAAAAAGAGAAAGGGAGAATTTTGTGCCGTGCTGGCCTCAGTGTGTGCCCTTCCATGTGTGAAGACTCAGCTGAGTAGGTCCGATAATTGGACACTTTGGCTGGAGATAGTTTCATAATGGAGAGCCTTGTCATTGTACTGTATGGGAGTGTGTTTGTGAGTATGTGTAGGTGCAAGAGGCTTTTTAGGCATAAGACACAGGAGATTTTACTGAACGGGTTCAGCAAAATAATGCGGTAAAGAAACATTTGTACGAGGGACTGTGGGTTCAGATAAAAACGCAGCGTAACAAGAGGAAAATGTTTTACATAACACTATAAAGCATGGAAGATATGGTGCACTTTAAGAGGGATGAGTCATTTTTTACCTTTTTTTTAATGCATATACATTCAATATACCATATGTGTGTCTACATAAGCGCATTTTTCCAAGTTCATGCATTACTCTGAATCAAAATACGGCGCTAGTAGCACCAATTTCACCCTGAAATTTAAGGATTCACCGACATAATGTTGGACTATACAGTTCCGTCTACAGATCAGAGATCAGTCTAATTTTAGTATCACAATACGGTTGTCCAATATGTCGATCGCGATCTGCCGGTTGATCGCAAAGGTAATGTGGGTAGATTGCGTGGAATTAATAAAGTAGACGTCAGCCCATCATTCGTCCTCATTATGAAAATTGTCACTTGATTAACGTACAGGGGAGCCAGTCTGAGACATGGGTCACCGCACATGCACATGCATACAATGGTGGCAAGTGCTGCAAAACTCTAGCAAGCTAGCGAGATAGCCTCCAAATTATTTATTTAAAATTTTATGAAAGGGACAAGGGACAAGTGCGTTTGCCTCATCTGCCAGTCTGTCATCGCTATACCAACGGGAACTGTGGAACAGCCTTTTCAGATTGTTTATAAAAACTACGACACAACAGTCATTTTTCTTACAGCTAACTTAAACAACAAAGATGTACAGAGTTGAATTCTGCAATATGGGTTTGTAGGGGAATTACAGTTAAGACCCGAGGACCAGATATGATGAATGAAGACCAGGAGTCAGAAGTGCAGTCAATAGAAAAATGTTAGTGAAGTTTAGTTTGCAGTTTTATCAGCAGAAGCTTCAAGTCTCACAAAGAGTTCGTAGGCCGCCCCACATACAATGACATTGTTACAGCAATTATGTTCTAACAGAGGATACTAACTATGTCATTGCTGAAGGTTAAATGATTCTGATGGCAAAGAAAGAAAGAAAGGTAAAAAAAATGGTAATTTTCCATACAAGAGCAGATAGTCAAAAGCAAATCTTTGTTGATCACATGGTTGACGGGTTAGTGACCTTCCTCGTCGCAGCAATGTGTATGTATACAAATATTCCACGTGTCTGTATACAAATAAGAAAAAGAAAAGAATATATATATATATATATATATATATATATATATATATATATAAGCGACAATGGATTTCTGATTCCGATTCGGTTGTTGTAGTTATGCAAGTTACATCAACATATATTGTGTATACATATATAAATATAGGTCATTTTATAAGTAGCTCACTAGCCAAACAAGTATGGGCACCCCTGATATACAGTATGAAAAATTGATGTTTATTTTGAGATTTGCAACAAAAATGGCATTTAACTAATAAATTACTGATGTTTTTAAAGATTAACTTAAAATAATGTCATCTAAATCTACATGTAAAAATTGGGAAACTTAATATGGACAATTAAACGCGTAATATTGCCCTACAATAATAGGTTGTTTTTTTTGGTACCAAAAAACAATATTGTACTGATACATTGCATACCAACTGAAACTTTAAGACATTATGCACACTGGTATGCTAATGAGACCCATGTAAATGTATTTTATTTATAAACTTCAGAACAAGCTTTGGTTAAGTCCCTATCGCCCTCTGCGTTTGACCTATTAAAGCTCACCAGCGCAGAAAGCTGATTACATGTGCACCGCACCATTGTTTCCTCGTATGAATGAATCAGGCCGGCCACTGTGAATGGCTGAGCACAATGTACTAATACACACCAGACAATGACCATATAATTAACAGACCATGATGGAAAAAAAGACAGAGAGGAAAGTAGAGGGGAGTGAAACGAGGCATTTGAAAATAGACATGGCTTGGCAGGGAACTCTAACCCTGCCGACAAAGAGTGCAAGGTCAAATGAATTACTCTAGTTAGCATATTTAGACTGAATCCATTCCCCCAAGTACAAGACCCCTTCTCACCCAACAAAACCAACCATTTGCACTTACTGATGTAAGATAATCAGCCACAGAGTTAAAGGAAAGCAAGCTATTTACGAGTATATATAGAGAAAGATCTCTCTAATATCCAAGAACCAATGATCCTACAGATGAATCTGTGCGTGTGCATGTATGTGTGTGTGTTTGTGTGTGTGTGCAATTGTGAAGTTTATCGTCTCTCTGTTGGAGACTGAGAGCAGGGCCTTCTTCGCTCTTAAGCATGAAGTCTGGAAGAGATAATTAGTTCATCTGACTTTATTCAGCGTACTGGCAGACGGTCTATGAGTTGGCATAGCTGCACTGCCTTATTACACAGTAGAGACAGGAGTAATATAACTTAAAGCAGTCGCTGCACGAATTAGAAAAAGTTTTTATTCTTATTTTGTATCACTTTAAAAACAAAAACAAGAAACATAAACATTTCAAATTACTGTATGACAAAATTCTGTAAAGGCATTTCTGGTTAGTACTTTACCAATATAGGCTACAATGACTTGACATGTAACACTTTGTCCTAAACATGCAGCAAGCAAAAAAAATCTCTTTCATATGAATCTAAACTAGTGACATATAATTGGTGAAAAATCCTGCTCCTCTTAGCTGTAAATTAAACTGCATATGTCCTGATTGGGTGTGATTGTGTTGCATCGTGCATATTTTTCACTGTCAATGTGGAAAGACAAAATTACTTTAGGCTGGAAAAAAAAGAAGCTAAAACACAGTGTAAGAAAATGCTTTCACTATTTCATGCTACAAAAGATAATTTTTTCCTCTTCTTTTGTCCATGATGTCACAAAATAAAGACAAACAGCAAGAATACAATGACAATGCCTTAAAGATTTACTTAGTAAAAGTAAATCTAAATTACCTATCTCTTATTACCTACTAAATACTTGTACATCAATCCCTCACTTTCTGTCTCTGTTCCTCACTAGCTAAGAAGTATGATGGGGGGGGGGGAAGTGGGGAAAAAAAAATCTCATTATCCTCTAAGTGCGTGATGGAGACTATAAGTGCAGTGAGGTAGACATCAGATGGAGAAGAATGAGGCAGCTGAGCTCTTCTCCACAGATAACCCCTCTCTGAGATTGATAGCAGGACAGACTTGATGCCATATTGGTGTGGACTGGCTTTGTGATGTTTATCTCGAGGGAGAGAATCATCACATCAAGGTTAACACAAGATGAACAGTTTATGGGCAGTAAAGACAAACCCCGAGTTCAGCTGCAGTTGTGGCAGAGCTCAGCAGACTTGTATGAGGATTACAGCCAAAGACTCTGATCTGAAATCAATCCCTGAGCTCTGAGAAACTCTGTCACAACGGTCACGGATGTACATACTGTATGTGCATGGTGGAATCAACTAAATATGTGACTCGTGCTGGCAAATTAGTCGCAATGAGCAAATTTTTTTTTTTAAATAGTTACTGCTATTTTCAGACAAACAAATGAATTAGGTACATCTGTTTGAAGTTAAGTAAATTTTGAGAAAAATTTAAAGTTTTCTGAAGGTTCCAAAACAAAATCTCCTAGAAACCATACCTTAAAATCTATGATAATAATAGCAAATTTGGCACAAACAGTCAAAACCAAATATCTATGGGAAAAATAAATATTCAAAATGCTTTCCCCATTATACCACAATTGTTTATATATATATATATATATATATATATATACACACACACACTGTATATATACACTGTATATATAAACAATATAATATATAACAATATAAAATAATATATGGAGAGCTCTCAAGTTTTATCAAAAGTTTGGAGTGAGATTACATCTGTTAGGGGGGTAGCCACTAAAGTTCAATTTTACCAATTGTTCATAATTGACTGCCACAAATATAAATTACAGCAATAGGTAAATCTGAAAAGACAAATCCATCCAAATGAAATAAAATGTTTTATATATTTAAAAATACAAATAAATAATTTTTAGATAATTCAATAATAAAGCAAATTTGCCCCAAAACGAGCCAACAGCAGTGCACAATGTACATATAATTGTACATGCTCAATGTACATACTGTACAGTACACAAAGTAGAACTGCAAAACTTCCCCCGAGTATGTATGTCAAGCTGTGTGTGTGTGTGTGTGTGTGTCTGTCTGAGAGAGAGAGAGAGAGAGAGAGAGAACACACTTTAGTGTGTATGTTGCACATTTTTCAAACAGACATGGACAAACACATGCACGCACACACACACTCACTCACAGATCAGCTCCATCTTCACACACAAACCATCACTGTAGCGCAACTGTATTCACTGTATTCATATACTTTACTGTCAATAAACACCTTGAGATTGCTTGAAAAACATGTAAACCATGTATTGTCGCAATCACGTGTTTATTGTCTTCATGTTTCATCAATCAGAACGTTTCTGCTACAGCGAATGGGAGGATTTTCCAAGGATTTCCTGGAACTTCATAAATTTTTATTTTATGAATCAGTTTTGGTCTTTCTATGCGAATGAAACACACATTACACAAGATTGTTAGTGCTCTATAATGTTCAGATTGCCTTGTTTTGGATAAGAATGAAACAATAGGTCATGAATAGACTATCTTGTCTCTAGATCTTTATTTATTAAAATCGGCTTCTATATAACTATTCACACTTGGTCTTACACGTAGGCCAGTAAGAGCTACGTGTGTAAACCTTACTCCCTGATCTCAAGATTACTTATTGAGGCGCTCTAGAGACTGCGCACTTTAACGCCTCCCACGCCGGAGAGACCAATTCAAATTCCGTTCGGAGCAGATAAAGTAAAGACTGATTACACTTATATTATATAATCTTAACAGTTAACTGTTTATACAACAGTACGAAATCACAAGTATGTAATTAAACAAGAAACAACAACGGAATTGTAAAAACGCTTTTTTGTATTGAACTACTTTCTTCCACCACGGATTAAAATCTCAAGTTGAGAGTTTGACAGTTGAGCCTCATTGAAGCTTATTGTATTTTATAAAATGCTCATTTCCAGTCCTTGATTCTGATTGGTCAATACCTGTGTTTTATTCTCGAGAAAATACGGCTATGACCACTTCACCAAACGGTTCAATATAGGAAGGTATCAATAGGTGTTGAAATGGCATATGATTAGGCCTGACTGGTTGATCGCGAAGTTGATCGCGAAGACCATTGTCACCCATGTTTTCTACGAAAATGCTTTTGAAAAATGCAGCCCTGGTAACTAAAAGGAAGCTTGATTCATGCAAGAGGTGATCCATGAGCTATCGCCACTGTGCCCTTGAGCGAGGCACTTAACCTCAGCTTGCTCCAGCGGGATTGTTCCTGTAATGTATGTCGCTCCTAAAGCACCTGCTAAATGATTACTTACTATCATGAACATTACAACCACAGAGTTTTCTGTCATAGTGACAAAAGCCAATGTATGTGTGTGTGACACAAAGGCCATTACAAACCAGGAAAAGAGGCTTTAATCCAGAGGCCGGGGGTTTCTTACTGTTGTACTGCTTTAGCGAGACATTGCCGTCATAAACATTATATGTTTGGCCTGTTTATCACGCCGTGGTTCCCTTGATGAATGATTGGCTTGGATTAAAGCAAGACTATGATGAACAAACAGAGGTGATGTTTACACGCACACTGTGAATCTGGATGACGAAATCAGTCAATGAACAGAAACGGTTTCAAACGTTCTGCGTCTTCCAGCCTGAATATTTTCTTTTTAATAATCAGTGAATCACAGAAGATTTTTGGGAACGTACAAGATTTCGAAATATGAATTAGTTGAGGTAATTAATCAAAATTATAAACATCTGTGTACATCTTATAAACCCATTTAACCTTGATAGGGCTTTAAAAGGTGTGTTATAATAGATGTGCCACGTGTCATTACTCGGTTTAGAGGTGTGATGTAAAAGTTGGGCTCTTATCAGCAGAGCGAATGATTAAATGGGCTCTTGAAGGATCATATGAATCTTCTGTCTGTTAGGGCGTGGCTTTCTAACAGGCTCCCATAGCGCACCAGCATTCTCGTGAACACCTTTATTCCAGATGGTGGAGGGAGGGAGAAAAAGAGAGAGAGATCTGTTCTATTCTGTGCATTGCTCGATAAAGAAAGATAATTGTGGAGCTTTGACAGATGTTAATTAATTATTACAGATGGACATGAAAGGAATTTCATTATATGATGATGCTTCCTCAAATACCACAATAAAACATCTCAAGAATGACTTTAAATGCAATTCAATCTGTCTGAGGATCAACATATCATCAGATTTTCTTATAGTCTAGTCATTCATTATTTATATTAGAACAACCTCGTGCCAGTGAATATATTCAAAGTTCACTGTCAAACAGCATGGTGAATATCATACTGTTTCAAGTATAAATGTTGTTACAGAAATTAGTGTGTAAGATACATTGGGTCGCAGATAGTCTGACTCTCTCTGAGCCCTCAGAAGTGCAGCTCCCTTGTGCTGATATCCATAAAGCCTTGCTGCAAAATTAAAACTCTGTAAAATATCTAAGGCAGCTGCCCTGTCAATGGGCTTCCAAGGCACCATAATTTCCTACAATAATTTAAAACAAATTCAAATGAGCTTTAGACATAAGCAAGAAAATATTTAGAGACTAAAATGCTTATTTTTGGGTGTCATGATCCCAGCCTGTGTTCCCATTATGTGTGGAGTTGTATGTATGACTTGTTCCTGTTTTGTAGTCCTTTGTGGTTTTACTTATTGATTAGTTCCTGGTTGTTCCCAGGTGTGTCTTGTTTGCCAGTCACCCCTTGTGTATAAATACCACAGTGTTTCTCATGTTCCTTGGCCGTTTTGTCCTATGTAAATGTTATGTGTGTGCTGTTCAGTTCATTTTATGGTTGAACTACCCTGTTTGTTGTCTGGATTTTTTTTTTTTTTTTTTTTTGGGATAAAATAGTTACTGCATTTGGATTCTCTTCTCTTTCATTTCTGAATTGCCACATAACATTGGGAAGCCATAAGCTGATTAAAAAATTGAGAAAAAAAAGGACAATAAAAGATTGGACTGGGTATTGATTCAGATTTTCTAAATTGATTTTGATTCACAAGATTGATTCATTATGATTCAGATTAATTTGCATGTTTAATTTCATTTAAATATAAAAGATGTTCAGGAATTATACACTATCTATTAAAAGCACTAGTTCATACGAGTTGTTCGCTTCAGCATACTCTATATTTCTGATTCACTAAAATGTATTATTTTGTTTGTGAGTCTGGGTGCATTTTTTTCTGTGGTTGCAAAGCTAAATTTTCAGCATTATTCCTCTAGTGTCACATGATCCTCCAGAATGAATTTGTATGCTGATTTGCTGCTCAAGATTTAATCAAATAAAACATTTATTATTATCCGTGACAATTACATTCAGTTAAGTTTGTTTTAGTTTCAAATTCAAGGACGTTTGTTCATCTTTGTTTTGTTACCCGTGTTCCCATTTGTCTTCAGTTAACATGGTTAGTCATCATTTGATTAATAAGCACCTGTTTGTATTTTAGTTCCTCTTTAGTTCCCATTCCTCTATTGTTTGTGCCAAGCAATCTGTTTCATTGTGTTTGCTCATTTATGGATTACCTGCTTTTGAGTTAATAAACCTTTTATAATTGATTCTTTTGCCATTTCTTCATCACCATTGGACTTAAACATTACATCTTTATTCATGTCAAGCATCCTTGCTAAATAAATAAAAGTACTAATTTCATAGACATTCATATTTTCAACCCCAAAAATTATTTGAAGCTGGTCATTTATACATTTTGCTGTAGTGTGTCAGTAGGAAATATAAATTTACATTTCCATTAACTAATTTTGTCATTAATTGTAATAACTCAGAGATAGTTTTGCATGCAAAAGGAGTCTGACAACAGCTGGTATGATCCACACAGCAATCTCACCATCTGGGATTATATGAAGAAAAAAACTGAGTCACACTAAATTCAGAAGAACTGCAGCAACGTCAAGATGCTTTGAGAAACTTAACTGCAAAGCTACTGTGCAAGTGTATCAAGGACAAAAGCTTTTTTTAAAGCAATGGGTGGCCTTACCAAATATTGATTTGATTTAGTTGATAGAAGTTAATTGATTTATTTATGACATTATGTTTTAAAGGCATTCTGACTTTTTATACAAACGCCTAAAACTTTGTAGCTTTGCAGGAAGGTTTCTTAAAATGTCTTACAGATTTTTCCACAGCTCTAGATTTAGTCTGTCTAAGTTTTTTCTGTTTCTTCATGTAATCCGAGATGGACTCAATGGTGAGATTTCTGTGTCGATCACACCGGCTGTTGTCAGACTCCTTTTGCATACAAAAATCTCATGGATTATTAGAAATTACAAACATGGATTATTGTTTGGAAATGTAAACTGATATTTCCTACTAACAGACTGCAGCAAAATATGGAGATAGCTGCCTTAAAACATTTCTTTTGGTTTCGAAAATACTAACGTACCTAAAACTTTTACACAGTAGTGTACATCTATGCTGCGTTCAAAATTTAGGCATCTAAGGGAATAGATTAGATTTGGACATGCCCTTGCTGCCTTCCTACCTCTATATACTGCTGCCCATCACTCTGACTTTTACCTAGACTTCTTCTACAATGATAACACTAATGCAGATAAGATGAGAACAACCCAGAATATAAACAACTATCTCACCCTTTACTTCCACAAGAGGTCACATTGCTCATCTAGAGTGTGGTGTCTCATAGCATGTGTGTTTGTTTGTGTGTAAACTATCATCAACAGCTGCATGCACCATTTCCAGATGAAAACAATCTTGGCTGTCCAACCCAGGGTGATTGTATAAAAGAAAGAAGGACACGGGCCTGCAAAAGTCAATGAGACATCACCATCAGTGGCTTTAAGCCTCCTGTGTCATCTCAGCATCTAAATAGGGTAACATTAACAGTTCTAATTAACATAAGTGTCAGTAGAAAACTGCTGAAGAGCATCCTAATGATTTTTAAATAGATCCATAGAGAAATCACCAGGTTTTAAGCTACTATGGTGATAAGAATCAGAGCGAAGGAGTAAATACTTTTACTTTGAAGGTGTATTAACAAAACGGTGAGTAAATAAGGGGCATATTGTTCCTCAATCAATTCATTACAAACAATAAAATATAATAAAATGATTAAAAAAATGCATGTTTTCCCATTCATTTTTGTAAACAACATTGTATTGGGTAGCTAACGACAAAAGGCGTGTAACAGAGTAAATATATTTTTATGCATAACAATAATTTACAGACTGAATAAGCACAATTAATTTTTATTACACAAGGTGGCAATGTCTGATACTCATTGAATGAAGTAATGTTTCACTAATGTTTAACTCATAGTAACCACAGACAGAAAACAAAAGAATAGGACGCATCATCAGCAAAACTTAAGATGGCTCAGCAATTTACTGCAGCGCAATAACTGAACGCAATCAAATATTAGTTTCATTGATGGTGGATCTGGTGAAGAAGCTGTCAGCTATCTAAATATTGACTGAATATATTTAGTAGTGGTAGTTTTTTAATGGAAGTAGTTTTGAGAATATGTTTGCAAATATATGCCAGATGTTGAACGTACTGGGAAATGAGCTCTGTCAAGGACATTGATGATGGTTTAAAACATCTGCTCAAACCGAACCCTACCCAACTGCAAATGTAAGAAAATTTGCTCCTTTATTCTTCTATAACTGTTACTCTACGATCAGGAGAGTTTTATATTATTGCGACAAGTAGAGATCCATCCATGTTAGATCTGGGTGGCTAAAGGCAGACATATATGTAGTAATGATGAAACATTCATGCACTTAAGGGTTAAAATCCTTAAAAGTTGTCAAAGTTGTCTTAGTACACAGTTATTTACATCCTTGCCATAGCTTAACAATTGATTATGCAAGATAAACAAGTAAATTGCTGCAAATAACCCCAACAAGTCAAGGCTGAGTCAATTCTTCAGCTTCTGAGTACATCTGAGTGCAATCATAAGCTCTGACGTGTTCAATAATTCAAGATGAATCTACAGCAATAATAGGAATGTAGCAGAGTGAATAGGTGCACTCAGTCTTACTTTTATTTCATGTTCTCTTTGTGCCCTCTTATTCCAAGATGGTTGTAAATGCTATTGTGAACTTGCCTTGACTCAACACGGCCCTCTTTAACTCAATGGCTTCAATGAATATATATCCCTTCAGAAGACATTGTTTATTTAGTTTCACTTCAATTCTATTCTATTTTGATTCTATTTGTCTTTCTCCATATTTTCTTTATGTATCTCTACCAATGAGGAACCACTTTACATTTAGCAACTACCAATCTGGCTTTGTCTCAAAGGAAGACACTTCCAAATTAATCTCAGTTTGTATATCAATCAACAGGTGGGATAAATGAAATGGCAGTCGGATGCTTGCTGTGGGTGTAGTTGTTCCTCTTCCCAAACTATAATGGTCTCTGCATATTATAATGGCCTACTGAAATTTTTGTTTTCATCTCAGCTAACTTTTGCTGATATTTATGAGCATAAAATAAGTCGTTTTCAGTGATACTTCAGACATGGTAAACAAGATTCTAAATATTATTTTTTCTCACTGCACAAAGAGAGAAGGATGGAATAAATAGCTGAATATAATATTGCTACATTTTTAAACGTTTTAATTTTTTTTAAAAAGGCTTTGCCATTACATGAGTAAAATACATTTTTAAAATATTTTAAACATTTTAATTGTAATATTTCATAATATTACTGGTTTTACTGTATTATTAAATACAATTAAATAAATAAAGCCTTTGTGAGCATTAGAGACATTTAAAAATATTTTCGTCCCCAAACATTTAAACTGTAGTTTATCCTTTCATTATTAAAAAAATATATATATATATACAGTAAGGTTAATTGATACAATGTGTAAAGAACATTATGTGATCATCTCATACTGCTTTTAAAAGTATGGACATTTATTTTCTGATGTCTAAGATTCAGTCATTTAAAGACCTAGTGTTTAGTGTTCACTGAAATCAACATCAAATCAAACCTTTTCTGGGCCTGGAAGACAAACTGCATCACATTATCATGCAAACAGACAGCACAGAGGACAAAATCAAAATCACAAAATCAGAAGTCACCTTCCTGCCATGTGCATTCCTGCCATGTGGCTTCTTCTGTAAGGCACAAGCTAATTATTAGGATTCTGGTCACACAAATGTACCGGTGAGTCTCCTTAGGAACAGGGCTGCACTGCACATATTAATGCAATTTACATGTGACCTGTACCACAGTGGGGCCGAACGAGGTTGCAACATGCAGATTTCACTTGATTATGTAAAGCTTAGTTTGGTGATATGGAATAAGACTAGATGATTTAAACTTGGATATCCCATGTGGCAAGAGGATGGGGGCATTTTAGTGAGCTAAGCTGAAAAACAGATGTGACTGTGCATTTTATGATAAGACAGGGACAGCGCTGTTAATTATAAAAATTACATTTTAGCATCAAATTCTCATCTTTTGACTAACACCTTTTTTTTAAAAATACCAATCATCAAAAAAATCCATCTTTGCATCCAAAAGCAGAGAGAAATCACTTTATGGTCTATGACTCTAAACTAAAAACATTAAACTTCAAACGAAATATTAAGATATTAAAGTAAAGCATTGTGATCAAACATAATCAGCTATGACTGAATAAGTTGATATTTGGTCATTTTATTTATTACTTTTTACACCGATTTTCAGGTCTCTAAAGGCAAGTAATGTGAATCTACCCTTCTGACATCCTATGATTTGTTTGAAGCTGTTTTTGTTATTTAGCATTTTTAGGCTGACAAGGAAATATATATTACAATGCATAACAAATAAATAAATAAATAAATAAATAATGCATGACTAAGAACAGCAGCTCTAAAATGCTTAAAGTTAAATGCAACTATGCCTTCAGGCAGCAAAAAGGTTCTGCTGTCTAAAGAATACTTACAATATAGGACAGCTCATAAATGCACATGCTAAACTTCACCTTCATGCATGCACGCAAATCTTTTTGATTAAGTTCCTGATAGATCCCTCATGAACTTGTTCCTAAAAGAAATGTCTAGAAAACTGAAGAACCTTTATTGGTGCTACTCAGAATCTCCTTCTGTAAAAGTGTTCTCATTGTGATGGAGGGGGCTGTGGCTCAGAGAAAGAAGGTTTTTATTGGACTATGAGTGATTTGAGTTACTTGATGAGCCTAAGAGGGTTATTTCCACAGTGTATCCCATCAAGTTCTGGGTCACCATCTGGAGAGTACCTACACCCTCACAACCAGCCAAGGAGATTGCTCTTTATCTGCCTGTCTCCTTTTCTCCAATCTCCTCTCTTTCCATCCTCCATCCCTTTTTCCAGCTGCCTTACGGTTGCTTGACAACCTGCCAGGATAAAGGAGATGTGTAATGGGGGAAGAAAGGAGGAAAAAGATGAGAGTAAAGCTAAATCTCACCCACGTCTCCCTGGACATACCTGCTCCTCGTGGGGAGTCCAATTTCATCATACCGTTTCAGTTGTGGGATTGATTTCAGCCGTTGGTCAAAAGCCCAAAACTTCCCAAGGGAGGGCATTTTCTCAGATTTAATAAACAGAAATAGAATGCCAAAATCATAAAAAATAAAAAAATGCATCGCCTTTAGCTGAGCTCATCTAAAATAATCCACTTGGTCCAATTTTTCCTCTATCAGATGTAATTTGAAGCATCATGCTAAATCACAAAATGGTTGCGAAAGAAAAGAGGAGGCAGAAAGCAAACAGGAAAAAAATGGGAGGAAAGGAAACAAAAGGAAAATAAAACATACAGGGATATGAGTGCAAGTAGAATGAAAAAGCAAAGAGGTGATGCAGGAAAGAAAGGGCAATTGAAAGCGGAAAGGAAAGACGATAAAACAAAACAAGGGAAACAAAGGAAACTGGAAAACGGAAGGGTAAAGATAGCAATCAGGATTAGAAAGGGTAAAATAAGGACAGAGAGCAGTAAAGAAAGGGGTAATGATAAGAGGAAAAGAACAAAGTAAATAGGAAAAGGGAAAGGAAAAGAAAAGTGGAGTGGAGTGGAAGGGAAGGGAATAAAAAAGCAAAAGAAGGATGCAGTAAAGAAAGGGGAAATTGAACGGAATAGGGGAGGGTATAAAACAGAAAAAGACAAGAAAGGAAAGACAAAAAGGGGGAAAAAATAGTAACACAAAAATGATCTTGTGGAGGACTGTAAACCATGAAAAGGAAATCAATTGCAGTAAAGATGTCTTACAGAACACTGTGTGCAATTCTATGCCAACCACTTCACCACATTTACAAACACAAGCAATTCCCTGAGGTGCTTTTATTACAGACAAACATTTCTGCTTTCACAGCATGGCTATGTGTAAACCCACTCTTGTTCTTTAATAGCATTCAAAAATACAGGCTATTTTGCAGTAGAATAAACTTGTAAAGTCTTTGCCTCCTCAGAGCTCAGAATAAGAGTAAGTGTGTGTGTTGGGTTTGTGTTCCAGAGGAGGGGTGATGTCTGCTGTCCCCAACCTGCTGCTGGAGTCTGATGTTCACCCTATTTATCTCCCGTTTACATAGGCCACAGGTTTTAGGGAGCTTTCATTTTGTATATATATATATATATATAATTATATATTATTCAGGAAAATAAGATTTTCTCATCAGAGGGATAAAATGTGTACACCATCCTGAAAGTTACTAAATAAAAAATAATCTGGTGTAAATTTAAGGCAATTTTCTTGATCAACAGGTAAGTGTGTTGAACCAAAAACATTTAACGAGAAATAATTTATTGACAATTAAAAGTGTTATATAGCCCACTGAATCATTCTTAGACTTAATGCTGACAACAATGGAACCGCTTGGAAAAGAACTGTCAGGAGACTTATTTCTCAGCACAAAAGAGGAGAGTGGTACAAGAGGATTACCAAAGCAAAAAGTGTGAAAATATAGCAAAAGTAACACAGAAATTCAAAAACAATGGACTTGTGACAAGACTCCTGAAATAATCGGGCCTTCATGATTTCACTATCCAGATCGGTACTACCACGATTACCCCTTCAAAGTCTGTCAGAAATCTGGGAGTGATCTTTGAGGACCAGCTGACCTTCAATGACCACATTGCAAAGACGGCTCGATCATGCAGGTTTCCACTGTACAACATCAGAAGGATCAGGCCATTCCTAACTGAACAAAGCTACGCAACTTCTAGTGCAGGCCATGGTCATTTCCAGACTGGACTACTGCAACACTCTTCTGGTTGGGCTTCCTGCAAGTGCAATCAAACCCCTACAACCTATCCAGAACGCAGCAGCTCATCTGGTATTCAACCAACCGAAAAGGACTCATGTCACACCATTCTTCATCTCACTACACTGGCTCCCTCTCTCAGCACGCATCAAATTCAAAGCACTGACTCTTGCATACAGAAATTACACAAACTCAGCACCTTCATACTTCCATTCATTGGTACAACTCTACACACCTACCAGAAACCTTCGATCGATCAACGAGCGACGACTCGTGGTTCCATCACAGAGAGGTAAAAGAACGATCACAAGAACATTTTCATTCACCACCCCCGGCTGGTGGAACGCCCTTCCCTTTCCTCATCCGGAATGCAGATTCCCTGTCGAAGTTTAAAAGACTACTCAAAACGCACCTCTTCCATGACACACACACTCAATAATAAAAAAAAATTCCTTTTCTCTATTCCCCATGCTTGTGTTCAAAATGTTTGAAACTTTGTATTGTAAGCGCTCTTATGTGTTTTTGTATCCTTTGGACAAATAGCTTCTATACTCCTCAAATGGTAAGTCGCTTTGGATAAAAGCGTCTGCTAAATGAGTAAATGGGTAGATGACGTGACGCCTGTTTTTTCTGTAACTAAGTGTAAATGTTTACTGAACTGCATTTCTCAACTAAAACAACACATGCCAGTGGGGCATAGAACATCATTTTATTTCAACATTATGATTTTGGGACGTAAAATGTATTTGGTGGTATTCATATTTCAAGATGAATAGCAAAATGTCCTGCGGTGTGACTGTAACATTGATGACTCCTCAAATGTAAATATTAGTAAAATAAAGCAGATATGTCTGGAGCAGCTAATAAATGCCTTGGCATTATTTTGTATGTCTTTGCTTAATTATCTTAAGTTTTCAAAATGCTAAAAAGTACTAAAATAGTATTTACAGTACATTTAGTTTTGTAACACAATTGCTGTCCTGCAGTGTGACATAGGATATTCGATTTTTGTACTAGCAGTTACATGGACAGCCATAGGGGTCTTTTAGTCAACACCCCTACCAGGAAATTCCCCAGATGTTTGGGTGTGCTATAGAGGTTAAAAGGTGACTTTTAATCTCTTATTAATTTGATAAATTTCATAATTTCTGTCAGACCATTAACATGTCCATTTTTGATAGTCCTGTGGTGTGACTGATCTAGTTTGAAAAAAAGAAAGAAAACTATTTAAAAAGAACAATCATATTCAGGTTTAAAACAATGAACTTATTCAGTTACTATAATGTCCAAGCTCAGTCTTGTAGAGCAATGACTCAAAATGGCTGCCAAAGTGAAAAAGTCTTGTGGTAATAATTACCACATAAGACGTTACACAGACAACCGTGCGCACAGCCCAAATCCTCAAAGCCGTGCGCACAGACGAGACATTACGGTAGTGTCAGAGCTCTGCCAAAAAACCAAGAAATTACTAGATCGAATGCGGCAGAACCCTGACAGTCATGTTTATGATCTTATCTTTTGTTAGTGACAATACAGATCAAATGTCTCTTCACTGGAATCTTTGTTTAAAGAGCTGAATTGATGATTTAAAAGGCTTTTAATTATTTCAGCATGATTGTAATTACTTTCTCCTGAGATAAGACAAGTTTAGTCTTTTAAGTTAAAAATAGAAATGAATGGTTTTTATGACTGGGTCTGATTTGACGCCTCCAAAATGTAAATTTTTCAGTATGTCTTGTTCACTATGTTTTTAGTTTAAATTCATACACTAAGTAATAAGATTGTACTGATATGCTGCATTTTTTCATTAATGTTCAAATAGAGATGCAAATAAAAAAAATTGTTACAAAAGTATTTAATAGATTTCACCATAAATGTTCATACAGTGTCTCATTTCGTCCTGTGGTGTGATGGGAAGTCCTGTGGTGTGACATCACTTCAAACACAATTAAATGACTTTTACTATGTTAACTAGCTTAAATAATTATATGCATTTAAAAACATTGCATAATATAACTATATAAAAAAAGAAATAAACATTTAAAAAAAAATCTAATTTTACACAATATTTCCACTGGAGTGAGTGGTAAAAGATGGCACAAGCAACGAATATAATCAAAACACAGCTGTGGAAAAAAAATATTTGCAGAATTTTAATGATCATTCTTTAAGAATACTTGTTAAAGTATACCTGATTTGTATTTGAAATGAATAATATTTAAATATCTGAATTTTATAGTAATGTCATGTCACACCGCAGGACATAATTTGCCTGGCGCTGTGAAAAAAGCTTAATAAATTACATAATGAGGAAAAAAATCGGCTAACCTCTAACAGTTTCAAAAACAACAGTATTTGAACTTTACAAATGCATACAATTCTCAAGCAATTTAGAACTTTTTTTTTAAAAAATGCTGTTTCACCCTTATTTGTCAACTGCCCAAATGTAAATGTTAAGATTTCATTTAGTGATGAGTGATTTTTTAGTCTCAGAGCCAGCAAAAGCTATGAAAAGAGTGATTTGTTTATCTCACAGAGTAAGATGCAGTCTGCAGAAGTGAAATTCATGGATGTTGTCCACACTGGAACTATCTACTGTAGCCAAAGCACAATAAAGTCAATTAGCCTTTTCCAAAATACAGACTTCTGGGAATACATAAACTACTCTCAAGCCAAATATTTTGGATCTAACAGTCAGAGGAGTACAGTGATGTTTCTCGTATATTTTTACTTTTACTAAGGAGATGTTTAATACATTTCATTTGTACCATCTTTCTATGAATTGCATTAGTTGATGGTGTACTTTTGATGTATAGAGGGGGTATACTCATTTAAGCTGTGCACTGTGTATATGTAACTTGTAAACAATCTAATTTAGATTATGATTTTGGAGGGAAAAGAAAGTCTAAAACAGACCAAGATTTTCCATGGATAAGATGTCACAAATTATTGTGACACTATTGTGTCTGCCCCTCCCCCCAAAGAAATATTATGCAGGCGGGACTCATGAATATGCATGATTATTTTGGGATGAATAAATTCATAGCTTTTGAGTTTTCTTCCACAAATAATTCAGCACTTGCAAATCTTTGAATTTCAAAGCATTCACAGCATGTGCATGCATTGATTTAAAAAAAAAATCTTTCAGGAAAAAAAGTAGTGATAAAAAGTAATGATTCACAAATTGGTTGGTGCATGAGACACCAATCCTGCTTCTCATAATTTTATAAGCATGTAATTTTAGATTTATGCAGAAACCTAAAGGAGGTTTGCTGACTTTGCCATTTCCGCAATAATAATCTTGTCTTATCTCTTCATTTAGTCTGTTTTGTGCCACCACACCTCATTATTCCTTCTCCCCTCTGCTTACACTTCCCTGAAAAGCTCCCAAATAACCCTGAAGTGCCTATTCACCACATTAATGTTGTGCTAGAGCAACAAAGAGAGAGAAGAGCAAAGGAAGGTGGGAGTGTAGCAAGGGGGGCTTATATATGCTCAGTGACAAAAGAGCCTGGCAGGTCTGAAAGCAGTATGGACCATCACACAAAAACAGGCAGCAAATAGGCTTTACAAACACATCACTTCACTTCTAACGTGCCGTTACGGCCAACACAAACAAAAGCAAGACCAAAACATACAGCAGCCGCGAGTCGCCCTGGCGTCTTTTACGGTTTTGCGGGCGCTAACGGGGACAATTATTGCCACCATAAGGCAAATAATTGGTGGAGGATCTAGATTTAATTTAGTCACTATCGGTAAGAAACAAACTGGCAGCGCCAGAGGTCTGACATTGTCTGATAAGAGCTCTGCCACCAGCTAGGCCTGATGAGAGTGCACCCTAAAACACACACACACACGCACACACAGCTATGAATGGTGAATACATCCACCATTAGAGACCCAATGACATATGTAATGACAGTGGTTCTCAAACTGTGCCCCACTGGTGGTCTATGAAGGCTTCCAACTCATCTGTGAGATGAGTGATTGATAAAAAAATCTAAATAAACAATTTAATATAATTGACAACTGAATATAATTTAATATTAGAGTATAAGAGTAATGTTTCTCTTATATTATAGTTATCCTATTATTTAACTGTTTATGCAAATTTTTTACAGTTATATTAACTGTTATCTAATGCTCACTTAAACTTAAATACTGTTAAATTAAATCACAGCAGTTAGAGTTCCTACTAGAACCAGGAAGTATGACCATATTAGCCCGGTTTTGTCAACACTAAATTGGCTCCCTATTAAACATCACATTCATTTTAAAATCTTGCTAATTACTTACAAAGCATTAAATGGATTAGCTCTCTATTACTTGAGCGAGCTCTTAAGGTACTATAGTCTATTGATCATTTCAAAATGAACTGCTGGCGGTAGATCCTTTTCGTATACAGGACTAGGCAAAACAACCTTTGTTGCATTTATTTCCTGTTGCACTGCTTTGAAACGATCTGTATTGTAAAAAGCACTACAAAAGAAGCTGACAAATTTTTAGACTTTTAGTTTTAGTCATCAGCCTGTAAAAGTAAATATCGGCTAATTTTAATATCTGTTCATCTCTAGAATTATCTGACCTCTTTAGCATTTCTTTCTGTTGTCTGAATTCAACTGACAGTTGATATATCAGTGTACATACATCAGTCCAACAACAGTCTATGAAAGTCAAAAGAATAGTTAATTTGTTATTTCGAGATATATGAAATAAACACATTTAGGGGTGTTCTACAAGTTTTGTTTTACTTTTGAAAGCTTGATAAATCACTGCTTTTGTGGTTACAATGGAATCGTAAAATACCAGTGCATTGTTTGTGTGGCTATCCAAAACAAGCTCACTACACTAGAAAGAAGACAAAAGACACAGTCAAAAATGTGTATAAGAGACACTGAGAAAGCAGCAGCACATGCAATCCTACAATACAACTGAATAATAAACAAGCATGTCACCAAACAAAGGAGGTGTCTATTGTCCATACGAGTGTCTTATCAGTCCACTCAATGCTGATTTAGCGAAGTGCTGATAGGACAGAATGAGAAAGCATCAAGAATTCAGTGCTCGTTATCACTGGGACGTCTGTGTGTGTGTGTAGAGCCTAATGTATTCTGGCAGCCATGTGCTAGGCTGTATGTGTGTACCCTAATGTATTCTTACAGCCATGCGGAGGGCTGGGCCACTTAGCATGCGCTACAGGTTTCCTTTGTCCCCCGAGACAGTGATGAACGAGTACTTCTCTCACATAAAGACCTGGGAGTTACACCCAGCAAGCTCAAACGCAAACACTCGCATACACACACTCCACAAGTGAAGTGACACACTCCAATGAGCTATAATTAAAATAGCCCTGAAATAAACATATTCAACTGACAAACGGGCTAGAGCTCTTCCTGTAGAGGCGTGTAGGACCATGTGTGAAGAAACACGAGACACATGGCCTCTGTTACATGCGGCCTCGCAGTATGTCAGCCCATATACATATGTATGATGTTGTGATACATGTGTGCTGGCATCTGCGAGGATAAGCTGCACCTGAATTATGTACAGTAAAGCTCTAATCATTCAATAATAGAACATATGAAATGCTTGCAAGGATAACGTACATACTGGCTAACTGAATAAATGAACAGTGCAACAAAACATTACACGCATCAGCTCCATCAGCTCCTTCATTGAGGAGTAATGAATATTATGGAAATAATCAATTGCACCGGTTCCTTTTCTTATATGGGCATCATGCTCGTTCAAACTGTTAGAGCACATGCAATTTTAATAATAATAATATTATATACATACATGCACGCACATGCATACATATAATTAATAACAGCTACATGTGGTATTTCTAGCCTTAATCAAAGCAAACTTCAGTTACTTTAACTTGCTTCTCTTTGCTATGTGATGAGAAGTGTGAAAATGTGTGTTTTTTTAATTAGTCTCTGTTGTGGACATTATTGCAGAGCTCTGGGACGTTTTAGCGCCTGAGGCGCAGCATCACACACTTAGGTCTGTTAATAAGCTGTCCACAAACACAACATCTGGACTCGTTCTGCTACTTTTAACTGTCTATTTCTCTTTTCTCAAGAGCAAAACTTTGATATCTTACTTTTATGAAAGTGCAGAAATTGATGTAGTGTATTCCAATAAAATCTACTTCATCAACAATTGTTAAATAAAAAAAGTTAAATATTTTGCACATTCTATAGTAGTAATATTTTCATATGCTCATCTTCTGCTTCATCTAGATTGACAAATCTTAAACTATTCCGTTTCTCAATCCACTGCAAAGAGAGCAATTTCTAAGGTAGTCTAATTATCATAGTTGTGCACAGTTGTGAAAGGGGCTTTTTCAGGAGTGGTACATTTTACTACAAAGGCAGACATTAAGCCTCAGAATGAGCAGTTCAAAGACAGAAGGGACTTTGTGTAAGGATGGCAGTCAGCTCACCTTTCTGCAGGGTTAGTGATGACAAGTGACAGTCCACAGCGGCAATGCTTGAACATGGCTCTCTGTTTTGGTGTAAAGACACTCAGCCAGGGATAATCTGGACAGCAAACACTGTTATAAAATCACAAGTAAAACAATGAAGGCGACACATATCATATATTTGTTCATTTGAAAATTAAGTCTAAGAACACACTGACAAATTATGTATAAAGCCACACAATAATGCTGCATCAGAAATGGCTGAGTAATCCATGTCTGAGCCGATTCCAAAGTTTGAAAAGGTGCAGGTTTTACACTTCATATATTGATTTTTTTTAGTTTTACTAAACATTTAGTAGTTGTACTAGATGGGCGATGTTGAAATCAATTGTTTTTATTCACTGCTTCAAAACGAGTATCAAACTGACCAAGCCATTAGTGAAACAACCACTGTTACACTTTTTGTGTAACAGTGGTTGTTTGTGCAAAATCACTCAAACTTTGATGCACAGTAGCCACATTTGTCCCCTACAAATAAAACTCACTTGGACACGTTCTACACAATCACAGATTATGTGAATTAATGTCAAAAATAAAAATATTAGTTGTCACAACCTACCCCACTACTGGGATGAGTTGCAATGAGAGGTAACTTTTTGATATAAGATTCACATTGTCCAATTTAAGCAATAACCTTTTTGAAGAATAAAGAATGAAGTACAGTTTAAACTGACAAAAAAAAAACTCTATTGGATCTTTCACTTCAAGCAATTTCATTTGAATATACTGTACATCACAAGAGACTATCACAATTTCTGTTTTATGCCAACTACAATGATATTATAGATTATACTTTGTACTTGAAAGTAAAAAAATAAGGTATTTTTAAAATAATATTTTTACAAGGAAATAAGGATTCTAAACACTTGCTTGGTTATTTCTAAAGCACACTTAAAGGTAATGTGTTAACAAGCTTATGTGTTACCGCTATGTCGTATTCGTAATGTTGTACCTGGAGCTGTTCAGACTTCTGTGTTTCTATGTCTATGTCTGCAGCAGTCATGCGGTACAACTATAGCTCTAAGTTGTTTATGTTCATCATAGTTTTATGAACTTTATGTGCTTTGAGGCACGAGGTAATGTAACACCGTCTCTAGTCTTGTGATGGTTTGCAGACTCTGCTATGTGTGTGTTGCATTCATGTGTTTTAAAGGAGGCGTAGCTTTGAAGAGCGCTCTGAAGGGAGAGTGGAATTTTATCCTTTCAAAGCTAGCTTGCTAATACTAGCCTGTCCGAAATTACCCACCCTACATTTAAAATAGTTTTAGATCATTAAACAAGAGCTTAACCTTAAAAAAGTGCTGTCTTTTCTAGTTATCAACTTACTGGGAAGGAAGGCAACCTAACCTGCCTTAAGTCTCAGACACAGCCTATATATGATTTGAGCTTGAGTTGACAGAAACATGGAGAGTGTCGCAGTCTTTCGCTTCTCCTTTCTCCTCAGGGCTTCCCACTCTCTTTTCTCCGAGAACATTCTGGGCAATTATTCCAATTAACTACAGAGCGAAGTTATTAAGCATATGCACAGATCACTGAGGGAGAATTTCACCAGGTGTTTCTCACTCTCTATAGCCTCCTTTGGGCCTGCTCCACCATTTAGAGGGGGGAAAGAGAAACAGAGTGTGGAATTTCTCAGTCCTGCTCGTGTCAGACTCTATCGTTCGTCTCTCAGGGACAGCAGATGCTCACTCGGTAATTATTTTCAGTGTGGAAGCTGGCGGCTGACAGAGTAGATGTGCATCACTCTAAATTGGCTGGGAGTGACCCCTGGCCGTCCAGGAGCACACGGGGCATGCAGAGATGGAGGGGAGGGGAGGCGAAGGAAGACAGAGGTCCTGGCGTACTAACAAGCAGCCAAGTCAGGACACAGAGAGCCGCAAGCATCAGTCTGACCTGCACAAACTTTATTCCTTCTCTGTGTCTGATTCACCTTTTCTTACTCTTATACTTTTCGATTGTTCTACCTTCTTCTGACTAACAAGCAGTCAAATGTTTATGTGGGATCTTTGGCGAGCTCAGCATCACTCAGCGGTCCCTTCAACAACCTAACGAGGATGTATTAGACCACTTGCAGCAACCTAACTGGACCAGGGCTGCATCTAGTCACACAGGAGGAAACCCACAAAGAATCAATTGCATTCACCGACAATGGCATTTATTTGCACACACTCTCTGAATCATTTTAGATAAAGGAACTATGCAAAAAGTAACTCGGCAAACATGACCACAAAATCCAGTGAGCACGGTGCATTTCTTCATCTTGCAGCCCAGTTCTGGAGGTTGTAGGACAGAGAGACATTACAAGAATGATGGCATGTCTTTTAGAAGGGCCAGTCTGGTTTTTGGTAATGTTTGTTTACTGGACAAGACAATTATAATTAATTGAAAAATATTGGAGCTAAAGAAGCAACAGTGGTCAGGTTTTAGTGGTCAGGACTCTACAATACCTTGTTTTTTCCTTCCTTTATCTTAAGCAGCCCATGATTTAAAAAAAAAAAATCATATCTTCCATATCTACAGTCTATATAAATGCATAAATTCATACACATTTGCCAAAAATTGATGACACAGAAAAACAGACATTTAAGTTGGCAAGGCATAAAACTAGCAATATGAGATGAATGTACGATTTTCATTGTCAAAGCAGAAGTGGACTTAAAGTTGGTTATGACAGCCAGCCTCCCTTATAGTGTGTAATTTCATTAATATGAAAGGTTGGCCAATAAAGACAGTCAATATATTGTTCAGTATGTTGAGAAATTTCCCCACTGTGCGATGAATAAAGGTTTATCTTATCCTATGTTGATGTTTTTTCTAGTTTGGTATGTTTGCACAAAGCTTACAGTCAAAAATATGTTACTAATTATAACTTTATAGTTAACTTATATGCAAGTACACTTAAAATGAACACCAAGTTAAGTGAACTTAATTATTTAAGTACATTATATAAGCACCAAGTTTGGTGAACTTAATTTAAGTACAGTCCACTTGAGCGCCAAGTTAGGTAAATTTGAATATTAAAAGTTTTATTAATTGAATTGAGGGAACGAGTTTACTCAATCAGCTGAATTCACTCAACTTATTAGGGTTTTCAGTGCACTGGCCTTTTCGTTGAGCCCTAATGTATTAAGATGGCCACTAAGACAACTGACTAGGGACTTTGGGAAAAAAAAAAAATTTGAGGAAAATTTTTTGCAAATGCTCCACTCACTGTTTCTTTATGATTCTGAAAGTCAGTTTTCAATATTTTGTGAGGGAATGCAAGGCCTAACCTCTCTCTCTCCAAATTGATCCAGAGAGAGGCTAACTTTTCTGCGTGATCCTAGGTCAGAGTTAAAAGGAGTCAGAACATGCTGACATCACAGCAGCATGCAATTATCACCTCTTATTCAGAGAAGTCTCCAAACCGGCTGTCCTCTCCTTAGACACATATTTCTGAACCATTATGAGTAATTTCAACATGTTTGAAGTTTGCCCTCAGAAGATCTTGACATCATTAGCATTAATATTAGACAACTGCGCAGAGCTGTGATGAGTTTAACCATCGGAGAGTTGAATTCATTAATTGACAGTTATTAACACACAAAGGTAGCTTGTCCTCTACTAGAACGACACTTTAAATTGATTCTGAGTGGCTCAACCAGACGTTTAATTTGGAGAGGCAGAGTAATTCTCTGAATGTCCTCTTGACAAAATAATTCTCCTCTCTCCCTGAAGGACGTTTGTCCTCTTAAACTACTGAAAACAATTTAAGAGTCCTTCTGATAAAATAGATCAAATGTTGTTTAATTAGTTTAAAGGAGTGGGTGATTTCTGGTTAATTAAGGCTCTATTAACAGTGGTGAATCCTCATTAAATAAAGAGCATTATTAACCAAATAATGCCCTGTACAGAAAGATCACATTTATCATGGGGTGCCTTTTCTTCACTTCTAAAAATAAGGGTTCTTCATTGGTACCTACGGGTCCATGAAGAACATTTCACATCCATGGAACCTTTCCATGACACAAAAGGTTTTATATACTGAAAAAGTTTCTTCAAATTATTAAAATGCTCTTCAAACTAAGAAAAACATGGTTCTTTTAACCCTAGAATGCATAAAGAGAGTCAAAGTTTGATTGAAAACAGTCTTTTTGGATACATTTATGTCAATAATATTAATTTTCTTAAAAATGTATGGATTACTTAATCTGTTATGACCATGATTTGTATTTGCCAATAGTCTTCTGCCATGATTCTGAAGTTAACATCCAATGGGCAGTATTATTCATTGACCATTGGAAAGTCGTTGTGAATGGCAGATAAATGACACAACTGACTCTATAGCTCACATTCATGCTTGGTAATGCTCATATAAACATGCATACTACAATTTCAGATGCAGCAGACAAGTAGAAAAAGGCTACAAGAAAGGACTGAAGGCCCAAACAAAGGAAGAGGTGCAAACTCTGCCCAAAAGTTATGCTCAGTACATTTCATATAAGATTTGCACCTTTCTGTCTCTGTCTGAAAAGACACGGTCATGGACAAAACATTTTCTCATGGTCTGTGAGAAACGTGGGGGGTGAAGGTTCAAACTTTTAATATACTCTACAGTATATCTGAGTGCATTTTAAAAATAATAAATTTCATGCAATGCATATATACAAAAATTTGTGTTTCATCAAATCTTTTAACTATTATTTAAGAAGGATGCTTATTTTTTCCATTCATTGCAATACGGGTCACTTTGACCCGATTTATGATTTTTTTTTTTTTTGTTCATGAATTCTGAGGTTAAGAATTGTTTACTAAAATGTTCTTTAGGGGTACCTAAAATTGCTCTTCTATGGCATCGCTGCAAAAAAATAAATGAATAAATAAATTTTGAACTAGGACTTTTGCTGGATAGAGATGGGCATTACTCTATCAAATGGAATGTGACATAAAATAATGAGCATAGTACATATGTTAATAATAGATTTAAATACCTTGTTATGATACATAAATTGCAATGTGTGATAGAAGAGACATGATAGTTGCACCAATTTCAGATGAACGGTTGCCATGGACGATGGCATATTTTAGGAATATTTGACCACTGAATGCCAGGACTGACCAGCTTCAAGCACTAAATAATTCTAACCCAATACACTTTATGAAGAATTAAATAATTCAGCTGAACTTCAGCTTTTTAACTTCAGCTATTTATGCATATTTTCAAACTAGAGATCAAACCATAATTGGCGGGCCCCCTACTGAACATCCCTGGTATTGGGCCTCTGGGGAACTTAAGCAACAGGCCTGGATCAAGTCATCAGAAAATAATGAAGAAAAAAAAACTAACTTTACTTACTGTGGGTTTCAATTTATACTCAATATTTCAAACTAATCATCCTCATCTTACTTTTCTTCAACTTTTATTATTAATGCTGCTTTTTTGTTTGTTTTCATTCCAATGCAATATTCCATGAAAAAGAAGAGACTAATGCAGCATTACATACAAATAAGTTTTAACATCCACGAGGCCACAATCTATTTTGCCCTGGTCTGCTCCGGCATCATCCGCACTGAAATATAATACCCTCAGAACTCTGGAAGGATTTTCTCCCATTGCATCACAGGGTATGAATTGATGGGCACTATCACATGTGAGCCAAGCAATCGAGTCTTAGATTAGATCCATATGTTCTCAGAGAGCCAGGTCAACTGCAGATACGCATTTGCTGTCTCTCTCTCCTGCTCTGACACAGGGGAATGAATGAGTGTAATTTCAGAGAAAGGGTGAGGGAGAGCCAGAAGGATGGATAGAGAGAGGGAGATAGAAACTTTCCCTTGAAAGTGTGCGGAAATCATTACGGTGCAGAAATCTGAGCATTTGTATAGAATAAACAATCCGAGTTCTGTAAGCAATACTGACAGAAAATAACATTTGGAAAATTATTCTAAGAATAGGGTCGATAAAAAGTAAGTAAACATCATGTACTCTCATTTCTGCTCTGTGGGTTCAAAGAAATTTCAGAAGATTACTTTTTTATAAGGCTGGAAAAGGGTGCATTTAAGAGCTCTGAGCCATTTATAAATTATATTATTAAATATTATATATTTTGTGGAGTGCAAAGCTCAGTTCTGCAGGTAAACTGCAGGAATAAAGTACAGCATGAACTCGGCTCTTCTCACAGAATTAAATGAAGCCTTCAGGAGTTTTCTGATGTTTCAGCTAGTTTTTAAACGCAGAAGGCCCTGTCATAAAAAATGCTATGATGAAAGGAACCAAATTAATATCAGAAAAGAGTTATTCACAACCTGAATATTTGTCAGTTTGGCTGAGACGACATGTAGGATGGAAGAGGACGCTTTTAAAGTACATGTCCAACGTATACGTGTTCCAATTCCATCTCCCTATCACACACATTCTTGAATATGCGTAATGGTTATACTGCATAAAACAACATATTCAATCCCCTAACACCCCTAAACCTAACCATTACAGAAAACTTGTGCAATTTTTTTAATGAAAAAAGAAAAACAGTTTAGTTTGTTTTTTTAAACCATTTGGTTTATGAGGACACAGGAATTAGCACACGTCATTATACACATCATACACCCCATAATACTGTATATACACACACACACCTTTTCCCCATTTTCAGCCTATTTTTAAATTTGAGAAATAGACACAATGAAAACCTTATCAAATTGCAAACAAATGAAGGCTAATCTTGCTGCTATAGCCAGCAGAATAGGTGGAGAGAGTCAATAGACGTGAGCCGAAAGGCAAGATCAGCTTGATTAGGGAGAAGGACGGCCAGCGCATCCAACAGAGAAAATTACCCTCAGGTACACACCACGTGTCCACAGTCACAATCTCATGTAGTCCTGCCTCTAATCTTTCAAACACCTTCATTAAGGATTAAAAGGCCTTTCTATTTGCCTGCAAATGTAATGTGATTTTGAAAATCAGAATCTAATCAAGGTAGCTTTGACCTTTTGGTCCAGTAGAATTATTGTTGGATGAGCAGTCTCATTCGGTTAGGCTCGTCATTTAGGTTGTTAGTCAGCTTCTAATGCTGGAAGTGTCAAGGGGCTTCTTAACACGCATTGTGGCGTCCTCTTGTGGCTGCCTCTCAAACCAAAATACACACACATAGTGCCTTCCAGCCATGGCACCAACAGACCTTAATATCATGACATTTTACAGAATGAATACCATTATTAACACGGTTCTCCAAGGCACTAAGGATATCTAAGACCACCATGAAATAGCAGACCACTCCTTTAGCTCAAATCTGATAGACCAACTAGACTGAAGGGAATTCTGAAAACATTGTACCTACACTAGCTTTCAAATGTTTGAGGTCAGCAAAAAAGGACTTTGTGTGTGAACAAATTCTAGCATTCTTTATCAATTAAAGAAACATGACAGAGTTGAGGTTTGGGTTGTCATGTGTAATAATAACTTTAATGATTCAGTTCCACATAACTACTGTCATCTCCATCATCCAGAGATCAGCTTTACAGGATAGAAAACAATTCCAACTAAAAATAAAACAAAAGACATAAATACGAATCGATGAGAAGATGCAAACGCAACACCCGATAGCATGATTGCCCAGCAGACCCGTGAAACCTTCAGCAGGAGTTTGAGTGCTCTGAAATCCATCACAGAAACAAACACAATCTTTCAGTGACTTAGGAATGAATCCCAGTGTTAGTACCACATGGAATAACTGCCACTAATTGCCAAATTCTAAAATGTTTAGATTAATTGTACGTAGTAAGCACTTTAATTTGACTGACTTGAACTAATACCCTGAGCAACAAAGGAGTTTTATTATTTTTTCTATCTCTCTCTCTCTCCAGACCAGAGCTTTATCTCTTCTTCACAGTGCCAAACTGGATTCAGTTTTGTTAAATATAGACATGCAGTTCAAGTTTCGGTCATTAACATTTTTTGTCATGTTTTAGAAAATCTTACATTAAAAACAACAATATTGTGATATACATGTGTTTTACTAATTACAGTAACCGTTTCTACTGTAATACATTTTTCAAATGTAATTCACCCCTGTAATGCAAAGCTGAATTTTCAGCTCCAGTCTTTAGTGTGATCCTTCAGAAATAATTCTGAAAAATGTCTTATTCTTCTTAAACATTTCTTATTATTATCAATGTTGAAAACCGTTGTTCTGCTTAATATGCTTGTGGAAACGTGACTTTTTTCCCCTCAGGATTCTTTGAAAAATTTAAAGTGAAAAAGAACAGCATTTATTTGAAATAGAAATATTTTGCAACATCATAAAATAAAAGTCTCTCAATTTAATGCACCCTAGCTAAATAAAAATATTCATGTCTCAAAAAAAAAAAAAAAAAAAAGAGGGGAAAAAAGATGAATGACCACAAACTTTTAAACGGTAGTGTATATACCAAGACATAAAAATTAAAAAAATTTGACTATGATCATTTTCATCATCTATTACTGCGCAATGCTTGCAATTAACGATGCATGGCTCTTGTGATACTGAGAATCACACCAATGCCGGGAACAACTATTTGTTCCCCAATTCATTATTGCCTACATTCATTAAATATTAATCAGCTAAAAGGAATGAAGACATTATTAGGCCAATTACATTATAATAGACCCACACCAACAGTTTACATATATTTATCAATATACCAACTACTTCTTGAGGACACTGTACAGTAGGTACCAATCTTGTAAAAATAGCTGATGTACCACCATCATTGCTTTTTGTGCCATTTATTAAGATGAAACCTAAAAATAAAATATTCAATTGAAATCATTTAACACTCTTCACGCTCAAACTCTGAAACTCTGTAAAACACTTGTGAATTATCATTAATTTCACAGATATATTTTACAAAATGGAACAAGTCGAGTGCCACAGAAACGCTGGCACTCATGTGTCAGCCATACAGACGCTTGCAAAACGAGTATGAAACATGTCAGAAATCATTTAACATATTCCCTAATATAATGTTATTGTCTACTTTTACAACTTGGATGAGAAGGAAGCACAATTGTATTTGTTCCACTGTAGTGTATGAGATACAATCAAAACAACAGATGTCACAGCAAAAACACTATAAACTTCTTTTTTTGACTGGTACAACAGGAGATTTCAGTTGCAATTTATGCAATTAATAGCATAAAGCAGATTATGCTAATGCACATCCCTATTAGGGTGATTTATTGCTGAAGGTTTATGGTGGTCAATATTACTCAACAGTCTTTTTTTATAGGATTAAACTAACTGAGCAGTACATGAGATTTCATTAACAGAAAAACCTTGCAGTGATGATTTTGGTTTCCAATATTGATTCATCCTACATACATTTTTAATGATTTAAAAGAGGTCATGAACTGGATTATTATTTTTACTATTTTATAATGTTTCCTGAGGTGCACCTCTAACACTAGCATGATTTCCACATCAAAATTTTTCATTAGAAGTAAAACGCCATTTTATAACTTTGTTTTAGCCCTCTGATTGAACGGAAGGGGCATATGAGTATTGCACGTGTAACGCTCGTAATTTTTACTACTACAGCAGTCAAAATAAACTAATAACGAAAAGGTTTTATAGCATTATATTTAGATCTGCTCCCATTATATGAAAGTTTGCAGCAATGAGTATTGTGGCCAATGACGGACATTGACTCATGATTGTAACTCATTTTCTGCACTCTCACAAATGCTTCCATCATAACTAACAGTGCAAACACAATGAAAATAAGAGATTAGCTGCGCAGTGTAGACGGCATCATTGATTATAACGAGAATTTTGGCAAGAGTCCAGAACTCAGTCACTGATAAACTTGCAGTGTGTATTTGAGGAAGCCTCATTGATCACTTTCTGTATATCATTTTAATCACAATTTTAAAAAGACATAATTTTTATGCTACTGTGAGAAACAGTTGGCTTGATTTACTAACACAAACATTTGAGACAAAGAACGTCTGCCTGTACATGAATCATTACATCTCAGAAATCACTGATCGCAGATTAGGCACTAGAACGAACACTGTTACTTGCAGTAAAAGATCTGTTTGCAAAGCCTGCGCTGAAATTGCTACTGATTTTCCCCAGAATCCACAGTGAAATTTACCAAACAAACAAATCTACTGAGACATTCACGTAGTTTAAAAATAAATAACCACTTTTTTATCATTAGGATCCTTTGGAATGTAGTTATTTTTAGTGTAATAATCATGTATCTTTCTTCTCACCTCACTAAGGCACCGGTGGGCGGGGCCAAATATTTGATGATGTAGAGGGGGTCTTTATTTGCACCGTTACATCATAAATGTGACAGAATCCAAAATGAGTCGTGTTCCAAGCTTTGTTTCAATAAAAGCGGAGTTCTGAAACTTACAGAAAGCTTTTATAGTACCGTACAATGATCTCGTACCTGCCTAAAGATCTAGGAAAATTCGATTTCTCAATTCATGACCCCTTTGAATGAAGTACGTATATGCATTTAGCACGCTACAGGAATGATCAAGCAAGAAGTATCAGTGTACACGCATACAAACTTCAGGAAGTCTCTTTTTTTTAAAGGGCTTGCAGATACGTACCTCACATTCAAAACCAATGCAGGTTATTAAAAGAAGAAAAAAAAAACTCTAGGGATCACACACACCGTATATCTGTACTTACAGTAAAAGTGCTATAACGTCAATATTGGTCTTCTTTTTATTCTTCTCTTTTCTTACAGAACTAGTGAACAGTCTTTGGTCAAAAATAAAAAAACCTTTCAAGGCTTTTTATAGAACAACAAATCAAGGCTTCCTCCTTATTCAAAGCAACAAACCTAAAATCAAACACCGATCTGATTGGCCGTAGCGTGGAGGTAACGTCAGTGAAAATGCCCCATTGCTTCAGCGGCTTTCACCCGCACGAGAGGATCTGGATCCTGCAGCAGCATCACTAGACCTGAAAAGAGCAAAAATTATTTAGTTTGTCCATTAATCAAAGAAATTTTTTAGTTCTGTTACAAGTCGGGTGATAACCAACCATGGAGCATTTACTGTATTTAAGACTTGCAACAGCCATTCATTGTACAGTGCACTTTACCAGACAATATTGTCATTAAAATAGAAGCAAAATAATAGATTCCTTAGGTGCCGAGAAACAGCAAATACAGCACAATAACAAGGATGTGTTGTCCTTCTTTAAATATATCTCTTGTCTGCAGTTATTATTATAGAACTGCTGTACCTACCCTTGGTCACTGATCCCATATTCATATGGGAGAAATGCTCATCAGGAAGGTTCCCAAGCAAAAACCCTAAAAATTCATAGAACACGGTTACAAAACCAACAAAAAAAAATTATAGAAAAAATACAAAGTACTAGAATTTGCAATATTTAAAAAAATATATATATTTTTACCAATGAACATGGCAGCACCGGCTCTGATCTCAGCCCAGTTACTCTTGAAGAACTGAATGACTGTGATATGGTAGAAGTTCAGCATGCCTGGGAAATCCTGGATCTTTGCGAACACACATGAAAAATGTTTTTAAACAAGATTACCAGTAACAATCTGTTAATATTTTGTTAAGACCAGTTCACACCAAGGACAATCATTTTAACGATAAAGATATAGTTTCAAAAATCTTTCTAAATTTAAAAGTATAGCAGAGTCAATAAAAAGAGTAAACACAACTACAAGCCAAGTATACTAAGAAATTTTAAATTATATTTTTAAGTACATCTCGATCAAAAGATTAAATACAAGAATAGGCCTAGAAAACTAAGTCAAGTATACTTAAGTATTCTGAGAAGTACATAGAAAGTAGACTGAGTCTACTTTCTTAATTTCTACTTTAAAAGAAGTGTACTAATTGCACACTTGAATAAATGTATTTTTTGTAATGGAAAGCTTTGGTTCTTGCCGTACTAGGTATTTGGTGAGGTCATTAATGAACTCTCCATAGTGCAGACCCTTCTCCTCAAGAAGATGATTCTGGAACATGGCAGAGATCTGTTCTGAACCTAAGACTGGAGCACACACGCGCATGGCATACTTGCATGCCTAGAGGAACAAAGAGACACACATATAAGCAATATTCTCATTCTCTTGAAAGACTTCAGGTTTTTGCGTCATTCTTTAAACAGTTCTCAGTTATTTTCTGTTACGCCCCCCCTAGGAAGAAGTAAACATTTAGTGCCTCACAACTCTCCTATTTCAGAATGCCACCCCTTATTGTATCCATAGTGACACTTCATTCTTGTCACGTGACACACCGCATGTATCACAACCATTTCGTTTTTTTAAATGTATTATTCAAAATATTCACCAACTTGTTGGCTCTGTCATCAACTACCTGATATTCCAATTCTTAAATATGTAGAAGTGAATGAGTTTTGTCGATTAAAAGTCTTTATAATGATCATGTTAGCCGATCTATGAAGCGCAATGGGTGCGGCCATGTTAGTTTGCGCTGCAATTCAAAGAATGTGATCTGTCGGATTTACAACATGTATTTCGAGATAAGTGACTGAATTTACATGACAGTAATGTACGGTGAAGTGGGAGAAGAATAGAGTGAATTTTATAGTTACCAATGCAATGTGTATCTGATATGAATAAAACACCTCGAAAATTGATAATTGAACAGATTGCTATTTCCTCTTTTATATACATCAGTGTGTATTTTTCAAACAATAAATGTACTATTTTTCCAGTACGTATGAGCATTTAAATGTTTGAAACCTAAAATAAAACTTATGTGGTTTAATGTTATGATTCTAATGTTGTGATATATGACAAGCTCTGAGCGCGTCTGTCTCTGGTTCAACGACAGATATCGCGCGAAAAAACGTTTGAATTTTGCAGGGGATCACGTGACGCACTGTACGTTCTAATCGCAATGGTGTGATCGTACGCGTTACAGGGTTAAGGGTTTGTTATCTGCTGCTCTGTGCTGTGTGCTCTTGTTTGGTGCAAAAAAAGAAGAAGCATGTTCGCCCGGGGTCACACACGCCCCATCTGGTATTGCTCCGAGCCCCCCCAGGGGCATGCGCCCCACTATTTGAGAAGCACTGCTTTAAACTAACATTCCATTTTCATACCCATTATAACAAAAGCAATCTTTGTAGGAGTATGTGCAGACTAATCACTGACCTTGACCACATGAGGGTTGGGATCACTGAGGTGCAACAGCAAGCTGACTAGAACATTGTGGATCTGGTCTTTAAACACGGGCTCACCTGAGCCGAACTTTGACAGGTTTCCCAGGAGCATTATGGAAGCACATCGGATCTCATCATTCTCCTGCCAGAATGTGACAAAAGATCTTATGAGTAAAGCCTTACAGAAAAATCCACAACCAAAAAAACACTGGTATATCTTAATAGCCTGTATTTACCATGAAAAGGCACCATTTTAACTAATAAGGTATTAATAGGGGCTAAAACATTTTAGGACATTTTAACATTCAAGGCTTTTCAGATCTTTTTTTTCCTTCATAAAATTGTCAGATAATATAGGTTTTAAACATTTAGAAAATGTTGAGTGTCAACTTCAGGAAATTAAACAAAAGTTCATGTTTATTTTCTTTTCCCTTATTATTTGAGACTTTTGCAACCCTTTTTCAAATGATGGTGTGTTCATACAGTTTAAAGCTGAGATTTAAATAGATAAAAGGTATCAATTCTTCTTTTCCTTAAATGACAAAACTATGCCAGGATGGGTACTGCATGGAAAGAGTATATAGTCAAAATCCTTATTTGTTTTAACCACAAAATTGTGTGCAAAGGCTCAACAATGTTTAATATTTTTTTTATTATTGATTGAATTATTTCTGTCTTCTTGCCATGCAGAAGGAAAGGTTTTAACTGTGGAACACACACAAAATATGTTTGGCATTATATATTTACGGTAGCTGTGGAAGCTTTTTTGTAGTAATGTAGTAACCTGGTTACAAGCAATGTAGTTTTTGAAGTAATGAGACTCAAGTTTTATCAGTACTTAAACTTTTTTTTTTAGAATATAACAATTTTTACAGCTTCATAATTGGTTGAAATATCTTAAGCCTGCTCTGAACACTCACATTCTCCAGAAAGGGTTTTATTTTCATGAAGATGTAAACCACAAGCAGATGGACGTTCTTTTGGTCCAGGTAAAGCAATATCTTGGACATTCCTGACATGGCCTCAAGTGTAATGAACTTCCCTGGATCATCCTTCTCTTCCATACCGGAACTCATGGCTGCTAAAAGCTCCTTTGCGTACTTATTCACCTGAATGAGAAAAAACAGCAATGTTAAGCAAAGTATAATTACACACGTAACTGAATGATTTTGTTACTAAGCTTTTGCAAGCAATGACAAAACTTAATTTGACTGCAAAGAGGAGAGGAAAAAAAAACCCAAGTAGAACAATAGAGTGCATGGGAAACATAGGGAACTTGTTGGCAGCAGTTGTTGGGTAAAATTTCAGAATACATTTGCATGCTTCCTTACTGTTTGTTGCATAAACAAGTTGCCATGCGTCTCACAAAATAAGTGAGAATTTTCACTCAATTAGTGTCAAGCAGAGCGTCTGTACCTTCTCAGGTGAGCCCACAGCAATGTTCCCAAGGCCTCGGACAGCCAGCATGCGGACAGTACCACAGGTGTCAGTAATTCTTTCCATCATGTTATTCATCAACATGTCCAAAATCATCAGTTCAGTCACTACGTGGTGGTTCAGCAGCTAGAATGAATAAACAAATAACTCTTGACATCTAGCCTACAACAGCTTTTAGAACACATTAAAGTGGAAATTAAAATGTTCCTGTAACAATACGGTTCAAAATATTTCTGTGGTTCATTTGAATGTAATAACATCTATGTAGCGCTGGTACTGGACTTATAAGGGAACAAGAACAAGTCAAAGGTCTTGTTTATCAATTGTCAAATTATCATTTTTATTATTAATATTGAAATCAGTTGGCTACTTAAAATTTGTAAATTTAAGGATTCATTGATGAACAAAGTTAAAAAAACAGCAGTGATTTGAAACTGAAATCTTTTTTAACAATGTAAAAAGTGTTTCATGTCACTTTGATCAATTTAATGCATCCTTGCTCAATACTGCAAAAAACAGTATTCATTCTTTAAGATAATTAAAAAAAGAAAATAAGTCATACTGACCCCAAACTTTCGAAGAGTACTGTAAACTCAACAATCTGTCTTATGTCTTTAGCCATTCATTTGTACTAAACCTTTGAATTAACATCTGTTAAAATCTAAAAATCACACAAGAAAACATCATTTTCTCACCTCAGAGAAGAACGCAGTGACTGTGATCCTCTGGCACTCGTAAATATTACAAAGAGAAGGACACAGACTCTCCACAATAGCAGGGAGTCTTGGACCAGCATGCTTTGCCATTGCTCTGTTAGAAAGAACAGTTTTTTTTCAAAACGTAGTACTGTAGAAGATCACACTTAATTTTACCACAATAGGACAGAAAGCACAGTGTTTTTATTTTTACTCTGTACTTGACAATTTCAACAAACACTTTGCATGAGACCAAGTGCTGTTACAACAGCTTGAAATCGACATGTAGCACTTTCAAAATATAATTGAACACATCCAAGAACACGTCTTCAAGAACAATTCTATAGTTATACACATCTACTTTAACATGGTAGAACAAAGCAGAAAAGAAACATTTCAGAAGTACTGGGGTAGGACAGATGTGTATACCTGGAGAGCAGAGTGACTCCTGTTGTGTGCTGCTGCAGGTCCTTCATCTTGTCCCAAGCTCCCTCCTGATCTAATGGTTTCACGACAGCGTCCAGCTGAGCTCGACCCAAAAGGATCCGCAGGGCCTCCACTGCCACCCTAAACACACAACAAAGAGAAACACAGACCTCTTATTATCTCTATATCAAATCCTGAGCTGCTTGAGGTCTGCATGAGCATCCGACCCAAAGCAATTGATATGAAACCCCTGTTTTTAAACAGCATGATGGTATGTTGCTAAGCTAAACAACAAATAAGCATGTGTATTTGGTGACATTTTTGGTGCATTTGTAACTAATAAACTACATTTTCAAATTGGCCAAAAGCAATATTCCGACGTCAGATATTTTATGACTGCTAAACTGTATTTTTAACAAATAAATAAATAACTGACAACCATTTTTCTAGCCTCTGCACTCGTAGCATCCACTGACTCTTTGTTCTCACATTAAACAACCATAGACCCTTTTTATGGACTGTGATGATGTTTCCACAGTTAATCAACATCGCAAATTAAGTTTTTCATATTTTTTGTTTAAAAAAAATGTAATACACACCAACAACGCTTTACTTTGTGTTGTATTGCTTTGGCAGTTTGACAAAAAATAAAATAATGCTGCGGCGAGGATGAGGGAGAGAAGGCAAATTTGACGTAATCAACATAATCAGTTTCTCAATATTTATCCCTCTTTTGCAAAGTCGTTGAAATGCCATCATGGATTTTTTTTTTCTTTTGCCATTCGAGCAAATGGAATACAAAAATAATATTCACTGTCATCTCCCATTCGTCACTATATAAGTTTAACCAACTATGACAACTTCCACTTCTGAGAACCTTGGAAAAGGTTACTCTCAAATCATTATTTTCAGATCAATATGGTGTCCATTTATTTATATAATTATACAAAATTAAACCTCAACTTCCACTGTTTTGACTTTACTCCATAAGTAATTTATACTTAGCCAGAAAATGTATTATTATTATTTTTTTACACTAATGTTAATAAAAATAAACTTAAAAGGATCTTAATTAATAAATTATTATTGACATTACAACACAGAAAAAACCTACAACCTCCATTCAAATTATTTTAAAAAGAAACACATGAAATCAAGATGTGAACTGCAATCATATTGCCCCTGAATTAAAACATCTATAACAAGGGAAGGGGCCTTAACAGTCAAAAAGGTTGAGAACCACTGTGTTTAAAGTGTAACTCTGAATAAGCACAATAGCACAAATTCCATATTTATGCCACTCACCCACACACATCAAAATTAGCCATGCTGTTTTTGTTAGTGGTTTTGCGTTCTGAAATAATGCTGTTGCTGTTGAGATCTTTAGGTAGCTGAACTCCCACGCTAGAACCCAAACGCAACAACAGAGCGCTGAAGAGCTTTGGAAAAAGATGCGCCACAGCGTCAGCTGACTGACCATTCAGCATCATCTCACGCAGGGCACATGTCATCTAGAAAACATTGAATCAAAATCAATAACTATTAATTGGATACCGGGACACCACATCGACAAATAGATTACCACTGAGATAGAAATGATTTAAAGAAAAAGAAATTAATCCTTTTATCCATGAGGTGATAGGTGTTTTAAAAGCTAAATCCTACATATATTAAAACTTACAGCCAAAGGGTGACTTGTGGCAACTTTGGTCAAACCGGGCCTCAACATGGACTCCTTCTTATCTACATAGGGAACCATAACATTGAGCTTCTCGATAATCATCTCCATGATTTGCAGGGCCAGAGTGCTGTCTGCTCCGAGAGCCAGCCACATCTCACAGCTCCAGCTAGAGAAATCACAATGATGACACACATTCACAAACACACAAGCACATCATTATTATGCTTGAGCATCATGGAGCACATGACAGACAATGAATGCCATGCACATGAACAACACACACACAATAATCACCTGTCGTATGGTAGCGGGTAGGCGACGAGTGTGTTGACCACTGTCTGTAGGTGCTGTGTGGCGAGGATGAGAATGGACTGGCCGATGGCCACCTTCACCTGCTCTTCGCCAATCACCTGCAGCCGGTTGTGCAACACCTCCAACATCTCTGGCACCTGAGTCAAGACACAAGAAGTGAAAACTGACAAGGTCGAAAATAATTACAATTTCATTGAAGCTGAAAACGGGAGCATGAAGAGAGAAGTTGAGCAGTCAGTGAGTCAACTTTGAGTGTTATACTTTTCTATCTTACAAATTACTAATAATTTCAAGCAGCTAAACTAAAGACTGAAATTAGTTTTATTCATTAAGAGTCCACTCTAGTGCTTCTTGCCATGGTCATGATTAAAGCGTTCTACAATTTGAGAAGTAATTGTTCTTTTGAGTAGCAATCTGTTAATGAATTAGTTGATTTGGTTCACAAAACCAGTCTGAATGAAATAGCAGGAGAGTTCAATAATGACTTAAATTGCAGAAGTTGGGGGACAAATAAAAAAAAAAAAAATTCACATTTTATTCATTAAGGAAGAATTTGATTAATCAAAACTGACAGTTAAGACTTTTGCAGGGTTACAAAATATTTCCATTTCAAACAAATGCTGTTGTTTTGTAAACTCTTAATAATTAAAGTTTAGTTTCCACAAAAATATTAAGCATCACTGTTTTTAACACTAACAATAAGAAATGTTTCTTGAGCACCAAATTATCATATTAGAATGATTTCTGATTTTCTATGATGTGACACTGAAAACTAGAGTAACGATCTGAAAATTCAGCTTTGTCATCACAGGAAATTACACATTTTAGAACATTAAAATAGAAAACAGCATATTTTGCTATAATAAATATTATATTTAATTAATCTGTGAATTAGCAATTACATAACAAACGAGTTGACTAAAATAAATAGGATGATGCATAGAGATGATATTTATGATTTCCCAAAATCTGATGAAGATGTAATGTACCAGATCCTGAAGGCCAGCCCCTCTGTTCTTCAGCAAGGTGTTGAGGATCACACTGGATGCTCTGGAACAGTTAGACTGAGAGTCCACCAAACCATCAAACAGCATAAACAATAGGGTGCTCAACTGCTGCTGGGGCAAACGCTTACTGATGATCTAAAACACAAGAGACAGTGGGTGAAGAGCGAGAAAGAGAATCTGTTTCAGTCTCAGAAAGAGGGATGATTGATCTTTGAAGATCTCTGGATGTATCAGTGCTTTAGGAGAACATTGCACTGAGGCAATTTACCTTAGTCAGCTCAGAGCAGGTTATGTACAAGACTGAATGGTCAGGATTGCTTAGCTTCTCACGAACATCTAAAAGACCCTCAACTGAATCATCCTTGTAGTCCAGTGAAAAGCCTGTCAAACAGAGAAAAAAGGAAGTGGCAGGATACTTTTCCAACTATTTCCAGAACAAGATAGTGTAAACAAGTTCATATTGACAAACTGTCAAGCTGAAGCCCAACCAGGGTTCAGGAAAAAAAACGAGTTGTCGTATGAACAATCAGGCAGTACCTTCATAGCGCAGCTGAATGTACATTAGATTGTAGACGCAGTCTATGGCTGCCCGCCGCACCTCAGGGTTTGGGTCTGTGCACCGTGGGGCCAGACGCCCTACGAGAGCTCCCAGATTATGGAATGTCACTAGATTCTGGATAGATAGAAAGAGTAGAATGGAGTATCGGACCGAATAAGAATCTAACTACAGTAAAGGCACATATTTTATTAATCAGTGCCTTGAAGGCAAAATAAATGATCCTGCTAAACATTTCAGATTGGGCAGTTAAACTAATAGGTGCTTAAAGTGAATACTTTGTATTTTAAGGATGTGAGAGATTGGTCTCAAACATACCAATAACCACAATACTTTGTCACGAAACATGTAAAATAACACTTTAACTGCCAAATTTGCATAACAATTTCTGAGTTACTTCAAAGAAATATGCCTTAAAATAATGATATAAAATAATATATGTAATATAATATCAAAATATATTTTTCTTATTATACAAGTAATCAGATTCCTCTTTTATTTATAGAAATGTACAAATAAAACACTCTTCCTTTCCCATGTTGGTGAACAAGCACAAATAAAAGCAGCTTTACTATATTAGTGAATGATGGGAATTCTAGAAAATGTTTTATATAAAATATATAGAATTTTGTAACAATTTTTAAAAGAAACATTTCCCAACACTAGCAATTCAAAGAGCCCCTTCTAGGAATTACTGCATTACAGATCTTATAGATATATATGCAATATTTCCACACACACACAAAATTGATATCTATCCATCTACAGTGGTACCTCGAGATACGAAAGGCTCAACTTACGAAAAATCCAAGTTACGAAAGCAAAGATTAACAATTTTACTGCTCTATATACGATAAGTTTTCAAGATACGAAAGGTTTCTGAAAGTCCGAGATTCACCCCATAACAATTTTGAAACTCGCACCGCACGCCGCCATCTTAGTTATAGTAGACTCGCCACCATCCTCCTGCTCTCCCACTGTTTCCTGATGCTAGCTTATGTCAGCTTTAGCTCAGCCACTCCACATGTGAAACTTGGCTGAGAGGTTAAGGCGGCGAACTAGAAGTCCATTGGGGTTTCCCCGCGCAGGTTCGAATCCTGCCGACAACATTATGCACGTACATTATTTGCCTTTCGTCCTCCTCCTCCTCCTCTGCCGACACATTCGGATATAGCCTCACTCGAAAGGTAAGCTTCGACTTTTTACGTTATTTCATTGTTTATAGGTCAATTTAGCTTTATTATGAAATTTAATGGGGTGTTTTTGGAGGGCTTGGAACGGATTAGCTATTTTACATGTAAAATGTGTTCCAAGATACGAAAAACTCATTATACGAAGGCCGCCTCGGAACGGATTAATTTCGTATCTCGAGGTACCACTGTATCTATCAATCAATGATGTCTTTTACCTTCACACTGAGATGGTCCAGAAAAAACTTCAGTAACTCTGCCATGGTCTTTACTGCTCTTTCCCGTTCATGGTCTGGTCCTGAGCTCAGCCAGCTCTCAATATGCTAGAAAAATACACGGGATTCAATACTCAATACACGGGATTCTGACAAAGAGACTACAAAATGGTAAGTAACTTTATGGTCAGTCCTTTACCTTGAAAACAGACTGCAAACCATCAGGACTCAAATCTCTGGCTAACACATTCTTCAGCAGTTCAAGAAGAGAGTTAAAAGTTTCTGAATATAAGGCCTAAGGGAAAAAGCATTGTGGTGAAAACAAACATTATGTTTAAAGCATGCAGGAGACAAAAGAGACAGTCCCAAGGATGTGTAAGTACTGTACATGCATAATTGATTCAGACCTCTCTTTGCTGTGGATCCATAGCTTCTTCATCTTTAGCTTTGTCCAGAAAATCCACAGAAGGAAGCCCATAAACACCATTCAAACATGTTTTTAACAAGTCAAAGTTTTCATTTTCTGACAAAGGAGGATCTAAGTTTCTGAAGGCTTGAGTCAAGTTCATAATAGATTGTGGCGCTGTTTCATTAAGCATCACAATGGTCAAAAATGTTTAGCACATACAGTATTTACAAAGACAAACCTTTTAACAATAGTACAGGTGTACATTAGAAAGATTTCAAATGGTAGGATACATAAGGTTGGCACACGTGGTCATAACAAGATAACGAACAGGGGTCCGCATGTAATCTGCTGGTTCAGCTTTGATGAAATCCTGCAGGAAAATAAAAGCCAAATACCAAATAAGTCTGCATATCATTCTGAAATGGATCTGAGATTTACAAAATAGCATTTAATTTCATGTCACCTTTAACTCTTAGAATTTGCCCAATGGAAATATAATATTTTTCTTATTCTGCAAGTGCATTAAAAACATCTACTGTGTATTAAAAACTAAATAATCTTCAAATCAAACCTCTCACCATCATAACACCCATCAGTTCTTGTTTGCGGGAGAACAGGAAGCCCTGTCTACGGACACTGTTGCTAATGGCCTTGGCAATAAGTCCAACACTATGAATAAGACTGAGCTTCATAGTCATGTCCTATGAAGTGTCCATGTACATACACATACAAACACAGAGAAAAAGATGAGAAAACACTCAAACTGTGATTTATGGAATTCAAACAGCACAGGCAAATCAAGACCTGGAATTAGAAAAGCATTCCCTGGTCGCACTCAGCATGCTCAATATAAATTATCATACATGTTTTACTCATTACATTTACTTACTTGTTTTCTAAACATAAAGCAATAAGAGATGAAAAATCACAATGTAATTGATTCAATAGGGGAAAAAAGGTAGAATTGATGAATCAAGCCACCTAGACTCCAGAAAAGCCATAAAACCAAGCATCTAGACAATGTGATGCTTTAGTAAGACAAAGGTTATCATGTTAGTGAGCATTCTTTGACCTTCTCAAAAAACAGACAAAAGTGTAGAGTTTAAAAAGGTCATCTTTACTCTAAAAACCTTTTTAAAAGATTCAGACTAAATTGTAAGAGCTTTATGGGCTAAATAAACATAAACCCCCCAAAGTGCCCCTACATTCATAAACATCTTTGGCCCTGCTAGTGCAAACCCTTTTTTTTTTTTTTAAAGGTCCTGCATTCATTTTTTTTAACAGTCTCATAAAGAGTGTCATAAAGAGATGTTTTTTTTGAGAAGGTCAAAAGATTATACTGTAAAGGTTTTGATTGCAGCATCAAGACTGAAGAGAAAGTGAGTTAAAGTTTAAAAAGTCAGAGGTGAGAAGGTCCACACGATCTCTTCCCTTCACGGTACCTTGGTCTCTACTTTAATTCCCAGAACCTGTACAACAATAAAAGTAATGATCCATTGTAATTCACAAACATGAAAGAAAACCCATTTTATTTAACAATAATGAGAATGTTATTATTGACCACACAATGTACTATAAGAACAAAACAGACTATAATATTATGTGAGCCTTCAGAAACAGAATGTACATCGAAATGCCTTTAGTCTTTTGTATCTCAGTTTAGTGAATTCAGTGAATAAACAATTCTCCAAAAATCCCCATAAAGACCAAGATGAACAACTTCGAAATTCAAATTGAACTAGAGTGCAGAATGTTAAAACAAAATGGGTTACATGGTTCTGTAACAATATAATTATTTTAAATCGCACAATTAAATTATGAATATGGATGAGATATGATTCAGCACTCAAAGAGAATTAATGATCCTTGTCATTAAAAATCGTTTAGATCAAACTGTCATAACTGCAGCATCAAAAGCAACCAAGTGAATCTTGTCAACAATATACTAGGACATTCAGAGGACTTATTTAGCAAAACACCTCACAGTAGAAACACATTTTTCAGTTTTATGCCTCACTGCTGTAACAAACAAAGAGAAATGATTAATGGATTTATTCTGATCAAATAAATGAGCTACAGAACTATAGAGGCATTAAAAGTCAAATTTTCCCAATGCAAATGCAGGTTGAGCCATCAATATTTTTAGTCCATTTTCCATTAGTTAACTATGACTATAAAACTGACTATAACCCCCAAAAAAAATTTGATTTAACTTCATAGGAATAAATAAATACTATTCTAGAAATAAAACTGGCTAGAAATACTTAATATATACAAATACTACAATATATAGTATTAGTATAATAAAACTGCTCTAATTTCAAACCACAAAAAGTCATTTTACACTGCAGACCAACAATATTATGTGGTTTTAGCCCATGTTTTACCTTGGTGTTGAAGTTCTTGGAGATGTTTTGGAGAATGTCACTATCGATGCGAGTGAGAAGCTTATCTTCTGGAGCGTGCAACGCAACATAGCCGTAACACAATATTAAAGTGCTTTTCATTTTCTCCACATCAACATCGTTTTTATCCTGAATGATGAGAAAAGTCACAAGATACATGTGTGTAATACAGTTTCTAAAGTACTATTTAAACCTAATATTATTAATGTTATTATCCTTTACCACTGTGCACGGTTACACTTTACAATTTTTTATTTATTTTTTTAATACAGTAAATCATAACCATTTCAACCGAAATACAGTAATACCTCGGTTTACGAGCTTAATTCGTTCCAAGATCGAGCTTGTAACCCAAAATTCTAGCACACCAAAACAATTTTCCCCATAAGAATACAATAAAAAATCATTCGATTCGTTCCACATGACCATAAATGCCTATTTTAAATATTTTTGGGGTTTTACCCTATTAATTACAGTTAAAATTTTACTGTTAAGATCTCATACAAATACTAATTAATAATTGACAATTAAACTCTAAAAATACTTGACTTACTGTAACGTGCACTTTACCTTTGAGTTGCGTCGCTGCTGGCGTGATGGAGACGAGTGGAGAGGGTTTTACTGCTTACAGGGAGAATTTTGTACTTTCTTTCTTACTCATCTTGAGGGCCATTGTCTATTTGCTGTACTGTACGTATTTAAAATGGTGAATGATACAACCAAACTGAGCGACGCTGAGAGAATGAATGAGTTAAGGGGTGATGGGCTTTGTGAGAGGCTGTTGTTAGGATATTTCCAGTAAAAATGCGCGTGAAGATGCTGAGCATTAGGACTTTTCCACAAAAAAAATGCGCGAGGGCAAGATTCTCTCGCACTCCGATACAATGCGTAAGCCGAGGTATTACTGTATAAATGTTACAGTTTTTAACAGCTGATTTGGGAAACAAGAGTAATTTGCATTACGTGCAAAGCACAATGAAACTCGCCCTACCTTGAGAAGACCAAATATCCCTGAGGCTTTCCTGAAGGCGTCAGACTTCCCAAACTCCTCCAGTTTTTCCAGAGTGCCATCGAGATGGCTGCTGGCACACAGCCCGATTCCCATTGCAACACCCTGAAAACCAATTATTGCCTGTTACAACAATTATTCTTAATTAGCAGCTTTTAAATGACTGGGAAAAAAAACTTTAAATAACTGATTTATTTACAATTCATCTGATAACGAAACTGTGGAACATTTGGATCAACTCTACAATTACAAATTATATGGGATGTGTGTTCTCAATGATAACGGTTAGCACATAATAGACCACAGAAGAATGACCTCAATTTGGATACAGGTATTGGTCAAAATGGTTGATTGGCCAAACACCAATGGACTACTATATTGACTACTTTGATAAAGCGCAACATAAATGTAATGAATTATTATTATTACTGTATTTTCCAGATGTCATGTTTTTTAATCATCTGAAAATTGCAGCAACATAAATTGCAAAATATATTCCAAATAATGGAATTAATGTTAAGCTTAGCGTTTATAGTAAGTGTTGTTTATAATGAACGCCACTAGAATTTATAATTTACACTATAATAATAATAATAATAATAATAATAATAATAAATAATAACTAATAATAAACTAAAACACAAATTTCGAATATTTACAATGTTTGAAAACATTTTGTTTACTTACCGATAGTCAATTAGCAACTAGCTTAATATTATTTTTATTTTTCTTAATATTATAATATTAATATTATTAATATTATTTAGCTTTAATATTATTTGTGACAGTATGGTAAAAGGGATGAATTAAGAAACAACTCCCTAGAGAGAGAGTTTTAGTGTGCTGTCTGAAAGATGTGCTTGAGCAAGCAGTTTGAGAGTCAGCGCATAAGCTCTCCCTTAAAACAGAAGCGATAAGTGTAAAGTGTACAAGCATTTGGAGTGGTGTACCGTTCTTTCGATCACATCATTGTGACGAGTACTGATCAGGATCTCCTGCAGCTGTTTCTTGACCAACTCTTTATTATAGCACTGCTGGAGAATCACACCAACACACCTATACAAAAAACTCTGAAGAAAGAGAGAAAACAGAGTTTGTCAAAGGAAAGCAGGGCATTAAGTCAAATTTTGTTTGTGGGAACAGCAAGAGACATTCATTATGTAGGCCAGGGGTCGGCAACCCGCGGCTCTTTCACCCCTGTGCTGCGGCTCTTTCATCCCGTGCATGTAACTTGTAGCAGCGGTCCCGCTATCCGCGCTCGGTCCGCTATCGCTCCGCCCACGGAAGAAAGGAGCGTCGCGCCGCATGAGTCTATCGCTCCGCCCACGGAAGAAAGGAGCGTCGCGCCGCATGAGCTATCGCTCCGCCCACGGAAGAAAGGAGTGTCGCGCCATATATATATATATATAACCTTAGATCAGTGGTTCTCAAATAGTCGGGCGGAGCGATGCCAGGGGGGCGCACGTGACGCTGGGGTACATGCTTTTTTTTGGCCAGTGAGTAGGTTTTCTTGCACTGAACAACAGCAGCAGATATGAAGTTCAGATAACCGTCCTCTCATCCTTTGACGTGTACGATCACACCGGTGTTCATATGTGTCACGTGATCAACCGCTCAATTCACACGTGTTTTCACGCGATATCTGGCACTGATCCAAAAAAAGACGCGCTCAGAGCTTGTCATTTATCACAACAATTCAGTGTTTTCAACCACATAAGGTTTCTTTAGGTTTCAACAAGTTGGTGACTATTTTGAATAAAAAAGAAAAACCTAAGTAAATGTGATCTATTATACAGCGCTTTTTGCAGCTGTGGTATGTCATGTGACAAGTATGACGCGTTGCCATGAAAACAGTGAGGCGAAAGTTCAAAAATGGGGGGGGGAGGGGGGCGATGACATTTTTACCTCTTCCTAGGCTGACAGAAAATAATTGAGAAGCACTGCCTTAGATTGCGGCTCCGGACATGTTTGAATTTTTTTTTTTTTGTTAAATATGGCTCTTTCAACATTAAAGGTTGCCGACCCCTGATGTAGGCAATACATCCAAACTAGCTGAGAATTATGTTCTTAAATTGTGTAAAACATTTGAATAAATATGTATACAAAAGAAAAGCATTCAATGCATCAATAACAAGACACTGTTCACTCCTACAGTTCTTTCACAAATAATAACTTTAATGGTAACAGCTACAATCACAATTATTAATTTTTATTATTTTGCATAATTAATCAAATTAATCAACAGAAATAGCAACTGAATTTGGACAGTTCCTTTTCTGTAATACTAAAGCTTTATTGTTTTTATAGCATGACCATCTAAACTGACCTTCTCCTCCAGAGAGTTGTTGTAGGTGGGCAGGTATCGTGTGGCTTCTACTGCAAGCTGACCGGTCCACTGGCTGTCGTCAATGGCTCCAAGCGTTTTAGACAGGAGCTTAAATCACAATCAGAAAGCAATATCATTAGAATGTTTGCATGTTCTCATCACTTTATTAATATTGAAAACTTTTTTTTTTTTTGTGATAAATCGCAAGGTTCTCTTTTCAATAGCCATTTACAAATTCATACACATTACTACACACCTTAAGTAAACTTTCTTCCCAGTTCTTTTTGTCCAGAGAGTCTTCTGTTGATTCTGGTTAGAGGACATGGAGAGAAGAAAAAAAATGCAGTCAGAGATCCATTCAAACCACACTCTGGAAAAAGTCAAAGATAATGGAATACCCAATATAAGTCTTTAATGCTACACCATGTAACTATCTTGGAAGAGTCACGGAATGAGAAATATGAGTCCTCATATTTAAATATAATTTTGGCTGTATCTGGAAAACATCTGGTTGTCTTATGAGTCTCTAAGGACAGGTGGTTTTAGGAGACACTTGAGAGGTTTCGCTGAAACCTCATAGCAGATGATTCAAGAACCTCTCTGTAACAAACTTTGTAGTTCGGAAAGGAAGCAGGAACCGGCGAACGTTTAACAAACTTAAATTCTTAAAAAAAATAATAACAAAATTTAAGTAACGCAAACACAATCCAGGCCTGGTCCTCTCTTGTCCTTCGCTGTCATCGTTCCTCCTTTTATACTTCCACTCCTCTGAGATACGAGGCTGGTGCGCTCAATAACAATCACGCCAGAGCGATCCTGTAAAGTTTCGGTTACTGGCATAAGTGCAATTTACAGGTGGGATGGGTGGGACATGTACCCACCACTTTTTGCCAGGATCGATATTGTGCGCACCACTTTTTTAAAACATCTTGCGGAATGGATGTATCTAAAAAGGAAGCATCTTTAGCAGAGCTTTAATTTTATTTGTTTGTGTTAAATAAGAGGCGATCTGGCGTTGGAATAATGCCGATTTTGAAATCATGCTGAGTGCTCATTACCGCTGTTATCAGTGCTCTCTTGTGACTCGCGCATAGTCTTCATACAGATGAATGCTTCAATCTATTGTTTAACACCGTTGTGGAGTCTTCCTATTAATTCCGGTGATGTGAAATCACAAAACAAAATGCACTTATCCCTACTCTTAATATACAATCACTGTTGAACATCTGGTTTTAATAGAAAAAAAACTGTACAAGGTTGAATTAGAGCCCAAAGCCACTAAACCGCTTAAAATTTCTACCACCAGACCATCAATTGCATACAAGTTTTAATTGCAGGTCTATGTATTTATTCACTGATGTGAAGAAACTTGGTACTAACAATTTGTTGTATTATATAGATGCAAACTATATACATAGATGTTAAACTCAGTGTATTATTGAAATTGATTTCTGGATATCAAAAGGTTATCTTTTCTGCAATTGCACCTACTCCTCTACATCACTGTTGTATATTTTAACAAACCTTCAAGATAACTGAGCAGCTTTGGAATCTCATTTTCCCACAGCGGCTCTGCTTTAGGGTGAATGTTAGGGCTGATAGCGTTGAGCAGACTAAGGGAGGGAGCACCATGTCCCCTGCATCGAAACGGGAACGAGGCGTTCACCTGAGAAAAATGCAGCATATTCATTTTAGCATCAAGCAGTGACTAAATGACATCATGATCCAAAAGAGTGTATCAGGAGAAACAGAGAATCAAAAAAATGGACATTGTTAGGCATGACACCAATATTAGGCATATTAATTTCATGTTTAGAAACACCATTGTTCAAAAGTTTGGGGCCAGTATGATTTTTTTTCATGTTTTTGGAAGAATTCTTTTATGTTCACCAAAACTACATTTATTTGATCAAAATTACAACAAAAGCTTTCATATTGCAATATTATCTATTCCTGCGATGGCAAAGCTGAATTTTCAGCACCATTACTCCAGTTTTCAGTGTCATATGATCCTTCTGAAATTTAGTAATTTAGTGCTAACGAAACATTTCTGCTATATTTTTGTGACTTTGATAAATAGAAAGGTAAAAAGAACTGAATTTATTTTTTGTAACAAATTTAAATGTCTTTGTCACTTTATTTTCTCTTAGCATCCTTGCTTATTAAATTAAGATTAATTTATTTCAGTAATATTGATAATAATAATAAAGTTTAAAACAGTACTGCATGAAAGTAGCATTGGTATGCTGCAATAAAAGGGTGAAAAATAGTAATACAAAAAGGAAGCACTTTATTTTGCAGTCCTGTTCCCAATGCACATATTATGTTCTTAATAATAGTAATTGCAATAACTGGGTAATATGTAGTTACCTTATATTACCCAGTACTGTAGGTACATGTAAGAGCACATATTGCAAAATAAATTGCAGCCCAAAAATATGCCACAATTGAACAGAATCAAGAAAACCATAGAGCCAAGTAAAAATAACACTTATAAAATAAAGCTCATTGTTTATATTACTCATTGTCCAGCTGAAACTGATAATGATTGAATTGAAAAAAACCCCACTGGGAATTCCACACTTACCAAGAGCCTTATCATCAGGACATATTGTGAGGGAAGACTAGAGGCTGCGGGAAGAGGAAAGAAACAGAGCAAGACAGAGAGAGGGGGAGGGCAGACAAGGGTAACCCATTAGTAAAGCACATGATCCAAAAGCATTACAATTAACGAATAAATAATCACTGAACTTGGGACTTATTTGTCCTACTAGAGTTCAATTTAATCACTGTCAGCACAAGAAACAATTAGCCTCTGCCTAAAAAACTTTATTCAGTTGATAAATACCACTTTTCATTTGACTAATTAGAAACAGACTCCACAGGCAAAGCATACGACTTGAAATGAAAACAAAACATCTGTAAGTGCAATTTAGTTTCAGTCCAACAATGAAAGAAAAAAAAAAGATTTAACGGTGGCTGCTGGATTTGCCGTAATGCAGAGACATAAAGTGTGATTCAAGGGTTTCTTTAAGTCAGACATTGGAAAAGCTCTTAGTCTGAGACTAGGCTCAACAGTGACATCATGATCTTATATATATATATATATATATATATAATGTATGTATACATGTATGTATGCGTGTGTACACACCTTGTGCATTAAAGTCGATGATGAAGTTGGGTTCTTGTGCCGTTCGCTTCTTATTGGCCAGAAGAATTAAACTCTTGCACAAGGGAGTGGTGGCGTTGGCATACTGATTTGGGGTCAGGTAGCAAAGCAACATCGGCCACAGAACCTACATGAGAAGTAACATGCAATCAATTCAGGTGTACATGCATTCCATTCAGTAAACGAAAGACAAAGTTTAGAGAGATAAGGGGCAATGTGTTAATGTCTAACAACTGTCTAACTCAAAATATATAATATACAATAATAAAATATATATATGGATGTTTTGTGGATTTATATACAAAAAAAAAAAGAAAAAAGAAAAGGGAAAAAGGGCACACACTCATGCTCTTCGAACCACTCTTTCACAATTTGAGCCTAAGAATCCTGGCATTGTCATCTTGGAATATACCCATGCCATCAGACAAAATCCACTTATAGTCAGCTGAACTCATTTTTTGGGAAGATAACTTTGCTGAACCTAGAACTGACCAACTAAAGCATCCCCAGATCATAACAGTGCCCCACAGAGGCTGGAACGGTACGCACTAGGCATGATGCATGCATAAATTCTTCCTCTCTTCTTTCCCTGATGTGCCCATCACTCTGGAACAGGGTACATCTGGACTCATCAAACCCTTTTCCATTGCTCCAGAGTCCAATCTTTAAGCTCCCTAGCAAACTGAAGAATGTTTTCCCCCCGATTAACCTCACAGACAAATTTCTTAGGCTACACAGCTGTCTAGTCCCAATCTTTTCACTATTAAAAATAGTTCTAGCGTTGATTTTTTATTATTATTATTTTTTTTTACAATTTGACTTATTTTTAAACATTAATTAAAAATGTAAGCAATCTCTGATCAAGATCATTAAAAAAGAAAATTCTTAATATAGCATATAGCTTTCATTTATGTACCTACTCTCACATCAGTAACATTTCTAAACATGGGAACTGCTGTTCATCGCGGTTTCAAAATCAAAGTTTGCATGTCTTGATGTTCACATGGTCTTGTTCAATAAATTACAGTGATTGTAGCATTTCTGAAATGCTAAACAAATGCTAGACAAATACCAAACATAAAAGATTTAGTAGACATTTTTCCATTACATGTTGTTCAGACAATATTTAACAAGAATTTGATGAAGTCTATTTTTATTACCACAAATTTTTTTATCCGATTACTCAATTAATTGATCAATTACATTACTAAAATAATCATTATTTGAAGCCTTGGATTAGCTAAATAAGTCAAATGCACTTTTGTCAAATGCACACTTCGCTTTGATCATTGAAAATGTTGTCACTGAAGATTTCTTAAATATAGTGTTTCTTAAAAAATATTGTCTTGTTCTCATGAAAACAAAATTGTGTATTGTCTCATCTTGTGAGCTAAGTGTATTATCACACCCTAATACACACACACACATGGAAAATCTTAAAACAAACCAGTGTCTTCCTTGATAAATGCTCACAATAAATCTCATAAAAGTGTAAATTCAGTGCTTCACAACAACATGTTAACAAGTAAGACACAACAAAAATCTAAAAATAGTATGGCTAGATGTACATCTCCTGACATTTTCCTGATTATCATTTGAATGTGTTTTGGCAGAGGGAATGGAGACAGTCTCATCGGCACATAAACCGTCTTCGTCTGTCTGCTGAGGAGAGATCCCTGTCAACAGCCTGCTGTTGATGTTGGGAAGCTCACAGGAAAAAAAGATCTAATATTTCTCTAGACACTCTTTCTTACAAGCGGCAATGCCGGGGCTGAGGCTGCTGACTTTGGCTGTGAAGATGATGGACTGTGCTGAATGACTGCAAAGCCCATCTCTCACTGTATAAGAGTTTCATTGAGTTGTCATTAAGATAGTAAGCATTGCAGATGTGCGTGTGTCTGATTTAGTGGTTGTCACCACCACAGACATTGATGTCCCCCTAATATTTAGAACAGTTGGTGAATAATATTGGCTTTCTGATATAAACTGCTACACTTAGTCCCCACAAATCCTAAAAAATCAGATCAAATTCTTCAGTCGCAGCTCCCCTTGCTGTCTTAAATATGATGGCCGAGATATGACAGCTTTATGACATTTATCAAGTTCACTTTTAGGGGCAAAAAAATGACATGCAATATCAGTCAATCAAAATATTGCACAACAGAAACAAGAAGAGAAAAAAACTGAACAAAATGTGAATATTTAACTTTAGCATCAAAGTAAACTATTTTAAATTGTTTGACAAAGGTGTAAAATTGTGTGTACTCACATCAGTCAGGCGGCCCACTGTAGTAGTGAAGAGATGTAGTGTGTTTTCACACATGCTACGTAGAGCCTCGTTGGTCACTTCCTCTGGGTCTGGTGGCCGTTGTCCTCGCTGTATAAAATTTAACACAATTTATTACCCATATTGTATTACACAATCTTGCATAAATATGGCTGGGCTAAAACCAATAAGAGTTCCAAGCCATCAAACAAAGGGAATCAACCCAGCTAATGCAAATATTTATAAACTAAGGTATGCCCTGACATATGACTCAACATGGATCAGGGACTGAACAAGCTTGTAAATTGAATTCTAAAGAAGTCTAAAAACAACAGATCATTAACAATCTTGCCATTCAATGCATGAGAAATCAAGTAAGGAGATTTGTAGATCTATCAAACAGTCAGTGAGCAGAACGTTCTGTTGCAGCTACAGTCATGTGACTGCTGATCTGCAGTAAGATAATGAAATGTGTAACCAGTAAAGGTTGTTTGTACATGATAAGTGTCAGGTAGAGCACAGTGCTGGATGATGAAGCGGACGAGCAGGTCTCCTCCCTCCAGCTCCAGGTAACCATGATGAGCCATCGCACTGATCACCTGCACCACTCTCTTCTTCACCTGCACAGGTAAACACAAGTATTAGGCCCTTTCTGAACACTCAACATTAGCAGATCACACAATTTCTGCACATTTTTCCCTAAAAAAAAATACATATTTACATTAAACAACACATAACTTGAGATGTGGTGACAATGAAACTGTGGCATAACAACAAGCCACAAAAGCAAAACGTCTAACAATGCATAAACATTCACTGTTGGACATGTTAGTAGACAATTAAATAAACTAGTGTGACAAGTGCATTTTAAGGGAGTTTGTTTTCTATAGGTCCACAAGGGCAAAATTTCCCAAAGTTGATTAAACACCCAAGTTGTGTCACAAATATAACATTCAGAGGATATATTTATGTACCTTATTGCTGTGGTCAGCCAGAGGTTGCCTCATGCTGGCTAGAATTAAGAGCTTCTTGGTTTCCATAGTGGAGGCTTGAACAGACAGAGCAGGGTTTTAAAAATGCAGGTCTGTACATGAATATCTCAACAAATCATTTCATAACCAAGAATGACAATCTGGATAAGAGTGTCTGGTTGAGAAAGGAGTCATTGAAGTTTTTGATTGCGTTTAAAACTCACTGGATGAGTTGATGAGGTGTCTGAGAACAGCAAGTGAGCCCATTCTGTTCCTCTCGTTACTGTTCTCCAACCTCTGCAGGACAAACACCATCAGACGGTCTGGGAATGTGTTAGCTGGGACCAAAAACAGCCAAGTATAAAATATGTCAGGGTCACCCTCAGTTACCATCATAGACTTTGACAGCATTCTGAGTCACTAAAACCTGTGTATAAAAGTATACACGATGGTGTCTGGTAAATGATCCAGTATAGAAATAGCCCATATAAAGTCTCTGATAATATGTGAACAGCAACATTATCTAGACCAGTTGTTCTTGGCAGGATTTGTTTTAGGACCCATAGTTAAACATTAATTGTTTAAAAACCTGGGAACTAAACTAAAATGTGCCCATTTAACCATAAATGCAAGTAGTTTTTTATTATTTAGAATTTACTGTTACTTAAACATCTAGCATTAACATCTATTATTTTCACAGTTGAATGACACACTCATGATTAAAACTTCATGATTCACACACATACACACACACACAGAGAAAACACTCAACAACTCCTGGACTCCATGCATCTGAGAAAACACAAATGCGAGAGGAGAGAGATCCAGCTGGTCTATCTCACCTCAAATCAGCACCATGCACACAACTGTACAAGATCATCTCACTGATTGAAAGAGCCTGCTGGTCTGAACCTTTAACTTAATCTCAGCTCAGACTCCATCAGCACATGACAAAGATATTGTAAACAGCAGTCAGCTGACTGAGAGAACAACCTTCACTTGAGTTCATGACCACATGGCTAGTAAATAAAATAAATAGATTTTCATGATTTTACATTTGCATGCACCTTAAAATAAAGGTTTAAACAAGACTCACCAAGGATACTGAAGCATCGCAGGACCTCGTTGTGATTTTTCACAGTTGGAGGATTGCTGAAGTCTACAGGTGAGCATATCTGAAAAGAAATATTTATGTAAATCTACTGAAAATGAGGATTTAAAAGTAGTGTTAAATAAATGATACTTTTTTAGGTGCCTTATTTGTTTTATTAATTGACAGTTATACAGGAATACTAAATGAGCAGCGTTGGGAAAAGTTACTTTTAAAAGTAATGCATTAAAATATTGCATTTTTCCCCCAAAAAGTAAATAAATCCATTACTTAAAGACTTTTGGCTTTTTACTTTTGCATTACTCCCAAGCAGAGTTCTCTCGTTATTTGTTAATTAAATAAATATATATTTCTTGCAAAAGTAAAGGCCCTTTGAAGAAAATGCTCAAGCTAAAGAAAATGCAAATTAATGTCTGCACAGTAGAGGACCTTTTTTTTGTAAAACATAAATTTGAACAAAAAATTTAAATATTCAAACAAATTATGTTTAATTAAAGTCTGTTTGCTTATTGGTACAGTTGAATTAGATCATCAAAGGTCAACAGTAAAGACACTGGCTAATAAAGTGAGACTAAACACAAAGTATGGTTGTGTTATTTAATTATTGCAGTTCAGCGTAATATTCTAAGTTTGCATTTCATGGTTTTTATTAATTTTGAGGAATACTGAATCTGTTTTTGTGCAAGTGAAATGAGCTTACACTGCACAAAAAACTACTAATCACTTACTTCTGATTTCTGTGTATTTAATTACATGGAAAACTTTTTAAATGGAAAAAGCAGTGATAAAAGTATAAAGTCAATTAAATAATTAATTTAATTAAACAGTTTTTCTAATATAAAAAGCGGGTGTAAATTTTAAATTAAATACATTTGAATAAAAATGCTCAAATTTAGAAATAAATGGTTTAAATTAAACATCAGTCAAACAACTTTTCTAAACAAATTCCAAAGCCACAGGGGTGAACTTCTGTGAGCACTTCCAATTATGTCAAACCTTTAATTGCACTGGGCTGCTCTCTATGTAACACTGTGATTGGGCAACTTAAAACCTGTTCCACCAAAACGAAAAACACAAATACAAGAAAGTTAAGCTAAAGATTTAGATGAAGTCTGTAAAAGATGATGCACATAAAGAGAGAATTAGAAAGACACTGACCTGCTGGTGCAGCGCAAGTAAAAGACCATCCATCTGTGTCTCCAACACTCTGCTGCCCATATTCACAGAGGCCTCCAGGACCTGACACAAGCTCTGAACAAACACAAACACCATTAGACTACATTAGGCATTACAGAGACCTGGAATCTCCTCAATGATCAGTAAATAACACACAAACAATAATACGTTTCCGTGACTTTACTGAACACACTTTAGAAACATTTACAGTCCAGAGTGAAAAAGAGTATGTGAACTTGGATTGAATAACTGCTTGACCCATAAACCTCCACTAAACATTTCCTGTAATTGTGAATTAGATGAAACGGTGAGGAGGACTTTACCTTGCTGATGACGTAGTGTTCTGCATTCTTCTTGTAGAGGCCCAGTATGGTGGGAAGGAGTTTGGGAAGCTGTTCTTCCAGTTTATCATGTGCCATCAGATGACTCATTGACCCGAGAGCCTCTGCAACAGTCAGACGCAGCTGCCAAATGATACACATAAGAGCAATCAGGTACAAACATGTACATGAATTCACACACACTCACACTAGTCAAATTAGAAGAGGGGAAGAAAAAAAAACGGACTGAAAAATAGTTGGTTTATTACCATGTTAAAATAATTTATTGTGGTTATTTTGATGATCAGTGACCAAGAAGTCTTGAATGAAATACATTATTCTGTAATGCCTTGATTATTTTTAAAATGTACTTTACCGTGCTATAAAATAGAACTGTGTAAAGGTGAAACAAACTACACACACTCCAGTCTTCCACAGTTACAAAGAAATCCTCTCTGAAAAAAGCAGATTTAGTTCACAGCCTCACTTTTTTTCCCCCCCTGCTTCAATTCCAAAGAAAACTGAAATGAACCCAGATGGCACAAGTTCATGTCCCTCGTTAGTCTCAAAAGTGAGTTAGCTGTAATTGGATGTGTGCTCAGTCTCATTGAGTGTACCTTGGACTCTCTGCTCTGGATCCAGCTGTTGAACAGGATGTCGTAGGCTGAGTAAATCTCACTGGAGAAGGTGTCTTTACGCACGGTGGGGTCTGGAGCCTTGTCCAGGTTGGCCAGATATTCTAGAATGCTCTCGCTAAAGCGGCAGAGAGCTAAGAGGAAGCGTTAACTGATGAGATGCCACATCACAACAAACAGTTAACAGCAATCAAAGCTTTTCATACACACAAAAATATCAAAAAAAAAAGAAACTTTTTGGGAAGAAAGTATTACTTTAAGCAAGGACGCATTAAAGGTAGGGACATCAAACCAAAGCCAAAGATCTAGCGCTGATGAAAGCTGTGTTGAAAGGACTATAGGCGACTGTCAACTAGCATGCGTGTTCTGCATCTGCGTGTAAAGGACATTGTCTATTTCTGTAGATATTTTTGTCTATGTTCGTCATTCAAAAAGGGAAAGACTGCTGGTATACAAACTATAAACAAAGCAGCGCTTTCTTACCGTTTTGAATATCAGTCATGCTGATCACAGTCTTTATTCCACTACGCTCATGTTATCACGTAAATATTATATGACTATTAATATAATTATAATATATATATTATATTACTTTTGTACTTATTCTCATACACTGACTTGATTGCTAAATTGAAAAGCCAATCAGAATTCTCTCTCACCAATGAGTCCGACTACAGCTAAAAACTAAGTAGGCTTGGTGCGTCCCTTGTTTAAGGATGCATCTTTACTGAATAAAAGCAATATTTTCTTTCAAAATTGACAGTAAAGACTTTTACATTCTTTTTAGAATAAATAATGATTACTTGAAGTTTCTATTCTGAAAAATAGAAATTATTCGACTATTCTCATGTTGAAAAAAAAGACAATATTAACACAAATATTTACAATTGACCTTATTACTGATAATACTAAGAAATGGCGTAATGATGCTGAAAATTCAGCTTTGCCATCACAGGAGTAAATTACATTTTAAAATATAGTAAAATAAAAAGATTCTGATCTTTTTTTCATATCATATTCATTTTTTAAAACTAGTGTATACTTAATTTATTCATGTAACACTTTATGCAAATTTGTAATTGAGCTTACTTACCTACAGAGAAAACCAATTTCATGTTGTCTTGTTTGGTTATTCCCAGCATGGGCAACATGGTTCCCATTATAGCACTGAGAAAAGGCACCATTCCATATACTGTGGGGCAGAGGTCAAACATATCAAAAGAGGTAAAAAAAACATAACTGAGCAAGAACACAGGACTTTAAACAAAGTCTAAATATACATTATGGAGATGCTTCTATTTTATTACTCCAGTAATTTCACACAAAAAAAGAAAAAAGAAAGACCTGGCCTAAGTGGAGTTCAAGCTGTTTGTGGTACAGGCTATAAATTTACAATAAAAAATAAAAACTTTGGGAAGTGAAAATAATAAGTACTCATGTGATGGTGTAAACAATTAACAAGGTTCAATAAAAAAAGAGGAACTGAAAAAACAATGATCAACAGTCCAATGCAACAAAGCATGATCTAACTTAATTTGTTAACTTCCTGACTAAAGATTGCAGATCATACTGTAACCTACATTTAATTTCAAAAAGTCAAAAACTCAAATAATGGCTTTAAAAAAAATTATCTTATACTGAAAATTCTGTAAAATTATCCAATTGAATTAGAGATCCAAAAATTAAAAGACTTTACTAGAGAAACCTTTTAATGAATTTCATGAGTTTTGATTAAGGTTATGTACCATTTGAATCTGAGAGATTGGCTAGTGTTTGGACCACAAAGAAGTGAGGCAAAACTCCCGGCTGGAACTTCCCGAGTATCTCCTCCATGATGTCGTTAATGTATTTGTTTCCCACAGCAACCAGTATATTACTGGCAGCTTGCTGCCAGTCCCGGACAATCTCCTGTACAGAAGAACACAATTTATTTTAATTCAAAAATATTTTTCCAACATTATAAATCTCTTTATTGTCACACAGTAGTGTAAATCAGTTGTTTTTACCTTTGATTTGGTCATCTCATCTGACGCCAGATGTATGGCACTCTTGATCTTGGGGTAACTGATGTCATCAATCCTGCTCTTCACCACCATCTCAATGGTTTGCAAGACTACCATTCTGTGCGCGACCACCAGCTACACGACAAAGATGGCTTCCAAGTTATCCCATGCACATGTACTAATGAAGTATATTTTAAAATACATGATTTCACAATGCTAAATCGTTAAAAACACAGAGTCTCAAATTTAGCAAACTTATATCTCATATATTTCACATTCATATTCTGCTGACAAAGCTGGTCATCTATTAAAACTGACATGGGACAAATCAGAAAAAGGCAACAGCTACACAGCCATGTCTGTAAGAAGTGGGTCAACCTGCAAACCTAGGCATCACAAATCAATTAAAAGAAGAAAACTGGTTACAGATAAAAGGTTTATTAGATGTTTTTTTTATTACAATAAAAGGCATTAATGTGTGTTTCCTTTTTAAAGAAACATGCACTGAATTCTTTCTGTCTGGAGAAATTACTTCCAAAGGCAATCTTGACCTCAAAAGGTTCCCTGGGAAGTAAAATTCACCATACAAGCAGAGAAATCATATGAACAAGGCATAAGATGAATTAACGTGACACACTGAATTACGATATAAATGTCACGTTATTAGAAACAACAAAGGCTTTCTGCTTCCTGTTAGCAGGAAATGTAGTGCTAAGTGTGCTTGAAAACCAAAATAGTCTGGCTATCATTATAAACAACTGCTCAAGAAATATAAACTAGACTAGAATAGAAAAGGTACTTGATTTTTATAATAAAATTGTTGACAATTACACTACCATTCAAAAGGTTGGTAACACTTTTTAAATGCATTTGAAAGAAGTCCCTTATGTTCACATTAATGCTGCATTTATTTAATAAACACAAATGTAAAATCTGTTTTTTACTTTAATATATTTTAAAATGAAATTTATTCTGTGATGGCAAAGCTGAATTTTCAGCATGATTCCTCCAGCCTTCAGTGTCTCATGATCCTTCAGAAATCATTCTAACAGGCTGAATTTCTGCTCTTTTCTGTGCTGCTTAATATTTTTATGGGAACCATGATAAATTTTTTCAGGATTATGCGATTTATATAACGTTCAATAAAATAAAATAAAATAAATTATTTATCAATCAGTTGATCAACTTAATGCATCCTTGCTGAATACAAATACTAACTTATTTAAAAGGAATCTTACTGACCCCAAAGGTTGAATATTAGTGTATCTAAAGCTACAGAGATGAGACTTATGATATTTAATGGTTTTAAGCTCAAGAAAAAGCCACAACATTCAGCACTAAGCTATATAACCCATTCTTAGTCTTCTCAGAGGAAATCATAAACAAACATGAGAGACAAGCTTATGGAGATTTGAAGAGAGGACATAAAATTCCTCTGGAAAACCTCAGTTCAAAACAGGTTCAGATGTTTTAAAGAAAAGCTTTGGCTGACCTTGGGGTGCTTGAGCAGGTAGTCCTGGCACATGGACAGGACTTTATCAGGTTGCTGGTTCCCCAGTGTCAAGATGGATTTCCTGACCTGTTCCTGCACGACCGGATCCCTGTCATTAGCAGCGTCCAAGAGGGCCAGGGTCACCTCTAATGAGATAAAAGCATATACATCATTATATGCACAAAACGGGATGGAGAATTTCTGAAATGTGTTTACTAGTATTCAAACACAGAAATCGTAGATACGTGGACATTCATATAGTAGGGAAATACTATTTTCATTCATACTACACACACTCACACTACATAGAACATACTTTTTTATACTTTATTAACTATTAAAAATAAGTATATACGAGAGAGAGAGAGAGAGAGAGAGAGAGAGAGAGAGAGAGAGAGAGAGAGAGACCAATGATATACTATTGCTCAAAAGTTTGGGGTTATTTCATATTTTGTTCATGTTTTGAAAAAGTATCTTTTGCTCACCAACACAGGGTTTATTTGATCTAAAATACAGTAAAACAGTACTATTTTTTCAAATTTAATACATTTAAAAATATAATTCATTCTTGTAATTTATTCCATAATTTTCACCATCATTACTCCAGTCTTCAGTGTCACATGATCCTTCAGAAATCATTCTAATATAATCTACTTTGGGACTTAAGAAACATTATTATCAATGTTATAAGACATTACCGTTTCTCACCTACACAAACAACAATCCCAGTGATTAACTCAATTAATCACTGGGATTAGTGTAATTAACTTGTGCACTGGTAGGTCACAAGCACTGCATTGAGGACATGATGGATGCCTCATGATATGACTCACTCCTGCTCCTAACTCACAACGTAAGAGGGGAAGATCTGCAATGCAGAATATCTTGAAACAAACCTTAAAACATCTGGACATTTTAACCATACTTAATCTTCGCATACAGTCCCATCTGATTAGATTATTCTAATCTACCTACAGTGCACAGAGTAACTGAGTTGCCTAAACATACTCATTGGAAATTAGCTTCAAATACAACCTAAAGAATTCAGCGTTGAAAGACACTAATGGGATAAGGGAAGCCCATGACTAGATTTATGTGGAGTTCATTTTAAATGAAAAGCAGGTGCTTTTGACATCAATATAGACATGAATATATCTATCAATCTGCCACCCTATCTCAGTTAGGGCTGAGCTAATATGTGAATAATCATGATTTATACTGATATTTAAAAGTTTAGGGATAGTAAGATGTTTATTTATTTTTAAAAGAAATGAATACCTTCATTCAGCAAGATGCACTAAATTGATCAAAGTCACAGTTAAGACTTTTATAACATTACAAAAGATTTCTATTTCACCAGAGAATCTAGAAAAAAAAATGGCTAATGGTTTCCACAAAAACTTTAAGCAATATAACCTTTTTTCATGAGATGCTGAAGACTGGAGTAACGGCTGCTGAAAATTCAGCTTGGCCTTCACATGAATAAATTGCATTAGATTATAATTACATTATATTTCATATAATTTAAGAAATATTTCACAATACTACTTTTTTTTTGATCAAATAAATGCAGTTTTAAGAGAGATTTGGTCAGAAGTCATAAGTCTACATGGAGATGAAAATCAAAACATTGTATAACATGAAAAACATTCAGCATATTATAACTAGAAACATGTGAAATAATAACGCTTACAAGTGCTTGTGCGTAAGTGTGGACTATTAAATTACGTGACATCAAGTACACAGAGGGCAAAGTGGACAAGAGTGGTACTCACGCTCTACGTCAGTCTCCTCTATAACACCCATAATGATGATTTAGGAATACATCCGGTGATCCCGTATCCCTCAAAAGAGCACACTCTACAGATACAAACCAACAGAGATGAACCAACAATCGGTTTTACAGATTATTTTGGAAAGAAAAAAACAGATATTAACAATTTGTAATATCAGTGTTACCGATAAACTTTTTTTTAAAATATTTGTTTGGTAGTACGCTCATTTATCAACAACAATATTGTGTTTGTAATTATTTTATTATTAGGTTTATTGTCATCATCATTGTAGTAATAACATTCACAATGAATATTTAATTGTTGAAAAATGTTGTACAACATTTTTGGCACCATGTATGAGTGTAACACTTCTAAGTGGACCTATGATTCCTAAAAATGCTATCTAGCTAGGCAGCTCTTTAGGTTTTGAGACACAGCCCGACAGAACATTCCATGTGATTAGGAAATATGGCATGGAAAAAGCACAGATCATGTAACATGCAGTGAAAGCATGACGTACGGAGATATTGACTTATAATCCAAATAATACGGCAGGTCACTTCCACAGTCGTTAGTGTTTCACACTCAATGTCAACTTCCTCAAAACCCCAGCGACCCATTAAACTGCAATGACAGCGTTTGCATTACATTTCCACTCGCTGCCATGCGCTCAGGGCAACTGAAACATAAACAAAAACGCTTAAACTGCATTTCTAACAACGTAAAATGGCTAAAGATTGACAATATGTCAACCGTGTGTTACCTTTCCTCTCGTCTGTCTGCTTGGGACTCGACTGACTCGCCCTCAGGCTAAACACTCCGATTCCCTTTTCTCAAAGGCATCGAGCGGTCGTTTGTCAGCGAGGACCCTGATGTATATCTGATAACTGATTCGAACGCTGACCGTAACCGTGTGATTGATTATTCGGCTGAGGATGATGGGCTCATAGACGCTACATTGTATCATAGGTAAACACGCCTAATCACGTGCTTCTGCTCAGGAGGAACGCATCAGTGTGGGCGTGGTCTGCCGCGTAGTCCTCTAAACACCAACGAAGAAGACGAGCAGCATGCAAATCGGCCTACTTAATTATTCATGTTTGACATATGTAAGGAAAACGTACTATTTGGGACGGTTGAATGTCTATTTATCTACCAGTGCAATTTCATTCGCTGGAATAAGGTCGAGATATCAGTTTTGCAGGATAAATTAAAATTATTACTGAATTACTATTAATATATGACAATAATCAAACTCACATCAAAAACACACAACACACATGATGTCAAGACAGCAATCAAATTTCTTTCCTACTGCTCAAAAATGTATAGCTATAAAATTGTTCATATAGAAGAACAGAACATGCAAGTTCTGCAAATGATTATTCGTGGTTAATTCATGTAATATATATATACTACAAATTTCTGTGAACAAAGAAAGGTTTAAAAAAATAAACTTTATTATAATTACATCCAACGTACTGGAAATATAAATGATCCAATTTTCATATTAGGCTGGGGATATGTGTGTGTGTGTGTGTGTGTGTGTGTGTGTGTGTGTGTGTGTGTGTGTGTGTGTGTGTGTGTGTGTGTGTGTGTGTGTGTGTGTGTGTGTGTGTGTGTGTGTGTGTGTGTGTGTGTGTGTGTGTGTGTGTGTGTGTGTGTGTGTGTGTGTGTGTGTGTGTGTGTGTGTGTGTGTGTGTGTGTGTGTGTGTGTGGAGAGAGAGAGAGAGAGAGATTTTCACATATATATATATATATATATCAAATATTGATTTGGACAAAGAGGGGACTTCGGGGTGAATGTTTGAGAACTTCTAGACTCTCTGTCATGCATTTTCACAGATTATCACTAATTTTGCATGAGGGTAGGAAAGTGTTGTCATCCTCTGTATTCCTTCTGTTAGAAGATTTGCCATATTGAAATATTGAATATTTTTAGTGGTCCTGCCTCAAAGTGTTTACAGGTTAACAGGTGTTTTTCTCAGTTCACACAACACACACTAGAGGGAGCTGCTTTGCTCTTTAGACTTGAAAAATATCAGAAACCCTTTGGGCTTTGTCAAGCTGAACAAAATATGGGTCTAAAAACACATTTGTATAAATGGACTTTTGATTCAAAACCTATTAGTGAAGTACAGCCCTTGACCATGCCCTGTACGAGAAGCAACACAACTTCTAGTCCAGGCCACGGTCATTTCCAGACTTGATTATTGCAATGCTCTTCTGGCTGTGGAACAATCTCCTCACCTTCATCCAGAACTTAGAATCCCTGTCAATATTCAAAAGACAGCTGAAAACTAATCTTTTCCGTGAGCACAATTTGACAAAAAAATCATGCTTTCACTTATCTTTATAGTCCCGCCATTTTCCTGACTTCTACTACAAATTTTGTATTGTTGTGTACTTTTGTACTTTTGCCTCTTCACGATAAATCGCTTTCTGTATTCCTCAGTTGTAAGTCGCTTTAGATAAAAGCGTCTGCTAAATGAATAAATGTAAATGCTATAACAAGTTGCCTCTGACAACTGTCCTGGCTGATCCCCCTATATACAAGATCAGAATCTTAAAGCCACAGTGAAATGGAAAAAGCAATAGATATTTTCTTCCGTATTGTGACGTACATTAACAGATAGGGTTCATTCTCATTTTATGCCAGCTTTAAAGAGGACACTGCAGAGTTATTTAGTATAATTGAGAGTACTAATATTAAAATTAATATTCTGAATTTGTTTCTATTTTTATCTGCTTTTCATTTGTTGTGTTTTTGGAATCCCTCCACCACCGGGGATATGGAGGAGCACTCTGGGTTTGGGCTAAATTCTGAGCTCAGAAAGCATGCCAAATACACTTATTTGTACTCTTTTACTGTATTTGATGGTTTGATTATTGTGAACTTTGATTATTGTGAAAATTTATATTTTGCCTTAAGACAGTGAGTAGACAAGACGCAAAATGGGAGAGAGAAAGTGGGCGACGGGATCGGGAAAGGTTCACGTGTCGTAATTCGATTTCATGTCACCCGAGTTACTCACTTGACAGCAATGTTTTATTCTCTATCATTCAATGCACTTTACCCGTACATAAATTAATCTTTATGTCATCGTAGATATGAGGCAGATTGCCGACAACAGCCATTTTTGGATTATTTGTGATTTGTACTTAAGAGTCCTCTTGACTACCTTGTGAATACTTTGAATATATTGTTAAGCAAAACTTTAGCCATTATTTTTAAGAGTTTCTCCAAAATCTTCAAGTTAGGAGCTACTTTAAGTTGTTTTGTGAAGTTTAACTAGCTTTAAGATGTTTTGTGAACACGGACCTATAATATTCAGCTGTGATTAATTTAGCAAAATGTAATTAACCAAACTGATTAACTTTAATAACGTCCTTTTAATTTTTTGCATGTTTTTTAAAGTGCTAATATTACAATACAGAACTTTGACGGCAAATGACTTCTTGCATAAGATGATTTGTGTGTCCTGCTGTTCAGGCACTGCTGTAATTACACAGCTCTTATTTGCACAGCATGTACCATATTTTTCACTCTTTATATTCTTGGCCTTGTCAGAGAGCTTAATGAAAGTTTTACTGCAATTGATGAGACACAACAGGGATTTTCAGTCTTATTAAACAAAATCCAAAGTCCACTAGACTGTGTGGCATTTTTAATTAGGAATGTAAAACTATTGACATTTCCCCCTCTTTTAATGCATAAAGAAAATTGGAAGCCAATCCATTTCATCCCAGTAGGGACTCGAAGTCTGAGAGAGAATTACGGAGTCAGTCTCATAAACAGAGCTCGGGATGAATCGCTCACAATAACCCGCTGCTTTTACTGAGAGGCACCTAATGTGTGACAGACACATGTGTGCACTACGCAGCCAAATAAGAAGATTAAATATTTTCAGTCATGAAAAATGTGACATTTTAGAAGCGCTTTCAAATGTTTTAATATACGTTTGTTTAAACAGCCAGTTATAATGGAAAGTATTCTTTTTCGGCTTTCATGTGGAATCGATAGTCTTTGCTGCTATCCAAATATGCAAAACCACCTTTAATATAGATCAATAATTCATATAACATTTACGCACTCAATGAATCTGGTGCATGTCTAGCCATAAGAATCACATATGGGTCTGACTTTATATCAGCACAAGAATTTCTACGTTTGAAATGTACTTAAATAACTGAGAATATCAAAAGTCCCTCACACTGCATAAAGGAGGATCTGTAATGCACTCAGTCCCTTTAATGGCATAACCAATTTTAGAGCACCCTGCAGCTGTCATTACTCCCAGAATTAATATTTTCATATTCAGTGAAACGAGAGGTGAATCAAAGTAATAAAGGTTAGGCACATCCCAAAGCTCTAAACCTACCATTCTCATTCGGCCTAAACACAGAGAAATCAGTACCACATGTGAAGGGAAACACAAATTCCAAACGGCAGCACTATACGTCAGGGTCAGTTCTGGGATCAGTAAGGACAAGAGTGTAATCTGATCTATGCATTCATCTCTGATGTGATGTTTGAGGACAGTTCAAGATTGTGTGTTTAGACCAGTGGATGGTCATCAAGCATTTCTTCACTTCACCTTCTCACTCTCTTTACCTGTGTATCTCCCGAGTCCAGTAAAATATGGATGGATGTTTTTTTTAATTCAAAGTTAGTCTTTGTGTATCTGTCAATTTGTTAAATAAAAACAATAGCTGGGGAATGGGTTATTGCTGCAGGACTCTCAGGGGCATAGTAATCAAATATGCAAATTAGCCCCGCCTCCACTTACTCAGAGATCCGCTCACTCAATTTACTGCTCAACTTTAAGTTACTGTATAATTCTGCACAATAGTATCCCTCTTTACAACATCGGACCACACCGTTAATTAATATGATTAGCCTTTTGCTTGACTATGTTGATAATGTGTGTGTTAATAATGCTAATGTAACACAGCTAATGTAACACAGACCATGTTCCCGTTTGCCATCTTAGTCTGTCTTCTAAAAATCAGAATCTTTAGAAACATTTTGAACATCATAGAACGTCAGTGGAGAAAGGCGTATAGTTCATCATAATGTCTCAATATACATCATATACATAATTTCTCTATATTGCTAAATGCACCACATCAGATTTTTCACATACTGTACCAGGATAACCTGGCTTCTCTTGAGACTCTCCTGCTTTAAAAAGGTTACAGTTAATGATCTGCTAAAGCCCACCACTGACGATTGGATGTTTGGGACAAAGTAGTTTGTGATGCAAGAAACAAAGGCAATTTCAGACCACATTTTTGAGACTGTCTTTGGTTCACTACAGTTTTAAGGACAAAATACTCAACAATGGTCTTGACTTGTTAATTTGCACATGGTTTGTCTTAAAGCATACTAAAAACACCACAGATATATATACTGTATATAAAAGATTTTCATCAAAAGAGTGTGAAACACTCAAAATGACACAGAAAACCTCATAAATACACAAAATTGTATACTTTCCTTTATTTTGTGTATTTTTTGCTATATTGAGCTTTTTAAAAACAAGTTGGGACAAAAAAAAATACTTAATCTGAAATTCATTTTAATTTACAGAAATGAAGAAAAAAAATCAATTACAATTTTTTTTGTTGAAATTCATTAATGCAGCCTACTAGTGAACCAAAACAAATTATTAACAGTTCACAGAAATAAATCAGACTTCTCATAACTTTTTTTTTATATATATTGTGGCGAGTCACCAGCAGCTCGTCAAGCGTCGCCCCTGGCAACACACACACACCAGCTGGAAAGCAATCATGAAGCCCAGCTGATGAAGTTCAGGCAATCATCTAGACAGGGATAAATGCCCTGTTTGAAACAGAAGAGGTAGAGAAGATTCTCTCAAAGGAGACTAATGGTTATGTTGTTGTTTTATTTTCCCCACAGAGAGTGATTAACAGGAGAACTGTGGTAAAGACTCTCTACACAGCCTGAACTTCAGCATTGTACACTCAACTCTCACCTTCATGCCTTGAGACCACAAAGGCTCACTTTTGGGGAGCACTTGAGAAGCACAGAGGAACGGTTGAAGGACAACAGTCAAGGGTCTACTGGTTTACTCTCTGTGCATCTCTTAATGTGTAAATAAACTCACCCTCCGGGTTGAATGCACTTCTCGTGTCTACTCTCCTCCTTTCCCCTTTAGGAACCCGCTACATTGGTGGAGAATGCGGGCAGGAGATCAGCGACATGAAGCCTCCCCTGAGGAAGCTCTTTCCCCCAGCGTGAGAGATATCATCCGTCATCTTACAGAGGTATCAGTCCGACAGCAGCAGTTGTCTGAAGCGATGGTGTCAAGCCAGACACGCATCGCTGAAGAGTTATTGCACTTGCAAACAGACACAGTGGCTTCCACAACACGCCTTGAGAGATGTACAGCAGCAAGGCAAAGCCTCCCTAAGATGACACCTCAAGATGATGTTGAGGCGTTTCTCCATATGTTTGAGGTAATAGCTACCCGAGAAGGTTGGGATCAATCCGAGTGGGCCCAACTTCTTGCCCCTCTACTCGTGGGAGAGCCGCAGCGGATCTATTTTTCACTTCCAGTAGACCAAGCAAATGATTATGCTGTGCTTAAGAAGGAAATTCTTGGCTGCGTGGGGCTCTCTTCAGTGTGTGCAGCACAGAAAGTGCATGAGTGGACGTTTGACCCTAGTATTCCGGTGCGGATTCAGGCCACACAGCTGGCTCGACTGGTGAAACATTGGCTATTGCCCGAGCAAGCTACAGCAGCGGAAGTTGTGGAAAGAGTCACGGTCGATAGGTTGTTGCGTTCCCTTCCCCGACCCCACCGCCGAGCTGTGGGACTCACCAATCCCACCACGTTGACTGAACTTGTGGAGGCGGCGGAACTTTCTGAAGCGTCACTTGCAAGAGACGTAGGGGAAAGAGCTGTCCCGTTCACCCGGAGGGGCACAAACAGAGAGCGACAAGGGATAGATGGCACCCGCAAGCCTGTAAGCCTGGCGGCTCCCCGAGGCACACCCCAAGATGAACCTATGCCTACCGATCCTGTACCTCCAGCGGGGCGAACTTGGTTAGCGGGCTGCATCGTCCATCAGACGATACCAGATGGCGCCCCCGAACAAGAAGTACGGATCAATGGTCGCCGAGTCCGAGCAGTCTTGGACACAGGAAGCAGTGTCAGTTTGGTCCGCCCTCAGCTTCTGGGAACAACCAAGTTTGGCAGATCTCGTCTCCCCATCACCTGTGTCCATGGGGACACCAGGTATGTCCCGGCTCAAACTGTAACAATTTCTGCCGCTCCAGGTACATGGTCAATGGAAGTGGGCATTCTCCCCGATCTCCCAGTGCCCTTGCTGTTAGGGAGAGACTGGCCTGGGTTGGACCAACTCCTCCGCCGGGCAGAAGAGCCCAAGCACCGGAAAAAACCTGCTGAGCTGAGGGGAAGACGCAGTCGCCAGGCTTACCTTGCTTCCGAGAGCGAAAGAGCGGGTGAGTCAGCTAGTGCTAATCTTGATGTCTACTCTGATCTCTTCCAGCAGGTTACCTCAGGAGGAACTCTAGGTAGGGAGCAGCGAGAAGATGACCGCCTAAAACACTGCTGGAACCAGGTCAGAATAGTAGAGGGGGATGAACGCCTACCACCCCCTCATCCCTCCCCGCACTTTTTGATCAAAAACGGTTTGCTGTACTGTGTGGCAGTCAGGCGGGGTGAAGAAAAGGAGTTACTGGTCTTGCCAAGAGTGAAAACAGACCTGGTGATGACACTTGCCCACTCCCATCCCATGGCTGGACATCTAGCCTCAGAAAATACCCTCCAACGTCTCCGAGACCGATTCCACTGGCCAGGGATGAATATGGACGTTCGGCGCTTTTGCCAAGCCTGCGAGGTCTGTCAAAGAACCGCCCCAAAGAAACCAGCTCCTGCCCCACTGATACCGCTGCCAGTCATTGAGGTGCCATTCACCCGCATTGGCTTGGACTTGGTAGGGCCCCTGCCTAAATCTGCCCGGGGACACGAACATATCCTAGTCATCGTGGACTACGCCACCCGCTATCCTGAGGCCATCCCCCTTCGGCGAGCAACCTCGGCAGCCATAGCTCAGGAACTGTTTCTACTCTGCAGCAGGGTGGGAATTCCGGCGGAGATACTCACCGACCAGGGGACGCCTTTCGTTTCCCGGATCTTGGCTGATCTATGCCGTCTGTTAAAGGTAAAACATCTTCGAACCTCTGTCTACCACCCTCAGACTGATGGGCTAGTTGAACGTTTTAACAAAACTTTGAAGCAGATGCTAAAGAGGGTCGTCGCTGAGGATGGGCGTGACTGGGATAAGATGCTGCCGTATGTGCTGTTTGGGGTCCGGGAGGTCCCTCAAGCCTCTACCGGCTTCACCCCCTTTGAACTTTTATTTGGCCGTCAGCCCCGGGGACTCTTAGATGTAGCCAAGGAAGCATGGGAACAACAGCCATCCCCTCACCGTTCCCTCATTGAACATGTGCACAGCATGAGAGACCGCATTGAGAGAGTGATGCCCCTGGTTAAACAACATCTCGTCAAGTCCCAGCAAGCCCAACAACGTCTGTATGACCGGCCTGCACAGCCACGTGAGTTTCAGCCCGGTGACAAAGTTCTCGTTCTGGTCCCCAACTCCGCCTGCAAGTTCTTAGCTTCCTGGCAGGGCCCGTACTCTGTTGTCGAACGGGTGGGACCTGTCAATTATCGGCTGCGCCAGCCCGGGAGGCGAAAGAAAGAACAAATATATCACATCAACCTCTTAAAGCGTTGGGTGGGGGAAGCTCCGCCGACTGTCCTGATAGCTGACATTGCTGACCCCATAGTAGATTTTGGGGTTCATCTCACAGGACCCCAGCGTAAGGAGCTGGATTCCCTGGTCTACAGCTTTAAGGACGTCTTCTCTGAACTTCCTGGACGCACCACCATCCTCACTCATCAAATACGGACCCCTCCCCAGGTCCTCGTTCGGCAGAGGCCCTACAGAGTCCCGGAATCTCGCCGGCAGGCCATTGAGGAGGAGGTGAAGAAAATGATCCAACTGCAAGTGATTGAGCCGTCCAATAGCCCTTGGTCAAGTCCGATCGTCATGGTCCCTAAACCTGATGGCACTTTCCGTTTCTGTAACGACTTCAGGAAGCTAAATGAAGTCTCACAATTTGACAGTTACCCAATGCCCAGAGTGGATGAACTCATCGAACGACTCGGTAGGGCACGTTACATTTCCACACTAGATCTCACCAAGGGCTATTGGCAAGTACCCTTGAGCCCTCAGGACAAGCAGAAAACAGCATTTAGTACACCCTCAGGTCACTGGCAGTACCGGGTCCTTCCTTTTGGCCTTCATGGGGCTCCAGCCACTTTCCAACGGCTCATGGATATTGTTCTGCGACCCCATCAGGAGTATGCCGCTGCCTATCTTGATGATGTGGTGATCCACTCTGAGAGTTGGGAAGACCACTTAACCAGGTTACGGGAGGTACTATCTGCGTTACGACAGGCTGGACTAACTGCTAATCCCCGCAAGTGCCATCTGGGACTAGACGAAGCACGCTACTTGGGCTACCGCATAGGCCGTGGCCTTATCCTTCCCCAAAATGAAAAGGTGGCAGCAATACGGGACTGTCCCCGGCCAACTACAAAGAAACAGGTACGGGCTTTCCTGGGCTTAGCGGGCTATTATCGTTGTTTCATCCAGTCCTTCTCCTCTCTGGCTTGTCCCCTTACAGACCTGACCAAAAAGGGCCAACCAGACAAAGTAAAGTGGAACCCTGCAGCTGAAGAGGCATTCCAGCGTCTCAAGATGGCACTCTCTTCATCCCCAGTTCTACACGCCCCAGACTTTTCCCAGCCCTTCACCCTCCAGACAGATGCCTCGGATATCGGTCTGGGAGCAGTTCTGTCACAAACCATCAAGGGGGAAGAACATCCAGTCACATACATTAGTCGGAAACTCACCCCACCAGAAACACGGTATGCTGCAGTCGAGAAGGAAGCCCTCGCCATAAAGTGGGCAGTCCTCGAATTGCGCTATTACCTCTTGGGGAGGTCCTTCACCCTGGTGACTGACCATGCCCCCCTTCAGTGGATGGCCAAAGCAAAAGACACCAATGCCAGAGTCACCAGATGGTTTCTAGCTCTGCAGGATTTCCATTTTGTGGTTAAGCATCGGGCCGGAGTCTCCAACGGAAATGCAGATGGGTTGTCCAGGATGTTCTCCAGTTGGTCAGGTCTGGTAAGGGTCATTCCCACCCCCACCCCTTCCCCATTAACGGCTCTCGCTTTGGTCAACAGGATCCACAACGGAGAGAAAAAAGGGGGGGGGAATGTGGCGAGTCACCAGCAGCTCGTCAAGCGTCGCCCCTGGCAACACACACACACCAGCTGGAAAGCAATCATGAAGCCCAGCTGATGAAGTTCAGGCAATCATCTAGACAGGGATAAATGCCCTGTTTGAAACAGAAGAGGTAGAGAAGATTCTCTCAAAGGAGACTAATGGTTATGTTGTTGTTTTATTTTCCCCACAGAGAGTGATTAACAGGAGAACTGTGGTAAAGACTCTCTACACAGCCTGAACTTCAGCATTGTACACTCAACTCTCACCTTCATGCCTTGAGACCACAAAGGCTCACTTTTGGGGAGCACTTGAGAAGCACAGAGGAACGGTTGAAGGACAACAGTCAAGGGTCTACTGGTTTACTCTCTGTGCATCTCTTAATGTGTAAATAAACTCACCCTCCGGGTTGAACGCACTTCTCGTGTCTACTCTCCTCCTTTCCCCTTTAGGAACCCGCTACAATATATATGCTTTATTATCAACAAATCGCATGTACAAAAATAACAATACAACAGAGGAACATTACATGCTTTAGTACAACAGAGAATACGAATAAAAATAAAGAAAATGAGAAAGAAAAAATTATAATTACATAGAGGGTACATTACTATAAATATAAATCTATGTGTTCATACATGCATATCTATATAAAAATGCCAAATGAGGAACAAAGTTCAAATACTTTGGTGGCTTTGTTATTTTTAGATTTTGATGTCACACTCATGTATATTTTAATTTCATTCTTAAGCGCTGTAAAACTGGGTTTGTTATTTGCGAATTTGAGACTTCTCATAACTACAAAAGTAATAATGTTATTCACTACATGGTGAATAAAGGGTGTAAATAGAGTAGAAGTAGAGCCGTTTCTTCACAGGCTCAATCAGTGATCTGTATTTACATATATACGCTTACACCTAATTTCCATATGAAACACACAACATAAACCTATTTGCCCAATGACAAAGTGCAAGAAAATTTTAGCTTTATTAAAAGTGACATGTCCCCCCTGAGGACGCTGAAAACAGGTCTCGGTCGTTTCAGATGATGAAAATGTTGACAGTTGGTTTAAAAACAGTATTTTAATGCTGCTTTATATTAGACTGATTTGAAACAGTTATTGCTAACGAAGAACATGCAAACCCAGAGGTCTGAAATCTAGAGTCCAATATAACTGTTTTTATGACATATCTACAGCTGGAGATTACCTGTGATGATGTCATATGGTTGTTATCACTCTAACAGACAGGAGGTTGGAGAAAGAGAAAATTATCTTATTTATGGTATTAAACTGTCTGAAAGGTCTGGAGTCAGGGTTCTCATTGGTACTCTCTTGTGTGTGGCATGAATCCAGTGCTGCTGGCTGGTAAAGTGATCCATATGATGAGGACCTTGTGGTTGAAGCCAGTGTGAAAAACGATACAGCATCTACCTGTCAAGAGTCTGGCAACATATGCATCTTGGATCAGATGAAACATCATGTAAATCTGACATAAGTATGAGATACAATTTTGCTGTATGTGTGTTTGTCTGCTAGGCATTTAAACGGTAGAATTTTATTCTTGCGGTTTATGATTTTGCCTTTCTCAACTATAAAAATTTGGCTCCGGTGTTCTTGACATTAATACAATCCACAAACACAGGAGAGAGATCTGAAAGATTCTGGCTGGCTCAAATTTTTCTGTTCCACAGGCCAGATTTATCACACCAGACCTGCCCCAAACAACACTCTCTCCAAGATCCAATTGTGTCGTCACTGTCATTGATTTAAAATATGTGAATATAGCTATGGGTAAAATATCCCAGTGTGAAATTTTGCAGGTGGAATTTGACTCAGGAGGAAACGGTAAAGTCTTGATAATGAGGTCATATTAGTGACCTATGGGATGAATGTCTGAATTCTTTTATTCCCCCATTTAATCCCTTTGTTATCCCTCATTGTGGAATTCTTAGAAATATTTCAACATTAAACCAGGCACACAATGTTTAAGACCTCGCTGATTTTGAGGCCAGTAATACTTAAAACATTTTATTAATTTTTTTTACTATTTTATTAATTTAACTTTCAAAGAAATTAGTACTAGTATTCATCAAAGAATGCATTCATTTGATCAAAAGTAACAGTAAAGATATTTATTGTATATATTTATTGTATCATTTTTTAAATTTATTTTAATAATCGCTGTACTTTTGAAACAAAAAGAAGCATCACAGTTTCTACATAAATATTAAGTAGCACAACTAAGCGAAAATCAGCAGATTAGAATGATTTTTGAGGATTTCTAAAGATCATGCCCCTGAAAAGTCCAGCTATGGATGCTATGGATTTCTTTGTGGTTTCTAGGATGTTGCTGGTCAGTTAGTAAAAGGTTAGAAGAAGAAGAAATGTTACATTTATATAGCGCTTTTCCAGAACTCAAAGCATTTCACATAGTAGGGGGGAATCTCCACAACCACCACCAATGTGCAGCATCCACCTGGATGATGCAACGGCAGCCATATTGCGCCAAAACGCTCACCACACACCAGCTTATTGGTGGAGAGGAGACAGAGTGATGAAGCCAATTAGAGTATGGGGGGGGGGGGGATTAGGAGGCCATTGGGCAAATTTGGCCAGGATGCCGAGGTTAAACCCCTACTCTTGCAAAAGACATCCTGGGATTTTTTATGACCACAGAGAGTCAGGACCTCGGTTTAACGTCTCATCCGAAAGACGGTGCTTGTTGCAGTACAGTGTCCCTGTCTATATACTGGGGCATTAGAACCCACACAGACCGCAGGGTGAACACCCCCTGCTGGCCTCCTAACACCACTTTCACCAGCAACCTAGATTTAACCAGGAGGGTTCCCATACAGGTACTAACCAGGCTCAACCCTACTTCCCCTTAGCTTCAGTGGGCAACCAGTCTTGGACTACAGGGTGATATGGCTGCTGGCTTTGCGTTACTTATAGTGACCCAAGTAAGGATTTTCCCTGTTTTTCTTTCTGCTAGGCTTTCCTGTAGCTCAACCAGTAGAACATTGGTGCTTGCAACATCAAGGTCATGGGTTAGATTCCCAGGGAAAGCAAGAACTGATTCAATGTGTTTCTTGAATGCAATGTAAGTCGCTTTGGATAAAAGCGTCTAATAAATGCATAAACTGTACTAAACTGTATTGAATTTGAAGGCTGATTACGTAAAAGTAAAAACACCTTTCCTCAATAACCAGCACAGTTGAAGTCTGTAGCAGAGACTGTAAGGGACAAGTTACATGTCTAAGATTTGTCCAGAAGATGAGAAATAGTAATGGTGATGCTTTTCTTCACAAGTACAATAATTTAGGGGGAGCTATTTAAAGGCTAAAACATAAGCTATTATTTTAATAGCATTTACAAATCATTCAAATATTCTTGATTCCTGTCCGTTGCCGGAAGCGAAGGAAGGTCCAAGCTTATCAGAATTAATGGACACAGTGTAGTGTTAGGATCCTTGCCACTCTCCACATACACAGCTTTTTATTACACGATATTTTACAGCTCTTGTGGCTTTTTCTTATTAAGCACGCTGAAATAGCTTTGTGTTTGAACAGCTGTGAACTACAATTTTACTTCTCCTGAGGACACTCAACACTTGCAAAAATATGAGTTCACCCCTCTCCTGTCTTTCGTCCTGGACACTGACACCGGCTTGTAAATCGGTAAATCTCTGTGAATAAAGTTTTATTCGGGGCTTTGAGTGATTGGCCACCTCAGGCTGGTCTTCACATACCAGAGCTGAGCTCATACGTGTGTGTGCGCTTTGGGCCATTCTCAGAAATGAGTCAGATGATACATGATCACGTTTGAATAGTGAATCCTTTAATTGGAGGTTTAATGTTTAAGGAAGGCTAAGAGCAACTCATACCAGCTGACCCACTACAAATAACAACTCGTATACTCACACAGGTGCATTGTGGTTCAATGGCAATCTCAGAAATCTTCAGTTATCAATAGTTTAGTTCTGAATGTAAATGGCATTAATCAAGAATCTGAAGTGGGCTTTTTTGGAGTTTGAAGTATGTTGACCTGGAGGATGTGAATTACAAAGGCAACGTTGTAAGAAAATAACCAATGAATAAATCCTTTAAAACGGAACTCAATTTACTCTCGTCACATCCATGGTACATAAACAAGTGTGATGGTCCATTTGAGTTAAATATTCAATATTCACTCCAATAATACCTTATTTAAAAATTAACATTTAACATAAACATTGGATTTCACCTAAATTAAAAGCAGGGTTCTGTTTAAAAAGAAATGGCAGGAACCATTTTTAATTCTCTTATGCAAGAGGATTAAGGTATCAAAACGGTAATTATGTTGTTCCAGCTTTCTTTGAACCAAGTCTCGATTTCATCCCATTTGAAATGAGAAAAATATCCACTAGTTTACTGGTACTTTGTATACGGGGTGCTTCCATTTGCAATAAAATCATATATAAGATAATAAAAATACATTTATAAAATGGTCTACTGCTGTCTGGTGCAATGAATAGTAAATGTATGAAACAATTTTTCTTACAAAGACACACATCATTTTCAGTAAATGTAAAAACATGAGATTAAAGTACAGTTTTGATAAGGGGAATATAAAAGTGAGCTCTTAATGTAATTGATTTATATATGTCAAACTGTTCATGTCATTCACAAACTGGAACTTCTTAAGGAGTTAAATCCCATTGTTATGATATGAGCTCTGCGCTCCCCTCCATGGCCACCAGATGGAGCTCACACATATACTGACACTTCACCACACACTACATTTCCCAGCAACCATCACACTGCACTGATTACACTTACACAGCTGGACTCCATCATCATTGTTTGCCACACCACCTGTGTATCATTACATGAACTATAAAAGACTGCTTCACCCCTTCACAACTGCGAAGTCTTGATCAGCCCTGGTTATCAGTCTAAGCGTTGTTTATCCTGTCTTGTTTTGCCTGTTTCTGACCTGTGCCTTGTTTACCCGTGTTCTGATCCTGTTCTGCCTGCCCCGACCTGTGCCTGGATTTACGTTTAAGATTGATAGCTGCCTGTCTTGACCACCGCCTGTACCTCGATGCTGATTCTGTCTGCCTGCCTTTGTGACCCCTGCCTGGATTATAGACCACTCTTAATAAAGACAGCATTTGGATCCCTGCCTTTGAGTCCCTTCTGTTACAGAAGACTTTGCCGCAACAAGATCCAGCTGTCTGTAATCATGGACTGTTCGATACAGGCTGAGTTTCACCTCATCTCTCTCCGGCAAGGTAACCGGCCCCTGTTGGACTATGTAGCCGACTTCATTGAACTTTCTCACCGAGTGAGTTGGGGTGACGCCTTTCTGATTTCTATATTTGAGCGAGGACTGGATAAGAGGGCTATCCGGGCTCTTGGATGCCAGGAAACCTCACTCATGGACTATATTAATCTTGTGCTGTGGCTGAATGGTATTGACTTTGAAATTAAAGAAGTGACTGATTCAGCGCTTCCGAGCGCCGCGACCAAGTCAACACCTCACCGCCGCAAGCGGCGGAAGCAGAGAAGGCACGGCCAGGATGCCGCCGGCCCAGAGCTCGTTTCTGGCCAGAAGGTTGCCATCCAAGAGCCGCCGCCGCCGCCTGACCCACCTGCAGTCTCAGAGCCGCCGCCTGACCTGCCGGCCACCTCAGAGATCCGCCAGCCAGAGCCAGATCCAGAGATCCGCCAGCCAGAGCCCGATCCAGAGATCCGCCAGCCCGACCCGCCAGAACCAGAGCCCGAACTGCCATGGCCCGACCCGCCAGAACCAGAACCAGAGCCCGAGCTGCCGTGGCCCGACCCGCCAGAACCAGAACCAGAGCCCGAGCTGCCGTGGCCCGACCCGCCAGAACCAGAGCCCGAGCTGGTGTGGCCCGACCTGCCAGAGCGGTCGTGGCCCGACCCGCCGCTGGACTTCAGGGACATCCCAACGCCGCCGCCGGCCTTTGCGGACTTCCGGGACATCCCAACACCGCCGCCAGCCTTTGCGGACTTCCGGGACATCCCAACGCCGCCGCCGGCCTTTGCGGACTTCCCAGCGCCTGCAACGACCCGTCAGCCGGAGCCCGAGCCTGCAACGACCCGTCAGCCGGAGCCCGAGCCTGCAACGACCCGTCAGCCGGAGCCCCAGCCTGCAACGACCCGTCAGCCAGAGCCAGAGCCTGCAACGACCCGTCAACCAGAGCCAGAGCCTGCAACGACTCGTCAGTCTGAGCCAGAACCCGCAACGACCCGCCAACCAGAGCCAGAGGTACCGTTTCCCACCCTATCCCACCCATTATCATCTCTGTCCCTATTTGTGTCTGCCAGCCCTCCTGCCCTGTCTCCGCTAGAGATCGTCAGTCCTGCACCGCTACTGCAGGTGCTCGCCTGGATGGTACCTCCGCAGGTCCTGCCGCCTCCAGCCTCAACGGCAGTCGGGGAATCCCTGACTCCGCCTCCAGCCTCAGACCCCTTCTCTCCACCTCGGCCCGTCGACCTACCGGCTTCGTCCTGGCTCCTCCCGTCCTCGGCTTCACCTGTGACCCTCGACCTGGTAGCTCCACCGGGTTCCCTCATCCCAACGGCTCCTCCTCAGTCAGTCATCACCTCACCTCCACCACGGACTTACGGTACCCCCACTACACTCTGTACCTCCACCCCTTCGGCTTCAGTGGGCTCTTCCATCCCGACGTCGTCACCTCAGTCTTCACTCTCACCGGCTCCGCACCAGTCCTCAGGCACACAGGCTCAACCTCAGAAGGTCGTCACCCCGCCTACGCCTCGGTCTCCTGAACCTACGGTGTCGATCGGGTCCTTCGGCTGGTCAGCTACGTCCTGGGACCTTACGGACCTGCCAGACCTCGCAGACCCACCAGCCTTGCCTGAACCAGCCTGGTCTGTTACCCCAGCACCACCCTGGAACTTTGAACTTTGGGTGCCGCCATGGTGGTGCGCGGCGCCTTTTAGCTGCCTCACGCCAGGAGGCGCTCGTAGGGGGGGGGCTCTGTTATGATATGAGCTCTGCGCTCCCCTCCATGGCCACCAGATGGAGCTCACACATATACTGACACTTCACCACACACTACATTTCCCAGCAACCATCACACTGCACTGATTACACTTACACAGCTGGACTCCATCATCATTGTTTGCCACACCACCTGTGTATCATTACATTAACTATAAAAGACTGCTTCACCCCTTCACAACTGCGAAGTCTTGATCAGCCCCGGTTATCAGTCTAAGCGTTGTTTATCCTGTCTTGTTTTGCCTGTTTCTGACCTGTGCCTTGTTTACCCGTGTTCTGATCCTGTTCTGCCTGCCCCGACCTGTGCCTGGATTTACGTTTAAGATTTGGATCCCTGCCTTTGAGTCCCTTCTGTTAAACCCATTTAACAGTCTTCTGGGAGGTCCTCATAATACAGTGAAAGGCAGCAACTGTGAAAAGTTTTTAATCGTTCATTGTGAAGCTATGAGAACGGTTTGATTTCTATTTTTATTTTTTGGAGAATGAAAGTCAAAAAGCATGAAAGTAATTTTAACACACTATACCCTGAAATAAATATGCCCCTGCACATAAATATTTCTCTTTAACACCACGCACAGTATATTCTCTGTGTTAAATGAATTAAATCTTCGTGGCTGAGACTGGACAGTCAGAGAAATCTGAGCAAGAGAGAAACATTCTGTCCTTTGTATAAATTTTGGCACTCCCAGATACTTTATTACAAAGCAGACGTATGAATTTATGCTTTATGCGTGTTTGGATTGAAAAGGTTTAGGATAGAAAACCTGAACCGTTAAAGATCCACTGAGGACATGTTCAGACTCCATATAAGACCTGGGAGTAACAACAAGGCCCTAAATCTTTCTAGCCAATGAGCTTCATGTTAAACTCTTATTATATCCTTGTTTCTGTGAAGTACATTTAATATTTCAAGCCGTATTAATCCTAAACTACGGTTTATATCTAGGGCTGTCAATCTGTTAAAAATATGACTAATTTATCTTAAAGGGATAGTTCACCCAAAAATGAAAATCATCTTCCAAACCTGAGTGAATTTCTTCTGTTGAACAGAAATGAAGATATTTTGAAGAATGTTGGTGACCAAACAATTGATGGGCCCCTTTGACTTACATAGTATTTTTTTTTCTATACTATGGAAGTCAATGAGACCATCAACTGCTTGGTCAAAATATGATGTTGCATATGTAAACATTGAGTAAATGGACGACTTTAGCCACTCATATTTAAGAGGCTGTGTCAAGTTAAAAACAGATCATTTTAAAATGCGTCCCAAAAGTCCTTGCATTCTTTTCCATTCAGTTGCGCTTCATCTAGTAGAGGTGAATGGGTCAGGGAGCGCACTATTTGTCTCCACAAATATAAACCACAGAATTAAAGTTAAGATCATCTAGTCATATTTCAAACACTATTTCATTATTACACATTTTTTATTCCAACTAGGGATCAGTTTCTGTTTGCTAAATTCTTGATGTTTGGAAGCAATACTAGTCCAATGCCATCTGTTGGTAGTAATCCACTTGTCAAGCATGTGTTTTATACTAAGAAGACCAGAGATTAATTTCACAGTGATTCTGTGCATCCCATGAGAGTGTTCAATGGCCTGCTTAGCTCTTAAGTTCAGAGATTTACTGTGTTGCAGGACATTAGTAAAGTGTCCATGCAAACAATAATAAACATGAACACGTGCAAACTACTCATGCAACATGAGGGGACATCACAATGGATCACTGGCTATATAATTCTAAGCCTTTCTGTCTGAGGGACAGTTCAAAATGAAAATTCTGTCATGATTTGCTCATCTTCATGTCATGTTAATTTAAAATAAATGTATTTCTTTCTTCTGTTGTAGACAAAAGAAGTTGGTCAAACTTTAGTTTAGGGTCCAATTCTCACTGTTAACTAAATATTAACTATGACTTTTGTCTCAAACACCGTATTACTGCTTATTAATAGTTGATAAGGTAGTTGTTAAGTTTAGATACTGTAGAATATGGTCATTCAGAATAAGGCATTAATATGTGATTTAGAAGTGCTAATAAACAGGCAATATCCTAGTAATACGCATGTAACTACCATTCATTGTGAGAATTGGACCCTGACCAATGAGTAAATGAAAGTGAATGGTGATCATGACTGTCAAGCAAGATTTTGTCAATTGTTAAATATATTGTTTTGGAAGACTTAATATGTCACATAGACCAGTGTTTTTAAACATTTTTTGAGTCAAGGTACATTTTTTCATTAAAAATAAAATAAAATAAAAAAATCACAAGGCACACCACCAACCGAAAATGTAAAATAATTAAACTCTGTAGCCTATATTAACAATATACAGTCATTCTTATTAAACTGTCTTGTATGGGAATCAAATAAACATAAAGAAAATAGTCTATTATGATTAATTATTTTAGGTGAAATTGAATAACTTTTCACGGCACACCTGACGATCTCTCATGGCACACTAGTGTACCGCAGCACAGTGGTTGAAAAACGCTGACATAGACTATATTTATGAGGATTTTATGCTGCTTTTTGGTCCCTTTGAGGCAAGTCATTTCACACAGCGGCCATCTTTATTTGGAAAGTGGGACTATTCCGCCATATTGTTTGTTGCTCTTTCCCCAATTCATAGGTAATATGAGTGCACATATACATATATATATATATATATATATATATATATATATATATATATATATAAAGTCTTTGGTTTGACTACCCTCAGAAGAGGACACATGGAGAGCAGCTCAGAGATTCTGCTAAACCTCTCTTTTTGTTCTCCTCAGAAGAAAGTCATACATGTTTGGTCAAACATGATGGTGAGTAAATAATGATGGAATTTTTCATTTAACTTAATTTTGGGTTAAATATCCCTTTATGTGCTTTCCAGCTGAGGACTCTGCGCTCTGGTTTATAGCACTCTGGGGATTTCCTGTTGTGCTGAAGGTCAATACACAGTTTACGCTTGAGAACGGGGGAAGGATAAATCAAAGTATGGTTATGAAGGGTAATCAAGGAAGGGAAGCAGGAAGAGCTGTTTTACTACAGCTGCCCTGATCGGTATTTGACAGTTAAAGTGGCTTGAGTGGGTATCCTCATAAGAAAATGAATTACACAGGAAACATTACAGCACCTGCTCTTACAGTAGTGCTTTTACACTTTGACTTTGTAACAAATCTCTCCTTATATTTCTCCAAGTGAAATCCATGTGAGAAATCACAGGTGCTTTATCTACCATTACACTAGCACATAAGGGAATTATTTTATTTATATATATTTTTTTAACTAATTGGACCTCCTTCCAAATATACAGTGAGGGATAGTCATGAGCTAAAAATTCTATCAAATCCAAAATAATTGATTGAATAATAAAGCAAAATTTAAAAGAGGCCCATAATCCTTGAACAGTGGCAGTAATTAAGAGCTTGTCTAAATATATCTAAAAAAAATCACTCATTTGGAAAGGAAGGAAAGAGAAGAAAAACTATTTTTATTTAAGCCATACCTCATCTACAAAGGTTTCAATAATAAAAGCAAATCAGGGAAAATGTAATCTTTGTGATTCACCACTTCATTAGCACACTTTATTAAAAGACAGAATATGCATCTTTGCACCCCGTTACTGTTAAATCTCATTTGTTACAATGGGGTTTCCTATTGCGCAAAAAGTCACATGTTACTATCTACACCATACTTGAGTGAAAAATAAGATGGAAAACTGTCTTGGCTGAGAGTTTTCATTTCCATGCATCTAAATTATTCACCATAATACATTTTGAGTGATATTAAACTTTGCTGACATAAAAACCACACGTTTGTGTATGTGGGCTCGAACAGAACATTCTGTATCTTCAAATTCTCTGCATTTATGTGACAAAAGCCCCAAAAATAATCAAACATCAGTTTTTAATGATAACAATACTCTGTTGTAATTCTGGATATGACATTTGAACATATTTGAAATTCGCAAAAAGAACTCAAACTATTTTAATACTGTATTGTGTGCGGCATTAGTTGCTAAAGATGCCATTACAACGCCAGCTCACATTAAAGGTATGAAATGGATCATATCAGACAAGTCAATCGGCAAAAAAGGAGCATATCAGGTTCAGAGAGGGAGAAAAGAGGTTAAACAAACTCTACAAACCAAACACATTATAATACACCACATTACGTTTCAGACACAAACCATGTGGAACTCAAAAATGATGGATCTGCCATGAAAAGAAGAATGTTCCTCAGGCTTGCGCACGCTTTTCTGTCTACTTATGTTTCTCTTGGCAAAGCTCACTATGGCCATCTTGTTTTTCACAAGGAGCCACTGTCCACGCATATATGGTTGAACTTTATGAGCACAGTAGAGAAAAGTGGCAGAAGCCCATTTCACCGCCTGGAAGACCCTCCATCCTCTGTCAGTTTTAGCTTTGGCGCGGTGAATGAAACTTAGCATATCCGCAGTCACGGGGCCGGCGCCTTGAAAGGCTCTGAGGCCACTTAGCTCATGACTTCAGAGTGAACTTGACGGCTGGAAATACATGCCAAACTTACAGTCTCTCTCTGCTCATCTACCTATTGTAGATAATGGGGAAATTTCAATGGCTCAAGTCCAGCGTTTCAGTTGTCATGCACACACACAAAAAAAAAACAGCAGTGTTAATCAAAAGGTTTTTTGATTTTAGAGGATGATGGAACCGAAAGTCCTAAATATGTCCAAAATATGCCAGCCCTGTGGCACTTTACAGTTCCCTATTTAGAATTGTATTTCAAGAGCTAGTGATTTTTGTTAAACATGGATACATTTAAAATGTTTCAATATGTGCTTTAATTTTCCATTCATAACCTAAAACTTTTAAATGTGCTTAAATGAGATATAATTTTAGTCAGAGTAAAACAAACTAAAACTATAATATAACACAAATAAATAATGACTTAAAGGATATTTTGGTCAAAAAGTAGATTGCATATACGGCTATATAGATTGCATACGCTATATAGATACGGCTAAGTAGATTGCATATATTATTGCCATACAGAGGTATGGCAATAATATTGATGCTATGGTGAACCAATACACACTATGCCGTGCTGAGGAAAAGTCTACTTCACTAGACTGTGAATATACACATGCATTGTGGGCATGGCATCTACGAATTACTCAGCCATGGTGGCGTTGCTCCCCAAGCCAATACTCCTGATACTAAGAAAGATCTCCAAGCTTCTCTTCATCAAGGAATGTCCCAGCTGTTACATCTTTCTCCCTCCCTTGAAGGACAGGCCCCAGCTCTATACAGTCCCAGCTCTATACAGTCCCAAGCTCTAAGAGTAAAATACTCAACATAGCCTCAGGTATAACATACCAGTAATTTGACATGGCTCTTAGGGAGGAACCTACCAAAGGAAAGCTTCTATTCCATTTTAACGACCTACAGAAATTAGGAAACAGCTCATACCCTGACTTCATTTAAATGCAGTTGTCTCTCCTGAATCTCTGCAGTGTGACCACTGATCCTCCTTATTAGCATGAAAGATAACATTTTAATTCAACTTGCAAAGCAGATTATATACAGAAAGTGAGCAAAGAGCTCTCTCTTAATGACTGAAGCTGTCTATGAAGATTTTCGACTCACAACTAATGCATTCAGCTCCCTCAAGAGTCGTGCTCTGTACACTAGATTCTTGTCCCTCTGAAGAAGATCAAGCCATAGCAGCATCCTACTGCAAATGTGTTGTCATGCCTCCAAAAACACCCTCAAGAGCAAAATGTGCTTTGTGCAAATGCTGGACTCAGGAGAAAATCAAGCAAGAACAGCTTTTTACCATGAATCCAATGTAGTGAGCACATACAGCTCCCCTCGAGAGTCATACATGCTCCAACAGACTTATGCCTCACCCATGTACACAAACAAGTGGCTCCAGAAGACAAAAAAATCTGATGAACACAGGCACCCTTTAATACTCACAGCCTCTCCGTGTGTGACGCCAATGATTATTGCCGTTTCGTTTAAATGTGCTTCAGACACGCTGATGGCGTTCCCTATAGTGCCAATACCAAGATGCAGCATGACAGTTCCACTTCAAAAGGCAACTGGGTAAAAATGAACACTAAAAACCAGCTAGATGAAAGGGTAATGCAGACTTCTCACATTCCAGAATTTCTCCAAAAGTGGAAGACTTGTTTTTCCTTTGGTCCAACTGATACAGTACATCGGTATGGCTGCTGTTCTGGGAGAAAGCAAAACACTTTCATTATGGTGCATGGCAGACCCATAAAAACGCACTGTTGCTGTAAGTAAAACATCTTAGCCCATGAAGCATATACCAAGCACAGAAATCACTCCTGAGGGCAGCATTGAAAGGCTTGGAAGAGGACTAATCAGTGCCTGAGTGGGTATTGTAGAAAACACCCCAAAAGAATTGCCTTGAAACATTTTCAAATGATTTTTAAAACTCCCCCTCTCCATTTAAAGATAGCCAGGCAGCGCTTAAATATAAAATAAGAACCTCACTTCCAGAAAAAAAAGAATACAAATATTTTTCAAGTTCCAGTGCAGGGAGAAGGAGGGTTTTTCAGACATAATTTATTGTATTTCATCAAGCGTACAGAGGATTTGAGCTGTAAACTGCACTTTCCCTGCATTTATTTTCTATTTTAAAGCCATTACAAACACATTTGTGTGATTTGTAATCTCTGCAGGCTGCCGTGAGGACATTTCAGTAGAATTTATTCATGATGCTCTTGGAGGATGGTTTCAGGGCAAAGGTTAAATCAACAAGGCATCGTTCCAATCACCTTGAGGAAAACCTGCACATCTGATTAAGTGAGTTAGATCTCAGTAGAGGAAGTGATGAAATGAAAACTTCCAAAATGATCAAAGATAGTCTAAATCAGGGGTGCCCACACTTTTGGCTTGTGAGCTAATTATAAAATGACCAACTCAATACCTACTATATATGCCGCTATATTTCCCTTCTTCAGTATAGCGATGTATAGCGGAAATGACATCTCCCACTCCGTATGTAAGTGGTAAGTTAATGACGTCTTACTTTGACCAGCTCCCCACTCATTTTGATACCCTATCTTAAGTTTAAAAGAAATAAACTAGAGGCTATCTCGCTGGATTGCAAGAGTTTTGCAGCACTTAGCGCCGTTGTGCGCATGTGCATGCGCGGTGACCAATGTGTCAGAAAAGGTCAGATGTCAAACTGGATGCCCTGCATGTCAATCAAGTGACAAATTTCATAGTGAGGATGGATGATGGGCTGACGTCGATCTACCCACATTACCTTTGCGATCGTCCAGTAGATTATGATCAATGTATTGGGCACCCCGGGTCTAAATTTAGGATTATTAATAGTGTTGAAATGTGGTATCCAGATAAAATGTGATAAGGATGTGAGAAATATCTTTTTCATGCTCTCTGACAAACCACCTCTTTAAAAGACATCTCAGAAAACCACACCAAGTTTCGTTTTGGTCCACTCTACAGCCATTTTGGGCACCTCCGGTCAGCTATTTCCAGTAATGCAAATACAGCTGCCATTTACTTGAATGGGGGAAGAACAAATCAACTATGTATTTTTCTTTTCCACCTAATTCACATGCACATTTAAAAGTAAACCAACAGGTGATGTCTTTTTGAGAAAATCAAAAAATTAGATCTTGCAACTACAACCTACAGGTGCCATGCTGATTCTTATGATTTCTCCCATTCTTATCATAATGTATCCACCCACAGAAGCACCTTTAAGTTTAGAATTTCAAATTACCAGTATAAAGTCCAAAACATTTTTATTCCACCAGTTAACATCCCATGATGACGTATCAGGCAGTGATGAAACTCTTTTCAAGTTTTCTTGTGGTGCTGATGAAGTGCCGATGTCCCCTCTCTGTCTCGGGCCGGTTTCAGGCATAACTCAGCAACACAAATTCATCTGAAATGAGGCAGCATTAAGAGGGCAATTTATTTCAGATGTCAGAGTGACCACAATTATTTGTTTCTGGATGCTATCGAGGACATACATTTTCAAAAAGGATGTGTGAGGGCAAATGTTCCGCCAGTATATGACTGATTTATGCCTTGTGGATTTCCTTTACACTCACTCAGAGCTTTTCCTCAATGGATAATGACAAGCATATGTCCTAAAGATCCTTCAAACTGTGTGAACACACACACAGGAATCAGTTTAAATTAGGAATATAGCGCGTGATCAAACATACTAAAGCACCATCATAAACGAACAGGAAAAACTTCCTGTTAGGATTCAAAAAGTTCATACATTTTATTGACAATTTACTCTAAGCTTCAACGCCAAATTTGCTGAGGCCATTTTGAAAATCATTTGAACATTTTATGGCCTGCATTAAGGGTTTTCATATTATTTCTGATCTGGCAAGTACAGTCGAACAATTTTGCCAAACACTATAAAGAAAAGAAACAACCAAGCCAATGCTTTAGGATAAAGCAGACTCAGTCGTACATTACCCTCAATTCTTGTTTTTTACGCCATACATAATGGAGCCTTGAGAGCTTCCAGCAAATATTTGTTCTAAAAATCCATCTGCATGTACTCGCCCATACCCAAAATGGATGACTTGTTTTTGGGCCCTAATCTACATTAACAGGACCGTACAGCCAAAAAAAAAATAGCTCATTGCTCTCACTGCAAAAGATGATATAAGCAGCCAGTTAGCTACTGCTCACATTACAAATGACCACAAGCAGCAAAGTGGGGCATGCAATGTTGATGGAGATGAAACTGTGTTGGAAAAGGTCCGTGATGAATGAACAGCAAAAGGAAAACCTCCAGTTTCCATTTAAGGTTCATTTCCGATCAGATATGTTCAGGGTGTCTGTGTATTTCTGGCTGTTACCGAGCTGAGCAAAATTGTAAAAAGCATTTCAGCTACATTATATGATGCATCTAAACGCAATAGAATATAAATTAAAAACAAATACTGAGGTCAGACAGTCATGGTTGCACACTCACTGTTACTCACATACTGTATTCCTCAAAGATTTCTATGAACCATTGTTATGCGCTATTATGTAATGAACATATTTTAAATGTAATGTGTAATGTAATGAACATATTTCATGGTCCATGCTAGTGAATGCTGCAATGAAAACATATGTAGCCTTCTGCACTCTGACATTCTGCCTTGCTCAAACAGGAATCAGCAATGTCGCTGGGTAATCACCATTAATAAAAAACAATAGCTGCAAATTGCTAATTTCCTGCCAAGCTAGGAACCCCCTTGAGAATGACTTGTACTTGCCTGTAAATGTGGGATTTTTTTCTACTTAAGCCTGAAAAATGTGACATTTTTATTCATTATTGAAGTTTATTTTAGGATTTCGAAAACACTTAAAAATATTAGGAAACTGTTGATTATCTACCTTATTTTGCAACATGGAATTAAGCCATTTTCTGTGACCGTGCAAAACTTTTGATGCATTGGCCGCATACACAATAAAACTATTTGCACCACAAATTATTGCATTAAATCACTATGATACTAGCTTACAATATCAAGCAGCTTGTTTGTATTTGTGTAATGAAAATATCGGTCTGATGTTATTCAGTCTATAAAACATTTACGGTTTTATTTATTTTACATATCGTTTAAGTGAAAGTTTATTCCTTGCAAAACATTGTGCTTTTCTTAAAATAACATGCCATTGTGATAATGTAATGTACGCCCTACAGCAGTTATATAATAATTTAATCCTGACTCACTGCTTTCCATTGACAGTATTAGTAAAGCATGTAATTTGGAATTATTTTATTAAAAAATTATTTTTATTTTATTCTGCAAATGAATAAAGTGATGATATCCAAGATAAGAAGATATGTTAAGATTTTTGGTGGCACCTACACCAGATAAATGAAGTGTTCTCACAATGAAAATTGAACAAAGAGGAGAATGCTTTGAATTCAAAAGAGTCACTAAATTAGCAGTGAGGCATTGTTAGCAGGTTAGTCCCAGGTTAGTCCCAGGGCTCCAGTTAGGAGGGGCGGAGGTGGATTTTACAAGCCAGGCCAAAGAGCCGCAGTGGGATTGCCCTCACCAGCTGCCTGCTTTACAAGGCAAACTTCAAAGATAAGGCCTTGACTTACCCCCTCCAGTCCCTGCCACACCACCAACTACATGCCTTCTTTGGGTTACACAGTGTGAGTAAAGCAACATGTCTCATGGTTCACTTGTAATGACTTACTCTGAGTGACACACTCCATTGCGTGAGAAAATGCCTGTTCACTAATGGGGTTTTGGAAAACCAGTCACACATAATGATGGCAGGGGTCCACAGAGCCCCAAACACGATGAAACCCCTGCAAAGGCACCCCTTCTTAATATATACTGTAAAGGCAGCCATATTTATGAAAAAAAGCCTGATATAAAAACATTTTGCTCTTATATTATTTCTATACTGAAGACAAAGCAAAGTATTAAAATACTATTTGGAAAATATTGATGTAGTATTTTCCTCTCAAATTATAATAAACATTTCTATAATTTTTTCATTATATTATATTATATTAATTGAGGTTCTGTAGGGTAAAATCTATCAGAAAAGCTCTGAAGGGCACAGAATTCCAGAAGTTTCTAAAAGGTTCACTTTTTCCATCTCAAAACCCCACTGACCTGCTTTGCTGTCTGAATTCTTTGGCTTCCGAGGAACGGGACGATTACGGCATGGAATTCCAGTGAAGACTGACTTCACTTTTGCTCCTGAAATAGAGGGGTTGGAAGTCAGAGGCAAGGCCACAGAAAGGCAATTACCAGTCAGCAGTGGAGAGATGAGTTAGATGCCAAATTATTTCTCCCATTTCCACTAAGGGGTTGAGCTTATGTGACCTACTCCAAATTGCAGTGCTCCATTTCAGAAAAACCACCCCATACTATACATGTAACTGATGAGATCACAATTCATTTCTAATTAGACTTGTTGCGTGACACGTAAAGTGATATGCATGTTAAAATAAGACAGCTGATAGGGTCTCTCCTTCCCTCTCTCTCTCTCCCTCCACCCCTAAATCCATCTCCTCTTACACTAAATGAGCCAGATGCGGAGGCCATGTCCTGTCAGGCGTGGTTGCTGCCTGCTGGCCTGTCCCCAACTGTGGCTAGACAGCGGAGTCCCCCGATAGTTGACTGGACATACGTCCTTCAGACATCCATAACGGCCGTCTGCAGTCCTGAGCAAAGGATTAGTGATGGATTTTGACAGTTTCCCAACCTATGCCAGAAGAGTGCAACTACACGGGGCACAAGAAGAAGGGCACTTAATGCTAAGATGACGTTTTACCACAGATGTTCCAGAGAAAGTAATGATGATCAGATGTAGGAAGAACAAACTACTGATCTGTTCTGATTTATTGACATCAAGTTTCAGCTTAAACAACATTAATGGAATGGCCTTTTGCAAGCTTCTGAGTTTTCATACTGAAGTTTGTTTTAGTTACCATTTTATCTTAATGAGCTATTCTTGTTATGCAGTATATTTTCATCAAATTATTATTTACTAATAAAAGTCAGGTACTTATTTTGTAAAGCAGGTTGCTTTATGTTGTTTTACTCAAGATACTTTAAAAGAAGTGAGTAAAGATTCAAACAAAGCTTTCCTGTAGCTCATCTAGTGGAGCATTGGTGTTTACAACACCACGGTCATGGGTTTCCGGGGAAAGCAAGAATTGATTAGAATCTTAATATTTTCCTGAATGCAATGTAAGTCAAGCTGGATAAAAGCGCCCGCCAAATGTATAAATAAATAAAAAATGTATAAAAAAATTGATTTAAACATTCCATGGAGTTGATATAATTACAGAAGTTGGTGTGATAATATTATTTTCAAAAGATTATTTTAAAAATCTATATCAAAATGAACTTTAAGTTGAAACTCATTTAAGTTAATGCTCAGTCCCACACTGAGCAATTGCTAAGTTTAGTTCTTTATTTCCAGTACGTTAAATGCAATCGTATTAATTTATCCCAATATAAAATACCCAAAGTATATTTTTCAAAAGCTCAAAATGTACATTGGAACCCTAAATATAAGTGCATTAGGATCCGATAATAGTTGAAAAATGTTTAAATCTATAACCAACAATTTTTGGCAACATTTTTCAGGAATGGCAAATGAAAATGTCAGTGTGCCCATAACTGTCGTACAGTTTTTCAAACATCCAATCCACCTATCACCTCCACTCAACCATCATGAGTGTCATTATGTGCTTACAGTGAAAACTCTCCCCAGCCCAGGGTACTTCCTCTTTAATCAGCGCTAGAGCTGCTAGTGGACAATCTCCATGCGTAAAAACAGTATTATGATGAAGATTATTACTATTATTATGAATGTTGCATAATATCCTGTGATATTACCCCTAAGCAACTGTGCAATCATTTGTCAGGCCTCCCGTGACTGTGGTGCCAAAGGCAAAACGATCTGGGCTAACATCCACATACTGAACGCTGTATTTAGGTTCAGATTGGACTGATTCATGAGCATCTGGCCCTGACTATTCCTGTTTTTGACAAAGAGTGAGAGTGCATAGACAAAAAATGGAGAGTTAATGGACTGAATTGAAAATTCAGTGTGAAAGGACTAAAAAAAATGTAATATACTGAAAGAAACGAACCAATCTATCACACTGATTAATCTTCAGTGGAAGCACTTCAGGGTCGCATTAAAAAAAATCTAATGTGGAATGAAAGAGACAGAGGGAGAAAGGGAGAGAGAGAGAGAGAGAGAGAGAGAGAGAGAGAGAGAGAGAGAGAGAGAGAGAGAGAGAGAGAGAGAGAGAGAGAGAGAGAGAGAGAGGTCCCCGTTTTCGCTCATTCCTCCCACTTGCTCACTGTATTTCACATCTAGGGTGGTTGAAGGGAGAGCAAACCCCAGCCACACCCCCTGACTATAAATCCAAGGCATAAGGAAACGCTCAGCCGAAATCACACATGGAACTGAAGGATCTAGAGCTCACAAACCCATTGACACACACACACACACACACACACACACGAACATACAGAGTCTGGGAGGCGGCTTGGCATGCTGTTAGCCCAAATAACTGATGACAGTGGAGCGAAGAGCATTTCTTATGAATGAGTGAGTCAGAAGTGACTCATTTAAGCATCGCTGGACTGGTTGGATCCCTCAAGCAAAAGTGGTTACAGGAGCTTGGACTCAAACGACACAGTAGTGTGTGTCCTGGTGTGTATGATTAGAAATAGGGATTGATTTAATTCTTGTGTTTGTATAGACTAAAGATATTCAGCACTCTGGTGGGAGGTTGAAAAGCAAGGTCCAGGGGTCCTGTAAGGTGCTGAGCATGTCTTTTGCAATGGTGCGACCAACCCCAGGTCATTTCTTGTGCTCTGAGATCAGCATGCATTCCGAGGATGATGAAAACGGCAGCGAGGGTTCTGGATCTGAAGACAAGTCCTTCCATGTAGCCAGCCACAACTATGGTACCTTTAAGTTGGGTGCTCCCAAAAAGAGGTATAGCTGCCGACCGGTAGCGGTTCCCACCGAGATCCGTTCACAGATCGTTGAGGTACGGCAGCGGAACACTGCAAATGCCCGAGAGCGAGATCGCACGAACAGTGTGAACACGGCGTTCACTGCTCTGAGGACACTGATACCCACCGAACCAGCCGACAGGAAGCTGTCCAAGATTGAGACACTGAGATTGGCCTCCAGCTACATCTCGCACCTGGGGAACGTCTTGCTGGTCGGAGAAGAGTGTGGAGATGGCCAACCCTGTCTCAGGAGTCCCGGAGCCTTGTTTCATCACCACCACAATCCTCCGAAGAGCTCGACACCCAGTCCGGACTCAGAAAACTCACAGCCCAAACAGATCTGCACCTTCTGCCTCAGTAACCAGAGACGGCTGGTGAGTAGTTTGATGGAATGTAGCTGTCAAAATGTATGAGATTCCTCTTTTAGTCATGATGGAGACCTGTGCGCCGAAATAAAATTACAAGTTCCACTTTCTAATCATATAATATCTATTAAAGTGTTGCTGATATTGCTTTAAAATACCTTTGTTATTATCGACCCACATTGCTGATTTTGTGAAGTTGCACTAGAATAACGATACAAAACGTATGAGCAGTTATTTAGATCTTATCTTAACATTTATAGAACAGTCAACACCGAGAACATTTGGTGTTTGATAATTATCAAACAATGACAGTTGATCAAAATGATAGTTATCATTATTTTGTGACAGGTTCCAGTTTAGAGGTCAGTGCAATATTCATTCATGCCATTCAGAAATGTATCTGAGATTTGAAAGCATAGTTCACCCAAAAATGAAAATCTTTGAAAATTAAATCAAAATACTCCCTCACGACACTCCAAACCAGTATGACTTTCTATTGTTTTGTCCAAACAATAAAAGTGGTGTACAAAACAACATTGGACCCTATTGAATCTTATTGCATGGACAAAACACTGTGTTTTTTTTTCTCAAAACATCATCTTTGAGTTCTACAAAAAAAATAAAAATAAAAATAAAAATTATAATTTTATGGAAAAGAAAAGAAAAGTCACGTTTGGAACAACATGAGGGAGAGTAAATAACAGAATGTTCATTTTGGGGTGAACCGTCTCTTTAAAGTGCCACTTATCATAATGTTATAGTGACTGATACAATGAAATGAGTGATAAGCAGATATATTATATATATATATATATATATATATATATATATATATATATATATATATATATATATATATATATATATATATAATTTATACATTTGAGCTTACATTAACATAATTTATGATGTCATCAGATCATAAATACAGATCATTTTGGCACAAAACCCTTAATATGCTTGGTCTGACTTCAACCACATTAATTAACATTTAGTGGATTCTAAACTAAAGTGTTTACATGACCCACTGTGATGAAAACAAATGATTAATTTGGCTCTAGACAAAACGTTCATAAAGAGGTACACAAAAACCAGAGTGAACACACTCTGCATAGGTTGCTATGCGTCTGCTGTGTTTGTGCAGTCCACAAGAAACATCTGGTCTATTCCCCTGACAAACGGAACGTCTTCCTGCACAGTTCATGTATGTCCTGAGTTCCACCAAAGCCTTCAACACCCTCATTATCATTACGAGGACTAATCCTGAACAGACTCTTTAAACACTGTTTTAATGAAAACACTCTAGATTCATCCTTTCATCTAGTATTTCATATGCGGTTACTAAAACAATATGGTCTTTTTTGATGGGCCATAGTGGATTATTTATTTATTAACAAAATTTCATCGGCTGCAACCAATTAATGAGGGCTGATGAACTCAAACTTGTAATTTGTCAGTGTATAACGCCAAACATTTAAAAGACTTTGTTTTATCAGCTGAAAGCACTTATTTTTCTGTTATGAGTTAATTTTAAACTCTCTTTTTTAACATTTTTTTTTCATATGTACACCTACAGTCCCACAGGAAAGGTTCAATTACCCCATGATAATTATCAAACCAGACAATTAACTAACTACATTGAAGAACAACTATTTTGAAACAATTTTCACTCAGATATTTCGCAAATAATTACAAAAAAAAAATGGCGAGCAACCCATTTCAACCAAAAATATTTTTTTAAGTAGAAAGACTAAAAATTGTATTTTCTTCCAAAGTATACTAAATTATTTTCTTCTAAAATAGAACTTTTAAATTATATATATTTTACAGTGTACATATTACACTATAAGTCATTTAAAAAGAAAAATAGACTTGCTGGAAGTGTTGCTTGTTCAAAAAAGAACTGCAACTAACAGCTGTATAATTAACATTACCATTCATATATATATATATATATATATATATATATATATATATACACATATACATACATACACACACATGCATACAGTACATACATACATGCATACATATTTTGGCAGACCTATTTATTTTAAAAATGTATTAAGGGTTTTAACCTATTCTTAAACCTTTTTAAGCCCTAATTTAAACCTTTTGTTGTACTGCAAGTACTCTAAAATACACGTCACACAATAATGTCATTTTCACCGGGAGCAAATAAATTGACAAATAAATCTGCTTACTATTTCTACACTTCTTCCATTCAAAATATATGGACTACTTAGTGTGCAGATTTCTACTTATTCACAAAAAGAAGGCAACAAGCACCACGCATACATGCCACAAAAAAGTGCCAATGCGATGACACCTCACCGCACACACCCAGCAATGCCTGCTGAATAATACGGACCAGGTGGATCTGTGACCTGTTTAAAGATGACGTTATGGTAAGACCTCCAACACTCCAAAGTGATCCGATTCCCTAAATGAGCGCTATCTTTGAGATGGTCCTGATTACGGTTCAGACCTGCTGGTAATGATGGTCAGAGTTCAACTGCTCATCAGCGTCCTAATGTGTTTAAAAACCTAATGAGATAATTGTTTGTATGTGTCTGTAAAATGAATGGATGTACAAGATGTATAAAGACTCTTTAACCTACAAGCTACTCATTCTCTCATCACTTTGTTTTTTCTTTCAGAACAAAGACAGAGAACGAAAAACTGCGTTAAGGAGTTAATGATGAGGAGAAGAGAGAGTAAAGGAGCGTTCCCATCACATCTGTCTGAAGAAGCACGCCTGAGCGAACTGCACATTTAGTGTAAATTTACTGTAAATAATGTTTAATTAAATATAACACTGCTTAACTTCCTGGTGGACGGCATTACCAGCTACACTGCCTTTCTCCATTTCCATATTTAGAAGCCAAAAACTATGTGAATTTTACCCTAACCTCTTTATTTTTGTGTTTTATACAGAGGTGATATACTTTTATACAAACGTGATAGGGACAAAAGACTGTTGTTGACTAACACTATAAGGATGAAAAGTGAAAGACAGACAAAATTAGGAACTTGCTGCAAGTGCTAAGCTTCAGCTCACCAGTGCAGATCCTGTTTGTGTCCTTCTGCATTCCTGCAGTTCAAGCGAACATCAATGTCAAAGAGTTTTTAAAACCTGTAACATAATTGTTGTTGTTATTATTTATTTATACCAATTAAACCTTAAAACATTGTTTACACCAAATAATGTATCATGGCTGCAAAATGTTGAGTGTGAGAGCCTCAATGAAATCAGACTGTGAGAGGCCTGGGGGAGTAACAGAGAGAAAGAGATTGAAAGATGAACAGAACCGGAAGGCAGTAAGTCTAGTTCTGTAGTCTAGATGAGATCTGCAGGTAGAGTGCTGCTGCCAGACAGTGTCCTCCACTTTACCTCTCACACACATCCACACACAGGCAGCCTGGGACTTAGACATTAGGAACCTCCCTTTCCAAAGGTCTAATGTAAATGCCTGTCTTGGGTCATCAACATTACCTTGCCCTACAATTGTCTTTCAAAGCCCACACTTGGGATTGACCATGCAGATTTAAAGCTATCAGGCCTTTATCGATTAGGTTTTAATTCAATCTATTGGCCATTTCTTGTTGAATTACAGTTTTGAAAAAAAAAGACCTGTGAAAGACCATTTGAATTAACAGGCAATGCTGTAAAACTGTTTCTGTCAATATGAACAGCACTTGAATTGCCAAAAATGATTAACACATGAAGCCTTATAACCAACAGTGACTAAATATCACCCCATAACAGTCCTCTGTGCAACCAGACTGATCATGACAAGCAAAACTTTCAAAATCAACAACTGTAGCATAGCAGATTTACAATAAAGATGTGAGATAATTGTAATAATTATTTTATGGTCCAAACTGTCACACTATATGGGGTAAATTGTTTTAGTCAGACTCAAAGTTCAATATCTTTATATATATATTTAAATAAATATGTTTTGAAATAATATTTTTATGCAGAAGGGATGCATTAAATTGATCAAAAGTGACATTAAAGACATTTGTAAAGTTACAAAGTATTTCTACTTCAAACGTTTTCACAAAAATTAAGCAGCACAAATTTTTGAATAATGATTACATTGCAATCAGGATATTACAATGGTTTCTGAAGGATCATGTGACACTGAGGACTGGAGTAATGATGCTGAAAATTCAGCTTTGTCATCACATGGATAAATTACATTTGGAAATATATAAAAACTGTAAAATGTTAAATTGTAATAATATTATTTCAGTTTACTGTTCATTTGAACATTTACTGTATTTTTTTATTCATCATTTAATTACCTAATTGTAGAATATAGTCTATAAAGTGTATAAAACATCTTCAAAAATGATCTAAAACAGTGACTAAATGAATGTTTCACATTTGTCAAATGATTTGACAAATGATTTTCTGTAGTGCTGAGTGACGCTATCCTTAGAGCGTCAGCATTGTTCTCGTCTCGTCTCAGTAAAGTCTCCCACACTCAGTGGATCCCTCTGTTCAGCTCAATATAGAGTCTGTGAACTGTAACTAGTCTAGTGTTCTCAGATCGTTTAACTCACTCCTTCCCTCTCCATCTGCTTCTGTTATCCAACATCAACAGCGCTTTATCATCCCCTGTGGCTGGAGACAGCACTGTAGAGACTAGTTGCCATGGCAACAGAACTGGTCCACTAATACTATTTTCTGCATGGAAATTGGTCCAATAACTTGGCCCAAAAACTAAGGTAAAGAGATTGAAAGCTGAATGGTACATGTACCAATGAACACTGCAAACAAAGACGTTTGATTCCCAGACAATGCACAAAATGGTAAGATGTATAACTTAAATGCAATACAAGCTGCTTTGAATAAAAGTTGTATAAACACTGACCTGTACACTGGATGTGACTGATATGATCTCAAAGAAACAGTCAGACCTGTAATTAAAGACATCAGAAAAGTATTAGAAACTTTCCACTTGCAATGAACTACATGACCTAAAACTGATCTGAATGATTTCATACTAAGTACAATACAAAACCTTGAAGTGGAATAATATGTGCCCTAAATATCCTAACCAGCAGCACCTGCATACAGAGAAGGGAAAGGGTTTGAATATCCTCATGTCATTCCTTTGGTAATGGGTTTGGATTCACCATGTTTTTTTATGTTCCAAATGAAAAGCCAGTCAGATTCAACTGATCCCGTGAAACCAATTTTTCAACAAAAAAAATTATTTGTATGAGGATTATATCTGAAATGGTAATGAAGTATATAAAGATGTACTTTTCTTCCATTCTGGTGTCGTTTTGATCTGTTTTGTTTTCTGTCAGAGTGTTTGTGTATCTGTCCATATATCAGGCTTCTGGTAAAGCTTTCACAGATCCAGCAGGGAGTCTTGTGAATACCACTGCACGGGAAGCAGTAAAGAAACTATGGAATGACAGGTGTCCAAAGAGCCTGGCTGGTGTGCTGCAGCACAACTCCGTCCATGCAACACACACACACACCTGTGGGAGAGAGGAAACTTATTTTCTGTGACTTGAGCTTCTGCCAGCTCCCTCTGTGTCAACATTTCTAAAGTCAGAAAACCCAATCCTCTCCACTTATACCTGTTTTAGCTAAATGTTTCCTGATGGAGAGCCTAATATTGAGCTGCTATTGTTGAAAAGGAGCTGCTAATTTGCTCTCTCTTAATGCAGGGTTACACAAAAAAACAGTACAGCATGACTATTGTGGCAAGAGTTCATCTGCCTTTCTGCTTTGAAATGAGCTCTCACGTAAAACCAATAAGATAAATTATAAACACTTCAAAGTAACAAAGGAAACTATCAGAATGTCACTGCTTTAGATACAAAAAAAAAACACATTTAACCATGGTATTTTGTTTTAAAAGTTACAATTAAGACTTTTTTACATTGCAACAAAAGATTTATATTTCAAATAAATGCTGTTCTTTTCAACTTTGAAGAATCCTGAAAAATGATTGGATTCCACAGAAACCAATATTTCAGAATGTTACAGTTTTTAATAGTGTCGTAATATTCAAGACCGATCTTGAGACCTTTTTTTTTTTTTAAAGTCTTGGTCTTGTCTCGGTTTCGACCACATTTATATTTCATCTTGTCTCGGTCTCGGATTAAAAGGACCCAAGATTTTATCTCAAGACCAGTCAAGGCCATGACTGACATCATTAAATTGCTGGTGCCTCGTCTCATTTATTTTTTTAACATCATTAATGTGATTTGATGTAAAACATACTGCCTAACATGCGTTTAATAACTTATTTCTAATGTAACTGCTTTGTTACTGTTGTGCCAGGTTTAAAATCAATGCAGGAATGTTTCACACACAAAAAAAGAAAAAAAATGCCCAAAATTCAAGATATGATTGCAAAACTGTACTTGTATTATATCTTGTTTTTTTATATTATAACATCATATTTTAGTTCAGTTATTCATACAACCTCTGATGTGCAAATTTGGACAGATCATCAGTCTTGTTTCCTGATGTTCCAGGAGATCTGACTGAGGTTGATCAAGCCTCGGCCATTGTGGTCCCCACACATCATGCCTGCTCTTCTCTGGCTTGCACCAGCAACCCACCTCCAATGGCATGCACCTGGTTTTCCAGCAGCAGTCCTCCAACAGTCCCTCATACTTCTCCCTCTTTCTCTCCTTCCATGCTTTCCTTCCAATACACAGTTAGTTGCTTATCCAGGTCAACTGTCATCACCCAGTCTCGTGCTGTATAGAGCAAGCCAACAGGGTTGTTTTTCTTCAGCGCTGCTCTCCCGCCTTCACAATCATCGATGGCTGTAGTGTTGGCGCTTCTGCGCTCGCTGATCCCCCTGCTGATTCCCTCAGCTATGGTCTTGAGGGCTTGGTTGTGTCCCTAGCAATAACGGCAGTCACCCAGTAACAGTTTTGGAACATAGGGGGCATGGTGGGGTTTCTATCTTGCCCCAAACAAACAGGTTGGCTGGGCTAGGAAGGATGTTGTAAACCCCTTAAATCAAAAACATGATCCTCTGTGGGTTCCATTTCCATATATCCTGCCAGGTGACCTTCCGCTCCATTTGCATGCTTACACTTCATCCAGGCAACCCGTTTCTTCATTGCTACAACCCAGCTTGCTCATTTTTCCTCCACTGAAGCATACACCTTTTCTTTCACTAGCCTTGACCTTTCCTTCTTGCTGGCAGTGTTGCAATGACTTGGTGTTGAACTTTCAAGTACAGCTCTGCCTTGTGCCACAGTCCCGATGAGAGCCATGTGCTTCAGCCTAGCTTCCACTTCCTCCTTTAAAATTATTTTAAAAGGGCTTATTTTATGTACCTCTTTCCCACACAAAAAAATCAAAATTACTATCAATGTCTTATTTAATGGTCTTATACATTTCAGTTAAATATTAAGTAAATTTGGCAAAAGAGGTTCAATAAAAAAAAAAACCTTTACGTCAAGTGTCCAAGAACTTTCCCTCAGGTTTTAGTAGGCACCTCAGTCTTGACTTCTGACCCCTGATATCACAGTGAGGATGAAGACAGTGATGGTGAAGTTCAGTGAGGACAGAGGGAATTGGACTTTGCAGCTGCTCCTCTCTCCTCATTTGACTGGCCAAAGGAGAATAGGTTCTTCTTGGTTTTACAGCACTCTTAATCCATACACACACTTTTATGCCCAAACATGTGTTCTCAAGACCCAGGCTTTGATGCATCCTAAGGCCCCTTTCTCCTTCTATACCCCCTCCCTCTCTCTCTCCATCCCATCCAAATCCTCAACTCAGAATGTGAGTTAACACGTTTTGATTGTAAAAGAAGCCTTGAGATCCTAAGGGCCAATCTGTCAGCTCCCTGTGGCTCACCACAGAGCCATTGGCTTCATAACTAAAAAAAGAAGAAAAAAAGGGAAGAGAATGAGAGAGAGAAAGACAGAGAAAGGGGAAGAAAGAGAAAGGTGGTATAACCCAGTCCCAGTAGCTCAAAGTCATGATTTGGTGTACTTTGTCCCGTTCAATTGGGCCTAGAGTTTAATACTGGAAAAATCTTCCTTTGCTGTCAATCAAATACTTTAATAAAAACAAAGTATAACATTGCGGTCTTGCTCACTCTCTCTCTGCCCCTGGGAGAGTGGAAATGCGAGGGGTGCCTGCGGAACTGTGAAAATCCCTCCTTTTATTGCCATCAGCCTGCAATGGAAAATTGGGTTTGCGGAGGGGCCCATCTGTTGGACATTAAGCAGCCACCTGGAGCTTTAGCCAATCATGAAATTAAACATGAGTATTAAAGAAAAATGAAAAATCTCCACTCCCAGACATGGGTCACCCAGTCTTTGCCACATTTAATCAAATTTCCGACAAGAAGCAAAGGCTTACTTAGTTCACAGGGTGTCGCCCACCACCCCACCAGTTAAACCACTAGTTGGTCTTGGTTTTAAAGAATAAAAACAGTAAATATGACTATTAGCCTAAATGGTCTTCAGAAAGAGGTTTGCATGGATCACTGCCCAAAAATTATTTTCTTAACTTTTTTTTGTCCATTAACAATTTACTTGAGAAGCTAAATGAAAGAGAAAACAAGTTTACTTTTTGACTCCACTATAATAGATTTTACATAGACTTTAAAAAAAAAGGTTTAAACCAAGAAAAAGGCTGAAAATAAATGTTTTAACTAAATTAAGTTATGATATATATAGAAAGAGATAAGCAAGTTATGTTATAAAATACTGACTTTTCATAGAATATGTAATTTCAGTTCTCAGGTTATTTTTTTAAAGGATATTTATATTTTAAATGGCAATTATCAAAGGGATAATTCACCAAAATGTTTACATTCTGTCATTTACTCATCCTCAAGTTGTGCCAAACCTGTATGGATTTCTTGCTTCTGCTGAACACAAAAGGAGATATTTTGAAGAATGTTTGGCTACCCATGTTCTTCTTGTATTCAACAGATGAAAGAAATTCATACAGGTTTGTAACAACTTTAGGGAGAGTAAAAAATAATTTCCATTACTGGTTTCACAGACATAAAATGTATTCCTTGGCTTAGGTACATTCTCAGAGCAGAATCACTATTAATAACATTCAGATAGGCTACATGACTAAGCGTAGGTCTTATTCAACAAACAATTCCTAAGACAGCTCTTTCTCCAAATGCATATTGAAATGCTGCACTAAATAAGCACGGAAGCAAAGCACCAAGCCTGATTCTTGGCAACTTTCATACATTTTCAAAATTATGTAGTACATTTTCTTGTATAATAGATACATTGCCTCTTTAGAATTTTGTACGAAAAAGTTAATGTTAATTGGGTGTTTCTTCAACTGTGGCCACACACACAAAAAAACTTTCTTTCTCACTCTGGTTTATTTAAAAGTTCTACTAACATTGTAAATGTATAAGGAGAATTCTGCCATTTCAGTGATTTTTTGAACCAGAACATATCATGTAGTGTTTGTTCACATTGCTTTTTCTTCCCAAGACAATTTTCAAAGCTAGCTTTTCATGCACCCAAAATACACAAAATTAAACAACAACAATATGGTTTTTCACTATTGGTAATAATATTTTAAGATGGATTTTCATAAATTCAAAATATTTCCAAGGTATTTTTAAAGTGACTTTCATATAACAAAAAACAAAACAAAAACTATTACTTAGATTGAAGTTGAAGAAAATCTTAATTCCAATAAAGCACAATGGAACTGAACTCAACAGTGAGTAATCAGCAAATATCTCTGAAGCTCTGAGCTCAGATGTAGGGTATAAAAATAAACCAGACATAAAGATATTGATCATATCCTTCAATGAGTTACTTTAAAGTACTGATGAGGGATTGCTGGGAGTTATTTCATACAATACCCCCAACCCACAAGTGCCCCTTTATACCCTACACATGCATTCATTTTATCCATCATTTAATCTCTGGAAATCCCTGATTTTACTCCGAAAGGCCCCGAATAAAATGCTTTTGTGTGGAGGCTCTGTGAGAGGTGGTGGAATTGGACGAAATTAGTCTCTCTCCTCTCTTCCTTCTCTTCTTTCTCCCTCTGCATCTCCTTCCCAGTCCCTGTTCCGCCTGGAAAAGCCATTGCAGAATAAAACCCCACTTCCTCCCGCAGAGGCTGCAGCCAGACATGGAGCGGTCACACATGTTCCCTCTCACTCCACATAGACGGAAACAGCTCTCCATGGTGAACATACACACATATTTGCTCACACGGCTGATCTGATGTGTGGTTCGACGTTAGGTCTGAGGACAAATTGCATTGGGGGTTCTGGACCGAAAGCCGGAAGATTTCAGGGGTTTGAAAGGAACCAGACTCATTGGCAGATGGTCAGCTATCTAGCAGTCGTCATGGGACTGGACCTCAAACGAGGCTTCAGTCATTCTTACAAACTCATGATTTAGTTTTAACCTTAACAAAGATGTAATCGAGACTCTTATTGGATAACCAATAAACCCATCAGCTCTGTCACCATCAACTCTTTGTCATATGATTTCACGTTTCAACTGAGTCTCATTATTCTTGTTGGGTTAAAAAAAAAACTCGCAAAAAACATCCTTTTTGATGTAGGATGGTATATTTATTCGTCCAATGCGGTCTTGTAAACCGAGCCAAATGGCTGTTCGTATAAATTCGGAACATGAAACATTCGACATGTAGTTACCATTTTTCCAGTGAAAATCCTGAGTCATCCAATAAAACCTGAGGGAATGTGTGCATATTTACATGAAATATGATTTAACGCGTGTAGAGAGGCTGTGATTCGGCCATAGGCAACAATTCAATAAACAAGAAAAAAATATTGAGTAACTTACATTTTAAACACAATACTTTGTCCATTTTAGCTGGCAACAACTATTTATCGCCTACCTCCGAGGACGAGCTCCACACACACGGTGTTTCTGAATGAATCGGTAAGCAGAACGAATCATTTGACTGAATGATTCAACTGAATAATCGAAAAGTCAACCGTTTGCCACCTACTGGCATATTGAGCAACATAAAACAAACCATATGAAACACAATTTGTCCAAGATGGTCACCAAATAATGTGAATTCAACACACTAAAATGTATTTAGATACTCAGTAGTAGCATTTTAAATATGTTTGGCTTATAAGCCCTTGCTTGATGCAGTAACTAGGCAAAAAGCATTTGATTTTACAAGAGAAAAGTTAGTGGCAGAGTGATAAAGAGGTGAAAACACGGGGACAAAAAGAGCAGATAACCACAATCACGAGGAGGAATATTTTCTTATTTGACTTATTTTTCGTTTCATGGAAAATCTGTGAGTTGTTTCTCTGAGGTATTTAAATAGGTCCCTGCAATTTTCCAATTTTGTGTATTAAACTGAAATATGAGACACAAACTAATATAGACTTATTTTATGTGTGGCTTATGCAACATCACACCACAAACAGCATTGTCTCCGTCATGGCCTAATACCAGCTGGATGTGCTGATGGTGTTCAGTGAAGCACTTGGTTTTACAGGGCTAAAGTCCCAGGACAGAACCTCTATAAATGAGGAATCCGAAGAATGTAGAGCACCGTGGTTGGTGTTCTTGGATAGGGCTGACAACTTTGACCCATAAAATAAACCCACATGTCTTTTTTTAAAGGCTATTTTTGGCCTATAAAGAGATTGATTACTTGCTCATCGTCTGCTCTCTTGATATAGCTTCACATATAAAATACCTGTGCAGACACATATTTATCCACAAGACACCGGAGCTGTACTGTGTTGTCCCAAAGGCTTCCTCCAAGTGATAGATCTTTCTGGAGATGTTAAATGTCTCTAGATTTAATGCACACAAGATGCGTAACGGCTCAACATCTTTTTCATGAGTAGTGTCAAAGTATTGCAAGGTAGATTCGGATACTGTGAAGGTTGGAATAATTATCTCAATATCAAAAAGTGACAGATTTGCATCACTGTACAATCTGGCTGATGTCCAGTGTTTGTGTTTTACTGAACTGACAGGCTTTGATGTGTCAGATCAGTTGCCCTTTGTCACCTTCCACACATGGGAACTATTGCTGTAAGGCCGAACAAGATGACAACATACAGCATGACTCCTAAAGCTGGGTGATTGCCATGAGTACGAGATCAGTTCAACATTGTTACAAGGTCTGAAAAAACTTTAAAGTAATATTTCGGGTTAAAGTGAGTTGACCGCATTTATGACATAATGTTGATTACCACAAAAATTATTTCGACTCGTCCCTCATTTTTGTTAAAGAAGAAGAAATCAAAATCAAGGTTACAGTGAGGCATACAATAAAAGTGAAAAGGGAATGTCATTTAAAAATAAATAAATTTTCTATTAAAACTTGTGTATTCATTGAATTGTAAAGGTGTTCTTGTCATTTTACGGTTGTTTTAGTCACTTTACAGAAATGTTTAAGCATTTTTTACTTAAAAATCATGTCAACATTCATTTTGTTTATGTCTTGTTGCTTTACTGCTGAAATAGTGAGTATTCTAACATAATTCCCCATTCACTTCCATTGTAAGTGCCTCAAAGTAACCCAGATTGTTTTTTAAGGATAAGAGATAATCAACAACATTACACCCACAAAGTGCTGTTGATTGAGCTTAACTTCTATGGAACCACAAATGTTCCTTTAAGGACCACATGAATGCTTTTCATTATAGTCTGATAGGCAGTTTTGTTTCATATGATCCATGTTTCTCATTCAACAGGATTTGTAGTAATTTGATGGTCTTTTTGCAGATGAACATGTCTTCAATAACCCCCAATATTACAGTGGGGAGATCGATAGGCCTGCTGGACCAGCCGTGCAGCTGTGAGTGGAGCTGTTATTTCACAATTGCTTTGAGTGAGAATCTCTTGTAAATCTCCTTAGACATGCTGACATCTCTGTCACGATTACAAGTCTGAAAAAGACTCTCCGAGGCCTGGTAGAGTTGATGAAGCCTGCCATAGTCAAGAGACCGCATGATTTATGACCCCGACAGAACGGCATTGAGCCAATGGCACCTGAAGCTCCTTGGATATACAGTCAGTCGGACACTGATTGTGAAAACCCACCAAAATCAACACTGTAGGACAAATAAGCACCCGTGGGAATGAGATCTATTTGATAAATGAGGAAGAGAGCGGGATCTGTCTGATAAACAGATAGGAAAGTTGGATCTGGCCAACGTATTAGACACACTCATCACCATCGCGTCTATGGAGCTGCGAGCTGTCTTGTCAAAGCTGATAAACGCCCTCTATTTGTCTGTCTAAATCTACACGCTGAGAGATTTAATCATTTAGCTGTGTTAAATCAATGATAGACTCGCAGCATGCCGTTCTGTGCAACCTGGGACTAAATTTAGCAGAAAAAGCACCGTTGCTAACCTTCGACCTAAAAAAGCCATTTAAATCTTTTAAAATACTGTCAGTGGGACACAAATCAGTTCAGTGGAATGAATGGAACATTAGTAGCCATTAACTGCATACGGAGGATGTTTTAAGACAGTGCTTTATGTCATAAATATTATTACTTAAAGGTTCAGTTTACCCAATAATGAAAATTCTGTCATCATTTGCTCACCCTCATGCTGTTTTAGATCTGTATGAATTTCCTTGTTCTGTTGAACACAAAGGACGATCTTTTAAATAATGTTTGTAACCAAACAGTTGTGGGGCACCATTGACTTCCAGAGTGGTTTTTTTCTCCCTATTATGGAAGTCAATGGTGAAAGATCGTCCTTTGAGTTCATCAGAACAAGGAAACTCATACAAGTCTACAACAACACGAGGGTTTATTTTAGGGTGAACTATCCCTGTTTAAGGGACCGTAACTTTCTGTGCACCTTTAATAAGGATTAAAATGGCATTACCTGACTGCAGTGTTGCCAGATTGGACTGAAGATTTCCAGCCCAACTACAGCATAAAACGCGCCCATTTAAAAAAATACCAGCCCAAAACCAAAATAGTTGAAATTTGGGGGGGTTTTTATGCATCAAAAACCAGCCCAATTTTTATCAACCAGCCCAATGCATTTTTATCCGGTCGGACGTGACCAAAAGTAGCCCAATTGAGCGGGAACCCGGCAAATCTGGCAACACTGCCTGACTGTGGCGAGCAGGGCAGAGCGTCACAAGAGCCGGTGGTGTGATTGATAATGAGCGTCACCTGCGAGCCAGCGGTCTCGTGCAGTGTTGCCAGATTGGGCTCCTTTTGGTCACGTCCGACCAGAAAAAAATGCATTGGGCTGGTCGATAAAAAATGGGCTTGTTTTTTATGACAAACCCGCCCAAATTTCATTTATAAGTGAATATAAATTCCACTATAACAAGCCTACAAATGCATATAAATTCCACTAAAACAAGCCCCCCGTCAACAATCGCGTGTAGTACCCCCCCCTCAACAATTTTGGTCTTGGGCGGGTATTTTTTTAAATGTGCGAGTTTTTTGCTGTAGTTGGGCTGGAAATCGTCTGTCCAATCTGGCAACACTGGTCTCGTGTCTCACGGCGATGCGGAGGCATAAAAGGAGGAGCGACGACAGTGAAGGACGAGAGAGGACCAGGCCTGGACTTTGTGTTGCGGGTTGTGTTTGTTTGGGCGGCAGTCGACCGTGAAGGACTTCCGCCATTACGTTTAATTTGTATTTATCGTTTATTTTGTTATTAAATGTTGTGAAACGTCTGCTGAACATTGAACTACGTTACACTGACTAACACATTAATTGAAAACTTAGGATATCTCTTTAGCTAAAAGCAAACATTTACAAAACTATGACTAGGATTATTTTATTTATCTAAATGACAAAAAAATAAAAAGGTACCAGATGAAACTGACAATAAAATCACACTGTCGAAATAAAAAATTAAACATACATGTTCTATGATTACGTAGTGATTCTCTACAGAGGAACTGCCACTTGATCTTCCAGCCTCTCACTGCTGTTGTCCCGGTCTAAAACTTCACTGTTCACTCTTTCTGGACTATCTAAATCCTGCTGTGCTCTTGGGTTGTTGAATGCTCGTTCGCTCTTGGCAGGACATATTTTCCTCAGCTGGTTCTGTCCTGGTTCTGTTCTGGTTGTGTCCTTTTGAATCTTCTGGTCCACATTAGGGGCATCCAGACTGTTGTTGTCTTCCGTGGGATGTTCAACAGATGTTTCTGTGTATCCGGGGGTTAGATCAGCCACCTCTCTGCTGTCGTCCAGTCCTGCCCGGTTAGCAACATCATTTAGTTTAGCTTTGATTCCTGCACAATGTTTAATCAGAGTGTCTCATTAACAGTGTTTGTCTTGGTTATTTCTCAGTAAAACGGATTAATTTTGGACTGACCTGGGATTTGTATCTGAGATCTTCCACGAACACGTTCTTCACTGTCAGCAAAAAGGTCTGGTCTATCAGGGGTGTCCTCGAACTCTGGGCTGTCTAAATCCATTGCTCTTTTGTGGCTCTCCTGACGGTGTTTGTCATCATCATGTTCTTTGCCAGCCTGGTCTTTGAGGTTCAGTCTACTGGCAAAACTAATTATGGGATGGATCTCTTTCATAAAGTGTGGTGTGGTGTGTTTTTCTAACATCTTCTGGATCCTTTTGGGTCGGTTTCTCCCGTTCTCCTCAGGCCTGTCCATTTCCTGACTACTGATGTCCTCCATCACTGCACAGAATTATAAGATGATATATTCAGTAACAAAAATATATCAACTTTATTCAGTGAGTCAAAACAGAAAACTAAAAAAACACTAATTTTAAATGTTTAGGTTTGGTAGGAATTTAAGATGTTTTTTATAGACGTCTCTTCAAAAGGCTGCATTTATTGATCAAAAATACAGTAAAAACTGTAATATTTTAGAATATTACCACAATTTTTATATATTTTCAAATGTAATTTATTCCTTTGATGGCAAAGCTGAATTTTCAGCATGATTACTCCAGTCTTAAGTGTCACATGATCCTTCAGAAACTATTCTAATATGCTGGTGCTCCAGAAACATTTATTATTATTATATTTTGATAATAAACCGTGACGTATTTTTTCCCAGACTATTTGATGAACAGAAAGTAGAGAACAGTATTTATTTGCAATAGAAATCTTTTGTAACATTACATTTACAGAAATGTTTAATTAATTTCTTGCATCCTTGCTAAATCAATTAAATTACTTTCAAAAAACTGACCTCAAAATTCAAAAGCACTAGTAGATTTGATCCCATATGTAAAATTACAAACCTGTTGCTTTATCGATATGTTTGTTAGAGCTCTCCATCAAGCCTGTATCCATATCAGTCCTGTCAATACTCACACTCTCTATATTTAGATGCAATAAAAACATCTTTAATATATCACATCAGCAGATATGTGTGCAAACAGTCGAAGGGTGAGGAACTGACAGAACTATCACTTACCTGCTGAGTTCCCATAATGCTCCTGTAATGCTTTATGGGTGTCTGTTGACAGGAGTGTGTCGGTGATGAAATATACACGATACAACTTTATAAAACACTAGTTTTAGCACGTCAACAAAATGTTTACTCCAACAATCACATAAAATCTTAGATCTTACCTGTGAGTGTGCTTCTTTGCTGTAATCTCTTGTAGTTGTAGCCCTCTGAAACAAACAGTATTTTAGAGCAATAATTTAATTACACCTAAAATATGAGCATAATTTAGCTAAGGTATATAAAGAGAATATACGTGTTTTTGTCAAAGAACTTACAAGAGTTAAGAAATTGGAAATAATAGTTTAATTTGTGCATGCACAACTGTAATGAATATAATACAGGCCTGTACCTCTGCTCTCTTCTGCTGATGCTCTTTCAGCTAATCTGCTGTCTGCTTAAAGATAATAAATATTCAATGTAAAAAATAATATTTACTATAAACTTTAGCTTTATTCTTATGTGTTCCTGACTGATCACCGGAGTTGCTGCTCTCAATGGATCTCTCTTCAGCAACATCTTAAGAGATTAGAGAGGTCATATAAGTCTCATCATATATCACAATATTCAAATATAGGCATTTTTGTTAATAAATTGTATAGCATGAATTGTTTACTTACCTGCAGGTTCTACCAAGTTTGGTTTGGAAGTTGTGTTGGAAAAGTCTAAAATAAATAAATAAAATACCTCATTAAAATAGGTGTGTGGGTGTGGGTGTGTGTGTGTGTGTGTGTGTGTGTGTGTGTGTGTGTGTGTGTGTGATATTAGTATATTTGTATACGTCCCCCCAAAAAATGTTTTTTCACTTTTGTATATTACTTAAAAACTATTTGAGCAATATACTCAGGGAAAACCTTTTTTTGTTTTTTTGTTTTTCTTTAACAAAAATGTTATACAACTAAAACATACCAGAAGTGATCACAACTGTTTCTGTAGCTTTACATTCTGTGAATAGAGGAAAGCATTCACATACTTTTGGCTATATCAGCGATTATATAGCCAGGTCTGAATATTTTATTTTTATAAATCTACATCAGATTTTTCTTTTCTATACATGAACTCCCCGTTGCCTTCAACGTCTAATAACTCACCTGCAGTCGGATCTGTCGGCTGTACAGGATCCAGCATTTTCTCTGTTGCTAGCTGCCTTTCTAAGGTCAGACGAGATCAGAAATTAATAACCAATAGCACAACCAATAGCACTTCCCCTCACTTCCATTCAAAAGAAAAAAGGTCAAACTGAAACAACAATTCACACACCTGAGAGCGGTGTTGGTTCAGTTTGCTCTGGGGGAAAATTCGTTTCAAATGCATCTGAAGAGACATTGTACAAAATGGGAACGAATAAGTAAAATTTAGCATGAATTTAAAAGTATTTAATTTATTCATTAAACCTGCTCACCCTTCAGGAAATGTAACAAATCTTCATTTCCTTCTAAAAAAGATAGTAAATAAATATAAAATATTTATAACAATGTATTTTAGAATTACTTTAACAGATTATAGTTAAAGCAAAGCAAAAATGTCATTGTTTTAAACAATCAGAATACTATAGTCTAAAACTTAATTTTGCAAGGAAGACAAATAAAATGAAGCTTACCTCTCATAGCTGCTGAATATACAGCATTTATAAAGACTAGAAGAGTCAGGGAGCTGTTGATGCTGAGCCAGTAGGGAGAACGAGAGGGAAAATTACAACATTTTCCAAATGTCAATGTAAATGAAACATAAACACACATTTAATATTGTTGAGCTGACGCTCTCATCGTTCAATATCATTAATTTTACACCAGCAGTCATAAAACAGCCCTACATATTTGAACACTAATAACACGGATCTTGTATTTTATGGTGGAAAATGCTGACTAAACATATCTTGACTAAATAAACCCCAAAAGAAGAAGAAATAAGAGTGGTTTGGTTTACTTACAGCTTCATGTTGAGTACTGATGTTCTTTCTGAAGGGCTCGTGCTTCATTTGTGACTTTATATCAGTGCAGGTCACTGATCTGGACAATAGGGTCACAGATGAGGCCTGAGGAACCATCAAAGACCTGTTTTGCTCTGAATGGCAGGTGTGTTTTATAATAATCAAGGGATGCATGGCTGAATTTACCCCACAGCATTTCCTTCCTTTCACAGAGATCAAGTGAAGGATTTTGTTTGTGCTATTGTGAGTAATTGGAAACCTTTAAAGGCTTTTCGTTGACCTTAACATAGATTGTAATTAAAAGTAACACTATAGAGGAAGATACTTTTTTAAATAAAAGAAAAACATCAAAATTGATCTTCTCGGGCTATTCAGAAAAGAAATGATAAAATGCAGCATAAATATAAGGAAATACAGATAAAGCAGTATTAGTTTATAATTTGAAAGGTTTTCCCAAGCACACAGACCCACATTTTAAATCAAAAATATATGGCAAAATGAGACACCTTTAGTTACTTATTTTTTAATGTAACAAAATTAAACTGTAAATATAATAATGGTTTAATGTTCTAGACTTAACTAGGGTTAGGAATTTTGCACCATCTGAACCTTTCACATCTCGATTGAGTTATGTCACACCGTAGCTATATTGTACCTATATGTAGAATATTCTGTTAATTTTTTTAATGTTTATATATATATATATATTTTTTTAAATTAAATAAAATAAAACATCCTCTTATATGATCACTAGATGGCAGAAAAAGCACAGGAAAGGAGGTCTAACGTGCTGGAGGGCAAAACAAAAGTGCACAAATCCCTCCAAATGAACACGCATCAAAAAAAAGCCTTCTAACAAATGAAACAGCGCACCTTGATCAGATTTAAATGACCACATTAGATATAGATTTGTCTATTAAATTGCACCGTTTCTAATCATAATGCAATCTAAAACAATAAATGCAAACCTCATAGAATGAGAAGCAAATTACAAAAATATTTAGTGATCAACATTTTCAGAATATAAAGCGCTAACTAGAACATGTTACAAAGACTTAGTTTATTTTTCTTTCTGCACGTTCCCAAATAGATTGTGTGGTGAATTAGTCGAGTCTCACCCAAGTGGAAGAACATTTTGGAGCTTTGGGCGAAAAATTAGCCCTAGTTTTCAACGAAATCCAGCCACTGTTTTCCCTTTTTTATTGAATTCCATAGAAATGAGGTAGCCTCTGTTTTCCCACCTGACTTCAAACATGCCATTCACTGTGTTAGAGGCTGCGATAAACATACAGCTGCTGAATAAAACCAGTGACATGGTCTTTTTTCCCCCTTAAACAATATATTTCCTTTTTTAAATTATTTATAAAACAAAACCCAAACCCTCTGTAAAAAGTATCTATTGCAAACTTTGAATGACTTTACAATACAGTACTCTTCACTGAACACAGGCAGAGGACAAAAGGAGTTCAGCCTCCACTAGAGCTAATCTTCAACATCAGATTATTTTACCAATTGACAAGACCCAAAGAAAGAACAGGTTAAGAAACACTGAAACAAAAATTAATGTATTAAACGATTAAATTTGTCTAGACAAGATGCTTTGAGAGTGACACAAACCATCCATGTAATATTCTTATTCCTTCTTCCATCAGCCTACCAAAGCCAAACCACAGTAAAACACATGCAAATCTAAATTGATATTTCACCTGTTTAATTGGTTTAATTGTGGGATAGAAAGAGACGTGTAATTCACTGAACAGTCACCTCTCAAAAGAAAAAAAAAAATTACAAAAACTCTTCGTAGTATCAAACAAATGTCTGAAACTTATTAAAAACAACTCCAGTCATACGGACACGCTCACACAAACACACACACAGAACTGAAGGTAACAAAAATTGGCATATTATTGATTGTGTTACTCAGCAATTGTCCTTGAACAGCAACTAGTGAGAGTTTAACAAGATCCGGGACCAAATCCAATTAACCTGCAATACACACAGAACCAGCACAGCTGAAATGAAAGCTTCCATAATTGCTAAGAACAAATCAGAAATATTACAGAAGTTTTGATTGAATCTGGCCTTCAGTCCGGATGCAGAGCTGAAACGCACCGTTCCTCCCTCCAATATCAAATCGGTTTTCTCTTGTCCCATCATTATTCTTCAAAATCAAGGAACAAATTTCTACCGTCATTTTTTTTAACCTCCGAGTAAAGATGCAGATATGACACCAGGTTTTGTGAAATTTGTGATCAACACTACTGTAAAAAACAGGGACTAAAATATAAAAACTTAAACTTCCTGCAAAAACTCAGACAAAAACGGTTAAAAAACAAGTCGGTGAAATGGTTTGAGCACAAGAACACTAGAGGGACATATAAAATTAATTTTATTATCCTTCTTCAGGTGGACATTTACGTGTGTTTCTAAACAGTAACGGCGAGTGAAAGTTCACACCCGTTTGCTTTTCTAACTCACACAGACTGGTGCAAAAACATCATGAGTTTCTTTGAGTTCAAGAACCCCTAAGCAACAACTGAGAAGAACAACAAAATAAAACGGTAACTTAACATTAGTTCTGTGTTATTTGCAACATAATAAAAATAACCACAAATGAAATCATTCCTCCCCCCACCACCGATTCACAATTCCAAGCTGGCCCACATAGAGAGAGAAAGAGAGATGTGAGGAGAGAAGGGGGGAGGTCGGGCTGTTGGTGTTCAGGGCTGGGCTCCAGCGGCAGTGGGCACTTGTGTGGCCATCGTGTTTGGGGCAGGGATGACGGGAGAGCCGGCGCTGATGTTGGCGATGTTGGGCTGTGTGCTCGGAGTCATAGAGGTGATGCCTGCGGTGTGAAAGCCAACAAGTTTAGCCAAGTGTTGCTTTAATATCTCTATTAGTAACATTCTGGTCAAAAGCTTTTTAAAATATTTAAGCTAGAAAAACAATTTTTAATTATTAATTGTTAGTGTCACAAAAACGAACTCATTTTCACCCTCATGTCATTCTAAATTTGTATGACTGTCTTCAATGGAACACAAAATAATTATTAAATTAAAAAAATTATGTACACATTTCTGTCCATACAGTAAAAATCTGTGGCATGCAATGTTGTTTTGGACAACACTAACTTTTTGTATGGAGAGATTTTTTTTTTCTTCCAAAACATCTTTTGTATTCTGCAGGTTTGAAAATGACATGAGGGAGATGACAATTAATAAAAATTAAATAATAAATTGTTAATTTGAGTGAACCATCCCATACAGAGGTGGAGAGCTTGGGAGAAAGATAAACCATTTACCTGCCATCAAGCTAGAAGAGCTGACCGGTGTGGAGCTAGCAGCTATTCCTGCAGCCGGTGCTCCTCTGCCCTGGTCTTTAACTATGGGGTCTATACACACACACACACACAGAAACAGAAACATACGTCAATCTCATGATGACAAATTATATGATATGATGTGTCCCATCAACATTTACATTAATTCTATCTGAAGCCAGTTACAAAATCTAGTCTAAACATGCTCTAGTAACTTCACCTAAACCAAAAAATATCTGTAACAAAATTATACTAACCCAGGGATCAACAATAAGATTGGGCTTTAGACTACTTAACTTGTCCTACTGCGTTATGCAGTTAAAATGTTTTTGTTGTTATTTTTATTACACTTTTGGCCATTACCAGGATAATTCACAAGAAAATAAATATAAATACAATGCAACATACGAGACTCTCAAACTTAACGACATCATAAACTTAATGACATCACAAGACAAACACACTGCATTATATATTGTAGTGAAATCCAAGTACTCGGAATTTGTCATCTGCATTTAACCCATCAAAGTTAGTGCATGTACATTAGAAGTAGCGAGTAGTGAATACACACACACACACACAACGCAAACCATGACACACACCCAAAGCAGCAGATTTGGGGTTAGGTGCCCTTCTTGCCAGCATTTTGAACCTACAATCAAGTTACCAGCCTGACTAACCATTAGGCCACAACCGCCCCTAATAATTCACTGTTAATTAATGGCTACATTATGACTGTTACTTTATAGCTTTACCATAAATTATGCATAAAAATGTTGTAAATAAATCAATTGGACCAATGCAAGTAAAAAGTGAATAGACTGCATAACACACAGCTGATTAATATCCTTACTAATCCCAAATGAGATCACCACGAGGAAGAGAAATTATTCAATGAATAGAATATGCCATCATTTATTCCTTATCACATTGCTTTGAAAAATACAGAATCCATTATTTACCATATACTCAATATACTGGGAGCATTTGGATATTTATTATAAATTCAGTTGTTGATCTTTTCAACTGTCTATGAAAAGACATACAAGCAAAAAATGGGCATTAAATTGGAAGAATGGGTGATTTTGGAAGTGCTAAACTGTGGGAACTCACAAAAGTATGGGTGGTCCATAGCCTCACGGGCAGTCAGTCGGGCCTGGTGGTCATAACGTAGCAGCTTGTCCAGAAAATCCAGAGCCTCGGTACTGACCAGGTGCTGATTCTCACTGTGCACAAACCGTTCCCATCTCTTCCGGGAGTGTCTGGGTGTACAAGTGAGACGTTAAAACGGTATAAATGACTAAACGTACACACAAACACTTCAGTTTAATAATTCAAATTTGCATTAAAGAACTACACAGGTACTTTAAAAAAAGAAAACTTGTTTTAATCAACCTGATAAAAACTCTATCCTGATCAAAATTGTATTAAATTCATACCTGCCCAAAATGTCATTGAAGCGTGGGTCCAGCTCAATGTTATATTTGTCAATGTAATCATACAAGTCCTCTGTACCCAGAACCTTTGCAATCCGAACCAACTAAATAGAAAAGATCACATCAATAAACAGCATGATAAAAGTAGTTTGGAGCAAAATTATTATTTTCCAAAAGGGTAAGATTATGAATTCAGATACAATGTGAATGACTAGATATCACTGCTATTTGCTTAGAATAAACAAGTAATAAATGGACCTGGTCATAGTTGTCATGCCCATGGAAAAACGGTTCCTTCCTGAAGATCATACTGGCCAGCATGCATCCGAGACTCCACATATCCAGACTGTAGTCATACATCTAGAGAGAGAACAAAAAATGTATTTGCCCAACTCAAAAACATAAACTGGAATGGTAACTAAACGTAAAAAACACATTTAAAAATCATCTGTAGGGATGTCAACGATTAATCGGCATAACCAATTTTTCAATTGCGAATTCATAAATTTGAATACAAATGTTTTCAGTATAAACGCAATGTGCACTACAATACCCCTGATATATTAATATACAATATGACAATCACACGGCATGCAAGAACAGAGAAACCATGCTGCAACATTCGACTGGCAGATATACATTCTAAGTTGATCCTAATTTATTTTTTGCACATGCCAACATATGTAATAATTGTGTACAGATTAACTGATTGTTAATAATCTTGAAAATGCACATCCATAATCTTAAGAGACTAACCTGATAGTCCACAAGTAGTTCAGGGCCTTTAAAATATCGGGAAGCCACACGCACATTGTACTCCTGGTTTGGGTGGTAAAACTCAGCCAATCCCCAATCAATCAAACGAAGCTTTAAGTGGGAAATGCATATTCAACAAGTCAAAAATTAACTCAATGTATATACACTAAAATTGTCCACAATTACTCACCATTATGTTTTTCCACACCCATAAGAACTTCATCTTCGAAACAAATTAAATCTGAGATTTCTGTCCCTATATATACACTTTGCTTCATAAAGAGGTCGTAAGAGTAATCCATATTAACCGCGCGGTTTAGTAAATTTTCTGAAGAGACTCAATCACTTTATATGATGAACAGATTGAAGTTAGGCTTTAATTAACTTATAAACATTGATCAGCAAGCATACACAAAAGGAGTACTTGCTTGACGCATGAGAACAAAGTTCTCCCCTAACCGACAACCAAAGCTTGTTAACCACTAAATGACAAGATTGTTAAATTAGAATGGATAAGTGACTGTGACCAATTCAGTTTTACATGTGCAATTAGCAGCATAAAACAAAAGAAGAACATGAGGATTCATCGTCACATCACGCACCTGCAGCGCTTCTGTGAACGGAGAAAAACAGAATCAAATATATAAAAAGGTAATAAATACATCAAATATATTTCACTTAAATTAACATTAACAAAAAAAAAGGAGAAGAAAACTACAACTAGAAGTATATGCTGTTTCGGTTCATTTGTGACACACTTCACAAACAAGTTAACGGAAAAAAAAGACAGCAGAAACGACAGAAATCCTTTTTTCATTATTTTACAAAAGCAAAATGTTGTTTCTAAAAATTCCAAAAGACATCATACTCGTATCAGTATGACCATAAACAATGGAGTATTTTAAGCTGTTTCCACAGGAGTAAGGAAATATTGCAAGTGATGCACATGCACACATACACATCAGTTCTATCATTGCCAACTTGACATCGCAGTCTGTTCATCATCCAAATATGTTATACCAAGCACACTTTGCACGTGAAGGACTATGTTTTAAATCGACATTGGAACGTGAGTGAAGTACAAAGCCTATTTTACATAAATAATAGTTAAGCATCAAAGTGCATCACAAATATGGAAACGTATGCATGAGCCCTTAAATTTAAAGGATTTGTTGGCAAGTGAGGGGAACTAAAATAGCCTATAACCTACTGGTATTTTACATTAATGTATTAAGAAAACGTGACCTTTCTGTTTTCAGTCAATTTTATGTGCAGCACAATTTTTTTTTTATGCAGTAAACATTTTCAAAAAATCTTGAAAATTACTTAAATTTCTTTTGAAACTTTTAACTGATATTATCAATCAGTCAAAAGTCTCATTGTCGGTTAACCAGTTGATTGATTAGCTTTACGACCTCTATGAACTTTCTGAAGCATCAGAGTGGTAGTAGTGTCACTGGAGGGACAGAAATTTCAGATTCCATTTAAATATCTTCACTTGTGTTTCAACAAAAGTCTTAGGGGTTTGGAACAACATGGGTGAGCAAATTATTTTAATTTTGGGGCAAATTAACCCTTTAACATTCAAAAGTTTGGCAACAGTACGATTTTTTTTTTTTAAATAAAGAAATCAAAACATGCATTACATTGAACAAAAGTGACAGTAAAAACTTTCACATATGTTGACCTTTTAAACTTTCTATTCAAATTGTGAAAGCACCACGATTTCCCAAAAAGTTAGAAGCACAACTCTTTTGAAACATTGATATGAAATGTTTCTTGACCACCAAATCAGGATATTAGAATGATTTCTGAAGGATCATGTGACACTTAAGATTAGAATAATGATGCTGAAAATTCAGCTTTGCCATCACAAAAATAAGCTGCATTTGAAATTAAAATAGAAAACAATTATTTAATATATAAAAAAATATATTTTTTTACTGCATCTATTCAAATGCAGCCTGGTTGAGAATAAGGAAATTTAAAAAAAAAAGAAAAGCTTAGTGAGCTCAAACTTTTGAGTGGTGGTGTAAATATATAAATAATGCTCATAACGTTGGGTATAATAACTTGGGGGATACCTTTCTGTGCTCATGGTCAATCATGACATTGTGTGGTTTTACGTCTCTGTGCATTATTCCCATACTGTGGCAGTAGTCAAGAGCCTGGGGGGAAGAGAGCAAAGAAATGCATTGATTCAACATCAGTGCAGAAGAGTTGAGTTCTGTGTAGTTTCCAAAGAAACAAACTAATACTATAAGCATAATGCAAACTACTTTGCCATTACAGATAAGCTAAAGAGGCAGATACTGACTGGTTACGGTCCATTATATCACTCTTGCAAACTATTTTTAAAATGGGTTTCAATAATGGCAAGTTCAATATGTGCCTTTGTACAGCAGGATCAGTGTGATTATCTCACCTTAAGAATTTCATACATGTAGAAGCGAATGTCATAGTCTGATAATGTTTGATACAGTTGCTGTGAAGAAACAGAAATAGTTTACTACAACCTATAATGATATACAAATAAATTATCTAAGGAGGTTTGACAAGCAGAAACTTACCTTGAAGTCCGTGTTGTTAACATGCTCAAAAACCAGTGCTGGTGTTCGAGACTGAGGATGGAAAAAGCAGAATGTGTGTTTTAAACCCGAGGACACAAACAAACTTGCTTATTTAATCTGAAAACGTATTAACTTTCCAAGAAAATACCAGCAAAACATTATAAAAACAGTCACAGTAAAAAAAATACACAGACACAGTCTTAAAGTTAGGAAGACAAAGACAGTTAAATTCTCAGATACTTTAATAAACTCACCACTGGATCCTTTACGATGTCTAAAAGTGTTATGATGTTGGGGCCTCCTCTCAAGTTCTCCAGAATTTTTATTTCTCGTTTAATTTTCTTCTTTTTCACTGGCTAAACATACAAGGGCGAGAAAAAACACCTTAAACATACTGACTTGTCTCCAGTCAAAGCTTCTCCACAGTGTAAAAGCAAACATAAGACGATACCTTGAGTATTTTGACGACTACTTTCTCATTGTTAGTGATATTTATGGCTTCAAACACTTCGCTGTATTTTCCCCGGCCAAGCTTTCGCACTAACTGATAATCATCCTGATTTCTGCAGAACGCAAATATACAACATGCAAAAAACAAAAGTTAAGCACCAACACACTGAAAGAGTAAAACATATCATACATGCCACATGAGTAATAAAACACCATATCCAAAACTGACTCAAGCACATATTTATACACAATTAAACCTCAAAATTGACTATTTATAGTGCATGTAATTTTTAAGTACTAAAAACCTCAAGAGAACATACCCCCAGTCCACCACGTGTGATTCATAGTCCCAGTACTCTCTGGGTCGCTGTGTGTTTACATCGGGGTAAACTCGTGAGCGACTTGGGACAGGGCCAGACATATTCTACAAACTGTATTCCCTGAAACACCTGGAAAGACAACAGACCACAATACTGAGAGTTGACAGGAGAATCAGGTTTCATAAATAAAACAGCTTTGAACAGTATAGTAAATAAAAGCTGCACAGTCTAGAACAAGAGTTTTCAAAGTGGAATCCATACCAGCAAGGCAAGATTTTAAAGAAAAACTGTATAAAAATATATATATATATTTAAACAGGTGTATAAGTAAACCACAGATTAAAATAATGATAGAATACACCTAACATATAAAAAAAACTATAAATGGTAGACAAAAATAAATTCTTAATAGAACATTTTTCAAATATTTTGCCATTATTACTAATTTATTTTACAGTATAAATTGGGTCTTTACACAAGACGCTAAACGGATGCCTTTTAAAGAGGATAGTTTACCAAAACATTTCAATTACTCAGTCTCCGTAAGACTTTTGTTCATCTGCGAAACAAATTAATATCTTTTTGATGAAATCTGAGAGATTTTTATTCATCCATAGACATCTACGCAACTGACACTTTGATGCATAAAAAAGTTCATAGAGACTGTAAAACTAATCCATTTTAATTGAGTGGTTTAATCCAAAAGCTACAGCATGTTCACCTTGATACTCAGCAGATTTGAGCTTCCGCAAGAGGTTTGTTCAGTTGAGCTTTTATTTGCGCTCAATCAATGTGTGTATATGAATAAAGGCCTAAAGTCTGATCAGTCGAGTCTCTTCATAAAATTTGGACTAAACCACTCAATTCATTTGGATTGGTTTTCCAATCTCTTTAGGAAGCATCAAAGTATAAGTTGTGTAGATGTCTAAGGAGGAACAGAAATCTCTCAGATTATCAAAAATATATTCTTAGATGTTTTGAACATGAAAAAATAATTAATGACAATTTTTCCATTTAGGGTGAACTAACCCTTTAAATTTCAGCATAGGGCCCATGAAGATGATATGGAGGTCAAAAAGATTGAAAACCTCTGATCTAGATTAATTTTGTACAGTGTTATGAAGCATACTTCTATAGAGGTTGGTTATTACCTTGGAGGATTCCTCCAAGCAGCAAATGACAGGTGAAGCTGATGAAGGCAGATGTGATGACTTTATGGTGGAGCATAGGCTACAAAATACATCAAACAAGCCTGTTAAGACAACTCAAAGTAATTCCAATTTAATTTGAAATTCACCACATTGTGCTGCCACACAAACAACCTACCTGATTGTAATTTGAATGAAAGAGGACATCCAGGAGCTTAATCAGGAGACACAGCAATCCTAAAAGTCATTCCTCATGGCCCTCCAGATGCTGGAAAACACAAGGACGTTGTAAACTTTACAGACACCACTGTGAAACATCAGGCTGGATATCAAAGTACTGATTTATGGACCAACGTCCATTAATATCAAACCAGGTTACTGTACTGCAATACAGTCATTAGACTAACAAATAGCTGTTTGTGACAAACCGTGTGATCTTCCTTAATGAATACTTATTAGAAAGACATGAATATGAATACGCTTAATAAGTTTAATTAAAGCAGGACTGGGAGAGCACGTGGAATACATAAAAGCCGAACCAGAGATTATATTTATGAACTGTAGCATCTATTATAAAGAGGAATTATGTGAATTTTACACTTAAATCAATATCTTATTCTGAGCCACACAGGCCTGATGACACAGCCCAAGAAACCAGTCAAGCTCACTGGACAGCTTTTCAGCACTCAACTTTTTCTACGTATAAACCACATTATTTAAAAAAATATAACTGGCCATATAAGTAATATGATTATAGGATTTCTCAGAATCGTACAATCAGCTGTTAGTTAGCAGCTAATCGCTAACTAGCATAGCGTTTGCCACGCCTAAGCCATTTCTGAATCCCTTTACGACACATTTAACTCACTCACACTCCAAACTATTCTTTTCGATTTAAAACTAATTATAAAAGCATAAATAACCCAATATATGAACCTACAGACAAATAATACAGTGTTCTACCGCACAAATGCTGTTAGCTGAACGTGGCGCAACACGCCACATCAAAGCTAACGCCATTCGCACAAAAGATTAACCAAGAGCAATCAAGAAAACACGTATTAATTCATATTCATAAGAATTATAAAGCATACGCGAAACTGATATTTGTGTTTAATCGGACCTGGGGTTAAACCAGACAATGTATGCCGGTTTTATAAAGAATGCGGCGGGTTTTAGTGGTTAGCGAGCAGCACTGGCTTTAGCGAACTGTGTCGCCTGCGAAAAACACGAGACATATTCACACAAGCATGTATTAGTAGTGTAGTGTCTTACACGTGTATCCTTGTTTGAAATAAATGCGAACAAGTCAGTTAATATAGGAATACTAATATCAGTAGGTCGTTAAAGCACACTGCATTACCTCTCGGCGTCTCCTGATAGACAATATGGCGGATACTGCACTGGTGAAAGGCAGCGTCTCAATACCTAGTGAAGCTGCTCGAGAAGAACTCGCCGAGTGCGCATGACGGACTCTCGAGATGCTGTCTACGCAGGAAGCTCATTTGGTTTTGAGTCGCGGCTAAAATATAGAACGCGCAGACACACACACACACAGACCGGCTTCATTCTGTACGTTATATAGTTTACGCATACTATGGATTGTGCATGTAATGCCTGTCAATGTCTATTATAGTGTAAATATGTTTTAACCATGCTAAACAGCTTTCTCTGGATAGATACAGACAGACAGAAAGTGACAGAGAAAGTGAAAAGGAGATACATATTTCTCTATTTTTTCTCTATTCATATACAGTATATTTAGAAATGTCACTCTCTCTCTCTCATATATCAAATTGGTTTAAAACAATCTTTACTTTGGCCAATCACAATCGTATGTGTTAGGTAGACCTACTACTGTTTATACAGTTTGTGTTTCAATTCATTTAAGAAAGACCTACTTTATTATTTCATGATCAGCAGACCAGTCTCTAAGTATAGTTAAAAAAACATTAGCATTTAATCTTAGAGATTAGTTTCATCAGAGGAGGCAAAAAGTAAGGCTGTCCTCCAGAAAATCCATTCCTCCAGACCCATCAGCTCCATGTTGGTGCTTATTTTCAGCCCACTCATTTTCATGTTTGTGTTGGATCATTGTACTAATGGAAGATCCAACTATGGATCATTAAAAGATTTCTAGCAGAGGTTAATTAATTATTGCCCTGATGACAGAAATGGGGATTTTCAATGCTTTGTATTATACATAGTTTCTATTTAGTGAATTACTGTATATTCTGTGGGTTTTACCCCTTGTGATGGATGATTAAGGGAATTTGCCTTAGTGTTTCCTCATATTTATAATCATGTGAAACAAGAAGTCGTGGCTAGACAATTTCATGTTCACCCTAGTGTGCTAAAAAATTATTCAGATATATTTTAAATAAATAAAAATCCAGGGGTGTCAGGTCAATAATTCTGGCCAACATGTTTTGAAGAAAAACATTTCAAAATACTATTTTCATGTTCAATTATTTTGCTTCAATGAAAGATTATATTTTTGCTAATTCTTTTTAATGAAAGACCAAAAGTATAAACAATGCATTTTTTACAGCCATCTTTGATCATATTTACCAGGTGCCAATAAATATGACCACAACTGTATACATGATTGTGAGAAACTTCAAAATGACATCCAATGAGATAACATTAAAGTACTGTGGTGTTGAACAATCTGTTTTTATTTATTTTTATTAATCCAGACTTCACATATGTTCCAATTTCATAAAAAAGAGCAATATTTACATCAATATTTAACCTTTCTGTTTTGGTATTAAAACGTATCAATAATACAATTTCAACCACTGTATATATGAACAGGGAACAATAGATCAATAATTATAGATCAATGTTTAATAAAACTTGTAATATCAATAATACATTAATGTCAAGGAGGCCACTGTAGAAATGATTAGGAAACCAATAGATGAACAAACATTACTGTGGTGTAAGAGTTTAATGTCTTCATACAGATCAGATCGTAATTTGATCACCCATGATTTTTAAACACTGACACTAACAATATCATCCAATGTCAAGGGTAATGACTTCAGCTCTGCGGTTTTATTCAAAAGAAGAGAAAAGGGTGAATTCATTTTCTAAAAGATACCGAGAAAGGAAACATGAAATAAGTGGACATTCCCATGGATGATGTCGACGTCTTAAGGACTATGAACGAATGAGGTTAAGGAAAAACCTGACACGTGGCGTGTAGTTCGAGTCTTAGTCAGCAGTCGCCCACCTGCCACATCCTTTATCATGCAATTTCCTTTGATTATTATTGTGCTGATCATATCAGTTTTAAGAGACATTCTGAGAACTATTAGAATTATTGAGCCAACAACTTTTCAAAACATTCCAGATTTGCAAAAGCAGACATTTCTCCATTCAGCAGGTGGAGAGTGACAAAACAGCCTTTATGAAAGAGAAGCCTTTAAAAAATGTGAGTCAATTTTTTATAGGATCCACTGTGGGATGTAATGGGCATCATAACCAAAAATACAAACTGGATTAACAACTGACCTCCTGTACTACAGTTCAGCTTTAAATTGAATAGTTTTCCTTTAAAACGTGTCTAATCTCCTGCAGTTGTTTCTGAATAGGAAAATGTAACCGAAATGCAATCTTAATTCATAAAACGTGCCATTTGCATATGTCTTCTCGTAGTCATTAAGATACAACTATACAGATGCTCTTTTATTAGACATTTCTTTAATATTCGCTTCACTAGCTTTTGCTTTTGATTTCAAAGGCAGAGAAATGTCACATTATCCCAGATCCAAAGTCTTAAGCATTTCATTTCCAAAAAGGAAGCAGATTAACGATGCATCATTTCAGTACCTGACACAGATTCATAACATTTTTTTCCTTCGCTGTTCTCTAAATGACCACTAGTTCAGCAGAGATCCTGTTTTCATTTCATTTCCCATTATATGAACACAAAGTAGTTTAAGCCTCACTCACTGTGAAAAGTTAATTCTGTCATTTTAAAGTGTTCACAGTAAAACCATATCTGTGAGAAACAGCCACATGTGAGCACTGAGCGCCAACATCAAAAAATAAATAAACCCATTGAAATTCAAAAATGCTGTACATATATGCTGCAAAAGATCTTTCATTTGAAGTATGTAGTGTGAGGACTCCCTCTTGTGGCTGCCGTGTTAATTTAAGACAAATCTACAGATCTACAAGTGCGCTCGCTCACCGTTTTCTCTCAGTTCATTGGTGCAATTCTGCAGCACAACCAGGTGTCAGATTAGTTTCATATGTTTCAGTGTTCTGAAAGCAGCTAAAACAACCAAAAACCTGAAAGTCATGATAAAGTGTGCTATGTTATTCATCTAAATGCCCACAGTTCTATTAATAAGGAGCCAGTGGTGCAAAACTTGAATCCCAGAGTCAGGACAGAAGCTAGAATAAAAAAAGGTTAAACAGCTCCCTCAGATCCCCAAACTCTGGAGTGACAAGCATTCTGAAATTTCAAAATGTCAAAAAAAAGAAAGAGGGAGAGAAAGAACAATGATAGTAAAGCCGTTTCATGCAAAAGCATGAATAAAACAAGCATGATTTTGCTGAAGCAGGTGGCTGGTGGCAATGATCATCTTTGGATTGTGTGTTGCTGGTACAGTGTGATGGCCCGTGAGAGTGTGTGAATATGGATCGGCGTGTACTGAGGTTGGGTTTTGTGTATAAAGATAAAATTCAAGAGGCCCACCTTTCACAGCCCTGAGCTGATAAAGACCCTGTGTGCAGGGGTCTGTCATAAACAACAAAAGGGGTTGAATTCCCCTCCTGAAAAGTAGCAAGAGTTCAAAAGCACTAGATTGGTAATTTAAGTCTGGTTTAGTCCATGAGTGACTTGCTCCTTTAGAGGCAGACTAGTGAGACCGGATTACATTATGCAGCACTTGCTTTTGTGGTTGTGTGGGTCTTTGAAACGCAGTCTCTGTTTGGGGCGGTACTTCTCCAAGTACGTCAACTGCTTGCTGTTAATGGCACCCCGGCGCTTCCTGTGAGGAAAAAACAACAACAAATAATACACATTTGTTATATTAATGTGTTTTTAGTCAGTGATTGTTTTGTAATAATAATAATAATTTTTATATGCACATACACCAAGATATACACGTTAAACAGATGTCTGACTGTGCGTACACAGTCTGTGGTGCTGCTTGGCGTCTTTGGATGCTGCGATACATAATGTCCCAGATGTTCTCAATTGGATTGAGGTCTGGGGAACGTGAAGGCCAGTGAATGGCATCAATGCCTTCATCTAAAAACTGCCTACACTCTCTAGCCACATGAGGCCGGGTATTATCATGCACCAGGAAGAACCCAGGGCCCACTGAACCAGCATAAGGTCTGGCAATGGCTCTGAGGATTTCATCCCGATACTTAACAACAGTAAGGGAACCATTGGCAATTCTCCAAACAGGTCATGCTGGATGATGTTGCACACAACACAACATTCCTCACTGCATCTGCAGACTCTTTCATGTCTGTTGTGTCCATTGTGTTATTTGCACCAAACCAGGTGAAACTTATTCTTCCTAATTGGACAGAAGTGATATAGCTGAAGTTTAACTGACTTGGTGCTATACTAATAATTAAGCGTTCATTGAATTGTTTTGAGCAGTATAAACATACACACACATATAAACTTGTTGATCATAACGGCATCAGTGCAAATTGTATGCATTATGCAGCTGAGAAATTATCAACTGCATAATGCAAACATAATGCATACAATTGATACTATAATTTGTTTGTGCTGTATAATTATCTGTAATTCATGAATGCTGCACTTTATCTGTCATGTATCAGTGAGTGTTCATTTACTGTGATGTGCTTGTACTGTATCACTCACTGTATTGACTGGGTGTTGTTTCATTTTGCTGCAAGGTGTTGGTGATGTTTAGCTGGCTGTAATGTATACTCACTGTCTGATGAACTGAATGGCATCCTCATATTTCATCCCGCTCTCTATAAGTGCCAGAGCCACCAGCACCGGAGCCCTGTAACACACACACACACACACACACACACACACATGAATACCAGGAAACATCATCACTTCAAACAACTTGTGTGTGAGGCCCCCAGAAACAATAGGCTTCCAGGAAAAGCGAACCATTTAACCCTTCTCAGCAAGGATACCACCTAATGCATGAGAACAGGTATGCAGATTAAGTGTTATATTTTTGTGAGTGGTTACTACCTACATTACAGTCTCTTCATTACACAAACCTATTGTATTCTATTGGCTTCAAGATGTAATATAGTGCACAAGTCATGGATGAAAAATATACACTGTTTTTTTTTTTCTTCAGAATTTTGGAGCTTGACCGCTCTTTTCGATATAATGAAAATGAATGGGTATTTGGGCTGTGGAAACCAATACATTCTTCAATTTTTTTTATTCCATAGAAGAAAGTCATTTAGGTTTGAAACAACATTAGGGTGAGTAGATGACTCAATTTCACTTTAATGACATTTTATTTTGATGTTAATGCATTTCAAGCAGCATTACCAGAGCAGTTAAATCATAAATGTAATTTTATTGTTTGAGAAAAAAAGGCTCTGATTGTCAATATGTGCTAATCCCAGATTTACTAAAACATAATATATTTTGATTTGAAAAGTGTTTCAGTCCCTGTCAGAGGCTTTGTCTATTTTTACCATTTACGTTCAGGGTCCTGACAGCTTTGAAGTATCCACTGAGTGTTGCCCCTTTCCAATGCGTAACAACACAAACTCAGCCTACTAAAGCAAACATTGGCTCTCTGTCAAAAACTGTTGAGGGCTCCCACAGGAGCTGCAACCTACGTCAGAGAGGCTGGTGCTTAACTTGTTGGCAGAAGCGGTCAGGGGTCAAAGTGGGAGGAGGGTCTCTATCAATCATATTGTTGTGCTTATCTATCTATCTATCATACTATTGTGTCCATCTATCTATCAGGCAGGGTAAACCGGACTGTCATTAGACCAGAACCACCACGTTTCTCCGTCTGGCTTGACAGTTTGAGCACCCAAACTTAATTAAGGTCTTTGTGTTTTGACAGCTGGCCAGATAAGAGGGCAACACGAACACTACACCAGGATTCTCCACTGAAAAGAGATACACTGGAGAGCTGCTTATCATGAGCTTTCCGTTTCGTCTTTGGACGTCAACCTTTCTGTCTTGAATAATAAACTTGGATTCATTTTGTGTGGACGGTTGGTTTTGGCACACAGCGGTAAGGCAGAGAGAATGAGTTTGACCTGGAGAGGACACAGGCTAAGAATGAGAGGCCTGTCGCTGAAGGGTATTTGGGGTAAAGCAGCACAAAAAAAGAAAAAGAGAGAAACCAAATGTAAACAGTAGAACTCAAACACTACACTAACACAAGCCAGCTTAAAGCCCTGCCAGAGATATTACACAGTCCTTGATTGCGTTCTGAGGGAAAAAGAGCAACAGATCCTGGGAAAGGCTGTTGATATGTTTGAGAATTTTTATAAAAGAAAGCAGCGAGCCACATAAAGCCTGACCCATCAAATTCAGATGAGCATTTGCACGTCTACAAGATCTGGACAGCCACAACAGTAGGCTGGGAAATTACTAGGACTAAATGGAATCTGCGCCTCTAGAATACTGTAGAAAGCTTAGCCAATTTCCTTTCGAACCAAATGTTATTTTAGTATTATTTATGTACTACTGTAGTATTTACTAATATTTTCAATTAGCTTTTGTGTTTAAGTTTTAGCAATTTTGTGCTTTTGTCATTTTAATAGTTTTATCATTTCACTTTTAATTCCGTTTTAGTAATTATAGTACTTCAGTTCCAAATTTGATTCAGTTAATTAATATTTTAACAAAAATAATTGTTTTAATCATTTTCAATTTAGTTTGAGTTACAACAAAGAACAGACACAATTTTAAAAATGATTACAAAATTCTAGACTTCTTGTGCTCCTTTTTATTGTTGTTGTTTTTATAATATCATTTTTAAAGGTGTCTTACTAGGCTGCTTTTCAGCAATTTCAATCAGAATAATCACTTACATTTACTTAGATGGGTGTAAGAGATAAAAATGGGTAATATTTTAGCCGTTAGGCATATGCGAGTTGTTTTGAGTAGCCACATAATAATTCCTCACTGATATATCAGAGCATTAGTGTTCAGATTCAGTGTGCGCACAACACCCGTTTTTTTTTAAAGTTGTGATCAATTTGAACATACCACACAGGTGGATATAGCCTTGAACTTAGCAACACATTTGTCATAATAGGATGAAGTGATTTGATGCTGTTCTCCTTCACTCACCGGCCCAGTCCAGCCACACAGTGCACAGCTACACAGCAGCCTGGATCCTCACAGAACTTGTTCTTCAACAGACTAAGCCAGTCATCCACGATCTTAGTAGGAGGAGGTGCACCGTCATCAAACGGCCAATCCTGAGGGAGAGAAACAAAAGGATGAGTTCAAATCTATTAGAACTATATGTCTGTATGTCACTAAGATTCCCTTGAAAGGGAAACGCTCTCATAGAGAGACACAAAATAGCAGATAAGACTGAAAAAAAAAAAAAAAAGATTCCAGTCACCGGCAGCAGGTGGTGCTCTATAATGCTTCAGATTCACAACAGCTTGTGAAACCCTTTGATGATTCCTGTGTGATTTTTACAAGTTCTGCAATGGCAAACATGGCACGTTCACTCGCCCTGTCAACTCTACCACTTCAGTCAGATCCGTCACTAACAGCTCAATTTAACACCATGTGCAAGAGCTGAATCATAAGAAATGTTATTACGTAAGAGAAAATCAGTGAATTATCACAGACATTGCATTTAATAAGCTGTTTTATCAAAGTCTTTACACATTTAAAGGGGTGGTTCACACAAAATGCTATTTTTATTTATTTACCATACACTGAAAAATGTAAATGCGGTCCACTGACTTTCAGTGTACGGACAAAAGATAACATCTTCAGAATATCTCTTATGTTCAGCAGAGAAATAAGTCAAACAGGTTTGAAATGATGTGGGGGAGACGTGGGAGAACGATAGGAGAACTAACACTTTAAATTGTTATTTCTCATGTTCTTGACACTTTTATGCCTTGACGTGTGGCTGGATAAAATCACATGCTCTCTACGCTTCAGATAAACATTCTGAGTTTTGATAATTGCGTCAGAAGATCAGAACAGACATTCAGTCTAGGCACAGTCTGACTCGCATGCAGATATTAAAGACTTTTTTCTTTCATGTAAGGCTGAATCTGAATGATCTATTAAAGACACAAATGTGCTGGGTCAAAATACACTGACAAACAGAGCATGGTGTTCTGCATCGCTGCTTTCTCGGAAAAGGGAACATTTATAGGGAGCGAGTTGATGAGACTATTTTCTATGAGGACCGTCTATGAGAATCTCCTGGTTTAAAAATAACATTTTAATCCACTAAGAGGTTAATAGGCCCCTCCTTGTCTGGTATGTCAACAGTAGGCTATTAATTCCAGGAGTCCATTCCAAGATGGAAGTGCTCTGTACTCTTGCCAGGGCACACCGACTCCAGAACCAGGAGTGTGGGGCCTAATTGTGGAAAATGCCCTGCCATTTTCCATGAATCAAATACCTGCTATTCCTCCAGCAACTCGAGCCTCTGCTTACAAGACAGCAGGAGAGGTTTGAGGCACCTGTTTGCTGTCAACCAACACTTCAGTTTCATTACTTCCTTTAAAGGAGGTCTTGTTTTTAAAACTAAAACTTTGGAGAATTACATACTGATATAATGCACACAAATGTGCATTAACAAGTCCATTCACTGATGTGTTTCCTCATCAAAAAGAAGCATGCTGTTAGTATTTGATCTCTCATGAACTATAAAACAATTTACATAATTGTTTCAGTATGATTTGTATTTCTGGCTTCTTTTAAACAGTGCACCTAGACTTTTTACCATTTTATACTTCTATGAGACAAATCCACAGGTTAATCATACACTGAAATATCACTACACAGTAGTATTCTAATTAGTTCATTAGACTTATTAGCACTTTTCGGATCTAACGGTGTAAAAATGAGGAGGATGATGGTCTAAATGCATCTGGAGTTGATTGAAATGAATAAGAAATCCCATTCCATGTTTTGACCCCCTGCAAAGTCATTGCCTCATCACCTCTTGGGAAGAGCAGACCACACAAAAAAAGAGAGAGAACGTCAACATTCAGAGAAAACCAAGGAAACATTCTTAGGTTGACCTGGGTTGCAAATACTATGCCATGCAAAATATCGTTTGAAAAGTCTGACATATTCTTTCTCAATGGTAAGAGTTTGGAGCAGGACATTTGTCTGAACAAAGATAGACACTTTTCAATTTTATTTTGCACAATTACTAATGGTGCAGCAATTACATATTTCACCTTTAAAAGTAAAGTATATTTTTTCTCCAAATTAAAAATCTTCTACAACTAACTGGAAATGCAATGACAACTGTACTAACTAAGAAGACAAAATAAAGTTGTAAAAGTTTGGGGTGGTTAATTTTTGGGGGATTTATGTCTTTGAAAGAATTATCCTATGCTCACCAAAGCTGCATTTATTTGATCAAAAATACAGTAAAGAAAAAAACAACAACAGTAATAATGTGAAATATTATTTAAATTTAATTTTTGGGGGATTTATGTCTTTGAAAGAATTATCCCATGCTCACCAAAGCTGCATTTATTTGATCAAAAATACAGTAAAGAAAAAAACAACAACAGTAATAATGTGAAATATTATTTAAATTTAATTTTTGGGGGATTTATGTCTTTGAAAGAATTATCCCATGCTCACCAAAGCTGCATTTATTTGATCAAAAATACAGTAAAGAAAAAAACAACAACAGTAATAATGTGAAATATTATTTAAATTTAAAATAGCTTTTCTATTTAAATTAACTGTATTCCAGTGATAGAAAAGCTGAATCTTTTGCATTAATCCAGTTTGTCTTCAGTAATCATTCATACATCTTAATTTGGTGCTCAAGAAAAATTACTTCTTAATAACTGTTGAAAATCGGGAATGCGGGATGTTGAGCTGCTTAATATTTTTGTCGAAACTGCGATCCAATTTTTTAAATATATAATTCTTTAAAGAATAAAAAAAAATGTATAGCATTTATTTGGAATAGAAATTATTTGAGATCAAATTAATTGTTCCCTCCTGAATAAAAGTACTCATTAAATTGTATCTTGCTGACTTCAATCATTGTAGCAGTGTAGAAAAAAATAGCTAAAGAAAATATTTTTATTTATATTACAAAATGTGTAATTATTGCGTTTTCTTTTCTTCATATAAAGCAGGGGTGTCAAACTCAATTGCACAGGGGGCCAAAATCCCAAAAAAACTTTAGGTCGCGGGCCGAACAGGATAAACATTTATTGAAAACACTAAAACTAAACTTTTAAAACTTACCTTTTTTTAAATTAGATGTGAATAAAAACAGACCGAAATATTATTCTGGAATAAATCAACTTATACCTTAAATAACTTAAAAATATAAAAATATTTTTAAAAAAACTTTAAAACAAATTAAAATATATCCTGTCTAAATTATACAAGTTAGAAATAAAGTAAACACGTAAAGTAAAAGTAAGTAAAAGTTAAAATAACAAACATTCAAATTTCTTTACTCTTATGTCATTTTATATAAAACTTAAAAAGATTTATATATAAAAGATTTTGCTCTCCATAAAAATATATCCTGTCAAAATTATACAAATTCAAAATATGGACATGCTGCATAACAAAACCTGGAAATCTAAATAAAATTTTTGCTTTTCAGCAATAACAAATCAAATCATTCAGTTGAATTTGCTCTTATGTCATTTGTCTTATAGTGCCGTCTTATTAAATTATTTAATTACTGCCACATTAGCTCCGCAAATGAGACACACGCAGTATGTCAGTAAACATATACCGTATTTTCCCGCATATTACCCATGGGTTATAGCAGATTTTACAAACTATATCACAATTTTTTTTACACTTAATAATATTTCAATATATTTGTTACGTCCCTAAGGACGTAATGTTTTTTTTTTGCGCTGTATTTTCTTTCTGGCGCTTTTACTATCACTCTGACAGCTGGCGCTGATATGCTGTCTGACCTGTCAATCATGCAAGAAGACGTTCTGCCATGAGGGCGGGCTCTTCTCATCCGATGATCAACACCTGAATTTCGCGCACAAGCACTGTGTACCGAGCCTGAACAGTTATGGATAATTGACAGTAACAATCGCGCGGTACTAGCGCGAGCGCGAAGCATCATTAGCCACTTCCTGTTTAATACAGGAAGTGTTCGGCGAGTCAACTAATAAAAATTAATAAAATGCTCTCGCGGGCCGGACATAATTACACGCCGGGCCGGATGTGGCCCGCGGGCCTTGAGTTTGACACCTATGATATAAAGTGACACAGTCACTCTGCACACATCCAAAAAGCTAGTGCACACATATTAGGAGTAGTGAACACACCCAGAGCAAGGAGCAGCCGTTCACTGCGGAGAGATTGGGCATTAGGTGCCCTGCTCAAAGTCTTTTCCTACCAGTATTGGGAATCGAACCTGCAAGTCTGACTCTCTAACCATTAGGCCACATTACAACTGATACACCCGATGACAGCATAAGTAAGCCATTCGTAAGTTGATTTCCTAGAAAAGTATAAACACTGTGGCTCTAGGGTACTATCAAAACATTGCTCTGTTTGTTTAAGTATCCTGTGACCAGCAAGACAACAGAATCACTGGCTCAACCAATGGTATCAGTTTGGGGTGGGACTACCCGTTTTGTTCAGACCAATAGCAGGCAGTAGTTTGAAAATAGTCATTATTTTTAATATTCTGTTTTGTGACACTAGTGATACAGAAAGTACACATTTCAGCTTTAAGTAAGCAAGAACACTGCTCAAGTGGATCCTTTAAAAATCTTGTTAAGGAACAGCTTTGAAGGTTATTTAAAAACTAAACAAAACCACTGAATTCATGTTTTTAACAAGCTCCATGCTCTTTTAAAGGAGAGGCATGGACTAAAGCTTTAAATCTGGTCTGGCTGAGCATAAACACACAGCAGCAATGTTTCAAACAGGCTCTGTGTTCACAAGTTTCTCTCTTGTGGAAACTGACTGTTCTCTTGATGGCATGAGGAGGAAATTGATTTACATAACTGTGCATCTGCTGCGCTTTTCATGCACGTTACAATTTCCAAAAGTAAAACCAATTCACTATGAGCTCAGGTCAATCTAGGAGGAATTCTTCTAGGAACCAAAGTTAAATATGTAGAATCATGTATATGTCTTATTTAATGAGAAGTTCAACCGAGTAAAAGGGCACAAGGGTGTATGAGTCTTAATAAAAAGCTCAGAGGGAGATAGATCAAGCTCCCCTCCGGCTGCCATGGTAACGGAGAAATGTTGACGAGCCAAACTGAAAACACATGTGGATGTTGGATTCGAGCGCTTTAAAAAAGGTGAGGGAGAGAAAGATATGATGTTTGGCAGAACACTATAAGATTGTATCCTCAAATGCAGAGCTCCCTTTGGAGCACCAGACAAAAATTAACCTCATCTAACTCCACTTGACATCATATCACATGACTGGGCAGCCAATTCATATAGCATGTGTGTTCCAGGAATATACAAGCGCTGCAGGGCTGTGTAGATGTGGTTTCTGCTGACCAGTACAAACCCCATTCTGTAAATGAATTCAGACTTCACTAGATGTCAGAGGGAGCCATTCACCTTCATTAAAGTGCCACTAATTACAGTAGCATCAGTGCAGTAAGGCAGAAGTGTTAATTAAAGTATGGATGGCATGGAGTGACACACTCATGATCAGGACACTGTCCAAGATTATTGCATTCAGGTGACTGTGTGTGCGTGCGCATCAGACACACACAATGCATACACACACAAATGTTCTAGAGGATAATGCATCTAAAAAAAACTAAACAATTATCAGTGCTAGTATTACACAATTAGTAGTTAATTACTTTGAGTAAATAACTTAGTTAGAAACTATATATTTACTAACACAACACAATCATTTTAACTAGAGATACATTTGAAATTGATTATTTTAAATGCAAGTATCCGATGTAAATCTGATGAGTGTCTTATTTCTGCTTTGACAATATAATAATTATTACAAATAACAATGTTAAAAATAAGAACTTTTAATTAAATGTTTAACAAAAAATGTATAATAATTCTCATTCAATTAAAATAAAGTGGAATGTTTCCAAAAGCTAATTTGGAACAAGATTTATCGGTAGACCGAAAGAAAAGTGTGAATATGAAGAAAATATTGGCAATTATCAGTCGTCTGTCTATCTTGTTTTCACATTACTCTGAAAAACTCATGTCTATGTTTTCAACAACAACAAAACATTATAAATAAATCAATTTGAAAGGACTGCATGGGAACAATTATATGTACTTAACAGTAATCATTTATAGCATGACAGAGAAATATATCTCACCATAACAGTAATTCCATCTTTTTCCAGCGGTGTCTTATCATAGGTGATTTCACACACACGCACTACTGTTGTTGCCCCGTACTTCTTCAGATCCTGAGGAAACAAGCGTTTCAGTTTTGAGGGACTCAAAATACATTTAGGATTTGAACAAATGTTTTCCATTAGTTCTTGATTGCTGTCGATTTATATGCCAAAATTACATTAATGTGTCACAGAAATTAGTGACTCTATCAGTGGAGAATGTTTATGATCTTTCAAGTCTTAAAATGATCTGTTGCAAACGTTTGAATGTTCTCTCACCTCAATAAAGCTGCTTAACATTGCATTCGTTGGGTTGTGCGTGATAAGGAAGCGCATGTTTTTGTAGCAGACCTCGACAGGAGCCGGACGGTTCATCTTGGTCATGCTGGTGTCTCTCCACTCTACAGAATACACAGCACCCAATCCGGGCCAGGATTCACAGAGCTCCACACACAGTACGGCACTACTCTGATCCGGAGCAGTGCTACAGCAGATCACAGTGAAGGGATCTTCTGTGATAAATCACTACTAATCAGTATATTCAATTTAAAGCGGCCTTTCTGGAGAGTTAGAGGCCACCAGAGTCTTCCTCTTATAACAAATCGGCCTCTTCCTCTTGATAGGGATACTCTGGCAGCTAGACAGGTGGAACAGAGTCCGGTAGCCAAATGCCAGGTGCCGCGATGCCAGTTAACCCATTTGGCGCAAAACAAAGTGGTCAGTCAGAAAGACCGGCAAGAGAAGAACAGAGAAAACGTTTCTCTGGACATTCAGGGCCAGATTCCGGGCGTATCCACCCGTGATTAAGCGTTGCGATGTTGGGCGTGGCAGTAATCACCGCTGCCCTGCCGGAACTCCATTAACGAACAAGGAGCTGGAGGAGAAAGCTGTTAAGAGAACAAGACAAAGTAGTATTACTACATTTTAAACTAAATACACAAGCCAATCCATTCGGAAACACATTCTATAATATAATATTCTGTATTCATAATCAACTTTAAAGTTTATTGGCAACTTCAGTAAAAAAAATTCAAAGAAACATGTAAATAAAGTTAAAGCAAAATAGAAACAGATTTAAGTTACAGGATATAGAATTTAAATTGACAAATAGGTTAAAATATCATCATAATTTGATTTAGGAACATATTTGTAATATTTAATACATCAGCCAAAGCCAGAGAAGCAGAATCTGGCACATTTGAAGAAAGGTTTAAAAGAAAATCCAGAAACTAGTCTTTACACAAAGGTGGATAAAGCAAAAAAAGAAAAGAAATACAATTAAGGTAATGGATTTAGGATTTAAATGGACAAATAGTTACATAAAATAATTATGTGTCAGTAAGTAAAAACTTAATATATTATTCAATACATCAGATAATACAATAGAAGAATTTAAAACAAACGTGTTGGTGCTGCAATTACCCTTAAAAAAGAAAAATCATCATCATTTATCCACCCTCAAAAAAAAAGTCTCAAACAGTTCTCACTTTCATTGAATCTATAAAAAACAAACGTCTAAATGTCTAAAGTCTATTAACATTATTTTGTGTGTTTCGCAGAAGAAAGAAACAAAGGCCTGGAACTACATGAAGCTGAGTAAACCATGATATTGTTATTTTTTGGGTGAAATAATTTATTAAAAATTAAACGGTTACCGGACACAAATTCAGAATTACACACAATGAACAACAGAGGGTTTGACAGTGGCACATACAGCACTCGTTTGCGCTGACTTCTCAAACAATGAGACAAAATGTTTTAAATATAGAACATCTAAAGTTCATGAACGCATCTGAAAACAAATCGCAGAGTTCAAAAGAGAAAGTAGTAAAACACCAAGAAACCTCAGTTACACCTCTTTTCCCCCAATAAAATGCGTGAGAAATCATGCGGAACGGTTCTGTCTGATCTCCCCCGTGACTCGTGAGAGTTGTACCCCCTTACCTCTGTGACAGGCTGCGTTCTGCTCGGGATTAAGCCCAGGACTCTGGTGGGAACAGCGGAGGGCGAACAACAGTCGCAATCCGTAATAACCGTCTCTGTTCTAAACCAGTCGAGGCTGCCTTGGCTTGCCATATGACAGTGACAGCACACTCTGCTAATGTCACAAACAAACACTCGTAATGCTCTTAGGAGGAGCGGTGACCAGTTCACCCCCCACCTCTCTCTTTCCATCCCAATATAAAAATAGCATGGCCAATGAACCTAATAGGTATCTCCACGTATATACACACACTTCTCGCTTATGTTTTGGAATAGGCTTTGAGGTATATTTACACACTTAACTCCATGCTGCAACAAGAACAGGAAAACAATTAAACTACTCCTGTAAAAACTTAAACAGTTTTAAACTCACATACTTCTATGTTCGGCACAGTAAGTTTAATAATATTTCAAAAAATTATATTATCATAATTTACTCAAACTATATGACCAACTTTCTTCTGTGGAACAAAAGCTTTTTTTTTTAATACCTCGTGTCTAATGTTTTTCGTCCATACAATAAAAGTCCATGGAGTCCAATGTTGAACTTTCTTCAAAACATACTTTTGCGTTCCAAAGAGGAAAGAAAGTCACAATATGAGGGTGAGTAAATTATGACTGAATTTTCATTTTTAGGTGAACTGTCCCTTTAAATATAGGGTCTCTATAGGTTACATTTTGATCTGAAAAAAATTGTGGAATTCATACAGTTAAAAGAAACAAATCCTACGCAACAGATCAGCAACATTTGCTCAAGAGTGGAGAGAAAACCACAAAATTATACAGCAAAGTATTCCTTCATGAGGTTAACACTTTGATGCTTAAACCACATAAATCACATTATGTATGATGTAACTAATAAGAAAACAGACACACCACAGACTGCCATCCCTATAGTTACCATGCCACTCTTGTTGAAGGCTTAGCACATCTTGAGCCAAATCCTTTTACGTACATAAAGCTGGAAGGTTGGATCGGTCTCTCTGCCCAGTAGTGTAGTGTGCTTTCAGGTGTTCTGTTGAATCGGAGGTAAATATAGACATTCCGACCCATGAATGTACACTAATCTCTACTTTTGGGACACAGTTATCTATTTTGCCAAGTCATTTTTGTTCCGTCTTATTTTCAAGATGCCATTAGTCTAGCAAAAGAGAAGTTTAGAAGACCACACATGGGGCAAAAAAAAAAGAAAAAAAAGGAAAATAACTAAATAAAAAGAGTGATTCTAATAGGGTTCTCACATCTGTGCTCAGGTCCTAATTAATAAACACAGACTGAACTAATTACAGCCTGTGATCAACCAAGCTTGTGTGTAAACAGGTTTACACAATAGGCACCCAGCAAAGTTTTTCCCAGAAGTCCTGGCTTGGATTCAAAAAGGCCAATTAATTGAAGGATTAATGCAAATGACATCATCAAGGGCAAGTGTTCAGAGTGATCAAACAACAAACACAACACATGACTCATCTGGGCCAGAAGTGCAGACTGGTATCAGAGAGAGAGAACTATACAGAAATCTACTTAAGCAATAAGGTATAATGAATACGCTGTATTGTGAATACTGTCAATTTAGCAGCATGCTAAATATTCAAGAAGAACTAAAAAATAATTGAGGAATTTAACTAGTTGGCTTAATATTAATTCTGGAATGAAACAATCTGTAATAAAAAAAAAAGATTCTTGAAATAATATAAAAATTATATTAGAACTTAAAAAAAAAATTCATGCTGGAATCAAAAATATTTTTCTAGCACTAAATAAGTTGGAGTAACTTAAAAAAAAAGGATGTTCTAAATGCCTAATGTCACATATACATCTAAAAAATATAGATTATCAATTACACTTGAAATTCCATTGAAATTCACAGTCCAGGAACAACTTTGTTTTTCATGAATGGGTGCTATTTCCTCAGGGGTGATAAAAAGAGGCTATGGCCAAGTGTATTATCCGTGTTAATAAGAAGCTTGAGTCACGGCCACAGTGAACAATCTGGAAATGTAGGGCTCTAAAATCCTCCACCGATTGTTTACCCAGCACACTGTTCTTAACCTGAACGAAACATATTGATCAAACACCCTAAAGCCGCCTTTCCACTGTATCTGATATTTGCATATGACTGTCGCATTTCGCCTCTAGCAGCAGTTGCACAGAACTTTGATATCGGTTGCGAAGAAACTGTTACCCTCAGCTTGTTCACCATGGTAAAATGAATGATTTTAATGAATCTAATGCATGTATGAATATATTCAAACAAAACAAACTATCCCAATCAATTGATTTAAAAAATCCTTAAAATGATTAATAACCGGCACTTTAAAGAAACAGTGTTAACAGAATAATGTTGATGTGGAAAATTATTCGGAACTCTAACTTCCTGCAATAGTTGGTTAGAATACATCACAGTCAGCCGGTCTCATGCGGTCCAGCCACAGAAGTTCAACTATTTCACTGCATTCAAAGCTCAAATCAGATCTGAAATTGTCACAAATGCATATGATGGGAAGTCCAAGCAGCTCCGGTACTACTCTCCACCTGTCGCTTATCGTTTGTCAAAGATAGTGGAAAGGCCTTGAAATACTGAACTAATGTGTATTTCAAGTGTTGATATCGCATTGATATCGCATTGTGTTGCAACACTCTTAAGTGTTGCAGCACTCTGAGCCTATTATTTTATATAAACGACACCAATTAAATGAAGAACAATAAGAGTCTCAGATTTACTAGCAATCTCTGGGTTCTAATTAACTCGAGTTTCCAGGAAACTATGAACAGAACTTCTGGAACTTTAGCTGCTAAATGAGGTCAACATTTATTGTAGGTAAGATGTGATATGGAAAACTTCCACTCTTCTCCACTCAGCTGTGCTCAAGTAACCTCTGCGCAAGGGCTCCCCTGACACGCTCCACTAATGCCAACGCCACACTGGCAGCATCAACACACACTTTCTTGACTGCTTACTTGCCCTGTGTAAATGTCAATAGGAATTTTTAAAGCGGATTAAGATTATTTATCCAAAATTACCAGACATTAACACTCCTACACTCACAGATTTTAGGATTTCGTTTGGAAAGTGAAGGGCATTGGAACATTTTTTAAAAATGGTTTAAATGACAGGGCAACTACTTGAAGAGAGCAGGAGGTGTTAGCTAATTGAAAAGGTTTGCAGGTGTCTTCCTGTTGGCGCAGCTGAACCTGTATTTGACGGGTGATTGTGCGGTGAGTACTGGGCTGGCTTTGTGCTGCACTTGACTGGAGAGGAACTGCAGGGCACCGAGGATCTCACGGCCACCTGTGTTCTAAATATACCTCCGCCAGCTGTCACCTAATAAATTTAGTCAGATCCGAAATGAAGAGGGTCGCGAGTTAAAGATAACTGGGAACTTGTTTTGAAACACGAGCATCCTAGCTACCCGGACATAGCCACTCTGAAAGGTCTTGCATTTTACAACTGGATTAAATAATTAGCAGGGAGAAAATAATTAATCATACACACATTTCATTGCCATGTAACTTTATAAGGTTGGACATCTGAGCAAGGATTCCTAAGAGCTCCGATACCAAACAACATTTTTAAGAGGATTACCTCATGATGCAACAATTTTCTGACAACAATAACGTTTCAGCCACGTGCTGATGGTTTTTCATAAAAAACTAAACATATGGAATAAATCTACCACATTCAAAAACAAATGGCAAACGACAAAATCTAACCTTGTCATTGCGATATCAAACTTTTTCTCTTGTGTTTGGCAAACTTACAAGCAAACATTCCTTCAAAGACGTCCTAGGGCAGAGGTGATTTGTATATAAAATGTGCTACCAACATTGTGACTCAACCCAGATAGCACAAACCAAAATTTGTGAGTATTCCGGTCATCTTTAGGTCCTCAATAGCTATAAGAAATAACACTTATTCAAAATACACATTCCAAGTGTTTCCTCCAATTCAAACTCATGACCTTGGCAAGCATCATGCGTCAATTGAGAAACATGAACACCTAGTGAGAACCTTAGTGTACCTATTTTAAAAACGGCAGGTTGTAAAAATGAGCGACAACTATTACCTTTAACAGCATGCAAAGATCACGGTGCACTGGGATAAGGTCACCATGACCAAAACAAACATGCACGCTGGTTAGAGAAAGAAAAAATCTGGAAGGACATGTTTATTTTCCTATAAAAGTGCATTCATGATGGGCTTTGAACATGCAAAATGACCCATCTGTAATGTTATATCCTCTTTTGGTTACATGTATTTTTGCTATACAAATTTAGAGTTCAGAGATGAACATGTGCTTCTCTATATTTGTACTTTGATATTGATAAACATGTACACGTGTTGGTGTGAAATTCCAAAAAATTAAAAACCTGAAATGTTCAATGGGTGCCATTCTAAAATAGAAAACTTATACTTGGACCAAAATCAGATAAAAACAGGTTCATATCACTCAAATACAAAAATAATTGGAGGTGAAGTGTTGCCAAATGTGATTGATTGTAACTAGAACTGAAGTAATTTTGGCCACAGATTAGAGATCTGCTATACTTCTCAACTTCACAAGGCTGAATTACTTCTCATGTTCAGAGAAGCATCAATTACATAGTCTCTCAAACCGTTAACTTCCTAAAAAAAGCGTCGCAGACTACAAAAGATTTGTGCCTATGTATTGGTGTTTGTTCTCTACATCATCATCTCTGTTACAAGAGATCTGGGGTTTTATCCTTATCCCTTCTGACCTGCAGGACCCAGTGTCCCTCATAACCGAAGAGAGATATGAGCAGTGCCGTAAATCCTATAAGAACACTGAGATCATCTCCTTTCCAGTCACATGACCCATTCAAACACAAATCAGGTAATTCCAAGCAAGTTCTAGAACGGGTCATTTCTCCAGAGAGAAAAGGCTGGATACATCCTTAATAATGTAGCAAGTACATTACTTTTACGAAGCTTTATAAAGGTCAAAACTACATAGCTATACGACTTGCATTTCAAACCATTTGTAAATGTTTCCTTTCGAAGTATATACACTGTGTTGTGTTGCATTGCATCTCACCTTCCATTAAGCTTTTCTTTAATTTTTTGAATGTGTGGGTTTATGGGATGGGGGGGAGGTCACCACCTATCGAAACTAGCAGCTGGCAGACAACATTTAAGCACGTTCCTCCACGCCTGGTGTTCACCCCTGCAGCTGACACATACATTTTATATACAGGAGGACAACGTATACACTTGGAAATAGTCATAAACATACTGTAACTATCAGAAAACAACATGTCATGAATTAAAACAAAATAAAGCGCCTTTGAGTTTAACGTTTAATGCCAGATTTGTCTAGTCTGGGGTGGCAGACAGGTGCTTTTTGGTATACAAACAACCAGGCCTCATTCACCCATTCAATTAGCAGATTTCAAAGCATATAAACACTTGGAACAGAAGCCACTTCATCAATGGCAAGCAGCCTGGGAATTTCTTTGTCCAGTTTCTAAATGTAAACTGTAGATCACCCAGTAAAGTCAAGGGAACTTCAGTTTTTGCAATAAGGGTTATTTTTACTCATTCTGAGATCTCCTTTTCTATTAAGTGGTATGGTGATGGGAAAAACATTGAGAAGGGAAGATAAAAAAATTTTTTTAAACGATTTCAATGATTGTGCATTCTCTTAATTACGTTTTGTGATCCCGAGAAACTTCTCTGAAGCGAATGCAACGTTTCTTGGTGGAACGCAAAATGTTTGCGTTTAAAATAATATATTTCCTCCCATCTCATTTGTTTCACCATTTCATGTCCCATTAGGGCCTCTGTAATGTTCTGTCTCCAACAAAAACATATAAATATGAAAATGATATATATACCAGAACACAATGTTACTATCAATACTAAACTTGTAAAAAGAAGATGAAAAAAAAAGTTTCAGTTTACAAGAGAAACAAACATGCAAGATTAATTTAAGTTAACACAGCATTGGGTTGACTAGGAAAGTAACTGTTCTGTCTACTAGCCTCACAATGGCCCTGGATCAGCAGGCCATCCTTATTGTTGAGCCATGTCACGTTCTATCTACATTGATATGATGTTGGATAATTAAACCCATTTGGCACACCTGTCAATCAGTGCAGGTCTCTGGGAAATCACTGTAGTTCTCATGGACTCTCCCAAGGATGATAGAAATAACTTTTATCTTCCAGATGGGTCTTAACGAGCCCCTTTGGGTGTGCCTTTAAGAACACGTCCTACTTCTTAAGGCCCATCTCCTTCCGAGTGCAAGAGTCCAGTGACAGCCCCATCTGTCTACTGCCACTCAGCCTGTACTGAAACATTTCACACCATCACTCATTACTCCAAACCTGCGTGAAAGACACCAGACCCACCCAAGATATTCTAGTATCTGAGGCCCATGGAGAAAGATCAAGATCACACACCAAAAGGTCAAGAACTAGTTGATGTCCTAACAGTGCTATTAGGACTTTCTGCACTTAAACACCTGGAATCAGATTTGTGTTTCCAATCATAAATGACATAAAAAGAACCGGTTCATAATAGTCATGCGTTTAGGGATCGAAAAAGTGTGTTCACCTACTCATGGAAAAAAATAAAGTTTTTTTTTTGCAGTACCTCACATTAAAAACTCACACTAATTCACATGACAAGTCTACGTGCATCCATACACTCTGGACGGAGCAGTATAAACACTGGCTCTCTTAGGGGTCACCATGATTCCAGGACAGTCGTTTTTGGCCCCAGCTGCTGGTGCATAATCAGATACTTGTTTGGATTTCAGATTGATTCATATCTAAACAGTTTGAATATGAGCAGAGGACTCTGTGTGTACCGCAATCAACTGTCCAACATGTGTGACATGCATGTTCCTGTGAAAACTGCATGAGAAGTAAAACGTGGAGAGGATTATCAGTCCTCTGGGATAAATCATGATTTTGCATCACTTCAAAACTAACTATAGTTTACACTGGAGCTCATGGGCTTCCCTATTGCCCTGTGGACCACTGTTTATTTTTTTATGACGGGGTTGCAAGCCCTGTGCTAGGATGAATGCAAATGATGCTTGCAGAAATCTATTCCCACAAAAGAAAGATACGGTTGTAGCAGAACTCTATGGGATCCCCACAGGAAGCATTTCCCTTCATTGTGTCTCTGTACACTGGCCACAAGGAATCCCCAGGGACTGCTCAGACACCAGCTTGTGCTCGATCTCTCTCTCTCTCTCAAGTTTATTCTGCTTTTTTTGACTTCACCACCATGTCTATCTCCCTGTGAGGCACTCACCGCCCTTTTCCCCTCAACTACCCCAAACACATGCAGCCACACACACAGTCTCCAGCGCATCACCTGGGGAACAGCGAGATAATTATGGAGAAATCTTATTAAGAAAGCATTCAGCCATAAGAAAATTAATGCTTCCATGTGTGGGACAGAGAAAAACACATTATGGTACTGAATAGGGTTAGCTATGGCTTACCTACCACACACATACATCTTAAAAAACAGGATGTACACAGTCAGATTTGTTTTTAAGCATATACAATGTTCAGCTAGCTCATGCGCCTTGAGGTTTTTTGCACTAATTAGTTTGTCAACAAAGTGGCAACACAACCCCGATCCATTGTTTTACAGTTGAAAAAAGAAACTGATAAGACAGAACAATAACAAAAACAGGAGCACTTATGTGTGTACAAAGAGAGAAATGGTACAAACACAGGACAAGGATAGTGTTGGGAATCAAAAATTGAATATTTAAGGTCAGGAATCGGATACTTGATATAAAAATGTTCTTTTCTGGAGTCCATCAGTGTTAGCGCACACTATCAGATGGAGTATAAAGGCTGCGCATTCAGCCTTACAAACAGGTTAAGTGTTTACGTAAAAAATATTAGGCTAATTATCTTTACTACTTCAGGCTAAAGACTGGCCATTATAGCAGAAGAACAGATAAATCATTACGGCATGCAATCCCAAAACTACACTAGCAAATATAACTAAGACTAACTTAGAGTCAAGACGTGCTCTCAGAGGCATCTTACGAAATAAATGTAAAATTGAGCATGTCATAGATACACACGTCATAGAATATATCATTCATATATTCACATACATAGAGGATGAATTTATTTGATCCAAAATACAGTAAAGACAATAATATTGTTAAACATCAGTATAAAATAATGGTTCCATAAATTAAATATATTTTAAAGTGTAATTTATTTCTGTAAATGGCAAAGCTGTGGTAATGATTTACAGCATCATTACAACAGTCTTCAGTGTCACATAATCCATATAATCTCATTAATACACTGAGTTAAGAAAAATGTCTTATTATTATTATTATTAAAGTTGAAAACAGTTGTGCCACTTAATACTTTAAGTGGGAACCGTGAGACTTTTTTCTGGATTCTTTAATGAATAGAAAGTTTAAAAGAACAGTATTTATTTGAAACTGAAATCTTTTGTAACATCATAAATATCTTCACTGTTACTTTTAATCAATTTGATGAGTCCTTGCATTATAAAAGAAATCTTACGGATCCTAAACTTTCAAATGGTAGTGTACATAAAGATACTCTGAAGCCAATGAGGTACAACATATTTCTCAGCAAACACCCAAAGCTTGCCACTAAAAGGAAACCAAATGCCCAAAGCTGGCATCTGTTCTCTCCACCTTTTGTAGCAACAAATAAAACCGATACAGTAGATAAACTTGTTTCCCGTGAAGTTGCCAGTATGACCTACTTCTTAAATTTCATTTTTAATATTTTTTTTCCTACATCAAAAATTCTTCCACATCCGAAGTGAGGAGATCAAATGGACCAAGTTAAAGAATTAGAATCAGGAGGATATTCTTTAGCTGGATGGCATTTACACTTCACACTGAAACTGAAAAACAACTTGCAAAAAATAAATAAAATGATGCACCCCATGACAATTAAAAAAAAAGATTACTGATTGACAATGATTTCAATGTAACATTTTCCCGCATATAACCCGTGGGTTACACCAGATTTCACAAGATTTTTACACTTAATTTTCAATATATTTGTTACGTCCCTAAGGACATAAAGTTTTTGCAGTATTTTCTTTCTTGCAAGGTTTGTTGTCTCTGGCCCTTGTACTGTCGCTGATAGGCTGTCTGACCTGTCAATCATGCAAGAAGACGTGGCTGTGCTGCATGAGGGCGGGCTCTTCTCATCTCATCTGATCAACACCTGTAGAATCGCTTCTTAAGTGACGTGCTGCTGCACAGCGGGAGAAACTGCTTTTTCTTTTTGTTCTGATTCTGGCTTGTGTTTGTTTTCTTATTGTTTGAATTTCGCGCACAAGCACTGTGTACCGAACCTGAACAGTTATGGATAACTGACGTCATGCGAGCAACATTCAAAATGTGAACTTACACAAAAAAAGTTAATAAATCTATGGGTGCGGGTTATATAAAGTTACCGTATTTTCCGCACCATAAGGCGCACCGTATTATAAGGCGCAGTCTCAACTGCCGCTCTATTTTTGTACTTCGTCCGTACACAAGGCGCACCGCATTATAAGGCGCACGGTAAAACATATGGTCTACAAAAAGGTAATGGAAGCAAAACAGTGAGTTTTACTGAACTTTATTCTACTGTATAACAATACACTCACATTGTTTTAATCAATCAAAGTCATCATCTTCTGTGTCTGAATTGAACAGCTTGGCAATTTTCCTGGTGTGATTAGACAGAAGCACATGGCAGTGTGCAGCACCTGGAAGATGCAGCTTTCCTGTAGAGCGACTCTACATATGAGTATTCCAAGATATGAGCAAGCCTTCGGGCAGATTTTTGCTTCTATATAGGAGTAAATATTAGAGTACTGAGGCCGACGGCGACATCCGTTCACTTCATGTGTTCACTGACTTGTACGAGTCATCCGCGAATACGGTAGATATTTTTCTCTCTATTTTGTGCATTATTCTTCATAATAGCGACGAATTCTAAGAAAGTAAGTAGTAAGGATGGTAGTGAAAAGAAGAAACAACGCATGATGACAATGGAAATGAAGCATGAAATTGTGGATAAATATGAGCGCGGTGCCGCGTGAGAGATCTAGCACACACTTATGATCGCAGTACATCCACGATCTGTACCATCCTAAAGCAGAACGATGTTATCAAGAATGTAAATCCTTCCAAGGGCGTGAGGATTATATTGAAGTTGTGTTCGAATATAAATGATGAGATGGAGAGGCTTCTGTTGTTGTGGATAAAGGAGAAGCAGATGTCCCTCCACAGATATTTCGTCAAAAAGGTCTGCGCCAAGTGAAAGTGAAAGTTAGGGTAATCAGGCGAAAAAAGGTAAGGAAAGTGATCAAAAGTAACAAATACAAATCGAAAAAAATCAAAACAACAATATAAAATAGAAAAGTAAAAAAAAAACGAAAGCTAAGTTCAGTTATGCTTAGTTCCTGCTATTCAAGAAAATTACAGTTTTTACTAAACGAAAAAAGCATGAAAAGTGATCAAATAAAGAATACAAATCGAAAAAAAAATTAAAACAATGATATAAAATAGAAAAGTAAAAAAAAACGAAAGCTAAGTTCAGTTATGCTTAGTTCCTGCTATTGAAGAAAATTACAGTTCTTACTAAACGAAAAAAGCATGAAAAGTGATAAAAAATAAAGAATACAAATCGAAAAAAATTAAAACAATGATATAAAATAGAAAAGTATAAAAAAAACGAAAGCTAAGTTCAGTTATGCTTAGTTCCTGCTATTCAAGAAAATCAACAGTTTTGCTGGTGTCTTTATCTCTCATCCTGACAAAGCTCAGGAAGTTTACAGTTTCAATCCACCTCACATCCTTTATACACATTATTTTGTTTTCTTTGTATTAATTTAAGTACTCAAAACCTGTGCTCGTTCAGCGGGGTAAAGTTAGTTTTGTTTTTGATATGTCACACATTCAACGATAAATGGCAATAACTCCAAAACGACTCGCACAAAAAAAATCTTAACAACCTTATCACAAAAAGGAAATATATCTTAATGTTTCACAAGCTTCCATTTCATTTTTTGGCTGTATATAACGAGCACTGAGCCGTAAAGCCTGTCTGAATGCGAGTTTCGCGGGAAAGCTTGCTCTTTGATGAGCTGTGCATAAGGGACCGTGGGAAAAGTGCAAGTTCTTTTCGATTTCTACTATAATTTAAGTGTGTGTAGACATGAGACCAGTGGCATTCATTAAAGTGACACAGTGGACAACGTTTAAACCTGTCTGTTCAAAAAGTGAATTGCATGTCCAAATTTACCTTTCTTTTACCAATAGCTTTCTCCATAAGAAAATTGCACTTTTCCCACGGTCCCTTAATCACATCTCGGCAAAGCAGTAGGGGTTCAATCTTCAACTGGCTGGAAGGAGCTGCCAGTGACTGGTCACGTGACCTGTCACTTGCTGGTGGCAGCTGCCAGTCTCAACCTGGCAGGTAATGTGACCTGTCAGTGGCAGCTGCCAGTCTCAACTGGCAGGTAATGTGACCTGTCAGTGGCAGCTGCCAGTCTCAACTGGCAGGTAATGTGACCAGTCACTGGCTGGTGACGGTTGTCAGTCTGTCTAGGTTAGTAGTTCAAGGAAACATTGACTTTTGTCAGATTTTTTTCTTTTGATTTTCGCGCTCTGTAGCTCTCGGAATTACATTAATTTATGTCCATGCATATTGTCAAATTACTCATTATGTTCTTAAACATAATTAGTGTTTTTGAGAATTTGATCATTATTATTAGTATGAGTGTACTCTTATGAACCTATTCTTTCATATTGTGGCTGTTTTAGGGGAGTTGATGATAATAAAACGCTCAAATGACTGTGGTTACAACTGGAAGCTTATTTACGCACCGCCGACGCCTCGTCCAGTCAGTGGCTGATGAGTACCGAGTACAGCGCGTTTTCTATTGCTCTCTCTACAACGAAATATATTGTTTTATGATTATAACTGGACTCTTAAGGACCTATTCTTTCATATCGTGGTTGTTTTAAGGGAGTTTGTGCGAAATAAAGCGATCAAATGACCATGATTACAACTGGAAGATTATCTACGCTTCGTCGACGCCTCATCCAGTCAGTGGCTGATGAGCACAGAGTACAGCGCGTTTTCTATTGCTCTCTCTACAGTGAAATATATTGTTTTACAATTATGAGTGTACTCTTAAGAACCTATTCTTTCATATCGTGGCTGTTTTAAGGGAGTTTGTGCGAAATAAAGCGATCAAATGACCATGATTACAACTGGAAGATTATCTACGCTTCGTCGACGCCTCATCCAGTCAGTGGCTGATGAGCACAGAGTACAGCGCGTTTTCTATTGCTCTCTCTACAGTGAAATATATTGTTTTACAATTATGAGTGTACTCTTAAGAACCTATTCTTTCATATCGTGGCTGTTTTAAGGGAGTTTGTGCGAAATAAAGCGATCAAATGACCGTGATTACAACTGGAAGATTATCTACGCTTCGTCGACGCCTCATCCAGTCAGTGGCTGATGAGCACAGAGTACAGCGCGTTTTCTATTGCTCTCTCTACAGTGAAATATATTGTTTTATAATTATGAGTGTACTCTTAAGAACCTATTCTTTCATATCGTGGTTGTTTTAAGGGAGTTTGTGCGAAATAAAGCGATCAAATGACCGTGATTACAACTGGAAGATTATCTACGCTTCGTCGACGCCTCATCCAGTCAGTGGCTGATGAGCACAGAGTACAGCGCGTTTTCTATTGCTCTCTCTACAGTGAAATATATTGTTTTATAATTATGAGTGTACTCTTAAGAACCTATTCTTTCATATCGTGGCTGTTTTAAGGGAGTTTGTGCGAAATAAAGCGATCAAATGACTGTGGTTACAACTGGAAGATTATCTACGCTTCGCTGACGCGTCCTCCAGTCAATGGTTGATGAGCAGCGAGTGCAGTGTTGCCAGATTGGATTGAAGATTTCAGCCCAACTACAGCATAAAACCCGCCCATTTAGAAAAAATACCAGCCCAAAATGCTTAATGTTATAAATAATACAAAATATCGCGCAATACTCGGTTGATGACGTGGGGGGGGGGGGGGGGGGGGGGGGGGTCATATTTGTTCCCGGTATGACCAAAAGGAGCCCAATCTGGCAACACTGAGCGAGTGCAATGCGTTCCCTATTGCGCTCTCTGCAATTGTACATGTACAATTGTATATGTATATCTGTCTCGTAATTGTAATAAACTGTTTTGGAATCAACTACATTTTGTATTTTTTTTATTTTACTTTTTCTATATTCATAAAGAAACATGTAACAGTAACAATACAAAGAAAACTGGAAAAATGTTTTTCAAAATGTTTACAAAGCAATAATACAAATATATGGATGTTTACCATATATACCTAACACATATTTGTTCGTAGAGCGAGCAATAAGGAACGCGTTGCACTTGTTGCTCATCAGAGACTGACTGGAGGAGGCGTCGATGAAGCGTAGATAATCTTCCAGTTGTAATCATGGTCATTCGATCGCTTTATTTTGCACAAACTCCCTTAAAACAGCCACGATATGAAAGAATAGGTTCTTAAGAGTCCAGTCATAATCATAAAACAATATATTTCGCTGTAGAGAGAGCAATAGAAAACGCGTTACACTCGTTGCTCATCAGAGACTGACTGGAGGAGGCGTCGACGAAGCGTAGATAATCTTCCAGTTGTAATCACGGTAATTTGATCGCTTTATTTTGCACAAACTCCCTTAAAACAGCCACGATATGAAAGAATAGGTTCTTAAGAGTCCAGTCATAATCATAAAACAATATATTTCACTGTAGAGAGAGCAATAGAAAACGCGCTGTACTCTGTGCTCATCAGCCACTGACTGGATGAGGCGTCGACGAAGCGTAGATAATCTTCCAGTTGTAATCACGGTCATTTGATCGCTTTATTTCGCACAAACTCCCTTAAAACAGCCACGATATGAAAGAATAGGTTCTTAAGAGTCCAGTCATAATCATAAAACAATATATTTCGCTGTAGAGAGAGCAATAGAAAACGCGTTGCACTCGTTGCTCATCAGAGACTGACTGGAGGACGCGTCAGCGAAGCGTAGATAATCTTCCAGTTGTAATCACGGTCATTTGATCGCTTTATTTCGCACAAACTCCCTTAAAACAGCCACGATATAAAATAATAGGTTCTTAAGAGTCCAGTCATAATCATAAAACAATATATTTCGCTGTAGAGAGAGCAATAGAAAACGCGTTGCACTCGTTGCTCATCAGAGACTGACTGGAGGACGCGTCAGCGAAGCGTAGATAATCTTCCACGTTACCTGCCAGGTTGAGACTGGCAGCTGCCACCAGCAAGTGACAGGTCACGTGACCAGTCACTGGCAGCTCCTTCCAGCCAGTTGAAGATTGAACCCCCACTCCGGCAAAGAGACAAGCTTTTCAGGTTAAACTCATATTCAGACGGTTTTTACGGCTCCTTTCTCATTATATCTAGCGGAAATAACGAAAAAGAAGCTTGTGAAACATTAAGACATATGTATCCATAAGTATACATTGTTAAGATTTTTTTTTTGAGTGAGTCCTTTTAGAGTTATTGCCATTTTATGCTGAATGTGTGAGGAATATAAAAAACTAAACTAACTTTACCCCGCTTGCGCGTTCTGGGTGTTTGCTGTGTGAAAACATGGATTGATAAGGGAATATGCTCCAGGAAGCGCAGAGTGACAGGGAGTCAGATTTCAGGAGGTAAGCATATGGTATTACATAATATTCTGTGATTGGTTTATCACTGTGTCAGTGTGAAATGGTCCGACAGTCAATCAAGCTGAGCGCTTATCAAAATCACCCAAAAACAATTTTATAGATTTTGGAACTCAGTCCACATACAAGGCGCACCGGACTATAAGGCGCACATCCGTTTTTTGACCAAAATCACGTCTTTTATAGTGCGGAAAATACGGTATATCCAATTTTTTCACAAAACCCGCAGACTATATGATGGTGCAGATTATCTGAGTCTGCAGGTTATATGCGGGGAAAATACGGTAGTAAGAATGCATCCTTGACATCCCCTCCACTTTTTCACACAGGGCCATGTAGGTTTGGATTTTGTTTTCCCTTAATAATAAACTTTATTTAAAAAAATGCATTTTGGGTTTACTTGTGTTGTGAGACAAACATCAGGAAGGGGGCAAACTCTTTTTCACAACACTGTATGCATGCATTATTTATATATATATATATATATATATATATATATATATATATATATATATATATACACACACACACACACACACCACCACCAATCCATAACTGTATTGTGCCTTCTGAACCCAAAGAGTGACCTTAAATGCCAGTATAAGAAAACGGGGACAACTGTTCCTCCGGGAATCGCAGCATAACCCTTTATTTGGCAACAGCGCACTTGGCTTATTTCTTCTATGAAACTACTAGGTTTATGCAGCAGTGAGTAACAGGTTTCTAAGACTCCGGTCCCGCACGACTTTGTTCTCAGGGAGGAATTCCCAGCAGCAAGCTTCAGTAAATGCATGCTGGGTAAATGTCACATACCCTTGGGGGCTGACTTTCCTCGAATGAAGGAGCTTGCTTTGATTAGACCCACTGCGTTTCGGGTTGAATAACAGAAGTAACCCTCTAATAAAAAAAACACAAACTATAGCATCTGTGTTGAAATGGAAAACAGACAGGGAGGCAGAGGTGGTGCTAAAATAATGGGAAACATAAACAGAGAAAAAAGTTAAATCATTAACACCCCCACCCCTTTATAATCTCTCCATTTCTTACAAAGCTTCCAACTTCGCTCACTTTTTCCCTAATAATAGGGGAATAACTCACTCACTCACAAGGGGTGGAAGCCACCCCTTGCCCCATGGTGGCGGCTTACGTCATCAGATAAACTTCAGGGTACAGAGCCAAGTAAAAATGCTTCCAACATTCCATTACTAACAGGGCGGATTGGTGACCTGCCGCTTGGAGTGCACGGCAGGTAGGAGGAAACCCATCCCAGGCTAAACTCTTCCTGCCTGACTGATTAAAGGTGGGCTTATCCTTCTTTCTCGCTCCTACAGGGCTTTTCCACTGCAGCAGAGGTTGTGTCGGGGTCTTTGCTTGCAAAGATGACAGTGTTTGCTTGCTTAAATGAATAGTTAGAGGCAATGGTAGTAAATCAAATGAAACCCGTAGGAATAACACGCTCACTTGCGAGTTCAAAGGATCAAACAGTTAAGTTATTTGACACTAAAACTAGACTCAAAGGAGAACTCACAGACAGCATTTAAGTATCACCTGCAGCTAAATACCAGACCCACAAGCTGACCTTTTCTGCAAACTTCTCACTTCACTAGAAGTGACAGGAGCATCTCTTTCCGCACAGAGATTGTGTTCGCAAACCAGTTTAAAGCATGTTGCTTTTGCTTGTATTATTTTTTAAGTTACTCAAAAGGATAATTACATTAAATGAATAGCTGATGTATAATTCTTTTAACAACATGATTTCAGGTTAACACGGAAAGGGGGAAAATATTTATCTTGTTCTGTAAGTGAGAACAACAGTTTATCACCAGTTTTAATTACCGTACTAGTCATCTTCACACTCTCGTTTTAAAGGGAGACGTTCCTCTTGATCTTTCTTCTGTGAAACATTAAAGGTATATTGAGGAACCTCTCTGTGTTATTATCCATGCAATAACAGTAAGTGGTTTCCGAAACAACTCTTTTTGTGTTGGGTTTGGATATGAGGAAGACAAAAAGTTTGGGTGACTAGCCTTTTAAATAGTCCTGTGACGTGAAAAATACAATTTTACTATAGAAAAAAGAAGAAATGCATAACAAGTACTCATAATTAGTTTGAAATACTCAATTCTACATGTATAATAGCAATAATAAAAGAAATGTCATTTAAAATAAGTTTTGGATGGAAATTTGGGAGGTCACACCGGAGGGATTTTACACCCTGCAACCAAAAAAATAGAAACTTTTCCACACTGAAAGCATGCGCTCAAATATCTTGTATTCATTTTGTATGTGGTTTTACAGCAACTTGAGTAATACAAACCAAAAGCACCCGAAATGCTCCTTCCAAAGCAAACAAAACACAATAGAAATCTTGAATACTTGAGCTAATGGTCCACACATTTCACATCTCGACAACAACAGCTTTATATCCACTTCTTCTTTCAGCGTTGAACTTAAACAATCAACTACAGCTGTGAAGAAACACTGAACCATGAACTTGAGATAACCAAGGACAAGAGAGCTCTTTAATCTGGGAAGATATCTTCCAGCGAACACAAATCGCAACTATTCAGAACTGAACAATCAGGTTGTCCAAGTGACATAAACATAACAGCTTATATGCAAATATGCGCATTCTTATTTAAGGTTTACAGACTTCAGCGCCCAGGGACAGATACATCAGACAAAGAGACCACACACACACACACACACACACACACACACACACACCGCTCCAGATCGCAACTTGTTGCTTTTATTGTGCTACAGACTTAAAAAAAAATATATATATATATATATCAACATTTCCATTTTAGCAAAATAAAATTAATGCACGTCTGAAGTTAGAGGTTTTCTTTTACTTTCTCCATCGTAATGCGAAGGATGGATGCTGATAGGCGCCCAGCTGTGTCCCGATTCCTTACACAAAGCGAGTTGACTTTCAAACGCAGAACAATAAAGACATGTATTATATGGGTGCTCTCTAAATATCCATGTTAATATGAACACACACACTTAATATATCGGGTGTTGGATGAAATAAATACCTCCACACACACACACACCGTTAGCAGCGCGCTAACGCTAACAGCCCCTCATCGCTTTTGTTCTGAAAACGCCGGTAGCAGACGACCACTTTCCTTGACGAACGAACTTTCCTCATTGCTTAAACACACCATTTGCAACACAACATCTCGGGCATTAACTGATATGCATGACATATGAAATATATGAGAAGTTATTGACTATAACAGCCCCAAAACTATATGAATATTCGCTCAGCGCGCGCTCTCCGCCGTCAAATGTACGAGTCGCACGGAATACAAGAGAATACCTGATTTCACAAAGCTGTTAAACACATAGTTTTGTCTTAGTAGACGACTTTCTGGTCTGTTTTATAAAGCTTTTTCATACTCACAGATTTGTCAGACTCGTTCCATGTGATTCAATGTGTATCCTTGTGTGTGTGTGAATGTGTGAGTGTGCGCACGCAAGCGCGGAGATTCCCCTGCTGCAACCATGGAGACGCAGCGTCACCCAGAGCAACCGAGAGGGAAAATACTGTGCAAAAATGACAGAAAATAATCTCAGTATTTGTACTCAGTATTTGTATGATTATCTGATCATTTGAAGTGGAGAGAGTTCAAAGAAACCCAGATTTGAGTTTGGTTTCAATTATTATAATAAGTTGATTAAAATTAATTAAAATGTACTCATTTAAGGATATTCACATTCACAACAATACACACCGACCCTAATCTAATGTAGAATTAATCACTAATTATTTAAATACTGTACTGCTAAAATTGCGCCATCTAGCGTGCAACATCATGAAAGTTTGTCAGTAGGTCATGAAATGTGGAAATTAATGAGTTATTCATATAGAATTTAGCTATATGGCTAACATATAGCTCACTGTAATCATGTCATATACAAAAAAAAATTGTATTCTCATTCTACATATATTTTTGTATATAATGAGATTATATTTCCATAAAATTCCTACAAAATAATAGGCTGCTCAGGTATCCTACATAGTAATGTCCAAAGGTATTTATTTGATCAAATTACTTCTTTATTGTGGTATCCATAATCATTACACATCTGTAATGAGGTCATTCGATTTATTTTTACTTCGCCCTTTATAGGTTAAGTACTCTGTCTGGTTTAGCTTTTATGCAGGTCATTGCCTGATAAAAGATCGAGGTTCACATATGTCAAGCAACAGATGGATAGTCCATGTCCGTTGTTACTTAGTACTAGGAGGATGCTGCTGTACTGCTGTTATATGAATTAATCTATGTTAGTAGGTTAAACATGTTTTGAATCAAACTCAATCAGCATTTTTTTTTTCTCTGGCTCTCCAGTCTCCTGAATGCTTAATTAAAGCAGATTGAATAAATAAGGGTTCTGGCATGTTGATGGATATAACAATGTTGATATGTTTTGCCATGGCAGAATAGATCTACGATGCTGCTGATGCTGCAGAGCAAGTATGGTACTTGCTGCCAATATATACATGGTAATGCTGCTGTGAGCAAGTAAGACATGCTGCTGTTGTGCAATATAGCGTAAATGAATTACCAGTAGCAGATCTATAGAGGTGGAGCTGGGGAAGGAGGATAGTTTCCAAGTGATGCACCTGCCACAGGAAATGCTGGCCAAGTATTTTAAAATTGAGCAGCAGTTTTGTAAAATTTGCAGTTTATAAAAAAAGCTTTGCAAAATTCCAAATAAAATATTTTAACATGTTTTTCATATGTTTGACCAATTTTGATAAAAATTTGGCGTACCTTTGTAGCAATCACAAACTATAAGACAGACAGAGCATGAAAAAACTGTCTCCTGGTAGTTGGGCTGACACTATCCCTTCTTTGCTGAGGATCACATACAGCTCATCTTAATCTTTTATTAATACACATGCATTACTTTTTTCCATGGCAGCACTAAGATCACTCCATCAACTTAAATGACGCATATAACAGTTAACAAAAATAGTAACAGTGAAATTATACCTTCATTTTAACACACTTATATATTTGTTTATGTCTTTGAAAGAAGTCTCTTATTCTCAACCAGGCTGCATTTATTTCTTAATTAAAAAAGAATTGACTGAAAACTGTTTTGTTTCTTCCAGGATTCTTTGATGAATAGAAGAAGTCTACTGTCATTTTAATGCATTGCTGTTGAATAAAAGGATTATTATTTTTTACAGAACTTTGGTCAGTCTTGGGACTTTTAATTTAAATTTAAATTTTATAAATTTAAATCAAATTGAAATTGTCTAAATTGTCTAAGTTTTCTGAATTATTGACAGTAGCCATCAGTGGCACAGTGAGGGCTGAAGAAACAGCTTGCTTTGTCTCACTGATCCTCCGAGACGATTTCAGAACTGCTTTCCAGGCCACTGTCGTGTGCTTGACAGGGACACTCGTAGGGACTCTCAGCAGCAATGACGTCTAGTCCGCACAAATGCCATCTGCCCCAAACTGCCTCACGTCTGCCTGACGCCGTTCCTCTGATGATAGACACTGTAAACAGAGCTCTTTAAATCAATTACTGTGAGGTCAAGGTTCCTTAAGTACATGACTACAGACAGTGCTACAAGCCTGACGTGAGGCAATGGCATTTTAAATAGATTGTCGTGGCTTTTTGGGCAAAATAGCTATGTCAACAGAAGAAAGGTGAAACAACATGAGAGAAAAAATAGTTTTCATCTTGTATCATATGCTTATGCCACATTTGTATATCTAAATGTGATCATAGTGTATGTGTATACATATGGACAAACCCAACAGTGGGGTTAAATTAAACAGTTTAAAGCCATAGGTTAATTTAAACCAACGTATGTGTTTGTCCATATTTGACCCAAACATGGGTTGAAACAACTTAGCATTTTAGAGTGTATGATTAAAGAAACAGTTTAACCAAAAATCTATATTCTATCTTCATTTACTTCATTAACTGAATATTTTTGTGGAACAAAAGATAATATTTTGAAAAACGCTTTTATTGATTGTTGTATTAAATAATACAAATAAATATAGCATATTTGATTAGATTATTACTAATATATATATACATATATTTTGTATTTTTTTGTTTTGTTTATTCATTTTTCTGAATTCCAATGAAGGGAAAAGATTATACAAGATTTGAATGACAGGATGAGTAAATTAATTTTTGGGTGAAATATCTATTTAAGTGTTTTGTGCAGTTCAGGTTCATCAAAACAGTTTAATAAATCAATGAAACATTGTATAGTTCATATACTTCATGCATCTACAAGATTCCATATTCCTCATTCTGAAATGTTTACGTACCTCAGGAACACCAAAGAGGTGGACGTGGTCAGGGATGCCAGTGTACAGCTTAATTTACTGATCCAATTTGTGGAGCTTTCCATCCTTTAAGAATTAGGCTCCTTCTGGCCAATGTGCAAGGCATGCTGGGAGTGGGATGTTTATGCCACACTGTAAACAAGGGGATATAAAACCCAGAGCTCAGTGCATTCTGTGCAACTCGGAGCCTGAGGCAGCAACTAAACAGGATCTACTCTATTCAAATACTCTATTTTATTTGTACACCGGCCTTCCTCAACAACTGTAACCATGGTACTGGAGGACTCTGAGGACAGTGTCTTTGAACTTGACATCACGGTGAGTTCTGATGTGATTTTCTTGATATTCTGCTATTGCTGTATATGCTGTGTTAGAACAGGGAATCCAAAAGATGCTGCATGCTTGCATGAGTTTTATTTTAGCTTTAAGTATCTATTTTAATGGTGGTTTGATGGTGATTGTCTGTGTTGTGTTGTCTGTTGATGGCACTTGTGTTTTTTTGCTTTGGTGCTTTGATGTTCTTGTTAGAAATAAAAGGCCATTTAAGAATACAGGGGGGATTTTTGGTGTGCAACATATTTGAACCATATATCCTGACATGTTCTGACTGCAGCCATTGAGAATGAATGAGAATTAATGAGATTAATGAGTATTAGAATTTTCTCTCCATGATGAAAAGGCTCTAAAGCATCACAAAAATAGTTCATTAACTACCTAAACCTAAACCTCATCTCATTTGTTAAGTTTTGATACGAATGCAAGTGAGATGTTACAAACCTGACCATACCTTTGCTCTTTTAGGAGGATGATGTGGAGACCTCCTTTGGTAAGGTGCACTGCACTATGAAGGGTGTTCCGAAGGGCAATCGGCCAACCATCCTGACCTTCCATGACATAGGACTAAACCGTAAGAAACCGTCTCATTTCCTTATGCAGGAGCTGTGTCTGTGAGAGATTCAAGTGTGTGTGTGTTTTAAGGCAACAATATCAAAGCAAGTTCCAGTGCTTTTAAAACTACTCTTACACCCTGTATATCAAATCTCATTTGTATTCTGCCTTAATGGACATTGTATGAATATCAAAGGCTTCTTAGTAACACAGTTGCGTTCTTTGTTCTGCAGATAAGAGCTGTTTTGAGTCACTCTTTAATCACAAAGACATGCATGAGATAATGCAACACTTTGCTGTGTGCCATGTTGACGCCCCAGGACAGCAGGAGGGTGCCAGCACACTCTCCACAGAGTAAGTGAGAGTATATTATGCCCCATGATTAGGTTTCATTATCAGAGCATCCAAAGGATACGATAAACTAAAAGCTTAAGATCTCAGTCTTAAATGCGTCAACAAAGACAAAAAAATCTTTATTTTAATTTCCTCAGCTTCCTTCAAGACAGGAAATCCATTTCAAATCTGCTCAATTGGAGCAGGTCTGCTGTAGGAAATAAAGTGCAGACAGCTTTAATCAGCACCCTATGGCACTAGACTGGCAGAATGTAGGTCATCATGTCACTTATAGGATCTGAGGGGAGCAGAGAACATTTATGATCTGCCATCTGCTACAGCAGTCATTTGCCCATAATCCAACCTTTCAGAACAGCATCCAGACAGATTATGACCTCACTAATGCCTGGAAGGCCATCAGCCAGTCCTAATTAACCTTTGCTGTTTAATTGAACCGTCATAGTAGTATTGTTCCACATGTGTGAGGCCAACAAATAAACCACTGTCTGTTCTTGTAGGTATACCTATCCTTCGATGGATCAGCTCTCAGAGGCCATACCTATGGTCCTTAAGCATTTTGGGTACGTCTCAGTAAGATGGGTTTGTCCCATCTTAGATGTTTAGATCTTATTTTTGAGGCTCTTATATGGACTCTTGATCCAGACCAACTTGAATGCTTGCTCTTTTTACCTTATAGTCTGAAGAGTGTGATTGGAATGGCGGTCGGTGCTGGAGCCAACATCCTTGCTCGCTTTGCAGTGAGTTTTATACAGTTTTCCTTACAGTTGCATTTTGAATGACCTTGAATAACACAGATTATAGTTCTGCAACTCTTGCTACAAAAGCAATGCTATTACTTGCAGTGTAATCCTGCTCATTATTATCGCCAGTTTGCATGTTAATACACAGGAATGTTTCCTTAGTAGAAACCACATTCCAGTAGTGAATATTCAATAATTATCTTTTTTTGTTTTGTTGCATGTATCTCTTAAAGCTAAAACACCCAGACATGGTTGAAGGTCTTGTTCTGATTAATATGAACGCTCAGGCAGAGGGTTTTATGGACTGGGCAGCACAAAAGGTACGAAAGCGTGTTTCTTTCTACTAGATTTGCATTCTTATGAGATGATTGAATAGCATTAAACCAGTTTGAAGGAGTTCATATTTGTCACAATGCAACGCTAAAGCGTGCCATTTTCAACAGATTACAAGCTGGACTCACGCTCTCCCTGATACAGTAATTTCACACCTGTTTGGAAAGGTGAGAACTGTTGAATTTGACAATATAATAAAAAAGACAAATGTATTATGAATATTCTGTCATTTGAAATTATATGTAATAATTGTCAACATACTGATTGTTTTGATGTAGGAGGAGATGCATAACAATCACGAACTGATCGCAACCTTCCGTCATCTCATTACAAACAATGTTAACCAGTCCAACCTGCAGCAGTTTGTCAAGTCCTACAAAAGGTATCGCTAATGCAATTTGTGTCTGCAGTCACTCAGTTCCTGGGTTTGATTCTTTTAATGAACTTTACATTGTCTATTTATTGCAATGCAGCAGAGACAAAAGTTGAAATCATTGATAAGATACTGAAAGACTCATCTTTCCTTCAATTTTCAGCCGACGGGATCTGGAGATTGAGAGAGCGGTACAAGGAGGAAACGTTAATGCACAAACCCTAAAGTAAGTCCCACCCGATGACAAAAAAACATGGTGATTTTGACTAGTGCATTAGGCCTTAAAATTGTGTTTCAATCACTAAACTGTCTTTATGACAGGTGTCCAGTTTTGCTGATAGTGGGTGATAATTCTCCAGCTGTGGATGTTGTGGTGAGAAGTTATTTCTTTGCTGCCTTAACTTTTAGAGTTGCCAATTGGCTGGAACAATTTCACTATTATTGACTATATACTGAGTCAAAATATTATATAATGGCAAATATCTGAATAATTTACCTTACAGGTTGACAGCAACTCCAGAATGAATCCAACAACAACTACCTTTCTCAAGGTCAGTGACCATTTATTTTCCAATCACTCAAATGTGAAAATACCTGATATGATAAACAGCTTATATTATTTTATATGGATAAAATAATGACTTATATGGTTCAGATATTTTTCGTATCTTTAGTTTTTAATGGTTAAACTCTCATTTTAAAATCTGACTTTTCTTTTCTTTCTAGATGGCTGACTGCGGTGGCCTGCCTCAGATTGACCAGGTATTTATCATTTGCACATAGAGATTTTAGATATCGACACACACATTTAAATCTACATTCTTAATCTAGATATTCGACATTACAGTGAATTTGCACTATGTTTATGTTCTCTCACAGCCTGACAAACTAATAGAAGCTTTCAAGTATTTTATCCAGGGCATGGGCTACAGTAAGCAAACATTATTTTAACAACAATCTATCAAAAATGATATTTTATTTATAAGAAAATCATATTCTCCTTGTCTTTTATCATTTTCCCCTCCGCAGTGCCCTCTGCCAGCATGACCCGTCTGGCCCGATCTCGTACGTCCAGTAACTCATCTCTCAACCGCAATCGCAGCAGTACAAACACGGCAGATGAGCAGCGTGGACGCTCTCAGACTGATGTCTCCATGGAGAGCGCCTCCAATGCCAATGTAGAGCACAGGTCCTCAGGTCCCACACTTTCCGTCGAGCTGTCCTGCTGAACGCCTCATGAAATTACACCGCTGTGCAAATCAGAATGGAACTCAGCAGGCAGTTTTTTTTTAATTGGACCTGAAATGACAAAACTTGAACTTGAAAGCTGATGCTCCTATGATTAGATCATGTTTAATGTGTAGAATAGACACGATGACCCTCACAGCAAACAAATATTGCACGTTCTTAGTAGACAACTTGGTTTTAAATATCTAAACCAGTTGTACACTACCATTGTATTTCTTGTAATGTACAATATGTAATTTTTTTAAATAATTATATAATATTAGTCTTTTTAGAAGGTTCTATGTGGTGATGGATGTGTGTGTTGGTGAGTTTTTTGGTAAGACTGAAAGTTTGGGGGATTTTTTTTATTCATTATAATTTCTTATTACATATAAATATTGTAATTTTAAAACAGTAATGTCAAGTACACTCAACAGTATTGCTTAGTCTATTGAGAATGACCACAGATAATCTCTAAATTAATAATTTCTAAATTATTTCAGGTAATTGTCTCACTGGCATTACTGTATATCACTAAATAAAACTACTGTAAAATGTTGGTATGACGACTATGTATTTATCAATTGTATTAATAAAATATAACTGAGTACATTTAGTCAGTATCACTGCTATATAACATCTAACACTTAATGCACAAAAGTATAACAATATGCAATATATTTATGTCAGGAGTTTTAAACTGCAGAAACTATGTGAATTACTCTACAGAGTGGCAATAGAAATAAAAGCAAATGCATAAGCTAAGCATATGTATTTTTTATTTATTAAAAAGAGATCAATTTCTGGTCTGTTTCCAACAACCTGGCAAACTGAATAACAAAAAGATCACTGATACTTCTCTTGTATATTTCAGAATATGACACAAACATGTATATTAACACCATTTTTACTAACATATATATTTTCAAAAACTGATGATGTGTATTCCTTTAAAGAGAATTGATTTTATCGTTGAAGGTAATATATTTTAAACATTGTTTTTGTAAAATATAAAAAGTTTTTTTTCTGACTTTGCACAGATTTGTAGTAGGAAGTCTATAGATCATTTTACATTTAAAATGTTTTTGTTCCTCATAAATTCATTAAAAACCTTCTTGCACCATAACGTCTTTCAGTCTGAACAAACGTTCCCCTTATAAGCTATCTCAATATGAGTAACTGTGCTGATTTTCTTTCATAAACCGTCTCATCGACAATGAACGATTCCTTTCAAACAGTATCCCTGTTACGGTCACTCTGTGAGCACGGATGCATGGATATAACAAATGTAAGTGCAAGGATGCCATAAAAACAGATTGCATCTGGTTCTTGGTTAATTAGTTAACAATCTCATTGAACTCATAATATTGCTCCAGATCGGCGAAGATATCATTTGGATTCCTGCAGGAGAGGTTACAAAAGCAGGCATTGATCCACATGTATTTCCAAGTAAGAACTGATCCATTTGGACACTCAAACTCCACTTCAATGGTCTTTGACTTGTAAGGGATGCAGCAACGCTCATCAGTACAGACTCCACAGTACTTGGGCCAATACGCCTTCTTACTGACGCAGCCTGAGATGGTGAAGTTCTGAAACTCTGGCTCACGGTAGATGTTCAGGCACTTTTTACCTGGCTGAGTCACAGATATGACAGATAGACAGACAATCAATCAATCAATCAATCAATCAATCATTTACGTCAGCTCCAACCTGATCAAAAATCTCATCTGCTTGTAGCTTTCTAGTAATCATTTGAAGACATTGATTTGCTGGATCAGGTGTGTTTGAGCTCTGCAGGACAAAAAGTTGCCCATAATGATTTAGATGACTCATATTCTATCATTAAAATAAGTGAGGATAATTAAATTGGATAATTGATGAGCAAATTAAATAGAATAGAAATTAATTCTTACTCTAAAGTGCTTGGTGATATCGACCTCACAAGGTCGGAGGTTACACAGTCGAGCCTCTTTCTCCATCACACAGCCAGCGTTGTCATTAGAAATGCGCAATGATATGCCCCGCCCACAGGTCTTTGAGCAGGGACTCCATGGGGTCGTCTGGGTAATGCAATTTTTATGCCAAACATCATTATTGCTAAGGGACTCTGAAAAAGACAAAGAAAGGTTTGAGATTCATCAATGGTGAAGGGTGAAGCAAATGTGTTGCTACAGTGCTATAGTCTTCACATGGACATTTATTACCCCACACAAAAAAAAAGGCACAGCTCACCCTCCGCAGGGGCGTGTCTGGGGTTGGTCTTGCGTGGTTTACGGGACTCTTCGCAGATCCATTTCTCACAACATTGGCCTGGGATCTTCACTCGCTTGGGTGACTGACACCAGACCCGAGGTGGCAGGGACTCGGTGCAGAGAGACACACATCCAATTGCCCCATTCACACACACACAGCGGTACTTACAATTGGGCTGGAAACTTTGGCCGTTACGGTAAATCACACCGTTATACTCACAGCCTGTTCCCATAACATCTGAAACACACAAGAGACTCATTCTCATTCTTTCATTCTTTGAATCAATATATGAGTTACCAAAAGGTTCTGTGACAGTTTTGTGTCTGTGTACCAATTTGACAGAATAAGGAAACAAACAAAACACTTAGTGCCATGTCATTTTATTATATTATTTTTTTTATATATATATTTTATCTATATACACATCATTTACTTACACAAATTTCATCTTTTAAATGTCATTATCAGTCAAATTAGCATGCTGATAATATATTTTATTTATATAATATATTTTTATTTTATGTGTATTTGTATAAACATTAATTATGCACACATACACACACACACATATATATTCATATACAAGTGTGTATATATATATATATTTCATCTAATGCATATTAAATGAAGCCAAGCAAGTTAAAGAACAAAGAATACGTGGGGTCACTTACATGCACACACTCCTTTTTCGTACCTCGGCTTGTCAGCGCTGTAATCACAGTAAAGTCCTTTATGATAGTCACAGGTATCTCTCTCATTACAGGTTTCCCCCACCTGCATGGCACAAGCCTTGCAGCAGTCACATCCATCTGTCAACAGGCTAACCCCATATGGGCAAACAGGGGCACTCTTGGGGCACTTACAGGGCCATTTGCAGTATCGATTCCGGTTATAAGGATCCAAATCTGTGGTCATAAGAGGAGAGTCTGTGGAGTTCTGGGAACTGGTCTGTGTGGAAGAGAAGAGAGGAACATGAAGATATGCCACCTTTGGCCACATTGGGGCAATAGAGAGTTTGCTTTGAAATTACACTGAAATTGGACCATTTATGTAGGCTCTCAAAACTTCACTGCAAAGGATGCACTGGATTAGTTTCTAATATGAACAATAAGCAAATCACTGCTTTTATGCATAGTAACTGTTTTAAAAATATATAAAAATGGCTAATCTACAACATGAATTGTATAACCGGTAGTTGTAAACCCGGATTAGAACTCCAAAGGATTCAATCTGTGACAAGCAGCACTTGATGCTTGAATTTCTTTGTAGGAGAGGAAATAGCCTAATAGGTCGATTTTTTGTGTTAGAAGTAAATCATTCATATCTTATTAACATCTATACTTGTTTTTATAGCCTAACTGATGTATGAGAAATATCACAATCAAAATGTTGTAAAATGTTGCACGCTGCTACTGAACATCAAGGCTGCATATGACACTTATTTGATATGCAGTATATTATAGCACATTTGGTAGTCCAAAGAATGTCAACAAATGTGGTAAATATGTATGTATCTATGTGTGTGTGTGTGTGTGTATATATATATATATATATATATATATATATATATGAACAGTGCTGGGTAGTTACTGATCACATGCAATCTGGATTACGTAATCAAGTTCTAAAAAGTACTTGTAATTAGACTATATCACGTTTAAAAATACTTTAATAACATAAGTCAATAAGTTAGGTTAATAATAAAATAAATTCCAATAATATAATTAAATTCACCGTTCTCCAAATGTTAACAGTCACATGACATACAGGAAAACTAATACTTTTTAGTGTTTAGATTTTTTAATTTTTATTACATTTTAATGACTTAATTACTTATCACAATTCCATTACAAACCCCCGTCTGGGAAACCCTGATGTAATGTAATATTTAATGCACTTCATGTCGTTTATAACAAAGAATGGAATATATTTTCTTTCTCTTTGTATTTGTATATCAACATTATTCAGTTTAAATCAATGTGTTAAACGAGGCAAACAGTAATCAAAAAGTAATCCGATTATATTACATTAAATGTGTAATGTAACGTATTACGTTTGTCACGTAATTTGGAATCAGTAATCGACTACGATTTGTATGTAATCTGTTCAACTCTGTATTGAAAGCTCATTTGCTCTACTGTCATCATGACGACCAATCAAACGGCTTCTGTTGTGGAAAACATAATCATTTAAGTTTTCATTTATTCATTTAAGTATGACAATTTATATGGCAATCCAAGAACTGAGCGAAAGGCAGTTTATAACAAACATTCTTGCTTTCTAAAAAACGCTTTAGTTGCGCGAATTGTTATCTTTAACACCGCATTAAACAGAATGATAAGACTCACCTGGTGCACAATGGCTGTCAAAAAAGTCCACAACAGGAGTCTCCACATTACTATATTCCTGAGAGAAATACATTGAAACAAGAAATGTTGTTTGCCACAGGTACAATCCACAAGCGTTCCCTCGTGGCATCCAGTGACACGCGCAAAAGTGTCGGTCAGAGTTACTGGAGTCTCATTACGTCAGTCTGTCAGTACCACAAGCGTTTAGTGGGAGTTTGTTGGAAGTTTTCCTTCAGTTCACTCCGCTTCAATCGTCAAGGGGGATGGAATTCAAATAAAACATCTGAATTATTTAGAAAGTGAACTTTTCCAACAGTTATAGCTTATTACAAGGAAGACAAACGATTAAATCCATGACAGCGTAATTATGGCTTTGTTGGCAATGGCATAATTATGAGACGACATGAAATCTAAACAAAAGCATTATTTCTAAAACCTCACTTATACCTCTCAGAAGATAAAAGCCATATGTATACTTTTTTATAATCTAGAAGTGTTCATTTAGACATAAAAAATGTTTTGCTTTTGGATTAATTTAGTGACATTGGAGTAAAAACAATTATACACAAAGAATACTTAACATGATTGAAGAAATATGTGAAGTAGAGAATCTTTTTTGAGCTCCTCTCCTTGTTGGTAAGACATTAACGCATGCTCAATAAGTCTAAAGAAATACATGAAATTTAAAACACTCTCTCACCACACACTCTCTGAAACAAACAACTTAAATTCATATAGTGTATGTGCAAGGGACTTTCACAGATCAGTTTTTTACTCATTTAAGTCAAATGTATCTACTGAAAGACATTTAAGTATAACAATGCTATAAACAGGATATTCCCTTTATTAGCAAAGGGGTTAATAATTTAAATAGGAGAAGACATGATAATTCAGAACTCATATTGCTCTGACTGCTTCACATTTGGACAGAATAATTCCAGAGAGCAGCAAGAATTCAAGATAGAGAATTCTTGGACCATGACAGAGAACTTGGTGTTCCCCAAAAACTGAGGTTAGAATATATGTATGGTATGTTAGAAAACAGATATTGATATTGGTAATATTACTTTTAAATTCTACTTAAATTTCATGAACAAAATATGCACGGCAAAACATGTTCGGTAGATAAATAAGATTAACTGTGTAAATGTTAAATTGATTAACGTCCCATTATTAGCATATAATGTACGGTGAAGAACAGTAAAAGGACATTTCCTCAAGTTCCGGTGTGATTTTGATCATTGACATTATAAGACTTAAAATATACTTCCTGTAATAACTGACACGTTACTGTCGAATGGTGAACTTCTGACAACCATTTAACAGTCCTTTTTTTTTTTTTTTTTTTTTTTTACAGTGTTTGAATATACTGTTACATATTGAACAAATAGAGCATAATCTGCCTCACCCCCTCTTTTAGTTATATTTCATGAAACTTCAAACAGTAGGGAACTGTAATTCATTCAAAGAAATATTGATGCAAGTCCATTGTTTGCCAGGAAAAGTACATGACTGAATTTTAAAACTCACACATGGCGAAGATCGAATTCTTAGAGAAAACTAAAACAATGAAAAATGACAAATTGGTGCATACTTGAAATATTTTTGAGAGGCGCGTACACAGCGTCTTGCAAGGTTTGTGGGATGTGCATATATTTTGCCAAACCTTGAAGAACTCCTGAGGTTACCACTGTTTACAAATGAAAACCGACAGCTGGGCAGCCTGCCACTGATGCACTAAACAGGAGAACAGTAACTAAACTAATCTCCTAAAAAAACTTGAATACTTCAGCCCTTAATATGCAAGATTGTTTGATGGTTCATGTGAAAAAGACTTAAGCCCCCCTCCCCCCAAAAAAACTGTCCACATTCTGAGTGTCCAGACGGCAGAATAGTCTAGACAAAGAGGAAAGGCTTCTTATAATCTCCAGGAATAAAGTGATAATTAGCATCTCAGAATAGACCTCATTCAGTGGCACACAAGTCTGTTGCAGCATCTGGAAACTTGCAGAAAGTGAAACGGTCAGGATTACTCATATGTTCTCCTGGCACTTTAGTCAGACCCTATTCCACGTGACTGCATGATGTCTTCATTTTAATGTTAAATAACCTCAATTATTAACGAAAGATAATTTAATTCTCTACATTTAATCACACAAACTGGATATAGTAATCAAAATAATAATATATCAAATAAACCAAAACTGTTTTCAATGCGGTTTATTGCTTAAGTTCTACTATGAATGTTCATTGATTCAACTGATTCATAATCCCAATGACTTTCATCAGTAGAGATATCAAAAAGACAGATACCCAAGCATAAATTGGTTCTGCAACAAGCAATTACAAGAAAATCTGTACATTTCTAAGACTAATTGTAAGCATCTTTCTCTGATTTTGGTTTGCTTGGAGTCAGAGAGAAGCTGGCATCTGTGATTGTCTTGGGCTCTTGGGTTGGAGTTTGAATTCCTCCAGACTCTCCCACTGAAGTCCCACAGGATAATTTGGCTGTGAAGTTAAAGTCAGGATTACAAGTTTACCAAGTGCAAGGTATATAAGAATTTATGAGTGGTCAAAAAAACGAAAATCCATCTTCCAGTTTCTAAATTTAAAGACCACCAGGAGTTCATATGGATGTGTAGAGCAGTACTAACCGGTAGATGTGATCAGAGCCGGTACATATTGGCTCCAGAAAGAACACTGAGGGCTCTGGAGGTTCTTGCGGTTACTGAGTGTAAAGGACAGCTCTTTATAGACCCTTCCAGCTGGGTGAGCCATGAACTGAGGCCATGGGGGGAAGAGCTTACTGAAAGTAGTCCTAGATGTTGCAAGAGGCAGGTTGGGGTTGCTGTAAAGAGCAGAGGAGAGAAGAACAGGTCTGTGCAAAATCATTACAATCAGCATGAAATAAAAATTCACCCCTTTACTCAATCCATGTTACTGATCTTATTGTGAAAAATGAATTCATGCAGGTTTAATTTAATCAGATCAACCTTCGTCCAAGCAACGATCAAAGTTTTTTGATAATCCGTTTCACTCAGATCTGAAGAATTGATCTGTCTCTAGTCTTGTAATATTGCAACTTTCAACAAATATAAAAATGGCTGATGATAAATACCCAGACTTTATGAAGTTTGCCATGTAGTTCATGACCTGCAGTGTAAGCGTTCTCTCTTTTGAGCTGAAGAGGTCACGGTTTTCTGCCGCAAGAGGAACTCCAAAGAGAAACTGCACATCCATTGGAACCGACAGATCAACACTGTGACAAAAATACATTTAGAATACATAGAGATTCATCTTGGATCTGATAGATGTTATTATGATTGGAAGCATATGTTCAAAAAATGTGCAATCAAATACTTATGATATTATGTGTGGGAATGAGAGGCACCTGTTGTAGGCAGTGTCCTCAGGTAGGTGGTACATGTAAACACTGGACCGTGTGTTTGCTGCCCAGAATTCAACCATGTCCACTGATGGACAGATAATGAAGAGGTCTCTATAGAAATATAAAGGGACATGATATGGATACATGCATGTCAAGGTACAGGCAGCTATATATATGTATGTGTGTGCGCAAAGATATCATTTGGATTCCTGCAGGAGAGGTTACAAAAGCAGGCGTTGATCCACATGTATTTCCAAGTAAGAACTGATCCATTTGGACACTCAAACTCCACTTCAATAGTCTTAGACTTGTAAGGGATGCAGCAGCGCTCATCAGTAAAATATATTTTTATTTTGATAAACCTCGTTTATCGCGGTTAAATTCCTCGTTTTTTATTTTTCGATTCATTTTTTTGAAAAATCCGCAATGCACTGAGGCTGCGAAACTTGAACCGCAAAGTGGCGAGAGATTACTGTAATAAAGTTTTTACTGATTACTGTAGAATTTCTACAGTCTTTTTTCTATAAAAACTACCTTTTTTATAGAGCACAGTGACTTAATATGGAGTTACAGCAGCCAAAAATTTCCATGCTGCCTGATGTTTGAGATTAATCAGGAGCTGGGCTCAGACCCAGTACAAGACGTTAAATTAAATTGGTGAAACAAGCCATGTATGTGTTTGATTTAAACCATTTTTTCCCACAACAACAGGAAATGATGCAGGAGGTAAACTTGGTTTTATATGTCCTGCTCAAGCTTTAAAAAGTATATCTCCTGTTGGCGTTGCTATACTGCTGTGGAGCAGGTCAGAGGGGTGTGTCACATGTCTTGGTCAGGTTTGGTCTGTATTATATCTGACACTAGTGATTATGTGGGCAGCCAGCTTATCCTCTTTCTGAACTACTCAGCTACTGACAATTCAGAGAAACAAGTTGTGAAGCAAAATGTGAAATTTCCTTTTCAGAGATTAGCTTATAATGTTTGAATCTATTATTTTCACTTCATTTTAGTGGGCTTCACATTTCATTCTACACACAATAAATGGTTGCATCCACCATGAATCAATCAGATCTGAGCCAATATTGCAATAACCTATATTACGTAGATAAACATATTGCTTAAAAAGTATCCACATTGCCTTCCTGTTCTAAATTTAGCTGTCTCCATCCAGTATGTCTCCATGTTATGAAATTGTGTTATGAAATCGTACTCGGATCAGTGATGAGTGGCAGCTTCTGCTAGGACTGTTTTAAACTCACAAGTATTTTTCAGTGCTAAACCCAGATATAGCATTTCCTTCCTCTTTGCCACAAACACTTCAGCCTCCCCACCCACAGCGAATGCAAGACAAGCACGGTTTAAGTGCAGAGTTCTACCCTAAGGCTCAAAATTACTTCGGCTCTGGATTCCTCTGCATTCCAGACCACTTAACATATTTTTTGAGGATCTGAACAAATATTCGTTCACTAGAAGAGCAGCTGTGAACACACTGAGATTTGCTATTGTTCATTTTGGCATCAAACTAAACATTTTGCAACTAGCGTTCCAAGCTTTACAAACAAAAAGCTGATCATGGGCTTTTAAATTCAATTAAAACTGTCTTTTTATCAGTGCATTCACACGGCGTGAACGATTTTGGCTACCTTGGGACCATATAAGTAAAATGTAGAGCATACACAACCATTCAATAGTCTGGTCAATGTGATATTTAAATTTTTTGTAAAAGTCTCTTATGCTCACATGCTGCATTTACTTAGCCAAAAATACAGTAAAAACAGAAATATTGTGGAAAAATATTTAAAATTTAAAATAACTTTTTCAAATGTAATTACACCAGTATTCAGTTTCACATGATCATCATCCAAATATACTGATTTAGTGCTTAAGAAACTTTTCTTACATTATAACAGTTTATTATAACCTATTTTGTCTATATAATCGTTTACATATGGAAATCTTTTTTAATATTCAAAATGTTTTTTAATCTTTTGATAATTTTAAATGTGTCCCCACTGAATAAAGGAATTAAAAAATCTTGATAAAAAAAAAACTTTTGAACAGTAACTTTGGTAAATATATCAAAGTATATACATATACAAATAAAGTATATATATATATATATATATATATATATATATATACTATACCAAAAAAAGTATATAAATATACAAAGAAATATACTTCTATTGGACCTCTTACCTCGTAGCATTTTCCAGAGCACGAGAGAACACATTGTATCCTGAAGGTGTGGGGGAGTGCTGCAGAGAGTAGAACCATGTCGCTGCTTCCTTCACGAAAGCATTAGCATCATCTCCACCCAGAGAGTTGGACAGGGCCGCATAAAAGGCCGTCTTACTGTCAGCCCTTCCTTGAAGCTGCTCAAAATTCTTCTCAAATAAATGAAAAAGTAAATTTGACAGTATTTATTAGTGAATAACTACATTTTTATCTAGCCACATCTCGTTCATTTTTCATTCTGACGTATCTGTGTCCTGACCTTGATGTTCTTTGCTCTGCTGATGAGGCCGTCTTCAACCGATGAGCCCAGAAGTAATTCAACTTTGTGGAAGCGTCCGGACCGAAGGACTACAGAAGGCTTTTCCCGAACTACAGTTCCATCAACCACTGGTGACCAGGCCAGCAGAGGACCACTCACAGCTAACAACTACACACAAAAACACCAAAAGAATGTTAAACATACAAAATAATGATCGCTTTTTGTCTATTTTGTGGTTTTTCTTCACAAAGGTGACTCGTTTTACCTTGGTTTGGGCAGTATTGAGGCTCTGAGCAGGTTTGCTCCTCAAACAGGTCAGCATCTGTGTAGTGTCAATGGTCGAACAGCCAAGTTCTTTAGCCAGAGATGCAGTTTGCGCCTGGGCTTTAGATGTACTCATTACAACAGCAGGCGAAAACACAGATCCACCCTACAAGCATACAACAGCATTGTTTATCATATCATGTGACCACTAAAAAGGTATATTTACTGAACTTTTTTAAAAATCTACTCTTCATTTATTATGGGTTTCTTTGTTATACTTTTAAGTCACTCACTCACTCGCTACTGAGAGAGAATTGACCACATAAATGGTCTGGTTCAGACCGTAAAAACATTTTCAAAACAGAAAACCATGAAACCGTGAGTAGTTTCTTTGCATACCCCTGCTATTTATACACATATTTACCAGAAGCAGCATACATAGTGCATATCTGAATGAATTTGCATGCGGATAGCTTTTTCATTTCGGCACTTCCTATTTTTGCTTATATGTGAAGTGGAAAGTGTGGTGACGCACAGCTTCCCTGTTTACTTGAGCTATGCCCTTAAAGTCTTATCAGTGTTAAGTTGCACAGCAGAGCGACAGCAGAATCTAATGACACACTTTGTACAGAAGAAGAGATTGACTCAGTTGAGACGGACATCAGATGGCTAATTGGATGTGGTAAACCTGTAGGAATAACACTGGGAGATTGACAATGGGAGGCGCTCAGACAAGCGAAAGAAACCCAAAGGATTTCAGACAAACTAATATTAATGAAGACCTTCAAACAAGAGGTATGAAAATGCTGAGCACTGTTTGAGTGACTGAATGTATGAGTGGTTTCAAGTGAGTTTTTGTAGGCAGATGTCACATCGTTTTGATCATTTACAGATGTTGTGGTGTGCGAAGAGACTCAAACTGTATTAAAACATGCAGATATTGATTCTCTGTCATTGCAGAATGTGCAACATAAATTGTGGTCTGTCCTTGAACTTAAGCGATATTCAAAAGACTAAACTGAACTTCTCTTTTTACTCATGAATTTTCAAAATAGATGTGTATGACCTAAACATTTATATAATGTGGGATTTAGATAAGACACAAAAGTGCAAAATTATCAGGTAACACACTAATGACTGAATGTTGATAAAAACATTGACATTTTTTGTTTAGCCATCTGTCTTGAATGATCAAGCTAGAAAATTAGCTTTAAGGCCAATGGATCACATTATACATAAGTGACACGCAAAGGTCAAGTATGGTAACCTATATTCGGAATTTGTCCTCTGCATTAAATCCATAAAAGTATGGCATTAGGAGGTATACACATTAGGAGTGTGTGAGTAGTGAATACACACACATATACCACAAACTGTGGACACACACAAACCACAGAGCAGTGGGAGGCCAATTTTGCAGTACTGTATTGAGAATCAAACAAGCAACAAGGTTAACAGACTCTTCACCATTAGGCCATGACTGCTAAATACTAACACGCAACATCCTGACACAAATGTTTGCTTCATTAGCAAACCTCTGTATTTTCTGCCAAGTTACAGATGCAATTTCTTCTATTTTACAGTGCATGAGAATGACACTGCGGTTGTGTTGGATAACTACCCTCCTCCTGATATCTGCAGGCCTATTTTTCGAATGGGCGATTGGCTGAAAGTATTATCTGAGTAAGCAGTAACAGTTCAAGAGCTTTAGTACATACGCCAACAGTAAAATCTATTATTATTATTATTATTATTATTAAACAAGCAAACAGATTCAAAAGATTGGTAAGATTATTTACATGTTTTTGAAAGAAGTCTCCTATGCTGACCAAGGCTGCACCAGACGCTTTAATAGTAGTGCTTCTGGGAATATTTACATATTTTACATTTATGCATTTGGCAGACGCTTTTATCCAAAAACACTGCATTCAAGATACACATTGAATCCGTTCTTGCTTTCCCTGGGATCGAACCCATGACCATGGCGTTGTAAGCACCAATGCTCTACTGATTGAGCTACAGGAAAGCTATATATATATATATATATATATATATATATATATATATTTCTAGAGATAATGTTCCTAAACATTTAGGTTTTGAAGTGTTAGTATTCAACTATATTTCACAACAATGATTAAGAGGATCAATGTGTGAATCCACAACTGACTAAAAGTGTTAGCATTCACACTAGATTCTGTTCTTTAACACACAGACACAAAGCTGTTTTTTACTGAACAGAAATAGTTATTTATAGAATTCTAAACTTATAAACAAGCAGCATAACTTTTCACCTCACTGTCTTTCAGGGAAGGGTTTTGGTGGAAGGTCTACTCAGTCAACACTAAGGAAGTGAACTATATACCGCATTGCCATGCCACAAAAGTCTACCATGGGTAGGTTGCAAACTGAAATAGCTAAAACTCAGTTAGCCCCTGCTAGCTGTTTAAGTGCTAATGGAAACATTCTCGATTGTCTCAGATGGCTGTTTGAAAATGTGACCAGATCAAAAGCTGAGGAACTGCTTCAACTCCCAGGAAACAGAGTAGGGTCGTTCCTGATTAGAGAGAGCACAAAAGGTCAGAATACAACTTTAAGATTAACATTAAACTCTAGTCTAGTCTCACACAGCCAGACAGCATACGGTCTGGGCCATATTGCAGCTTATTCTGGATGAGAACTGCCCACTAAACAGGAACAAACTGTATGACAGAAAGAGTTTTATAAATAGATTGATCCAAATGTTTTCGGGTTATATAGTTGATGTTACATTCATTTTACTTGTATTTTTGTAGGCATGTACAGCCTATCTGTGCGCCACAGAGCTATTATGCATTATCGGATAGCTCGAATGCCAAACAACTGGTACTTCATCTCCCCACGTCTCACATTTCAGTGTCTGGAAGATCTGATCAACCACTACTCTGGTAAATCATTTAATACACACACAATAAAGCAATAGTCATTGTGCTTTTTTATGTAAAAGATGGTCAGATTATCTGTTTGATGCAGATTTTACCCTTGTTTTGTTTAGATATAGCAGACGGCCTGTGCTGTGTTCTAACTGGCCCATGCTTGGTTGCCTGTGAAACATCTCGGATTCAGTGCTCGAAATCGAGTGATAGGAAAAGATCATCCTTTGATTGGAGAGCAGTGAACAGGTAATAAGACAAGTAAAAGCAACCTTTACTATGTTAGTAAAATTGCTCAAAAGATGTTCCCTAAAGACAGTTCACCAAAAAATGAAAATTCTGTCATGATTTACATATTCTAATGGCATCCCTGATGTATATGACTTTCTTGAGATAAACAAATTATTTATTTTTGTGTGTGAAACAGTCTATTTAATTACATTGAATGGTTGCCGCTTGATTGACAATCGAAAAACCACAAACAGTGATCTTGACACCAATCCATACAACTCCGGTGGATGAAGCTTCTTCTCACATGAGCTTCACAACCAACTTACGTCACTTGTCACAACATCCCTCATAAACGTTCGTATGACAGTGGATTTAAAAAAAATCCACTGTCATAAATTTTTTTTTATGATTTAATTTCTTTTTGTTTTTATAGTATTTTATTATTTTTTTGTAGTCTGGGGAAAGCATGAGAGTGAATAAATTATGAGATCATTTACATTTTTGGGTGAACTATCCTTTTACTTTATACACAATAACTTTCCAAAGTTTGAGGTCGCTAAGATTTTTTAAAAAGTTTTTGAAAGAAGTCTCTTATGCTGACCAAGGCTGTATTTTTATTTGATCAAAAACACAGTAAAAAAGTATTTTGAAATATTATTACAAATAAAAATAGCTGTTTTCAATGATACATGATCTTTACATGATTATAATAATCAGAACATTTTAATTTGAAAAAATAATATAAAAATTTGGTGCTTAAGAAACCATATACCAATTTAAAGCAGAATAAAAGTAAAAAAGTATTACTTAAAAAAAAAATGACCGGAAACCTTTGAATACTATTAGTACACATTGTATACACCTTACTATTTTTTCCTTTTTGAAAAATGAGATTCACTTGATCTCTGTTTTATTATCAAATAATCATGGAAGTATTTTAATTACTGTAAATCTTTAATACTGATACACTTTCCCTCACTCAGCTCCGAGCTGGTCCACGAGAGTACAAGCTCTTCAGCGGTCAGCTATGGGGTTCAGAACAGTGTCTCTTCCTACCTGTCTTTGTTGGGAGAGCAGGAAAAGCCAGATAGAAAGAAATTTAGCTTGAAGAAGAAGAGATGGAGGTCTGTCTACACACTGCCGAACCACCAGCTTGAAAGTTTGGCCACGGTGGAAGACAACTATGAAGTGGTGCTTTGATAAATTACAGCCGATTCATTCAAGAAGCTCAAAAGCAGAAATCTAAAGGCACTATTGTGTCTGAATCCAAAAGAGACTGACTTTTAATCAGAGAAACATTTGGAATACTTCAAATAGCTCAAATTTAGGCATACGAATGAGTGTTTTTTAGATGTCTGTGCAACTATGATTCATTATTGTTGGACTGGAGAAGATTGATTTTACTGTAAATGTGACCTCAGACATTAATGGTTATATAACCGGCAGTGGGATCTCAGAGTTCTGTTCTTACCATCAGTAGAGCTCGGCGGAAGGGGGATGAAGCTGATGGCGAGGCTAGATGAAGGCTCGCAATGTCAGCTCCATTTCTCTCGGCCCCTAATGTGACTTTAGTGGGGTCTCCTCCAAACAGAGCAATGTTCTTCTGAACCCAACCTAGAGCAGCTGCCTGATCTTGCAACCCATAATTCCCCGGGAGAGCACTGGAACCTATACAGAGTGAACAGACTTCAATTCATCTCCAAATGCATTTTCCACATACAAATCAGTCCAGAAGATTTGCAGTAGATTACTGAGAAATTACCATTGCACTATAATCAGCATGTGAGGGTCCATCAATTACAGAGACAGCAAAAATAGCAATAATAGTTTTTAAAATGTTTAATCAAATCTTCAAAGCTCCACAAGGGTTTAAATTCAAGGAAGATAATCAGGCTTCTGGACAGCTTTCACTGCGTGTTGTTTTTGGATGGACCGTGAAAGCTCATCCTGGCAGACCACTCAAACACACCAGTTAGGCCCCCTTTTCAAACTTACTCAACCAACGTTGGCAAAGGGGAAAAGAATCTGAATATTTTCACAACCACTGTGTGGAATGGAACTTCTCACATGGACCTTACGTAACTATGTTCCATAAACATATTCCATTGCATTTTTTTGGAGTTTCATTATATGGAATAAATTATCCCATTTTTGCAATACGTCATTTTGTTCTACCCTAACGGAGATTTCATGACACTGTTTAATTCCAGTATAGGATGTATTATAAAACTGTATAACATTTAGATTCATTCCTCAAAACATTTTCAGGGCCTAGTGCCTAGAAAGCCATTCTACTTTTTGTTGCATGAGAAAAAAAATGTCAATAATAAGGGCAAGTAAAAATATTTTTTTTTTACAAAAGAAGTTTGTAATAAGGGCTCAAAATGGTGAGGACTGTGTAATTTACCAGATATGTTGCTCAACACAAAGGGGTTTCAATGCAACTTCCAATATAGAGGTACACAGCCATGGAAAAGTTTGTTGTAAGTAAGGTTTTGTGTTTTTTGACAGAAATGTATAGTTTTCAACAAGGATGCATTAAAATAAAAGTGACATGACTTTTAAATTGTTTCAAAAACATTATATTTGAAACAAATGCTGTTCTTTTGAAATTTCTATTAATCATAGAATCTTGGGATGTTTTCACCAAAATATGAAATAGTTTTACTGTTTTCAGCATTGATGATAATAAGAAATGTTTCTTGGACAACAAATCAGCATATTAGAATGATTTCTGAGGGACCATGGATCATGACTTATGCTGAAAATTCCATCAAAGAAATAAATTATATACATTTGGGTCTGATTATAGTCTTGGCATATTATCAAGATGCATATATGAAAACATTTGTGTATGAAATGCGTTTCGTTTAAGTACCTGCACTGAGGAATCCAAAAGCGGCCACTCTGAAACTGGCTGTCACTACAATTATGTTGCCAACAGCAGCGAGGTAAGAACCATCTAAGAGACCAGACCCAGAGTTGTGGAAGAACACCAGAACCGGTGCATTCTTTCCCTGTGACAAAACAGAACATTTGTGCTATTAATTGCCAATAATTACATTCAGTCCACAGTCAGCATATGGTGTGGTTTATGAAAGCAGTATTAACATATGTAAAAGATCACGAGATACAGTGAGGTTGGTTAAACTTTATTTCAATGGTCCCCTTTAGACAGTCTTTTGATTATAAGCAACGAAACCGATGTCAACTATCATTAGAGTATTAGTTGAGTACACACAAGGGGCAGGGTAACACACAAATACTCTACAAACTAATGAGAGTTAGTTGACATGTAAGTGCAAAGTAACTTACATCAGCAGAATGCTGGGACCATAAAAATAAACATTAAATGTGATGTAGACCAGGATAAATTATTAGAATGATTTCTGAAGGATCATGTGTGGAGACTGGAGTAATGCAGCTTAAAATACATAGTCATCACTGGAATAAATTACATTTAAAAATACATTAATAGACAACCTTTTAAATTGTAAAAATACTTCAAAATAGTATTGTTTTCTTTTTTATCAAATAAATGCATAATGCATGCATGACGTCTTTCAAAAACATTTAAAAAAAATCTTACTGGCCTCAAACTTTTGAACAATAGTGATTATGTTTATGTACTTATGCATGAAATTAATTGAGATGAGGTCATGGGGGTCTTACCACACTACTAGCAACAAACACATTGAGATACAGACAGTCTTCACTGGAGGTGGAGTCAGTGGGGTCACCAGGCTGAAGACAACTGGATCTAAATCAGTTTTGATCAAACAAATCAGATTTCACTCCAGAAAAGTGACTTATTAATTATGCAGAAAGGCAACCGGTCAATTTGAGGGTAGAAATGTATGCTCATTTCTGAGAAAATGCATTTAAATTTGCAATCAAAGTTGTCCACGCACCTGGAAAATGTGGCATTCCAGGTACCGGTCCAGTCAGCTGGCTTTGGAGGGCTGAAACGGAGCTCTCCAATTGGAGGACGTGCATAAGGAACACCAAGGAAGTATGTCACACGCTTGCTGTCGGAGCCAGTTATCGATTTCACCTCACTCTCTCCGAGTAGCGTTCCGTGATCAGGGATCAAAACAGAAGTCAACTCTGTCTGTAAACCTATAAAGAAATGTTTAAACACCTCTATTGTTTGGATGAAAGAGATCAGAAACACCATGAACTGGTTGAGACTTTTTTTTATTTTGGTGTCACCTGTCCTGATGTAAACAGATTGCGCAGGCTCTTTGGTAACTAGTGAGCAACGCTGGCCACTGGTCGTAGGAAGGCAGATGTGTGTGTCTGGATACATCACACACCTGATGGCTGACTCTCTGCTATCGATAGACACAGCTGAACAGGACTCGCTTTCCTCACAGGCTACAAAAACAGGAACGTTATGAGAACAAAAAAGGATATTAGTAGGATATAAGCACATTAATGCCTTATTCTGAATGACCATATTCTAGATCCCAATACCTAAACTTAAGAAATACCTTACTAACTATTACTGAGCAGTAATGAGTAGGAGTTTGAGACAAAATTAATAGTTAGTTAATAGTGAGAAATCGACCCGAATCTAAAATGAACAAAAAACAAACACCTATTTATCAATTATTATTATTATTATTAATAAACTAAAATAATAAATAAATAATATATTGTGAGTTTTATTCATTTTAAAAAATTAAATATTATCATGTATTTAAATTAAATTATTGTTTAAAGGACAAATAGAGAGAGACATTACCAGAAAGACACCAGTCTCTGACTTTATCCAAGTCCTTGGCAATGTCTCTGCTTATGTGAACAATGTCAAAAGCAGAAACAGACGAATCCACCAGGACAGAAGCGCCATCCAGCTGCTTCCAGTTCTTCAAATCAACTGTTTGAAAATGAGCAATACAAGAACCACAATTTCATGTGTGGAAATTAAATAAACTAATAATAAATTCTATTAAATTAACAGAAAACAATAAATGATTAATTCTTACCATTCTTTATAGGAGAGCGAAGACTAAATGGTGGACATACACTGGGATTCTTTAACCATTGGTTAACTACAGAGACATACAAAGTTGATGTTTAAAATATTTTATTCACTCACATACTGGGAATTCTCAACTGGCTGACATTTTTTTTTTATTCACACAAAGTTTGAGTCTCTCAGTTTAAAAGGCACTTGGATTTCAGATATACCTGGCTTTTCGTACCAGCCGAAGGGATAGACTTTAGTCTGGACTTTGGATGAGGTGCAGTCCTGAATTCTCCAGTTAGTGCTGTCATTCTCACCACATGTCTGGATACCCAGACTATTTAGAGTTAGACACAACACATCTGATCCTGTACAAAGGAAAAAAAAGAGACCGACTGTGAGTGGGTTAGATTAGACACATGTTTTAAGTGGAAGATAAAAATAATGAATCTGAATTTAAAGGTCTTTCATACCAGGTACACCTGAATCTTGGACATATCCTATCCCACGACAGCATGGATCTTTATCACACCGCCTCTCACACTCAAAGAACCTGCTCGAGGAATTCAAAAAGCATTATTCATGAGGGGAACAAATAAACTGAGATGGAAAGACACATTTTTTGGCTTTCGCCTCACCCTTCTGTGATAGATTTACTGGACACACTGATCCGACTGCGTACAGAGTAAGACACCATCTTCTTAAAAGGAACACGGCTGTAGAAGCTCTGCACACTTCCAGTCAGAGAAACTGCACAAGAAAAAAAAGTGATGAGCACATTATCTATCTTGAAAAAAGAACTTTAGTGTCAGTTGGTAAAAGGAGTTTTTTTTTAACCTAATGGTCCAAATAATGAACCATTTATACAGATAGAAACATTCAAGTAGTGCTTTTGATGCAAAAAACAAACTGTTTGCTAATTATGAGAGGTTCTTTGATTCCCCAGTATAAGCCAAGATAAAACACTGGCTCAAAAAAAAGGAAACTCTGTTTTACAGCACTGTAAAAACCTCTTACGGCAGACTTTTACCTGGGCAGTATTATTTTCCACCCTTAAACATCATCAGCAGATGGACCACATGTTAAGAGTTTATGATCGCACCTTTTTGTTGTGGATAACTTTATAGGCCATGGAACATTCAATATGCTCTCATCCCCTATTATGACTGAAAATCATGGCACTTGTGTTCCAGGAACGCTTAATCAGACTATCAAATCCCACTTTGGCAATTTAAAGAGACTTAACACATACAACTTATTCAAGTTCAACTTATTCAAGATACCCATTCAAAAGTTGACTGTTGTTTTTGAAAGAAATGAATACTTTAATTCAGACATTTACAATACTACAAAATATTTCAGTTACACTTTATTTTAAGGCGACAGTTTCATTGTATTTACTCAAATAAATACAGACTGATATCAATAAACTACATGTACTTGCCATAGAGTTTAAGGTTTATCTACTTTTAATTATGCACAATTTACTGTTATTACTACAAGCAGTAAAGTGTAACAACGTTACCTTAAAATAAGTGGTACTAAGATTTCTATTTCAAGTGAATGGTGTTCCCTTTATTCTTTTATTGTTGTTATTATTATTATCATCATCATATTCCCACCTAATCATCTCTCCAAAGACAGAGGTTTCCCCCCCCACAATAAATAGTTATTTTTAATGGAAAGCTAAAAAGCTAAAGAGCGGTCAAAGTCTGCTATGCAGAGGAATGAATGACTAAGGTAATCTGAGAGACACTCCATCTGTCCACTTCTGTTAAAATAAATTACTTGTGATTCCACATGGTTTAAAACCTAGAGCTGTTCTACAGTTTAGACAGACATCCAGGGAAAACCACATTACTGTGTGGGCACTCACTCACTTTACCAAATCTTACGTAACACTTCTTTTCAATTTCTAATCAAAAGTTTAACAATAAACATCATGCATAAACTAAAGTTATACAGTCTCTTCCATTCTTTTCTTTCAAAGGAAACTAATTCTGACACCTACAGGAACAGTACAAACGGGAAATGATGTAGAATGGAGCAGATGTTCGAAATAAGGATGAATGGTGGTGAAAAAGTTCAAAATTATATACAAATAAAATGCAAATATTGTGTATTATATGTACACAATTGCATAGTGATAAAATCATAAACCAAGGACAGACTATTGGAACGTTTTCTTGTAAATTATAAACTATATCTGCTAAAAAAAATATTTTTTTAGAAAAAAGTTAACATTACTTTTTATGGCTATTATTTTAAGTTAAAATAAACTAACATCAGGTGAGTTTTACATGAACTTAGCATGACAGCAAGACAAGTGAGAATACTCTGAATTTTAGCCATGCAAATAGGATTTAGACTTTTTTGGCACCAGCAGATCAAAGCAGACGTATAATGTCAAATGTCAAGACATCATTGTCAACTGTACAAGTATGTCATTTTACAGTTCTGTTGGTTTAGAAAAGGTGTTGAGAAAAGTCATCTTAGGCTGTGTTAGTGTTTGCTTCCATGTACCGCAGACAGTATGAGCTCACTGTTGTCTGCACGCCACATGGGTGAAGTGGAGTTTTGCCACTTCACCTCATTGAAATGTTCTCTAGTCATCCAGACAATTCCTGTTACCACTAGCTAAAAAAACATGCATTTTTATGACTAACGACAAATGCATTGGATATAAAGGCAAGATTAATATAATGCTCCAGTTTGCGGCTGCAGGTCTAAACAAGTACAACTAACTGGTGTAGCCAATGTAAAAAAAAAATTCTCACATAAAATATATTATTATTACTTATTTTGGAGAAGTAACAGTATAATAAGGGGGATAATCTGCTTCGTATTAGTGTTCATAGGTATAGAACTTCTGATACTTTTGTAACCAAACAGGATGTATTTCTAAAACTAAACAGAAGAACTAAAATGGCATTTAATCATTTTCAGACAATAATAAAAAAAGAGACATTTATCCATCATCAGTCTCCTTTTGCCCTTTCACTCTATCTCATCAACATCTGAATCAGATGTATTCTATGTTCAGTTGCTAGGATCATATCCGAAAACAAATGAAGTAAACAACAGAAAGAATAAGTGGCAAGAGTCTGACATCAGACTTTACAGTAAAACTGACAGCTAATGCTGAGAAATTAAAGCATTACATAATAAATAGTGTATGTTTGATTATCTGAGGTATGCATTATGGAAAAAAAAATCAACACAAAAAAGTATTTTAGCTTTTTTGGTGTATTGTGTTATAGTGTTATGGAATTGCATAATAAAAATGATCATTTAAAAAATAATAATGAAATCAAAAATGTAATTAAATTGCAGTGAAATATGGGATTTTTGTGTATAAATGACTCACCCTTCTTCTGGTATGCAGTCTGAAGATTCTGTGCCATCACAAAACTGCATGCCTGTCTGAGAGGTTTGTCATATGCCCCACACACACGTGTATCAGGATACAACACACACGCAAAATACAGAGGGCCTTCATCACGAATGTCGGACACGTGACACAGTTCTTCTTCTTCACACCCTGAAACCCATCACCCATATTCAGAGAAT